>JALXFT010002236.1:785000-2262500 GCA_023376895.1 Aspiorhynchus laticeps | reverse complement strand
GTCCTGGAATCCTCATTCTACTCGTAAACAAAACTTAAATTAGACCTTACATTTTTTTAAAAGCCTATTAGACCTTAAACACTTCCTCTTGAGAGAACTTTCAAAGAAAAAAAGACCGAACAATCTTTACTCACCTTTCAGGAAGCAGATGCTCGCGCTACTCGCCAAGTGCGACAAACTGTTAATGACAATCTGAGCAATACTGTCTTTTTTCAGTTTTTGTAAATGAGGTGTGCGGTCATCCAGAGCCACGACCGCGGAGATGCTGCCCTCGCGGAGCCGAAACAGCGCTTTCTCGTCCGGGATGATAAACTGTAGAGGCACCGGACCGCCGCGGGACCTCCGGACCACCACTGAATTCAAGTTGACATTGACGGAGCCTCTGATACTGGAGCTGGAGAACGAGAAATACGGTCTACAGTCCACAATCAGACAACTTCCACACTCCTTCCGTAGGATCTTCCTCAGGCGTCGACAGTCTATGCTGGAGACCTTCATGTTGGAGTGACAAAGTGAAATGTTTGTAGCAGAGATGTGGATGTTTCAGGGGTGTAGGTTGCCTACTGAGCCCTGTGTGCTGAGCCTGAGTCTACATTTCCTCCGAGGGGATTCCGTCGGATCGCTTTTATATGAATGGCACCTCCGGAGCTCGACGTCACGAACCATATATGGACATGTTGACACGGGAGCGCGCCTCCATTCTGTTGACTTGAGCCCGCCTCTGAAGCGGCGATAGAAGCGAATACTTAACATTGAAATCACCAGCTCATCACCGCGCTGCACATATTGTGTCATTTTCTTCTCATTCAGATCCTTTTCCTGGAAATAACATCGAACATATTTAGAGGTATGTGGGGTTATTTGTTGAGTTAGTACTTGTAGTTATTCCGAAAAGAAAGAATAGGATACATACCCACTACACAGGTATGTCTGCAAGATGTCTGTTAAAGATCGCTTGATCTGGAAAGCATCTGCTGTGTACAAACATCTGACAGACGTCTTTAAGATGTCAGTTTTACATACATTCTAAATCATATCTTCTAATAAACGTCTATTTGACATCTTATAGGAAATGTCATATGGTATTGCAGATGATCACTCTAAAAAAACACTCTAAACACTCTAAAAAAATATGTCTTGCAGATGTAAATGCAGACATCAAATAGGCTAGATGTCTCTGTACAGTGTAAAAAAAAAAAATCCGGTAAAAAATGGCAGCTGTGGTTGCCAGAATTTTACCGTAAAAAATACGGTAGCAAAATTTTAGATTTTGCGATTTAACTTAAATTTACATATAAATACCGTAATTTCATTAACTGATATAATGTTACTATACCAACCTATGGATGTACTGAAATCTGTTTTGTACTTTTGTAATACACCGATAACCACCAAAAGCAGGTGGTGATGAGAAAGTCAGATGATGAACCAAAGCCCATCGCAAGCAGCTTTTAAATATTAACATATATAGAAGGTGCACAGCATCATTCACACAAACACTAAACACCATCATGGCAACACACATGAAACTGAAATAATGCAATAAACATTAATTTAACAACATTAGGTGTAACATACAACCCTAATGTACAAACTGATAAGAAAATATTAAGAAGAAACTGTTATTTCAACAACAACAACAAAAAAAACATCAAGTTTGAAATGGAATGTCAATTTACGGTTATTCACTGTAAATGTTATTTTTCCACTTCCAAATATGGTATACTACCGTAAAATTACATGTAATGTCCAATACAGTTTTTCACTGTATATAGTAGGGGAACTTACCGTAAACCAATTAATAGGTTTTTACTGTAGTATTTTTACAGTCTTTTACCGTTAAATTCACAGTCATTTTTTACAGTGTACGTGTGCTATGTTGAATTTAGACAACGAAACAGTGAATAACATTGTCTTGGCAGCATTAGTGAATGGTAACACGTAATAAACTTCTGCTTCTCTCTATCCACCTGCCCTATATCCATTCTTCATAATCCCAGGACCTCTAATGCGATTATACGTCACCGGCTATGGAAATACACAACAGACTTTGTTTTTGCTCACTGTACACGTACACTGCGGAATATAATCAAAATATTGTCTTATTAGCTTATATGAGCAATGGTTTTCACTGGTAAGGGCCCAATGTTTCCCAGAATGCACCACGTGGTGAGGAGAGAGTGAGTGTGTCTGTGTGTTTGTGTGTGACAGGAAGAGCAGGCTGATGGAGGATTACTGTGGCAGGCCGTCACCCATATGGCCCTGTGTAATCTCTGGGCTGATGACATCACAGTGTGTTGGGGTGACACACACAGTCCGCTCGCCCTCACACTCCAACCTAGCATTGGCAAAATGAATGGGAGGTGAAGATTGTGTGTAATTGTATGTTACTATGTGCACGCGGCCCACAGGAGTGAGTGCTTGAATGAGGAGGATCAATTGAATGTCTGTATGACTTCCCTGTAACAGGATTGTGAAGGCATCATGGGGAAAATATATATATATATATATATATATATATATATATATATATATATATATATATAGGAAGTCTGCTAGAAGGTTTAATACAATCAAGGCATCATATAATAAATTGATAAAATAAAACAAGATATACACTGGAAGAGAGAATAATTTTGTTAATTTTTTTATGTTTGTTAATAATTTTGTTAATTTTGTTAATTTAAAAAAAAAGTCATTTTTATTAGTTTATTGGTTTTTTAACATTTCTATTCAGATTTTAATTTATGTTTATTTTAGTTTTTGTTTTAGTAAGTTCAGGTAACATTTCTATTTTTTAAGTTCTTAAGTTCTTAATCTAATATTTACAGGTAATAATTTTATTTGAGTATATATTTTAATGAAAATAAAAGTTTTAATAGTTATAGTTAACAATAACAACAAAATATATTCAAATATTTAAAATAATTTAAAATGTAATATTCAATTATTTGTTTATTTTTTACATATTATATAAAATTGTATTATTGTTTCATTAAAATTATTAAATACAATTAAAATTGTAGTATTTTTTATTATATAAAATATTTATATTTACATTTATAGTTATTCATATAGTAGATGAATAAAAAAAAAAATTATCCAAAGTGGCTTACAATTGAGGAATACAACAAGCGATTCATCAAAAATCACTTAGGATACAGATTATATTTTATTAAAATATATTATATTTTACATATTTTAATATAATTCAAACACATAATTTTTTTTACTACTTTTAGTAATATTTATGTATGTATAAATAATGTAAACATAATCAATTATACTAAACAATACAACAAATGGTACAGTTATTTATTCTGTGGTATTTTTGAAATACATTGGAGCAATTGGTATTATAATATGTGACCCTGGAGCACAAAACCAGTCTTAAGTAACATGGGTCTGTTTGTAGCAATAGCCAACAATACATTGTATGGGTCAAAATTATAATTTTTTCTTTTATACCAAAAATCATTAGGATATTAAGTAAAGATCATGTTCCATGACGATATTTAGTAAATTTCCTACCATAAATATATCAAAACTTAATTTTTGATTAGTAATATGCATTGCTAAGAGCTTCATTTTGACAATTTTAAAGGCGATTTTCTAATATTTTGAATTTTTTGCACCCTCAGATTTCAGATTTTCAAATAGTTGTATCTCAGCCAAATATTGTCCTATCATAACAAACCATACATCAATGGCAAGCTGATTTATTTACTGATTTACAGATGTTTTAAACCCTTATGATTGGATTTGTGGTCCAGGGTCACATATGATAATGATTCAAATATTGTGGTATATTTCAAAATACCATGGTAAGGTTTTGTACCATGTTTGTCTCATTTTAGAACCCCTGATTTGCTTCTCCCTGTGTGAGTCATACCCTTTCTTCTCTATTCTATCCACAGCGAGTGTGTGTGTGTGTGTATAATACCTTCCTGATGTATGTGTGTTATAGGATAAAAAAAAAAATCACAATGGAACCTACATGAGTTTTTTTCTCTAGTCACAGATGCAGGTGCTTCCTGGATTGCTGACAGAAATTCCTTGCTGACCAACGCATTTCTTAATATATACCGCAAACACCAGCACACACACACACACACACTTATGACACAGGCTCTTTCACATAAAGAGCCTTGACACTGATCTATTATATGTGCACTGTGGGCACCTGGTAAGCCCCGCCCCCTCACAGATGATGATGGTGATGCAGATGACGGTGGTAAATGTCAGAATTCCTAGACTCACAGCTGTGTGCCGGTAATATAGTGGGTCACATCATGACACATGCAGTAAACCATCTCAGCTGATCAATAACAGACACTCAAGAATAGTAGGAGATGAAAAAGCGGAGGCTTTAAAATACTTTCCGAACATGGAAGTGATCCAGGAGTGAACAAGTGTTCCAGGAACAGAACGTAATGCACTTCGAATAAAACGTCTGTTTGCTTTAAAGCCTCATATGTTTGAAATCGCACTCATTGCGTCACGTCAAAAAACAAAGCTTTTAACGGAAAAGTTAACCCCAAAAATAAAAAACTGCTAAAAATGTATTCACACTAAGGTAATCCAACATGTAGATGAGTTTGTTTCGTCATCTAAACAGATTTGGAGAAATTTAGCATTACATCACTTGCTCAGCATTGGATGCTCTGCAGTGAATGGGTGCCGTCAGAATGAGAGTCCAAACAGCTGATAAAAACATCACAATAATCCACAAGTAATCCACACCACTCCAGTCCATCGATTAATGTCTTGTAAAGTGAAAAGCTGTGTTTTTTTTGTAAGAAACAAATCCATCATTCAGGCATTTTAACTTTAAACCACTGTTTCGGATCAAAACACTATAATCCATAATAAGTCTGTCCCTTGTTTTCCTCTCACATCAAAACTGTTTCTGCTTGTAATGGTGCTTGATCTGTGCATATTTCACTCCTGATTCAGACAAGACAACTTTTTTTTACGTGACAAAGCAATATTATGTATAACAGACTTGTATTTTAGCTGGAAGCAATGGTTTGAAGTTAAAATTTATATAAATCGTGGTTTTGTTTCTTACAAACACACAGATTTCTGCTTCACAAGACATTAATTGATGGACTGGAGTGGTGTGGATTACTTGTGGATTACTGGGATGTTTTTAGCAGCTGTTTGGACTCTCATTCTGATGGCACCCATTCACTGCAGAGGATCCATTAGTGAACAAGTGAAGTAATGCTACATTTCTCCAAATCTGATGAAGAAACAAACTCATCTACATCTTGGATGGCCTGAGGATGAGTAAATTTTCAGCCAATTGTCAGTTTGGTGTGAACTATTACTATAAATTTACAGGGCAATGTTCATTGCCAGACAATCATGTTTGCTTTTGTTTTTTGAAGTAGAGTTCATTCCTAAAAGCACACACACACACACACACACACACACAGGCCTGAGTCACACTACACACCCCTCTGACTGTATTACTGATCATTCTAATGTCACAATTGCTACAGGGCACGGAAAGAGAGAGAGAGAGATAAATGTACCTCGCCTTCTCTATTCAGAAGAACAAAGCAACTCTAGTCAGGAGCAGTAAAAATAGCACAGACTCCAGGTGCTCGCAGACGCTGTCTGATTGAACGAGAAACCACATCGGGGTCCTCGCCTCGGCGTGCATCTATTTTCTGTCACATATGTGGAAAATATTCAGCTTACACACAGATTTCGAAAGCTGTGTCTTCTCACTTGGATTCAGGTGGACAGTTGCTTGTTATTTTCTGATTGTTAAGGCATTCACAGTAGCTCTGTTTTAAAACCTAGCTAGACAGCATTTTTAGGTAACATCCTGACGCAGGGATTTTGCAAAAACTTGGCAACAACATTATTCTCTCTTTCGGTGTCTGAGTGAGCGAGGGTGGAAAGCGACTGAATGATGTAGAAATTATTAACAGCAAGATGAGTAAGTGGCACAATTTCAAGTCAAGACAAGATGCAGTCAATTCTTCGCAAGATTCTTTGCAAATATTTCTAGAGCTGGATCAAATAAGCCAGAATAACAGCTCCAGTTGTTTATTTTTACATGCACAAGCAGATAATCATATGATTTAAGAATGAAACATGAGTCAGCCAGCAGAGCTTAATGCCCAGAGAATTACAAATAATCAAATCCTGTTGAGTGTACTAGGCAATGGGTCAAATGTGTCTACAGTAAAGCAATGTTTTTTGTTTTCACCTAACTTTAACTCGAAATGAAAATTATGTCATCATTTAGTCACCCTCATGTCATTTAAGACTATTTTAAAGTAAAAAGTCAATTAAATGTGAAAGTTTAAGAGGTTTTATGAATGAATTCTCTATCCCTGTGTGTTTTAAGTGTCATATATATATATATATATGACATTTAAAACACATAAAATATATAATAGATGATATTGTTGATGGCAAATCTGGTGTGGCACTTCATGACTACAACAAAATACAACAATTGTGAGCTACAGCAGAGGGGAAGTTTTTGAGGTAATAATGACGTAAATTTTGGTCCGATCATCAAACAATGGTTTCATATGGCTTCAGAATACTTGGAATTTTTTCAGAATCATGGACAACAATATTAATAAATAAATAAACAGTATCATGAGTTCATGATTTTTCGGCTGTACTACAGCACACCATGAGAGTATATTAGCACAATTTGTTGTTTGCTTTTGGGATCTGAAGGAGAATTTGGACCCCGAAACAGGGATGCATTACGTACAATTTAAAGGGATAGTTCACCCAAAAATTCTGTCATTAATTAATCACCTTCATGTCGTTCTAAACCCGTAAGACCTTCGTTCAGGTTCAGAACACAAATTAAGATATTTTTGATGAAATCCGAGAGCTTTCTGACCCTGCACAGACAGCAACACAACTGACACGTTCAAGGCCCAGAAAGATAGTAAGGACATTGTTAAAATAGTCCATGTGACAGCAGTGCTTCCTGTGTCCGCAGCATCACACACACACACACACACACACACACACACACATTGTGGTGCTCTCGTGAAGGCACGTCAAAGATTGACACGGAAGAGAATAAATTATTGAATAAAGTCATTATTTTAGTTTTCTTTGTGCACAAAAAGTATTCTCGTAGCTTCATAACATTACTAAGACTAACATAACACATGCACTAAGGTTTGGAACAGCATGAGGGTAAATAATTAATGACAGAATTTTCATTTTTGGGTGAACTAACTCTTTAACAACCTGACCGCATTGTTTGGCTTGCAACATGCTAACACCATCCTCCACTGGACACAGTTGTTTGTGTTTGTGCGGAGCGCAGATCTGCTGACTTTGAATAACCGGCATTGAGTTGAAGAAAATGATACAATTATACTCGATGCCAAAAAGCATTACGAGTTTTAAAACAAGACGTTCGTTTCCTCATTGCTGTTTGTGTTGTGTTCCCTCACTCTAAAATGCCACTCAAGTGCATTGTTTTGTTTACGGAAGCACATTCTCATGACTTCTCTTAAATGTATGTGCATGTGAGATAATCTTCTATTTCAGAAGTGTTGACATTCAGCTGGAAAGTTTCGAGGCTTCCAGGGGTTTCCCAGAGCTAATCTCTAGATGTAAACAAACACCCTATTGTTCGACCTGCTATGAACTTATTGTCTGGTTTAAATGTAATGACAATCATTCTCATTACAGACATAATTACCTCAGACACTTGGGACTGTCATGTTTACATTTACTTGTCTAGAAAACAAATGTCGCTTTGCTAATGTCGCTTAGAACAAAATCCTTGTTCAATCATGTGTCTGATTAAATCCTTTATTTCCTCATTAACCCATCACTTTACTACCTGAGGGTGCAATATGACGTGCAGTGCTGGATGATTGTGGTGATTCTGGCACAGATGAAGCAAGTGATCCAGGCTTTGATTTCCTCCTTGTCCTTCACTGCAGGTCACTGCCTTTAATTCTAGCTGAGTGGATTTGGATTTGGATGACGGACAGAGGGAATTCGGATCTCACCCCATGTGGCGGGATATAGCTGCAGGCCAGGGCTGAACGGCCCTCCTCCTTTCTCCACCCTGGAAGACCCTTATTACGACAACCATTTACACTAATTGCAACATGAAATGTTTTCGCAGGGAAGGATGCATCCTAAAAGAATGTTTCAGGTTCAGTGCAGGTTAAGCTTTATTAACAGCGTCTGAGTCATATTACCACAAAAAAAAAAACATTTAATCGTGTCACTCTCGTTTTAAAAGGCGTTTACAGTAGTTCATGCACAATGGAAATCTATGGGGCACAACATTGCACTCGGATGACTTTTGAAATACAATGTTTTGAAAGTGTATAGCGACAATTTTACAGGTTAGCATGAGACATCTCTGTACAAATTTATATCCACTTTTCAACACATGTAACGACTGTGTGGCCAGTAAACCTGGTACGATGCACAAAATGATACCAGAAGTATTTGTGACATAAAATAATGCAGTTACATTTAACAGTAGCGAGGTGGTAGCATTAGCATGTTAGCATTAGCATGGTTGAGGACGTTTTACTTCATGTCCCCAACAAATGATTTTTTTTTTACTTCTTCTGGGGATGTTTTCCTACAAAACAGGCATTTCAACAACCTGCTTACTATTTTTACTGTATCATATAAAAAAATATGAAGTAGCTACTATGCAAGCTAAAAGCGCAATACAAATAATAGTGACTTGACTTGACTAGCTACTTTTACTACTTTTTTACTATGAAGAGTTTTTGATTAGATTATATTGTAACATAGTTTGTAGTTCAGCTAGCTAAATTAGTAGATTAGCTTGCCCTATACTGTTTTCAGTTAATGAATAATAGAAAAGTAGTCCAACAACTGAAAGGATGATGTATCTTGAAGTGTAACCAGCTAATTTTGAGCTTATAGCTAATTTTGAGCTTATAGCTAATTTTGTAATTTAAAAGATTGTAGCTTAGCTACTAAATTTTCAGAGTAGCTTGCCCTACTATTGTTATGTAATGAATAACCCAAGCTTCATCTGCACAAAAAGTAGTCCCACCACTAAAACGACAATGTAGCTTGCAGTTTAATTTTGCTAAAGTGTAGCTTACAGCTTAGTTTGGATAATTTTTATAACCAGTTAGTACCTTAGCTATGCCAGTTTTCCAAATAGCTTGCCTGATACTGTTGTTAATGAATTAAAAAAAACATTCATCCGCCCATTAAAGTAGTCCCACCACTAAAAGGACAATTTAGTTAGTTTAACAAGCTATTTTTTTCTAAAGGGTAACTTTCAGATTATCTTAGGTCATTTTAATAGCAAAGTTTGTTGCTTTGTAAGCTCGATACTGCTAATGAATAACCAAACATTTATCCACCCAAAAAAGTAGTTCCCACCATTAAAAGGGTGATGTTTGTATTGTAACCAGCTAATTTTGCTTAAGGCTAACTTTCAGCTAATTTTCTTATTGTAGTTTGTAGCTTAACTAGCTAAATTGTCTGAATACATCACCCGATACTGTCGTTATGTAATAACGAAGTGTTCATCCGCCCAGAAAAGTAGTCCCACCAAAACGATCTGTGCAGCCCAAATAACACTATTTTTTGTATAGAAGAATTATTTATAGTATCATTTAAGCAAACCACTAACATCACATTCTTTTAAAGCCTTCAGAATGTCTCACACCATAGACTTCCATTGAAAGTGCATTACTGTAACCATGTTTTTTATTTATTTTGACACCTCGAGGAACAGGATGCCACGGATGCCAATGCAATGACAGCATTTGTTCTGAACTTGTTTCGAACCAGGAACATTCATGTGTGCAAGTTTCTCTGTATTTTTAGCAAGCCTGATATGGATTGTATGCTTCATATTTGCAGTTGGCATCCCACATCCATATATTCGCTGGAGAGCGATATGAAGCGAATGACTCATTTTTCTATATTCTTGGATCTCAGACCCTTTGGGAGGGAAGGAGGGATGAAGAATCGAAGGAAGGAGGGCTGGAGGGGGTGTTGAGGAGAAAGGCCATGGCAACAGACGGGTGACATCTCTTAGCTGGAGGTTTTCTCCCCTCCTCTGTGGCAGAATCTAAAAATATCGTAACCTAGAGCCTTCATTAGACCAGACAGAGCTCTCCACACACACACACACACACACACACACACTCTTCGCCCACAAGGCACAATACAGCTTTACCAAAACACAACTCGTAACGACCATTACCTACTCCTCACGAGCCAATTAAAGGCCGGGAGATGAAGAGAAACCCGTCGTGTGTCTCCGTCTGCATGTCCTTGCCATGACTCACCGGGTGATAAGCACGTGGGCGCACACATGTGTGTTTCTGCGAGAGTGTGTCTGAATGTGTTTCTGGGTGAAGATGACTTCAAGACGAGTTTGGTGGCTCTGACTAACTGTAAACTCACGAAAGTGTGTCACGAAGAAAAACATTAATTACACAGTCTGTGGTAATTCCAAACCATGGGGAAGAATATGGAATAACTGCTGTAGTAGATCTTGTTTACATTATTATTTCTTATTTTAGATTTTTATACACATGCAAGTAGCATTAAATTACATAAAAGATTCATTTTCCGCAACAAGAAAACCAACTTTTGTGCTTTTTTGATTTTAATTATCAATTGAATCCGTTTTAACAACAGCATTATTGTCTATTTAACATACTTAGACATTACTGTAGAACGAATTAAGCTTGATTTATGATTTTAAATAATACTGTGTATTACTATTTTAAATACTGCATTATATTTTGCGTTATAACGAATGGGGACATCATCTGAAAGAAAAAAGTCCATACACACTGTAAAAATAAATTATTTTTTTGAAGTTGTAAATAAAACAAAGATTATTGGAGTGCATTTTACAAGAAAGTACTATTTCAGTCTTTCTATTTCAAATTTTACTGTTTATTTCAATGTGTTACGTGCTGCTTAGTAATTATTTGTACGTTCACTAGCAATTTCTGAGTGAAAATTATGGAAGCTTGTTTCTGTAAAGTAGAAAAGAAAAGTAGAATTGTGAGATGTAAACTCACTGTTCCAAGAACAGAAGTCAGAATTGTGAGATAAAAATTTGTATTTCATGGCAGGAAAAAAAAAGTACTCAATTTTTTCCCCACAATTTTGACCAAAAAAAAAAACAACGACAAAAAAACAGTCTGAATTATAAAAATTTGCAATTAGCTGTTTATTTATTATAATTTTTTTATTTTGTGGTGGAAACAAGCATCCATAGTAATCCTTTTTTTCAGTGCAGGTTTGGAACAACATGAGGTGAGAAAATTATTATATTTATTTATTCATTTATGAATTCATTCATTCATTCTACTACTACTACTATTATTTTAGGTTAAATATTCTGTGGAACACAAAAAATATATTTTGCTTTTAGGAACTCAGGAACAGCTAAGTCCTCATTCATATTGTATAGAGAAAAAAAACAGCCAGGACATTCAGCTAAATAACTCTATTCATTGATTCAGGCAGGTTTAGAACAACATACTGTAAGTGTGTCACACAATGTTAATCATACAATTAGTGTTTGACTAAATTCTTCCTTTAATGAACAAACGATGGCTTAACTTAATTAAAAGGGTTACACGGAACCACTCGAAATGGCATTTTAGTGGAGTTTGTGTATCATTATATAATCGTATCATTGTTTTGGTGCTAATTACTCCATTGCTTTATTAATATCGCAGTCCATCGCTGTGGCAGGCTGAACAGTCTCGCTGCAGACGGCCCTGTTGAGTGGGAGGACTGCTGGTGAAGTGCTAAAATCCACCATCTTATTAAAAGTATGCAAAATGATTAGAATGAGTCAACCACTTAAAAGTAAATACCAAACCTGAGTCACACAAGCTATATGAGTAACGACACCCCTGGAACAATGAAGCTGGATGTTTGAGATCTAATAGTCATATACATAAACACACACACACAATTTTACTGGTATATTACTTTAGCTCCAGCACACTGGCGTGTTTGACCACATTGTTTTTCAGCATTTAAATATTTTTTCTAGAAGTACCATGCTGATGATTCATGTGACTGTCCAAACACACACACACACACTTAAAAAACACATCCACAGTCTATTTGAAGATTAATTTCTCTGAAATAAACGGTGCTGACAATAACACTTTAAGTATTTAAATCTCGAAAATGAATGCCGAGAACCAAGGCGAAGTCATAAAATTAGCAAACAATTTAAAGCCTTACAATAATTTATCATAATTTGTTGGTAGTAGTAACCGTATTTGAACTGTAGTTTACCATAGTGAACATCTCGGATGGCTCAATGATTAATTTATCAATGATGGTGCAGTATTTTTCAGACAGCATTAGAGGCACAGATTTTTATTTATTTATTTTTTTAACTATTTTTCACTCGTAACACATCAAATATATGTATTCTCACTAAAATGGTGAATTTTGCATTGTTTTACTACAGAGGTCATGACCGTCTTGACTGTATCCAATGATTAAAGTCATATTCAAAGTCTTTTGAATTGATATTCAATTAACTGTAAACAGTTTTAATTATTATTTCATCTTTAATTAACAAAAATATTTAGCTGTCCCACGGTTATAGTTTGAACAGAATATCGATAATAAATAAATGAATGAAAAAAATAAAATAAAATAAAAATCAAATTTTATAAGTGTATTGTTGACTGCATTTATTCAGCTCATTATTATTATTATTAATATTTTGAAAATGGCAACCTAAACAAATTTAGAAAGTTTTCCTATATAGCATTGTTTACTATGAATCTGTGACATTTTTGCCAGCACGGTTACTTATTACTGTATTTTCATTAGTAGTATCTGTAAATTCCCATCATATTTAAAACACTTCCTCATTTTTAAATGTCAGTGTTTTTCAATGCTTTTCGCCCAATGATACATTCTTAGCAATTGGTTTCGAAAAGTTTCGATGACAAGCTCTGTCCTCACACACGATGAGGTTGAAACTCCAAACCTGCGTTTTCCCGTCAGTATCACTTTCAGGATCAAAATAGGGATGTGCATATCAAAGCTAACCACTAACACCCTCTTTCACAGTCCAAAAATGGCTGGCGGCAGCTGAGGGCTGTGAACGCTGTGTGGGCAGATGGGAGTCACAGATGTGTGCCCATGTAAATTTCTGGTTTCTTTCTGGTTAGATTGTGGCGACACTGCACCTGTATTACTTCCCTTTAAAAGACTGTATGACAGCATAAAAATTACAGAAGCATTACAACATACGGTCAGTGTGCGTCCTGAAATCTCATTGCGTAATATGTTTTAGCTTTGGAACAATATTCTTCAGGCATAGGGTTATTCTACAATTGTGGTGACATTTATGACTTTATTATGACTTAATATTTCAATATTAAGTATAAACTTAATTTACTGTATACATTTTACATTTAACATTACCTCCCAATTTCTGTGTGATTTTTCTACATAAAATTTCAGTGAGTGTGTGTATAAACAGTATATATTACCATTCATACACACATGTTCCCCTTCACACTGTATTTTACCATAAGGCAGCTGACTGAGGACAGTTTGTGCATGTAAGTTCATGTAGCGTACAGTGGGATGATTCGGAGCAAGTGGGGGAGCTATTTCCTGTGGGCCATTTCCTCTTCCTGTCTCTCTGAGTGACAAAGACCAGTGGGGGCTGGCTCTTCCTGTTCAGCAGGAAATGGGAACAGCTCTGAGCAGATCTAGACTGGCAGTGAAGGCCTGCTATGCGCGACCAGGCATCAGAAACAATGCACATCCTCAGGGCATGTAAACAGCGCTAGCCCGTGCCAGACCTCGAGGACTCGACAAAAACAAAATATATATTTTTAATTGCTCACCCCAATCGACTGGTCATGTCACACTTTGTGGATATCATACAAAAAAATAGTTTTGTGATTACAAGCAGGGAATCCACCCACACTTTCCATTAAGAGTGAGAATGAAACTGTAGAGCTGCGTAAAAAAAAAAAAACATTCCACTCCAGTGGGTGTGCAGGGTGGGGCTGAGGTGTGTCTGTGAGTGGGTCATTACTAATGAACCACAGACATGTCTTCTCATCTGCTGATCAAGTGTGTGTGATGTGGCAAGCTTTTACTCAGCTGTCTGTTCCTGTGGCGAAGCTGTGACATGCTAGGACATGTTCCTCATACTGCAGTCATAAGCCAATTGGCTTTAAACTTCATGCTAACGTTCGACATTCAAATATTTTGTGTTCAAAATAAACACATCTTTGGAAAACAAATTGGTTTTAGAGCACAACTTCAGCTGGGTTGTGGCTATGTTGTTGCTCAGGCGTTCATAAGGGGTTTTAGGATGGTTCCCATGCCAATGCTAAGGGGGTTTCTACTATGGTTGACAGGGTTTTCTGGGTAATTCTTGGGTGTATTTGTTGGTTACCTACTGGCTCAGGTCAAAGAGCTGCAGTATTATTCACATACTCATACCCGAACTATTCAACTATTTATCACATATTCCATTTGTTGTTACATGAAGTGCATTAAAACATTATATTACGTCAAAGTTTCCCAAATTGGGGTTTGTGAAAGAACTGCAGGGGGTTTGTGAGTTTAATAAAAAGCTAATAACTAAATCATATTTTTTTTTTTTTATTAAAATACATATTTTTAAATTACAACAATCAAAATAATAAAAAAAGAAAATTTTCATAAAAAATTTCATATTTTCATAGAACTCTGAAATATGTGACCATGTGAATAATATGTAATCATATAATCAAACCGTAGTTGAATTACAAGTATTTTAATTATATTTAATATAATCTAATCTTAATTACAAGTACTTCATTTTTGGAATCTGATTACGTAATCAAGATTACATGTAATCCGTTACTACCCAGCTCTGATGATGAACCAAGCAGGTACTGGGCTACTTCAAAACCATCATTTTTGTCTAATGTTACACCCCTATGTTACAGTTATTTAACAACAAGCCAATTGTTTTACTGACAAAGCATCATACTGAAAAAAAACCTTCAATAGATAAAACTTTTACAAAAACAATTTTGAAAGTTATGTGTTGAAACGTAGGCCTACATGTGATCTAGGACCTTCATACAGTGCATGGCAATGTAAAGAGCCTCATTGTCATATAAAATTCAATATGGCGTCCAGCCTGACTAAGGTCTATAGTAATAATGGTGCTTGTCCTATCAATCACTACTAATAATGACCATGTGACGCTAATCTCCAGCTGATCATAGAGGCTCTAACAGCCAGGGGTGTTTTTACACCCTGTATCCCCCGTTAACGCCCCCCAGCCAGGGAAGGAAATGCAAGAGAGACGGCTCGGCTCTGGAGCCCACTGTTTATGCAGCAGCATCCTGCCCATCGGCCCGCTACCCTCCGACAACATGCACACACACACACGAATAATCACACACAAAACACTCTCACTACCTCCACACACAGGCGTTGCAGTGAATAATCACTGCACACACTGACGCAACTCCACTCCACACATACACGCTTACGCAAAGCACTCAGATTTGCTCAGATAAAGACAAAAAGAGCAAAATGGAAAAGATGGATGTGAGAGAAAGTAGACAAATCAAGGAGAAAAACAAAAATAAATTGCAGTGTAGTGCAAGAAAAACAAAAATAAAGTGCAGTGGCTAGCTTAGTGGTTAGCGCATGTGAATTGCTATCACTGTTCATAAAAGTGGCATTATGGTTAATATGTTTCTCCCAAACTGAATTTTTGTTGCTGACACACAGCAGACTGACATGTTTAGAAGGAGGCCGTGGTGATTCATTTTGACGTCTGCCCATTGTTATTACAGTGAGCTACAAAGGACTCTGACCCATTGTGTGTGGCTCCGTTCGCACTGTGATGACATCTGAGTTTCTCCTCCCATCCACTATTTATGTATCCGAACACATTGTACTGTATGAGTGACTCTGAAACCTAGTGAGCTGCTTGTGCTGTCTGCTACCTACCTAGGCAGCAGACTTCTAAGGCAGTATTCTAATTGGAATATTGAAATGGAACAATCTACATCAGGGCCAACCCGTCCTACAGGCGATATTGATGGTCACAGAAGGCCCTGATGTGTCTGCAACGAGGAGGTACGTAATAAATAATTACAATATACAATAATGAATAAGTAAATACAGAACACTGGCAAAAACATGCACTTTTTTTTTCTTCAATTTTTCATTATTTTTGCAACTTTTCTGCAAATAACTGCTATTTAAAGGGATACTCCACCCCAAAATGAAAAAATGCGTACACACTTCTGTGTCAGCCTCGACACAGGGATGCGTCTTATACGTCGATTTACGCTCTGATTTGAATGCAAACAGTGGCAACACAACAGCCTTGTGGCACGGCTGATACAGAGGAGTGTACGCATTTTGCGTCCAGGGGATAATCTCCAAAATGGCGCTACGCTGATGCAGAGGAGATGTTACGTGCCTAATTGTTGAATAAAGTCGTTATTTTTGTTTTATTTCTGTACAAAAAGTATTCTCGTCGCTTCATAGCATTACGATTGAACCACTGATGGCAGATGGAGTATCCTGGCGATGTTTTTCATACTTTTCTGGGTATACAATGCTTCAAAAGCATCAGTACCTGGATGTGTGGTGAATAGAGGAGAAAATCAAAACACACATATACTCACACAGAAACATCAATAAACGGTGCTATATTTCCACAGTCCCGCTTGCCGATCAAACATTTACGTTTGTTGTGGACGTGTGAATTTTCAAAAATGATGACGCACACCCCAAAACAGCATTGTGTCATCTCACAAAGTGTGTCTGTGTGTGAGAGAGAGCTGCAACGTGGGATGGCTAGCGGTCGAAATGCGCTAAATGCTGACATACTTCAAAATTTGGACCAATGGCCTAGTTAAAACTACAGAAAAACATCAATTTCCAGTCAGATTGCTATTTTCTCCGGATACATAACAAACATATATGTATGCAAGAAGAGAGATTCACAAAGACATACCACACACACATATACTGTACACACAAAACCCGCTTTCTAGAAGATTACACTGAAATGGAAATTGAAGTGTGTGTGATGACAACAGGAGAATTGATTAGAGGACAGCAATTACGCAGGCCTTAAACGACAACACACACACACACACACACACACACACACACACACACACACACATAATCACTGATCCAAAGCTGCTTTGCTGTCAAAGCTAGGCTAGTAAAGCTAGTCTGTTTATATTCATAATGCTCACAAGTCATATCTACTGTATTTAAGGCTCAATTCTCAATTGATTAAGTGGAGTCTGGCGTTAGCATGTTGCTAAGCTAACAGCGTAATAATACGTTTAAAAATACATAGCACACATTTACACACTTATTGGGTAAATCTGTCAGTTTCTAGTTAGAACAAACTATTTTACCTCTCAGAACTGAATGAAATGTGAGTAAATATTTGTCATCGGGCATTTTGACACATAAGTATTACGTCAGTTCATTAAATCATCACTTGTGCAAATATCTGGAGACGCGATATAAAATTGTCAGAGAAGACGCACACTGACTCACTCTGCACTTCCTGCTGGCCGATCTGAGGGGAAAATGAGCAAAATGAGAGAGAAAAAGGAAGAAAACACAATTCTTACACAGAAATTTGCATGATTTATGCAAAACACCCCGCTTACGTTGAGTTTCACCTAGTTGTCGCATGGCTGTCAGGCCGTTACTCCGGTTATTTTGCATATATTCTGAATAAAGCTGGGAAATGAGTCAGCAAGGGATGCTGAAAAGATGGACGATGTATAAAAATCTGACTTTTAACATTTTTTTTATTATTTATTTTACTTTTGATGATGATCAACATGTTTTCTTTTAATAACATGGCATCATTTAATACAGTAAATGATGAGAGTATCCTTCATTCATGAGGGAACTTTTCTTTTAAAGGACACCTGTGGTGCCTGCACCTCTGACTGGTGTTGAAGATTGACACCTCACACTGATTCCCTGAAGCATTTCAGATGTGTGTGAGTGTGTGTGTTGGCAGTATCATAAGACACATGCTGTTGTGAGAGATGAGCTCGATGAGTCTGTATCCTGTTGGACTGTAATGACGTGAATCACATTTACTCAGCGCACTGATGTGAGCTCCACATCAAACATTGTATTTTCCTTTATGTATCATGTCATTCATGATAGCCAAACTGACTGGCTTTAATAGTATATTAAAAAGTATTTGTTTATTTCTATTTAAAAAACAATTATCTTACATCCAGTCAGCTTCTGCACAGTGCATTCAAAGCATATATTATATAAGTTCATGTGTTCCCTGGGAATCAAACCCATGATCTTGCTATTGCTAACACCATCTGCTAGCAGTTGAGCTACAGGAAAGGTTGCAGTCATGCTAAATTGGTAAAGCAGTGTTTGAAACGGTTGTTTGCTTCCATATACAAAATGTATTCAAATCTATACAGTTTCTTACATACATTTAAATTGTATGTATTTTAGCTGTTTAATATGCATTACATATGGGTCACGTCACGTATTACAGTCTGAACGTAGTAACTACATGTAAACTTTAGGAGGAAGTTACTCATTACGTCTCATCTCCGTGAAAGATTCCAACGACTCTTAAGGTCTCTGCACACCGACTCTGAAATTTTCGTCCGAAATCTTTGCACGTTAAAAAATAAATACGACCTCACGTTGTGTTAATCACGTTTACACACTGCCTCCGAAACTTTCGTCCGTCGTAAAAAAAATTCGGATCAGGTTCGATTTTCTGCGTTTTCGCATCCGTAGCATGCATTTTGATAAGAAAGGATGAGGAATACGAAAAAAACGGAAAAACGCACGCGAAAATTTCGGACTCGAGTGAGTAAATATTGCTGAAGTATGTAAATATTAATCATGTCTAACTGTACCTGGAAAATGTTTTCAAGTGATTTTGTCGTCTATTGACTATTCAAAAATAGCCTACACACACTTTCTATCCACATTATTTTTCCCATGAAAGCCGGTGAGGCCATTTTGTAAATTTAATGTGTCTGGCTTCCGGTGTCATTCGCTTCCAGCTATTTTTAGCTGTACAAAACAGCTTGTTTTGCCGCTTGATATAGCAAACTGGTGTGTCTTACCATATTATTTTTAATGTATCTTAATTATAAACACACTGGTTTGTAGTGCAAAACAGTTTTTAGCGTTTACTGCACTTTGTTATTCTTCTCGTTATTTACGTACAGCGGCTAATGAACTGGGAGTCTCGCACTTTCACAGAAAACTATTTACTTCCACGTTGAAAAATAAGGTGGATACATTAAATATGAAAAGGTCTTATGAAAATGCTAAAAATTGTTTGTAAACAAAATTTTGTATTTCTTAGTAATATTTTAAAACATTGAAAACTACCTAACAGTTTGGTGTAACTGACAGGAAGCCATTTTGTTTTCATGTGAATCCCATGACAGAGTGGTCATTTTCTAACTTTTTGCTTGATGGTTACATGAGTCACTAAATTCAATTTTTTTATGAAAATCAACAGCATTGGCATCAACGTTTTTACCAAAACAAACACAAATAACTTTTTGAGTTTGCATTGTAAAAGATTTCTCATTTTGATTATAAGGAACATCCTTGTTTGTCCTTCAACGGATGGCGTCTGTCACTGATATTGGATCCCTGAAAGGGTTATTTTTCACAAACACCACACGTCATGTTCACCAAACGCACTCGGGCTCATCATATGCACAGATAAATACGAAGGACAGGAAATGTATCTGTAAGCTTTTTGCATTCAGTGCACAAACCAGCCTCACACTTGAACGGAGGTGTCATCTCTGACGTCACGATCCGAGACAGCAGTCAGCACATTCATGTTCTAAAAACAGAAAAAACACCTTGTTAGCTTCTCTTGCTGTTTTTCCAGTTCATCAGGGACATCTTGCTAATGTGTGAAGAAACCGTGTGACTGAAAACTACACCCAGTCTCGCTACACCGTTGCTAGACCGAAAGAGAGAGGAACACCTTTAGTTTTGTGTGAATGTGTTTGTTTGGATCCGTAGATTGGGATTTGTCATTGTCACTCATCTCTCGCATTACGTAGCACACAGGAAGTGACCCGTTTGCATCATCGTTACTCACAAACACATACACACAAACTGCCATTACTCACCTCTGAGGCCTCCATAAAGCAGTGTGCAGTCTGATACAGCAGCACAGACTGTACCGGGTATTTGTACACTTTTTGTCACCGAAAACCATGTGCTTCAACAAAATGTTGTTTTTGAGATGTCAGTAAATCTATATAAAAATTTTGGGGGCTTTTAGTCCATGTCTGTTAGTTTTGAGGTTAAAAAAATCTATGCGACTGAACTGAATTTTTTTTTATTAAAACACACAATACACAATTTACAATAACTGATTAACTTTTTAATATATATTAAAATGTATTTTATTCCTGTGATGCAAAGCTGAATTTTCAGCATCATTACTCTAGTCTTGTGTCACATTATCCTTCAGAAATCATTCTGATATGCTGACTTGCTAAAAAGAAATTATCAGTTGTGCTGCTTAATATTTCTTCGTGGATAATATATTTTTACTCAGAATTGTTTGATGAATAGAGAGTTCAAAAGAACAGTGTTTATTTAAATAGAAATTATTTGTAATGGTAATAGCAATTTGTAATTATAATAATTTGTAAAAGTCTATTGAACAATTTAATGCATCATTGTTGAATATTTCTTAAACTCTAAAATATTTATAAATCATAATATTTGTTGTGCTGTCTTTATGTACATTTAAATAAAAAATACAGTATTACGATATTCACAATCACTACTGAAAATAATGAAAATTCTTCTAAAAAATATTTTAAAAAGTAAAGCATCCAGACTTATGTAAATTAATTTAGTTATATAAGTAGAATTTGCTTAATTATTATGAAAAAAATGTCATAATGCAAAAAGTCTTAACCCCTTAACTGTCACCGTCCCAGCTGTGGGACGCTTGGCGCTCTTTTTTTCGTTGTCTTTTTTCATAAATTATATATCATCTGAAAGCTTAAAACCTCAAAATGCATCCTGTGAAAACCATTTTGAAATCGGATATTGCGTTACCATAGAAATGGTACTTTAAAATATTTTGACCGTCTCCTCCCCCTTAGTGGGCGGTGTCAAGTGTCATATTACACAATGCATTATGGTCTTTTAGAATCAAAACTTTTTATAATCTTGACAAAATACATATCGCCGGAATGGTCTGACTCTCAGGATTCCATACTTGGTAGTCTTTTTGTGATCGGAGTAATATTGACTGAGAAATTTAGACATTTGTGACAGAAAAATGCATCAAACTAAACCTAAATAAAATCTCACAGGAACCTACATTTTTTTTATATCAACTTCAAATTTGGAACATAACTTATTTAGACATAAGGCTTTAATTTTATATCAATTTTAGAGTAAAACCTGTTATGTAAAATATTTATTTTATATAAAATATAAAAAAATTAATACTGTGTATATTCTTTACAGTAAATTTAAACTTCTATAACTTTTTGTTACTTTCATATTTTAAAATAATTCCACTTCTACAGTAATCTGCTGATTGTCTTCTTAAAAAAGAGACCAAACTTATATCTGTATTCCAAAGTATTCATGAATTATAAGAGTTTAAGTTTGGATAGTGCACTCTCACGTATATGTTCAAAAATGGGGGGTGACTGGTGCTTAAAATATAATTAACTTTCCTTATTCAAAACTTAATTATTATTTATTAAGGGTGAAACCTGTACATGTTTTAATTAGGTTATTATGACAAAATAAAACAGATATTTGCATTTGAAATTAATCTGCACAAAAACAGACCAAAATATTCCTGACTTAACTTGTTCACAGGATCATACAATTTTTGTCAAATAAAATGCACTCTATAATAAGAATATTTTAATTGAGAACATTTTAACTGAACAGCTATCCACAGACAAATGGGTCCTGCTTTGGAAATTCACTGTATTGATTTCATTCTGACCCGACTCTTTTTCATTTATTTCACTCATCTGTCGAATGCTCCATCAGAGCCTCCTCACCTTTGATGCGTGATCAGTGATCACCAGACACATCAGTGCTGGATGAGTCAGTGCTGGCCTTGATGGCTGATCCAGGATCAGTGCTATTGATTCTTCCTTGTGGACTGAGAAAATAACTGTCTACTTGATCACAGATGACTCCTTCAAAGAACAAGAGCAAACAGGACACTTGTGTGTGTGTGTGTGTGTGTGTGTGTGTGTGTGTGTGTGTGTGAATGAGCACATTACCTCATCTGTCAATCACTGCAAGCTGGTATAGACAGCCCTTTCCTTAGAACACAAAGGGAGATCCCCAGGTGAAAAACAAGTGCACTTCCATAATGTACTTATTTTCGCGCACTAATTTTGTACTTCACATACTAAAAATTATCCTTTAGTACTTCTTAAGATAAACTTAAGAACATCTAAGTGTACTCAACTGTGCTATTTTGAGACACCGTGAATATGAACTAAAATGCGCTTTTAACATACTATCTTGAACCCATCTTTCATTCACTAGTACACTCAAGTGTACAAGTGGTAGCTAAATAAATTTTTTAAATACAAAGATAGTATGTTAAAAGTGCATTTTAGTTCATATTCATGGTGTCCTAAAATAGCACAGCTGAGTAATATGTAAATATATTAAATAACAATGAAAAAAAATGTTGGGATGCGATCAATCGCGATTAATCGTTTGACAGCACTAGTATGTTTTTTTTTGTTGTTGTTGTTGTTATTTACTTAAGAGTTAGCTACCTTCTAAGTCTTCAATCAGCAGTCTTGTCCTTCAAAGTAGCTCATATCTAGACCAGAAACACGCACGTGCGCTGTAGCCTATATGACTCACAGGACGCGTGCATTATTGATATGCATGTAGAGTTATTGCTCACGACTTAATATTGAACTGTGAGTCACGCCACACTGGAGCTCTGTGGAAAGTGATAAGTCACGCGGAAAGCTGTCAGTCAATCCCTGCAGTTTATAATTGCTGCCAGTGACACAGGGCAAGGAAAGCAGAATCTCGAATGCATGTAATATAAATATGAATATCTCACATTCAGACTGAGAGCAGCATCTGTTGGGCTGTAGGCGCACACCAACTGTGCTACAAAATATTATTCGGTGATTAGTAAACAATCCAATTTAATAGAGCTGGACCGCCATCTAGTGGTGAGAATATAGTATTTTTTTGCAAAGCAGAAGCAAGCAGGTAAATAACTATTAGATTTTTTTCTTTTCTTTGATTTGCTTTGCTTTGCTTTTCCACCGTTGTTAACTTTAAGTTTCAGCTGTAAGTTCAGTTACAGGAAGGTATAAACCAAAAAACATTTTGAACTCATGCATTCCAGACAAATGTCTTTTTAGTAAATTATAAAAACACATGGTTCATTAACACAAACCCAATTCATAAGTTCATACTCATTTCATAACATTTGAAACAAGAACATGTTGTGCTGACATTACATTTGATGTAATCTAAGAAAATGTTAATGTAAATGAACTCTACACCATCAAAAATGTGACTGTAACACATCTTTTAATTGTAATGTAAAATGTTTACCATATTTTAAAGCTTCAAACTCTGAAAAAACCCCCAATGTTTCTTCACTCCACAGATTTAGCTTCATGCCTTGCATGTCTTATTTTCTCCCTAGAACTCACTCCAC
Source organism: Aspiorhynchus laticeps (assembly GCA_023376895.1). Lineage (NCBI taxonomy): Eukaryota > Metazoa > Chordata > Actinopteri > Cypriniformes > Cyprinidae > Aspiorhynchus > Aspiorhynchus laticeps. The sequence continues at coordinate 2,238,751 of JALXFT010002236.1, read as the reverse complement.
AGGATATCCAATTGCAGGAACAGGAACTGTCTCTTCAAAAGTCACTAGCCAATGGGAAACCAGCTCTCACAGGTATGCACTTCCACAAGTGAAACTAAAACCGTAAAAATGTGTGTGACACCTTGGCCTGACAACAGGAGGTAAAGCGGCTTTTAAAAAGCTTTACAAGTATTTATTTTATTTTTTAAGCTCCATCTTATTTTGTTCAAATTAATCTCATTTTGCAGGTTCAGCAAGGATATGTAATCTTTTGACACAGTCTAATTTGTTCTCTGATAGCTCTTTGTCAAAGTTTGACATGATTGTTTCATATATGAAGTAGCGTTGAATAATTTAACTCACACAAACAAGAAGAGGTTTATTTACATCTCTTTATTGTTTTATTATGTTTATTGCTTATTTAGCCATCTTTTTTTCTTTCAAAATATATAATTTTTTTATATATCTAGTGAGTTATTCAGTATCAACACCACTTTCATTCGCTACTTTTATTATTAATTTAATGTTTTTCTCCACTGCATCTCCTTTTATCCTTATGTTTTTATTAAGTTGTAATTTTTTAATTGAAGTGCTAAATGAGGACCTTAAAGACATTATCCTTAAGTATTTTTATGTAAAACAGTTTTTTAACATCTATTCTGAAAAAAAAACATTTGATTTTAGTAATTACTTTATTCTTCATACTTTCAGTATCACAAAAACCTATTGTGTGAAGAACACGGGAAAGTGTGAAATGGCCTTATTTGGTCATGTGTGTGTATTTTGCTGAATGGCTTGATCATGCTACAAATAAGGATTATCAGTCATGAGTGAGACTGCAGGTACAGGATCTAATATGTAATACTACATGTAATAAAAATATGCATAACTTCTCTACACCATGAAATGACAGCATTTAAATGTCACAATAGCCCTTAATTGGAAGAAGCCAGTCTTCCTGATTCTGTGTCTCATTTATTTTTCCAGAGACTTGTCTGAAATCAGAGTATGGAGGAGAGCACTCCTACTAAAGAGCACTGCTATGACAGGAGAGAGGAGGGAGGCGCACCATGTCCCAGCTGTGTGTCTACAAATTCACTGGATCGACACATTCATTTAAAAAATGAAGCTGTGAATCCTGAAGCCATGTGAGATACACTTTACAGTATTGGAGACAAAAACACCAAACAACAGAAAGGACTAAGAAACAAAACTATTGCTTTATCTGTGTACATCTAGGAGAGAGAAAGGAGGCCAATTTGTTTTTTTGTTTTTCTTATTCCAAGACACAATTGAGTGGATGTCTGTTACAAACATTCAATATTAGGTAAACATATTTATTACAATAAAAGATTTGAATACAATTGTCAAATTACTGCTTTGGCTAAGGCCTGTGCACATGCACAGATAGACCCCAAGTGTTGCTCAAGCACCTGTCTGTTTGGCCTTTGACTAGATAAGATGGCACAGCCTTCACAATGAATGACACCGTGACAGCCAACACATTTAAAGGGGTCATATGATGCTATTTTAAAGATCATTATTTGGTGTATTTGGTGTAACAAAATATGTTGACATGCTTTAATTTTCAAAAAACACATTCTTTTTCAAATACTGTACATTATTGTAGGTCCTCTATGCCCCGCCTCTCTCAAACGTGTCGTTTCTACAAAGCCCCTCCTTCCGACAAGCACAGTCTGCTCTGATTGGCCACCTGGCACAGTGCATTGTGATTGGCCGAACACCACAAGCACGCATCGGAAATGTAACGCCCCTTACATTTATATTTACATTTATGCATTTAGCAGACGCTTTTATCCAAAGCGACTTACATTGCATTCAAGTTACAGTTTTACATTTTATCAGCTCTTGCTTTCCCTGGGAATCGAACCCATGATCTTGGCGTTGCTAGCGCCATGCTCTACCATTTGAGCTACAGGAAAGCCTTACCATAATCGCGAGCTTCAGCTTTCAAGTTAGTTTTAGCATCGGTTCAAGCCCAAAAGGGGAACAGAATCGCGTGACAGACTATTTCTGTCACGCGATTACACATTTACACACTATTTACTATTTACACAAACACACTCACACACACACAACGCGTTCTGCGCAAAACTCCGCATTTGAACAGTCAATAGCAAATACTTAAACTAACCCATTTGTGCCAAAATTTTTCTGAATGGTTTCATGCATATAGTCGTGTTAATAGTGTCCTATGTGAATATGTTCTGCTTTTATTTTCCACAGGTTTTTGTTTTTTTTCTTGAAAATCGTATTTGAATGTGCGGCAACTAGTTGCCGGTGGGCAAATATGTTGTATGTACCCCTTCAATGTCATATTTGAATAGGAGGAGAACATTTGGCATCTAACTCAAAATAACTGCTTTCAACAGATCAATCTTTATTCACGAACAAATTTATTATATATAAAAGTCAAAGAACATTCGATGCAAACCCAAAAAAGCTGCATCTAGCTTATAATCTCTTGAATATGAATACACAACAAACAACAAATCCATTTGTCTTAAAGTGGTGGACCATAGTGCAGAACAAAGTGCAGCCATTAAGTTGCCCCAACAGGGCATTGTGTATCAAAAAAGACGTTGCAAAATAAACTGGAAAATAAACTGGACTTAATTCAACTCAGTCGGTCTACACAGCATGAGGCAAGGGATTGTTGTGTGTTTGTTTTCACTGAAACATGGCTAAACAACAACATCCCGGACTCCGCCATTCAGTTGAACAGGCTAACCTGCTATCGAGCAGACCGAGATACAACACTTTCTGGTAAGTCACGCGGTGGTGGCTTGTGTTTGTATATCAACAAAGAATGGTGTAACAATGCTGCGGTAGTATCAAAACACTGTTCACCGTTAGTGGAGTTTATGTTTGTGAAGTGTCGACCGTTCTATCTGCCGCGGGAGTTCACGGCCATTGTTATTGGTGCAGTTTACATTCCACCATGTGCAAACGCTAAGGACGCGCTTCGTGAACTGTATTGCGCCATCAGTGAACAACAAACAAAAAACCCTGACGGCTTTTTCATCATAGCCGGTGACTTCAACCACGCAAATTTAAAGACAGTTTTGCCAAAGTTCTACCAACATGTAAACTTTGCAACAAGGGGAAATAATACGCTGGACTTTGTTTACACAACAGAAAAGAACGCTTACAAAGCTGTACCCCGCCCCCACCTCGGGTACTCAGACCACATCTCTGTTATGCTAATCCCAGCATATAGACCACTTCTGAAACTCACCAAACCGGTTCAAAAACTCATCACAATTTGGCCAGAGAATGCTACCTCAACACTACAGGACTGCTTTCAGTGCACAGACTGGAATATGTTTAAAGAGGCAGCCACCTACAACAACCACACAGACCTGCAGGAGTACACTGAAACTGTGACTGCTTACATCAAAAAGTGCATGGATGATGTGACAGTCACCAAGACTATCACCACACGTGCAAACCAAAAGCAGTGGATGACAGCAGAGGTTCGCGGGGTGCTAAAGACCAGAGATGAAGCATTCAGATCAGGAGATAAAGCAGCCCTCAAAACAGCAAGAGCCAATCTGTCCTGTGGCATCAAAAATGCAAAACGGTCATATGCTCAAAAAAATTAACAATCACTTCACGGACAGCAGAGACACACGGAGCCTGTGGCAAGCCATTCAGACCATCACTGACTACAAGTCCCTGCCACAGGCCTGTGATGATGATCCATCCCTCCCCGATACACTCAACCACTTTTATTCACGGTTTGAAATGCAGAATGACACACCTGCACAAAAACTGCCCACACCTCCCAACGACCAGGCGCTCTGTCTGTCTGCAGCCGACGTAAAGAAGACCCTATCCAGGATTAACCCACGAAAGGCTGCGGGTCCTGACAACATACCTGGCCGTGTACTGAAAGACTGTGCTGCACAGCTGACGGATGTCCTAACAGATAACTTCAACACCTCACTGAGCCAGGCGGTCGTCCCCACATGTCTCAAATCCACAACGATCATACCGGTACAAAAGAAATCACCTGTGTCCTGCTTAAACGACTACCGTCCCATAGCACTGACTCCAATCATAATGAAGTGTTTTGAGAGGTTAGTCATGCAAAAAATCAAAACCAGCCTCCCCAACACACTCGATCCGCTCCAGTTTGCATACCGTCCAAACCGCTCTACGGACGATGCAATTTCCACCACCCTCCACCTGGCTCTCACCCACCTAGAAAACAAAGACTCCTATGTTAGAATGCTGTTCATTGACTTCAGCTCGGCATTCAACACAATAATCCCACAACAGCTCATAAACAAACTAAACCTGCTGGGCCTTAACAATTCCCTCTGTAATTGGATCCTGGACTTTTTAACCGGAAGACCTCAGTCAGTCCGTGTCGGCCACAACACCTCGAGCACTACCACACTGAACACAGGTGCCCCACAAGGCTGTGTGCTCAGCCCACTGCTCTTCACGCTGCTGACCCAGGACTGCACTGCCAAGTTCAGCTCCAACCACATCATCAAATTGATGACACAACAGTGGTAGGTCTCATCAGCAACAACGATGAAACGCACTACAGAGAGGAAGTGGCACAGCTGGCTGAATGGTGTGGCACTAACAATCTGTCCCTCAATGTGAGTAAGACAAAGGAGGTTGTGGTGGACTTCAGGAGGACGAAATCCATTGACCACCCCCCCACTGACCATCGACCGCTCGACTGTGGAGAGAGTCAGCAGCACTAAATTCCTGGGGGTGCACATCAAGGAGGATCTCACCTGGACCACCAACACCATGTCACTCTCCAAGAAGGCACAACAGCGCCTACACTTTCTCCGCCGGCTGAAAAGAGCAAGTCTCCCTCCACCCATCCTCACCACATTCTACAGGGGCACCATTGAGAGTGTGCTGACCAGCTGCATCACTGTCTGGTACGGGAACTGCAGTGCTGCTGACCGTAAGACCCTCTAGCGGACAGTGAACACGGCTGCAAAGATCACCGGTGCCCCTCTCCCATCCATCCTGGACATTTTCCTTGCACGATGCTCCAGCAAAACCAACAGCATCATGAAGGACCCCACCCACCCCTCCCACAGTCTCTTCCAGCTCCTACCATCAGGAAGACGGTACCGGAGCATCAGAGCCCGCTCCACCAGACTGCTCAACAGCTTTTTCCCCCAGGCTGTGAGAGCCCTGAACTCAGATCACCCCGCTCCCCTCTGAAGCCCCATGCAAACCCCTACCTCCTGAAACATGGACCCCCCCTCCCCCCCCAACCAAACACCCTCCAACCTTACCACACCAAAGAAAAAAATTGTGAGTGGGCCTGTACAAACCACCTGTAGCAGCACACTCTCTTCTATGCACTAGACACTTTTCCTACACAATCCCACAAAAGACTCAGCAATATATGTATGTTTACATGCTCATGCACTACTACAAATCATTTAGTACTGTTCCTCAGCTAGCTGCTTGACTCACAATGTTTCTATCGGCACATGTACAGTATTTATGTGAAGCATTCGCATAGTTTGTATAGTTTGTATTTTTTATCTTTATCTTTAGTTGTATAGGGAAAACAGTATATATAGTACAGTATACTTAGTCAAAATCTGTCAGTAGGTTAGTTGTGTATAGGTTTATAGTGTTTCACTTCATTGTTGTATGTCTGTATTTATGTCTGTATTTATGTAGCACCGTGGACCCGTGAGGCACGACATTTCGTTCCACTGTATGTCCCCACATGTAGCGGAATGACAATAAAGCTCAACTTGAACTTGAACTTGAAAAAGTTAAATGAAAATATATAAATAAAAATAAATAAATATGTACAGTGCCCTCCAATAATATTGGCACCCTTGGTAAATATAAGCAAAGGCGGCTGTGAAAATAAATCTGCATTGTTCTATATCCTTTTGATCTTTCATTAAAAAATTCACAAAATTCTAACCTATCACTGAAGTAAAACAATTGAAAGTGTGTGTGTGTGGGTGGGTGGGGGGGGGGGGGGTCATTGTGAAATGAATGCTTTCTCTAGTTCATGTTGGCCACAATTATTGGCACCCAATTATTGCAACGTCTTTTTCCCAAGATAACAGCTCTGAGTTTTCTCCTGTAATGCCTGATGAGTTGGGAGAACACCTGATAAGAGATCAGAGACCATTCCTTCATACAGAATCACTCCAGATCCTTCAGATTCACAGCTCCATGTTGGTGCTTCTTCTCTTCAGTTCACCCCACTCATTTTCTACAGGGTTCAGGTCAGAGTACTTGGACGGCCATGGCAGAAGCTTCATTTTGTGCTCAGTGACACATTTTTGTGTTGATTTTGATGTTTGTTTTGGATTATTGTCCTGATGGAAGATCCAACCACGGCCCATTATAAGATTTCTTGAGTAAAATATCTCTGAAGTATATTCCCATTCATATTTGCATTTTTTAGCACACCCGGGTGACTAGGAGCATGACATTGTCCAGCCATGACTTCCAGGATTATAAATGCCAACTGATAAAAAAAAAAAAAAAATCTAAACCTGACTGACCTCATATTTCTAGGGGTGCCAATAATTGTGGCCAGCATGCATGGGAGAAAAAACATTTATTTCATCATGAGATTTTCTCCCCACTTTCAATCAGTGGTGGACAAAGTACACAGATCAAGTACTTGAGTAAAAGTACAGATACGTATAATTAAATATTACTCCAGTAAAAGTAAAAGTACTGCTTTTTCAATTTTACTCGAGTGAAAGTACAAAAGTACGCGATTTTTTATGTACTTAAGTAAAAAAGTACTGATAGATAGATTTATTTTACAATTTTATATAGACTACTTTATTTAATTTTACATTAGCACATATTTTTATAATCCTACTGTTCAAAATACCTGGGATTTTCCCAAAATAACCACTATATGGAGTCAAGATATATATTTTGTTGTTGATTTGGACTATGTTGATGAGAGTGATGTAGTAATGTTCACTGTGAAGCTTACACTGTGATGTACCTGAGAGAGAACAGATTTGACCATCTCATTTTCACCAGTTAAAAAAAATGTTTTAAAACTCGTTTTGCAGAACGTCACAGTTATATATGACATGAGAATAAGGCCTGAAGTTAGGAAGAACATTTTAAGGAAAATATAATTATATTTTCATAATGCTTTTTTTCTTCTCAAACCTTGTCTGTGGTGTAAAAACACTCCTGGCCAAATGCCCCCAGAGGGCATCACTTCCCACTTTGATAATTACTGTAGTTATGTTCTGAACATCACATGCTTTCGTTTTACCTCAGATGGAATCTATCTAGGTGGTTGAATAAAAATATTTGGACTTTATATCTAAAAATTTCCTCAACTTAGCACCAGCAAGCTTGTTAGCTAGACAGTTAGCATCAGCTAACAATATTTACTTATTTTCAGTGTGGTTATGAATAAACATTCATATCTATCTAACTTACTCGGCTAGTTGATCCAAACAATATAAAACAGACGTCACATTGGGCTAAATGCGTAGTATTTTAATAAAACTGCTAACATTACAGCAGCGGGGAATATGAACGTGCATGAGTTATTTTATTTAACCTGTGTTATTTTAATGTTTTGTTTTTTGACCTAAAACATAGACACTGACATTGATCTGTCTGCATTCAAGCATTTCAGAGGGCTTAAATAGATCACCCTTTACAGAAGATTTAGTTCACAAACAACTGACAGTTTTGACCTAAATATGATTTTCAGTTAACGTTACAATAATTAATCCTAAAATTCGACATTAGTAACTTACTTTTTGCAGCATCAGTTGCGCGCTCACGCTCACATGATCTCCCGGTTCTTTACTTGTGAGTTCAGTTCACTGAAGACTCGCTCTAAACGGATCATTTGAATCAGTGAGTTTTCGACTCGAGAACAGCTGCAATCGGATCATTCCAATTCGTGAATGAATCGTTTGTTGCGATTTGCGAACCGATTTAACAGGTTCATTGAAAAGAATCAGTTTGTTCATGAATCACACACCGCTTCTGCGTCTCGGAGCACGTGATGTATTATAAGGAGTAACGATATGTTTTATGAAATGTAGTGAAGTAAAAAGTACGATCTTATGCTTTGGAATTTAGTGAAGTAAAAGTAAAAGCTAATCGGGGAAAGCCGATTAGTCACCAGAAGGGAAGGACGGCAGCTCGCGTAAGTGTTGTAATACTTTTTCGCAATTCTGTTGTTTAAATTATTTACTTGCTGCTAGGAAGGAATACTTCGTTTCCTACCTATTTCTATTGTGCATTTTCGTTGAGGTTTATATTTTTGATTGCACTTGCTGGCAATTAGAATAATTTGCACCTCAGCTAAGAACAAGCCTGTGTGATTGTGCGAAGTGTTTAGTTTCGTATACAGCAATTAGCAGTCCTTTAAGGTTATTGGCTGTGCTGAGCAGAAGCCGGCCTCAGCTGTTTTCACTCTAGTCTCCTAGACCGTATTTATTTGATGTCAGAGCGCTGACGCGGAAGCGCTCAGCCATCGTGCTCAGCCTCCTCGTGTGAAGACCAACGAGTGTAAAGACAAACGACTTTTCCTGCGCGACTTCAACCGAGCAACGACACAGAGCACACACTTAAGTATAATTTCTATCTTCCCTCACACACTCTCCTTCCCTATCCTCTATCCTTCCACCTCTATCATGTGTTTCCAAACCATTCCGGTTCTCTCTCAACCACGCTCTAAAAACACACGCAGACGGCAACGTAATCCTGCTAACCTGCGCCCGATCGCTACATCTTCTACTACACCTCTTTCTTTCTCTGTGGGTCTTTGGAATTGCCAGTCAGCGGTCAACAAAGCTGACTTCATTTCTGCTTTTTCCTTACAATCCACTCTCAGCATCTTGGGCTTGACTGAGATCTGGATTCGTCCAGAAGACTCCGCTACCCCGGCTGCTCTCTCTCACAATTTCTCTTTCTCTCACACCCCAAGGCAAGTTGGCCGGGGTGGGGGCACTGGTCTGCTCATTTCAAACAATTGGAAATACTCAACCCACTCTCCCCTAGGCAATCACAACTCATTTGAATCTCATGCGATTACGGTAACGGCTCCTATAAAACTCCAGATAGTAGTAATCTACCGTCCCCCTGGCCAAATTCTAGCCACCTTCCTAGAGGAGCTGGACGGCCTGCTGTCCTCTTTCATGGAGGATGGCACTCCACTCTTAGTCTTTGGCGATTTCAACATTCACCTAGACAGGCCTTATGCTACAGACTTCCATTCACTCCTAGCTTCATTTGATCTCAAACGCCTTACCACTACTAGCACACACAAATCAGGCAACCAACTTGATTTAATTTACACACGCAACTGTACTACAGATAACATTCTGGCACAACCACTACATATCTCTGACCATTTCTTCATTACATTTACCTTACATTTTACTACCCAGGTGCCACCAGCTCCCTTACCGGTTACTTTCAGACGTAACCTACGCTCCCTTTCCCCCACCCTTCTTTCCTCTGTAGTATCCTCCTCTCTTCCCTCACCTACCCATTTCACATCTCTGGATGTGAATGCAGCTACTGACACTTTATGCTCTACCTTAACCTCTTGTCTAGACGACATTTGTCCTCTCTCCTCCAGGCCAGCACGGGCTGCCCCTTCTAACCCCTGGTTATCCGATGTTCTTCGTGAGCATCGGACCAAACTCAGAGCGGCAGAGAGAAAATGACGCAAAACAAACGATCCGTCGGACCGAACTAGGTATCAGTCTTTACTTTCGTCTTTCTCTACTGAAGTCCACACTGCCAAATCCTCACACTTTCACAACAAGATCAACAGCGCTCCAGACATGCGTGATCTCTTCAGAACATTTAATTCTCTCCTCTGTCCCCCTCCACCACCGCCCACCACTTCTATAACAGCTGACGACTTTGCCACTTTTTTCACAGACAAAACTAGAACAATCGGTAACCAGTTCTCAACTCCACACACACAGTACCTCCAACCAACCACATCCACTGCTCAAACTCCCATCTTCTCCTTCTGTCCCCTCACCGAGGCGGAAGTATCCAAACTTCTCATCTCCAGCCATCCTACAACATGTCCTCTTGACCCAATCCCCTCTCACCTTCTCCAAGCAATCTCTCCCACACTCTTACCGGCACTCACACACATTATCAACACATCTCTCCACACTGGCACCTTCCCCACAGCGTTCAAGCAGGCCCGGGTAACCCCACTGCTCAAAAAACCTACATTAAACACTTCTCTTTTAGAAAACTACAGACCTGTCTCTCTCCTTCCATTCGTAGCGAAAACACTCGAACGAGTTGTCTTCAACCAGCTCTCACTGTTTCTTTCACAGTACAACAAACTGGATGCTAAACAGTCAGGTTTCAGGAGTGGCCATTCAACAGAGACTGCGCTGCTCTCAGTCACTGAAGCCCTGCGAGTCGCAAAGGCCGATTCCAAATCATCAGTCCTCATTCTGCTCGATCTCTCTGCTGCTTTTGATACTGTCAATCATCAGATCCTCCTGTCCACCCTCTCATCACTGGGCATCACTGGGATTCCACTTCACTGGTTTGAATCCTATCTCACCGGTAGGTCCTTCAGGGTGGCCTGGGGTGGGGAGGTATGCAAAGCACATCAACTGGTCACTGGGGTTCCTCAGGGATCGATTCTTGGACCCCTCCTCTTCTCCACATACACTACATCACTGGGACCCATCATACAGGCACATGGCTTCTCCTACCATTGCTACGCCGATGACACACAGCTCTATCTCTCTTTTCAACCAGATGATCCAACGGTAGCTGCACGGATCTCAGGCTGCCTGACGGACATCTCGGCATGGATGAAAGAACATCACCTACAGCTCAACCTGGCAAAGACTGAGCTTCTTGTCGTCCCTGCCACTCCGACCCTACAGCATGACTTCTAGATTCAATTAGGCACATCAATAATTACCCAATCAACTTCGGTCAGAAATCTTGGTGTAATCTTTGATGACCAGCTGACCTTCAAAGAGCACATTGCAAAGACTGCTCGATCTTGCAGGTTTGCGCTACACAACATCAGAAAAATCAGGCCCTTCCTGACAGAGCATGCTGCGCAACTTCTTGTCCAGTCCCTTGTCGTTTCTAGGCTGGACTACTGCAATGCTCTTCTGGCTGGTCTTCCATCAAACACAATCAAACCTCTACAAATGATTCAGAATGCAGCGGCACGACTGGTCTTCAATGAGCCCAAAAGAACCCATGTTACACCTCTCTTCATCTCACTGCACTGGCTACCAGTGGCAGCTCGCATCAAGTTCAAGACACTGATGCTTGCATACAGAACGACCACAGGCTCAGCACCCTCCTACTTCCACTCACTATTACGAATCTACATCCCCTCCAGAAGTCTGAGATCTGCTAGTGAGCGACGCCTTGTGGTACCATCACAGAGAGGCTCAAAATCACTCTCCAGAACATTCTCATTGACCATTCCTGGATGGTGGAATAATCTTCCCACCCCTATCCGGAATGCTGGATCCCTGTCAATCTTCAAGCAACAACTGAAGACTCATCTCTTTCGGCACTACTTGACTTCATCCTAAACTTGTTCTTAAAAAAAAAAAAAAAAAAAAAAACAAACAAAAAAAAACTTTCTCTTTATCTTTCTCTCCTTCCCTTGCTAGCTTGTACTTATTTGAACAATGACTGAGACTTGGTGTTACGAGCACTTCAATCAATCTCTTCCTCTGTCTGCTGGAACTGAATAATCAGACTCTCTACAAAGAGATTCAGGGATTTGTGAATTCAGATAAACTCTCATGGAAGAAACTCTCTCTCCCTCACTGCTCAGCCATAGCCTACATGCTACAGATGTCAGATGAGGTGCTGGATGAACTGAACCTCATGAAATTCAACACATCAGATGAAGGCAGAAGAAGACTGATACCAGCTGTGAGGAACTGCAGCAAAGCCCTGTAATTTTTTTTGGCATTTGCCATTTTGTATGAAGAGAAGTAAACAATAAGTTGTAATCTTGGTATGAAGATGTCTTTTCATTGATCTGATCACAAATGGACTACACTAAATACAGCTGTGAATGGGGTCGAAAACATTTTGAGCTTGTCCACTTTTGGCCACTTCCAGAGGTAGTTGTAAACATATTCGACCAATGTGTTCAAACAGCCACTAAAGTTCACCTACTCTCCGCTGACGGAGCTAATTCATAAACATTATCTTGTTCATTTCCTATCCATTAACCGACAAAATTAGAATTATAAATTAAATTTAACCTCTTAAAACCTGAGAAAAAAGTTTTAGGTAATTTTTTTTTTTTCATGTCTTTAAATTGTTTAGAGCATGTAAAAAAAAAAAAAAAGATATTTCATTCATAAGTTATGCTATGTCCTCAGTAGAGCACATCTGGACTCAATTTCTTAAAAATAAAAAGACATGAATGAACATGCATAGGCAAAAACAATTGATTTTACATTTTTGGTTTAAGATTTTTTTTTTTTTTTTTTTTTACCAAACTTTGTATAAAGATGATTCTCAACTACACTCTTAAAAATAAAGGTGCTTCACGATGCCATAGAATAACCTTTTTTGTCTAAATGGTTCCATAAAGAACCTTTAACATCTGAAGAACCTTTCTGTTTCACAAAAGGTTCTTTGTGGCGAAAGAAGGTTCTTCAGATTATAAAAAGGTAAGAAAGAGAAGGTTCTTTAAATAACTTTTGACTGAATGGTTCTTTGTGGAACCAAAAATGGTTCTTCTATGGCATCGCTGTGAAGAACCTTTTGAAGCACCTTTATTTTTAAGAGTGTATGTTATAACAAAATGATTTGATATACCTTTTTTCTTTCTGCAAAATGTGTGTAAAATGGCCATAAACGGGGTTTCTCATTATATACAATGTATCTATAAACTAAATCTAATTTGCATATTAATGTGTTTTTGGAGCAACATGTAATGAAAAAAGAAGTGTAATAATGGGAGTAATAATTGACAAGATTTTCATAATAATATATAATATTTAATAGAATATTGAAATACAATTTCTTTCCCTATTCATTTGTTATGTCTCCCAAAATGCATAATAAACATGCTTTTAGTCCCGGTGTCCTCATATGAGGACATGTATGAAATCAACATCCTGTTTCATAACAGAAAGTCATATTTTGATTTGAAACCCCATAACATTGTCCTGAGATTTTGATTTATGACACACAATTTAAAAATTAGACAGATTTAAATGATAATTACAAAATATTATCATATTTCCATAAGAGTGTCACTAAATTAATTTCAGACATTTTTGAAGACCAAGGAGAGGGAGTGGTCATGGTGAAACATCCAATCATTTGGTATCTCTGAAAAGCCCTTATGTGCTCTGTACAGGACATCCAGACTTAAAACTGTGGCATGTATAGTCTCAGAGAAATTCAATAAAATATAATGTCCTCATATGAGGCCGCAGGGTCTAAAGAGGTTAAAATAGAATAGATGAGTGTATGTGACCTATTAAAAATATGTATTTTTTTCTTTTTAGAGGGTTAGTTTTGCATGCATGCAGGAGAAAATTTAGAAAAGCAGAATAAAATGACATGTGATAAGAATAAAATAAACAGGTCTACATGAAATATGTTAGAGTTACATAATTAACAAATTAACTAAACACTGTTTCATTTCATTGTTTATGGCCACACTAAAAGTTTAAGGAAACAGAGATGGCTGAAGGTGCATCCTGTTTGTTTTCGTTACTTTTCAAAGGCACAGTTTTGTTCTTGTATATATAAATGAAAGTAAACTTTTAGTAAACCAAAATATTTTTTTCCCCGTTGTGAAAAGGACAATATCTGTGATCGAGCTGGAGCCTCTTGTGCAAACAAGTAATTTATAACATTGTTTATGTTGTTTATAAGGAATGCAAATACACTTTCTGTTTTATTTTATAATTGTATATATATTTTGAACTATAATTTTACAGATACTTAAATTTTCTGATTTGTATCTTATTCTTTTCTGAACACTGGTAAAATTCAAAGTATTTGCTCACAATTTTATAGGTGACTAATGTTTTTTTTTCCTCTCAACACAATTTTGACTGATATGTGTTCAGCAATTCAGCAAACATTTTAAAAAATAGCTTTGAAAAAAAAGCCCACATACACCCTTCCTTCAAAAGAAATCAGGACAGAAGTGGTCTAAAGTGAACAGAAGAGACGGATTAAAACACCAGGTGTGAACGGGAATCTGTCTCCCTTGTCAACTTGTGATCCGATCAACCAAAATGCATCTTAATATCAGGTGTAAACAGGGCCCTAGAGAGATCAACAATGATTGTGATAAATAGTGCTTTGAAATGTGTAGGACAGTTGTTAACATTGAGATCTTGGTATTCTGCAAAGTGGTAATTAACTATTTATTAACTACTTACCTGTTAAGGGCCGGGACTCCCGGACCCAGGGTAGAGCTCGAAGGCTTAGAATCATAAGAAAGATTCCTTTAAGGGGATACGGCCAAGTGCCTAGGATAGTAGCTAGGTCCTGGCCTGTCACCCAGGGGCTACCGCTTGCTCTGCATGAGCTAAATGAGGGAACTGTCTCAACAGACCCTTGGTAGCAACACCCTGTTCAAGTCAGTATCACTATGATACATAGGTAGAGTGGGGTCCAAGGCAAAACCAGGGCCTGCCAACTCAAAGAAAGGGCACGAAGCCGCAGCGCGTAATCCCTACCATACAGGATTTTTAGAAAGAACGCAAAGCCACTTGATGTGCGATCTTACCACAATGTGGATTTTTAGAAAAGTGCCCAGAGACTAGCGTGCACACTTACCATAACATGGATTTCTTAAACACCGTTCTAGGGAATCACAGAGGCTGTCATTACACAGCGAGCAGCTTAACAGGGAGGCCGAGAGAGGCCTAACAACCTGAAGTTTGCTGATTCTGAGCTCTGGGGAGCGGAGAACCTAACTCTCAGCATGAGAGGGAACTCAGACGCTTCAGAAGGGAGTGGCATGCTATATGTGACCCTCTATGGTGAGGGGAGCAATGCTAGCTTGACCGACAAGGAGAGCAACGTAATAGGGAGGCAGAGAGAGGCCTAGCAACCTGAGGTCGCTAAATCACAGCGCTCGTGATCCATTTTGTCTTCAAGCCCAGAGCATTGGGAGAAATAGGTAGAGTGGGGCCCAAGGCGAAACCGGGGCCTGACCAACTCAAAGAAAAGGCACGAAGCCGCAGCGCGTAACCTTTACCGTACAGGATTTTAGAAAGAACGCAAAACACTTGATGTGCGATCTTACCACAACGTGGATTTTTAGAAAGTGTACAGAGACTTAGCGTGTGCACTTACCATAACATGGATTTAAACTGTTCTAGGGAGCCGCAAAGTGAGCAACTTTACAGGGAGGCCTAAAGAGGCCTAACAACCTGAAGCTGCTGACTGACAGCTCTGGAGAGCGGAGTCACAGTGCTCGGAAGGGAATAGCGTTGCTCATAGGTGACCCTCTATGGTGAGGGGAGCGATGTTATCTCGACCAACAAGGAGAGCAACCTACCTGAGGCCGCTGAATCACAGCGCTCGGCAGGGAGCAGTGTGCTCATAAACGACCCTCTACGATGAGGGGCTTTATGCTCTATACATAGGTAGAGTGGGGCCCAAGGTGAAAACCGGGGCCTGACCAACTCAAAGAAAGAGCACGAAGCCGCAGCATGTAACTCCTACCGTACAGGATTTTTAGAAAAGAACGCAAAACACTTGATGTGCGATCTTACCACAACGTGGGTTTTAGAAAAGTGCACAGAGACTTAGCGTGCACACTTACCATATGCTGTCAGAGCTCTGGGGAGCGGAGAACTTAACTCTCAGCATGAGAGGGAACTCAATCGCTCAGAAGGGAGCAGCATGCTCATAGGTGACCCTCTATGGTGAGGGGAGCAATGCTGGCTCGACCAACCAGGAGAGCATGAGGCTACTGTGACAGCTCCGGAGAGCGGGGAACTCAACTCTCAGCATGAGAGAGAACTCAACCGCTCAGAAGGGAGCGGCATGCCCATAGGTGACCCTCTATGGTGAGGGGAGCAATGCTGGCTTGCTAGCCACTACCTGAAACCTCAGTAGCCCTCCAGTAGCCACAATCCTAGCAGGGGAACACTCTAGGCAAGGGCTCAAGGAGATGCTACTTAAAACCCCCGAGAGGGGAGCAGTCCCTGAGCTAGTATATAGATATCCTCAGATAGCCATGCACCTTCCTCAAAAGGCGATGTCCCCTGTCCAGAATGATATTTTAAAAAGACCCGCAGGTCCTGGAATTGCAGTGCTGGGGACCTGCTGACCAAGGAGGCTCCACAGAGACCTATGACTGGGCCACACGATCCAGGGGTCTCATCCCAGCCTGGATCTAGTATCGACGAGTGAGGTCATCACTGCACTGAGTCGAAAGAAACAGGTAACACAAAAACCGACAGGTTTCCCAGAAATACTGCAAAGAATGGTTACACAATACCAGTTTTTCTAGGTTCTCACCTAACCCCGGTCAGGTGGAGTAACCCGTGGTTGCAGGGGAATTTAGAGAGGGGAAGATGAGGGCCGATTGAGCGGGCTCAGCCTCAGCTTCTTCGCCCTCAGACATCTCCTGCTCTTCCTGGGCATAATCCAGCAGAGCACCAGCCACTGGATCAGATGATGTCAACGAGATTGCATCATCATCATCCAGCCGCTCACCCTCGTTCGTGGCCGACGAGCGCGAGAGGGAAAGCCCCCTCTCTAACTCATCAGCCAGCTCCGCCTGCAAGCCCCACGAGTTCATTCCTCTCCGTGCCTCGGCAACCGTGGGTCTTGACCCGCGGGAAGCAGACGGCTGCCCCTCCTCCCTCGAAAAGAGAGACAGACGAGAGCGGAGCTTTCTCATAGAGAAACACTCACAGTGCACGTAGATTGCTCCCTCGAGAACATCGCGTGCGTGCTCCTTGCCCAAACAAAAGACGCAAAGATCGTGTGTGTCATCAGGTGTCAAATAACGAGGACACGGATGGACACATCTCTTAAATGCCTTGCTAGTGCTCACCATAGTAAGAGTAGAAATCGTTCTTACCAGTAGAATGCACGCTTCAAACAAAACAGTCATTGAAGACGAAGAAGAGGATGACGTATTTTCCCGGCGCCCCTTAATACTGTGGTTCGCGCCGGTAGTGACGTCATAGGCTGTCGCCGGCCAACAGGTGGTGTTTTTGTATGTATGCTTCAGACACTTTCCCCATAGCGACCCCTAGAGGACGCAGTTCGAAGTTCCCTCGAAAGGGAAACGGTGTGTGCTATGAGCATGTAATATGAGATGACTAGAACATGTGCAGTGAATGATCTTTCTCTGAGTCATAACATTGATCACAGCAGAGAAAACACAGGCAGACAGCACTGGAAGCAGCTAATGCTCATCAGATGGAATAATTCAGTGGAAAATGAATAGAAATTACGATTTTGTCTAAAGAAATATTAAGTAAATGTAAGTATATCAATATTTTTTCTAATATGGACACTTTTTGACTATAAGCCCTATGGATGCTGTTTAGCGGATTACTTTGAACGTAAATAAACCTGAGCAGTCGTGACTGAATATAAATATGTTTTGTTATTCTATTGAAAATGCCAAAACTACTGATTTTGCATGCTGATTGTGCACTCCTGACATAAATTAAGAGAATGCTGTCAATGTAGCAGAGTTTTATTATAAACAGTAGTCTAATACTGAAGCTGGATGTAATGATACACAGTCCCTGCGTCCCAATGTGCATACTATCCACCCTATCTGTCATAAATAATATTGAAAATTACTAATATCACATAGAATGGATAGTATGCACATTGGGACGCAGGCAGTTTCTCAGGATCAAATAAGACTGTGATGCTAATAACTGGGTGTGTTACACACATCCTGAAAAGTAAACCAAAACATTTATTTCACCCCCTTGTGGCCGGCTGCAGTAAAGATCATAAACCTCGCCCTCTCTATGTAAACAAATAGGATGCAAGCCAAACTGAAAAGCCTTAAATATTTTTACCTCTCAAAAATGGTTAGGTAGTTCTCATCACTCTAATGTGTTCAAGTGTTGATTTTTCTTATAAGTTTGGATTTAGTTAGTTATTTGATGCTATAAAAACAAATGGAAACCGCAGCTTCACCTCACGATCACTACTGCACAGACTTTTGCTCCAAATTTGGTCATCAGCAGCGGCCTATGGAAAGTGGATGGGGCCAAAAGTGTTTGGCGTGTCAACATGCACAGTTTGTCCTCGTTAACATGACAACATGCACATCAGCCAATGAAATTGCTGCATTTAACGTGATGGTATGTTGGTATTTACATAGGCTATGCAAACATCAGACATCAAGTCAAGTCGAGCTTTATTGTCATTCTGCTACATGTGTGGACATACAGTGGAAGGAAATGTCGTGTCTCGCAGGACCACGGTGATACACAAATAAACATAAATATAAACATACAATACTAGACGTAAGAACAATTTTCTAGACTTGTCATCATGATTTGTCATGTCCTTTTTAGTTAATTAGTTTAACATTCTTTCTCAGCTGGAAAAGTCTTAATTCACACTGTTAAAGTAATTTACTCTATCACAGTAGATATCAGTAAAGCAATATCACACTAAACTAAAGAAAGGATTAATATGTGGGTAAATCTAATGGTAAATCTGCTTTATAATTATAAGTATTACATGTTCAAACATGGACAGAATGTGAGCGCATTGAGAGACACATTCAAATTTGTCATCTTAACATGGCACAACTGTGCGTCTTTACACATACTAAAGAAATGCGATACCTGAAAAACTGATACCTTAACATGGCCAGAATGTGCATTTCTCCAAAAAAAAAAAAAAAGAAGAAAAGCACTCAAAATTGCTGTGTTGATGCAGATGAACAGTGCGTGTTGACACAGCCAAATTTCTCATGTTCCATTTAAACAGTTTTGGCCCAATCCACCTTCCATAGCTGGGATCTTGTGACATTTTGGCTTCACTTCTCTACAGCAGAAGAAAGTGAAGTGAAGACATGTCAATAAGCTGGCATCTGATTGGCTAAAGAGTAGAGGCTGCCAGGAAAGTCTCAAAATGCACACACACATCTAGTGTACACATGGATGAAGATTTGCAAATTCAGATTCAATAATGAACCCATTTCACTGAAAGTCACACTGCTCACTGGAAGCTCAGCTTGATTCTTATTCAAGGTTTTGTAAAGCATGTGTAACTAAGGGGTGTGGAGCTGTGATAAAGGTCAGTCATTCATCAAACTCTGATCTTTGGACTCATTGTGTCCAAACTGCCAACTGGTAAGGCTGAGGTAATTTTAATTTAATTTGTGGTGTTATACCTTTGATATTTATTTTCATTACATTTTTGCAAACAGTATACAGCGAGAAATTGCATATGTTCAAGATACTACTGTTATTTGCCTATGATCATGAGACTGTTTGCTCAGTTTTTTAGGTCTCACAGTTTTCAATCATGTTACAGCAGATTTTAGCCCAAGTAAGAATAATATCCAATATATCTGTACCACGTTATGAGCACATTTTACTGAAAGTTACACTGCTCACTGAAAGCTCTGTTTGATTCTAAAGCAATGTTTTGTAAAGCATAAGCAACCAAGGGGTGTGGTGTATACAGATCAATTAGGTAATCTTTCAGTGTTGTATATTTAGACGGTCCGCCTGAAAGTTCACTGATTTGTGTTGTTTCAGCTCTACAATCATCAAACTCCTGTGTAAAGGAACTGGACCTGAGTAACAATAACTTCAGGATTCAGGAGTGAAGCTGCTTTCTAAGAAGCTGCCATCCGGAGAAGCTGAGGTAATTTTAAAATCATATATCTTGTCGCTGTTGAATGGAAACCTTAAACGCTCTACTTTTCAGGAAATGCGAAAAACCCTATAGTTTCTGAATAATTAAACACTGTCATCATATTTGGTATGCGTCATTATTTTAATGACATTTCACCAAAATCAAGCTCAAATGGAGTTAATGAGGTTTTTGACCAGTGAATGTCGGACATCTGTGTTTTGTTCATCATCAGAACAGCTGCATCTGAGGCAGTAAGTGCAGCGCTTTACAGTTTTCATCAACTTAAAGGCTACAAAGTTTATTGTAGCTAGATAAGGGCTCAGTTTTTCCTGTTGTTGAATGCATTTGGCCTAAGACTCATGTTATAAAAGATACAAAGGCAGTATTAAGACAGTATTGGCTATGACTAAACGGCAAATGCCTTTTACTAAGGCACTCTTTTTCTCTCCTCAAATACATAGAACATTAGCCTTTATAGTGTTTTTTGATTAAAGAAAGTACTGTACTTATTCAAACAACCAGTTCTTTATTTACCCTTGCAACACAAACAAGCCATTTCCAAACTGTGTGCAGTACTTAATTCAAGATGGAGACAGGAAGGTGGGGTGGAGCTATGAGGTTTTGCAGTTTGAGGATACAATGGAGTTACAATGTTCAGTCACAAGGCCTTTTTAATACTTTTCATTGGTTAAATAGTTGTTAAATCCACACAGACATAAAGCCTGACCAATAGCACTGACTTAAAAAAAAACAAAAAAAACAACAATGTAGAAATATGGAGATGAAGAAGGTTTCCACCCAACAACGATAACAGATATAGCCATCACATTTACATGGCTAATGTTTTCCTATTAAACAGATTATCAAAGGTTTATACATTTCAGTCTGAAGGGAATTTCATTTATTCAGCTTTATGTGGCTACAAATTTGAACGTTGTTGCTTACAAATTTAAAAACGGCTTATTAAGATCCATGCAAATGTATTGTATTAGTATTGTAAGAAAGTGAAAGTATTGTAAAAGTACAGTAGGCTATAGCATGAAATATTAGGCTTTGCCTTGATATCAACTTTGATGATGAGTTACAAGAAAACAGACTGAGACATCAAAAAATGCTTATTAACTTTTTGCAAGGATGGTCTCATGATGATCTAAGTGAAATTATTTGAAGATCGGACCAACCGTCCAGAACATGGCTGTCAGACTCAGCTCCTGGAGGGACACAGTCCTATACAGAGTTTAGCTACAACTCTGCTACAACACATACCTGTGGTTTTCAAACAAGCCTGAAGGACTTGATGAACTTGATCAGGAGCACTGATTTAAGGTTGAAGCTAAACTTGGCAGGGCTGTGGCCCTCCAGGAATGGAGTTTGACACCCCTGGTCTATGTTCAAATAAGTAGGTCAAAAAAGTAAGTCAACTGTCAAAAAACATACACCATTGGATTCTGTAGGAGCCAAGCAATAAAATGAGGTGAGATGGGTGACATTGAAAAATGTTGTATTGTTTGACTTTGTATGCTACACCAAATCTAAAAAGACCATTGATGAATTAGCCCCAAACGGGTGTGCCGCACACGTCCTGAAAAGTGAAGCTGCGGGCTCTTTGATCGCCCCCTGGTGGCTGGCTGCAGTACAGGTCATAAACCCCGCCCTCTCCATGTAAACGAATGGGAATTGAGTCAAAATAAAAATAAAAAATTACACTTCCAATACAATTTTCCGAAATAAGGTTTTGGTCATTTAAGGTAGTTGCTATCACGCTGATATACAGTATCTCACAGAAATGAGTACACCCCTCACATTTTTGTAAATATTTTATTATATCTTTTCATGTGACAACACTGAAGAAATAACACTTTGCTACAATGTAAAGTAGTGAGTGTACAGCTTGTATAACAGTGTAAATTTGCTGTCCCCTCAAAATAACTCAACACACAGCCATTAATGCCTAAACCGCTGGCCACAAAAGTGAGTACACCCCTAAGTGAAAATGTCCAAATTGGGCCCAATTAGCCATTTTCTCTCCCCGGTGTCATGTGACTCGTTAGTGTTACAAGTTCTCAGGTGTGAATGGGGAGCAGGTGTGTTAAATTTGGTGTTATCGCTCTCACTCTCTCATACTGGTCACTGGAAGTTCAACATGGCACCTCATGGCAAAGAACTCTCTGAGGATCTGAAAAAAGAATAGTTGCTCTACATAAAGATGGCGTAGGCTATAAGAAGATTGCCAAGACCCTGAAACTGAGCTGCAGCATGGTGGCCAAGACCATACAGTGGTTTAACAGGACAGGTTCCACTCAGAATGGTCGTGCCATGGTCGACCAAAGAAGTTGAGTGCACATGCTCAGCATCATATCCAGAGGTTGTGTTTGGGAAATAGATGTATGAGTGCTGCCAGCATTGCTGCAGAGGTTGAAGGGGTGAGGGGTCAGCCTGTCAGTGCTCAGACCATACGCCGCACACTGCATCAAATTGGTCTGCATGGCTGTCGTCCCAGAAGGAAGCCTCTTCTAAAGATGATGCACAAGAAAGCCCGCAAACAGTTTGCTGAAGACAAGTAGACTAAGGACATGGATTACTGGAACCATGTCCTGTGATCTGATGAGACCAAGATAAACTTATTTGGTTCAGATGGTGTCAAGCGTGTGTGGCGGCAACCAGGTGAGGAGTACAAAGACAAGTGCGTCTTGCCTACAGTCAAGCATGGTGGTGGGAGTGTCATGGTCTGGGGCTGCATGAGTGCTGCCGGCACTGGGGAGCTACAGTTCATTGAGGGAACCATGAATGCCAACATGTACTGTGACATACTGAAGCAGAGCATGATCCCCTCCCTTCGGAGACTGGGACGCAGGGCAGTATTCCAACATGATAACGACCCCAAACACACCTCCAAGACGACCACTGTCTTGCTAAAGAAGCTGAGGGTAAAGGTGATGGACTGGCCAAGCATGTCTCAAGACCTAAACCCTATTGAGCATCTGTGGGGCATCCTCAAACGGAAGGTGGAGGAGCGCAAGGTCTCTAACATCCTCCAGTGACTGCAGAGGCAACCTGTGAAGCTCTGGTGAACTCCATGCCCAAGAGGGTTAAGGCAGTGCTGGAAAATAATGGTGGCCACACAAAATATTGACACTTTGGGCCCAATTTGGACATTTTCACTTAGGGGTGTACTCACTTTTGTGGCCAGCGGTTTAGACATTAATGGCTGTGTGTTGAGTTATTTTGAGGGGACAGCAAATTTACACTGTTATACAAGCTGTACACTCACTACTTTACATTGTAGCAAAGTGTCATTTCTTCAGTGTTGTCACATGAAAAGATATAATAAAATATTTACAAAAATGTGAGGGGTGTACTCACTTCCGTGAGATACTGTATGTTCAATTGTTTGTTTTTGTGATAAGATTAATTTTAGCAAGTAATTTGATGCTATAAAAACGGGGAGTGTCGTTATGGTTGATTGGGTCTGCGGGAGTTTGATACCGCAGCTCCACCTCACGACACTACTGCGCAGACTCTGGCTCCAAACGAATCTCTACTGCACAGACTCTGGCTCCAAATGACCTCATTTACTCACGATGGCAGCGGCCATACTGAGATGCTTTGGCCTTTTCTATAGTGGAAGGAAGCGGAGACGCGTCGTCCATCTTTTTTTTTGTACAGTCTATGGCCCCAAACTGTTCATAAGTTAAAAAAAATAAAAATTAAAAATTGTTCACATCTCTTGACCACCAGGTGGCACTGTGCCAAAACTGCTTGTGTACTCTTAAGTCATGGTTGTTATAACACACACCAAGTCTGGTCTGAGTACACCACTGAGTGTCTGTTGGGTACCCAGATGTTAGTTTGCCAGCAATGCACAGTACAATTGATATGGGTGTATGTCTGTAAGACCATGTTTATCTAGCAAACTGGTTAGCCTGTAACAGATACAATAGATGCCTTGGTACCTTCGGTGCTTGGTTCCTAATAAGCTACAAAAAACGGTCTTGTAAAGCATGGAAAGCAAAATACTATTTATTATATTTAAAGGGTTAGTTCACCCAAAAATGAAAATTACTCACCCTCATGTCGTTTTAAACCCGTAAGACACAAATTTAGATATTTTTAATGAAATCCGAGAGCTTTCTGACCTTGCATAGACAGCAATGCAACTAAAACCTTAAAGGCCTAGAAAGGAAGTAAGGACATCGGTAAAATAGTCCATGTGACATCAGTGGTTCAACCTTAATTTTATGAAGCTGCGAGAATACTTTTTGTGCGCAAAGAAAACAAAAATATGACTTTATTCAACAATTTCTTCTCTTCCGTGTCAGTCGATGCGCGTTCACGACAGTATCACGACGCATGCATGGTACTCTCCTGAATGACGTCGAAGATGAACGAAGGTCCTATAGGTTTGGAACGACATGAAGGAGAGTAATTAATGACAGAATTTTAATTTTTGGGTGAACTATCCCTTTATTAGATTATTTACTGTTCTATTCTAATGAATACACCATGACACATTATGCTTTTCTTTTTCTTCGACAGTCTGGATCATGGAGCACAGCGGAGAGAACATGAGTAGAGAAGAACTCCTAAAATGTAGGTCTACACATACATTTTTTCATGGGACACTATTTTACAGAAGACCAGAATAAGGTCTCAAGTATAAAATGTTTACTGTGTACATGCAGTCAAAAATATTTATGTAGAAGTGAAAAGTAGATCCAAGACCAATATGATTCTTGAAAACATTTTGTGGTCTTAAATGTGTTTTCTTTTCTTGTGTGCAGATTTCTGTGATCTCACACTGGATCCAAACACAGTACACAATCTCCTGTCTGTTGCAGACGGCAACAAAAAGTTGGTGCGTAATCCAGATCCAATGATATATCCTGATAATCCAGAGAGATTTGATGGCCTTCCGCAGGTTCTGTGTAAAGAGCGTCTGTCTGGACGCTGTTACTGGGAGGCTGAATGGAGCGGGTTGGGTGATATGGTCGTGTCATATGAAGGAATCGGCAGGAAAGGAGAAGGTTGTGAAAGCAGGTTCGGAGCCAATGACCAATCCTGGATTCTGAGCTGCTTCGGGGAGAAACTGATTGCCTGGCATGATAATATGGGAACACACATTCCTCCCCCAGCACCTCCCCTAAACAAAGTAGGAGTGTATGTCGACGAGCCGGCTGGGATTCTGTCCTTCTACAGCATCTCTGACACAAACACACTCAGACACTTACACACATTCAACACCACATTCACTGAACCCCTCTTTGCTGGATTTGTGCTGTATACTAATTCAGTGTCTCTCTGTGATGTATGAGTAATTTCAATTCACTACAGGATCTACAGTGGCCCCCAAAAAATATTTGCATTCTTTAGACACAATTAATAATATCAAAACAAGTGCCCTTTATTTTAGAGCACAAGTACACTTTTCAACTAAACATTTCACAAAATTGCAGTTTATTTGTAGTTGTTTGTGAAATGTAGCTTACTATTTGTTATTGTTGCTCTGTCGCTGGCAGTATAAGCTTCTACTGTGGGAAGATTTTTCCTTAATGTTTTCTTTGCTTGTTTATGATTATGATTCAATAACAGCAGATGTTTTTCAGATATGTTTTCCCATTTATCCATTTTAATAACAGTAGTTGTTAAAAACCACCCGTTGTGTCCTCATTCAAATGTAAATCGCAGACTATATTTAGTGTATCGATCATTAAAGTTAAATATTGAAAAGCTCTGACACAATATTTCGCCTGGTGTTTTCTTCATTAGATAATTTCTTCATTAGGTACCGTAGGCCTAGTTTTTATGAGACAGACAGTTTACCTTTTGGTAAATTCTCTGGATAAATGACCAAGCGCGCTTCCGGTATTGTGATGTAATACTAATTTTGACCACTAGATGGAAGCATGTGCTCATAAAGGGTTGGTAAAAGTCTGCAGACATACACATCATTAGATAAACCTCTTGAGTGAATTCTATTTGAAATTTATTTAGTATGTCTCCTTATTTTCCCAAGTAGAATTTGGTAATGCTATAACATTACTCAAGTTAATGGTCAGTATTATGGAAGGCCATTTTTAAATAAATCAATTAAATTTAAAAATGAAAATGAAAACCAGATTAACAATTTCATTTTAGAAAACTATACGCAAAATGTGTGCCAAAATTGAAAATGAATTGAAATGATATACACTATGACTGTGTGTGGGGCAGATAAAGAAACAATATTATTAATTGCTACATGGACCAAAATATTAGCCAATTTAGCCTATTATTATTTACTTACAAAAAAGTATATTTATAATATTCAATATTAATTATTTAATTAAAATTAAATCAATCTAAATAATTGTTTAATATATTTCTCAATTATGAATGAAAAAACATACAGCTGATAAAATGTACAAATAAAAAAGAGTTTTCAGCGGTTTTTTAAGAATCAATGAAACATTTAGCAGAACCTTTGCTTCTATATATTATATATTAATTACATAAATAATAGAAATACTATTATTTTCAAACACTTATTCCCCAAACTCTTTCAAGACCGCTAGCTGATATTTTTCGCGGCTGCCATATTGTGCTCCTCATTTGAACGTGAGGAGCGCAGAGCTGCGCTGGTTTCCTGCCATATAGTGCGCGTCGCAGTCTGCCGCAGATCTCTATCAGACGCGGATCGGCTGAAGCCGCGGAGCTCGGCGCGCGACGGCAATCACTCTTCTGCTGTTATCCGCGCGGCGCTACTGAAGTCACACGCTCTTCACTGCATCTGCCCTGAGGTACAGTTCAAAACGCTCGTGCGCGTGGACTGAATGAAAGTACCAGATTGGGCGCAACTTCCCAAACGTAACAGGTAAGCGGCATTTAATGCGCTTTGCGCGGATGTGTTATTCAGGCCTCGGTTAGGTTACGCAGGGCTGTCTGTGGCTGCTGTGTTCAGTGGATTTGTGCTGTGTCCCGCGTGCCTTCAGATGCAGCGCAGGGACGCGTTTATGATGCTCGTTTGAAGCACTGCCGCTGCTGCCTCTGAAGTTCCAGCGCGTCCCGCCCTGCGCTGCAATGAAGCTGCTGCGGATCTACAGAGGCACTGTCATGATTAGGCAGCGGTGTGTTAAATCATAGTAATAGTGTGTTTGATGCAGCAGATGAATCAGAGGAGTGAATATGGGATGTTAGTGTTAGTCAGGTAAAATAGACATCGATGCATACATTGTTGGTATATATAATTATAAATAAGTGTATTTTTAAGGAAATACGAAAATAAATTTAAGAAATATATATATATATATATATTAATATTTTTTTAGTGCCGTCAAGCGATTAATCACGATTAATCGCATCCAAAATAAAAGTTTTTGTGTACATAATATATGAGTGTGTACTGTGTGTATTTATTATATATAAATACAAACACATGCATGTATATATTTCAGAAAAAAAGTTTATATATATATATATGTAAATATTTTTAAAATATGTACTGAATGTGTGTATTTATATATACATAATAAATAAACACCGTACATATATTATGTAAAAAAAAAACTTTTATTTTGGATGCGATTAATCGCTTGACATTACTACAATTTTTACATTTTAATGATAATATTATATATATTATTGTCAGTCTTAATATATGATTATGAAAACATTTTATGTATTTTTAGTTAAAATATAAAAAAATAGTTTAATTTAAAAATATATACATTAAATATATAATTATATAAATATAACAAAAACGTTACATATGCATATAGACGTATGTATTATTTATATTAAAAAATGCATTAAGATGCCATTTTTATAATTTATATAATTTAACTAATTATATATATATATATATATATATATATATATATATATATTTAAAATATATTGTCTGTGTGTGTGTGTATATATATATATATATATATATATATATATATATATATATATATATATATATATATATATATATATATAAAATTGTTTATAAAAAAATATATAAAAGTGGATATATAAATATTATTTTATTTTAAAAATACATTAAGTATATTTTAAATTATTTAAAACATAAATAGATTATTTTAATGCTTAAGTAGAATGAAAAATAATGATTTATAAATATATTTTAATATATGTATTTTTAAATAGTATATGTAGTATAAACTGTACAAATTTTATATGGTTGGACAATAAGGTGGCAGTGTATAAGGCAGTCATCCTCACAGTTCTGTTGTATGGATCTGAGACTTGGACCATATATCGCCAGCAGATTGCCAAACTTGATCAGTTCCACATGCGCTGTCTTCGTCGTATTGCACATGTCAAATGGCATGACAAAGTCCCAACTACTAAGGTTCTCCAGACCTGTGGCGTTACTGGCATTGAGGTCTTCCTGGTTGTTGCTCTGTTCCGCTGGGCTGGACAGGTTGTATGCATGTCAGATCTGCGCTTGCCAAAGCAGGTTTTCTATGGGAGGCTCCAGAGTAGTACATGCTCCCAAGGAGGACAATTCAAACGTTACAAGGATGGCCTCAAATCCAATCTGAAACTGTGCAATATGGACCCGAATGACCTTGAAAAGATGGTCACAGACAAGACCTCATGGAGAGCACAGTACCATGCTTCTATACATTCTTTTGAGTCCAAACGGATTACCGCAACAGTAGACAAACGAAGACGCTGAAAGTTAACCCCCCCCAAACCTGACTATATATATATATATGTATGTATATGTGTATAATACTTTTTGTGTGTATATATTATTAAATGTGAAGGTTTCTTTACAGACATAAATAAATAATAACTTGAAGATAATAGCTCATAGACAGTTTTGTCAACTGGCTCAAAAGTCTCTCACACACATTGGCCCCGCAGGCCGTCCTTATTGTTAAGAACTGCTGATGCATAGTCAAAAGTCAAAGGCGCATGTATTGATGTGGTGCTTTTAAAGCTGTCCTTGCATTCTGATAATTCTAGCATACTCTAATTAGAGATCCTGGTTCATAAATTGTCCTAATTTAGTCAAGCTTGTACTTGAGATACAAAAAGTTGAAGAATAATTTGTCTGCAGGGCAAGGTACCATAAAAAGGCAATAAAGCCTTTTATGAGCTTTTAATATTTTAATTTAAGCCTGAACTTGCTCTCTGTTCATATCCAGGCCACTCACGAAAACTTTCAATGTTTTCAGATCTGTCTTTATTTTATTTTATTTAAATGAAACATTTGATTAATTTTTTTTATATAATAGCCTATATGAATTCTTCAAATTTAGTGCTGGACAACGATTAATCGCGATTAATCGCATCCAAAATAAGAGTTTTTATATACATAATATATGTGTGTGTACAATGTATATTTATTATGTATATATATAAATACACACACATGCATGTATATATTTAAGAAAAATAGGATGTTTATATATTAAATATATTTATATTAGTGCTGTCAAACGATTAATCCCGATTAATCACATCCAAAATAAAAGTTTTAGTTTTCATAATATATGTGTGTACACTGTATATTTAAGTATATATAAATACAAACACATGCATGTATATATTTAAGAAAAATATGTTGTTTATATATTAAATATATTTATATATAATATAAAATATAAGTATATAAATGTATATACATGTAAATATTTTCAAAATATATATTGTATGTGTGTGTATTTATATATACATAATAAATATACACAGTATACACACATATATTATGTAAACTAAAACGTTTATTTTGGATGCGATTAATCGCGATTAATCGTTTGACAGCACTAATTTATAAATACTGTAATATAAATTATATTACTATAACTGTATGTAAATATATGTCAATATTTTCTAAATATAATGTATAAACACACATATATTTTGTACACAAAAACTTTTATTTTGGATGTGATTAATCACGATTAATCATTGCCCAGCACTATTAAAATGACATTTTATCTTTTTTTTTAACCTCTTAAAATCTGTGTTTAAGTGTTTGGCTCTGTCTTAAAACGTAGTGAGCTGTCTACCTACTGAGCATTTTTGGGCATTATAGGCATATTTTGTGATTATTATGCCAAAAATAATGTAGTGTATTTAGTAAGGATGTAACCAAATATTCAAGACTCAACTTTAAATGACAATTTTAGGCCTATTTTGTACAACAGAACTCTGTTGTGAATATGTGTCTTTAATGATACGTTATTATGTGATATACAGTATGTAACGATTCCTGGTTCAGTTCACTTTGAACATAGAGGAAACTGACTCGCTGTTTAGCGAGGGAGTCATTTGTTCGGCTGGTTGATCGAGTCTTATTCCAAACTCTAAACCCACCAGTGCATTCGGTGTTGTTTTGTGAGTCTTTTTGACTGACTCATTAATAGGGATGGGTATCGTTAAGGTTTTAACGGTATTACTACTCTTATCGATACTGCTTATCGGTCCGGTACTTTAACGGTATTCTTATCGGTACTTTTTGTTATACTGTATATATATATACTGTGTATATATATATATATATATATATATATATATATATGTATATATATATATATATATATATATATCAGGGATGGAAATTAACTTTTTTGTCCACCGGCCACTGTGGCTGGTGGATTTCAAAATCTACCAGCCACTCAATGTTTTTACCTGCCACTTTCTTGTTTTTAACCGACAATGTGTAACTGCATGTGAAAATTAATACTACAAGATCGACAATACTTAAGCAGTTTATTTAATCTCAAGTCTCAATGAAATACTGACATTTTCATTAGGGATGCAACGATACCATTTTTTCAGATCCGATCCGATCCAGAAAATTCTGAGTATCGCTGATTCCGATCCGATCCTAGCGCAGATTTTTTTTTTTTTTTTTTTATCAATATAGAGTTTCTAAAGTAAGACACAGACGCTCAACACACAATCATCTTCATTAAAAGTATAAGACAGGCTTATCTCTCCAGTGCTGATGCCGCGAGCGCTCCTATTGCGGTCTTTGATCTGTAAATGAGCTGATAATTAATAAAATGCAGAGCTTTTGATTTCGTTGACGTGAACTCTGTTAAATTTAAATACAGCGCGGGAATTGAAGATCGGATTTATATCCGTTTTGTGAAGATTTACGTGGCCAAGTGTAAATGGAAACGTTTAAACTAATCAGATAGATATCAGATCAGAGAAAACGCATGACGTGCAGGTGTAAACAGACCCATTCATAATCTATGACAAAAATACTATTATAAACTAGGTTAGTGGATAATTTAGCAGCAAAGGTTATTCTAGAAAAATCATGAGTGCACAATTTTATAAAATCTAAACATTTAGTGAAATAATATTATTTAGTGGGGAACAAATAAAAGTGAATGTGAAGGACTAAATCTGGTAAAATGTTACACATTGCTCTTTGTATTGTTGTAAAATACATTAATGAAAACAAGTAAATGTATTTATTTATAAATATAAACTACAAAATTAAAAGATTTCTTTTAAATATATAGCACAGTAATGAAGGCAGCAACATATGATAGAGGAGTCCTGCCTCCATTACTGTGCTATACATTAGATTATTAATAGCCTTGATAGGACAGTACAAGAAACGCTATAAATAATTTAATTGCGCAAAAGTATTATAATACGAAAAGCTCCAATAGAGAACGGACGGCATAAAGCTCTTATGCGCATCCCGTCACAACGCATTTTTTTTGAAGGTGTGCCTCCTCTAAAAGTGTCCGCCGTCCGGGTGAAACAGTATGCTATTTTTATTTACCCGCCACGGTGGCCGGTAGGTGAAGCGAGTTTACACAACACAAAATCACCCGCATTTGGCTGGTGACGGGTGCTAATTTCCATCCCTGAGATATATATATATATATATATATATATATATATATATTATAACAAATTAGGAGCTGAATTAACATTACTTTATATTCTGAAATGTAAAATAAATATTTAATTAAATTAATATAAAACATCAATTTGTAAATGCACCAGTGTGCAGGCATTTTTAGTGTTTTATATACATAAGATACAGTAAGAATATTAACAAAGAAACAAAGTAAAAACAAACTGACAAATACAATAAAACAAATATACAAATTAAATGAAATAAACAGTGCTTTAATTTTTCCATGAAGGTCTACTAACATTACTGTTCAGGCAAGTAATAGCCTACAAAAGAAATCTAAAAGTAATCAAATGTAAATGCACACTGCATAGTTTTCACTGTATGTATTGATAGATTAATGCTTATTAAAGCTATAACGTTATTCAGATTAAGAGCTGTGGGGGATTTTCTCTTTGCATTTTTTTCTTTGATTAACATTGAAGCGCCAGTCTGTCACTTTAAGGCAATATATTGACACACATCGGATTTTCTCCGAACAGTTCTGGTCCACTTAAGACAAACTGTTTAAGTGAATACTCTCGTAGCTGGCCATTGTGACATATTTCTGTGTGTATTTGATCGTTTGGACGCGCCCGAAGCTCAAAGTGTAATCTGCTTGTCCGTTTTGGAGCGCGCTGCGCAGGCACACACACACACATTTCAGCCTGGGAAACAGCGTCTCTTGTGCGGATTGTGCTTTCAACGTTTTATTATCAAACATGTCCCGCAATTTAGCAACAGTAAAGACGGCATTTTACAACAATCACCGATTGAGCTGATTCAGACTTTAAGTTTTGTTTAGGGAGGAACGAATGCGCGCCGCTGTAAAGGGATGGAAGTTGTGCTAGAAGAAACGATGCTATAATCCTTAGAAGCCAAAATCAAAAATAAATAAATAAACTTAGCTTAATATAACAGCCACAGCCATAAAGTGCATATGTTTTAATAGTTAGTTCTCTATTCTATCATAATTAAACAGGGCTTTCATGTTGCGCGTGCTGAAGCTCCTCCACGTGAGCGCGATCTTGCTTCTGAATTACGAATAGCAAAAATGCATCATAGACAAATGTTTGAATATTATTGCATATAAAACAGCTGGCAACTCTGGTGAGATAGAATTTGCAAGATAATGTGTATATGTAGCAACAATAAATGTGTGTTTTCATAATTTCTCCAGTACCGACAGCAGAACCGATAACGTCAGAGCTTATCGATACTCCGGTCTTTCATAATTTAGCCCCGAGACCGATTAAATACCGAGTTTCGGTACCCATCCCTACTCATTAAAAAGAATCGCTTCATGAGTCAAATCAGACGTTACGGTTCTGTCACTGTGTAGATACAGTTTTCTGCTAACATTGGCAAGATTTTAAATCAGTGTCACATATTTTAGTCTTTAATACTAAAACTTGAGGTTTTAAGTCATTTTTGTTCTTTCTCCATTATTTTCCCGCTCTGCGGGTGTGTCCACTTGTCTCTCTTCACGCATTTTTTATAAGGAGCGCATGAATATTGCAGATGATCAGGGCAGGGTGAACTTCTTTCAGTTTTTCTTTCTTCGGCTCAGCTCCATCTGGCTCAATATGCTTTCTGAGTTCAGATACGTATAGAAATATCTGCTATTTAGCCATGTGTAAAGATAAACACAAATTGTAACTGTAATTTTATCTTCTCTTGCCCGGACAAGCTCTGCAAACTATAGTCGTATTTCTGTGTGTGTGCTTTCCCTAACAGTGTGTCAGTGCTCGAGTAAGTATGAAACCATTTGGAAAGCAGCAGTCTTTTATTTGAACCTGTCCAGCGGACAAGCATGACTTCATCATTACCTCACAGTTCCCCATTAAAGCTTATCAGAAACATATGAGCTCCACATGCTGACTGCGTTCTGCCATGGAAACTTTTCATTTTGTTTTGAGGATGTGTGGAGCGTGTGTGAGTGCTGGTGGTGGTGTTTTTATTGTGCAACTTTCTCTCGCTTTCTTTGGTCTTGACGCTCCATATGAGTCTAATTTCAGGTTTGTTTTATCCTGGTTTTCTTTTTCATTGTTTGCATGCGGCGCAGGGACTGAAAGGTTGCACCCGTAGCTAAGCACTTTTTATGAAAATGTGTGTTATGCTGCCAATAAACTGGTGTAAATTAGGGATTTTACTAACTACATGTTTTAAAATTGACTAGCTGTGTTTTATCTGAGTGATTAAGTTCATTTCCACCAAGAAATAATAATAATAATAATAAAAAAAAGAAACAACTTTTCCGAGAGGGTTTCTGTGTAAAAACAGCTAAAATCTATTATTACAAATTAAAGTTCCACTGTAAATTGAGTCAGAAAATCTGAAAAATTTAAGTATGGCGAAACAGTTTGCGAAAGTGGCGCAAAACTATAAGAACATTTAATAATTATTTGTTCTTAACTACATAATAATTCCATTTTTTGGGGGAAATATTTGAATATTCTAGAAATATTCTTAAAATACAAGTACTTAGGGCTGTACAATTAATTGCATTTCTAATCGCGATTACAATTAAGGATGCCACAATTACGTAATCATTCAAAGTGGCAATTAATCGTTCAAAGTCCACTTATGTTATTCTGTATGGAAGAGGATTAGGGCCTAAATTACAAAAAAAAAATCATAATTTCGAGGAAAAAGTCAAGAAAAACACACCTTCCCTATAGCCTGCCTACCCCTAATTAATACATTATTAAACACTTAAGCAATTGATTTCCACTTTTCCGATGTGATATGTGATGAGAAAAGGAAGAAAAGCGAGTTTGGCAAAAGACGGACTCAAACCCCGTCGATTGTATCATACGCTACTCCCCAGTGCATTACTCTCCAACCTCCTCCACTGCAGACGCTGAATAACGTTGTCCAACGAGATGAAATGAACATGACACGAGTGTGTTTTTCTCAACTTTTTTTTCTTGAAATTTAACGACTTTTTTCTCGTAATTTAACGAGTTTATTCTCAACATTTTATTTCAACTTTTTCTCGAAACATAACGACTTTATTCTCGAAATTTAACGAGTTTAATCTCAACATTTTATCTCAACTTTTTTCTCGAAATTTAACGAGTTTAATCTCAACATTTTATCTCGACTTTTTTCTCGAAATTTAATGACTTTAATCTTGATGGTTTAATTTTTTTATTATTGTTTGGCCTCCTCTTCCGTAATTCTGCATGCTTAAGATGTTTTTTTTTTCTTTCTACAGGTTATCTTAAGGGTTTTTCCATTGTTATAATTTTAGTTTTAGTATAACATTATACAACCCCAAATCAGAAAAAGTTGGGACAGTATGGAAAACGCAAATAAAAAAAGAAAGTAGTGATTTCTAAGTTTACTTTAACTTGTATTTCATTGCAGACAATATGAACACAAAATATTTAATGTTTTGTCTGGTCAACTTCATGTCATTTGTAAATATACATCCTTTCCTGTCATTCAGACCTGCAACACATTCCAAAAAAAGTTGGGACAGTAAAGCATTTACCACTTTGTAATGTTGCCATTCCTTTTCACAACACTTAAAAGACGTTTAGGGACTGAAGACACCAAGTGATGAAGTGTTTCAGGTGTAATTTTGTCCCATTCTTCCTGCAAACAAGTCTTAAGGTGGGCAACAGTACGGGGTCTTCGTTGTCGCATTTTGCGCTTCAAAATGCGCCACACATTCTCTATTGGAGACAGGTCGGGACTGCAGGCAGGCCAGTCAACTACCCGTACCCTCTTCCTCCACAGCCAGGACTTTGTAATGTGTGCAGAATGTGGTTTTGCATTGTCTTGTTGAAATATGCATGGACGTCCCTGGAAAAGATGTCTTCTTGAAGGCAGCATATTGTGCTCCAAAATCTCTATGTACTTTTCAGCATTAATGGTGCCATCACAGAAGTGCAAGTTACCTTTGCCAAGGGCACTGACACAACCCCATACCATGACAGACCCTGGCTTTTGGACTTGTTGCTGGTAACAGTCTGGATGATCCTTTTCTTCTTTGGTCCGGAGCACACGGCGTCCATTCCTCCCAAAAAATACCTGAAATACTGATTCATCTGACCACAGTACACGTTTCCACTGTGTGATGGTCCATCCCAGATGCCTCCGAGCCCAGAGAAGTCGACGGCGCTTCTGGACACTGTTAACATAGGGCTTCCTTTTGGCACAGTACAGTTTTAACTGGCATTTGTGGATGTAACTACGTATTGTGGTACTTGACAAAGGTTTGCCAAAGTAGTCCTGAGCCCATGTGGTGATATCGCTTATAGATGAATGACGATTCTTGATGCAGTGCCGCCTGAGGGATCGGAGATCACGGTTGTTCAGCTTAGGCTTGCGCCCTTGTCCTTTACGCACTGAAATTCCTCCAGATTCCTTGAATCTTTTAATTATGTTATGCACTGTTGAAGGTGAAATATCCAAATCTCTTCCTATCTTTCTTTGAGGAACATTGTTTTTAAACATTTCAATAATTTTCTCACGTATTTGTTGGCAAACTGGCGATCCTCGGTCCATCTTTGCTCCTAAAGGACTAGACCTTTCTTGGATGCTGCTTTTGTACCAAATCATAATTGCAATCACCTGTTGACATCAACTGTTTCAAATCACATCATTATTTAACTAATTTACCTCATTTCTAGCCCTAAATTGCTCCTGTCCCAACTTTTTTTGGAATGTGTTGCAGGTCTGAATGACAGGAAAGGATGTATATTTACAAATGACATGAAGTTGACCAGACAAAACATTAAATATTTTGTGTTCATATTGTCTGCAATGAAATACAAGTCAAAGTAAATTTAGAAATCACTACTTTCATTTTTTATTTGCGTTTTCCATACTGTCCCAACTTTTTCTGATTTGGGGTTGTATTACCATGCCTATTTTTACTTTTTTTGTTATTATTTAAAGAAGAAACCAATCCAATGTATAGTTGGCATTTGAGGCTTAATACTAGAAAATTAATAAGTTTTTCAGTTAGTGTTTACAGCTTGTTTATTTTCATCTAAAAATATGGTATGTGGTTGCTTCAAACAATGGTATACAAATCATTAAATTTAAATAGTGAAAATTAATAATCGCAATTACAATTTTAAGGGAATAATCGACAATTATGATTTTTGTCATAATCGTGTGGCCCTACAAATACTACACTAAAAAGCTTTGAGGGTCAATGACATGGGTTTTTGTCAACACATGGAAATGTCCTTTCTCTTGATGTCTTTGACTCTATAAATGCCTTTTAAGAGAAGAACTTCTCTTATTATCATTGGACGACCCCTTAAACGAGAGTTTTACAACCTGAAGTCCATTAGACAAAAACATCTGCATTGAGATTCAAGATTCCTGTCGTCTACCAGTCAAACGCAAGATTTATAAACCCACAAGACATGTACACAGCAGCATAATGCGGTCTTAGACATGTCCACATACTGTTCTGCTGGGTTATTTGATTATAGATGAACAAGATAAATGACAGAGCAGCATGAACAAGTCTTGTAGTATAATTGGATGTGCTGGTGTGGCATAAGACAGCATCATTGTCGGGAATGGCGTGTTTGTGGGATAAGGGTCAGAATAATCTCTTTATACATGTGTGGGTGGAAACAGGCCCCATAGCGATGGTTCTCACAGACCTAACACAATTCTATCCCACCACAGGAAGTGAGAGGAGGACAGACCCCATGAGACCGCTTTGGATGTGACACTGAGGACCCCTTTCACAGACTTTGAATGGGCTTATGTCTTGACTAAGAGATCTTTTCCATGTTCTCTTACACACTCAACGTCCTTCTGTTCAGAGAAGATGTGACAAGTTTCCAAAGTCGACTTATGTTTCTGTCCTCGCTGAAGGCAAAACGTGACTTTGAAACCCAATAGGAGATATTTGATGTTTAATTTACAGCTGTGTGGAGCATGATTTTGGAGAAATTAGATTTTGCTGTATTTGCCGAATCAAAGTCATGTGGTGCAACCAGTGTGCAGAAACGTGAAAAAAAAAGAAACATGAAATGAAAAAAACACCCGAAGACCTCGTGACTGTCAAAGTCAACAAGTCTCCATTTTATGGCAAAACAAGGTTAAATGTGCTGTATGTAGAATTGACACCTTGCGGTTGAACTAGATATTGTAGCCCAAATTCAAAATATTGGAGAGGGTTTTTTCACCCGGCCCCTCCTCCTCAGACTTGGCGCACACACAGGTTGCCAGATTGACGACACCAACCAGAACGAGCACACATGACGATGACTGAAATGAAATACGCTGTGTTTCCCGCCAACTGGCAACCCTGGGTGCCGAAATACAATTGGGTAAACTGGTAGTGGGCGGGTTTCACAAACCAAAACAGAGACTGACATTCCGGAACGCACATTTTCAAAGGAGAATAACTGACTGTAGCATTGTTTTTCAGATAAACAAGTATGTTAAGTTAGCATGTTTCTTAAATATCTGCAAACATATTATGGTATTTTTATGCTTTAGTAGAGTCAAAAACTTACATACAGCACCTTTAATTCAGGTTGTAAAATGTCATGTGGTGCAACCCCTCAAAACGTAATATTTATGAATGAATAATTCATCATATCTGTAAAAATACTTTATAAATTGAAAAAATATAGATGTAATGAACCAAAACTAACATGAATAGAACTTAATAATAATTTTAGATCTAGTAGTTGAGTTACTTTCTTCTTCTGTGTTTGTAGATATACAGTATAAGAGTTTTTCCTCAACTTCAGGCACTTTTTACTTATTTGTTTTTTTTAATTTATTTAGTTAGTATGTTTAATACCATAATGATCATGTTAAAATAATTTAAAATAATTGTAAACATTTTCAATATTTATTGTGATTTATTTTTATTTATTTTTTTGTAAAATTACGACTATTTAAAATTGTGGTGTAATTTCCACACCAAATTGATTTCTGTTATTTTTATGGG
Source organism: Aspiorhynchus laticeps (assembly GCA_023376895.1). Taxonomy (NCBI): domain Eukaryota; kingdom Metazoa; phylum Chordata; class Actinopteri; order Cypriniformes; family Cyprinidae; genus Aspiorhynchus; species Aspiorhynchus laticeps. The sequence goes on along the minus strand of JALXFT010002236.1, from coordinate 2,200,121 downwards.
TTACATGCACTGCTGTTAAAAAGTCAGTAAGATTTTTGTTTGAAAGAAATTAATACTTATATTCAGCAAGGATTTCTTTTACTTGGTTACACCGCATGACAAGTTTAGAGTCAAATGTAAACTTTTGTTGAAAAAAGTTGTATACATTTTTCAAAACCAACAAGAATAAAGAGGGTATGTTTCTATGAACTTAGCATTTCCCTTTTGTTGTTTTATCCTTTAGCAATCATAAGTTAGCAAGCTAACAGCCTAGCCTACTAGCGTAGCATAGTAATAAGTGAATAAGAAAAGCTATTTAGATTAACACAAACAAGATGTCACGATGAAAATGCTGCATTTTTGACAAGGGAGCTAAAGTTTTTCTCTGAAATTTCACCTACAGTATATTTCAATTATAGATGCCGTATAAACTGCTCTTTCTTGTCAGGTTTGATACTTTTTGGTTAAATAAAAATTCCTCCTCTGGAGTGGCACTCGGGGTTCCTCCGGTCCGGCTGAATTCCTGCGAGCAGAGAATCCATTTGCATTGATATTAGCAGCCCTTCACCATGGTTACAAGGTCGTACCCTGACCATGAGGGAGAGAAAAAAACCAGCGCGAGATGCCAAGAGCTGACTCAAATGAGTTTGAGCTTGAAAACGTTTGATGTCCCAGCCAGTTTTGTGCATGCTGGGTCTGAGAGGCCAGACGTCTTACGCAAGAGATTCAAATCGGACTAAATAAAATAAATGTAATGGTGATTAAAATTTCATTTTAATTAAAAAGAGATAGTATGCGCTTCCAAACAAGAGCTTTTCCGTGGTCTTCCTTCAACGTTTTGTATCTCTTTGACTTTGCTGGTGGTATCAGGAGGGATGTAGCTGTGGTTTGACAGTTGCTATAGTGCAAACAGCTCAAATGTGGTTTGTGTGGGTAATAATGCTGTTTTGGTGGTGTTTAGGGTGAGGCTTGACCCGCGGGGCGTGTGTTTGTGTTGGGAACACATTAGTAAAAATGTTCCAGGTCAGGAGTTTAATGGGACCGATCACTGTCATTTCACATCTGCTGAAAGCGGCACAATCACTCCCAGATGTGCCTGTCACGTCTGTCTTACTTTCTGCTTCAAAATGTTGACTAAAATGCTGTTATTGCACCAGGACCTTGTGAACTAAAACATCGAGTAACTTTAGAATTTTTTTCCTTTGTGTTGACATATTATATTTGGGTGTTTCCTCAAATTCAGGCACTTATGTATATTTAAGAGTTTAAATTAAATCAAATCAAATCAATAAAGTGCCTCAGGTGTGTGAAAACTGATAAAAAATATATATTTTTAATTGTGTTGTCATTTCCACCACACCAAATTGATTGCTATTGTTTTCAACATTGATAATAATGTTTCTAAAATATTATTTTACATTATTGCTGTTTTTATTGTATTTTGATCAAATAAATGCAGCCTAGGTGACCATAAGAGACTTCTTTCAAAAACATTAAAAATTCTTACCAACCCCAATCTTATATTTATATAACTTCTGAGTATTGCATCAAAAGTAGCATGTGAAGAACATTCATACACTGTAAAACTTTTCGCTGTAAATTTACAGTAAAATACTGGCAGCTGGGTTGCCAGCCACATACTGTATTTTTACAGGACTACTACTGTAAACAACATTTACAGTTCTGTACTGTATTTACCAAATACAGTATTATACTGTTATATAATTTTTTTTTACAGTATTATACTGTGTTATTTAGGGAATATTGTAGGGAATATTGTAATTCCTGCTTTTCTATCAGTACTATTAGATTTACAAAATTAAAAATATTATACTTTTTCATAACAGTAGTCACAAAAAAGAGAAAACAACATTCTCTGAGTTTTAAAACATTTATTTATTTTGAAGAAAAGACCAGAAATTGCCTTATATGAACATATTGGCTGAAATGCCAGCTGTAGTTTTTTTTTATATATATAAAACATGTAAAATGCAATTAACAATTAGCAAGTTAATCAAAATACAGTAATCTTATTTACTTTTAACAGGTGTTCCTGTGGCTCAGTGGTAGAGCATTGCGTTAGCAGCGCAAAAGGTTGTGGGTTCGATTCCCAGGGAACACATGTAGTGATAAAACATGTTATAGCCTGAATGCAATGTAAGTCGCTTTGGATAAAAGCGTCTGCTAAATGCATAAATGTAAATAAATGTAAATGTACTTTTAAAGAATAGAAAGCTTTTTCAGAAATATATTTTTAAAAGTCTTTGTTTTTCAGAAGAGAGGAAACCTGCGGGTTTACAGTACTGTTCTTTTTGTACACAACATGTCCAGTCTTCTTTTAAGTCACTCTTCCTTTCTTGGTTTTTGATGAACATTCAGGGTTGATGTTAGGGCTGCACGATATATTGCATGCGATATGCATGCGCATCTCGTCAGTAAAGCCAGTTAAATCAGAAAGCAGCAAAACAAGTTCACTGACAAGCGACATATGTTCATATCAAAGGCGTATCAGTGATATATGCGTAGCTTGTCTGTGAACTACGGTGTGTATTAAATGCTGCTATTTATGATATTAATAATATATATATATATATATATATATAGTTGATGTCGAGAAATATGAACATATATATATATATATATATATATATATATATATATATATATATATATATATATATATATATATATATATATATATATATATATATATATATATATATATATATATATAAAAAGAAAGAAAATACTTCAAATAAACTATTGTGGGTTTCATTGTGGTTCTGTTTAGTTGTCTATACATAGTTCAACATAACTATTAAACTAACTCTGAAATTTGTGCAGCGAAATCCCATTTACAGTGTTCACCATTTCATTTCTTTTAGTCAAAGCAACATTTTCTGGGTAGTGTTCATCTCTAGGGTGCAGTACTGTTTTCTTGAAATTGATCTTAAATGAATTTGATCATTGATAATATTTTGCAGACTGCATTGAGCTGACAGACAGAGATGAACATCCTAGGGATAGCTTATCAAAAATGAAAATCACATCAGTTACTCACCTGGCGTTGTCCTAATGCAGTATGCCATTCTTTCTTTTTCGGAACACAAAAGGAGGAATTTACAAAAATATACCATACATGCACTCGTCCATACCACAGCAGTGAATAGCGACCAGCACCAAGCACTGAAAAAATATGCAAAAGTATCACAGAATGATCCCATGCAACACGTGTCATATATTCCAAGTTTTCTGGTGGTATATGACAGGATTTGGTGAAAACAAACCAAAATTTAACTTATTTATTGAAAATCCTGACCTTGGCTGTTGGTCTTTTGGTCTTTCGGATATATACAAAAATATCCGTGTACTGTCTTCACGGAGTATATCCAGACTGGAACTTTGGTTGTCAGATGACAGTAAGACTCAGTAAGACAGTAAGTTCATTCACATTGTTTCTAGATTATGTCACTGCCAATACTTGTAAAAACAATGTGAATGAACACCACAACATCTTAAGCAGCAAATTTTGCAAAAAACAAAATTTGTCACTGCCAATACTTTTGGCCACAACTATAGATGTGAACTGCATAATAATAGGATCTCATGAATGCACAGTTGAGCACAAAAGACCAACGTCAGTGTCAGGATTTTCATTAAACAATATATTAAAATTACCATTTGTTTTTCACCAAACTATATCGTATTCCCCCCGAACACTTGGAATATATGATCTTTTGTAAATCTTGATGCTGGTCACTATCACTGCCATTATATGGATAAGCGTGAGCAGGCTTTTTTTTTTTTATTCTCCTTTAGTGGTCCGAAAAACAAAGAAGGTCATACGGCATTAGAACAACACCAGGGTGCATGGAAGCATATGTGTAGCAAAATTCAATTTGAAATGTAATATGCAAAATGGCAATGCAATATGTAAACTGGCAATGTATTTCTGTATTTAAATTTACATTTTCCCATACGTATGTGCAATATTTAATGCAAAATGAAAATGTAATTATATAATCTACAATTGCCATTTTCTACACTAGTTACAATACACAAATTCAAAACATATTTTAAGGCTTTATAAGTTGCAAAATGAAAATGAAAATGTATTACCCAAATTGATTAGATATGTTTAAAATGTCCAAGCATAAACTGTAGCAAAATTATCATTTAAATGCTATTTTTCCTAAATGCATTTAGACTTAAGGGTAGGACACTTGGGATTGCATTTCCATCATAACACCGCGTGATGATTGTAACAAAATGCAGTGAAAATTTCAGAATGCATTCTGAGCCAAAGGTGCAGCAAAAAGGTGATTTAAATGTCTTTTATTTTTCTTAAATGCATTGACACATATAAAAAGTTTCAATAGCTTTTTCATTTAATACCCCATGATGAATATAAAGTCAATGTGGATTTGAAAACGCATTCGAAATGCATTTGAAAATGCAACACACCCCGACCTGTCAAGCTTTAGGCTACATCAAGGCAGGGCTCGGCAACAGGATGCACAATAGGTCAATATTCATCGTTAACCGAATGCTTTCCACACTGACTTAAACTATATTCATCATGGGGTATTAAATGAAAAAGCTATTGAAACGTTTTATATGTGTCAATGCATTTAAGAAAAATAAAAGACATTTAAATCACCATTTTGCTGCACCTTTGGCTCAGAATGCATTCTGAAATTCTCACTGCATTTTGTTACAATCATCACGCGGTGTTATGATGAAAATGCAATCCCAAGTGTCCTACCCCCAAGTCTAAATGCATTTAGGAAAAATAGCATTTAAATGATAATTTTGCTACAGTTTTTGTTTGGACATGTTAAACATATCTAATCAATTTTGGTAATACATTTTCATTTTGCAACTTATAAAGCCTTAAAATATGTTTTGAATTTGCGTATTAAAACTAGTGTAGAAAATGGCAAATGTAGATTATATAATTGAATTTTCATGTTGCACTAAACTTTGCACATATGTATGGTAAAATGTAAATTAAAATACAGAAATACATTGCCATTTTACATGCATTGCCATTTTGCATATTACAAATTGACTTAATGTTCATTTTAGGGTGTACTAAACCTTTACTGTTTACATACCAAGAATTATAAGTTGTGTTCTCTGGCAAATGTAAAGACTGCTGGACATCAGATGGAGTGGTGAATACCTGAAACAATTTAAAAAAAGGACAGCATCACTAACAGAACTAAGACATAAAACATGTTGCAAATAAATGTGATTTGTTGTGTAATCTCTACTTACATCTGCTTGAAGGGTAAGACCATCTAAGTTCTGCAAGTGTGGGAGCTGCTGTAGGACCATGGAATCAATCAGGAATACTTCATTTGAAATAAGCATTAGGAACATGACTATGGATTTTCATGTGCTGGCAAAATTATAACACATTAAAAAAAAACGATCATAGAACTGACATTTTTTAACATGGACTACAAATGTAATACCTGGGAAGCACTTACATTAGCACCGGATCTTCATCAGATTGTTCAACCTGAAAAAAAAAAAAAAAAAAAAAATCAGAGGCAGGTCATGTGAATGTGTCTTATTTGCTATTTAAGTTGTTTTTGATTGTTGGATTAAAGGAAGGTGTGAATCAATATCTTAAGCAGCATGGAGTGACTGTGATTGATTGATTTATGTTAGGTTAAACAAGCTAACTTATTTATAATTTAGTGAGCTAGATATAACTTGGTTAAGGGCTGTAACAGAAAGACATGGTCAATGAAGTATCAAAGTTACTTGGTAAAGAGGTAAGAATTGTTTACTCGGGATTTAAGTTAGAAAAAGTTCCCAAAATCAATTGAGCAAATTAAAATTGCTAAGTGAAAATATGCCTAGTGGAATCGCGTCAATTTGGCAAAAACTCCCATATATTGCAAAAAAGTTCTTACGCTCGCATGAGGTGGTTTTTCAGGCAATTCGAAAAAGGAATATTTTGCAAACCTAACGTTACACTGGCAACGTTTTTTTCGGTTTTACAGGTCACATGGCGTATGTAAAAAGTAATATAATCATTCTTCAATGTACTATAACACGTCATACGTGCCCGCTCTCGAGTATAAGGGGCTTTCCCTGCCATTAATGCTTAAATTTACACGTCACACGCCTGCGGTGCGGCTCTGATACGGCCACTGAAGCTGACTGCGGCCAGCTAATGCTTGTGTTTATTACAGCCACGCATGTTTCTGAAGAGGCTCTCCGTGCTGCTTCTGTAAAGATACACGCATAACGTTATGCCTCCTTTGAATAAATATAGCCAAAATCCGTTGCCATGACTTATCGCGAGAGGCAAAAAGGTTACGTTTTAGTCGCATAACATTGGTTAATGGAAACGCCGTCATTTCGAAATACTTTTTTTATCGACATTTATAAAATATCGCCAAAGATTTGCTTAAATCTGTAATGGAAATGCGCATAGAAATGTGAACGAAAAAAAGAGACTAGCTTACCATATTGATACTCAGTCGAACAATAATCCATCTTCTCATGCTCCAAAGTCCATTTATCATCGTCTCATGCACAGGTTAGATGATTCAGATGACAAATTATCTTCGCTTCTGCTCACTCAGCGTCGTCCATTGTTTGCTGCGTCACTGGCAGCTAACGCTCGAAACGCGAAACGAAGCTCACAGCTTCAAAACTACTCACAGATTCACAAGCCACTGGCTTATCTTAATAACGTGAATAATTATTCTGTTCAATTAATTCCCGCTGACGAATCTAGTCTGCCTGTAGTACACTGTTCACATCACATCACATTTGAATTGAGCGCGAAAGAAATCTATCCCACAATGCAATGCCTTTACAGAATGATACTGTATTACAAATTTAGCGGCCTGAAAACAGAACACTGCTGTCTATTTACAGACATTCTGTAAAATATACAGCATGTTACTGTTTTATAAAAATACAGTATAATACTGTTAGAAAATGCCTGTAAATTTACAGTAAAGTTTTACAGTGTGGTTATATTATAAATTCTCCCTGACCCTGTCAAACACAGGTCATTTTCCACATCCTTAAGTCAAATTATTGTAATCTTTTTCTTATATAGAGACAAACATAAACATCTCGAGACTAAATCTAGCTCCTTACAGTTGTTTTACATTGCTTCCAGTGGACGATGGGCCTTTGTTGTGGTTTAAAAGCAACACTTTGTATCCACAAAATGTCTGTTTGTCCGACTTCAAAACGTTCCACATTTGTGAATCTGCCATGAAAACAAAGACATCCAACCACTCTTTTCTTCATTGATAGATCGTAGGCGCTTGTTTTATTCAACACGTCAGATTCTTAGCACTTCGCTTCTCAGTAAGGTTTAAATCACACAGAGCCTCGGATCTCCTCAACAAATCCTGAGATTTTAAATCCCAGTCGGTTTTAGAGGAAGTGGGCTTGAACTCTCATGGGTGAGGTTGGTTTACAGCCCAGTGTGGTTTGGGGTCAGATTAAAATGTGCAGCGTTTATTCGAACTCTTTTCTGAAGATATCCTTCTTAAAGCCTCGTGTCTTTTGACAACTTAATTGAAGGTGTGAATCGCCAAGCTAATCCTCGTCTCGGCTCAATTTGTCATTGAATCGTTTGGAATTCTTGCGCTTGAGTTTTTGTTTCAACTTTTTCGCCCTCTCTCACGGTTGAGTACACAAACCAGAGCGCATGTGTGCTAATGAAGATATATATGTGTTGGCAGCTGTACATCCCTCCCTGCAGCCAAAACAGCTCCGCTTTCCCAGGAATTTAGAGAGGGCATCTTCAGGTGCGGGTCTAGCCTGAAGTTATACACATGTATATGTTGTGTATGCATGCACATGGATGTCTAATATGAATCAGTGTTACTAGTGTTAATTTTATAATTACTTGTTGCAAAACAGCATTTTATTCCAGCTTTTCCACAGCATGTATGCGAAGAAATTTTTTTATTTTTGTATAAAACGGATCATAAAATCTTGTTTATTAAAATGTGTATGCGTGTGTGACCCTCTGACTGTGGCTCTAAGGGTGGTGTGTGGCATCCCGCCCACAAAGGAAATGTGCTCTATTGCACTGATTGCGTAAAAAGAAAAAAAAAAAATAACCTAAATATAACGACTCATCTGCCTGAGCAGACACACCCTGCCCATAGTTCCTGTTGTCAAGCGCCGAATTATGGCTTTATATTCACAAGTCAAGTCAAGTCACCTTTATTTATATAGCGCTTTTAACAATGCAAATTGTGTCAAAGCAACTGCACAATATCAAAATGGGAAAATAGTGTCAATAATGTAAAATGACAAGATTAAACACTCAATTTTCAGTTAAAGGCATTTCATTATTGAATTCAGTGATGGCATCGTCCAGCTCAGTTCAGTTCAAAAAGTTTCTGTTCAATCAAGTCGACGATATTGCTGGAAATGAAGTGTCCCCAACTAAGCAAGCCAGAGGCGACAGCGGCAAGGAACCAAAACTCCATCGGTGACAGAACGGAGAAAAAAACCTTGGGAGAAACCAGGCTCAGTCGGGGGGCCATTTCTCCTCTGGCCAGACGACACAGCAGTTCAATTCCAACTGCTGCAAAGTCAGATTGGAGGGCTCAACTGGTTCCCGAGGTCTTGTCCTGATGGCTGTCTAGGTGATGGGGTCCTCACTGGGGGTCTGTCTCTGGGGCTCATCTAGGTGTCCTGGTCTCCGCTGACGTTCAGGGCTGTAGAGGTCGTCTCTAGGTGCTGATCCACCATCTGATCTGGTGACTGCAGTGACCTCGGAATAAGAAAGAAACAGACTAATATTAACGTAGATGTCAATCTTTTTACGATGTAACAAGTACATCATTGTCACAAACAACATCCAACAGTTACTTTTTGCCACACCTGCCCATAGTGAGTGAACTGAGAAAGTATAACACAACTTTATTTTGAGCTTTTTTAAAGTTGAAAATATGTTTGTTGCCGTGACAATTTAATTATGTTAATATTTTTTTCTTATGTGTTGGTGATAAACAGCTCAGTATGTCAATGGTGTTCTGGAGATACAACTTTAGGCATCCTTGTTAACCTTCTAATGACTGATTTTTCCATTGAGGGAAAGAGATGTTGCAAAATCTATACGGTGGGAAATCGATGCCAAAAAGAACTTGATTCTGAAGTGCTGGGAATTGAAAGTCGACTCTCCTGATTCGAACATTTGGAGTCGACTCTTGATGATGATTAAAGCCAGATTCAGTACACTAGTTACTATTACAAACACCAAGGGCCTTATTCACAAAATGTTTTATCTTGCCACTAGGAGTCCTCTTTATCTAATTAGTCCTGTTTAGTTAACTAGAGCTAGTTCATAGCTAGGAGTTTTAGCTATTTACAATACTCTTAGGATATTGTTTTACTAAGGAAACCTTAATATAGGGCTGGGCGATAATTCGATAACGATAATTATCGCAATATAATTTTCCTCGATAAAATGATATGAAGAGCTCGATAAATGTTCGATATAATGTTTATGCGCCAAAAGCGGAACGAAACAGCTTGACTCATTTGAATTGCGCCGCGCGGCAGTTTGACTTTGATCCAAGCGGATAAAAGGTCTGTGTGGCGCGATTCAAATGAGTCACGCTGTTTCGTTACACTTTTTTTTCTCGAGCTCACTAGAGCAGATGCATTTACTCGTGGATGAGACGGTCACGCGAGCACTAAACAGCGCTGTGAGATCCAGTATGAAGTGCTTGCATCCAAACAGGAGAAACACTGTGTGCAACGAGACAGTCAGAAGGCTTTTCAATCTACACATCGCCATCATTTACCATGGATTTACTGTAGTAACACTCACTGCACCATGGTATTGTGGAAGAAATGTGGGATATTCACACTGAATTTTATTACTGGAGTAATGGTGTATAATTATAGTATGTATTTGTGATTAAGCTATATAGCTGCATGTGTGCATTTATACTGAATGTTTTTAGACTACGGTTTTTCATACAAATAGGCTACCTAAAAACCATATAGTTATATTTTTTACCATGTTATTGAGGTGTTATATGTGTGGTTTTAACTGTTTATCATGATTTAAATGTATGCTACTATGGGAGACCAATGCTTAATAAAAAAACTAAAAAAAACTTGGTCATAATAAATTTAACCATATAAAACTGAGGTTGCTACAATTTTTACAGATGTTACTGATTTTGATAATGAACAAAAATTTACCTCTGCATCTTACTCAAGCTACTATCAAATGTGCATTTCTAAGAGACAAAAAAGTGATATTATTATTAATATTATCAGGCAACCCGAACCTGTTTCTTGATTTGAAACAATATCACTCATTAGAACATGCAGCAACTAAGAAATTCATTTTTTCTAGTTGAATATTTATTTTAAGGAAAATTAATGGTCTGGTTTCTACAACTTTCACTTTGGAGCAAAATTCTGGCTTTAAACTTTATTTTGACATTTATCGTGATAATTATCGATATCGACTGATATGAAAAAAATTATCGTGATAATGTTTTTGGCCATATCGCCCAGCCCTACCTTAATATAAGAGTAAGGCAGGGGTTTGACCTATTTTCTATAGATGGGTTTTCTTGGTAGCAACATGGATTTCACTTTTGAGGACTTAGAAGGACATCTAAGCTGTCCTGGGTTTAGGAGTTATTTGTAGGGTTAAAATGCTTGGTGAATTGCTCTTGGATAAAATATTTATGAGTCTTAAAATTAGTAGTGACACAACTATCATTTTCAAGAGTTGGTCCTAAATTTCTATATTAGGAGCAACTTTTAGCCTAAAGATTTTGGCCAAGATTTCATCCTGGTGACTCAAATCATTTGATTGAAAAAAAAAATAAAAAATTGTTTACATTTATTCAGTGCTTCTACCGCTGACTTTATCTGAAGGCTTCAAAATTACAGCAGCAGGTGGGGACTAGTGAATATTGAGTATATGAATCAAATTTGTTCCAAAACATGTTTCAATTTTACTTGCATTTGACAAGTAGGCTATTAATTTTCACAAACAATGTATTTGTGTTTCATCTGTAGAGTTCATATGACTGACCCAAACAAGACTTGACATCTGTTGGGTGTCATGTACAAAAATAAAAATACCTCACAATTAATTGAAGGTCACTTTTTGGAATAAAATCTTCCATCATAGTTAACATGCAAATGTACCTAGATGAATCATTGGGAGTTTGTGGACCCTCATCAAGTACATCTAGCATTTGATGAAGGTCCACAAAATCCCAATGATTTAATCAGGAATACATATTTGAATCTATGCAAACTTTTAAAATTCCTATTGGTTGATGGGAGTCACAGCTAGGAATGGCGGTTCACAAGTTCATTCTCCTCAACCTGATAATGATTGTGTATGTTACAGTATTTAGGGAAGTGTTAATGACCTATAGGATAGAGTTTACTACTGCGTGCTGTAATAAGAGCACTAAAGCCTTCTGAAGGTGATGCTCCTGCCAAATTATGGATGGAGGTCCAAGCTCGTTCCAAATGCATGGAATTCCCTTCTATTACTGGAGCTTCACCGTGTACATCAGGGATCACGTTCCTCACAGACACTAGCTGCCCTGTACAGATATCTGATAAGCACAACCAGCTTTGAGTTGGCATAAAATGATATAAACGATCTGCACGCAACACAAACTCAACAAACAAACGCACTGCTATTTGACCACAGTCCTTTGGTTCCAGGCTGTGTGTCCAAGTTCATGGAGAAGCGAGGTTATTTTTATCCAGCTCGTTGCATCCTGTCGTAATGGATAAAGTTAATAGTAGAGTAACAGCAGAGTTTGGCCTGTGGTCATGTTGCAGCGGTTGATGCAAGTTTGTATGTCTGATCTGGTGAAATTTATGGCAGTGTCGCTGTCCGTCAATCTCTCACAGATTATGTCTGGTGAAGTCTAGTCTTGCGGAGGTAGACTTTTGACACTTGATAAAGTCTGGTTCACATTTGAGCTTGTCCATGTTAAAAATCACACGTCAACTTCAAGAAAAGATAAAGAAAAAATAATTACATGTCTCTAAAACTGTCATGTGGTGTGACCAAATAAAAAAACAAAACCATTTTCCTCACATTCTGATTAGGTTATGTGTGAGTGTATCTTATTCATTATTTTCTGGAGTATATTTTTAATTTTCATTTCTCTAAAAATGTCATGTAGTGCAACCATCAAGTAAAATGTAAAAACTTATTTTCCTTACACCTTTCATACATGACTATAAAAATAAAAATAATGTATAGCTAAATATTGAGTTGCACCACGTGGCATTTTACAAACTGAACTAAACTTGTCTTGTCTAAAGGGTAAAATTATCTTAAATTTAAGAGACTTATTAACCTTGATAGTCTGTTTTTTTTTTTTGTCACGCCACATTACTTTTTTTTATTTTATTTTTTTTATTTTTTACTGGCCAAGTTTGCGCCAGTCTACTAAGTTGTAACTTTTATAAAGACTTTTTAGTGTCTCTTATAACTATAAACATGAATTTTAATTCAGAAGTTAAAAACATACTCATAATAGGTGCATTTACGTAATTCTATGCATTGTTTTTAATATGCTGATAGACTAAAAAGACTATGAAAATGAAAATGTTATTGACCCATAAGAAGGGCTATGGGTGAGGCTAGTTTATTGGAGAAGGATATTGCAGTTTGTTCTCGTAGCACTGTTTACAGGGCAGGGCCCACCCTTCATCTGTGGTTAACACTTGCATTATGCTGTCCTAATTTTGCTATAGTGTTGCTAAACTGGACATAACACTGAAAGATTTAAAGAGCAAATGGAGAGCAGCGTTCTTGCATAATGACTGAGGTTTAAATGTACACTCTTTTCCACCAGCTCTTTACCACTTATAGGCCGTTTCCTGGATGTGGCAATTTAGTCAAGGACGAGGCAGTGGTTTACTCTTAAAAATGACCATGAAAGTACGTGGCACAGCAGGTTCTATCTGCCTGAGATTGTATTTTCTTGACATTTATGGTAGTAGATGTTCCTCTTGATATTTAGCAGCCTTTTCCCTGCTGTTTTTGCAGTCATAGTCTTCTGTAAAATGCAACACCAGCATCAAGTTTGTAATGTGTTATCACCTTAGAAAAACAAATCACTGGAAAAATGACTCTAGTTTCACTCTCTCTCAAGACCATTATTGCCGGCCAACAAACCCCAAAGGCTTTTGGTGTCGAGCCATGATCTCTATGTGATGCTCTTAGTTCTTGAACCGACCGGCATCAATCAAACCCTGTCATGAGTCGCTGTGCTAGTTTAGAGTTGGTATTTTGACAGCAAGCACACATTGACCCCCTCCCTGAGTAAAGCTGATATCATTGTATGAGGAATCTCCTACTGTTGTTTGTCTTAAGTACTTAAACCTTGGCTTGGCTCAAAATCCAGAGTTCAGATCAAGGCCTTGTGGTTGCGTTTAGGACAGTCCTGTTGCGTCTTTGAGTTTAAAGCATCATGTAGCTAATGTGTTTTTGAAGATGTTTTTAGTGAGTAACAACTTAAATTTCAGAATGTTCCTTACAGTGGCTTAAGAAAACGTGAAATTTGAAATATATATGTCATATCAACAACTTTTATGGTGTTTGGCAAGCTAATCATAATTGCTAGATATTACTTTATTTTAAAAAATATATATAAAAAAAAATGAAAAGACATTTATGGCTAATTTGTGTCCTTTGCTAGTGAAGACACAATTTTGAATAGGTTTAACGTGTGGATATTTTGAAACATTTTACCTCAGAAAGTATAGCAAACAAATCCTCACATATACAGGACTATGCTTTCACGTCACAACATTTTCCTGATGGTGAGAAGCACATGGTTCACTGTGAGATAACAGAGCACTGCAGGTCTCAGTCTTATCAAAGCACAGCTAAAAACTCATATCAGAGTTTCCACTGAGGATGTGTGGCCGTGAAAACAGATAGCAGGGTTGGGGAAGCAACTGTAGATACAAGTTAACTGTTGCTAGAAGCTAGCTGATCCTAATAGTGCAGTCAAGCTAGTCATAAATGAGTTAGCAACACTAAACTATTAATTTTTTTTTTTAAACCAGTCTATTTAAATCAACCTTCTGAATGAACTAATTCTCTAAAATGGATCAAATTTCCCAATGTTTAGATGAGGATAAGATATGTTAAATAGCAGTTTAGCATTTTGTTGTGGTGGTAAAACACTGCTTAATGGAAGAAGTATTAAATCAGCTATTGGCTAGCTACTAGCTATATCGTGTGAACAGCTGAACTATTGTCACTCTACTGGGAAATGTAGTAGTTAGCAATGGTGCTACTTTTAGCTAGTTGCTTCAAACCTATGCGTTTGTTTTGTGTTTATGCTGTGAGTGTGTGTTCAAGTGACAGAGATGCAATCCACTGCAGGGACAGGAAAACATTCCATTTCCTCTTCCTCTTCTCGATTAAGTGGACAGGAAGTGCTCATGTTCTTTTTGACAGATGGTCTCGTGGGTTACAAAGCTGCCACAACAAGCTTTGAAGAAAGACAATGTTGATGGTGTCACTTTCTTCCCTTGAATTTGTCTTTTGTCAGTGGATGTATGTCGGTCACCCCATATGATCTCATGGAGCAGTCATTGTGATGGCTCTATTCAGGGAGGAAGGGGAAACCAGTGACCCTGTGATGTCACAAGATGGGTCTCTGTGATGACGGCAGTGCACCGGATGGATCTGGTCCATGGCCTGTGTCACAAAAACCTTGAAAAGAACAATTTAGCTGCAATTAGAATTACTGTTTTCCCCAATGGAACAATCTGGGAGAGTTGGAGTTGTAGTATTTGGATGTTTTTTAAGGTAGTGCTTGCATGGTGCTTGTGTATCATCAGCCAAGAGTGACATTTCGCAACAAGTTGACAAGCAAGATCACATCTGCCTCTGAATCTGAGGAGTATGTGGTGGGCCAGTAAGATTACGGATAGAAAAGTAGGAAAAACAAAAAGAGGAAGATCTTTGATGGTTCCTTGAGAATTTTGGAAATTTTTAGGACAACTTTGACCAGTACATTGTATCTTGTGCAGTTTTTTTTTTTTTTACATTCCCCATTTTTAAGATTATCAAAAATGGTAACAACACTTTGAGACCCCATCAATCGGTTCCATTCTGTTGTGTTCCATCCAGCTGTTTTGGAACTTCTCTTGCACTTCAGCTAGGACTGGATTGTCCAATCCTGGTCCTGGAAGTCCTCCAGAATTCAGCTCCAGCTTGTCCGGCCTGGAAGTTTCTAGAAATCCTGAAGACCTCGATTACCTTGGTTCAGGTGCGTTTAATCAGGGGTTGAATCTAAACTTGCTCTATCTCCCACCTCCACTTTTGGGAATGGTACTAGGAGTTGGACATTCCAGTTGTTAAATTGGAGCAGAGTGATCTGCATTGAGAAGTGCCATTTGACATTATTCCCAAAATGGTGGCATCTAAAATATCATTCTATTGGTTATTATCCAAATTATCGGGAATGCAGTATGACTAGAATTGTTTGGAATGCTTTGAGATCAGAAGTGGGCAATTTAACTTGAGCATTCCCATCTCCCACCTCACCTACAAACTAGCATTTACTTAACTGAACCTGGCTTGTTTGGAATGTTCATTTCGTAATCTGACAATTTTTTTCCTTAACTTGGTTCGTTTAGGCCCTAGTTCTTCAACCCTGTTCATGGGGACCAACTGTCCTGCAAATTTGATTTCCAACCTCCTTCAGAACACCCAGCCGGTGAATTTTTTATTTTTTTTCTAAGTTATCCTGAAGACCTTGACCTTAGCTGGTTCAGGTGTGTTTGATTAGGCTTGTAGCTAAACTCTGCAGGGCAGTGGGCCCCAATTAGCAGGGTCATAGTCCAATGGCTTAGGCATATGTACAGGGCAATCACACTTGGAAATTAATGTTAAAACACAGTATATTTCAATTCATCTTTGAAATTAAATCTTTATTTGAGTAAAGTTGTTTTTTTTACATTTAAGTACAGTACAGTTTTTATTTAACTAGGTACAACACATTTTAATTTAAACATTACGTTTTTTTATTTACCTAGTTGTAAGCACTGTGCAGTGTTAATGTTCAAACTGTGTATTTGCAATGTTAAAGTGGCTGACAACAATATTCTTTTTAGGAATAAAACTGCCTCGTGTTTGAACTGTGCAGAGCTGTAGCAGAATAGTTAGGCCTACTACGCTACTGTATTTTAATGTTGGTCATTATGGTGGTACTTGGAGAGCCAAATATTTTCTGAGGTGGTACTTGGTATAAAAAGTTTGAGAACCACTGACCTAAAGGTCTAAAAACACCCTTACGTAAATTGCTTCAAATGTCTATTAGGTAAACTAGGAATCCAATGCATTTATGCAGGACTTCCTTAAGACGGCTAGTTGTGAAAGCTAAATAGTAAATTTTGCATATTTGTTTCCCACCTAGTAGATGTTTGATTGTATCAGAGGCAACTCAGTAGCTATATTTCCATCACACTGTTGTGCATTTTGAAGTATCGTATCAGAAACGAGTGATGGAAATGCCAAATTTAAAAAAAAATCAATTTATTCGCAAAAAGGTTTTTACGCTCACTTGAGGTGGTTTTTGACTTGTGCAAAAAAGGGTTAATGCGAATAATGGGAGATGGAAACACATTTGCCAAATAAATTCCTCCATGCGCATCAAACTTTCTGACTTTGTGAGATGGGACGGCATAACCTGACTAACCAGCGGACCGATCTTCTTGCACAGTATCTGAAATGTTCTTATGGTCATTCTTAAATGCCCGAGTAAAGTATTTCTGTATAATTGACCCTCTTAGTTTTTGTCTGTACTAGCGTTATTGGATTAAAGAGAGCTTGTCTTTATGGTAAGAAAGGTTATGTGGTAAGGGACGTTTGGGATCCACATGAGTGGTTCAACATGACATTTGGCATATTTTGTCCTCATTTGCATTGTTAAAGCAAAAGATTGACACTAAGGAAGAAATGAGCCTGACAGTGCATGAAAAGGTCACAGTTGTTTCCCTCTCTCGTCCATCTGTGTGTTTGGGTGTGTGCAGTCCTCACGCCTCACAGGAGATCTATGTGTATCAGATCAGTTGCTCTTTCAGTGCTCAATGAACCGAAACCCTCCCATCACCACAGTCATGTCCGTAAGATACAAATCATGTAACATAGGGGTGTGACTGAAGATCTTTGATGCAATTAGCAATTTGGTGATTCATACCAGCATATAAACATACATCAACTAACGTTTTAAGAGATAGTTGAGCAAAAAATGAAAATTGTTGTTGTTTACTCACCCTCATTTTTGAACAATAGTTACAGCTGTTGCCATAACAGAGGTTCATAGTGACCAGGACCAAAAGAAAACAACAAAAATGTATTATAAAAGTTATTCATATGCTTTGTGAATTCATAAGATAGTTTTGTGTAAGGAACAACTGAAATAATTGGACTGAAACGATTCTTTAAAAAGTTTCTCCTCTTGAATTGTACAGAAAAAATAACACCATACGGGTCTGGAACAACATTAGGATGAGTAAATAATGACAAGTTTATCATTTTTTTGATGAATAGATCTAACATAGTTTCTGCTTTTTTAGTGGTCGCACCCATGTTTATCTCTGAAATGAGTCTGTATTTCATTAGAACTTCATAAATTTATAAGATAAAGCAGTTACTTAGGCTGTATTAAAAGTTAGGAAGCACCCTTTGATGCAGTGACAGGCTGTTTTACATAAACCACATGCTGTTTGTTTAAAAATCTTATCCTTTCATTGGAGCAAAAGGTTGCCGGCCCATCTGCTCCAGCTGTGAGATTGCAACGACCTTGTATCTCCGCTCTGAGTGTTTGTATGTGTTCGTGCTTTGGCTACGGTCACTACACACAGAGTTTCTCGTCACCATTGAGCTGCTCGTTCCCAGGGGATTCTGAGTCACTACATCAGATAACCGTCAGACGAGTTAAAAGCAGGTTTTCCTCTTCGGTGCACCGGCAGTGTTTCATTGTGGAAGTGATGGACCATTAAAACACTGTTTACCAAGCAATGTCAGTAAACAAAGTATAGTAGCTGATGTAAACCAATCAATAATTATTTTTTTATTATTTTTTTAAATGTATAGTTTTCCTCATTTAAAAATCCAGTTTACGTTACGGTAAAAACTGAATGTTTCAGGCTTTACTGAAAGCATTTAGGTGCTTGTTTTATAGTTCTATAAGTCTATAGATCATTAATTGTTATAATGTTACTATACCATCATATCTGAACTACTAAAATCTGCTTTGTGCCTTAAAATATACTTATCAGCATAATAATACAGGTAGTAAAACAATCACACTGTAAAAAAAAAATGTCAGCTTTGGTTGCCAGAAATTCACTGTAAAAAAAAAAATACTGTCGGTCAATAAACAATTTTTATTTATTCTTTTTTTTGTACTGTGCACATGATGAATCAAAGTACACACAAAACATAATCAGGGCATCACACACTAAAACTGTTATAAACATTAACTAAACAACATAAACCAAAACACACATTTGATCAAATATGTTCAAACTGATGCATGCAGGAACTTATGAGAACATATTTCATCATAAATAAGATCATTTTTGTATTTTTTTAAAAGCAATACAATCATTTTAACATTGTTTATAATATAAAAAAAATGATTATGTAAAATCTATAATGATTTTCACCATATATGTGACCCTGGACCACAAAAGCAGTCATAAGTAGCACAGGTATATTTGTAGCAATAACCAACAATACATTCTATGGATCAAAATGATCGATTTTTCTTTTATGCCAAAAATCATTAGTATATTATGTAAAGATCATGTTCCATGAAGATATTTTGTAAGTTTCCTACCGTAAATATATCAAAACGTAATTTTTGATTAGTAATATGCATTGCTAAGAGCTTCATTTGGATGACTTTTTAAAGGCGATTTTCTCAATATTTAGATTTTTTTTGCACCCACAGTTTCCAGATTTTCGGCCAAATATTGTCCTATACTAACAAAAACCATACATCAATGGAAAGCTTATTTATTCAGCTTCCAGATGATGTATAAATCTCAATTTCAAGAAATGTACCCTTATGACTGGTTTTGTGGTCCAGGGTCACATATTATATAGTAATTAATACGTTTACTTCCAAAACCTATAAAATTTTACTGTAAAATACTGCACAGTTTAAGTATTGTACTGTTAAGTCTTTTTTTTTTTTTACTGTATATGGTAAGGTAATTTACAGTCAAACAAATGGTATTTACTAGAGTTATATTTGTTTCTCATTAAGTAATTTATTTATATGCCTATACAGCTTGATAAACTTTGAGAATGATGAATCCAGTTTATTTGAATCATATCATGATTCGTAATGACTTTGATGAAGAACCAAAGTACATAATTCATGTTTATTAAACAACACGCAATTTTTATATACAAAAATACTACATTTTATGTAAAATATAAAACATTTTGGGTTGAATTTTCAGCCCATAGACTCTAGCATGAATACAATTGAAACTCCTGGTAGCAGGAAAACTTGCTGTTATTGGTCTAGAAGGCATATTTCACTCCTCCTATTTTTCTGCTAAAGTGATTAAGACTGTAATTAAGACCCATTATGTCATGCCATGTAAGCTAGGTAGGTTTTAGAAGAGAGGATTGCATTGGCCGCTACGTAACGACACACAGATCAATCTCCATTCAAAAGTACCCTTGCAAACACTGGCATGAATGTATTCATATTCTCAAGGCTTGTCAGTCCACTGCAGTGGTCCTGAGGGGCTTTTATCATTTATTGAAGGGATTCCCGAGCACCATCTGTTCTGGCATAGAGAGATACTTACATATTGAGATGGTTTACTGAACACTCATCTGCCCATAAGTCTGTCAAATATACTTTGTAGCCGTTCAAAGTAGACTTCCTCTCAGCTCTTTGATCACTCTGTTGGGTTCAGACCATGTCTGACAACCACAGACTGGCAGTATCACATGTATACCTCATGCATTTCCCAGACTAATATAATAATATCGTTCAGAATTCATGACAAACCCTAATCAGATTGGACCTGGTGATTTCAGCCATTTTTGTAGGCAAGCGTCCAGCGAACGGACAGTGGGTGTGCCGTCTGAGGTTGAGACTAGAGTAATGATGGTTTGGGCTACCCAAGTATGCCAAAAAAATCTCAGCACAGTCCTCTTATAAGCCCTCTTATAATGCTCAGGGTGATGAAAAGAGTCCAACACAAGAATGAGAGTCTGTGAATTTCAGAGCCGTCTGACAGAATCACACTGACAATCCAGTGTTGCATAAGCATCCCCATTTCCCACAATTGGCACGTTTTTTTTTAAATAACTGAGAGCTCTCTGCAGTAAAACCCAAAATTTAATGGGTTCCTCAGCCAAAAAAGGTCTGGAAGTGTGAAAACAGATGCTAATTGTTTCGGTTGCAACTGAAATGTGGCTAGCAAGCTTGCATAAGTGGCAGAGCAGGAATCACCTCACCTCAGGGGCCACCAGCTGTCTGTAGGACAACACAGGCCAGACACAATTATGTAAGTGCTGATGTTATCTAAGTGACCCTGAACCCCATCAGCACTGTGAGTGGAGCGTGACCGAATTATCTGCATGTAGCATAACAGCATTAAACAAATTTGAGTTTAGTGAACATTGAATTTCAGAACTGTGTAACTAAACTTTTAAAAATAAAGGTCCTTTATTGGTGTCAGTGGTTCCATAAAGAACCATTAACATCCATGGAATCTTTCAATTGCACATAAGGCTCTTTAGAGTGGAAAAGGGTTCTTTAAATTTTTTTAAATAGCCTAGTTTTAAAAAGGTTATTTTGGGGACCAAAAATGGTTCTATGGCATTGTTGTGAAAAGTCCCCTTAGGAATTATTATTTTTGAGAGTGAAAAGGTTTCTTCAGATTATTAAGACGAGACAGTGAACGGTTCTTAAAAGAACCTCTTGTTTTTGAGAAGTTCTTTGCAAACCCAAAATCTTCTTTGGTTCCCAACCCATTTAGATCCTTTATTTGTATAGAGCGTATCATAATCGGACATACCGAGTGAAATAACGTAGAGACTCGCTGCATTTACTACCCATTTGTGTGGTTGACCTAGCAGTGTTTAGACAGATGTGTTGGTACAGACGATAAAGATGGTTATCACATGCTGCGGAACTCCCCGAGGGCTCTAGACAGGGTCAATTTGGTGGGTTTTTCCCCTCAGCTGATCTCTTTGATGGAGGTCTGTTGAGCTCTTACATACTTTTCATACTTAGTATGAAAGAGAGCAACAGGAAAAATGTCACATTTATTCACAGGTGTCAATCCCTTTTGTGTAAACAAAATAAAGTTTGTCACTTCTACTTCCTCAAATATAAAATGTAACCAACATTTTGGTGTGGTATGACTGGTTTAATGTTGTTGTTTTTGGTGTTGGCAAATTTTAAAGTAAAGGTGTGGTCACATTTTGGTGGAATTTTGCGGGCAAAAAGTCCATTGTCAATAGTGTACACAGAAGCTACTTTTAAACAAAGCTTTCTGGTGTTAAAATCGTGAATTCACTTGACCAACTTAAACTTGATAGGAAATCTGCATGGGAAAATCTTTCTTTGTGCAAATTCTTGATTTGTGCAAATTTCTATTGAAATGACTGGATTTTGCCCACAACGATTTCCTAAATCACAATAAATGTGACCAAACCCCAACCATAGACAAATCATTATGCTGCTTTTGTTAGTAAAGTGCTGTAACTATTTAGTCCATCTATTGAGTTGAGTCTGTACACTGAGGGTAGCAGTTTGTATTGCCTCATCAAAGAAAGAGATATATATATAAATATATAATGCATATACAACTGTATAACTGAACAGTAGCTATATTTGGCTAAAGGGCCATCCACCCGAAGGATGATAGTGATAATAGCGGAGGGAGAGAATAGAGAAGTCCACACCACAACTGTCTGTAACAATGTCGTTGGGTTCACATTTCAAGCATTTTTTTCTAGCTGATGAACGATAAAAATTCTGACAGCCAATCAGAATCCACCTAGATATAAAGAGCTTGAGCGTTGAAATTGGCAGACAGAAAAAAAAAAACTACAGTATGCGCTTATAATAAACAGAATGTTATCGTCCATTAAGGTCCTTGCACACTGAGTCTGAAATTTTCGTATGCGTTTTTCTGTATTCGTCATCCTTTCCTATCAAAATGCTTGCTACAGATGTGAAAATGCAGAAAATTGAACCTGATCCGAATTTTTTTATGACGAATGAAACTTTCGGAGGCAGTGTAAACATGATCGACACAATGTGAGGTTGTATTTATTTTTTAACGTGCGAAAATTTCGGACGAGAATTTTCGGACTCTGTGTGCAAAAACCTTTAGTGTGGACACTAATATAGTTATTGTTCTTTGTTTGAAAAGGCCTTAAGTTAGCAGGCTAATTGGTTAGTGGTGTGGTAAGCTTGTACATTGAGTTGTTAAAAACTACAAGAACAAAAAAAAATGTCAATGTGTTATTGTTCCATGGTAATAAAACTGTGTTGACACTATGAAGTGTGGCATGCAGAAGAGATGCGTTAAGAATGTTTAGCATGATTCCTCAAGGTTTATCTGCAGGAGTTACGATTTTAAGGTTTTTGGCCTGACTATATTTTGGCATTTATTGACTTGAGGGGGTTGACTAGAGGGTTTACTGTCTACGTTTTTTATCTTTTGGCTTTCGTGTGCATTCCAAGTGTTTGAAGAGATAACAAAGTAGGCTACATCAGATCATGGAGGAAGTACACCTAGTTATTTGAAGAGCTTTGATAAACCTCTGCCGTTTGAGCAAAATCTACTGGTAGCTGATGTTTCGTTTCTTATTTCCAGCTGGTTGGCAGCGTTTATCACTTTGGGTGATGGTTGTGTGTTTGTTTGTTTGTTTGTTTCAGGTGATCCAGCAGCGTGAGCGCTAACAGTCATTGCGGTCTTGGGCTCCCAGCAGGTAAGTCTATATAAAGCTTATTCCCACAGTGAGTCCTTCAGTTGAACCTTGACTCACAACACCTTTTCATTCAGCGCACAGTGAGACGTGCCCTCAGGGTACGACCTTCGGTTGAGTGTGGAGATGCTTTTGGATCGGAATGCTTCAGAGTCTAAAAGTGAATGTGTTAAAATGTTGATTTAAGTTCTGTGTGTGCAAATTAGTTGATATGCATATGAATTTGCATCAGCTTATTAAATATGCATTATAGATATCTGGAAAATGTTACAACATAAAACGTAGTGGTCAACTAATATGCATTTTTTTAATGACCAATGCCGATACCAGTATCTAGAGAACGAGGTGGTTTAAAAATAAATAAAAATGAAATGTCACTAGATTTTGTAAACTGACAAATTGGCCGAAGAGACATGCCAATAATCTCAAAAAGTATTGGCTAATATATTGGTCTGCTGATATTAGAGTTGCAAAAAGCGGAAAACTTCTGGAAAATTTACTAGACATTTTACACCCCTGTGCAACCCTAATCAATAATGATATAAAATTAATAATAAATAAGCTATTAAAAATTGTTTTTTTTTATTTTAAATGATTTCTGAAAGTTGCAAAATCTTGCAGAAAACTGCCATTTTTGGTAGAAGTATTGTGGAAGCTGTGTTTACATTAAACAGATTTTATTTGATGGGTTGTCTGCATTATTGTGCTCATTTTGTATATCTAATCTCAGATCATGTGCATCATGTAGCTACAGTCCCAAAAATAAATTATCATGCAAAACATGTCTAAATTAGCTTTCTTCATTCTGCGACTTTTTGTTGAAGACTAGTACGACAAGCTAGTGGTAAGGATGACATATCGGCCAATATTTCAGCAGGGCTTGAATGTTCGGTGGAGGATTGCGGGTATTGCTCATAATTTTACTCATTCCCGCAGGTTGCGCGCTAATAATGTGTGAAATTCCCGCAAACAATTTAGCGTCAAAACACTCATAAAAACTGACAGTGTATCATTTGCACATGCTTTTAATCTTACCAATTTAAACGGTTTTAAATCATTCAAGTGCAAGAAGATGCAAAAGAGTACGCACACACTTTTTCTAAGAGACGGTTTCTGTGCGCTCACACCCAAAGCAAGCTCGCATAAACCCACCTCTCAAACAACTCTTTTTTTTCACACATAAATCCACCTCTCAAATAGTCATATAGTATCCACGTAAACACAATGTTATGTTTTAAGTAAACATAAACAATTGAGTATAAAGCATGTGTAACTGTATATTGGATCCATGCATTCTGTCTTAAGAGACAGCAGTAAACCCCTGGTATAAGCTACTGCGCAACAAAATCACCCCATAGCACCATCTAGAATCGTATGTTTTCTAATTTCTTTAACAATATAAAAATGAATCAACACATAATTTTAAATCACAAAAACAAAAAACATTTAGGCTTTAACCCAAATTAAAAATCCCTCCCATATGGGTCACCTAAGGGGGTAATTTCCCCCATTTTCTAAATTGAAATTCAGACCCCGTTTGACCTTAATTGGCCGATTAATAGAATTATTTCTTCTTGTTACAGTTTTAAAATCTATTGTCAGCCTTGGTAAACGTGTTTGTTTGCATATCAGGGTACCACGTCATATCGGTTGACCACTAGTGATGAGACTTTCAGTTTGAAGTGTTTAGTCCTAAACCATGTATTTGTCTGTACAATGTACTCCATTTATCTGGAAATTTGTACTTGTGTGAATGGCTGGTCAAGTGGCGTAAATGACATGGATGCAGTCACGACGACCTGGCAAGACGTTTTACAGTCCTGGAGCGGGAAACGCTGACGGTTGTAATGACCACAAACCCAAAACAAGCAGTTTACAGCCTCCCCTCTCTGCCGCAGTCTTTCTGAGCTCTTGTGATTAATTTAACATGGCTGTAGTTCTTCCCGTTCTTTCGGCCGCTGAGAGAGAGTGATGACGGCACGTCCCTGAGCATTAGCGTGCTTTACGGGACTGTTGGGAGAGCCCTCAAAAACGACGTTTTAAATGCTTGGATTACACTTCCTGAGTGATTTCTGACATCTGGGAAACACAACTGAAACCCTGTAGATTTACTAGTTAGGTTTGTCGGGCTTTAGTGGCATAAATATAAATGAAGACAGTTGACTTGAGGTGAAGACAAGCTGGTTTTTGTTTTTGAGTCTCTGCTTAGGAGTCGATAGCTTAAGTGAAGTGCTGTTTTTGGGTTTGTTGTGCTTTGGGGAAGACACAGAGGAGGTTCTTGTCTGCTTGATCAGTCATTCTGATTCTTGGACTCTTGTTACAATGATTGTGCAAGTCAGGGGCGTTTGAGGACACAGGCAGGGAATGCTGGGAAACAGAACAGTGTGTGTGCGAGTCGCTCTATTCAAAGTAGCCCCACTCTTACAACGAAGTAAGAAATGTTTATTTGTGATGTACATGTTCAGCTCACAAATGACATTAACTGTTTTTACACCTGTTTTATCATCTACCAGGCCAAAATCATAAGTTTGATCACTAAGTTATAGCACACCTCTTATCAAAAAAATATAATATATATAAATGCATATATATTTTTTTTAAATTCAATGATTTTCTATCATTTCAAATTATTTTAATCACCGCTAATAATTCCTGATTAATGATTTAATGTAATATTATAATTTATTGTTAATTTTTTATAATTATTAGAAAATGAAATAAATCAATAAAAAAATCAATGTGGATAAATAGTTCAGATTTGCATTTAGAAATAATTAATAAAAAATTAAATACAATATTACGTTCACATGTGACTAAAGTAGAAATAACAATTTAATCAACTTTTTTAAGATTTATTCTTTGGCATTTTGCATTTATTAAGATTAAGCGAAGTGGGGCGGGGGGTAAATAAATTATATATATATATATATATATAAAAAAAAAAAATATATATATTTATTTATTTATTATATATATTTATTATATTATATTATATATAAATAAATAAATAAATATAGAATTTTTTTTTTTTTTAAATAGACAAATTAAAAATGCATACATCAGTATTTTATATTATTTATTTGGTAAAATGTCCTCCATTGTTACTTTCCTAAATCAAAATATATGCAGAATTTCCATTGTTTCTATATTCAGTGTTTTTCCTTTTATTTGCTCTGGATAGTCTGAAGTCATTGCATAAAACTAATTTTAAATTTTCTTTTTGTTTTATGATGGCCTGTGGTCTGTTTACGGTTGTGAAGTCATCTGTGATCATTTCCACACTCAGCATCAGGAATGCGGTTAGATATTGGCGTAATAATCTGTCGCTGAGGGTCTTAGTCTTGCTTTACTTGCTGTATGTGATTTTTGGCTAAACCCACTTAATGCGACAGCTCTAATCAGGGTTACTGGTAAAGTGGATTTGGGACGCTTTGCTATCGTAATCCTATAAATCATAGTTCAGTGTGAGCGATGTGGGTTTTGATCCGAAAAAGCACTACGGGACTCTAGTGAGCTGCTTTTGGATGATTCGTTCACCGTTTTTCTCGGATTCTAAAGGAATGACGCATGTGAGCAATTGTTTGTTGAGTCCAGACCTCTTTCTCTCTCTGCCTCTGGCACAATTGCTTGTGTTTTTTATATGTTAATGAAAGGTGAATAATGTCTCGATAGCAGTCCAGCATTTCACAGGTTTTTTTTTTTTTTCAACGTCTTTAAATGACAAACAAACACTGGTTTCTGTCTGCAAACCCCTTTAACTTAATACAACAGAAACACAAGCCATTCTCTGCTGCCTCATTCTCTGGCTGGACTGCAAAAAAACGTCCCACATGACTCCTCAAGCCTACACTTTCCTCCCCAGCCCCTCTCCTCCCTTCTTTTCGGTCTCTTTTGCTCTTTTTGACTGCACACACAGAGCACTATCACTCCCCACCTCCGTTATGATGTCATTTGTGCGAGAGTTTGGGAGTTTAAACAGACACGGGGTATGAGTATTTTACCATGCACATTTTGTTGAGTTGAGTTAGAGCATAAATCTTTTGTAGTCATATTTTGTGTATTTAGAAAGCTCATAACTTATATGTACACGGATAAGGATGACCTTGAAATATTTTTAAGGTAAAAGTACATTTTTAAGATATTTGGCAGCATTAAGACTTTACCTTATCTGAATGTGCACATACAGTAGACTTTTTGTATAGTTGAGCAAGCTAAATGGTGTGTTCAAGTAATGTTGGATAGATTATATTTATGAGTTGAACACACATGAACGGCACCACGAGTAGGGAAACTCAGAAATTTCTTTAAAGGGTTACTCCACCCCAAAATGAAAATTCTGTCATTAATCACTTACCCCCATGTCGTTCCAAACCCGTAAAAGCTTTGTTCGTCTTCGGCACACAATTTAAGATATTTTGGATGAAAACCGGGAGGCTTGTGACTGTCCCATTGACTGCCAAGTAAACTGCACTGTCAAGGCCCAGAAAAGTATGAAAGACATCGTCAAAATAGTCCATCTGCCATCAGTGGTTCAATCTGAATTTTATGAAGCGACAAGAATACTTTTTGTAAGCAGGAAGCAGTATTTGTGACAAAAAATAATGCTTGTCAAATTAAGTACATGGGGGTAAAAGTACATTTTGGGCTAATTCAACTATATTATGCTAAATCTTTTTTGGTACTGAATAGAAATATAGGCTATGTATCAATATTTAGCTTGCTTTGTTCATGACATTCATGTCTGGGATTGTAAAAGTAAATAATAATAAAATAAAATTAAAACACACAAAACTATAAAAATTGTAGGGACAGCCCTGCTAAAATAAATAAATAAAATAAAATACACACAAAAAAAACAGCCTATGCTGATTGGCTGGCCTTCGCTGGATTAAGCTCATGCTTATGACTGCACATGCACATTGGCTGTAAGCGCAATAAGCTTTTCAGAATCAGAATCCGCTTTATTCGCCAAGTGTGCGCAAACACACGAGGAATTTGTTGTGGTTTTTAAGAAGCTCTTGGTACATGCATGCATGCATGCATGCATGCATACATACATACATACATATATACATACATATCTGACATGAGAACAGAACATTTAAATAAGACTTAACAACAACAATAATAATAATAATGTGTATGAATCTGGAACAGAAGATTTATGTACAGATTTGTGCCTTATTCACTCTATGTATACAGCTGTATAGAAAATTATGCATACATATTTACATAGTACTAGAGAGAGAGTAAATAATTAGAGATGGGGGATGAATTACAGGCATGAATGACAGAACACAGCTAATAATTCCTGTGTTAGTTGTTTAGGCTGGAGATGGCATGGGGGAAAAAAACTGTTTTATGCCTAGATGTTCTAGTGCACAGATATCTGTAGTGTCTACCTGAAGGGAGAAGCGCAAACAGGTCGTGTCCAGGGTGAGAGGGGTCTGTGATGATGTTACCTGCCTGTTTCTTCACTCTGGAGTAGTACAAGTCCTGAAGGCTGGGCAGGTGCACACCAATGATCCTTTCTGCTGTCCTAACAGTCCACTGCAGTCTTATATCTGATTTGCTGGCTGACCCAAACCATACAGTTATAGAAGAGCACAGAACCGACTCAATAACAGCAGAGTAAAACTGTCATGTGCGCCTGTGGCAGGTTGAACTTTTTCAGTTGACGAAGAAAGTACATTCTCTGCTGGGCCTTTTTCACGATGGAGTCGATGTGAGTGTCCCACTTCAGGTCCTGAGAGATGGTGGTTCTCAGGAACCTGAATGACTCCACTGCATTCACAGTGTTGTTCATGATAGTGAGTGGGGGGAGAGCTGGGGGGTTTCTCCTGAAGTCCACGATCATCTCCACAGTTTTGAGCGTGTTGAGCTCCAGGTTGTTTAGACTGCACCAGACAGCCAGCTCCTTAACCTCCTGTCTGTAAGCAGACTCGTTACCGTCCTGGATGAGGCCGATGAGTGTGGTGTTGTCTGCAAACTTCAGGAGTTTGACAGAGGGGTCTTTCGAGGTGCAGTCGTTGGTGTAGAGGGAGAAGAGCAGTGGGGAGAGAACACAACCCTGAGGAGCTCCAGTGCTGATGGTGCAGCCTCACTAGCTGCTGCCTGTCTGTCAGGAAGCTGGTGATCCACTGACAGATGGAGGTGGGGACGGAGAGCTGTGTCAGTTTATTCTGAAGGGTGTCCGGGATGATGGTGTTGAAAGCGGAGCTGAAGTCCACAAACAGGATCCTTGCATAAGTCCCCAGTTTGTCCAGATGTTGGAGGATGTAGTGCAATCCCATGTTGACTGCATCATCCACAGACCTGTTTGCTCGGTAAGTAAACTGCAGGGGGTCCAGCAAGGGTCCAGTAATGTCCTTCAGGTGAGCCAACACGAGCCTCTCAAATGACTTCATCACCACAGACGTTAAAGCAACAGGTCTGTAGTCATTTAGTCCTGTGATTTTTGGTTTCTTGGGTACAGGGATGATGGTGGAGCGTTTGAAGCAGGAGGGGACTTCACACAGCTCCAGTGATCTGTTGAAGATCAATGTGAAGATGGATGATAGCTGAACAGCACAGGCTTTGAGGCAGGCTGGAGAGACACCGTCTGGGCCTTTGGCTTTCCTTATCTTCTGTCTCCTGAAGACTTTGCTTACATCTTCTTCACAGATCTTGATTACAGGCTGAGAAACAGTAGGGGGGAGGGAGGGGGAGGGTCTTGATGGCTGTGTTGTGGGATGGTCAGAGTGGGTGTGGGGTGTCAGACCAGGCTTTTGTTTTTGAAACCTACAGTAAAAATTGTTCAGGTCTTCAGCCAGTTGTTGACTGGCCTCAGTGCTGGGGGGAGGGGTCTTGTAGCTGGTAATGGCTTTCAGGCCTTTCCACACTGATGTAGAGTCGTTACTTGAAAGCTGTTTTTTAGCTTTCCAGTGTAGTTTTTCTTTGCCACTCTTTATCTCTATTCAGTGTGTATTTGGCCTGTTTGTACAAGGCTTTTCCCCACTCCTGTAGGCGTCCTCTTTGGCCTGGCGAAGCTGTTTGAGTTTTGTACTGAACCAAGGTTTGTTGTTGTTAAATGTTAAATAAGTCCTGGTGGGTACACACGTCCTCACAGAAACTAATGTAGGATGTCACGGTGTCAGTGAGCTCATCCAAATCAGTAGCTGCAGCCTCAAAAACACTCCAATCAGTAAGTTCGAAGCAGGCTTGTAGATCCTGCTCTGCTTCAACAGTCCATCTCTTTACAGTTCTTAAGACAGGCTTAGAAGATTTAAGTTTCTGCCTATAGGCTGGTAGAAGATGAACCAAACAGTGATCAGAGAGTCCCAGCGCTGCACGGGGGACAGAGTGGTATGCATCCTTTAAAACAGTGTAACAATGGTCCAGTATATTGCGGTCTCTGGTGGGGCACGTGATGTGCTGTCTGTATTTAGGCAGTTTGCGTGTGAGATTAGCTTTGTTAAAATCACCGAGAATTACAATGAAAGAGTCCGGGTAATGCTGCTCTGTGTGTATGATTTGGTCGGCCAACAGTTCTAGCGCCGCGCTCACACGCGCGTCAGGAGGAATGTACACACACCAGAATAAACGAGGAAAACTCCTGCGGCGAATAAATAGGCTTACAGTTGATAGAGAGCTTCCAAGTTTGGGCAGCACATCTTCTTTAAAACTGTCACGTCTGTACACCAGCCTTCATTGATATAAAAACATAATCCACCGCCTCTCGTTTTCCCCGATGATTCGGTGACTCTGTCTGCTCTGAACAGCTGGAATCCGGATAGATGAAGCGCGCTGTCCGGGATAGCTCCGTTCCGCCAGGTTTCCGTGAAACAAAGCGCAGCAGAGTTTAAAAAGTCCTTGTTTGTGCGGGTGAGGAGTTGTAGTTCGTGTGATTTATTTGCAAGGGAGCGGAGATTCGCCAGGTGAATACTCTGCAGCGGAGTCCTTAAACCGTGCTGTCTGGTTTTCACGAGTGCACCAGCACGCTTCCCTCGCTTGCGTCGCCTGGAGCGCTTGTATAGGAACGCAGCTCCTCCGACTAAAATGTCCAGTAAAACGTCTGAATGTTCAAACGTCAGCAAAAGGTTATCTGGTGTGCTATTTCTTATGTCCAAGAGTTCGTTTCTAGTGAAGCTGATCGGAAAAACGTTGCTTAAGACAGGACAAACAAACAAAACAGAAAAAGTACCAACGAGCAACAAACCGAAGCAGCCATGTGCGGCGCCATCAGGTTTCCTAGGATCAGGATGCGTCACATGCTATTTGAGCATAATGAACAACATTTATGGGGCAGTTCATTTCAGATTTTGTTGCTGATTTGAAATATGTAATTTAATTGCAAGTTCATCAAGCAGTTTTGAAGATTTCAGGATTCCGCCATTCATTTAGATAGGAATGTGTCTTGGACGCCCAAAATAGCTGCCCGGAGGCATTGCAAATATGGCCGCTGAGTAAACCGACTTGAAAGGGACTTTGGTTAAAACCCCTCTGAAACCAGCCTCCTAACCACCTACGACCAACTTAAAGGGATACTCCACCCCAAAATGAAAATTGTCATTTTTCACTTACCCCCATGTCGTTCCAAACCCGTAAAAGCTTCGTTAGTCTTCAGAACACAATTTAAGATATTTTGGATGAAAACAGGGAGGCTTGTGACTGTCCCATTGACTGCCAAGTAAATTGCACTGTCAAGGTCCATAAAAGTATGAAAGCCATCGCCAGGATACTCCATCTGCCATCAGTGGTTCAATCGTAATGTTATGAAGTGACGAGAATATGTTTTGTACGGAAATAAAACAAAAATAACGACTTTATTCAACAATTAGGCACCGTAACTTCTCCTGTGAAAAGAACACAATCAAAAGAAACAAGTTTTCTCCATTCGATAATTTGTGTGAACACAGCCTATCGAAACGCGCGCACTAGAACTTTTCTTCTTTGTCCAGTGTTTGTGCTATACATCTTCAGAAGTTGAGCGATAAAATGTCTTAAAATGTTTAAACTAGAGTTGCGTCTATCTTTTAATCCCCGTCACACAATGCAAGTGTCAATTGTTGTTACGTCTTGTTTTTCCGTTTGTTTTTTAATAGAGCAAGTGAGGCAAGGCAAACGCACACCTTATGAGGTGCAAGTTGAAGGAAAAAATATGAATCAATTAGAGGAGAGTAACTGCACAATCACTTAATCATATTTATTAACCAACGTTTCAGCTAGTAGCCTTTTTCAAGGTATGATTTCAAGGTAATATGCTTAACTGAGTGTGCAGTTGTTCTCCTCTAATTGTTTCCGTTTGTTTTCAACAGTGAAACAACATACGGGACAGTTTGGCCACCTTATGGACCAACTAATTAGTGCAAAAGTTTGCATGTATTGTGCTCATGATGAAATATACGTCAAACGCACTGTATACATACCCTAGAGTAAACGTAAAAACTGAAGTATATTTTGGGCGTAAAGGTGCCAATTGCCTATATGTAGACAGCTATACAATCTAGCATTTGGAACAGAGCCCTTGTCTTACATGGACTGATGAGATTGTAAAGCTGTTGATTTCCCTGCTCTGTGGTCTTGTAATGTAATAAGAGCCTGACTGAATAAAAGGACTCACTCCCACTCAGTACAGTCTGTCGAGTGACTTCACTGCTGTAGAATGCCGAAAACACAGTTAAAACACAGACACTCAGTATTGAGGGTGGGATTATTGTGTGTCATTATCCAGTCGGGTGTTTTCCTCACTGGCAGCAGCTGAGCTAAACGTGATGGATCATGGTACTGCGCTGCACCGTTGCCCTGTTGCATGTAATTGCATGTATGTTTGCATCTGTGTCTGTGTTTACCGAAGGCAACTTCAAAGAGCCCTCGTGGCAGTAAACCAAAGGTTGTTGCGCACTTACTGGAAGTGATTTGCGGAAAAAGTACTCTGAAATGATAGCAGTGATCGATCATGAAAACATTAACTGCATGACAATAATGCACAAATAGCCTATGTAATTTTGTGATCGTTTGGTGTGATTTCAGTGGTACATTGTGGGATGATTCATCATACTGCAGTTCGTGAATTTTTGAGATGTCCTCAAGTCCCACAGATGAACTTTTGCCTTTACCAGTTGAAATGAACTACTGTATTCTTCTTCGAGTTGGTTTTTCTCAGTTACATTTGGGTCCGTCTCACGCCGTCCTTTCCTGGCCTGATCTGATACGTTGTGTGTCCCCATCAACAGACACATTGTGCTGGGCTGCACTAGTGTGCAGTGATGCATTTGGCTTCCCTGGCTGGGCAAGCAGGGCAGAGAGATGCTCAAAGGACTGTTTTTTTGCTGCTTTCTCTCTCTCAGACACTTTCTTGATTGTTTGGTGTTGCCAGAGGAAGGTCAAAGCAACCTGCTCCCAACTTGCCAAGACCCCAGAAGCTCTTTGATATAAAACCATGGTAAATTAATCTCGCTGTAATAGATTCACCCTGAAGCGACTTCTGTCGCCTTGTTTGACCCAGCTCAGATATGTAGCGCTGTAAGAGAGATTAGTTTATCAGTTTTTGAATTAGGCTAAACCTTTTCTTTTTTTATTACTCACTATGTTTTTATTTATATATATATATATTTATTTCATCTGAGAAGCATCACTGTGGTGTATCTCCAAAAACTGCAGGTTGTTTTAATGACAATTTTTCAGTTTCATATTCTGAATTCCATTCCTCTGAGCACTGAAGATTAAGGAATATTTCTTTTTTTAATGAAAATATATACTTTGAGCGTTTTGCAACATCCTTCACAAATCACGAGGTGGCACATTAATCACCTCAGATCACAAAGTGTTTTTCTGTCATTATCCGTGTCTTGGCACAGGAAACGTGAATGACTATCAAGGGGTTCTAGCCCCTTTCATCACCCTCAGTGTTTCAGACTTATCGACCCCGTCCAAAAATACTGTTTATCTAACATCAACCCTAAATCTGGCACAGAAACAGGAAAAGCCTTGTAAATATGTTTCTATTTCAAAAACTCGAACTTTCCTTGCCAATAATAGAGGTCTCGTAACTGTTTCTAGGGAAATTAAGTATAGGCGGCATCACAGTCGTAGATTTTAAATGCCTGTAAACCCTCATTTTAATGCAGCTTGAATCCTGAACATACTTAAAGCTAAGTTTGGTGATGAACAGCATTTTTCTGTCTGTGTGGTGAAGTACAGCTGCAAATTCTTAATGTTTAATCAATGTCAGTGCAGTTGAATGGTGCCCAAATCCAGTCTTTTTGTTTCATGTGGTATTTTACAAGACCCCTAAAGACCCTGATCATAATACTTGAGTAATGTAGTACAACTCTCTGTAGTATCTGATTGGGTTAAATGAGCTTCCCCTGAGTTTAATTAGCACTGTCTTTTCTGTATGCAGTCTAGAAAGGAGCATAAAGTGTACACCTGTTGGATGGCAGCCAATCTGTGATTTCTCACTGTACACTTTAGGTCATGCATGCTTGGTGCCTGATTGCTTTTCATATGGCATTCACAGCTCATTAACATGCTGGCCAGTCAATATGTCAGAAAGTACTATATTTTGTAATTAATAAAGACATTTAGAATGAGGGCAAGATGTAGCCATAGCCCACAAATAAAAACGTAATTAAATTAAATCTGAATCCATATACTGGACACTTTCTATCAGTTGTTTGGCTGTTAACTTTTGTATATTTAAATTGACGGAACCTGCTATTAGCTAACTCTTGGTTGCAGCATGGCTGCAATATATAATGTGTGAATGTTTTTCATTTATTATTTGTCCCCATGGAGAACATTTTAAGTCTGGCCATTTCTCATGTTAACAGATTTTACTTCCCCCTACAGAGTTTTTTCAGTTCTGCTGAGCTGCTTATTCCTGGCTAATTTTTTCATACACACATCTGGATGTTGACCTTTGTGAAACAGTGTCAAACTTTTTTGAGGAAGGGAGTTACAAGCAACTACAAATCTGTTTGGAGATGCACATTTTAAAGTGGGTGCAAGCCTAGCAGCCAAATACCTTCAAGGCAGGAGTGTCAAACTCAGCTCCTGTAGGACACCATTCCTTCAGAGTTTAACGCCAACCTTCTTTCAAGTAATCCTGAAGACCTTGATTAGCTGGTTCTTGTTTGTTCAATTATACTTGGAGTTGGCTGTGGCCATCCAGGAACTGAGTTTGACATCCGTGCTTTAACGCAAATGCGGTGGCCATCTTGGTGACACCCTAAGCAGCTTTGCAATTTACAGCAACATAGCTGCTGTTTTACTTGAATGAAGGATGAATAAAATCATGAAAAATGAAAAAAAAGATTGTATGTCAGTAAAATATTTCAAATCAGCCACGAAATTTGACAAAAATATCACACATTTAGATTTCGGAGCTCAAATCATGATATAACATCATCCTTGGGGGACCAGTGATTGTTTGTTTAATTGAAATGTGACACACTTGTGATTTCTATATACCGGTAATATTCTATCTATAATATTCTGGTGCAAAGAAATGACAAGGGCCTCTGGGGCCCCAGATTTAAATTCTGTACTCTGCCCAAAATCAAAAGAGCCAACTTTAAGATGTCAGTAGTTTTCTGGTGCAAAAAAGTGGTAGGGTCCCCCAAGGGCCTCTGAGGCACTACATTTAGGTTCTGTAACCTGCTTCAAATCAAAAGAGCCTACCGCCATATGTATATGTTATACTGGTGAAATGATACGGCAGGGGCCCCACATTTGGATTCTTTACATTGTCCCAAATCAAGAGTCCCCCTTTAAATGTATAAGGTTTTCTTGTGCAAAAATATGCTAGGGCCCCCAAGGGCCTTTGAAGCCGCACATTTAGGTTCTGTATTCTGTTTCAAATCAAAAGAAAGAACCACCATGTGTCTATGGTATACTGGTGAACTGATATGACAGGGGCCCCACATTTGGATTCTTTACTTTGCCCCAAATCAAAAATCCACCTTCATATGTCTATGGTATTATGTTGCAAATATATGGTAGGGACACCCAGGGGCCTCTGAGGCTCCACATTTTGTTTCTGTGCTTTGCTTCTAATCTGTTCTGGTGAAAAGATATGGCAGGGCCCCAAAGGACTCTGGGGCCCCACATTTCATAGGACGTGTGCATTTCCGTTGTTCAAAATCCTTTAGTCAATATAGGCAGGTACAATATGTGGTGTGTTTCCAGTTTTTAGGTTGTTGTGCCTGAGGGCACCTGTGCCGGACATCGCAGCTGGCTTAGTTTTTCGAAGATTCAGGAACTTGCACTCATTGACTCTGATTCCGAAGCCTTAACTCCTCAGAAATTGCAGAATTTCTGTTGCGTAACTCTCAACTATACATTAGCAGAATGTGGCTTGCAGCTTCCAGCTTCTTGTCAGCTTTTGGACCGCAGGAGGCTTTCCCTCCTACATGAATAATTGGTTGCATATTGATTTTTAACATCCCCCGAGAGACCCACACTTGCAGAGGCCCAGCTTAGGGCTTTCAGTTGGGTATTCTGTGGTATACAGTACACAGTCATACTTTATCCTCCCATAACTGTTGTTCTTCACTGTCTCCTTTGGTCAGCACTCCCTAGAAGAGCTCGGCTGTTCACTCAGCAATTAAAAAGACATCAGGAACCGCAGGATGGGTAAGAACGAGCTCTACGTGGATGCTTTGCATGTATTAGGCTGGCCAATTATTATTATTATTATTATTATTATTTTTTTACAATTTTGTTTACTTTTACAACACTTGCTTTGGAGACTCCAACGGGAGCTTTTGAGACAAACTAGACACACTTTTACTGATGACTTACTCAGCAGAATAGTAAGTAAAGGCTCATAGCCCAAGTTATTCTGATGTTAATTTGGTGTCACTCTCACTGTGTCTCTTTGTGCCTCTTTAGTTAACAAATTGACCCTGGGACAATCAGTCAGCAATACTAAAAACACATTATAATGATACGACCAATTGAGAGCCCCACTTTTTGTTCTGGA
Source organism: Aspiorhynchus laticeps (assembly GCA_023376895.1). Classification (NCBI taxonomy): domain Eukaryota; kingdom Metazoa; phylum Chordata; class Actinopteri; order Cypriniformes; family Cyprinidae; genus Aspiorhynchus; species Aspiorhynchus laticeps. The sequence continues at coordinate 2,163,168 of JALXFT010002236.1, read as the reverse complement.
AACATTTTGAAGATTCTTTCAAAAATGTTGCAGGAGAAACTGGCCCAGCACTAACTTGTCAAGAGCTCCTTTACGATCACCACCGACACTGGAGTCGTAAAGTTTGTGGCATTTTTAATGTTAGCTCTCACACGTGAGGTGTTAACCAACTTTAGCACGTGAACCCCATGAGAGAGATGTGTTGAGTTTGAATTTAATGGAGGTGAATTTATGGAGAATGCAAGAGTGGGTTTTTTGAACCGCAGCTCTCATTCTCTCTTCATCCTTCGTTCACTGAATATTTTTCCCCAAACACCAATCAATATTTACTAAAGATGAGACGATTCCTAAATATACCACAAATAAGATGTAATTAAAGCTTACTTTACAAAATATTTGGTCAAAATATATTAAAAGGCCATTTGTAGGCTATGGAACCAGGTATGCATAATGCACAATATATCGGTTATCGGCTGAGGTTTTTCTTTATTTATCGGTATCAGTCTTTATTGGATATTTAATTGTTCGTGCCCATTACACCTACTGATACGTATACATGACCTTTACCATCATTTAATGCTCACTTATTTTATTAAAAAAACCCTAATAATTTAACACTTTTCAGTGTAATATTTGGAAAATCCCAAAACAAATATCCATTTTCCATGCTGAACATTATAATTTTGTGATGACATTTTTACTTGGATTATTTAAAATCATTGATTTTAATTTCTGGAGTTTCATTAGTAATTTATTTAGACAAAATAGTAGTAAAATATTATTGTTGTCCATTAATCGGTTATCTGCCATAACATAATTATCGTTTATCTGTATCGACCAGAATTTAAATATCAGTGGATCCATACTTGGAGCTGAAATAAGGTGAAAACTGGCCAATTATGAATTCCAAATAGTTAAAAAGTAAAAAGAAAAAGTTAAAAAAATCTTTAAAAATATTAGATAAATTAATCGTCATGGCCAATATATCGGTCTATCAGTGTAAATATTATTATTATGTGTGGGCTAGAGTTGGATATTTCATGAATTTAAAATGCTGACTTTAGATTTCTTACAGTTTTACATTTGATATAGAATCAGAATCAGGTTTATCTCTGTCCATGCTAGCTCTCCATTTCTGATCGTGGATCTACAAAGGAAACTGTTGGCAGTCTTTCAGCTTTGAAGGCCGCGTTAGACTTTTTGAAAGCTGCTTCGGCTTTGTTGCGGTCTGATGCTGGCCATTGTTTGGACCGGGTAACCCTTCAGAGACCAATGAATACCACATCTGAAGAAAGTGAGAAGACAAGAGCGAAAAGAGGGGAAAAAGAGAGGAGGGGGTTAGCTTTTTTCTTACCCTGCTAGTTTTTCATGTTGCCTCCCTGCACCTACCTTCAGTTCCAGAAAACACTGCCAGAAGACCAAAAAGAGGCAGAATCGGAGTGAAAAGAATACTTTAGACTTAAACTTGAACAAAAGCCAGCCGGCTGGGCTTTATTGCTGCAACGGTCTTCTAAAATGTGCCAGGAGAATTTTAATCAGAGACCCCTCCCTTATGTGTGTGTGTGTGTGTGTGTGTGTGTGTGTGTGTGTGTGTGTCTCTTTCCCTCTTTTTGTTTCTGCCTCTCTCTATCAGCCACTCCTAACCATGAAGATAAGTACAGTAGTATGATATCTTCTCCTGTGGAGACTGAAGAGCCCATGCAGGAAAGCTGGAAATTTGCACATTGAGTTTGAGGACAGACTAGACTCTGAGAACAGGAAGTTCTGGAACGCAAGCAGGTGAATTTTTCTCTCTTGCGATTTTTCTTCTCTGCTGAAGTTAGTGTGCCGTTATCTCCTCTGCATTTTTGAGGTACATTCCTTTGCATTTAATGTGGACCAGAGCTGCATTGCAGAGTCTCCTTGCCAAGCGCCACTGTCCTGATAAACTGCATTTCTGCATGCATTTCTTGAAGAATTAAAGGGATACTTCATGCAAAAATTAAAATTCTGTAATTTTCTTACCCATATATTGTTCCAAACCTATGGAGCCCCTTAAGAAAAAATTGATGTCAATGCTTTTGCATTGGCTTACAATACTTCTGTGTTTCCCTAAGTAATTTACATTTATTCGCAAATATTTGCATTTCCCAGACAAATTTGCATTTGTTCGCAAAACTTTAGCGTTTTCTCTCAACTTTTGCATTCCCCAAGGAAATTTGCATTTGCTTGCAAAACTTTTGGATTCCCAATAGAAATTTGCATTAGTTTGCAAATTTTTTTGGGGATTTCCAATAGAAATTTGCATTAGTTTGCAAAACTTTTGGATTTCCAATAGAAATTTGCATTAGTTTGCAAAACTTTTGGATTCCCAATAGAAATTTGCATTTGCTTGCAAAACATTTGTGTACTCCCAAAATGTTTACTAAGTTACTCCAGATATCGCATTTGCTTGCAAATATTATGTTCTCACAAGTTTGCAACCATATTGTGTTCCCCCAGTCATAAAACCCAATAATATATATTTTTCTCCCACCTCATCTTATTTCCATCTCCAAAGGTTGTCAGGGTAACAAAAGCTTTGTGAGAATGAAAAAAAAACATTGAAATATTTTTTTTTCCCTCCGGCCTCATTTTTTCCCATCACCATGTCCATTTAGATTCAAAAATTTAATTTTTGGGTGAACTACCCCTTAAAAATGAGCGTGCATGTGAGCTCCTGGACCTTGGCTGTGGAGGTGTTTGTGTATTGTTGAATTCAAACTAAATTCTCAGAGCTGTCATCTTGCAGTCAGGCAAATAAATAAATAATTTGTGGACAAGGCAGCAACCATGGACCCATATCAAACTCTGAATCAAAGTCAGATGAACTTGCTTCAGCAAAGCAGTCTTTTCCTAAGCAGTCCGCATGGAAAAACCTTGACAGATATATCTTTCTGTGGGTCAGAGGTCAGGTTGTCAACAATGTGCTTCAGTGTAATAGCGAAAGGAGCCATTTTGCCTAAGGGCTGACTTTTTGTGTGTATTGGTTAGCGAAGGTGCAAAAGTGTGTTTGATGTAAACTGATGCTGAAACAGGGCCCTGCCTTGACATCTCACTTCTCCAAACACACTTTGCCTGAAGGGCAGCATGCGAGGATTTGAGTACAGCAGTCAGCAGGCGTGTTTGTCTTTCATATGTTTCTGTTTACCGACGTGATCTTAAGTGGACATAAAAGCAGGTTGCTCGCAGACCCGTTGGCCCATTATGCTCTGCGTTTCCAGATGAATGCTTCCTGTTCATAGATGAAATGCTGAGAAAACCACACCAGTTCACATGATTGCTGCTGCCCTCTGTATAAACCTCATGCCCTGTGTTTGAAAAGGAGAGGAACAATCTGTTTTTATCCTGAATTGTTGAGCTGAGTTGTTGAGCTGAATTGTTGAGTTTTGATACAGATTTCCTGATTTGATTCTGACTCCAAATTCTTTGACTGGATTTGGATTCATTTGGATATTTCAGTTATAATAATGATGAAAGAAATTATCTCTTTGCTAAAGTAAATTGGCTCAGTTTCAGAACAATTCAAACAAGTAAACCATCTTTTTGAACTATTAATTAAAAGAACCGATTTGTAAGAGTCACTTGTTTTGGGAATTTCGACTACACTGGTTGTGCTGTATGTTTTGAGTTAATAAAAAGAACTGCTTCATAAGAGTCATTCATTCTGTGAATTTGGACTAAATCACTTTGTTCTGTATGTTTTTGAGTCACTAAAAAGAATCGGTTCATAAGTTATTCATTTTGGGATTTTGGATACACTGCTCGTTCAGTTTTTGAGTCACTAAAAAGAACTGGTTCATAAGTTATTCATTTTGGGATCGGACTACTCTGGCTGTGCTGTATGAATTTTGAGTCACTTAAAAATGGTTCATAAGAATCATTTGTATTGAGATTTTGGACTACACTGCTCGTTCAGTATGTTTTGAGTCACTAAAAATAACCGGTTCATAAGAGTAATTTGTTTTGGAAATGCTTGTGCTGTAGGTATTTGAATCTGTAAAAAGAACTGATTCATAGGAGTCGTTTGTTTAGAAATTAAACTATGTTGGTTGGAGTTGTATGTTTCTTTTTGCCTGCAACCTGCAGGACAACTCAATAGAAAGGTGTTTCTTTCCATTCATTAGAGTTACATGGTCTTTGTATTCAATCAAATATGGTAAAATAGGATTTATTTTGCCATGGTGCTGAAGTAGGTAGTCTTGCCCCAAACTCAGGGGACATACAGGCATAATTTTTCTTTTACAGATATTGGTGCTATCACAGATACCATTTCTATTTCTGTAATCTCTATCCAGTGGTTAGGACATTTTACTTCTGGTATTCCAAAAAGAAGTTGCTTGCAGAAGATTTAACATATAACACGGTAAACATTTGTTTCTTTTTTCTGTCATCATGTTGTATTTACTGTTTCCAGATTCACACTGGTAGTGTCATCATTTATGTAAAGATATTTGAGATACTTGAGGCTTGATTATTTGAAGAAAACAAAACTACAAAATTGCAGTGTTCGCACATATTTGTCTTGTCACAGTAAATTAATAGTTTGTGCTGTCCTAAACTTGAGCTGAAAAAATGAAAACACATGCAAGAGTGTGAACCCCTGTTAGGATGTATAATTATGAACAAGTTTTGCCCTATATGATGTCAGCCGTGTCAAACACTGGTAAAGCAGAAGAGCTCGCTCCTGAGTCCTCAGGCCAAAAGTAAATCATTCTTTTATCCCGTTTACAGTATGAAAAGTTGCTATCACTCAACTTCACAAGCTCCGCCCACACATCCCAGAATCCCCAGGGCTACTCAGATATGTGCATTAAAGAGTCAGTAAACTGGAGAGAGTGCCGCTTTCCCCATTACTAAAATTCCTGATGACCATCCCAAGAGATTTAAAAACTACACTTCAAGAGAAATTTTGCGTTTCGCCAAAAGCTAGACAGTATCTAGTTGCCTGTGGTTTCAACGCTTGCAGTCAATTACTTTACGTTATTACTTTTTCTGTAAACTGGGATCTGAAATTCACACTGGCCCTAAGGGCTATAAATCATATGTTATGTAATAGAACATCTCTGTAGTACTGTGATGTTTTAACACTACTTTCAGTGTCAAATATTGCCTTATTTTTGCTTCAAGATATTTAATGTATATATATATATATATATATATATATATATATATATATATATATATATATATATATATATATATATATATATATATAGCAATCATTTTAGGTTGTTCTTTGGGATTGCAGATCATTTTCATACAAGTCCCTCCCCATTACCATCTGCCAGCAAATGGTATCCAATCATGGCTCACAACTGTGATAGATAAATAAATAAATAATCCTTAAAACATTCATACTAGTGTGATCAGACACTTCCCAATTCTGAACAGATCCTATCCTGAGATGTAATGTGACTGATGGTAAGAGGCATGCATGATGCATTGAGTGTAAATACTGTTATGTAACATTCCTGTCATTCAGTCTCTGTTGTCCTTTAGCCATTTAATCAATCTAACTTTACTTTAAAGTTAAACAACAGGAAACCTCCCTCTGCATTTGCAGGTGTGCATGTAACATATGGATGCGTGTCTGTGCGACCATGTGTGTGTGTGTCTTGGCGGCCCGTAGCCCCCAAAGTGTGTGGACTAATGGTGTTTGTGTGAGACAGATTGAGTAATGTGGAGTCAGGCTCCATGATAAACTGAACCAAATGGATTTGGGCTGGGCCTGAGCTCACGGGCCGGGACTCACGGCATTCTTCTGCAGTGATGTAGATGTGACATGCTTGCAACAATCAAAGAAAAACATGAGTTTTTGCACAGAAAGAGTTTATGAACATGCTGAAGTTATTTTTTGTGTCATCAGGCCAAATTCTGCTTGATTTAGGGTGGCAGAGCCTGATTTGCCAGGAAGAGGGATTGACCCATGAGGATACACGTATATGCGTCTGGTTTCATTTGGAGCTCATTTGGAGGACTATGGTGATGCAGGAGTTAATCACCATTTCCTTGTAGCAATATACAGTTCTCATGTCTAGAGAACTATGTAATGCAGCTTTCCTGCATTTGTTTTTGATCTTAATATAATAATTCTGGCCCATACAATAAGCCGATAATTAATTTCATATTATGACCGATAACCGATAAACATGCTGATAATTAAATTCTATAGTATTTTGTCTACATAAATTAGCAATATAATGCAAAAAAAAAAAAATACAATTAATTAAAAAAATTATTTGAAATGCTACAAGTTCATGAAAGCATCAAAACATTCTAATATACATTATGAAAAAAGATATTAATTTTAAAATATGCAAACATTTTGTGAGAGTGTTTGTATGAATTGTACAAATTGTATGAATTTTAAAGTAATTGTTAAATGATGGCAGAGATAATTTAGAAAGGAAATATGGGAAATTAGCATGAACAGTGAATATCCAATAACAGCCAGTACGCTGATATCGGCTGATAACCGATATATCGGTAACATATTGGCATGCATATAGATACATGTATCCTTATATCCCAGTATCCATATGCTGTCCATGTCGTCATGCATTTTCAATATTGTATTTAATCCAAGATGTCAGTAACACACCTGGAAAAAGTCAGAGCGACTGACACTTTTGGTGTGCATGCGGATTTGATCCAACTCCCTCTGGACCCATCCCACCAGAGCCGATCCTCTCTATACGCAGAATACGCACGCTGCATAGGGCCCCCGAAACACCAGGGGGCCCCTTGCTCTCAAAGATGTTTTAATTTTAGTTTAATTTTTAATTTTGGCCAGCGGTTCTGAAAACATGAATGATCGTTTCTTTTAATGTGGTGCGCTGTCACGCTCTCTACGTAAAAATCAGCCAAATCATGTAACGTGAATGTCGTCCAGTCTTTTGCTCTTATTTAAAAAAAAAAAAGAGCTTATACGAGCCGCGGAAGAGATACTGTTTCTCAAGTGCTTTCCGCAAACGCGATTTGAAACACGGACAAATGCGTCTCATCCATTCTCATCTGCCAAATAACCCCCCCCCCGGACACAGTTTTGCGTAAGGCCCCCAGAATCGGCACTGCATCCCACTATCACGCCACTCGCATTCCTTCGTTCAAGCCCTCAAAGTCTAATTTCCTTCCAGATTTGCTATCTATCACACAATGCCAGAACTGATTCGGTGCTGACAGTGATGTCGTGACATATCCAGGGAATGAATCTTTACAGAAAGCGCCACATCTGGTCTGCGTCACTGATCTCCATAGGGGATTGTGGATTTGAGCTAAGGCACAAATAGATCTGTTCATTGTTTCTTTTAAATGAATTCAAAAGAAGATATTTTGAAGAATGTTTTCCCTGTTGCAATGAAGTCAGTGGAGTCCAAAGCAACATTTAGTTTTGGACCCCATTGACTTTCGTTGTATGTCAGGTTTCAGGCAGGTTTGGATCCACTTAAGTGCAAGTAAATAATGACAAATAATAATAAAAAAAAAAACTTCTTTACGATTCAATATGTACTACAAAATGATAAATAAACCACTCAAGCTTCTTATTGCAACATTGAAAACCCTGAAATCAGGAAACTTTATGTAGCCCGTTTGTGGGTTCAGAATCTATGTAAAGTTTTTCATGATATAGCAGCCGGCCCTGTGGCTGCGTTGACCAAAGAAAGGGACAGGAAATGTCAGGCCACGAGGCCACACATACGGCATGTGAACCATCGCCACAGGGGGACAGAGAGAGAGAGAATTGTGAGAGTGCAGAGGGAAAGTCAGGACTAAGAGGGGCGAGAAAAGAGGCAGAGAAAGAGGGTGGGAGAGTGGAGGGATGAAGTCATGACAAAGTTTTTAAGCTGAGCTTTGGGCCTCTGTAGCCGGCTGGAGTCTTCGGGGAGGGAAATGGAATATCCATTGTTATCCAGAAACCACAAGGCCAACATTCCCTATCCTGTATCCCGTCAAACCCACCTCCCCACTATCTTCTGTGTCTTTCAGAAACATCATACACTTTCAAAGAAGGACAACTTTAATTGGATTTTAAAAACTAGAAATTAACAGCATATCGGTATCATATCAGTCAATATTAGAGCTATTTAAAAAATTGTTGGCATTGGACGATATTGGAGATTCAAGCTCATTTAATCTTTTTATTAATGTATAGCTTGCTTTTGTCGTCATCTAACGGTCACCTAAAGTTACTCTTAAAAAACACATCTAATAACACTGTAAAATGTAACCTTTTGCCAATCTCAAAATAAATATTCATGTTTCATGCATACTGTAATTCACTTGTTGCATTTAAAGTCTCCATGAGATGAAAAGTCGCCCTATCTTTTTTTTTTCTTTTATAACTGCATCTTATTGTGAATGATTCATTCCAGCATATTTTTTTTATTTATTTATTTTTTATTTTAAGTTTGTAATTGTTAATCAAAATGCCATAACTCAGTCTTCCGGTGATGTATTTCTCTAATCACTTATGCCACATAAACTCCACCCCCTTTTTTACCATCGACCGCAAGCTTATATTTAACTCTTCGTCCATCCAATCAACAACCAGTGGATTGAACCAAGACCCAGTCCTACTTTTTTCTTTTTCAATAACCCTACTTATGTCAAAGTTATTTCCATTTATATAGCAACTTTAACTGATTTTAGTATTTCATATTTTATTTATTTATTTATTTAGACAAAAAATATAGAATTTAAATAATGACCATTTATTGGTTATTGGCTGTGACATGAAAATAATTATAGACTTATAAATATTGGCCAGAATTTGTGTCTGTACAATATCACTGACATGTGTGCTTCCCTGAGTGACCCAAGACAAATTGCTGACTTGCTCAGATCGTTTTAACACATGCTTTACTTAATCACTTTTCTAATCTCCATCTTTTTGTATGCAGGCTTTTATTCACTCAAACCATAATCCTGCTTTTAGTCATAGTCTTAGTCTTTCTTCAAAAAGCCTGAAAGGATTCCTGAAACAAGCATCTGACTACCCCATGTGAGCATTTGTTAACCAATATTTTATTTAATTATATTATTGTGCATAGGATTTCAGGGTCAGGACCCCTTTCACAGATGAGGAGGCACCCCATATACTCAAGATATAGCAGCTGTAGAGAGACAGAGAGATGTGGAGGTTATGAATTGCACCGGCTGTTGTTTTTATAGAGCATTGTCATTTCCTCTGCAGCTGGAACAGGCGAGAGGGGAAAACAACACAGAGTTTTTGGAAAACTAAACATTTGCCCAGCGTGAGTTTGGGTGTTCCTCTGTGCAGCATCACAGAAAACAAGATCAGGATAGATGGACGGAATCATCTGTCATCAAAGCACCAAATATGTTTTTGTGCTTCAAGGTTGCTACTTGAAGGTTGTGGTTGTACAGACTAGATTTGTGGCATGTTCTACTGCCTTCCACAAACTGCGTCCTGGTGTACATCAAATTCATGGGATTATGCAGAATTCACAGGTCCATTTGTAAAGTGCTGTAGATAGATTAAAGAATGCTATTTTTCTGAAGTCTGTTGTTTAGGGTGTTACTCAACATCAGGGTGTCTCTCAGAGCACTGTAGTCAAACTGATGATGGCCTTGAACTAGATGTTTCACAGTCATACTATGAATGTTTGCTCTCTGGCTACATTTAAAGTGAATCATTCTGCATCAAGGTATGCACACTTAAGTGGGGTTGTGTCGTTCTGCATTGGATTTAGACTTGTTTTGTGCAAAAAAGTTGTAGTTAAGTAGCCTTTTTATTTGTTAATTCTCCTATTGAAGGCAATGTAAATATATCCATAATTGCACCTAATAGTGATGGAACGACTACCGGTTTGACAGTAAATCATGGTACAATTCCCCATGGTTAGTATTACCATTTCATATTTTAATTATCATTAAAACCGTATTCGACTTCCGCGATTTGAAAAACTAAAATACTATCCGCGATTTGATAAATAAATACTATCCAGCATAAAGCAAAGTTTAAATAACAATCTCATTAGCGCACAGCACACAGAGTATTTTCGTTTTGTGTGAAAACATGGCGGAAAGCTGGGATGTTTTAAAAGAGTGCTAAGGAAATTATACAAATAGGTACATTCAGTCTGTGTGCAGTTTTTGTCTGGCCAAAAAACGGACCGAATTTGCATGTCCTGCTGTAAATTTTGACCGGTTGATGAAAAACGAGCTAATGTGGATTCTACACATTTAAAAAATTGTAATAAAGCATCTAGAATTACAGATAAATTATAATCATTTATTAATCAGTTATCATTTTGACTTAACCCTTTTGTTTATTTAAAGGCTGACTATTTTATGAAACCTTTTCAAAGTTTTATTTGACATTTCGTACATGTTATTAGATAAACTGTTCATAAATAAGTCATGTTGTAATTTAAAATCCGAACATCACTGGTAATGTTATTCCTTTAGTGTTTATGCAAACAAGAGTCATTTTATTTGTTGTTTGTTGATTTTAAATATCAAACTTGGTGAAACGATTTATGTGTCAGTACTTTCAGTCATTTCCAGCACATTTTAACAATACCATGATAATATTGATGTCCGTGATAATTTTGGTTACTATAATCGTGAGAAGACATATTTATACCGTTACATCTCTAGCACCGAGTCATGACTTCACTTGATTTATATAGGACGTCCTATATCAACTAATCGGTTATAAAAATGGCAGTTTTGTACAACTTTTTGGACAACCAGGTAAGTGGTAAAACTGAGAAGTCATGCAAACCCTAGAAACAGCCATTCAAAATTCCAACATAATGTGCCCTCAGGCTCAAGAAGAGCTCTTGTATGTTGAAGTCATAAAAGAAGAACACCACTTTAAAACTCAATATTGAGTCTTCTGGACCACCCAGTGTCCAAGAGACCCCCAGTGAAGGAGCTCATGGAGACTGTTTTGAGGCCAGACCTCATTGCAGGAGCCATCTGATAGACATTCTGTGAGTAAACAGCACCGTTTATGAAATAAACACAACAGTAGTGTGGCTTGGTTGGGATCCAGGCCTCAGACAACCAAGTGGTCCTGATTTCACTGTAATAATTTTAGGCTTAAGTCTAGAAATGATTCAGACCTTCGTGGCATCTAAAACTGTGTGACAATTCAAGGTAAAGTATGCCATTTCTGGTCCACTGGTGGCATCAAATAGAATTGCAAACATGATGACTTTAAAAGTTTCATTCTTTTCAGACTGTTTTGGTTGAGCTGCCACTCAAACTGATTGCAAAAAAGTCTACCTCAGTTTGCTTCAGGATTCTCTGAATGAGGATTCTTAGTAGTCGTTGACTCTAGAGATTTATGGTGTATAATGCAATGCGTCAGGATCTGTATTATGGACTTCCTTGCATTTTGGCAGGTGGAGAGCAGAGTTATGGAAGTTATTAACATTCTGTGGCTACATGTGGACACTTGTTTATTTTTCCATATGTGGGTGGGGCAGGGAGAGTATTTCACTGTTTGTCATTGGAGACAGAGAGAGGCTCTCTGAGGGGGCCTGGACCCCTTTGCCCTCTCCACTCCTCCGAACAAAGAGCATAGAAAAACGAGTGCTGGGAGTCAGTGAGGTGGAAGAAGAGAGGCATTAGTACTGGTTGGATGGGTGGAGGGATGGCAGCAGTGAGGAATAGGAAGAGATGGAGAGAGCAGGGGCAAAGAAAACATACACAGGATAACAAGACTATGCAAGAATAGTGGTACAGAATGAATCCAATATTCATTCTGTACCAAGAGGAACGGGGAGAAAAAAAGAGAGGGAATTTAAAAGCAACTCATCTAGCAAGTATAAAATCAATATATGTTGTTTTATACTTGCCAGCAACTACAAATTTTGCATTTAAGGTCTTTGCACACAGAGTCCGAAATTCTCGTCCGAAGTTAAAAAAAATTAATATGACCTCACGTTGTGTCAATCACGTTTACACACTGCCTCTGAAACTTTCGTCCGTCATAAAAAAATTTGGACCAGGTTCGATTTTCTGCATTTTCGCATCTGTAACAAGCATTTTGATAGGAAAGGATGACGTGTTATTCGTCATCCTTTCCTATCAAAATGCTTGAAACCCCCCGAAAAAAACACATACGAAAATTTCGGACTCGGCTTGCAAGGACCTTTACTCTTGAGTCCGACGATATTAGTGTCAGCAGGTTGTTCTTGGGGAAAATTACAGTATGCAGGCTGTCCTTAAAAGATCTTTCCAAAAACCTCTTCAAACCTCTTTCTACCATAACGGACACCGTGTAGTGTTTAATATCACCTTATGTATGTTGTAAATCCATTTCAGAGACAGACAGAAAAAATGGAAATATGAGTCATCCACCAGTTCTGAGCTCACACAATCCATACACTGCTCAGGACTGAGAGAGAGAGAGAGAGATGATGCCTTAAACAGAGAAAGGGAGAGAGAAATAAAAGAGAAACTGAGATCATAGCGGGTGTATGAAAGTGATATTCTCCCCATTGGTCACTGCTGAGAAGTGAGACAGTCTGGAAGGTTTTTATTGGTTTACCAGTGACCAGTAAATTCAGACACGTGCTGCCTCACCTTTAAAAAATCTTGCTGTGCTCACACTCCTCGTGTCTCATATTCTGTCTCTTGATCTCAGGGTTTCTTTGTGGCAAAAACATTCATCCGGCCAGGTAGGCCAGTGGCCTGTTTATACAGTTACATATGTGTGAGAAAGGTGAAAAAAGGTGGGAAATGAAATAACATTCAAGAATGAGGCATTGATACTTATGTGTGGAAGTACTGTGGGGACAAAATTGTGCATTGCAGCATCTGCAGTATGATTTCTCGATTTTATTGTTCCTCTCTCACTTCATGAGTCCTTTGTGCACATTGAAGCTCACATTTTGTGACGCGTTGTTTTGTGACTCAAACCCAGCCTGAAATGGCCTGTTGAGAAGCGCTGGGTGATTTGGCTCGGTGTAGATTCAACATTCAAAAAATATTTCCCTAGCTCAGGATTATATTTCAGTCTCTTGGCCTTTGAGGGATGTGGGATCCACACCCAGGACCATTTATGATGAGATATCTTCATGCTTGAGTTGGCATGGTCAAGGTGGGTGATTTGTGATGGGCAACTTTGCAGAGAGGAAACATTTTACAACCTGTCTAGATCACGGGTGTAAGGTATCAAAGGATTTTACAGACTGTGATATGCAGTTCAAAAACTTTCCTTGCCTTTTTTTTAGGTCACATCCTTACTTTGTTCTTTAAAACTTTGTTGCTAAAAAATTATTTGCCTGTGTTGCATCACATGTACATATTTACAATTAGCTGCAGGGAGAGAACCCCTTGAGCAGTCAGTACCTTCCTCCCCGAATGGTCTACACTCATTCATTACTTCTTCACTCCATGGGGTGTGGAAGGAAACAGCTGGAAGGAGTGACCTTGAGTCTTAAATCAACACACTAGGAGGGATACAACTCATATGACTGAGCGCAACCTATTCCATTGAAAAGGCACTGACATGCCCCCTCAGACCAGCTCAACAACCCTGATTGTGACAGCTGTGTCCATTGGTGGTCAATTGTCAAGGCTCTTCCTGAGGAACTGATTTTCCATACTTGTGGGCAGGGTTGCTTGAAAAATTTACAGTGTCCTTGATGAAGTTTTTAGAAGTAGGCTTGCTTGTCTACAGTCCCAATTAGTAGGCAATATCATAGATGATCTTAAAAGACTCCCCTTATCCTGGAATCGGGATGACTCAAGTTTATTTTATGTTGGATTTAATTGTGTTTGGACTTGAATGTTGTTAAACTTGACAGCAATAGTTTTCCTTAATGTTCTAGAGTTCTGGACTGGAATTCAAAACTGAAAGACGACTTGTGAGTTTAAGATTTACTGTTGGTTCTGAGTCACATATTACTCATACTTCAGTCTCTTTGCATGTCATCCCAGTAGACAGTGCGGACTCTGACTGGATGCCTGCGACCCTGCAGGATCCCTTTGTCTGTCAGGAAGTTTGGCTCCTTGCTTTGTCTCTTTAGTTCTCTTGATCTGCCTCGTCCCAACTGCGGAGACACATCACCACTCAGACATTAATGGCCAATTGCACAAGAAATAGAAAGTGTTCTTGTCCCTACTCTATTTAGTTGTGACGTTCTCCTTCCAAGGTTTTGCAGCAAATCTAGTGACAGGTCCTGTATTCCCTTGAATGGACAAAGCAACTCCCACAAACTCTTATATCTGTTTGGGAAGAGCTAGTCTTGAACATTTTTACTTGCTGAATGGTGTTTCTGCAGGAGGTGGTGCTGTATAAATGGATTTGGCAGGGGAAGTGATGGCTCCCGCTGCTGGGTGAGTGGACGTCTATGGGTCTCTATCTTGGCCTTTACTGCTGTTTCAGCTTGGAGCTGACCTTCTGCTCACTTCACAGGGGCTCCGGAATTTTCCAAACCCCTGCCGATGGGTGTTTAGCATTGATACACAGTGGGGCATCCACAGTTCTCTCAGAGAAATGGAGAAATAACCACCTCGGTGGGGACTTGATTCACTTCCTCCAGCTGAACTGTCTTCTATTCCAAACATGCCAGATTGGAACAGCGCCTTGCAGCTTTCAGTGCTAGTTAGAAGATCATTGATAATTAATGCATAATCATCAAAACCAATATTCAACCACAGTTTCCTTTTATCCTAAAGAGATCAATTCCAACCTTGAATATTGAGAAACACTGTTTGGTTTTTCCTAGTTTTCCCTATGAATTAATTTGCTTTTTATGCAACTTGCAGCCATACTCTCCAGTCCCTACTCGTCCTTAACTTTGAGTTACACCTCTTGCCTATTGCATTGGGATTTCCTGCCCTAAATGATTGCAAGATCTTGACTTTGCTTGAGAGCCACTTCATTTTTTTACCATTTTACCAGAACAACCTTTAGACAACAAATCCAGTTGTTTTCTTGTTGTCAAATCCACCCCAAGAGACACCACCTTACATTAATAGGCCAGAAACTACAATGCAGGAAACCATTGTTGCACCTACAACCTTTGCTGATCGTCTGCATCTAAACTTGCTTGTAGCTTGACTATTCAAAACAAGCCCAGAAAGAACTGAGATCGAAGTGTCAACAGGCCTATCGGAAGGCTTTCTTGCCTTTCAGATTTTTTTCCTTCAGTTGGGGGGAATTCCTGAGCAGGACATGACGGAGGAGAAAGTTCTGCGTGATTCCTTCATTCAGTCAATGTGGTTTGAAAACACAGAGACCCAGAGGAAAGAAAGCTTGTAACTCCCCTCAGTAACCCTTCATCCTACAGTGGCTGAAAGGGTCAAAGTTCAAGTTCGTGACCTAGCATGTATTTGTTCACACCTATGAAAATCTTCACCTCTAGCTGGTTACTCGTAGCAGGTGGCTGATTATAATGTCGTAATCTAGCGAAGGGCTCAACATGAGGTCTCATACAAAGAACGAAGACGGAAGATCATCCCATATAATTGCACGTTTGCTCCATTACTTCTTAAAGCTTTTGTACACATGGTTTATGTTATCGTGTGTTTGAGATGTTTTCTATATATGAGTTCCTTGAAGATGGTAAAAAGAACCATGTGTGATGTTTGAAGGAAGGGGAGGAGGGGACTTACCCAGGTTGATTGCTCTCTTAGGGCACGAGGTGGGGCTGCAACATACATTTCCACTGTTTGTGTTTGTCTCCCTGGAAACCTCTGATAGCTCGGCTGAGTGGACAGCAGATGTTTTTAAGTGTGTGCGTGGAGGAGTGGTCATACAAAACTTGTGAGAAAGTCTTTTGGCTCATAGGGTAATACATCATTCTCATTCTCATTCTCACTCACACTCACACTCACACTCACACTCTCACACACACACACACACACACACACACACACACACACACACACACACACACACTCACACTCACACTCACACTCACACACACACACACACACACTTTCTTTTTCCTGCCTGCGCAATACCCTTCCAGGAAACAGTCGTCCCTTCCTTCATCCATGCAAGCTTTGATTGTTTCAGTTCAATATTGTTCAATTACAAGTCGCAAATCTAATGTCACAAGACCTGGTCAAGGCCAGAAGTTCAGCTTCATCTCATAAACTTGCAGTAATCATCTCTCTCATAATCAACCCCACAATGGACATGGTGTGACTGTGAAATATTTTTTTTTTAGATTGCAACAATGGCATCTGCAGATATGAATGAGTCTCTTGTTCCCTTTGTCTCTCTAATATTCATTATTTTTTATTTACTCATTCCTGTGCCAGAAATGTTGAAATGGCTCCACAGGGACAGTGAGATGGTTATTATGCTGTGCTAAAGGTCACTTGTTGCCATTCCCTTCGTTTCGGAGTTCACAAAGTAAAGTTTTAAGCTTGACCTAATCAGATCAGGTTATACTGCTATCAGATAAGTAACATGAGAGCTGAGACTTGGATTTGGTAATGGGATTTTGTACGAAATTTTCAGATTCCATTTCTGATCCCACTTGCCATTTGCAGTTGCTTAAAAGTTCTGTTAAAGGGTATATCCACCCCAACATTAAATTTTGTCATTAATCACTTACCTCCATGTCGTTCCAAACCCGTAAAAGCTTTGTTCGTCTTCAGAACACAATTTAAGATTTTTTGGCTGAAAACCGGGAGGCTTGTGACGGTCCCATTGACTGCCAAGTAATTAACACTGTCAAGGCCCAGAAAAGTATGAAAGACATCGCCAAAATAGTCCATCTGCCATCAGTGATTCAACCGTAATGTTATGAAGCGACGAGAATACTTTTTGTATGCAAAGAATACAAAAATAACAACTTTATTCAACAATTCGTCTCCTCCGCGTCAGCGTAGCACCATTTTGGAGAGTACCCACTGGACGCAAACTGGGTATGCTGTTCAGTGTCAGTTGCGCCACAAGCTGACGCAGAGGAGACGGATTGTTGAATAAAGTCGTTATTTTTATTTTCTTTGCGTATAAAAAGTATTTTCATTTTGGAGTGGAGTAACTCTTTAATAATTATCTTGGTAATTTTGATAAAGAACAAACGGAAAATGATAGGACAGCAATTATTTCCTTGAGAATCCTGTTATAACTTTAGAACTAAATTGTATTGTAAATTATTGGAGGGTTTACATTGTGACTGCAACTAATTAGCCTCTAATTTAAGTTTAGTGATGCTGTTCCTTTAAAGCCAAGATTTACTACGAACAGGTTTGACAGCCCCATGTGATATCCTCCATCAGGATCTAATCTGTGC
This sequence comes from Aspiorhynchus laticeps, assembly GCA_023376895.1. Classification (NCBI taxonomy): domain Eukaryota; kingdom Metazoa; phylum Chordata; class Actinopteri; order Cypriniformes; family Cyprinidae; genus Aspiorhynchus; species Aspiorhynchus laticeps. Next base: position 2,145,931 of record JALXFT010002236.1, on the reverse strand, counting down.
CTCTGAAATTACTCTGTCCTGAGGGGCTTGAACTTGTGTGGTCATGACATGGAGTCACAGCAGTGCCATGTGATACATAGCAGCACACAAACATCCTCTTTATCAGCTTATTTATCAGCGTCATCACAAAATGAGGCCTATTACACATGGATGAATGGTTTCTGGATAGTTCTTTTGGGAAAGGATGTTTTCAATGGATCAGTTATATGGTGATTATTTTGTTGTTTGTTTGGTTAGGGCAGTCAGTGGTTCTCAAACTGTGATCCATCTGATAATCTGTGAAAGACTTAAAATCTGTGAGTTGATAGATAAATAAATAAATAAAATAATTAAAATTGACTAACTCATAATTAACTGGTTGTGTTGAGATGAATTTTATTATAAAGTGTTTGTTGTTTTACTTCAGTAGCATGTGCATCAGTGTACATAAGTATTCAGTCTATCTTTAATTTCAGTGAAATAAGAACAAAGCAGCAGTCTAGCACAATGAAGTCAAGTGATTTAGCAAAATTGTATAGGTGCCAATAGGATCACATGTTGTATTGTGAACGGTTGCCAATTCTATTATTCAGAATTTCAGCTTGTCGTCTTTTTTCCAGCTTTCATGATCAAAAGAGCAACGTGTCTCTCTTTGTCATTAGTCATTACATAATCCCTAAACATGAATGAGCGAGCGAACAGGTTATTAGTGTGAAATTAATGCTGGCACTACTTTATTCGGAAAAGGCTTTGATCCGCATTGAGAATAATAGGATACCAAGAATAGCTAATTAAACACAGATCTGTAGCAAGATGAGAATGTACTGGGTTTTCAGTGCATAAGGTTACTGAAGGAGAAGATTAACTGCCTTATACTACTTCTTTGCCATATTCTACACTTATCTATTGTGTTGTTGCCTTTTTTAAAGTTAGTTTTGCAAGTTTTCATATGGTCTGGGTGGATGAGGGTGGCTTTATATTGTACACTTTAAAGTATGACAACATTGTACATCAGACTCTTATTTCAAAAGTGCAAGGGAAATCCTGTTTTCCATTATTCTCTCTTTAAAGTCTTTCTTGCATCCTGCGATGCTCTGACTTGGATTGAATTAAAACAATCTGAAATCGGCTCAAAACTCAAACAGTTCAAGGTAAAATCATTTCCCTTGAGGAACTCTCTCTAGATAAAGCATACAATCACGGAGAGTTCACAGCTGAGTGAAAGCTACAGTATTTGTCAAGCTGCATCCGCTGTTATTGGAAAAGTTGGTGCACCTAGCAGGAAATTTCACCTTTTACTCTCTGACCAAGTCAGATTTCAGACAAAATATGAAGGTAATGTCACTTTTATCCAGCCCACGTTTTTAATATCTAGACCTATCTGTGATGAAGTTGATATGGGTGCGCATTCAGAAGATTTTTTTTTTTGTGCATCTCCATGGTAATTATTATCTGTTTAGAATCTGAAAAATGACAACATATAAAGATACAGCATAGACTGTTTGTCTACTGTGTGCTTGTTTCCAAGATGGTTGCTCCCTAAGTTACGCTTCCTACACTTGGGGAATGTGTTGACGGCTGTCAGGTGAGGCTGCCCTCCTGGAGCTGCAGTGCTACAGGCGGATCTTGGCACATGCTTGTACATCAGCCATGAACTTTACTGTCTGGCTGACAGGCAAACACGAAAATATGATACTGATACACAAGAATACCAATACAGTCATCAATGTCTTAATGTCTTAAGAATGTAAATATGATTTCAGACACACTATTGACAGTCAGACTATGAAAGACTCACAGAAAATGTGTTTACAAAAGATGCATCCTCTTGTCTTGGTTTGAAAGTGGCCTAGTGGTCAACTGGGTTCTGATATCTTGAGATTAGGATGATTGTTAGCTGATATACTATGCATAGAATATAGTTTAATAATAGAAAATTAATCTGATACAGGAATCGCTGAAATTAACTCTTTCCCATTGACTGACTTTTCTGGCTTTATGCGTTTTTACTGTTATGTGATATTATTATTTTCTAAATGAGTAAATCTCTGGATTAAACACAGGTGAAGAAAAAGCAGAATTAAGCAATCTGATAAAAGATGCATATGCAAAAATTACGAACATCAAACAGCATATAAATCAAAACTGCCTAACGTTACCGAATGAACCCAGCAGGCACCGGACATCAATATAATGTCAAGTTGAATTTGGACCAGACATTGGACAGACGTTGCATTTTGGTTGAGAATGAAAAAAATTGACGTCAGTATTTGACATCAATTTGACGTTGACTTAACATTGGACTTTGGTTACACGACCTAAAAACAACAAAATATCAACGTCAGCTGACGTTGGTATTGGACATCAAATTAGTGATGACATTAGATGTTGGATTGACATTGAATTTTGGTCACCCGACGTCGCAACCGAAATATCAACATCTTATGATGTTGTGTGCCTGCAGCAGGGAATTGACGAGCCAGAAAGTGTTATAGAACTGTGCAAGCTTTGCAAGTGCTGATGGAAGCGATCGACTCCATCTGTTTTGATCTTCTATGTTTGGACGTAGTCTTTGACAAAATTAGATTTTCTCAGCTTTTTGTTTAAAACATTGTTTTTTTTAAATGAAATTTTCAACATTCAAGTGTTAAGTTTTTTTGTTAGTTTGTTTAAAAGCAATTTTCTGTGGGCCATGAAATGTTTGTGAAAATGATCAAGAATGCTGGCAGGGGCTAACAATGTTTTTATACAATATTTAATAAACATTATTACAAGCGCAATGTGCATTACCTGCTCACAAGATTTTGGAAAGGACTGCAAACCCTGTAATCTTTTAATATATTTTAAATATTAGAAATGATTATATTATATTACTAACAATTATATAAATCAATTCTCAAACATTCCTAAATCACTAGACCACTTTTACATCAAAATAATGGTTAACGAAAAACACAGGAGTTTACTTTTAATGTGCCTTCATGTCTAGACCATAATGTTTGCATTTGCCCATCTATTTTCACTACACCAGATCTAGTTTACCTAATGAATTAGTTTCTATCCCTCACCACCTGAGACGACAGTCTCTTTTAGAGACTGTTTGTGTGTGTTCATGATCTTCTGAAATGCTTGAGATCACCAATTTAATGAGTTCGTCTCAGTTCCAAGTTTACGTGCAGGTTCAGTAAGAGTGTCATTTAAATGTGCGTGTTTGTGTGGAAGTTTTTTGACATACACTGTCCGCATTGTTCAGAAGTCAGGGGAGGTTAAATATTAGCCTCTGGCCACAATGATTCTGCCCTTCCTTGAGACATCACACAAAAAGAGCCGCACTATGACGAAACATTAGAAATGATGGCCTGATTTGATATCACAACAGTGTGTGTGTAAAGCCACAACTGTGGGCTATATTTTACAGTTTTTATCAGTGCAAACAATAGGTTTCACACCGAATGCAAACACTTGATAAGCACTGATGATCCACAGAAGAGCCGTATGAAAGGACAAGTATTATCAAATCCAGTTTGAACCAAGTTTAAAAAACAATGTGCAAGACCCGGATGCCTGTAATTGAAGGGGAAAGTGGTCTGCGATGAGGTTTGCATTCCAACATTTTTGCATCACGTAATGCACTCGTACAATGAGATACCTGTGGGAAACATGGAGCAGAACCATCGGAGAGAGAGTAAACAGTGATGGCGTGTGTTTGCGTAAGACCACGGGGAAGTACGCACACACATCTGCACCGGTTCTGTTGGTATTGCTCAAATCAAATAGTAGGCAGAGGGAATTGTGGGAAAGGGAGCGATAACAGGACATAGTCTCCATAAAAGTGTGGCTTTATTTCAGGCCAAACCACGAGACAAAGATTTTCCGCTCGCTTTTGCCGGCTCGCAGGAATTCCTGCATGTCCTCTGGCTGTCAATCTGATTGACTGTCCTCCCACTGGACTTTTGTGAACTGTCTCATGGAAACCATTTATTTATAGTCTGTCTGATTCGGTTTGTCTCTCTTTTTCTCTTCATATTGGTTCACTTTAATTAGTGATCATATCCAAATGCTGCCATTAAATTGCATAGAATTTGTACATTTTCTGATATCCTGGATTGAATTCATGTCTGTTTGGTCTGTTTTACTGTACTGTTGGATGTCTGTGTACACAACAATCATGATCCTTACTTCCCTGATTTCATCTGAGATAAGGTGTGTGTACTATATGTGTGAGTTATGTTTATCTGTGTGTTTACGTTGACAGGAAAAGGTTTACGAGAGAGATTTATGAGTGTGATATCAGTGTGGGACATGTCTGTCTGCTCTTCTGATACCCGTTAATATAAGTACAAAAAACTGCTAAAATATCTACTTTAATATAATACAGTATTTGTGGTTTTACATGTTTCTTGACAAAATATAAAAAGGCATGGTACACAGCTAATACACTTATGCCTGCAGTCGCAAACTAGGCCATGCTAACCTTGACCTCGTGTTCTAGTCAGGAATTGTGTTATAGATGTTAAACACTGACACATTCAAACAAATGGACTAGAAGAATATGTAGTTTATCAGAGAGTGAGTGTGGGATATAAAGTGTTTCCAACCCTCTGGATGGCAGGTTGTGGGAAATTTACTTGTGCTGGATGCTTTTAGAGGCCAGTTATGAAATTTGATTCTCTGTTGTAGCAGGTTTTTAAATTATAATTTATATTCAAAACACTACTAGCTGATTCATACTACTGTATCATTACATAATTTAATTTTGTTTGTAATACAAAGTCACATTTTAGGTAATGCGCTTACAATAGAAGTGCGGGAAAGCCGATTAGTCACCAGAAGAGAAGGACGGCAGCTCGCGTAAGTGGTGTAATATTTTTTCGCAGTTTTGTTGTTTAAATTATTTATTTGCTGCTAGGAAGGAATACTTTGTTTCCTACCTATTTCTATTGTGCATTTTCGTTGAGGTTTATATTTTTGATTGCACTTGCTGGCAATTTGAATAATTTGCACCTCAGCTAAGAACGAGCGTGTGTGATTGTGCGAAGTGTTTAGTTTTGTATACAGCAATTAGCAGTCCTTTCAGGTTATTGGCTGGGCTGAGCAGAAGCCGGCCTCAGCGACTGTTAGGTATTTAAACTGCTTGGTGGCTGTTCTAAGTTGGGAAAGCCGATTAGTCACCAGAAGAGAAGGAGGGCAGCTCGCGTAAGTGGTGTAATATTTTTTCGCAGTTTTGTTGTTTAAATTATTTATTTGCTGCTAGGAAGGAATACTTCGTTTCCTACCTATTTCTATTGTGCATTTTCGTTGAGGTTTATATTTTTGATTGCACTTGCTGGCAATTTGAATAATTTGCACCTCAGCTAAGAACGAGCGTGTGTGATTGTGCGAAGTGTTTAGTTTTGTATACAGCAATTAGCAGTCCTTTCAGGTTATTGGCTGGGCTGAGCAGAAGCCGGCCTCAGCTGTTTTCACTGTAGTCTCCTCGACCGTATTTATTTGATGTCAGAGCGCTGACGCGGAAGCGTCTGCGGAAGCGTTCAGCCATCGTGCTCAGCCTCCTCGTGTGAAGACCAACGAGGGTAAAGACAGACGACTTTTCCTGCGCGACTTTAACCGAGCAACGACACCGAGCACACACTTAAGTATCATTTCTATCTTCCCTCACGCACTCTCCTTCCCTATCCTCTATCATGTGTTTCGAAACCATTCCGGTTCTCTCCCAACCACGCTCTAAAAACACACGCAGACGGCAACGTCATCCTGCCAACCTTCGCCCGATCGCTACATCTTCTACTACACCTCTTTCTTTCTCTGTGGGTCTTTGGAATTGCCAGTCAGCTGTCAACAAAGCTGACTTCATTTCTGCTTTTTCCTTACAATCCACTCTCAGCATCATGGGCTTGACTGAGACCTGGATTCGTCCAGAAGACTCCGCTACCCCGGCTGCTCTCTCTCAGAATTTCTCTTTCTCTCACACCCCAAGGCAAGTTGGCCGGGGTGGGGGCACTGGTCTGCTCATTTCAAACAATTGGAAATACTCAAACCACTCTCCCCTAGGCAATCACAACTCATTTGAATCCCATGCGATTACTGTAACGGCTCCTATAAAACTCCAGATAGTAATAATCTACCGTCCCCCTGGCCAAATCCTACCCACCTTCCTAGAGGAGCTGGACGGCCTGCTGTCCTCGTTCATGGAGGATGGCACTCCACTCCTAGTCTTTGGCGATTTCAACATTCACCTAGACAGGCCTTATGCTACAGACTTCCATTCACTCCTAGCTTCATTTGATCTCAAACGCCTTACCACTACTAGCACGCACAAATCAGGCAACCAACTTGATTTAATTTACACACGCAACTGTACTACAGATAACATTCTGGTACAACCACTACATACCTCTGACCATTTCTTCATTACATTTACCTTACATTTTACGACCCTGGTTCCACCAGCTCCATTACCGGTAACTTTCAGACGTAACCTACGCTCCCTTTCCCCCACCCTTCTTTCCTCTGTAGTATCCTCCTCTCTTCCCTCACCTACCCATTTCACATCTCTGGATGTGAATGCAGCAACTGACACTTTATGCTCTACCTTAACCTCTTGTCTAGACGACATTTGTCCCCTCTCCTCCAGGCCAGCACGGGCTGCCCCTTCTAACCCCTGGTTATCCGATGTTCTTCGTGAACATCGGACCAAACTCAGAGCGGCAGAGAGAAAATGGCGCAAATCAAACGATCCATCGGACCTCACTAGGTATCAGTCTTTGCTTTCGTCTTTCTCTACTGAAGTCCACACTGCCAAATCCTCACACTTCCACAACAAGATCAACAGCGCTCCAGACATGCGTGATCTCTTCAGAACATTTACTTCTCTCCTCTGTCCCCCTCCACCACCGCCCACCACTTCTATAACAGCTGACGACTTTGCCACTTTTTTCACAGACAAAACTAGAAAAATCGGTAACCAGTTCTCAACTCCACACACACAGGACCTCCAACCAACCACATCCACTGCTCAAACTCCCATCTTCTCCTTCTGTCCCCTCACCGAGGCGGAAGTATCCAAACTTCTCCTCTCCAGCCATCCTACAACATGTCCTCTTGACCCAATCCCCTCTCACCTTCTCCAAGCAATCTCTCCCACACTCTTACTGGCACTCACACACATTATCAACACATCTCTCCGCACTGGCATCTTCCCCACAGCGTTCAAGCAGGCCCGGGTAACCCCACTGCTCAAAAAACCTACATTAAACACTTCTCTTTTAGAAAACTACAGACCTGTCTCTCTCCTTCCATTCGTAGCGAAAACACTCGAACGAGTTGTCTTCAACCAGCTCTCACTATTTCTTTCACAGTACAACAAACTGGATGCTAAACAGTCAGGTTTCAGGAGTGGCCACTCAACAGAGACTGCGCTACTCTCAGTCACGGAAGCCCTGCGAGTCGCAAAGGCCGATTCCAAATCATCAGTCCTCATTCTGCTCGATCTTTCTGCTGCTTTTGACACTGTCAATCATCAGATACTCCTGTCCACCCTCTCATCGCTGGGCATCACTGGGATTCCACTTCGCTGGTTTGAATCCTATCTCACCGGTAGGTCCTTCAGGGTGGCTTGGGGTGGTGAGGTATCCAAAGCACATCAACTGGTCACTGGGGTTCCTCAGGGATCAGTTCTTGGACCCCTCCTCTTCTCCACATACACTACATCACTGGGACCCATCATACAGGCACATGGCTTCTCCAACCATTGCTACGCCGATGACACACAGCTCTATCTCTCTTTTCAACCAGATGATCCAACGGTAGCTGCACGGATCTCAGACTGCCTGGAGGACATCTCGGCATGGATGAAAGAACATCATCTACAGCTCAACCTGGCAAAGACTGAGCTTCTTGTCGTCCCTGCCACTCCGACCCTACAGCATGACTTCCTGATTCAATTAGGCACATCAATAATTACCCCATCAACTTCGGTCAGAAATCTTGGTGTAATCTTTGATGACCAGCTGACCTTCAAAGAGCACATTGCAAAGACCGCTCGATCTTGCAGGTTTGCGCTATACAACATCAGAAAAATCAGGCCCTTCCTGACAGAGCATGCTGCACAACTTCTTGTCCAGGCCCTTGTCGTTTCTAGGCTGGAGTACTGCAATGCTCTTCTGGCTGGTCTTCCATCAAACGCAATCAAACCTCTACAAATGATTCAGAATGCAGCGGCACGACTGGTCTTCAATGAGCCCAAAAGAACCCATGTTACACCTCTCTTCATCTCACTGCACTGGCTACCAGTGGCAGCTCGCATCAAGTTCAAGACACTGATGCTTGCATACAGAACAACCACAGGCTCAGCACCCTCCTACTTCCACTCACTATTACAAATCTACATCCCCTCCAGAAGTCTGAGATCTGCTAGTGAGCGACGCCTTGTGGTACCATCACAGAGAGGCTCAAAATCACTCTCCAGAACATTCTCATTCACCATTCCTGGATGGTGGAATAATCTTCCCACCCCTATCCGGATTGCTGGATCCCTATCAATCTTCAAGCAACGACTGAAAACTCATCTCTTTCGGCACTACTTGACTTCATCCTAAACTTGATTAAAAAAAAAATAAATAAATAAAAAAAATAAAAACCCTTTATCTTTCTCTCCTTCCCTTGCTAGCTTGTACTTATTTTGAACAATGACTGAGACTTGGTGTTACGAGCACTTCCTCTGTCTGATTGCCTCTTCAAGATGAATGGCTTTATGTACTCCCCAATTGTAAGTCGCTTTGGATAAAAGCGTCTGCCAAATGACTAAATGTAAATGTAAACGTAAATGTAAATAGAAGTGTATGGGGCAAGACATTGCACCAGAATATCTTTGAATAATTTTCACAATTATAGCCATAAGAGTTAAACATTAAACAAGTTAACAGGAGCCTAGTGTGATTTAAAATTGCTTAATAATTTTAAATAAATAAATGTATGTGGCAAGACATTAAACCAGAGTACCTGTGAAAATACATTTTCGAAACTATACCTATAAGACATCAAACATGAGACTAGAGTGATCGCTTACTAACTGAGCAAAATTACATCCAGAATTTATTACTTCTGTTAGGATCATGTAAACACAATAGGAATGTAGACCTTACGCACCAGAGAAACAAGTGCGGAGCCATCTTTCGATTTTTGTCTTTGAACCGTTTTTGTGGTAGCTCTGTATATTTAATCGCTGTTGAAGAGTAATTAGTTGGTAAAGTGGATTTACTTATTGTAGAGTTAAATAAATTTATCATGATCATTTTAACGTTCAGAGCAGATGTCATAACAAATGTCAGTAGACCGGGAAGATTTTTAAATGAGCCGTTCATTGATAAATACGTAAGGTCTTACCTTCATGCTGTGGGAATACAATCCGGAAAACAAAAGACAACGAGTGCAGCGCTGAAAAGGGGAGAAGCTACATAAGGTACGCAAGGTTGCTAAAAGAATAGAGAATGTGAAGCTACATCACGCCGCGTTGCATGCTGGGGCGCCGCCGCCATTCTCGGAGGATCACCCTAATGCTGAAATTAATACGGATACCTGCTTATCTTTTGTTTTGTTTTTGCCTTTAAGTTAAATATTCACATTCTTCATTGTGTCATTTGCAGGAAAGATAATCTATTTTATCTCTTCGCACTCAAATTTTGTAGAATTTCGTTTACAATGTTGATTTGATTACCATGAAAACAGTATCGCCCGCTGGATGCTCGCTGCTGCTTCAGCCATCATATGGTAGATTATCCAAATAAAAGTGTGTTCAACAAGCTGACAGAACTCCATCCATTTCTTTGTTGGAAACATTTCTGTATCATTTTTGTCATTAGCTATGTTTCCATCCAAAGATTCAAATTTAACGTATGCGCTATCGCATAAAACATTTGCGAATAAAGTTTCCATCCAACAAGTCAAAGAGAACAAAATCGTCACTTCCTGATATACTGGCACTATATAATATCACTAAGAAAAGAAGCCCCTTAATATAAGTTTCATGATGCATTACTTGTACCTCAGAGCAAGCAGACGAAACAATAAATGTGGTCATTGCTTAGGTGGGTGCCTGCTGTTTGGGAACGCAGTCGTGTAAGACATTTCAGAACAACCGAAACAACATTTCAGATGCTGAGCAACGAGATCGGGCCATTAACCAAGTTATCCCATCCCATCGTGCAAAGTCACATGACTTTTGTGATGCACATGGTGGAATTTATTCCGTAAATGTGTTTCCATCGTAGTTTATAAAAAGTTTATCATACTCAATTGCGTGCATACGTTTTTTTTATGCACATTTTTAGAATTTATGTGCATCTTGGTGTTTCTATTCAGTGTTTTTTTTTATGCGATATTCCAAAATGTGCATAAAAATAGCTGGATGGAAACATAGCTATTGTAAACTTTCCATTTTTACGAATCAGAATCAGAGATTGTGGGTCACATTCACCGGACATACATGAAAACTATATTTTTTGTATTTTTTTTTTTTTATTTCAACAAATTACATCAAATCAAATCCCTGGGAGCTTGTGAACAGCTATGACATTATAAAATGCTGGCTTAATGTAAAGACAGTGATGCTAAAAGATGCGTTTAATTACACGTTAAGCCCTTGAGAAACCCATAGAAAATGCTTATGCATTAAGACAGTTATATTTAAAGTTCACATTCTGGGCTCATCTATTTTTCTTCATATAGTATGCTTTATTAGTAAGGTGTGTACAGAAGGTGGTCTTTTAATATCACTGTTCGTTATATGAAAGGAAAATAATGTAAATAATAATGTAAATAAACGCATTGCGTTCACATTTTGGGCTCATATGCACATAGTGCTTTACAGTTTGGTCTTTATAACTGTCTTAGTACATTAAGCCACATGAAGCGTTATTCCGGTAAAGCATTTTAGAAAGTCCCTGTTCAGGTTCTGCTAATTCACAAGCCGAGTGAGAGTCACACTCGCAAAGGTAATGTTATTTAAACCAAACAAAATCAAAACTTTCAAAAACACACAGCAATGTGATTCTTTTTTTGAGTGACAAGGCAGTGGGTTTAATCATTGATATTATTAGATTTATCATCTTCTCGTCATCTCCTCGACCTGCTTCCCTTGGTGTTGTTACAAGTAGAAAAGGCGAAAAAAAATATTGCATTGTCCAGTTTTCTCTCAGAACGATGATCTGAGTTACTTCTGCAATTCTCGATGCAGCATGAATGACATACAATAGTGATTTTATTTATATTTTTTTCACAATCGCGACAGAAAATCAAATACTGCCCCTAAACTCAATAGCGGAGAGGCAGCGCGATCCTCCCAGTATGGCGGATAAACGAAGCAGTTTCCCAGAACTCAACGCGGCGTGACGTCACCTTCACTTTCTCTATAATTGACAACTTAGCATCTTAAAACACTTTTGTATAGAATAATTTATTAGCAAAAATATCATGTGCATGTTTCTGCTTGCAATCCATTAAGAATATCTTGCCGAATAGCCCTCCATGCAATATGTAGATTTCATTAAATGCTAATTTTATTTGCTTTTACAAACTAACAAGTCTAAATTGTTGCCTGGTAATCCACAGCATGTTACAGATGCTGTCGATTGTTGAACCCAAAACATTGATTGAATGCACTGGATTTGCACAATTTGCCAGTATTTTGAAGTGGCACAATTTTTTACAAGGTTGTTTTGAGTCACAACTGTGTTCTTCTAATCTATGCGCTGACTGCTCGTGTAATTCAGGTAGTGTGGATTTGTGTCATACAGTCTTTTATATCTCTCTCACACACGCACTGAGTAGTGTAAACACTGACCTTTAATTCTTCTAGCTAGGACACGAGTGGGCGGGGCATAGTGGACATCCTGCGTTCCCATTGGTCGATCGCATTTGTGCGCTCAGAGAAGGGGCGGATTAGTTGGGTCACATGACCGCTTCAGTTTCTCTCACTCCTGAAGCAGATCCTCGCAAACACACACATACGCACTCCACAACCGAAAATCCCTCTTTTACGAGGGAAGAGGAGTGTCGCTGAGTGAGAGCTGCGTTTTGCGCTTTACTGAGTGGAATTGGCGTCTGTTTGTGGAGTTTGGGGTCTGTTTTTGTCGTGTTTAATCCTCTGAGGTAATCTGGGATTCTTGAGGCGGGAATGAGAGAGATGCGCTCGAGCGCTCACTGGACTTTCACTCTGTGAGGAGCAAACAGGTGAGTTTAACGGTTTAAAGTGATAGAAAAACACCTCGTTTTGTTTTCTGGGTTATGTTTTAACGACGAACTGTCGTTTAGAGCCAAGTTTTGTGGTTAAGCAGATCACACAATACCGTTGAACGCAATTTCAAGTGCGCTGAGCAGCCTTAAAAGAGGGTCTTATTCTTCAACCGACACTTTTTTGTACGTTAAACGCTTTTTGTCGCATCTCCTGTGGGTTTACAACGTAACGTCCTGTTTTTTTCTCTTACCTTGTAGTTCTTTTCTATTCTGGGTGCGAGACCCTTGTGCCGCCGCGACTGAAATCTGAGTCCCAAAATCTTTCGCGCCCTATTTATAGAGCTGCTAAAGATAAGAAGACAAATAGTAGTGCATACTAAAGATGAGGGGGTGTGGGGGGATGCAGAGTGCGCTGTACAATACTTTAGGACTCACTTATAAAAATATGTGACCCTGGAATACAAAACCAGTTATTAGGGTCAATTTTTTTAAATTGAGATTTATAACGTTACATCATCTGAAAGCTGAATAAATAACGTTAAGCTTTCCATTGATGTATGGATATTTGTTAGGATCGGACAATATTTGACTGAGATAACGTTACAACCATTTGAAAATCTGGAATCTGAGGGTGCAAAAAAATCAAAATATTGAGAAAATCGCCTTTAAAGTTGTCCAAATGAAGTTCTTAGCAATGCATATTACTAATCATTACTAAATGTTGATATATTTACAGTAGGAAATTTACAAAATATCTTCATGGAACATGAAATTTAATAATATCCTAATGATTTTTGGCATAAAAGAAAATGTGATAATTTTGACCCATCCAATGTATTGTTGGTTATTGCTACAAATATACCCCAGCGACTTAAGACTGGTTTTGTAGTCAAGGGTAACAAGTTTGAAAGTCGTGACATTCGTTAAATCTGTTTGTTTGTTTTTAATCCGAATTCGTTGTTGGTTAGTGTGTTAAAACTGCAAAGGTCAGCCGGAGACGCTGTGATTGGTAAGTAGTGGTTGTAATGGCTCATTTGAAGGTGATTATTGCTGTCTGAAATGGGATTCCTGTCACCCTGCATCTAAACTGTGTGAGAGAAAGCAGCTACACAATGAGCCATTGACTGTAGGACACACTGTGAATCTTGTGACTCGTACTGCTGGTGTCCCTGTAGTGTATTGTATTGTCTTGTGTGGCTATTGTATTACGAGTGTCCTTTCTGTTATTGCAAGCCTGTCTATGCAAGAGAAATCCTGCACAAGCACTTCATTATTGCCTGTATTCAGAGACCGAACAGCTGTTGTAGTGAGGATCCTCAGTTTCTTTCCTCACAATTCCCACACTTTTTTTTTTCCTCATACACCCAACCTGACAGTTTGAAACGATCAACAACACGTCCCAGATCAACACACTGCTTTACATAAAGCAGTCGATAAACTGAGATTGACAGTTCGTGTTATATAATTTCATGTATGGGACATCTGCCGCCTGTCCCAGTAGAGTCATATCCAGATTCATATTTGGCAGATTTTAATTCCATGATGCAGTTTATTTTTTAACAGATGGTGGGAAGTTTTAGATGGTTAGTTGACACAAAAATTATATTGTCAGACGCAGCATAAGTGGTCCGTATGACTGCATTACTGCTCAAAAGTTTGTGGTCGGTAAGATGTTTTAAAAATGTTTTTGAACAAAGTCTCGTATGCTCACCAGGGCTGAAAAAATTACAGTAAAAACTAATATTATTGCAAATCAAGATAACCATTTTCTGTTTGGATATATTTTAAAATACAATTTATTCTTGTGATGCAAAACAGAATTTTCATAATCATTACTTCATTCTTCATTTGTCACATGATCCTTCAGAAATCCTAATAACATGCTGATTTGCTGCTCAAGAAATTTCCTATTATTATCAATGTTGAAAATAGTTGTGCTGTTTAGCAATTTTTTTTTTTTTGGAAACTTTCTTTTTTTTCAGGATTCTTCTATTTACAGCATTTATTATAAAGGTCTTTACTGTCACTTTTGATCAATTTAATGCATCTTTGCTGAATAAAAGTACTATTATTTTTTTATTATTATTAAGTTTCCCCAAACATTTGAATAGTATTGTAATTTCAAAGTTATATGGACTAACTACACACAATTTAATATGGACTCCTTTAAAGGTGTCTCTTTTTCCTCTTTCACTTTAATTTTTCGGGAAATAGCATCATAACCATTTAATTTTATGTTGTAGATGAAAGGCAGTCATAACAGCTTTGAAACAACATAAGGCTGACTAAACCTAATTTTTGGATCTTAAAGGGACAAATACTGTGGTTATTGTCTGGTAATATCCACCCACCTGTTGTTGTTGTCATTGTTTAGAGTTGTTCATAGTTCTGTCTTTCAGGCTTGGCAGCCCTTGTGTTGTGTTTCTGTTTCTGGGTGGGTGTGTCAGAGTTGTCGTCATCTGTCAGCACAACAGTTGTCGCTAGTGCTCGCTAGGTTTGAATATTGCATCATGAGTTGAAACACGTGAGCTTTGTGTGTACGCGTGCAATTTGTTGTCTTGACAGCATAATAAACTTAAGCGGCGTCCCCTTAACTCTCCCCCCTTTAGATTTATTTGATCCATTTTAGCATTTGTATTTGTTTGTTTGTGCTTACTTGGCTTTTCCTCCAAGAATGCAACTCTTATTCAGGTTAATGTGGTTTTTGCTTTCTTGCGCGTGTGTTCACATGCCTAAAAATGTGTGGTGTAGTATTGCCGCTTGTTGGCTTGGGCTATTTTATTGAGCCCACCCTCGGTACGTGTGTGTGTGTGTGTGTTTTCTGGCAGAGTTGTGTTTCTAATTTGAACCATCTTTCCAAGTGCCATTTGACCTGAATGAGCAGCTTAGCAACGTACAGCAGAGAATAGAAGCCACCCCCATGCCCCTCCAGAGTGAAATCGCAGAAGAGAGCGAGTGTGAAAGCCCAGAGAAGTACAAGTGCATATCAATGAATTAGAATGTCGTGAAAAAGTTAATTTTTTCTTGTAAGTTATTTCAAAAAGTGAAACTTTCATATATTTTAGATTCATTACATGTAAAACATTTCAAAAAATTTTTTTTGTTTTAATTTTGATGATTAGAGCTTACAGCTCATGAAAGTCAAAAATCTGTATCTCAAAATATTAGAATATTTACATTTGTGTTTCAATAAATGACCATCCCTACAGTATAAATTCTGGGTATCTCTTGTTCTTTGAAACCACAATAATGGAGAAGAATGCTGACTTGGCAATGATCCAGAAGACGAACATTGATGCCCTACACAAAGAGGGTAAGTCACAGAGGGTCATTACTGAAAGGTGTGGCTGTTTACAGAGTGCTGTATCAAAACATATTACATGCAAAGTTGACTGGAAGGAAGAATTTGGGTAGGAAAAGGTGCACAAGCAACAGGGATGACTGCAAGCTTGAGAATTCTGTCAAGCAAAGCTGATTCAAACACTTGTGAGAGCTTCACAAGGAGTGAACTGAAGCTGGAGTCAGTGCATCAAGAGTCACCACGCTCAGACGTCTTCAAGAAAAGGGCCACCAAGCCACTTCTGAACCGGAGACAACGTCAGAAGCGTCTTACCTGGGCTGTGGAGAAAAAGAACTCAGTGGTCCAAAGTCCTCTTTTCAGATGAAAGTAAATTTTGCATTTCATTTGGAAATCAAGGTCCCGGAGTCTGGAGGAAGACTGGAGAGGCACAGAATCCATGTTGCTTGAAGTCCAGTGTGAAGTTTCCACAGTCAGTGATGATTTGGGCTGCCATGTCATCTGCTGGTGTTACCAGCAAAGTCCACAGTCAACACAGCCATCTACCAGGAAATTTTAGAGCACTTCATGCTTCCTTCTGCTGACAAGCTTTATGGAGATGCTGATTTAATTTTCCAGCAGGACTTGGCACCTGCCCACACTGCCAAAGGTACCAAAAGCTGGTTCAATGGCCATGGGGTTACTGTGCTTGATTGGCCAGCAAACTCGCCTGACCTGAACCCCATAGAGAATCTATCGGGTATTGTCAAGAGGAAGATGAGACACCAGACCCAACAATGCAGATGACCTGAAGGCCACTGTCAAATAAACCTGGGCTTCCATACCACCTCAGCAGTGCCACAAACTGATCACCTCCATGCCACGCCGAATTGATGCAATAATTAAAGCAAAAGGAGCCCCTACCAAGTATTGAGTACATATACAGTAAATGAATATACTTTCCAGAAGGACAACAATCCACTAAAAAAAACTTTTTATTGGTCTTATGAATTGGTGGGTTTTTGTTAAATGTGAGCCTAAATCATCACAATTAAAAGAACCAAAGACTTAAACTACTTCAGTCTGTGTGCACTGAATTTATTTAATACACGAGTTTCACAATTTGAGTTGATATACTGAAATAAATGAACTTTTCCACGACATTCTAATTTATTGAGATGCACCTGTACAGGTGAAAGCTTTTACCGAGGCCTGGGAAATGCCTGTCACTGTCTGGCACAGCAGTCCCATCTGAATGTCTGGAGTTTGCAAAGCGTCACTATTAAGATATCTAGGATTAAGGATTTGAAGAAACCTCGAATGGCAACTTCGCCCCATGAATGAATGGTTCTTGAAATCATGCTGTCTGTTCAGGAGAGGTGTGCTATTACTTTGATCAAACTTACTTTTTTCACCCGTTGCGTAGTAAAATGGTTCAATCGAGTCTTTAAATCCGTCCAAAAGTTTGGGATCTGTATGATTAAAAAAAAAAAAATTAAATGTTTTTCAAAGAAGTGTTTTATAGTCACCAAGGCTGCATTTATTTGATCAAAAATATAGTAAAAAATGTGGAATGTTTTTGCAATTTACAATAACTTTTTTCTGTTGTAATATCTTAATTTTTTTTTTTTAAATGTAATTTACTTTGATGGCGATTTGATGCTCAAGAAGCATATTTCATGATATCTTTAGGATTCTTTGATGAATGGAAAGTTTAAAAAGCGGCATTAATTTGAAATAGAACTAATCTGTAACATCATAAATGCATTTTCCTATGACTTTTGATCAATTCAGTGCATCCTTGATGAATAAAAGTCTTAAAGGAGACCTATTATGCCCCAGAATGTGTCTGAAGCTTCAGCTCAAAATACCCCACAGATCACTTATATATCATTTTGAAAATGACTATTTTGAGTGGAAGCAGAAACATGCTGTATTCGTGCATTTCTCTTTAAATGCAAATGAGCTGCTGCTCCCCGCCGCCTTTTCCAGAATAGAGCTGCGCCATTACAGCTCGTTCCTCAGATACTCTGCCAAAAAACGACTGTTTGGTTTTGATGATCATGTCTATTGCGCTGAAATCATGCGCGTTAAACCTTATTAGTTTAAACTTCTGATATAGGGTTTTCTGAGCACACAGAAAGCGCCCCTCACACGGCATGTGAGTACTAAACTAAGTTCTCTTTCATGTATTATTGCGCTTAAACTGTCAAATCATACAAGTTTGTTAAAAACACACACACGAGTTACAAAAACAGTCGGTTATGTCTGGGAAGGTAAACAGCTGGGAAAGAAATGGCATGTTTATTTTAGATCTGTGTGTTAGGGATGGGCGATATCTTATCGTTTGCGATATATACCGGTAAAAATTCTCCCCACAATAAGAATTAGTCTTCCCGCGATAATAACGATAAAGTCTAGTTGTTGACATATTTCTGTGTGTCGGGAGCGACATCGCGGAAGGCAGACGTGAAACTGAGGAGTATATCGCTAAATGATGAGCTCGAGCTGCTTTTATAATCTGTAACTGGTTTGGTTAGGGCTGTACAGTGCACAAAAAAATCGGTCTGAATAAATGTAGTACAGAATGTGTGCGATACAGCTTCGCATGTGTATGAGCCTGTTTACAAACCTGTTGTCCAACAAAGATATAATTTATTGACATGCTTTTTCTCCAAATTAACTTAGTCGAGTGTTTGAAATACTTATTTTTGTGACCAGACGTGGTTTCATATTACAGAATGATAGTATTAAATACAGTGATAAAGGCTATGTCGATTAGCATTGCATTATAAATATACTTTCCTTTTAAAAATATCCAAGATTGAAGAACACATAAACCATATATTTTGTTCAATCTTATGTTTATTGTCTTCAAGTTTCATCAGTTAAAATTTCTCATATCTCCGTTGTACGTTTTATTCAGCGATAACTGGATACCTTCGTGGAGTGTTGTCAGTAGTATTACTTCTGTTATGGATATGTGGAGTTTCTGCGCAAGAGCGCCTTCCGGCTTCCAGTATGAATTAAACAGTCATTGCATTACGTGTGTACTCAGTAATGCTCACAACACCCTATTTGGGGTAAAAATAGGAAAGAATACTTTTCTCTAAAGAAACAGGATTCCCTGAATTATCGTCATTGATATCGTTATCGCAATAAATACCAGAAATATCATGATATATTTTTAAGCCCATATCGCCCATCGCTACTGTGTGGCAGCAGCGTAATATACAGTAAATAAATCAATCCACTGCTCTCTCGTCTCCTCTGAGGCTGGGATTCTAAATAGTTCTGTGCTCATCAGTGCAGCCAACGACAAAACTGTTAGCATGCTTTGCTCGAAACTTTCGCCATGGCGTTAGAACTGGTATACCGTTGTCACTTGCAAAAACACAATGGCTGCACCGTGGGTGAAAATGTGCAGATTAAGGGGCGTTAATATTATAATAAGATCCCCTTTCTACATCACGAGGGGGAGCGAAATCTGAAACACTCTTTCGCTCTTTTTTTCACAAGTTTGCAGAGAAAGGTTTACCAAAAAAATTACTGGGTGGTTCTTTCACGTTTTCTGGGTTGGTAGATGCACCAGGGACCCGATTATAGCACTTAAACACAGAAAAAGTCAGATTTTCATATCACTTTTAATTTCTTACGAACCAATGGTAGTGAACCATCTGGAGAAATTCAGTGCTCTGTCATTTATAATGCTCTATAGTTTGACTCACACTAGAGAGAGAAATCCACATGTCTTGGACAATGGTGTGTGTGTGAGAGAGAGAACAAAAATCAGGCTTAACTAAACCTGATATTGTTATAGGATAGTGCTGCCCTCCTGTTGGTTGACCTGACCCCACCCTTCAC
This sequence comes from Aspiorhynchus laticeps, assembly GCA_023376895.1. NCBI lineage: Eukaryota > Metazoa > Chordata > Actinopteri > Cypriniformes > Cyprinidae > Aspiorhynchus > Aspiorhynchus laticeps. The sequence continues at coordinate 2,126,580 of JALXFT010002236.1, read as the reverse complement.
TGTTGGCAGGACAGCCACTCTTTTCTTTTTGTCGAGGGTGAACAGTGATACTCTCAGCAAGCGAGTTCAGCTAATGTGCGGTTGCCTGTTTTTTGATTGTATTGATCGGTGGACTTATGTGTGTGTTGTGTGGGATGAGTCTGTCATCAGGGCATTACTGATCGAGACTCTTTTGCCTGTCAAATGAAGTGCACAGACTTCCTCTCTCAGGTTTTTTTGATTCAGTATGTATTTTTAGGTGTGTACTAGGGATGTGCAAAAATAAGTATTTAGAGATTTTTCATGAACAAGCGCATACTTAAGCTAAATCTCTCTCTTTCTCTCCAGGTGAAGACAGCAGGAAAATACAGTAGAGATGAGTGGCGATTCGAGACAGGGGGTGGTGACGACCCCTCCGCCCCCCAGCGTGGGTAAAAGGGAGGGCTACTTCGACCGCATCAACGAAAATGACCCTGAATACCTGCGTGCACGCAACATGTCACCCGACCTGCGACAAGACTTCAACATGATGGAGCAGAAGAAAAGGGTCACACAGATACTACAGAGTCCAGTAAGAAAACACACACTGGAATGACACTTTGGGGTTCCCAGTGGAAAAATTGCTTGTAAATCTCTTATGCTATTTCTCACCAAATCTTGTACTCAATCTTTTTATCGACTTGTTTTCTTTGTTATTTGCCTTTCAGCAGCAGGTTTTGTATTTCTTTCTGGAACTGATTGATTGTAGGCCTCGTTAATTGGAGCTTATGCACCTCAATTGTTGAGTAAAAAAAGCATTAATTGTGGATAATTTTGGAAATATTCACTCAAAAAATTAGACCTATGATCAGTTAGTTCCAAAAAGAAATACAAAACCCGTGCTAATTGAAAGAAAACAATCTGATAAAAATATTAAATCCTATATTTGGTAATAATATAGAATAATGAGAAGCAGTTGACCATTTTTGTCTGGGAACACCACATGTGTAACAACTGAAATCTTTTGTAAGTTTTAGTCGAATGCGAAAACATTAACTAGCGTTTTCAGGAAAAAGACTATCTTTTTTGGGGTTAAAATGATCAGAACACAACATGAAGATCAAAAGTAAAGGTTCCGAAAGTTTTTTTTTTGTTGTTGTTGCATGGATACCATACCATGGAAGAACCATTTTTGGTTTCCCAAAGAACCTTCAGTGAATAGTTCTCAGAACTGTTTTTTCTTGGTGTGAAGAACATTAAAAAGTATTTACAAAAAAACTATTTCCACTGTAAAGAACCTTTTGTGCAATGGAAAGGTTCTGTAGATGTTAAAAGTTCTTCAAAGAACCATCAATGCCAATAAAATAACCTTTATTCACTCTTGAAAATAAAGGTTCTTTATTGGAATCTATGGTTCCATGAAGAACCTTTAAACATCCATGGTAACTTTTCAAAACACAAAAAGCTATTTACGGTGGAAAAAGTTTCTTTAGTTTGTGAAACGTACATCACACTAACAAAATAAAAAATGGTTCTTTTGGTTCTCCTTTTTCTGAAAGGTTCTTTGGGGCACCAAAAATGGTTCTTCTATGGCATCACTGCAAAAAAACCTTTTGGAACCTTTATTTTTAATGTTTTGTAAAGTTATTATACTGTACAGGGATGTTTTTCCACTTTTCCAATGATTTAATCAGCAAGAATGTGCTTTCAACGTAAAAGTGTTTACTTATAGATTTTATAGGTTGTCTTGAGCCATGTGATTTTGAGTAAATTCCACACTGCCATGAAGTTTACATTTTAAAACTTGGCATGAACTTCTAAAGTTGTTTTTGAACCCAGCTGGTTGCACCTTACACTGCCTCTCTGTTGACAATGAAAGATTTATGGTTTATTCTTGTCAGATGAGTAGGTTTGTCAGTCACTTAATTGTGTTTGGTGTGATGTTTTGAGTTACAACTCAATCGTGCGCACAAAGCCACAGCTGCACCATAAAACCATCTGGAAGACCACACCCTATTACACGCACATCACCGACTTCCACATCTTGTATATATAAACACAATCCATCCAGCAAAAGCACCTCTGACCTACAGTAGAGAGAGATTATAGCGAACGCACACACATGCGAGTTTAGTTAACACACACGCTGCTGGAGAGATTACAGTGAACATTCTGCACAGATTACACTCCTGCAGACATTTCAGCAAACACATACTGTGTTTAAAGGAATGTTCAGAGTTCAATACAAGTTAAACTGTATGGATGGCATCTGTCACATGCTGTCGATTACCACAGCAAATAAATCCAACTCCCACACATTGTGAAAACAACTACTTTTATTCAGCAAGGGCACATTCAATTAGTTAAAAGTGACAGTAAAGACATCTATAATGTCACAAAAGATTTAGGTTTAAAATAAATTGTTCTTTTGATCTTTGTTCACCAAAGAATCCTGAAAAAGTATCATGGTTTAGAATATTTAGCTGTTTTCAACTGATTTCATAATTTATAATAAAAGCATATTTAGTTTTGAGCACCAACAGTTGCTGAAAATTCACCTTTGCCATCATAAATTACATTTTAAAATATATTAAAATAGAAACATGTATTTTTAATTTTAATAATATTTAAGAGTACTACTATTTTACAGCATTTTTAATCAAATGAGTGCAGCATATAAAAGACTCTAAAAAATATACTGTAAATAAAAATAAAAAGTTTTGTGAATGCATTTATAGACCTTGCAAAATCAAAGACATTTGTTTGAGAATTCTGCTCGTCAACTTTAGAAATTGCAAGAATGACTTGTGATAGTGTTGGTAGCATCAGTAAGAATGGGTTTAAAATCATAAACCAATTCTTGATCAAAATAATAAACCATTTCTTGATCTTTTGCCTTGTTTATGAACTTAATGCTGTTTTGGAGTTGAGATTCTTGAAGTTTCTTGTAAAATTATAATAACTGTGTAATATCCAGTTGTTATTGCATGTTTGTGTTGTAATAAAAAGCATCCAATTAAAAATGTGTGCAAAATGATCTTTAATTTTAATAAAATAAATATAAAAAATATACAAATAGAAATAATGTAATATAAATAAAATGTATATAATTAAACAATTAGTTTTAATTACGTAGTTAAAGTTAAATTAAAATTATAATTTACAAAAAACATAAATTATGTAAGGTTTTATTTTTTTTAAAAATATTTAAAAATTATTTATTTATTTTTTGAAAATCTGAGAAATCTGAATTACTTTAATTTATATATATATACTAGAGAAGCTCTGTAGGGTTTGAGCACTGTATTTTCAGTATGTGAAATTGAAATATATTCTGTCATTCCCTGTGATTGTGATTAAAAACAGAGGCGGTGTGACGGTACGGTTAATTACGGCTGCACCGCTGGGCTTTTTTAGCCGCAGCTGTCCGAGCACATGTTTCTGAGACACACTATATACTCTTCTCATTCATCCTTCACTCTGTGTGGAGACGAGCCAGGCAGGGCAGGCAGCAGGTGTATCGACACACAGGCCTGTGTGTTTACGTCTGCACCATCCGAGCTGATTCAACAAGCCTCTCTTTCATCTCCCTCTCTCTCTGCAGGGTTTCTGCATATGTGCACACACGCAGAAGAGCGCTGCTTAAATTACACGTCTCTCCGTAGACTGCGTTTAAGGTCAGACTATTATAGGCAGGGCGGAGTTTGCTACGCTTAGGCCTCATCTGTGCTGTCACAACCAAAACAAATGAAGACATCTCAACGTCAATGTATCCCGCTCAGGAACCAAGTGGAAAAATAGCGGTTTGCACTGAGGGACCGCTGATATTTACTTAGGAGGTGAAACAACATGTTAATGATATTAAACTTTAATGGCACAATTGAATTTGTCTTGAATTTCCTCCCTTGAGTTATTTTTAGTTCCCCCACTCCCCTCTGTTTCCCTCTTCAGCATTAAAGCATGACATTCCCAGAGTCGTAGCTGTTTTCCAAGAGCGCTGTGGTTTGGGTCGGTCAGGACACTTACGTTTGAGAGGAATTTGTGCTGAGAGGCAGGCGGGATCGTTCATACCCCGTCCCGAGCGTCCACTTCTCATTCAAGCACAATTTAATACTCGCACAGGGAACTAGAGTCCCAGGATATCTCCATCTCACCTTTGTACTTTGGCCAGTTTTGGCTTGGGCTGCTTTGTTTGAAGTGCGGCACATGTGAGGTGGATGGGGTTACTAAAGCAAATTCACCACATCTGATCAATACATACGCTGACCCACATTACAATGTCACAAAGCTCAGATAACACCCATCTTCCCCCATGACAGATACGGTTTTATGGTTTGATATTAATGTAGTTACTATGTTTTGTGTTGTGAGGTTAAATCGACACCGCTTTGATCTAGTGACAAGTGTGGGCATGTTAGCCCATGTTTTTGTGATGGCGTATCCCTAAAAGAGCATGTTGGCTGCAGGTTTGTTTTTTGTGGCATGTTTGATGATTCCCACGGTTAATCTTCCATCATGATGCAGTTCACCTCTAAAGCACTTTGCTCAAATATTTAAATATTCATATTTAGTTCAATTATTTTAGTTAATTTAGTTCAAGACGAGCGTCAGTTTTACTATTACCCACACTTAAAGGGATAGTTCACCCAAAAATGAAAATGCTGTCATTAATTACTCGCCCTCATGTCGTTCCAAACCTGTAAGACCTTCGTTCATCTTCAGAACACAAATTAAGATATTTTTGATGAAATCCGAGAGCTTTCTGACCCTGCATAGATAAAAAATATATTGTTTAAATAGTCCATGTGACATCAGTGGTTCAACTGTATATTTATAAAGCTACGAGAGTCCTTTTTGTGCAACTGACACAGAAGGGAAGAAATTGTTGAATGTAGTCATTATTTTTGTTTTCTTTGCGCACAAAAAGTATTCTTGTAGCTTCATAAAATTACGGTTGAACCACTGATGTCACATGGACTATTTTAATGATGTCCTTTCTGGACCTTAAACCTTTCTGGACCTTAAACGTGTCAGTTGCATTGCTGTTTATGGAGAGTCAGAAAGCTCTCGGATTTCATCAAAAATATCTTCATTTGTGTTTCAACGATGAACGAAGGTTTTACCGTAGGTCTTTGGAATGACATTAAGGTGTGTAATTAATGACAGGATTTTCATTTTTGGGTGAACTATCCCTTTAAGGCTGCAATGAAATCTGGGCAAAATGTCACCGAACAGCTGTTAATGTGCTTCACTTTTACTGTTAAGATTCGCAACCCCTTTACCGTAACTTTTTGGGCTATTACGTGTGCATTAATGTCTTCTTTATGGCTTCTTTCTTTCTCTTTTTTTAAGTGTTATGTTTGAATGAGGCTCTCATTCAAATCCAAACAAACTTAAGGGACAATTTAATTTGCTTCCCGTGTAGTTTTTCACCCTAGATTAGGAAATCAAGCCCCAGAGAACTTCACTGACCGACCCCCACACACACACACACACAAAGTCACTGAGAATTTGGCAGGGATGGCCTGCACATGGATACACAAACACCATGCCCATTTCCCTGTGGCTGCTTGGCGACTGTGACTATGGAAATCAGACTTTCTTTAGCTCAATCTCTAGACCTGTGGTGCACACCAGGATGCCCTTGTGGTGGCAAGTTAAAGTGCTTTATGGGACACACATATCAGCCAAAAACACATCCCAGAATGAACAGAGAATCCATAGATTTGAAGAGGAATCTACATTTGTTTGCATGAAATTCTGGCCAAGAATGACCCAATTGACCATTCGCAAACCCCGCCCACCCTTAGTTACTGTTGTTATGCATACAATGCCGCTCTCACAATACACATGTTCTCACGCAGTGAAAAATACATTGCAACTGGAAACTGACAACACACCGACAGAGAAGACAGAGCAGGTTACTTCTGATATGAGACAAGGTCTCAGGACCCTCAGCTTTTAAATTGAGTCATTTTAAAAGAAATTCAAAGAATAATTCCTTTTTGTGGCTCTTCGGTGTGTCGTGACAGATCACTGTATTGCCTCAGTTCAAACACGTGAACCGATCGTCTTTTCATATTTACTTAAAGCACGAAATGAACATGAATAAACATCAGAAAGTGTTTTATTTCAACCGCGGAACACAGCATTTTTCAAGTTTAAGTCGACCGAAGTTAATCTACTCTTCTGTCTGATCTAAGGCTAGAAGTGATACAGCTGCGGCTACAGGGCATGTGCATTTACATATTTTCCGAGCCAACAATATAACTTGAACCCTATAAAAATGGTTTTAAAAAGTACATAGCGTCGTAGTTTCATCATGTTAGTGTCGCAGTGACCGTCTTTTTGCAGTAAAGGACCTGTTATAGTTTAATGAGCGGGAAGATGACATGAAGCAACGTGAGGAGAGCTGCATTGAAAACAGATGAGCATATAAAGCTCCCATTCAAGGCGAAGTTCACAGGATTGTGTCCACAGAATGATAAGAGCACACGTTTTAACATATTTTATTATTTCTAACACTCAGCATTTAACTTTAGCGCTGCAAGCCATGCATACAGCGCCAGACATGACAGATTTTCTGGTATGCAAAACAAGTATTTATAGAAATACCTTAGCTTATTACCGTTACCGTGGCAACCAACAACAGCACAGCTTAACCCTCTGCACATTTTTATATTGAGTTAGATTAAAACGATTTCAATTCAGTCGATATTTTTTACCCCGTTTTAACATGTATTTCTATGGAGACAGGCCGTAGCTGTCGGGCAAGATGGCGCATAGCAGCAGTGGCACATAATCTCTGCATTCTGATTGGTCAGATCGCCTGTCAATCAAGCTCTTTGCGAACGGTCAATTAGACCTGTGAAACGAACATTTTGTTTTTTATTGCTGTCTATAGGAAGAATTATCTAAAATATTTGTTGCCACAATAATAGACCGTCATGGGGGGAAAAAAGCAAAAAAAACTATGGTAAACAGAAATCAGACTTTGTCTAGTTTTTTAATTATTTTACGCTCAAATCTAAATATTTCTATTTGTGAATAAGTTAACATTTTCTAAGTGCCCCAAAGTATCTCTCAGAGATTTGATGCCAATAACCTGTCAAATCTAGTGATTTATTAATGCTTATTGCAATCCGTTACCATATAAGCACAACTTCAAAAAGCCATTTTTTATCCCAGTACCTGCAGTTTGCATAAAACCAATCAGTCCAGATTTGTACTACTGCTTGACATTTTGTGTGCAAAATACATGAGACCATCAGTGAACAGAGCGTGCCTGCTGAGACTAGTTTACCTTCCTTTTTCTGATATGCATATACAGGTGCTGGTCATATAATTAGAATATCATCAAAAAGTTGATTTTATTTCACTTTTTATTTTATTTTATTCCATTCAAAAAGTGAAACTTGTATAATGTATACATTCATTCCACACAGACTGATATATTTCAAGTGTTTATTTCTTTTAATTTTGATGATTATAAGTGACAACTAATGAAAACCCCAAATTCAGTATCTCAGAAAATTAGAATATTGTGAAAAGGTTCAATATTGAAGACACCTGGTGCCACACTCTAATCAGCTAATTAACTCAAAACACCTGCAAAGGCCTTTAAATGGTCTCTCAGTCTAGTTCTGTAGGCTACACAATCATGGGGAAAACTGCTGACTTGACAGTTGTCCAAAAGACGACCATTGACACCTTGCACAAGGAGGGCAAGACACAAAAGGTCATTGCAAAAGAGGCTGGCTGTTCACAGAGCTCTGTGTCCAAGCACATTAATAGAGAGGCGAAGGGAAGGAAAAGATGTGGTAGAAAAAAGTGTACAAGCAATAGGGATAACCGCACACTGGAGAGGATTGTGAAACAAAACCCATTCAAAAATGTGGGGGAGATTCACAAAGAGTGGACTGCAGCTGGAGTCAGTGCTTCAAGAACCACTACGCACAGACGTATGCAAGACATGGGTTTCAGCTGTCGCATTCCTTGTGTCAAGCCACTCTTGAACAACAGACAGCATCAGAAGCGTCTCGCCTGGGCTAAAGACAAAAAGGACTGGACTGCTGCTGAGTGGTCCAAAGTTATGTTCTCTGATGAAAGTAAATTTTGCATTTCCTTTGGAAATCAGGGTCCCAGAGTCTGGATGAAGAGAGGAGAGAAACAGAATCCACGTTGCTTGAGGTCCAGTGTAACGTTTCCACAGTCAGTGATGGTTTGGGGTGCCATGTCATCTGCTGGTGTTGGTCCACTGTGTTTTCTGAGGTCCAAGGTCAACACAGCCGTATACCAGGAAGTTTTAGAGCACTTCATGCTTCCTGTTGCTGACCATGTTTATGGAGATGCAGATTTCAGAAGAGCTGAAGGCCACTATCAGAGTAACCTGGGCTCTCATAACATCTGAGCAGTGCCACAGACTGATCGACTCCATGCCACGCCGCATTGCTGCAGTAATTCAGGCAAAAGGAGCCCCAACTAAGTATTGAGTGCTGTACATGCTCATACTTTTCAGTTGGCCAAGATTTCTAAAAATCCTTTCTTTGTATTGGTCTTAAGTAATATTCTAATTTTCTGAGATACTGAATTTGGGGTTTTCATTAGTTGTCAGTTATATTCATCAAAATTAAAAGAAATAAACACTTGAAATAGTGTTGTCACGGTACCAAAATTTCAGTATTCGGTACCAATACCAGTGAAAATCCACGGTTCTCGGTACCAATTTCGGTACCAAAGCAAAACACAGAAATATGCTAATTATGCACATTTTTATTAATAGTTAAACAAAAATAAACTGCACAAAAAACAATGCCATTCTTTATGCTTATTTAAAATTATTTAAAGTTTTTCCACAAGTAATAAAAGTATGGAAAAAAGTAAACGAGTTCCACCCAAAAGTTTTTGTCATATTTCTGCTGCCGCTGAAAAACAACTGTAAACCGTTGTCTGTTTTAGGGTTTGCTGGTGCTTCATGATCTTCCTGCAGCTGTAAAAGGAAAATATAATATTAGTAAAGCAGTGGACTGAGTCTGACCAAATACACCATTAGATCATTGACTCCAGCTAAAATATAACATTTCAGTAAATAACAAACCTCAGCTTTTATAATAAATTTAGATACGATTACATATATTTTAAGACAAGTGCATATCAAATGGAAGGAAACTGTAGTATTAAAAACACTTTACAATAAGATTCCATTTTTTAGATAACATGACCTATCAAATAAACAACTATATATTGCAATTATTCTTCTTAGGGTTAATTTCAAAATTTACAAATACATAAAATCAATCAATCAAAGTTCAATCTGTTAAAATTATTTAATGCACAATGAACAAACATGAATGATCAAGTGTTTGTATTAAATAACATTCACAAACATGAATTAATGTTGTAAAAATATATTGTTCACTCACTGTAAGTTGATGTTAGATAATAACATGAAGTCATTGTAAAGTCTATACAGGAGATAACATTTGACTGTACTTTCATTTAATACAAACTGTGTACATATTTAATTTTAAAGGGCTTTTAAACCTGCTAGTTATCCAGCCAAAAATAACAACTAGCAAAAAAAAAAGAAAAAAAAAGGCCAGAACGTTTTTTTTTTCTGACGGACTGATATGACATAAACACTGTTAACTGTTTGTACATTCTCCAACACGCATATTTTAGATTCACAATTCATTTAAAAGCCTCTGGTGTGTAACAATAGTAAATACCATCATGTCCTGTTGTTTTTACCCTAATAAAAGTTATAGGCGCATTAAGTAGTTAATAAAGAAACTTTATTCTAATGCTCATTATATTAGCGTTAGCCGCACTTATGCTAAGGATTAACTCCGCTATAACGGCAGTTTATTTTAATCCGACATTCAAATTAAAATATGGAATAATATTCATAACAGAATATCTAAATATTAAATATTATATAGAAACTTACCTGCTTGAACTCTTTCATTTGATCCGGGTGTCAGTCTTTAAAGTGTTGTTAGTTTGATGCATTTCCTCCTTTTGATGTCGCACGTCTCAGTGCTTTTATGAAGCGAGCGCATCTGCAGCTTTCAGAACGCGCAGCAAGAACCGGGTTGACAGAAACCTGGTACCGTGACGTTTTCATTATTTTAGTACCGACTTGGTACCTAAGTACCGGGTCTTTTGACAACACTAACTTGAAATATATCAGTCTGTGTGGAATGAATGTATACATTATACAAGTTTCACTTTTTGAATGGAATTAGTGAAATAAATCAACTTTTTGATGATAGTCTAATTATATGACCAGCAGCTGTATATCTTTGCATACTCTTTGCATGTTTGTATCTCACCAATCTCGAATACAGTGCCAAGTGAAGTTGTACATGCCTCAGTTCACATCTGTTAATAAGACAAGTCCGTAAGTCTCTGTAAGTAAGGACGAACAGTCATCGTAACTGAGGCATTGTGTCAGTTTGATTGCTCTGTCAGTGTCTGTTTATCCTGTGATTCATTCTGTCGTCTGAGCTCTTTGATCACCCTGTGCCTGAGACTCCAAGCAGGTGTGTAGAATGACAGAGCTTCATACAGAAGAGCTTAGTACTGCTTATTAAACCAGTTACGGATGGTTTTCTTCCCTACACATTGAAAATAAACTGTTCCAGTAGACTTAAAATGGATTTTGAACGTACCCAAAGAATTTAAGATGGTACTTTCATCCTTCACTACCTTGTTTTTCTGTAGAGAGTCTCCTTTAGCTCTTCAGTGTAAGTGGAGTAGGCCTATGGGTTAATAGACTTAATTAGTCATCAAGATACAAGTGGAAAAAACTGAGTACAGAAGGTTTAAACATGCATGAGAGGATTACAGCTGTGTCCATCTCTCATTACGGTGTGTGAGTCATCTCTAATCTCGTGTTTTCTTTCTCTTTCAGGCATTTAGGGATGAGCTAGAGGGACTGATCCAGGAACAGATGAACAAGGGGAACAACCCCACAGGACTGCTCGCTCTGCAGCAGATCGCAGACTTCTTCATGGCCAGCTCCGTCGCCGGCTTCTCCACCTCCCCCCTCAGTGAGTATTACACCATAGTGTGGCTCATCTACACAGGAACAGATTGCAACATTCCTCCAGTCCTCCGATGTCCCAGACTGCCCCACTCCTCCACCTGTTCAGAGTTACACAGGTCTTTAAATATCATATATTCCCATAAACAGACATTGAGGGAGGAAATATGACTAGCCGACTCGGGGAAAGCCTTTGCATTCTTTCATCTTACTACTTCCTCCCTTATCACCCCATCCAGCCCCTCCGTGCATGTATCTGTTTTCTCTCTGCATTCTGCTATGCGGAACTAATCAGCAGAACTTCAGTGAACCCCTTTCAGTGCTTTCTGTACATTCAGAGTCATAACCTAAATCTCATAGGTGTCTGTAGACTGCACAGATCTAGAGCATAATCTAGGACATATAATGGAAAAAGGTATGAGATTTAGAAATAGGATTTTGAGTTTATTTGGATATAAAAATGATAAAAATGGCAATGCCATCCTCTCTTGTGGTTTTTGAATAATGGCTACCCACATTTGCACATACGAGGTCTGTTCAGTGGGGATTTTGAAAGCAGAAGTTCTCAATCATCCACTGTATACTGAGCTCTAGATTTATCCAGCTGGAGTTCTATAACGAGTTCTGAAATGAGTTCCGGAGCATAGTTCTGGAAAGAGCTCTGGAACACTTAGCGATCTAAAGTTCAAGGATGAGTTCTGAAATGTTTAGTTAACTGGAGCTCAAAGGTGGGTTACAAAATGTTTAGTTAACTGAAGCTCTAGAATGAGTTCTGGAATGTTTAGCCATCTGGAGTTCAAAGTTGAATTCTGGAGCATTTAGCCAGTGGAGATCTAGAAAAAGTGCTGGATTATTTAGTCAACTGGAGTTCAAGGTTGAGTTCTAGAGTGTTTAGTCAGCTGGAGCTCTAGAATGATTTCTGAAATGTTTAGTAAAGTGGAGTTCTGGAAACACTTTTGGAACATTTAGTCATATGAAGTTCAAGGATGAATGTTTCTAGAATGTTCAAGGTTAAATTCTAAAATGTTTGGTGAACTGGAGTTTAACAAACGAATTCTGGAACGTTTAGTCAGGTGGAGCTCAAGAGAGAGTTCTGGAATGGAAAGTATACTGGAGTTTGAGAATGATTTCCTGATACTTGTAATAACTGGAGGTCTGAAATGAGTTCTGGAACATGTAGCCAAGTGAAACTCAATGGAATGCGTAAGCAACTGGAGCTCTAGAATGAGTTCTAGAATTTTTTTTGCAACTAGAGTTCTGTAATATACAAACTGCCATTCTAAAAAGTCTGTGAGTATTCTAGATGTGAAGTGCTGACTGTTTATTGTAGCTGGATCTATTGTATGGCTGAATTGAGTTTTTCTTTTTTCATTTTTTCTTTTTATAACTATTATTGGATTTCCTTACTGTTCTTTGACCAGAATCCCTGAAGGTTCTAAATAAGCTACGGTAAATTGATTACAGCAGTGTTTTTAGCTGTATAAACTACATCAGTCTAACTAAAACATCTTTATTAGAATCAGGCATATCAGTGTTTCATGGACACTCTCGAGGTGTTATCAGTTAATCAGGACACAGCACTCGCTTTATTTATTCTGAGTTTGATTAGTATCAAGGTATCGATTTACACTCGTTTGTTGTCCATTTTCCCATGACAGCAGTATAGAAATGTCAATTTCAAGTTGTGCGCTTAAGTGGGCTAATAAATCTTTAATTGAAGTCCATCTTATAATATGGTTCAAACCTGTTCTTGAATTGTCACTTGTTGCTGTTTTCTCAGGTTTGGGCATGGTGACCCCAATAAACGACATGTTCAGCATGGAGTCCAGTACTATGGTGAAGGGAGAAAAACAGGTCCGCTGTAAACTGGCCAGCCTCTACAGACTAGTGGACCTGTTCAGTTGGGCCAACTTCACAAGCTGTTACGTTACAGTAAGGCACAGCTTTATATCATTAATATCGCTGCCACAGATTATATATTATACTTGTTTTTGGTGTCAATATTGTAGAACAAGGAAGTGAAAGTGAATGATGAACATTGTGTAATCCAGCGTTTCGCAATCCATTTCTGCAGGCGATAAACATTATAGTTCCACTAGTCAGACACTCCCAGTTTAATACATGGAGAAAGATATCTGCTTTCCCATTCATCATCAAATTAAATTATGTTGTTATTAAATTACACACTTCAACTTTTCAATGGCTGTTAATGGACAAAGATGCTTTTTGTCTTCATAATGCTGTAGTTATAGCATCTGCACTCATGCTGATGATCTTAACAGGTGTGCTAAATAAGGAAATATCAAATTTTGAGTATCTGGATGCCTGTTGGAATAGATGAAGAAACCCTGAGCTAACTTGATCAGTAGAGGAAAAACAGCTGCTTATGTGTTTTTTTTTTTTTTTTTTTCTTTTCTTTTTTTTTTTTTTTACTTATAGGTTCGTGTCAGTAAGGAGCAGGATCATATCCTCATCATCCCCAGAGGACTGTCCTTCGCTGAGGCCTCTGCGTCCAATCTGGTAAACAAACTGTCTGTCTTGCATTATCACTGCAGAGCCTGATAGCGGTTCTGGGAACGGCTCGAGCATCACACCACAGGGCTGCCGGGGTCACTTTAAGTGGTGGCTTTAGTTGAACTCACAATCCAGTAAGATTTAAAATAGATTAGATTCAGGCTTGTGCGGTTCTTACTAGGGATGTCAATTTTCAATAATTTCCACAATCGATCGTCGTTTAAATTAACGATCAATTAATCGATTAATCATTAACCTTAACTACTGCAAAATGCGTCTATTGCAGTGGCATATAGTCACCGGCATGACAGGATGTGCAAATGCCACTCAAAACGACAGCTTCTTCACCCGAATGAAAAGGGTTTTTAGTCTAAATAAAAGGCTAGTGGCAGGATGGTAAAATTAATAGATGTGATTACGATCACTTGATAAAAGAAAGAGAGCGCGCCATAGTTACACACGGGATCATTATACTTTGTGCTGTTTCATATCCTGTCACGGAGACCGCTGAATGCGCCTTTTTAAATGGTTTCATTGTGATCGTTTTTTCTATTTTTAAAACATCATAGCAATGTTTGCAATTGACATTATCTGGATTTAAAATAAAATGATCCCAAACGCAAGTATGGCGCGTGGGGCTATGACATGCGGTCAGTGATCCGCTTCCAGAACCACCGGCATTGCTACGGCAAAACACACTGTTACCCATTTGAAACATTTTAATGTGAGTATTATGACACAAGTGAGGTACAAAGCTTTGTTAATAAGAGAAATAATTGGTTAGCAGGCAAATGTTACATCGTGACCATGCTTTTTGATTCATGCCGAGCGCATACATTTAAATCAAGCCATATGCGGTTTGTGTTCTGTTTTTCCAGATAGTCACGAATTTAATATTATTTATTGTTTCTTTTCACAAATCCTCACTGTCTCACCCTCTAGATTCGCAGGTTTATTTTATTGTTGTTCACTTTTAATCACTATTTTCGCATCTCTTACTGTGGTAAACGTGTGGGGGGAAATGAAAGATTTCGTGGCCATGAATTAAGAATTCGTTACTATAGCCCGATTCGGACGGTAATTGTTTCTCATATGGACGTCTGTGAAAATAAATTTACATATCACCTCAGTGATAAAACTCATGGATTCGGATGGCGATTTATTCACAGTGGAGGAGAGAGTTTCTGTGATCCTGCACACCCGGGAACGCACTGCTCACGAGGCCAATCACATGATTGTCTGCTGTAAATAAAATGAATTTTATTTACAAATGTATTCTTATTATTGTGTATTTATTTAAATCTCCTGTTTAAAAATAGGAAAGACGCGCTATAGTTGTATATAATTATACGCGGTATATATCTGTTTATAATACACATTTTTAAATTGTATTGCACACCTGCTGCTGCCATAATAAAGACCCATTTGAACATTTATGTGCTTTTCTTCTTTTTCTGCTCCCAGTCGCTGTGGTTGAGCAGTCATGAAGTATTGTTCTTTTATATACTTTCCAGCATTTCGAAAATATGTAAATTACACCGAAGTACGTTACGGTGTTCGGGAGTGCTCAAAAAGGGATTAAACACTGAATTTTGAATCGATTTCTTCTCGTAAACTCAGAGATGTGGATTCGGATGGCAATTAAATTACCACACGACCTCGGTGTTTGTCAAAAAACAGTAGGTAATTCGGCCGGGGATTTTTACAGGGGTGGTGAGAGAAAAACACCGACATCCTGGATTCGGACGGCAATTAAATCACCAACTACCCCCTGTATATGGTGAAAATCACTTACGTCCCTGTTACGTAGCCGACATAGCTGCACCACCACAGCTCTCTGTCAGGCTCGCACAATTAAACTTAAACACACGGGGTCTTATTTTAAAAATAGAGCACCTCAACCCCGCGTCTAACAAGGTGCCCGGAGTCTCCTCTCCCACTCTAACAATTTAAATAAGCATCAAGGTACAAAAATGTGTTATATAATCAAAAAGAGTATTTATTAATACATTAATAAGAGACAAAAGGAAAACATAACATTCAGGAGGGGGAATAAAGCCAAAATAATAAACATAACTCCCAAGCTAACTACTGCATAAACCTCTTTCCTAACAAAAATAAAGATAAAAGAAGAAACATGCTCTTACCTCCCTACTAGCCTCAAAACAGGAGAAAACTGAAGACAAAGCAAAAACGGCTCCCTCCTCCCTACCCAAGTCTCCTTCGTTAAACAGGCAGTTCAACGAACTGCCACACCATCATTTGTATGACATCAAAATAACAACAGGCTTGGTAACACAAGGCTACAAAGTAGACCACCAAGCAGGGAGAGAGGAGAACTCGTGGAGAAAGCTTCCAAACAGGCTTAAATCCACTGAGCAGAAACACCACCACGCCGCCGCTGACGTCACCGTAACTCCGTGCACCTGTGCGCGCTAATCAGCGCTAATAGGAGAAAAAGGAAGAGAGAAAAGATCCACAACACAATAATAATCAACAAAATATACACAACAAAAACAACCACATTCTCATTAAATAAAACATACGTAACATTTCCTCCCCACCCAAGAAAGAGACAAACTTATTTTGTCTCTTCTATTTACACATGGCATTTTCAGGACCAACTGCTCTGGACAGCGCATCAGCTAGAACCATCTCTGAGCCACGTTTGTGAACAATCTCAAGATTATATTCTTGAATGACCAAAGACCAGCGCATCAAGCGTTGATTTAAATTTTGCATACGGGACAGGAACACCAAAGGATTATGGTCTGTATACACTTTTACAGGAAAAGGGTTAGCACCTAGATAAACTTCAAAATGTCTCAGAGCCAACAACAAGGCTAAGGCTTCCTTTTCAACTGTACTGTAGCGGCGTTGACTGTCACTGAATTTCTTTGAAAAGTAACAGACTGGTAATTCCACATTTCCCTCTGATTTCTGCAATAATACGGCCCCCGCAGCAACCCCACTTGCATCCACCTCAAGCAAGAAGGCTCTGGAAAAATCTGGTGCGGCCAAAATTGGGGCTTTACACAAAAGATCTTTAGCTCCATTTAAGGCATGCTCACACTCTAGTGACCAGACAAACTTTTGAGATGGTTTTAAAAGATCCGTCAACGGTGCAACTAACGTTGCAAAATTCCGACAGAATCCCCGATAGTAGCCCGTCATTCCTAAAAAACGGCGTAACTCTCGACGATTAGTGGGTCGGGGAAACTCTGTTATGGCCAGTATCTTTGCATTCACTGGTTTCACTTGCCCTTGACCTACTTGTTTTCCAAGATACGTAACTGTGGCTTTAGCAAACTCGCATTTAGCCAAGTTCACAGTTAATAATGCCTTAGCCAAACGAGCAAACACAGTTCTTAAGGAATTCATATGTTCCTCCCATGTAGCAGAATAAATGACGATGTCATCTAAATATGCTTCACAATCCGGTACATCCTGCAGCACTAAACGCATCAGACGTTGAAAGGTTGCCGGGGCATTCCGCATGCCGAACGCCATGACCGAATATTGACCAAAGAAATCCGGGGTTACAAAGGCCGATATTTCGGCAGCTCGTGGCGTTAATGGCACCTGCCAGTACCCTTTTAAAAGGTCAAGTTTTGTTACAAACTTTGCCGGGCCGACTTTGTCAATACAATCATCAATCCTGGGAAGTGGAAACGAGTCAGGTTTCGTTACAGCATTGATCTTCCTATAATCTGTACAAAAACGAAATGACCCGTCAGATTTAGGTACCAACAAGCAAGGAGAGCTCCAAGCACTTTGGCTGGACACAGCCAACCCATTCTGTAACATATACGTGACTTCAGATTTCATGACCTCTCTTTTGAAAGGGTTTACTCGATACGGATGTTGCATAATCGGACTTGTTTTCCCCACATCAATATCATGAAATAAAACATTTGTTTGTAATGGAACATCAGAGAATATAGTAGGAAATCCTTCAATGAAGGCTGAAACATCTGCCCGTTGAGACTCTGACATATAATTTAAGTACAAACTCAAATCCTGCAAAATGTTAGAATTTTGCAAACGTCCCGTAGGAACGGAGATGGACTCCACACTATCCTCCTCACTTTCCTCTACTGTAGTCACAACAGCAACGGGAATTGCCTCACTCACCGTGGCTACTTCAGACATTTTCCCTCTTTCTCTTTCATGATACTGTTTTAACATATTAATGTGGCACGTACGCCGATCTCGTCTGCATTCAGGAGTACGAATTACATAGGATGTATCAGTCAACTTTCTCTCCACCACATACGGCCCAGTGAATCTATTCCGCAATGCTGAGCCAGGAACAGGTAATAAAGCCAACACCAAATCACCAGGCTTAAAGGAACGTTCAACAGCACGTCGATCGTACTGGGCTTTCATTACCGCTTGAGCTGAAGTTAAGTTTTCTCTAGCTAAATTACGTACATGCTTCAAGCGCTCACGAAACGTATCCACATATTCTGATACAGACCTTGCCATAGGTTTAGTAGCCAGGAGTTGTTCACTTAAGAGCTTTAAAGGACCGCGAACGGTATGTCCAAAGACCAGCTCCGCAGGACTATATCCAAGAGAATCTTGTACAGACTCTCTAATAGCGAACATAAGCAAAGGAAGACTTTCTGCCCAGTCCCGGCCAGAATCCACGCAATGTGTTTTTAACATGGTTTTGAGCGTTTGATGAAAGCGTTCTAACGCTCCCTGCGACTGAGGATGATAAGCGCTCGAAGTCACATGCGAAACCGTAAGATCGTCTAGCACCTGTTTGAACACTTTCGACATAAAATTAGTTCCTCGATCTGTTTGTATCACACGTGGTAACCCAAAAAACGAACAGAATCTTATGAGCTCTTTCACAACTGTTTTCGCCTTTAGACTGCGTAATGGCACAGCCTCTGGAAAACGCGTTGCTACACACATGAAGGAAAGAATATATTGATACCCCTCCCGTGACTTGGGTAATGGGCCCACGCAATCCAAAATTAACCTTTCGAACGGTTACCCCATGACTGGTATCGGGCACAAAGGGACCGGTCGAACTACTTGGTTAGGCTTGCCTACCATCTGACATTCACGGCACGAATGGCAATAATTCGCCACACTAGTCCGCAAACCAGGCCAGTAAAAATATTGAGACACGCGTTGGAAAGTTTTATTAACCCCCAAGTGACCTCCCATTATATGATCATGGGCTAACTTTAAAATAGCCACCCGGGCTACAGAAGGTAATACAATCTGATATCTAGGGGCCAAATTAGCCTTTTCGTTTGTCACTGAATTCCACTTGCGCATCAAAACATCGTTATCCCAATAATAACCCACTCGGACTCCGCCTAATTTACTTTTGTCAGATACTGCCACCTCTACACAGGTTGATAACGTTGAGTCAGTTTTCTGAGCAGTTACGAGCTCCGCCCGACCTAACCTAATTATAGGGACTTCAACACCAGCCCTATCATCCACCTTAAGAGTACTGTCCACGGACAGCGTAAGCTCAGTTGGATTTGAATGTGCGAGAAATGAGTCAGATAAATCCACCAAATCTTCATAATTTCGCGTCTGAGAACGTGTCACAGCCAGAGCATGTGAGCGGAGCGGAGCGTGCGAAATATAGTCGGAGCGCGGAGCGGATTTTTATCCAAAGGCCGGAGCGATCGCTCTGTCTCGCTCCTGTTCCGCTCCAATACCGCTCACACCACGAGTCTAGGGCATGCACAAATCCACCCAGAATTCACCTGTGCCTTCAACAATTAACAAAACTGTCAGCCTACACTTCAAAAATCGTTGTGAAGGAGAGATGGAGTTCGTGAAATATTTCCAAAAGCAAACCGACAGGCCATACAGGTGCACAATTCCTGTCAAAAAAATAGATGATAACGATGTTGAACATGAACAGGAATGTGGTGATACGATTTCAATATGTAAGGATTCATATTTTAATCTAAAAAGACACATCATGCGGAACCATGAAGAACATGGAGAGGCCAGAGCAAAACGTGAGCATTTTGAATATGGTTGAAATAGGAAATATTGGCTAATAATCAATTAAATAAGTTTTGCCATACGAATATTTTAATGTAGCCTACTTAACCCTGTCCGTGATTTTTTATTTCATAGAGAAAGAGATATAAATATATGTTCTATTTTGACTGATGTTGCTGTGAGTTCTTTATAGGATATAGGCTGCGTGGCGGACGCGTGTTGATTTTCCTTTCCGCGCCTATGTTAGCAGATTAGAGCAGCCACATGCCTGCGGGATATGCACGTATCATGTGCGCGCATGGGCGGCGCTAGGGAGGGGCTAGCAGGTGCTCCAGCACCCCCAAGAAAAACCAAAGCACCCCCATAGCACCCCCATAAAAAATGAAATAAAATAAAAACATTTGACTCATTAAACACATGCATAAATACTGCAATTCAATAACGTGATTTGCAGTCGCACGTAATGTCAGCATTTTATTTAAAAAAACGTATCGGTTCCTTGTACCAAGTACTATTGGCCTGCCCCGACTAAAGATTTTTCTAGTCAACTATTCGCACGTTTATATTAAATTGATAGTATAATAACCATTTAGGTTATTATTTATGCCTATTATTTAGGCATTTAGGCGTATTATTCCGCGCTCAAACGCACGCATAACGCTTGCCGCAAAACACCGGCTAAAGTAATGATTATGAATGCATCGGGGAAAAATACATTTTACTTATTTATTAATAAACTAGTGCTTTCTCAGACTCAACATCTCCACAGTGGACGTGCCTTTAATAGAGAAATGCACCTATACGGACTACATAATCAGAGAAGATTTGTTTTTTTATTTTAATTGGTTTTCAAGCTTTCTGCAGATTTATCTCTTATGTCTGTGAGCTGGTTCATTGTTGTGACGCGCTCCATTCACAGAGACTGCATGATACGACAGAAAACACATCCAAAAACGACGGGAGTATAAGCTCTTTCCGCAGGAAAAATAAATAAAAATAATTGCGTGCGCGCCCCATGCAGTAGGCTAAGCGCGATAATACTCCCACATTCCTCATAAACATTTGAAATGCGCCTATATAGTGATTTTATTATTCATATAATAATAATAATAATAATAATAACAACCTGTTTTGGTCATATTTACTATTAATTGCCCAGCTCCCCCTGTCATTGATCTAGCACCCCCTCAGCACCTGCTCAACATTCTCTGGCGCCGCCCCTGGGTGCGCGGTCCAACCACACCGCAACCGCGGCCCCGCGACAGAATAGAAGTGAAGCGGATTTTTCCAAAGCAGTTACGCAACAAACCCGCTCCACGTCCGCCACGCAG
Organism: Aspiorhynchus laticeps; assembly: GCA_023376895.1. Classification (NCBI taxonomy): domain Eukaryota; kingdom Metazoa; phylum Chordata; class Actinopteri; order Cypriniformes; family Cyprinidae; genus Aspiorhynchus; species Aspiorhynchus laticeps. The sequence goes on along the minus strand of JALXFT010002236.1, from coordinate 2,105,742 downwards.
ACAGTGTGTCCCAAGGCTTCGGTTGAAAACGGCAGGTGTTAGGCATGCAGAGGAATTTTAAATGTGAGCGAGCGTGGAGCGATTTCACCGGAGCGGGATGAAATTGTAGGTGAGCGGGGAGCGGAAATGAGCGGAGCGGTCTGCTGTAACTTTGAGCGGTGGAGCGGGGGAGCGAACATCCACGTGAGCGGGGAGCGGGAATTCTCACCGCTCAGCTCCGCTCACATGCTCTGGTCACAGCACAGACAGGGAACACGTCGGGATATTCCACAGCCATTTTCGAATCACACACGGGAATCTTCGTCACAATTGGGGAAGGAAACACTTTACCTCCCGCTAAATCATTACCGAGGATGACATCAACTTCATCCACCGGAAGTTTTTCACAAACTCCCACATTTACCATACCTTCAACCAGGTCCGACTTTAAGTACACCGAATGAATTGGGAGTTTAACACATCCCAATTCTATGCCGCGAACAAGAACATCCATTCCCGTGTACGTCTCAGCCAAGAGAGGCAGAATTCCCTTCCTAATGATAGATTGCCCGGCACCAGTATCCCGTAAAATGGAAACGTACTTTTTGTCTCCATTGACTGAAAGAGAAACCGTCCCTCTTGTTAAAAATGGGTTAAAATCGGGCAACCTCAACTTAGTTTCCAACCTTTCTTCCTTTGGAAGAACCACCACGTGCGCTATTTTCTTTATTCTAGACGCATTTTTCTGTTTCCACGCTTTACAGTCAGCTATAAGATGGTCAGATTCAAGACAATAGAAACAAGAACGTTTTCTCTCCGCACCTCTCTCTGGGCTTTTTGGAACAATTTTCGTCCGCGTTTCTGATTTTTGCGTATTTGAAAACACTAATGTTTTATTTGGCATCGTTCTTACATTCTGATGTGCACGCGTTACAAAAATATTTTTATGAGTCAACACGTACTCATCAGCCATAACTGCCGCTTCTGCCAAAGATGTAACCTTCTGCTCATTAAGATGTACCACTAGACTTTCAAGAAGACAGTTCTTAAAATCTTCAAGCAGAATCAACTCCTGCAAACCCTCAAAAGTATTCACTTTTGACGCAGCGCACCATTTTTCTAACATATTCCTCTTGTCTCTTGCAAATTCGAGAGAGGTTTGTTTATCAGATTTACTATAACCTCGAAATTTCTGCCTATATGCCTCAGGCACAAGTTCATAAACCCTGAGTACTGCAGTCTTTACCAAGTCATAGTTCAAAGAATCCTCGATAGGCATCGCTGCACAAACTTCTTGAGCCTTACCAACTAGATTACTTTGCAACATAAGTGCCCACATATCCCTCGGCCAACTTAACTTCCCAGCTACACGCTCAAAAGCTGTGAAATAAGCGTCGACCTCCGTTTCCCTAAACGGCAGGACTAATCGGATATATCGACCTGGATCAAATTGATCAGAATTTACAGCCCCAACAGACTGAATAGTTTGAACACCCTCTGCACGCTCTTCCTGCTTCGTAACACGGAGCAACTCAAGCTCTCTTAAATGCAGTAAACGATTTTTATGTTCTTGTTGCTTAATCTGGAGTTCCAACTCTTTTAATTTCAACGCAACCATTGGATCACTTTCCCGTTCAGAGGAGTCAGACTTCACCCTTTCACTCGTTTCCTCCATCTCCCACTCTGTTTCACTTACAACCGGAGATTCCTCTGGTAAAATGCCCAGAGCGATCAATTCAGAAAGAAGATCAGATTTAATCTTTTGTTTTTTTTGCTACAATGATGTAATTTGGTATTGAGTACAGTTGTTTTTATTTAACTGTCCTTTTTTGTGTAAGGAGAGGGGGGTAATTGAGAAGTGGCCTAAATATTATTATTTTTTTATTATGGAAGTCGATATTGAGGCGTTTCTTGGTAATCCAACTGCTGAACAGCTAGATAAATTTAAGAAGAAAGATCTTTTACGGCTGGCGGATGCTTTAAAAATTTTAGTGGTACCGAATGCAAAAACGGCTCCCTCCTCCCTACCCAAGTCTCCTTCGTTAAACAGGCAGTTCAACGAACTGCCACACCATCATTTGTATGACATCAAAATAACAACAGGCTTGGTAACACAAGGCTACAAAGTAGACCACCAAGCAGGGAGAGAGGAGAACTCGTGGAGAAAGCTTCCAAACAGGCTTAAATCCACTGAGCAGAAACACCACCACGCCGCCGCTGACGTCACCGTAACTCAGTGCACCTGTGCGCGCTAATCAGCGCTAATAGGAGAAAAAGGAAGAGAGAAAAGATCCACAACACAATAATAATCAACAAAATATACACAACAAAAACAACCTCTTACTGTGGTAAACGTGTGGGGGGAAATGAAAGATTTCGTGGCCATGAATTAAGAATTCGTTACTATAGCCCGATTCGGACGGTAATTGTTTCTCATATGGACGTCTGTGAAAATAAATTTACATATCACCTCAGTGATAAAACTCATGGATTCGGATGGCGATTTATTCACAGTGGAGGAGAGAGTTTCTGTGATCCTGCACACCCGGGAACGCACTGCTCACGAGGCCAATCACATGATTGTCTGCTGTAAATAAAATGAATTTTATTTACAAATGTATTCTTATTATTGTGTATTTATTTAAATCTCCTGTTTAAAAATAGGAAAGACGCGCTATAGTTGTATATAATTATACGCGGTATATATCTGTTTATAATACACATTTTTAAATTGTATTGCACACCTGCTGCTGCCATAATAAAGACCCATTTGAACATTTATGTGCTTTTCTTCTTTTTCTGCTCCCAGTCGCTGTGGTTGAGCAGTCATGAAGTATTGTTCTTTTATATACTTTCCAGCATTTCGAAAATAATATGTAAATTACACCGAAGTACGTTACGGTGTTCGGGAGTGCTCAAAAAGGGATTAAACACTGAATTTTGAATCGATTTCTTCTCGTAAACTCAGAGATGTGGATTCGGATGGCAATTAAATTACCACACGACCTCGGTGTTTGTCAAAAAACAGTAGGTAATTCGGCCGGGGATTTTTACAGGGGTGGTGAGAGAAAAACACCGACATCCTGGATTCGGACGGCAATTAAATCATCAACTACCCCCTGTATATGGTGAAAATCACTTACGTCCCCCTGAGAAACAATTACCGTCCGAATAGGGCTTAAGACTTAAATTGTTCCCGCATTTAAGTTAAATCATGGGTTTTCTAGGGAACAAATTAATGAAACATGGACAGCTGCCACAAATTAATATGTCGTAGGAACGAATTAACAAGTTGCATGAATGAATAGACTGTCCTGCTCGCGTGCGCAGCCCTGTCAAAGCGAAGTGCCCGATATGCAACAATTATCTAGGGAAATTATAATTGAACATGACTTATTACTACATTTCAATACAAAATAACATTGTACTGTATCTGTTTTAATGTACTTTTAAAGTTTGTATCATATTAAAATAATTATTTTGTTGTAAGATCCAGCCCCTTCACTCACAGCCGTTTGCACGTGTTTTGCGCATGAGCCGCACGCAGCCCAAAATGGAACCGCTTAATCGACCATCGATAGCTTTTATCGATTACATCTCTTATCGACAATTAATCGATCGTCGATTAATCGTTGACATCCCTAGTTCTTACCGTCGGAATTCATTTATCAGTTACATATTATGTTGATTAAATGATAAATAATTACTTAATGCTTCCGTTGTGATAGCTTCAGGTTATATTTTGTGCTGCTTTGGATTTTTTTTTTGTGTGTGTGTTCTAGCAGTCTGTTTAAATTATTAATGAGACAATAATATTGCCTAGAGCTTAATGTGTTTTCCTGTGTGTTTGGGATTTTTGCAGTCTGATATGTGCTGTGCACAGAGGGAATGCATTGGCAGACCTTGACTTAGCTCAGTGCTCGTTGCCAATGTTTGACGAGTGCTTAATCAGCCGGTTATTTCTTTGAAATCTCAGAGTGGGTTTTGGATTTGTACTAGCCTGTGTGTTCATGTCCGTCGGAGGCTTTTAGTGCCTGTAGTTGTTCATGCTTATTATTTTCTAATCTTATTGCGGTGGTTCTTAATCCTGGTCCTGGAAAACCCCAGCAAAAAAGCCCAAAGTATACTTAAGTTTTGACATGAGCACTTAGCCAATACACCGTACACAGGGATTCAACACACTAGAGTGCGCTAAAAAGTATCATCTTTGTCCAGTGTCTGTGCTATATCTCTCCAGAAGTTACGAACGGTTAAAAATGTCCTTGTACTCATGTTAACTAGAATTGCATAATAAATGCTAACGTCTATTTTTCGTATTCGTCTCCAGTAGTTTATCGTTCAATCTCTTGTTTTTTTTTTTTTCAGTGTGAAAAAGCCCTAGATATTGTTGCCACCTTGTGGACCAATTCATTTTTGCAAAAACACTCAAGGTGTTTGTCTACACTTGTTCACACTGGATCTGGAGTCAAATCGGATTCTGTTAAAGTCAAAGCTTTTAATGTTTATATATAACCAACCTAATAGCAACACACTTTTGAAGGTAACATGGTAAGTACCAAGGTGTTTTTTTTTTTTTTTACTACTGCCATATAACAAAAGTGCACCAAGTTTATACAAGCATTTGCGACTGCATTTACGCCCTTGCTAAGAGTTCACTTCTGGCTCATATCTGCAGAACCACAAGTTTGTTGGTGACGAATAGAACCGAACCAGTTCTTGAGGTTTCTCTTTTGAGCGGTTTTCTCTCCCGCTGGTGTATTAATGAGTCTTGACACGCTGCTCGTGGTGGATGCTGTTTTGACAAATTCCTGCCAATCAGGTGATTTAACACTGGAACAGATTTGTGAAGCACAGTTGTCCTCCTGCCTCCAGCATTTATGACTCAGTAAACAGAATTGAAAGCGCCTGAGGCGAGCAGCGGCAGTATCTGCGTCTGACTTGCACTCTTGTGCTGGATAATGCTGTTTTTAATGCAGTGCTATGCTGAATTGTTTTTGGGCTTGAGTTACGACTACTGCCACAAACACATTTTTCACGATCATGAAAAAAACACTCAGTCATTTGTGCCATTTCAGGATTAGGGCAGATCCGATTTTTTGGTCATTTATAATAGGTGCATGTTGACCTTTTATGCATGGATCAAAGCCATTACAGGTTTTTCCAGTTTCTTTTTGTTTGCATGGACAGTGTGTTTTAGAGTTAGATAAAGACCAAACTCTTTTGCATAGTCAGAACACACAGAATTTTTTGTCTCTGTGTGTATGAGAGCGATAGAGCGAGATCTCAGTGTTGCTGACACAGTCATTCAGAGCTCCCGTTCTCCTCTTCTGTGGGCGTGGCCTTGGGGACGGTGCCCGCTGGAACGAGGCCAGCAATCTGGGTCAGAGTTTTATTAACCCTCTACACGGTCACTCACTTTCACACTCTCTTCTACACTCATTAGTTCACTAAACCTGCTTAACAGAGAACAACATTACATTTGCAATAGATTTTAGCACTTCTTGAAGAGAAGTGCTAAAATCTCTAAATGTCTTTAAAATCTCTAAAATGTCTGTGCAAAACTCACTACTTTGATGCAAGGGTGTTGTGGGTAGTCAAAAGAGCCAAGTTTCTAAAGGTGCGTCCTAATTTGGATACTTATGCCCTCTTCAAAGTCATTTTGTGGTATAAATAGTGTGATTAGATATTAGTAATAATTCCGAAAAGAAAAGTGCACTTCAAATACCTGGATGATGCACTTATTGAACTGAATGATCACTGTCAGAATGGTGTTGGATGGCAAAATAACCTTATATACCGTATTGACCTGAATATAAAACGACACTGCTTATAAGATGACCCCCCTTTTCAAGATGTACCTTTTGGAAAAGTATTTTTGAAAACCTAATCTTGTTTTTTTTTCTTAAATTATTTTCATATTGCATATATTTCCTATGTAAATTTTGTTTCTATGTAATTTTTTTGATTAAACCATAAAAATAACAGGTAGCCCATCTGAATTATATACCAATTAGGCTATCCATCTCATAGTAGCCTAACAAAATGTCATTAACAGTATAAGTGAAATCTTATTGTAGTCTTCAAATCTGCGTACTGTCTTGCATTTTAAAATCACTTACAGAGGACGTTTGGTCCCATCAGGCTAACATGACAGTCACGACTCATGCCGCTGTAAGCTTTTCTTTTTCTTTTGTTTTCACTCGCGATCTTCTAACATTACAACACACATACAGTACATACGTATTTCTTGGCGCACTCGTTTTACGTGTATTTGTGTATTATGTATTATTGACATGTCAAAATCTAGCCCCTCAATATAAGACGACCACGTTTTTTCAGATGCATTTCCAAGAAAAAAAAAACATTCTTATATTCGGGTCAATACGGTAATTCATAATTCCTAGACAGTTGAGGATATAGTGCATAAGCTGTGTCCCAAATTATGTGCTATGCACTGTGCATTTATACACTATGTACTTATGTGATATGTACTCAACCATGATTACATTGTTCTGGACAAAAACATTTCAAACCTGGAAGACTTTGGGTGTGTCATTGTTGTTTCCATGTTTGTTCATGCAGTGAACATTCCCATGTTTTTGCGAGTTAATCAGGGCTTAAAGTTCTCCGGCACCGTGCCGGATCTCCGGCGTGCCGCGTTTGTCTGCGAAAAAAAAACAAAAACCCTACATTTAAAAAAAAAACTTGTTGATTATCACTTTCGAGTCCATGAGTCCGCCTACCAATGGTATGAGAGGAGCACAGCTTTCACTCTCTGCGCCCTCTGCAGGTATTTGTTATAATACTAAGTAGGGGTGCTCCGATTGATCGGCTACCGATCATTATCGGCCGATAATCACTTGGGGGTGTTTGATCGGCGATCTCTAAAAAGGCCGATCTCAAATAACCGATCTCTAGCTGATGACGCGCCTGCTGTGAGAGATTTGGCATGACATGCAGCGCACCGTCTCAGTCTCTGTCCAGCATGGGTGAAATAACTATAATGCTGAAGGTGAGGTACAATTCATATATCTTCATTAAATAACTTATAAAGTAATTTGAAAACCTTATGTGAGACATAATTTCACAAACAGCGTGAGTGAATCACTGCGCGCACTCTCTCTTTCGCTCTCAAAATGCGCAAATGGCTTCAAATCAAATCGCGTGTGCAGAGCTGCACCCTGAATAGTTGACAGGAACTGTCACTTGCACAATCGAGGCAGGGTCGCGTCGTCACTATAGTTTATAATTTGACTTTCTTTTTAATTCTTGCCAGTGTTTAAACCATTCTGCGCTCGCGCGCTCTCCTAGCTGGAGACTGTGCGCTCCTGCACACTCGCAGCGCATGCGCACACACACACACACACACACACACACACACACACACACACACATAACACCAGGTTCACATCCGTTTGCAGTGTGTATGTGGTGTGTATTTTTTCCGCGCTCATCATAATGTAATAGAGCGTTCACACTGCACACGGCTGCAGGTCCGGCGGTACGTTCCAGGAGTGGTGCGTCTGCAGCAGTGCAGAGATCGTTTCCACTAAAGCGCATTGTTTGTGGTAAATATGAACATGGATTGACATGAAAATGTAGTAATAACACCATAAATGCATATAATTAAAGTCTACTGTGTTTCACAGTCAACACATAGGGCTTTTTGGCTAGGTTTAAAGGGAAAGAGCACTTTTAGATAAACAAGGCAATAATAAATGGTACTCCTGGAGGTAGAAAAACAAAGTTCTTTATGAACGACAGGATTGCTTGTAATAAAGATTTAAATGCAAAAGGAAAGGCAGTAGAGGTGACTGTTTCTATCAATGGTAAGTTTGTGATAACGTAAGAAAAGTAGTTTAAGGCCCGGTTTCACGACAGGGCTTAGACTAAGCCAGGATTAGGCCAATAGTTCAATTAGGATATTTAAGTATTTTTTATAAACATGCTTAGAAAAAAAAAACATTACTGGTGTGCATCTTGAGACAAAACAACGGCACTGATATATTTTATGATCAGTCAGTGCAAGTTTTTTTCAGTTGATTCAGCTCAGACACAGTCAGTGCTGCTTCTGCACCGCTTACGTACCACACATGGACTGCATACACACTGTAAACGAACTAGGCCTATGTGTGAACCTGGCATAAAAGGCCACCTCATATACAGCTCACAAAATCAAGCTTGTGCTGCGTGTAAGCTATTGCACGATTGTAAAAATAAAAATGCACTGCATGATCAAACATTTAGGTGAGATAATTATATATTTTTGAAAAAATATCAAAAGAATTCCCCCTCCACCCCTCAAATAAAAAAAACCCCTCTCACAAGAGTCACCTAAGGGGGAAATTCATTCTCAGAAATGAAATTCAGGCCCTGAATAAATGTCTAAAAATCCTGATTAGATTATCACTATAAATAATTCTACATAATAAAAAGAAGGCTTTAAAAAGATCGGTATCGGTGATCGGATCGGCAGATACTGCTTTCTGTGATCGGCAATCGGTGATCGGCCTCAAAAATCCTGATCGGAGCACCCCTAATACTAAGTTATGTTCCTATTATTGTAATGCCTTTGTGGAGGAAAAGAACACACACACACACACACACACACACTAAGTGCAACAATACATCCCTGAGGTCCGATTTCCTGCCATAAAACCTCCTTATCTCAAGAGACGTTGTTAAAACAAGAAGTTGGAGGAGAGCATCTTGAATGTGGTTTAAAACAGGGTTTCACTTGGTTCTTATCACTTAACCATAACTCGACCGAAACAGGACGAAACATCTGTTTAGGGTCCAACAACAAACGTCACAGATCCCCTGATCGTTAACGCATAATTCAATGATTTTTATCAACAAGAAAAGACGTTTTTACGACAGACGTTCAGCTAAGAAAGACCAGATCTCCACAAACAGGACATTCTTATGACCTGGACAGTGACTTTCCTGACCTCCCGATTCACCCACATTCCACAGCTCGTTTCTGGTCTTGGACCTTGCTAAAAGGACTCAAAACTTTTATAAAGTGTTCCAAAAGACAATTAATATCTGTTGCAGTTATCAAAAGCAATATATACAATATATTTTACAAAATATATCAATGTGTATTTTATGTCATTTATAAGCTTGCTGTGTTATTGGAATCTATGGTATTGCTGGAATCTTTTGATGTCTAATTTTCCCGATCACTATTGTTTAATTTCACATGCGTGGTGTGATTATTTAGAATTTAGGATAGTTTAATCTATGCCTTAGCCATGTAATATATATAACTGAGATATGTACTTTGGAGAATGCCAGATATCTGCTGTTTGGGTTTTAATGAAAGCTCATTTCAGTGGCAATAATTTGGTGTGAATGAAAATAATGTATGATTATAACGCATATAGAAATCTGCCAGGATATTTTCTTCATGTGACAAAATAACTAAGCAGATAAATTTACTGCATGGAAAATGAGCCGTGTAGGCGGAGCTCCGCCCTTCAAGAACCATTTCATTGGAAGAGCGCTGGTGGACGCCCTGACGTCAGTCCAGCTAGAAAACGGACCCCCACGCTCTCTGCTCTCTCTCTCTGCTCTGCTTGAAAATCGCGCTTCTTTGAAACTTGGAGCTACTCCAAAAGAGCTCGCAGCCTTTAACATCTGGCCGAGTTTGAACATTGAACCAACATCTAGTCAAATCTCTGAAGAAACCCTTGAAAGTCTGAAGCTACAGAACTCAAGGAAGAACTCAAGAGCGTCAAACAACACCGAGCAGCCAAACCAACAGAAGGGCATCCCCAGAGTGACGTCACGCGACGAGGACACGCGGGATTCCTTCAAGCCACACAGCGTCATTTTAACTTACAAGCAAGTATCAAACAACCTCTATTTCGCTGGAACTGGTCGTATTATTATAAGTAAAAATAAGAGTTCTCCTCTTGACGATCGACACGGGTAAAATCGTGTGGAAATAGCAGAACAGTGCTAGATTGTAATCATTCTCAGATTGCAACAATTCATTGCCTATGTTTGTGTGTATGTATTTTGTTTTATGTTATTTAGCTTAGTTCATGTATTTTAGTAAGATAGCAAATAAACTCTTGTTTGATTTATAGAGAAGTGTTCTGTGTTTTGTTGTGAAATATTCAAATCAAACTTTGCCCAGATTACGTTACCTATGCTCATAACTGTCATACGGTTATTTAAATAATTCTGTATTATATCGTGGCCACGAGAATAAACAGAATTTCTCAGCTATACTGAAATCTAATCGCTGGACGATTGTTAAATAAGGTGTAAGTTGGACGTTTTGATTAATACCAATTGATCATATCGATATCGGACTTTAAGATTCCCTAAAGCTAAAATAAAGCTTAAACCAAAGAGCTAAATTAAACAATGTAAAATATTTCAATAAGTTTGATTTTTAACAACTTACTACAGTTTTTACATTTAAGATCAGTTCGGGAAACCCTGGTTTAGTCTAATGTTTAATGCATTTTTTGATGTTTATATAAAAAAATGGAATATATTTTCTTCCTCTTTGCTTTTATAATATAAAAATGGTATTTTTACTGGTAAGTTTAAAAAAAAAAAAATCTAAAAGTAGTCATTACCTAAAACGAGTAACCTAGATTACGTTACTAACTACAGTGTTCATAATATAATCTGTAATCAGACACAGACTACAAATTGTAAGTAACAGTTTTTTTATGGTTATTTTGTCATCAATAATCGGATAGCCCCTCTGTGTAATTGACCCTTTGCAGGGAGTTTGATTGACAGGAGATCTGACCAATCATAATGCCGAATCTGTCATATTTGTCTGACAAACAAACCTGACTGGAGAGTAGATTCAGGGGACTTGAACTTTGAAAATTGTGTGTATTGACGTCTTTTCGTGGTTGAAACAAGATATCTTCTGATGTTCATTCATGTTTATTTTGCGCTGTAGCTACTTGCACTTAACGGCAGAGAATAGTACATTAATACGCAAATTGGGATGCACCTATGGTATCATTGTATAGTATGTAATTTGGGTCAAAAACCTCTGGTCTCTTGAAATCACTTGAGCCTTTTCTTCAATGTACAATCAAAAAAAACTCAATTTGGGGTATCATTAATGTCCATAGCCCACATTGTGCAGGACGGGTTACTCACCAAAGTTTAAGACTACTTAAAAATAAAAGTATGGACACATTAGCGAAGTTTTGCAGGCTGAAAATGTCCATTATATAATGTCAGCATTGTTTCAATGTATGAAGCACATCTCACACATTTACATTTACATTTATGCATTTAGCAGACGCTTTTATCCAAAGCGACTTACAATGCATTCAAGTTACAGTTTTACATTTGATCAGTTTTACATTTGATCACACAGACGTCACTTTCAAACCAAGCAGTTTTTTGTTGGTTGACATGGTGAATCCAACCTGAACCTGTTGCGAAAAATGCATGGGGAAGTTCTCAATTGAAACAACTGGATTTTACCCATGAAAACCTGCCAAAGAACAGTAAATGTGGCCGCACCTTAAGAAGTGTGTTCAAATCCCTAACCGCAGGTATGAGCAATGTTGATTAGTAGAGTTTTGCTAAAGCAAGCATCACTGTAACTCTTACATAATGTGGCATGAGATTTCATGTCTGTGGAGCAACTGCTGTAAACCCTTCCAAATGTTCATGTAACAGGAAATGTAATTTGTAGTTTTGTTTTTTCCTTTTTATGCTTTTTATGTGCCCTGTTAAATGTGTTTATTTCACTCCTTAAAAATCTTGGAATGTGCTTTATTTATAAAGATGACTATATTCATGCTTTTGCTGGACTGTTTTATAAGAAAGATGACAACGGATATCAAACCACACACTGGTTAAAGCATAAGTTTAGGCATAAATTTAACCCTACTTTTACCATTTATTACATCATAAACTAAAACCAACTTTAAGCTAAAACTCTCTCTCCAAATGAGAACAGCTAGGTCTTGTTTCAGTCCTTTAGCATTAGTGTGGTGGCATTATACAGCAGATGTGTCCATACAGAAGTGGACCAACTTCCTGTGGGGATGTGCTAGTAACCGCTGCAGTAAGAATTGCATGAGAAAGATGGGGAGTGTGTTTTTGTCAGAACCATCACATGATATTAGTAGCTGTGTATAAATATGATCTGTATGAGGTCGGATGTCATTCTTAGCTCATTAACAGCAGCGGGACAGTGTTTATTTTAAGCTGGTAGTGATATGGGGTGTGGCATCGAGCATGTGAAAGGCATGTTGGGTGGCCTGTTACAGGGCAAGCATGTGATGCAATCTGATATTCGATCAGAGCTCTAGAAGAATCAGACATGCACAGGCACCTTCATTCACTCGCACACAACCAATGATTGATGAATAATTAATGCTAATAAGCTCTCTTATGCTCAATAAAAAGTTTAAAAGATCAGCATTTATTTGAAATTGAAATTCTCTACAGTCTCTGCTGTCACTTTTGATCAATTTGCTGGAGAAAATATTAATTTCTTAAATAAAAAAATCTTACTGACACCAAACCTTTGAACGTTAGTGTAAATCAGCTTAATCGGGCTGTAAACATCCTGGAGTATTTCCCCATTGGTCATCATCTGTTAATGATACCAGGAACTGGAGGCTTACTTAAAACTTTTAACTGAATCATCCACCGGTTCTCAGTGTATCTCAGATGACGGTTCCTTCCTGATTAGGTGCACAGTGTCAGGATTAATAGGAAATGAGTAATAGTGTAGGATGTGGGAATAAAGAGCGATCAGATGCTGTATCTGTGCTAATATGAATTTCTTTAATAAAGCTTGTGTAGCCTCATAGTTTTTTGGGTTTTATGAGGGTTCAGTATCTTTAGCCTACATTTTTACAATCATCTTTTTCAGTGATAAACTACATTGTTTCTTTGGTTCTCCAGGTGAAGGTGAATATTCTTGGTGACGTGATCGATCAGGGCTCCACCAACCTGCAGATCGACCCGGCTGGCTTCAGCCCTCACGCTGCCATCTACTCTGTGAGACCCGACGTGCGCTGCGTCATTCACATACGCACACCGGCTGCTGCTGCCGTAAGTATCCGTCCAGTCACGCCTGCTTCTGCTCCACATACTCCATCAACAGTTCCAAAGTAATATGTAGCTGAAATTTACATTATAACTGTAAATTACCATGACTTGCATTGATCTCTTCTGTCATGTCAGGTGTCGTCTATGAAGTGTGGCCTTCTGCCCATCTCTCAGGAGGCTCTGATCCTGGGTGACATTGCCTATTACAACTACCAAGGCAGTCTGGACGAGCAAGAGGAGCGCATAGAGCTGCAAAAAGCCCTCGGACCATCAACGAAGGTGAACTACCTCCTGTGCTTGTCATTAGCTGTGTATCCATCCATCTATTTTTATGCGCATTTTGGGATATCGCATAAAAAAAAAAATGTTGGATGGATACACCAAGAGGTCAAAGTCAACTTTAAGTCAAACGCACCTTTTCCTTTTTGTTTCGGGTGTTCAGCAGATTCCGTCACGAAATATACGTCATTTCAACGCTATCTCACGACCAATTCGTACATATTTTACGAGGTGGCTTATTCATACGAATTCATACGACCTCACTCACTCGGGTAGGTTTAGGGGTGGGGTTAGGTGTAGGTCAGTCATACAAATTTTTGCAAAAATCATATGAATTTGTACAAGTGAGGTCATTCGAATTCGTACGAATTAGCCACCTCGTAAAATATGTATGAATTGCCGTGAGATCGGGCTAGTCATTCAACCCGACCAATCAGGTTGTGAACATATCACTACGCCTTTAGGTTCGGTATCTTTAGGTTCGCTGTCAAAAATGCCAGTGTGAACACTAAGTGGACCAGGACCAAATGTATCATTTTCCTTTTTGGTCCGGACCAGATGAACCAAATGAACTGAACTACAAGTGTGAACACACCCTGAGTTGGATAAATTTCGTATCTGGTAAGAAAACGTGCATAAACTACGATGGAAACACTTTTACCGAATAAATTCCTTAATGCGCATCAAATAAGACATGTGACTTTGCAATGGGACAGCATAAAACTGGACCAACCAGTGGACCGATCTCATTGCACAGCATCTGAAATGCTAGTTTTATCATTCTAAAATGCTCGAGCAAAGTCTTATCAAAATGCTTCGTAATAATTAACTCTCATAACTGCGTTTCCAAACAGCAGGCTCTGAAAATAAGATAACATGAACACGATTCGTCTGCGTGCTCTGAAGCTCGTAATTTATTGTTTACAAAAATTATTCTATACAGTGCCTTCTCCTACTGCAGAAAATTTATTTTTCTTTGTAATATTTAGCACAACTTAATCAGTGACTATTTTGTTTTCTTCAACTCACTGGATGGAAATGGGCTTTATTTGCAAATGTTTTATGAATTTTGCACGCAAGTTTCATTCGTGACTTTAGATGGAAACATAGCTACTGTGATTGAGAACAAATGTGAAAAATGCAGTTTGTAAATGTGCAAGATAATTACGTATGTGTTGTGTGTGTTGCAGGTGTTGGTTTTAAGGAATCATGGGGTTGTAGCTCTCGGAGAGACCATTGAAGAGGCCTTTCACTACATTTACAACGCTCAGTTTGCCTGTGAAATACAGGTAAAACTTTCTTAATTCTCCTAGACTTTTACAGTTTATTGGATTTTAGCGATGCTTTTTAAACACAAATGTACACATGGCTAATAGAAAGTCTGGTGCTGTTTGGGTAATTCTGATGGCTGTACATCACTATACCAAGTTGTGTATACAAGGTATCTTATAAGCAATACTAGACTGACTCGCAGGCATTTATTGAAGGACAAAGAGCAACCAACATGTTAGCACTAACTTGTCTGTAGAACATGTTTTTGGTCTGCCCAAGTTTTAATGTGATGACAGAATGATTAAAAAATTAAGTTCAAACTTTGAAGGGCTTATTTTGTTAGATGGACCCAGAAAAAACTTGTTTAATTTTTTTTATAAGAGTTTATTTTTTTTTGTGGGTAAATTCAATTTTAGTAATCAAAAAGCATGTCTAATTAATTGAAATCATGAAACTTATGCAATTTAACAATTAAAAAAAATAAATAAAATTTTATGACATTTTTATGGAAAAAGTTGAATTTATTTATTTATTTTTGGTCAAATTCCATTTAAAAAATTTTCCCAAATGTTTTTTTTTTTTTCTTCTGTGTTCCGTATTGATGGTTTAAATAATCAATTTGTTTTTGTTTTACAATATTAAGTCCCTATGAATTTTTTTGTTTGTTTTTCCAGAAATTCTATGTTGTGTATTTATTTTTTTCTGGTAATTTAATTAAATGTAAATTAAACAATCCCTTTCATTTTAAGGCAACGTGCTGTGCAACTTTTTGGTTTACTTTTAAAACTAAATCATGGAAAATTTGTGTAAATGTTCCTTAAAAAAAATAACCTTTTAATAATTAGTAGTTGTAGTATTACACTGAGACATGCATCCTACTGTATCAGCATATTCTACAGTCTTTTTTCTAAGTTGAATTTTAATAATGTTTGTATTTATTTTATAATAAGTTTGTATTGTTTACTAAATGTTGAATCTGTATGTGTTTGTAAGCTGATACTGCAGTACATTTCAATAAAACCAATAGATTTCTGTAAAATATCTGCACATTTCTCTGTAGGTAAATGCGTTCTCGTGCGCTGGAGGAGTGGAGAACCTGATCGTCTTGGATCTGGAGAAGTACAAATCTCGGACGCAGGGGGTGGCAGAAGCCGGGGTCAACATGGGCTCTCAGCACAAGTGGAGGCTGGGAGAGCTGGAGTTCGAGTCGCTCATGAGAATGCTGGACAACCTGGTAAGTGCTTGTGTGATACAGATACAGCGCAACTCCACTATAGACCAAGCTGTCAAGCCAAAAACAGCCCACATACACAGTCCAGCTGTGTTTGAGAGGAATAATCACAGTGGAGAGACTGGAAAATCACTTCTTTCTTCGTCTTTTAGTCTCATTCTTTTTCCGCCCTCCTTCCTCTCCTATTAGGCAGACGAACGGAGATAGGCGTAGAGAGAGAGAGCAAAACTCCTCTCTCTTCTTGCTGTCCGTCTCGTTCTTCAGCTGTGCAGACGTGCTGTTTTCTCTCTCTCTGTCCGTGTGAGATAGGGAAGCACGCAGGCATGTGGAAAGTCTGTTTTCTCGGCCACGGCAGACAAATGTAGTGATGTGGAAGATGATAATGAAATGGTGTGTCGCTCAATGAGCCGCTGTCACCAGCTCTCAGTGAACCGATACGGTTTTCCTGCTTCTGCTGGAGAGTTTCAGCGTTTGGTTACATAATGTGCTTGAAACGCAGATGGACCTTTAAAAAAGTGCCTTTTGTTGTTGGCCATTTCCTTCTGCAAGGTCAGTTTCCAAGCAGCGACTGATTATATAAACCAATTCAGTTGAATAATTCACAGTTGAATTATACATTAAGCTCATTCATAAAAGGCATTTAAATGATTTAAGAATAGGTCTCGTCCTTATAGTTAGTAGAATTTAACTAGTTTTTCATTATACTTTTTGTTATTAAATTGTATGTGTGTATATATATATATATATATATATATATATATATATATATATATATATATATAAAATAAAGCAATTACATGATTTGGGAATACATTTTGTTTTATGGATTTTTTATAAATCATTTATTATATAGTTGCAAGTATATATATAGTGTTTAATAAATTATTTATAATGTGTATGTATTAATGCATACACCATATTAAATTTAATACTATATTTAAAATTTTAATGATACAAATTAAGTCAAATTATAGTTACTCCACTTTTGAAAGAGCTTAAAATAACTATTTCATAAGTGTAGGTACCAGATATTAAATAAATATAAATATATAAAAAAAAAAATATATATATATATATACTGCATCATTTATTTTAATGTATAAAAATTTATTAATTCAGAATTTATTATATATTTCAGCTCATTCATAAAAGGCCTTTGAGTAATTGATCTCCGAAAGCAATGAAATATAAAAATAGATCTCATAGTTTCTAGAATTTGATTAGTTTATTTTTATTATTAACTGTAATTGTAATGGTATTATTAGTACTATATATTAAAATTATAAGTTATTTTTAATATTTGTACATTTATCCTAATAGTAGCATTTTAATTTAGTTCATTATTATTTATATTTGCATGTATCTTTGTGCTTTTATTTTATTTATAGTTTGGTGCATATTTGTAGTTCTTGTTCATAGTATTTATGGGTTTTGTTCTTTTGCAAACTTTTTTTTCGTGTTTCCACTATAAAATTGTTTTGGATACTTACTATTTTTGATGTATATTATAAAGATTTCTGTTTTTCTTTCAGGGTTACAGGACAGGCTACACATACCGGCACCCCATCGTGCGGGAGAAGCTGCGGCACAAGAGCGAAGTGGAGATTCCTGCGACAGTGACGGCGTTCATGTTCGACGACGACGATGCTCCACGCTTCCCTCTGAATCTGCTGCAGCAGCGACAGCAGAGAGAGAAAACACGCTGGCTCAATTCACCCAACTGCTACATGAAGGTGAACGTGTCGGATGGGGCGAGCGAAGAGAACAGACGCAGCAAGACCACGGTGAGGCTCAGTTCATCTCTGTTATGGTCATCTGAGATTTGTGCAGTCCAGTTTTTAAAAGCCTTTTGAATGGAAAAAAAAGGGGGATTGCTGTTAAAGTAGTAAATCTTTCTTATCAGAAAGGATTTTGTGGATGAGCAAGTATGTGGTTATTTCCTGAGCATACCTGAAAGCAGATGAAATGAGCTCATATTTCTGTCATCACAGAAACTTTTGAAGCCTCATATAACTTCTGTCAGTTGACTGCCTTCAAGCCTGATGCCAAACACAGTTCCCTCCTGACCTCTAGTGGTCAAGGCTTTATTATTAGAGCTTGGCTGCATTTTTAGGGCCCTATGAAATTATTCTGAATTCCATGTTTTTCTGTTTTAATTATTCTGTATTCCAATTTAATGGTTAAAGTAAATGTTGTTGATAAAAAGGCATGTCTAATTAATAGAAATCAAAACAAGTTTAACAAAACACAATTTGGAGACCTTATAACATCCATTATTTTTTTTCCATATTCCGTTTTAGTTTCCCCAAAATTATTTTCTAGATTTGAAAATCATCGAATCATTGAAATCATGAAACGTTTACAATTGACTAAAAGTTGAACAAATATTACATCTTTGGAGCCATATGAATTCTGTTTTATTTGTTTTACTTTTTTCCTGAATTCCTTTTTAATGGTTTAATTAAATTCTACTAATTCTAAACGTGTTTATGCATTGGATTCGTAAATCTTTAAAAATTAAGTAGTTTATTAAACCTTTTACAATTGAGTACTAAGAAATGCTTCTATTGGTAGAAATGTTTGATGTCCGTTTTAATTTTCTGAATTTGATGTAATGCAAATTAAAGGCATAAGACTATAACAATTTAATTAATCTTTAGTTAATCTTCAAATGTAAACAAATTAACATTTTAACAGTTCTTTATCTTTTGGCAGATTGCTGCACTGCGGAGGTTCTCTGTTAAAATTAAAACAGGAAAAAATTGTGACTTATAAAACAATTGTGTTATTGCTTATTTTGAGAAGTACAATCTACTGTACAGCAGTGATATATATTTCTGTCTTGAGTTAAACCTAACTTTTATTTTGTCAGGTTGCTGTGAACTTTGTTTATATACGAGGATAGTTTTTATCAACCAAAATGGTGAAATGTTGGTGAATCTGACTCTCAGAGCAGCTCTGATTAAGTGGTTAACTTTAACTGATTAAAGATTAAGTTTGAATGAAATGTTTGGTCAATATTAAACAAGGATTAGATCGTGCAGTAAAGTGTAAAACAATTGTCAGGTCGTTGGCTCCCTCTGCAGGCATTTGTTATAATGCGTAATGTTTTTCATGGTAGAAATTTGTGATTTGCATGAATGAGTTCAACATTTTGCGGCAATTCTTCCAAAACAGCAGTCCCTAGACTTTTACACTGACTCTGAATGCTCTCATCTGCTTCAAAATCTCAGCCTGTATTTATTTTCCTGAGTTCTGTGCTAAATCTCTTTCTCTTCCTCTTCTGCAGTGGATGAAGTCCGATGACGGTGGAAACACCAGCGGGACTCCGATCCGCATTGAAGATCCCAACCAGTTTGTTCCTCTGAACACAAACCCCAGTGATGTTCTGGAGAAGAGAAATAAAGTGAGTTATGCGTGCGATCAGACCGTTTAAAACTCACTAAAGGAACTTTTTCACATTTCCAGGGCTCTCAGAAGTGCAAGTCATCTTAGTTGGGTAAACTTCTGTAGGTGACCGAAACATTACAATAAATACCATTTTTGCATTCACACTTGCTCCAAAAGCAAAAGAAAAAAATCTACAATAGCATTTCTGTGACTTATTATTACTTACTCATGCCATTTCAAAACATCAGTTCCTTTCTTCTGTTGAACACAACAGATGTTTGGAAGAATGTTAATAACCAAACAGCTACTTGTAGCCATTGACTCCTATTGTATTTTTTCTATACTATGGAAGTCAGTGGCTACCGTCAACTGTTTGGTTGCCAACATTCTTCAAAATATCTTGTTTTATGTTCACCAAACGAAAGAAACACTCAGGATTGTAAAAACTTGAGGTTGAGTTAATGACCGAAATTTCATTTTTAGGTGAGCCATCCCTTTAATGCCAACAATATATTATGAATGAACATTACTTCTTTTAAAAAATGAAACTGTAAAAACTTTGCCAGGTTTACAACGTTAATAACTATGGAAACACATGATTGCAGTCTTTTAAAAGAGTCAGGACTCTTAAGGCCCAATCACGATAATGATAAAGATATAGTTCTAAAAATCGTTCTCAATATTAAAGAATAGCAGAGTCCACACCACAACTATAACGATAAAGGCACAGAGAAACAATATCATTGGAATCACTTTTGGAACGATTTTTTTCCAGCTGATGAACGATAAAAACACTGACAGCCAATCAGACTCAATCCTGCTATAACAAGCTCGAGAATTTAAAGCGGCAGACGCACGTGTGCTTAGAATAAACAGAAAATATCGTTCGCTGGTGTGGATGCTAATATCGTTTTCTTTATAGTTGTATTTATGGTGTGAACGGGGCTTTACCCACCATTTCATAAGTCTTAAGTTCTTTCTTGTGATCGTTTCAGATTCGCGAACAGAACCGGTTTGACATGATGACAGCAGGGCCGCAGTCACAGCGGCTGGCAGGGATTGTGGTGGAAAGACCGCCGGTGAGTGTCAGAGCGACATTACCATAAACACAGACATCCCTGCCACTAGGTGGCGCCAGATCCTCTCAGAGACAGGTGGTGAAATGAGCATCAGCTTGTAAGGAAAAGGTTTCAAAAGCAGGCTCTTATGAAGCTCTGTTTTTCTTTTTAAGGGACAGTCGCCGGTCCAGGTAAAATCCCAGGGAGTTTTTTGTCGCTGTGTCAAAGATTTCATTATTAATATATCTGCATGACTCCTTGCTACATTGAAATCTTGTAGTTTTGGATTTGCGGAGTTCTCACTTCATATTTTGTGTTTTAATATTAGAGGATTTGTGACTTGTCTTGCTTTCGAATGCACAGTGATCAACACATCTGATGGTCTGTGTGTTTGAGTGTTTTTGTCGTCGTTGTGATTCATTTCGTAACTGAGGTGTGCTTCGAGGGTCTTATTTTGTATTCTCTGCTCTGCCCCCACGCACACGTGCAGCCGTACACGGGCGATGACGAGGAGCAGACGGGACCGCTTCCTCCAAACCCCTTCAGCGAGCTGAGCGAGAAAGTGCTGGAGGTCTACCAGAAACGAGTAGACGGTAAAACACGCTCACGAGTCTCACACCTCCTCTTTACACAACCTTTCAAAGGTTTTGGGCTTGTAAGAGATAGATAAGTAAATTAATTATCTTATTCTGTAAGGACACATTCATTTGACCAAAAGTGACCGTAAAGACATTTATAAAGGTTTCCATCTCAAATAAATGCTGTTCTTTAAACTTTCTATTCATCAAAGAATCCTGAAAAGAATGTATCATGGTTTTCACAAAAAATATTAATAATAATTAATAAAAATAAATGTTTCTTGAGCAGAAAATGGGCATATTAGAATGATTTCTGAAGGATCATGTGACACTGAAGACTGGAGTAATGGATACATATGTTTTTCTCTTTATTTAATTATTTCTGTATTTTATTTATTTTTTTCTTCTTTTTCTTTTCCTTTATGAACATTCTGCTGTGACCTTCTACAAATAGACTGTTCTACATATTTTTTAGTAAATGTATAATAGAGATATACATGTTTTGTATTTATGGGATCATCTAAGTATGTTTTATGTACTGCTTAAAAAAAACTAATAAAAGAAAAAAGTTTAAAATAACAGCATTTGTTTAAAATAGAAATCTGTAAAAAAAAAAAAAAAAAGACTGGAGTAATAATCCAAAAAAATCAGCTTTGATCACTGGAATAAATTATATTTGAAAATATATTCACATAGAAAACAGCTCTTTTGAGTAGTAATAATATTTCACAATGTTACTATTTTTACTGTATTTTTGACCAAATAAATCCAGCCCTTGTGAGAAACGTCAAGAAACTAACTCCTGGGGATGTAACAATTCAGTCACGATTCATGATACTGATTTCACGATAAGATTTTCTTACAACTTTTATTAACAAAATGAGATTTCAGTCAAATTATAAATGAAAAGGTGTTCTTTTGTTAGTTTTTAGACAAAATGCGGCACATTTCTTTGTGAAATGGAAATGTCAAATAAAAAAAACTGAATGGAAATTTTAAACAAATCCCAAGTCAAATAAATACAAAAAAAAAATATTTTCAAATAAACTAAGGCTACTGCATTTTAACCACAATCCAAACAGAGATGATGCACACATGCAACATGAGCAGTGTTTGATTTAAATAAGATTTGTATAACTTTGAAATTTGAAGCCAAAACAGAATGGCCCTACATTAGCTTTGTGAAACTATACGACATAAAACATCTGCGCTAAACAAAAACAGCAGACGGGCTGAATGAGATGAAAATTCACTCTGCCAGTAGGTGGCGCTTATGAACAGCAGCGATACAAAGCAAGTGGTGCATTGTTACATCCCTACTAACCCCAAACTTTTAAACAGTATTTTACCTTTCAAACTGGTGTAAACTAATAAATAAAGACCACTGTGATGCATGATACTTCCTTGCTTTTAAGAACGCCTCATTTCCTGTTCCCTACATCACATATATGTATGACCCAGTCAATGCTAATGGTGTAACTCGGCCACTCGTAGCTAAAAATCAATACAGTGCGTCTTGCACAGAACTAACTTGAATGCATACAGCCAAGACTGTCTGTCCTGCGAGTGTCTTCCAGCTGTGACAGAGTCCTCGCATGTTAACCTGTCTACTTCTCTAACTGTCTGTCTGTCTGTTCACTAACCAACTGACTCCTGCAGATGAAGAGCAGCTCACGTCAGACGACGCTTCCACACTCTCTCAGTCTGTGTCTCCACAAAACACTCCCGCTAAAGAAGGTATAGCACACTGAAAGAGCCGGCTGTCTCATTCAGCTGTGACCTGTGTGTGTGTGTGTGTGTGTGTGTGTGTGTGTGTGTGTGTGTGTGTGTTATGCAGCTCCAAACTGCAGTATGTTAACATTTCATGTCAATATTAACTGCAAATGTTTACCAGGGTTGCTGGGTAACAGTTCAAGAGGAAAATGAAAGAAAACACCATGAGAAATTCTTTATTCTGAAACAATGCTAAAACATTAGCATTAAAACATTTAAGCTAAAACATTAAATGTTAATATATACACTAAACTATAAGCTAAAACATTTAAAATATTTTTTGGTAATTGAAGTAAATCTGAAATAAGATAAAATGTAAATATTGCATGAAAATAACAACTTTGAGATACTTTTATAGTTTTTGTTAATATTTTGAATCAGTTTTTATTTGAATTCTTTTTTTTGATTTAGTAATTTTGTTTGTCGTTTTTAGACGTTTTAATTTTTTTATGTCTATATAGTATTTATTCATTTTTATTTCAGTTGTAGTTTTACTATAGTAACACTTTTGTTAGCTAGGGCTGAAACCATTAAAAATAATTGAAGTAAAGCTGAAATAAAATAAAATCTTAAATTAGAATATTAAAGTTAGCTGCCAAGGCAACATTTCTAATTTTGGCTAGTTATTTTATGTTTCTCATTTTAAAATGAGAAATGTACTAAAATGTAAAAACTAAAAACTGAAATTAAAACTAAATAGAACTATTTAAATAAAAATAAAATGAAAAAAATAAAAGCATGTAACGAAACTACTAAAAAACAAAAATATAAAAATAAAATTGAATTCAAAATATAAATAAATGCAATATTAGTACTTAATACTAAAATAGC
The DNA here is from genome assembly GCA_023376895.1 of Aspiorhynchus laticeps. NCBI lineage: Eukaryota > Metazoa > Chordata > Actinopteri > Cypriniformes > Cyprinidae > Aspiorhynchus > Aspiorhynchus laticeps. Next base: position 2,082,292 of record JALXFT010002236.1, on the reverse strand, counting down.
ACTGGTCAACAGGAATCGTAGTTTGAAAATGTTTATTATAAACTGTGTTGCGAAACTTTCTGGCAGGATATGTTGCATACCTTGCTCTTCTGTTGCCTTTATAAAACAAGCAATACCTGATTCCCATTTTAGAAGAGTAAATTAAAGTTTACTAGAGGAGCAGCTTTTGAGGGGAGCACAGTAGAGACCATTACGTAAACTGAAGATGAAGCCTTATATAAACAAAGGAAACACTGATTTGCATTCACATACACAGTGGGATAAAGTGTCTTGTTGGGTGGAGAAACAGGAAACGTTTGCCCCAGTCACTATGTACCAGTTGCATCAAAATCACCGGTTACTCAACCAGACATATTACGTGAGCGGTGGTGAACCATAAGTTCGCAACAATTGAGGGCACATTCAACATGTTTATCTGAAGTGTAGGTCACACTCGAGCCGGGACGCGTTGCCACAGAGCTTCTTGTAATATTGATGCAATGATTAACTTCTGTAACTTTGGGCATCACGAGTTTAGATGTGAATCTTATGTTCAAAAAAGCTTTTTATTAAATATTCAAACATTTTAGAAATATGCAGTAATCACCTGCCATGAAGTTTAACTCTGTAAAATAAAGCAATAAGTTGTGAGTTGCAGTAATTTTATCACATGGGGTATCAATATAATTCAATAATCATTGTAATTTAAAAAATATTAACAATAATCACAAACATTTGCTCTCAACTATAGTTTTTTTTTTTTGTGGAACAGCAACATTGTAACTTTTTAAACGATTTCTATTGTCTAATCTCTTATTCTAATCTATTGTTATTTTTTTCATAATTAGTTTAGAATGTTTTAATACAATAATGCAACAAAAAAACAACTATTGGTTTTGTATGGAACAGCAACATTGTAACTTATTATAGATTTTTTTGTAATCTATTATTGTTAATATTTTTTAATAATTAGCTTAGAATTTATTAGTAATACAATAATTCAACAACAACAAAAACACCACAAACAAATCTAGCAAATAAAAAATGCATTAGCACATCTTTTGTCCCCTTTTTGCCAAGCAACATTGTAGCTTATTAAAGAATCTATTGATTTTTTTTTTTCCAAATTGTTTATATTAAATAAAATTAGATTTTAGCACAACAATGGAATAAACAATTTAAAGTTTTTTTGGCCACGTTACAACTTAATAATTATTTGTTTAATTAATAATACAATTACACAATAAATAAAAACCACAACAAACACAATTTCAAGCAAATAAAATTAATTAGCAAAACTTTTTTTTTTTGCTAAGAAAAATTGTATCTTAAAATGTAATTATTACTAGTTAATTTTTCTAATAATTTTATTTTACAGAGTGTCTATTTACACTAAGTGTAAATAGCCCGCCTTGATGGCAGAGGCTATTTACACTAACTCCACCCACAAACATATGATTGGGCTTGTCAACATTACAAAAGATGGTTGTCAATCACCAGCTCCAGTGGTGTAGATGGTAAAATGTGTGTTGTACTCATTTTGACATGATCGACCTGGGTTTGAATCCGCCTTTTGGTGAACTTATTTTTTTTTCTCCCTTTTCAAATTTCAAATCACATCAGAAAAGCATTTATTTTAAATAAAAATGAAGGAAATAACCAAAACGTTGAAAATAAAGTATCGTGTAGGGTTAGGGTAGGTGTAGGGAGGGCTTTATTGTCCCAGTAAGGTGACATCCATTTAATAATTTGAATTAAAATTAAAATTTACACTCAATAAGTTATTACATACTGTTTTATAATGTACTACAATACTGAGGTGCAGATAATTGCACTATTTGCAATAAGAAGTATAAATAGCAGAAAAGCCTGCTATTTTAAGTGTAAATAGAATCTATAGCTATTTGCACTTAGTGTAAATAGCCGCTGCCTTTATTTTATTAATAATACAATAAATACCCAGCAATTCTTCTAAAAATAGTTCTTTAGCACAAATATTTTTGGTTGCCAAACAACATTAATAATTATCATTATTGTTTCTAATAGTTACTGTATAATTTACTGATAATAAAATTAATGTAATAAAAATTAACCACCACAAACAAATAAGATTCATTAGCACAACTATTGGCTGTTGATGGCTTCCAAACATTGATTGATTTGTTGTGTTCTTTATCGTTCCTCATGCAGAGAACCACACCGGCGTGATGCTGAACGGTAAAGACGACCACGGCGACGAGGACGAGCTGATCAAGCGCGTGAGCCAGCTGACCACTAGCGTGGAAAGCGTGGAGATCAGCGTGCGCTCAGGAGAGAAGATCGAAGAGGCTCTGACGCCCGAGAGCTCGCCCTCCAAATCGCCCAACAAGAAGAAGAAGAAGTTCAGAACCCCGTCCTTCCTGAAGAAGAACAAAAAGAAAGAGAAAGTGGAAGCCTAGAGGACGGAGAGCATCCACGCCTGTTGTTTTGTCTGTCTTTGTTTGTCGTTTTATGTTTCCAAGTTTGTTTTTGAAAAAAACACGGCACGTTGTTTTGGGAGTCGGTCAATAGATGGAGCAACATCCGTTTTTAAAAGACGTGCCATATGAGTTTTATACAGGAGGAGAAGCGAGGGAAACTCCTGGGAAACTGGCTTCTCTCACCTGATAGACTGAAAATGTTCTATACACAGTTTCCTAATGATTTTATCTCGTTGATGAGCCCATACTGCATTATTTTTTTCATACTGTATGTTTATTAGATTCTCACACAAACCTTTTATGAGCCCCTTTTCTATTCGTCATCTCTCATGGTGTCAGTTCTGCTCGCGTGGTTTCTCCAGCTGTAGGTGGAATTGGTCACACTACACAGGAAACGCTGTAGAATCACACTGGAAACCGTTCGGGGGTTATTTTAACAGGGTTTGTTTTATTTCGTTTCTCTTGCGTTGCCTGCGATGGTCTGATCCTATATGTAGTCACTCCAGTCTCCTCTCCGTTCCGTACGAAAACATTTAACAGCTTAAAAAAAGCAGAGCAGTCACGTTTTAGTGGACATCAACTCTTCATCTCTTATGAAATATTTTAACTTTTATTTTTTATTGAAACAATTTAGTTTTTATCCGTTCAGTTTTGTACTCGTTTCTATACTTTAACAACGAAAAAAAAAAACGAAGCATGTTAGTCTGAATTTATATGGCTGATAATGTAGTGATGCCTGACTTCTCAATCGTGTAATAGCTCAAATTACTAAACACATGTAATGGAAATATATGAAAACTGGAGTGATGAGATATATATATATATGTATAAAATATAATATTTTTGTGCTGCACTTTTTAATGTGGTATACATAACAAAAAACATTACGGATAAAGATCTAAAGCGAAAGAGGCGTGAAACGAAAACATGAGAAATGTTTTTGCATCTTGAAAAAGGGTGGAGAAGGGAAACTTGTTAATGTGTAAGGAAAAAATATATATATTTGTAAACTGTATTTTTGAGAAAAGAAAAAAAAAAGCAAAGTACTGGCTCTCACAGTGGGTTCAAACAGTCGGTGGAATTGATTCTGGACCTTTATAGTGCTACATTATTCATTATGTCACTTTACGGTCATCCCATAATTATCCAAAGCGTCAGTGTTATTAAACTTTGAGAAACGACATTGTATAGTGTGTTTTTTGCATCTAAAACTGGATCGATTTACTCATGTTCCCTCCGCCACATCCGGTTCCCATGAGGTCAGAGGTTGCTCGATTTGCCCGTTTCAAAGCGCCCTGTCCCATGAGATGACACTCCGTGAACAGAATGTACACCAAAAGCTAATCTCTTATGGTTAAGATTAGCAGTTTGACCTCAGTTTGAACTCCGTTAGGCCTGAATGTGGTCGTCCCGTGGGGGAGGAAGAGGAGGGAACCACTGAGAGAGAGAGAGATGTATATCCCAGTGGGCAATGTGAAGTACTGGCTTGGGCACGGAGAGAGAGACAGACACTTCTAAGCTGTGTAAATAGCATGTGCTTTTGGACACGGGCCAGGCGTTGGATTAAAACGCATTTAAAGCTGCACCGGGTGTGAGTTTGGAGCAAGAACTGGGACGGGCGGGAAGATTAACTCGTTTTATTGCTTTAAAGTTTTCCTTATTTTGGCTCTTTTTTTGCTTTGGTTTCTATTGCGGTTTTTGTTTTCAGGAAGTGTAGGAAGCGTTAACTGGAATGTGCATCACATTCTCTTTTATTTTTGTTGCTCGTTCTTTCCTTTTTACCCCTTTTGACCATTTTGCACCTTGTTTTACTAATGCCTCTCTGTTAGTCTGTGGTTCAGAAAGCCTGTTTGCTTTGGCATGCAAGTTTGAGCCGAGCCTCTTTGTGACCTGTGAAATCGTATATAAATGGTTATCTAACGGACTTGCTTTTAGATGTATTGCTAATCAGTGTAAATTCACAAATAAACTATTTTAAGAAGCAAACGCTGCACTCATCTGTGGGGACAGAAACATGCATTTCACTCCATTTTTATGCATTTGTTTACATCATTCATTGCTTTTTCTCAGTTCTTCATACACAGCCATTTCTCAGTTATGAAATGTAAATGTTAACTAAAAGGGGAACATTAGATTTGTTCTTCTTCTGTGGAACACAAAAGGAGAAATTTTCAATATTCACTCTGTTGAAAGATTATACTGCCTACAAAATACAATGCAAGTATCATAAAAGTGGTTGTTATGCCTTGTGCACTATATGTAGGACTCACAATATCAGATTTTCACTACACTATTATCATGGCCAAAATAATTCATGATTATTGGAAATGTAGACATTTTGAACAAAAATGCTACAAATTAAATTAAAATGAACTTTTTGTCTTTTCTCTATTTTTGACTGATAAATCACACTCAAGATACACTATTTTCCTTTTCCTGTTATCACATTGTACTAAAACGCAATGACTTTGCTCACGCAACAACTTAACAAAAAAATATTATTTTTCTACTACATTTTCCTCACCTTGTTTCTCTTGCAGTGTTTCTGGTCAAAAATTATCGGCCTATAAAAAAATCTCTCATTACGCCATGTTATTACCAAATATTAGATTCAATCATTTTGTCAACTTTTTTTAATTTGCACAGGTTTTGTTTTTGGAACTGATTGATCATAGGTCTCATTGATCTGCATTTATACATTAAATATTGGAAAAATTATCCACAAAAAATCACCCAGAAATGAAAATTCTGACATTAATTACTCACCCTCATGTCGTTCCAAACCCGTAAGACCTTCATTCATCTTTAGAACACAAATTAAGATATTTTTGATGAAATCCGAGAGCTCTCTGACCCTGCATAGATAGCAACGTAACTGACACGTTCAAGACCCAGAAAGGTAGTAAGGACATCATTAAAATAGTCCATGTGACATCAGTGGTTCAACCGTAATTTTATAAAATTACGAGAATATTTTTTGTGCGCAAAGAAAACCAAAATAACGACTTTATTCAACTATTTCTTCTCTTCCGTATCAGTCTTCACCGCGTGTTCACAAGAGCGATATTTGGTAATAATATAGCATAATGAGATTTACAAGCTGGTCATTTTTGGCTGGGAGTACCAAAAAAGCAATGTCTAGAGACGTTGAATTTCTTTAACTTGAGCGTAACATTTCAAAGTGCCATGTCATGCACAAGACCCAGGAAAAGACACTAATGCAGTGGTCAACATGGACATGTCTGTCTAGTGAACGTTTTCGCAGAAATGCAATGGGAAAACATTTAATTAACATTAACAGTATCACTGTTATCGCCAATATCACCGCTAAATTGCAACACCCCTTATTACCAGTCATCTAAATTCATACAATAGCTTTCGAATGCCACTTGCATCAATGCTTTTATCAAAAATGGAGCATGAAAATGTCTCGCACCATCGTTGATGACAGCGTTGGTTCTCAAGTGTGTTGTAGCCGATCGCTACAATGGTGTTTGAGAGTGATATGTCATGCATACAGTTGATTAGCACATAAAATAATGCATTGCATTAATCCACACCACTCCAGTCTATCAGTTAACTTATTGTGAAGAGAAAAGCTGCGTGTTTGTCTATCAAAAAACGTTTTTAACAAACTTGCTTCTGGACAAAACTTGTTTCTGGATATGAGTTCATAATCCATAATAATGTTTCCTCTGGCACCCATTCACTGCAGAGGATCCATTGGTGAGCAAGTGATGTAATGCTACATTTCTCCAAATCTGATGAAGAAACAAACTCATCTACATCTTTAATGGCCATTTTTGGGTGAACAATCTCTTTAAGGATGTGTTGTCAAAAATGTGTAAACAAACAAGGCTGTGCTTTTCTCACTTTCAGTTCTGGGATCTCTGACACAGCAAAACATGTTCCTGAAAATCATGTGTATGTGGTTCACAACCGCGTTCTCATGAAATAATCAGCACTTGTTTCCTATTACATTTATGTATGAAGCACTTTTAACTGAAAACTCACCAATATGCACCAATAACAACCAAAGACCAACCCTGCTGCAGGATAGTGAATTCCCTCTTTACAGCAAAAACAATGCTTTTACTTTAAGAATAAGTTGAATTTTTAACATCCATATCTTAACAAGTAATGCTCAGTGTTGAGAAATCCAGTCTATTCTTCACCTTGACCTCTCAAAAGATTGAATATGCATCTGATTCCTTTTGCACAAGCGACAGGCTGTTCGTTTGAAAGCAGGCGCTTCACTATTGTGTTTGTGCTGATGTGCCTTTCTGCATTTTTCCCATGAATGCAACACCTGAAATATGCAACACATTTATCCAGACACTGGTGTGATTCACATGTTCATTAAACCGTGGGCGATTGAGTCGGTGGGGCAAATCCCTAATGCTCACTGTGGGGCGGCTTTGCTGTTTTAGGACACAGTGGTCAGAATGAGGCTGGTTGTAGATCGGTTGTTTCACACGCCTCATTTGCTTTCGTTTTCCCTGCACATTCCCTGCACAATCTAATTTGATTCTTCTCAATCGGCTCATTTTACTCTCATAGAGCCATAGAATAATGCTGCCCTGAGGGCTGCGCTGGGGTCAGACCTATGCATAGTGAAACTTTATAAGATTAGCTTCTATAGTGACCCAAATATTATCAGCCTTGTGATTTATTTTGCCCGTGAAAATGAATGTTTTGAAGATGTTCTGGATGTATATGAAGCATCAAGATTAAATGCAAATGAATAAAGGAGGCCTTGTGATTTTTTTATTCTTATTTTTTTCTACATGTGACCTTATTGGAATGTGTGCTTTGGATTATTTACAAAATGGTCATATTAGCCATAATATACATACATACACACACACACACACACACACACACACATATATATATATATATATATATATATATATATGTGTATATATATATATATATGTGTGTATATGTGTATATATATATATGTGTGTGTATATATATATATATATATATATATATATGTGTATGTATATATATATGTGTATATATATATACATATATGTATGTATATACATATATGTATATATATATATATATATATATATATATACACATATATATGTATTTATTTGTGTGCATACATGCAAAAATTGAAACAATGAAAAAAAAGGTCTCAAATAAAAATTAATAAACTTATATTTCTATTCAGTTTATATTTACAAGTATGTATGTGCTTTGGATTGTTTATATATATATATATGTGTATATGTATATGTGTGTGTGTGAGAGAGAGAAATGAAAATAATGGGGAAAAAAATGGTCTCCCAATTAAAAATGAATAAACTCAATTTATATTAAAAAAGTGATATTTAAAAATGAATAAATAAAAATGGTCACTCAAAAATGAATAAACTCTATATTTAAAAATTGAAAAAAAGGGTCACTCAAAAAAATTACAAATAAACTAAATGCTATAATTAATATTATTTATAGGTTTGACTTTAAAATACAAAATACTAATTTTTTAAATTCTAATTAGCCGTGTTTTTTCAATTATTAAATCAGTAAAAGCAAGTTACTTTCATAAAACTTTTTTTTAGGATGCCTAAAGTTTTCTCTCTCTCTCCTTCCAATATAGAAAATGTATATTTAGTGCTGTGCAACGATTAATCGCTATTAATCGCATCCAAAATAAGTTTTTGTGTACATAATATATGTGTGTACTGTGTATTTATGTATATATAAATACACACATACAGTATATATTTTGAAAATATTTACATGTATTTACATGTGGGTAGTTGACGTATCAATGTGTCCTCTGGTGTGATGGAAAAATGTAAAACAAAAACCTCTAACATTGAAGATAAACCTCTCATGCTATTTGTAACTCTAAGAATGAAGATACTGTACATTTGTCTCATGTTATTTGCATGTTTTTATTTGTCAACTACCCATGTATATATTTTTACTGATATAATTAATATATTTAATATATAAACAACATATTGTTCTTGAATATATCCAAACGTGTGTATTTTTATGTATATATATATTATGTATATAAGAATACGCAATACACGCACATTATGTAAACAAAAACTTCTATTTTGGATGCGATTAATCGCGATAAATTGTTGCACAGCACTAATAATAAGAATATTTTATTATTCTTATCCTGGACACTCTTATTGCCACATGGAGATGCTTTTGATTACAATTTGATTAAAACATTTAATATAGCATGTTCTAATAAAGTATAAAGTTACTTGCTAACTGGTTTATTTAATTACTCTCCGAAAACCAATGTTTACTCCCCTCTGGCACTTGGCCAGTGTTCCTTTTGCACCCTGTTTCCAAGCACTACATACTAATAAGTATACGTCCTAAATAAATATCATATTAACAAGAGTAGAATTCAAAGGTAATGTTAAGCAAACATTTCCATGTAACTTTAGCTTCAAAGCAGTTGTGTTTTTAACCACATGTGCTCCAGAAATGTGCTTCCTGTCGGGAAGAAAGGCTCCTCGGTCGCCCAGCTGCATTGTCGTTGTGTTTGTCCTGTGAGCTCATGACTGCAGGAGCTGTGGGAAGTTGGTCAGTGGGCCGAAACGCCAGCCCTTAGACAATACAGCCATTCAGACGCGGGGCGTCCCTGGAGAACAGAGCGAGCCGGGAAACTGGTGTTTCTTGTGGCTGTATCGTTTAGATGGGCTCTAGTGGAAGACCACATGATCTCGACATTAAGCCGGAGAAGAGTGAGAGGAACTGAAGTGGGGGTGTTAGAAAGAGAGAGAGAGAAGGATGGGGGCCCCAGGTCTCCAGACGGTGTCCTGCTGTGAGTTTCAAAACAATAAAACAGCTCAAGTCCAGATGGATGCCCAGCCAGAGGGGATGAACATCGAGAAACACGCTCCATCTACAGGCCACTGAGATGAGCTCTGTGGAGCTGAAGGGGAGGATGATATTTGTGTCAGCAAAACCCTCGAAGACCAGAGACTCCCTTTTTCCTTCTTTCAGCACTCCTGCCCTCCCTGAAAAGCCTGAACAGTTTGTTTGTTCGCTCTCATGGACAGTCCTAACTGAACCGTCAGGAGACACAATGTTCTTATGAGCCTCGCCAAGTTCACTGTCGGGGAGCGATACTAAACGTCAAGCGGAGAACCTGGGTGAGCAGCAGAAGCTGCCAAATGAACTGCATTTATATCCTGAAATGCAAAGTTCATGTAAAATAGCTTTCGCACAACTATTCTAGGCTAATATGACATTTATGAGAAAACATGTTTGTCAATGGCTATTACGTTTTATTCTTAAATTATATATATATATACATTTTTAAATATTTAATTATAAATTAAATGTATATATTACATGAAAAACACGCATAAATGTTTTTAATAAATATATACACATTTATATAATTACATACTATATACATTATACTATATATAGTATATATTTATATACATTATATTTAATGTATATATGTATTGTATTTTTATTAATTATTACCTGTTATTTTTTTATAAACCATATAACTATAAACTACATGCATACGGATATATATAATGGATATATACTGTAACTATATACATATAGTTTATTTAATAAATGTATATATGTATTATATATTTTTTATTGTTTATTTATTACCCATGTTGTTTTTATAAACACTATATATTAAAATTTTATGTGTGTGTGTGTGTGTATATATGTGTGTATTTTAAATACTATATATCAATATAAATAAATGTACAGTAATATTGGAATATAGTTTTGTATATATAATAAACATGTAAATATTGATATTAATTATATACTTTTAAATAAATATCAATATAAACATACATTAATATTTTATTTTTTTATATATATTTATACTAACCTTTTTACAACCAAAATATACTGTCTGTGTGTACATATATACATAAATACATACACGGTACTATATAAAAATATTTAATTTTAAACAAAAATATATACATATAATATAAATCATATATGCAGTTACATAATTTTAAACATCTATCTATCTATAGCTATATATATATATATATATATATATAGTTTTTTTTATTAGGTTCTTAACTGCTCTGGTGGTTCTAACTAAACTAAAATCAATATATTTTATGTTAGCTGCTGTGAACCCACTTTAAATGGGCAGCAGTGCACCTTTTTAATGTGAACAGATCATGTCTTTAAGGGTGTAAATGATATTCTGTTGGTATAATTTCCTTGGGTGACGACTCCTGCTGTGAACCGGTGTCCAATGGGCAAGACATCTGGAGCAGATGGTGTATTGGAGTCCCCCCAACTACTTTCAAGGAAGAAACCGTCCCATCGCTGTGCCAGGGCAAGAGAGAGGCAGACCCCATCTACGCATGAAAAGAGGTCAGCGGGGTCACTGTGAAGGGAGGTAGAGGATGTCCCAACTAGGGGACAATGCCTTTAATGGAGCCCACGGCACTGCAGGTCCACACACACACATAGACACAATCCCTGAGCAGCGTCCTACCCACAATAGCACATGGTGACCTGGCTCACACTCTCTCTTTCTCACACACACAGTGTAGGATGACAGTGTAGGTCAGAGAGGGTTAATCAGGATCAGCCCTTACGCTCTGCACATTGTCTCCTGTGCATCCCTCTCCCGTGTTGACCTGAGCAGACGTAAATAGGAGGGTCAGGTTTCCTAAGTGACAGAGATGGATGTGTGTGAGTGTGACTTATAACACCTAAACTCTCAAGGTCTGCATGTGAACGCAAGTGCGTTTCAGCACATTCAAAGACCATTTGAATAAAATGTTCCTAGTATCTGACGGATATAATTAAAGCAGGTGTCCTGAGACCACACCTGTTGGCGTAACTCTGCCAAACGGCGAGAAAGTATGACCGTTGGCTGTTTATGAACTTTTCAAAGGGCTTGTCCTTTGTTCGAAATAGCTAGTAGGCTTAAGTTTACATCGTAGCTTGGTTTTATGCAAGATGCTGGTCCCCCTTCCTCATGATGTATATATATTTAAGACTAAATATATGGTAAAGCAACTTGGCTATGACGAGGAAGTAAAACAGGATCCAGCAAAACCCTCGTTTGCTAATGCTAATCAGTAGCATGTGCTGTCGGAGGAGGGATGCAAAGTCCCTTACAAGGAAAGTCTGTTTCCTCGGCAGCCATTTTTGTAACGCAGCTATTTCGTGCATCCAAGACCAAGTCCTATCTAATGCTGGGTACACACCACAAGATAATCGGGCTGATTTTGGGCCGATTCCTCCCTTTCTGACAATCCTAGGTAATGTCCCGATTATCTTGGTGGATCTAAAGATTATCTTATCAGATTTTCCTGTGGTGCGAGGTGTGTTAAGAGTGACTGAATCTGCTCGGAAGAACGTCGGAGGCGCCCCGATCGCGAATCGTAAATATTCAACATGTTGAATATTCACGATCAGAAATCCTGATGTGTTGGGGGAACACCGAGGACAAACACGCGTATGATCTGCAGATTATCACGTGAAACGAAACAATATCCAATCAGAAAGAGAGCTGACGAAAGCATAACAAACGCAGTCATTTCGCAGCACAAAAGGATTTGGATACTATCATAGAAATTTCTTCCTGCCATTACCAAAGACTGGGACTTTAAAGCCTTAAATCTATTCTTTGAATATTTTGTAAATGTAATTTTCTTATTGCTTCTTATTGCTCTTATTTATATATTATTGTTTTTTTGTTTATTATTGTATTTGATGTAATTTATATGTTATTGCCCTTGTATGTTCTCCCGTGTTCACAGTCGGGACTCTGGTTGAAAATCTTTGTCACTTCGCAGCACACCACACACTATAGGAGCAAAACGGCTAAATATAGGATTTTGTTGTCCTCGTGTTTGTGGTCTCTCACATTTTGAAGATCTTATAAGATTTTAAAATCTTTTAGTGTGTACCCAGCATACGTGAATGAGGGAATCCTGAAATCTCAAAAACTGCTTCCTGAGCTCACAATTGAATTACATATTTCAAATCGGCAACAAAATCTTGAATGAAATGCCCCATGAATGTTGTTTCTTATGCTCAAAAATTATTTTTCAGGCTAGACCAGCCAATGCATATGTGCGGTCATAAGTGAGTCTCTGGTTTCTATAGACCAGTTTTGTTTTTTGCAGAAAATTACAGTTTTATAGTAGAGGACTATGGATTCCAAGGAATAAAATAATTTAAAAAAGGTAATTTTGAGTTTATATTTCCGGAATTCAGATTTTTTTTCTCGCAATTCTGAGATTATATTTTACGATTCTGATAAGAAAAATTAACTCGTCATTCTTTCTTTTCCTCAGAATCATGATTTTAAATCCCACACTTCTGGCTTTTTTTCCTCAGAATTGACAAACTCACAATTGTTGAGTTAAATCGAGTTATAAAGTCTGAGATATAAACCTGCATTTGCGAGATTAAAGTCAGAATTGTGAGATAAAATAGGTAAATTTTATGTAAAATGTTTAAATAGTATATATAAATACTAGGTTTAAATAGTATTTCATGCTGTAACAGTAGGACTAATACAATTTGTCTGCATATGTGAATACGTATTATGTAAACCTATTGTTTAAATCAAGTTTAATCTTTAAAAGTAAACATCTGCATTTAGTTTCAAATGGCGTATTATATAATACGACAGTATTATATAAAAATTATTTGCATTCTGATTCTTACATCCAAAGGCACAATATATCCACAGTATATGGTCCCCCTGCTATTGAGCAAAAGTTTGTATATGCCACTGCAAACAAATATTTTTTGCATATCTAATTAATTTTGCTTTAATTTTGAAGTACATTAGCATTTCAATGATTTCAATGCCAACAGACATGAACTGCAAAACTGTATTTTTATCACGGCTAAAGGCCTTCGGTAGCTTTTAGCATGATGGACGTTGACCAGTCAGAACTGTCCACTTTATAATGACTATTTTACAACAGCTTACTTTTATAATTAGAAGTAAAGCGTGCAAGTCCAGTTAAGCCGGGACTAAAATTAGCACCAGTCAGACTGTAACTGGCCTCAATCCGAGCCCATTTCAGAGAGAACAGAAGCTTCTTGATTTGGAGCCAAACAGATCCAAAGCCATGTCAGCAATGCGATGATAAACATGCTCCCATCAGCCCTCTAAATGAGGACAGGTCATTATGAGATTGTGTTTAGATGGAATGACTTTGCAGCAAGACTCTAGGAGGCCAACTCGGCACTGGGATCTGGCTCTGTCTTCACCAGTCCCTCTCTGCGTCCTTCCTAAATCTGATATTAAAAAGGGATTAAGGCGCCAAAACAACACCACCAATATCCGACTGCATCCTTTCCTCCCTTTACCAGCCTGATGGTTCAGAGAGAATGCAGTGGGGGGAAATAAAAAGGAGGGAGTCATGCAATGTGTCTCCCGTGTGACGGCCGGCTGCCAAGAATGGAGGGAGGGGAGTGAAGAGAAAGAGAGGGGAGGGAAAAGCATGAGATCATATTTAGGTTCATTTTGTACCTGTTGGCTCTCTCTTTCCTGTAACGCAATACTGTGAGAGCCGCCCTGTCCTGCGAACTCTCAGGATATCTTGGCGTGCACAACGAGGACCGATCGGCCGTCTAATCCAGGATGACCCTGTGTCATAACGCACACACACTGGCCTCCTTGTGAGATAAGCCCATTGTGCACATGTAATGCATCAGTCTCAGGGCAACTATATCGAGCAGTAGGTCACACTGATGCCACTGTGTTTCTCGAAGGGAGAAAAACCATTGATTAGTAACCCGACTCTGCTGTGTAACATGTTCTAAGGTCTATGCATTCTTAGGAACTGTATCTGGGTATTTGTGTCACTAGATCAGTGGTTCTCAAATTGTTTTACTTCTGGACATCAAGAGGCGACCCAACCAATACCAAAACTGTTTAATTGGAAATGGAATTTTGATAGTTACATGGTCATGGCAGCCAGTAACCATGCTGGAAATCCAGCTTGAGCTTGATGCTAGCTGTCTTTTGTAACATGGTAGATGGTTTCTTGCAGGTCCAAGATGGTCTTTAGTTGGTCAACAAGGCACTATGTTCTGTAAACCTGTTGTACGTTTTGATATGTCCAGCTGGTAGTTGGTTTTTTTGCTGGTCCAAGTGGGTTATCAGCTGGTCCAAGTTGGTGATAATTCTATTGCTACTCTGATTCTATTGGACTTAAGTGCAGCTTTTGACACAATTGACCACGTGATTCTTATAAAGTGTTTGTCCCATTTAGTTGGAATTCGTGGGACAGTTTTAGAGTGGTTCAAGTCTTATTTGTCACATAGATCATCCTCTGTAAAGTATGGTAATTTTGTTTCAACGACAGTGCCTGTTACTTGTGGTGTCCCCCAGGGTTCTGTTATTGGCCCTATTTTATTTTCATTGTATATGTTGCCCCTTGGCTCAATTTTTAAAAAATACGGCATGTTGTACCATTTGTATGCAGATGATACACAGATCTATTTACCTATGAGAGTGGGAGAGAATAATGGTTCGAATTTGCTATTTGAATGTTTAGAGGCGGTTAAGAGCTGGATGACTCAAAATCTGCTTCAGTTGAACCAGAGTAAAACTGAGATTATGTTTTTTTGGCCCTGTTAGATGTTTAGATATGCCCACATATCTGGGTTCATGGTCCGATTATTGCCATGACCAAATAAGGAACTTAGGTGTGGTGTTTGACCCAGAGCTGAAATTTGATGAGCAGATTAATGATGTAGTAAAGAGTTGTTTTTTCCAGATTAGGTCTATTGCTCGACTAAAGCCTATTCTGTCAAGAAAGGACTTAGAGAAGGTTATTAATGCCTTTGTTTTGTCTCATCTGGACTATTGCAATGTGTTGTATGTGGAGTCCTGCCAGAGCACTATTTCACGCTTGCAATTGGTTCAGAATGCAGCAGCTAGGCTGCTAGTGGGTGCTAAGAAAAGTCATCATATCTCTCCTATTTTAGCTTCTTTTAAATGGCTACCAGTGAACTACAGGATAAAATATAAAACTCTTTTATATGTTTTTAAAGCAGTGCATGGGATGGCTCCTGCTTACGTGTCTGAGCTCATTGCTGTTCGTCAAGCACCTAGGTCTCTAAGATCCAATAATAAGTTATTGTTTACTGTCCCTCGGACTCATTTAAATTTAAAAGGGGATCAGGCCTTTGCTGTTGCAGGGCCGAAGCTCTGGAATAGTCTTCCTCAGGTACTTAGAGAGGTCTCAACTTTAAATGTTTTTAAAGTTGAAGTCAAAAACTACCTCTTGTCTTTAGCCTTTGAGAGTGTGGCCTAGTTTTTGCTGTTTTATTAGAATGTGTGTTGTTTTAAGTTGTGTGTTTTAATTAGTGTTTCTTGATTGTACAGCACTTTGGTCTGCAGGTGCAGTTGTAAAGTGCTCTATAAATAAAGTGAAATTAAATGAAAATGAAATACAGTGCCCTCCACTAATATTGGCACCCTTGTTAAATATGAGCAAAGGCAGCTGTGAAAATAAATCGGCATTGTTTATCCTTTTGATCTTTCTCTCAAAAAATTTACAAAATTCTAACCTATCATTGAAGTAAAACAATTGAAAGTGGGGAGAAAATCTCATGATGAAATAAATGTTTTTCTCCAATGGATGTTGGCCACAATTATTGGCACCCCTAGAAATTCTTGTGAGTAAAATATCTCTGAAGTATATTCCATTCATATTTAAATTTTTTAGCACACCAGGGTGACTAGGAGCATGAAATTGCCCAGCCATGACTTTCTGTTCCACAGGATTATAAATATGAGGAAATGAGAAAAAACACAATGAGAAAAAACAAAGAATATATTTCTGATGTGCAGCAAAAGATAATTGAGCTTCACAAATTAGTGAAGTGGCTTTAAGAAAAGAGCTAGAGCAGTGAAAAATCCCATTTCCACCATCAGGGCAATAATTAAGAATTTCCAATCAACAGAAAATGTTACGAAACTGCCTGGAAGAGGATGTGTGTCTATATCGTCCTAATGCACGGTGAGGAGGAGAGTTTGAGTGGCTAAAGACTCTCCAAGGATCACAGCTGTAGAATTGCAGAATATAGTTGAGTCTCGGGGTCAGAAAACATTAGAAAAAAATTGTCAAACAGTCCCTACATCACCACATGTTGTTTGGGAGGGTTTCAAGAAAAATTATCCTAGCTCATCCAAAAACAAACTCCAGCATATTCAGTTATCAGACATGACTGTAACTTCAAATGGGACTGGCTTCTATGATCAGATGAAACTAAAAAATGAGCTTTTTAGCAGCAAACACTCAAGATGGGTTTGGTGCACACAGGGATAAAAAGTACCCCATGTTTACAATGAAATATACTGCTGTATTTTTTATGTTGTGGGCCTATTTTTCTGCTGGAGGTCCTGAACATCTTGTTTAGACACATGGCATCATGGATTCTATTAAATACCAACATATAAAAAATCAATAAGTGACTGACCCTGTTAGAAATCTTATAATGGGCCATGTTTGGATCTTCCAACCGGACAATAATCCAAACACAAACCTCAAAAACAGCACAAAACCAAGCTTCTGCTATGGCCATTCCCGTCCTCTGACCTGAACCCTATAGAAAATGAGTAAGGTGAACTGAAGAGGAGAAGCACCAACATGGAGCTGTGAATCTGAAGGATCTGGAGAGATTCTGTATGAAGAAAATGGTCTCTGATCTCTTATCAGGTGTTCTCCAAACTCTTCAGGCATTATAGGAGAAAACTCAGAGCTGTTACCCTGGAAAAAGGACATTGCAATAATTGGGTGCCAATAATTGTGGCCAACATGAACTAGAGAAAGTATTTCTTACACAATGTGATTTCCCCCCATTTTCAATTGTTTTACTTCAATGATAGGTTGGAATTTTGTGAATTTTTGGAATGAAAGATAAAAAGGATAAGCAATGCAGATTTATTTTCACAGCCGCCTTTGCTCATATTTATCAAGGGTGCCAATATTAGTGGAGGGCACTGTAAGATGGTAGACCATCTTTGAACATTAACAAACCAACTTACACCAAGGAGTCAAGCTGGTTTTTGGAACATAGTGGCTGGATTGACCAACTAAAGACCAGCTTGGATCAGCTAATGACCAACTTGGACCTGCAAGAAACCTGCCTCAGTGTAAACTTGCTACCATGTTCCAAAACACAGCTAAAAGCTTAAACTGGATTTTCCAGTAATAAATTCACCACACAAAAATGTTTATCTGTATTGGAAGTGGACAAGTTATTTAAGCCTGACTCATATTTTCCTTTACCTATTGCAGTTTTGTTTACAGTTTTCAAAGATGAGGACAGTGTCACACCCACACTGGCATCCATCTTAATTTGATTAGCTTCTACAAAGTGACAGCTGAATGGACTACAAGCGGGTGATATGACATGACTAAACTGGAAAGCTCCCATTATAAACAAATCTGTCAGCAAGTGCTCGGCTTAGCTTGGGTGATTATGACGGTCAAGTTCTAGATTTGTTATGTTGTTTTCTTGCAGGGTAGATAGGGTGTAAGACTTCAGGATGAGGTTTTCTTGACAGCGGATATCAGCCTTACACCCCAAACCACACTGACCCACTTGCACCAGAGCCCGAGAGTTGTCACTTCCTCAGGAACACATGGTGTCTGATTTAACAAAAACAATTTAAACTGTCAGAGATAATGAAACAAGGACAGAAACGTGGTTAACTAAAAAAATAAACATTGAGTTAACCACACTTCACTCAAGAGATGAACGTGACACAGCAAACTAGTAATATAGACACCTTTATTCTGTTTTTGTCCGTTTTGGTGCTAGAGAGGATAAATAACTTTAATGTTTGTTGCAGGGAAACAAGCAGCTTGGACATTCTGCAAAATATCTACTTTCAGGTGTATGAAACCAAATGGTTTGGAACAACATGAGGGTTAGTAAATGACTGAAAACAATACTGGTTTTATTATGTGGATGACTTTAGGCCCTCAACTCATGTCTGAGTCACTCTCCTGGTTAATATTTGCAGACTTGTCTCTTCTTGACTACTTTTGGCCAATTCCTCCTATACCCAAAATACACAGTTAGCTTTCCAGAATGAAACGCCACACTCTCTCCCTCTGTTTCTTGCAGATGTCTGTCTTTACCCACCCCACATTCACCCCACCCTGAAGGCCATCTGCACCCATTGTCTGGGGCAGGGGACGAGGCTCCACCACCCCCTGCATACATACACACAACCAGCTTTTAAGAAGGGGGCAGGGGTCCTAAATCCAACTGCAATGAAGAAAAATGACTTACTGAGCAGTAAAACATCAGCTCAATAAAGACCTAAAGGAACTAATCTCTCTTCAACAGAAACTATCCTCAACCCACAGCTGTGATGATCCTTTCTGTATGAAATATCAACTTTTATCCCTCTTTATTTCCCACTTTCTGTCTGTCTTTTTCCACCCCCTCCATCCTCTTGGGACAATATGTCTGGATCTGCAGGACGGAGATAGCAGCAGTGGAACTGGTCGCCCAGATTATGGTTATTGTGTTTATAGAGTTTTTGAAGCCTTTTTGATGTGATATGAAGATGAGGTTTCCCTGTCCTAAATTCCCATAGGAAAAGAAGTTGCTCTTTCATAGCTAAGGAGACTTTGTCTAAGATGTTTCTCCTGTAGATCCTTGGGAGAAATAAAAAGACACATATGAGAACATTACTGAAATAAATTATTGACATACAATACAAGTGCAGAGTTGTAGATGTATCTGACATTTGGTTGTAGACATTTGGCATCTTGGTAGGAACATTTGGTAGAAGTGCTGGAGACCTTGTTTGAAACTCTAAAGATTAAATATGTGAGATCACGGAGAGAAAATCTGGAGAAGTAGGGGACCAAATCTCCATCTGCTCTAATTTTAATCTCATTGCTGTCAATGACAGAACTGGCAGGTCAAAACCCCCAAAAGGGGTCTAGGACAGCAGGGAAAACAATCCTTATGCAAATAATCATATTATCATGCTTATTACTCTTAAAATGGTGGATAAATGCTTATTTT
Source organism: Aspiorhynchus laticeps (assembly GCA_023376895.1). NCBI lineage: Eukaryota > Metazoa > Chordata > Actinopteri > Cypriniformes > Cyprinidae > Aspiorhynchus > Aspiorhynchus laticeps. The sequence goes on along the minus strand of JALXFT010002236.1, from coordinate 2,062,820 downwards.
GTTGTAGTTGTCAAAGGTTGACCATCTAATCAAACTCAAGGCTCAAATTTATTTATTTAAATTTATTTTAATATTAACTCATTTTATGACCAGATTTCTCTGACTAAATTTGTATGAGGGAACAATTTGGATACTGTGTTGGGTTGCTACTTGATGTCCAATGTAAAATCTGGGTCTTGAAGCAAAATGAATAGGATAAATAATTATTGATTGATAATTGAAGTATGTGACTATCCCCCCCCCCCATTTGGTTATTGATATTAAACCTAAACCTAAAAAAGGCTGTGTCCCCGAAGAACCTTATATAGCCAGATAATCCGAGGTTTACATGGCACCATCTTACATTTGCATTAACCTTCCAACACAAACATGTAAATCTTTAAGCTTCTGAGTTCATGTCCTCTTCCTAAAGAGATCTCCACAATACTCGTGAAATCTCTATTCTGCTGTTAAGTGGGTGAATAGATGCGCATGACGTCCAGATGTTCCTCAGCAAGTGGTGCCCCAGTATCTGCCTTCAATCTGGCACAGACGACAGACCTCTGCCTGGGTCTGCACGGGCCTTTCAGATCACAGCAAACCACCAGGCATTGTCTGGTCTAAACAGCCATCCCCAGCACCATGAATGGGAATAATAAGGGTGAGCTGGTTTGAATGGAAGACCTACTTTACAGACGGATGATCTCTCTCGCGCTCTCTCTCTTCTGGATCTTATTGTCTGTCAAGGCCATGGTGAAGCAAGTGGAAGCCCTGGAGAGGAGATTGATTTTGGGATTAAACTCCAGGGCTGGCGGCATTAACCAGACGGGTGAAGGAATATGCGCTTGTGTGTCTGTCTGAAGTCACGTCCATGTAAATGACTGTGTGAGAATTTGACTGCCATGTAAGCAGAGTGAAGCATGCAGTTTCGTCAAAGTCGATATCAAACCACCAATGAAAACTCAAAGAGTTTTGTCCCGTTGGCTACTATGTGCGTGATGTAAAGAGCGAAGGCTTTTGGGTTCCGACTAGGGGTTGGGGGACTAATATGTCCTTGTGAGAGGGGGCATTAAACTAGGGTGTTTAAAATGTCAGAGAGATGAGCTGTAGGCGGGGTCAGGGCACCAAATGATGAGGTTGTTGTTGCTCTGGGGCGATGCTGGCCTCTGATCCATGTGAATGAGAATAATGGCCATTTCATTCACACTTGAATCCAACCAACAGCAATTATACTAAACGAGATGGCTTTACTTCATCTGTCCGAGCAAATTTAAGACCTGGGAACATTGGTGTTTGTCTTTCAATTGCCAGTGTTTGGGGCTAATGCAGTGTCAGCTTATCTTTTGAATGATGCAACCCTATGGGTGTACTTAAGATTTATAAACCTTTCTCTTATGTTCTCGGTTTTTGGTTCCATCTCAAGCCAGAAGTTTTGATTTTCTTGTTCCAGAATTGACAGACCATAATTTTTTCAAATAAAATGTGAGTGGATGCAAAACTAGGTGTTGTTGTATGGTTGCTAGGTTGTTTTGAGTGGTTTCTAAGGTGTTCTGGGTGTTTTTTGAATATTGATATGTGTTTGGCAGGGTGTTGTGGGCGGTTTTATCATGCTACTATACAGTTTCTAGGATGTATTAGGTGGTTTCTGCATGTTGCTATTTGGTCACTAGGGTGTTCTTGGTGGTTTTGCATGTTGCTATGTAGTTGCTATGGTATTTTGAGTGGATGGCAGGATGTACTTGATGGTTTTTGCCCATTGCTATGTGGTTACTGAGGTGTTCTGATCGCTTTTGCATGTTATGTGGTTGCTAGGGTGTTCTGGATGGTTTTAGGATGTTGCCATGCAGTTGCTATGGTGTTTTGAGTGGTTGCTAAGGTGTTCTGGGTGTTTTTTGCATGTTGCTATGCAGTTGCTATAGTGTTGTTTTTGGTATTAGCATGTTGCCATGAAGTTGCTAGGGTGTTTTGAGCAGTTGCTAAGGTGTTCTGGAAGTTTTTTGCATGTTGCTATGCAGTTGCTATGGTGTTTTGAGTGGTTGCCAGGGTGTACTGGGTAGTTTTTGTACATTGCTACATGGTTACTAGGGTGTTCTGATGATGGTTTTTGTGTGTTATGTGGTTGCTATGGTGTTCTGGGTTGTTTTAGGATGTTGCCATGCAGTTGGTAGGGTGTTTTGAGTGGTTGCTAAGGTGTTCTGGGTGGGTTTTACACAGTGATACATGGTTGGAAGGGTGATATGGCCTGTTTTAGCATGTTTCTATATGGTTGCTATGTGTTATTAGGGGTTGCTAAGCCATTGCTAGGTGGTTGCCATGCTATTATGCATGGTTGCTAGGTGGTTGCTTACTGGCCTAATTCAAAAAAGTCCACCTGCAAGTCTCAATGATATTTAAGCAAAACTTGACCATACACTTGGAAAAGTAATAAAATAAACACATACTGCTCAATTAAGCTGCACAATAATTTGACATCATTCATGTTCGTAACACAAACTGTGTTGGACGTGTCATGCACCAACGTGTAATACTGAAAAAACCCAACCGTAACTATGAACAATAATAATGACGCTTGCCTCAGCTAGCACCACTAACACAATAAAAGCAATGACCCAGATTCTGATAGCAATGTGTATGAGTGTGCATTTTCTTGCAGTTCACTTCTGCAAAACTACCAGTTGTTAAACACAGACGAGCTAAATGATTCACCGCTAAACTCTGTCACATGGTCGAGCAGCTGAGTCAGACCTGAAGATCACATTTAAACAGCCAAACCTAATAAAACCAGCTACCAGTTGCGACACACGGAGTGACATCAGACCGTGAGGGTGTTGAAATGCAGCACTTAACAAAGAAATAAACCGAAAACCAGTCAGTGAGATGATGGGAACAGAAAACCACTAGTAGCAAGAGAGACAGCTGTGAGCTGAGAGGAACTACAACATGTACTTTTTCAACTCTGGAACTCTGCTCCAAAACCAAGTGAGCTTTCTCGCAATCTGCTCCCTACATCACTCAGTGACTGATTTGGAGTATGCAGCACTTCCGTTTGCCATACTATGCATATTGCTAACCCAACAACGTGACATTTTAATGTTAAAGGCAGAGCTGGGTAGATTACTTTCGAATTGTAGGCCATTACTGATTACAGATACCATGATGAAAATTGTTGTTAGTAATCTAGGTTACTCATTTTAGGTAAAGTAATCTGACAATTTTTTAGATTTTTTTTTAAATCAAACTTCTTTTATAAACGTACCATATTGATATAAAAAAAGCAAAGAGAAAGAAAATATATTCTGTAACACTATTTTAAGGTGTCCTTGTTACACACGTTGCATGTACTTACTATTATAACAATTAATTAAGCATAATTGCATGCAAGTAACCCAAAGCCAAACCCTCATCCTAACCCTAACCATATAGTAAGTACATGTAGTTAATTAGTATTACTCAGTACTTAAATGTATAATTACACTGTAACAAGGACACCTTAAAATAGTGTAACCATATATTCCATTTTTGGAATCTTAGGCAGCTGACTTGATACTTTGTTGCCTTATCAGGCAATGACTTTACAGACAGTGTTTGCGCACAAAGGTACCTCACAAAACTGATTTCGGACAGACTTATGAGGCAACATAATTGTTTAATGATCTACAACAAAATAGAGAAAGCTTTGATGATAACTAAGTTAATTTAATTACTAAAATACTGATTTCTAATTTATTACAAACTAATTTCACTATGACACTTATTATGGAAAAAGTTGGTCAAAACCTACATTCACATAAAAATCCTTATTCAATACCATCTTTATTAAAAAAAAATCTAGTTCAACTGTCACGGAATTGAACGCACAGGATTGTGGGATATCGGGCAGAGAAGTATACATCTGTGCTGCCTTCAAATATCGATCAAATCAAGGCATCTTAGGAGACAGGAAGTGAAGGTAACATTGGATTCGGACGTGCTTTAAGCATAACAAATTGAGTTTATAGTTAGCATTTTGCTAATGCTAATCTCAAGATACTTTAATAAACATAAAAAACATAGCAAACAAATGTTTTTGTTAGGCTTATTAAAGTGTCACGTAAGAGTTTGAAGTTAGAATGTTGCTAAGCTAACAAAGTGATATTTTAAGTCCTAAACACAGCACACAAATGTTATTTTGGGCTTGTTAAAAAGATGAGTTTGCATTTGGAATTTGGCTAAGCTAATCACGTGATACTTTCTTAAAAGTAAAAACTGCAAACAAATTGCTATGTATTTTTAGGCTTTTTAAAGAGTTGAGTAAGAGATTGTAGTTAGCATGTTGCTAAGTTAACAACACAAAACTTTATCTTAAGCGTAAATATACATAGCGCACATGTTAATATCAAACTCTATTGATATTTTCGAACAAATTTCAAGTAGGGAGCGCACCTATGATGCCGTAAATTGCTGTCTTCTTAGGCAGCCTATTAGGTTTTGAAACACAGCGATTGTGTCTTCTGTGTAGGTGTGATTACGCCACTGTGTTTCGTGATAAAATCTAATGTTTTGACTGACTCACCAGATATACCATTAAAACAAGTCCATCACCATTCCTAGCCTCGATCGCTGATTAAAAGTCTGCATCTACTTGTGTTTGTCCTACTGTTAAAAGAGGTGATGGATGCATTCAACATTCACAACTTCCACAACATCCTGGCCTCAGGCGGTCATTAGGTCCTTCGACCTGTCGCTCTCTCTTTAATCATCTCCTTTCCTTCCTTGTAATTTTCCGAGGAGGCCTCATGCTAACAGCTACGGCAGCGTATCGCCGCTTCAAAGTGCCGAAGGCAGAAACTCGTTTACTCTTAGTAAGAGACCAGATGACAGAGAGACAGATGTCTCTTCAGAGACAGGTGTCTGTGGCTGAGTGTCACGCAAATAATAACTGGTTATCTGGTTAAGACGGCAAACCGCAACAGAGTGAGACAGATCGTGCTGAGTGGAGGAGAGTCCGGACCCCTCTTTAACACCAACCCCCTCTCTTTATCTCTCTGTCCCTAGTCCATTGTCACCAGCTGTCCCTCCTTGGGAACACAGGAAGACAATGAGCTACAAAAGCCAAAGGGCAATTACGTGCTGCCGAGAGAGTGTGAGGGTTTGGCGTGTGTGAGAGGGTGAGAGAGACTTGTATGTTGATTGCTTAGATGCAGGGAGGGGTAACATGACGTTATGATACTGTTTTCTGAAGGAAAGGGTGAGAATAGTTCAGCCATGATAACATCCAGGAAGTCCTTCTCTGTGTCTTGGAGGCATCTGGACTAACAAAAGACCCCCTGAGTGATATTTGACCCAAACAAACTGGCTACAGCCCCTGAGGGTACAAAAGTATTAGTCAGGTTATGAAGTCTATGTGTGTTAATATACAGGATAAATTATGAATCAATATTTAAAGAAAATATAAAATTTATATTCGATTGTTTTCTTTAATAACAATATCAATTTAAAAATAAATGTCTTCAATATCCCCAGGTTCTCCACTGACTTCTATCATAAAAACTGGCAATTTGTTTAGAACTATTTCAGGTATTTCTTAATTTTTCCTTTCGCTAATCAAAATAGGTTTATATTTCTTGATAAGACGTGTGAAAATATACAGCTTCATTTTTATTTTTTTAAATCAACTTTTTAAAGGATGGAAATTATATTAGCTGGTTTTCTTTAATAACAATATCACAATTAATTTAAAACAGGGTGATTTATAAATAATTTTATTAGTTTGAATTGATGTTGCCATTTTTTTTATATCTCCAGGTGCACAATTAACTTCTAATATTATAACCGTCAATTTATTAAGAACTAGTTCAAATATTTCTTATTTTTTTCCTTTTGCTAATCAAAATGTTTTATGACATGTAAAACACAAAGCACACAAATAGGCTGTGTATTTCTGGGCTTATGAAAATATCACATAAGAGTTTGCATGTTGCTAAGCTAACAATGTAATACTTTAAGCATAAAACAAGTGTAACAATACAAGTATGACAGAGTTTGCTGTTAGCTTTTTTGGGAGGGGGATATTGTTTAAATTGTTAATATTTTCACAGGCTTTTCCTGTGGCTTGGTGTCTTTTGTAATACTTTTAACTAACAATGGTAGTTCCTCCAGGAAGTGACATCAACCCAAACATTAATGAGTAGCAATGAATTTCTGTAAATTTTGATGTTTTGTAGTATTAGCTGGTATGTCTCGCTTTAAATGAGCCTGTTCAATAAAGTTCAGATATTCATATAATACTATCAACAACTGTGATTAAAATAATAAAAAATAACTCAGTTGGAACATATTCAAAAGCTACAGTGTTCAAATGTTACTGTATAACATGAATGTAACCTATGAATAACCTCATATGCGTGTTATTCATAAGCTAGCAGCTAATTTCTGTAAACAGTTGCCTCTCTGTTTATAGTGGTGGATGAGGGTTTTGAACATGATTAGACAAAATCCATCAGCACTCAATGAATAAAGGCCACACACAGCTGATTACACTTTAGACAAAGAAGGTCAGTTAAACAGCGCTAGCTTGTGCTAGTCTGCTAAGTAAATGCCTCTAGGGAGTCTCTCGCAGTTTACGCTGATCACCATCATTATAGAACAACAGAGCAGCTTAAGAGAATATTTGAAATGGTGTTTTTATGCTCAGGGTCAGCTTTACAGTGTAAACACACACCAACATGCGCATACAGAACCCGAACAAGAAACACAGGTAGGGTCAGCATCACTAATTCACACTTAGCGGTGAAATGTATCACCAAATGTGAGAGGTCACACGGTTTTGAGCTGCACTGCGTCACTCTGGGTGCTGAGCATGGTATACAAGTTTCAGAAGCAACCGCATATCCTGTTGCATTCAACCAGTTATTACTTAAGACATGTTTACAGTTCACTTATGACTTACAGCCCGTCAAAATATGGTAAATTGGATCTCGACCTTCTTTGCTAAAGAAATTGACGATTAAAATAGATTTCCAAAATGAAAAGGCAAAAGCAAGGCAACAGAATGGTGATTAGGTTCGGTGTAAATGAAATTGTTGACTGTGTACAAGAATCGACACAACCCTAAAAATTAACCATAGTTTTATTGTAGTAAAAGTGTAATGGCACATTTTTTTTATTTATTACCATTTATATAACCAGTTTTACTACAAATACCATGGTTAAACTATGGTTAGTGTAGCAAAACCATGGTTAATTTGTGGTTTAACTATATGAAACCATAGTTTTTTTAGTAACACTTTATTTTGAACATTCTGTTGAGTCAAAGTAATGTTGCAACTACATGTCAACAAACTCTTATTAAAGTATTAGTAGACTGTCTGCTTCATATCTGCTAACTCTGTATTGTGATGGTCTCCCAACAGACACTCTACTGACTGTAAGTAACTTTGCAAGTACATGTCAACTTATTCTAACACTAACCCTACCAGTCTACTAATACACTACTAACACTCTGATGAGAGTTAGTAGAAATGTAGGTGCAATGTTACTTAAAGTCAACAGAATGTGTTAAAGGGACCATCAAAATAAAGTGAAACTGTTTTTTTATATGGAGTGTCTATTTACACGAAGTGTAAATAGCCCGCCTTGTTGGCAGAGGCTATTTGCACTAGCTCCACCCACAAAGGTATGATTGGGCTTGTCAACATTACAAAAGATGGTTGTCAATCACCAGCTCCAGCGGTGCAGATGGTAAAATGTGTGTCGTACTCATTTTGCCGCGATCGACCAGGGTTCAAATCCGCCTTTTGGCAAACTTTTTTCTCCCTTTTCAAATTTCATATCACATCAGAAAAGCATTTATTTTTTAATAAAAATGAAGGAAATAATCAAAAAGTTAAAAATAAAGTATCAGGTAGGGTTAGGGTATGTGTAGGGAGGGCTTTATTGTCCCAATAATGTGACATCCATTTAATAATTTGAATTAAAATTAAAATTTACACTCAATAAGTTATTACTGCATACTTATTATAATATACTACAATACTGAGGTGCAGACATTTGCCACTTTTGCAATAAGTAGTATAAATAGCAATAAATAGTATAAAGTAGTATATAATAAATCCTGCTATTTTAACAGTGTAAATAGAATCTATATCTATGTGCACTTAGTGTAAACAGCATATCACTTAAAAATACTGCCATTTTCACTTAGTGTAAATAGCATCCATCGCTAAGAAAATATGCTATTTTCACTTACTGTAAATAGCATTGCTAATTGCTATTTACACTTAGCATCTAATTGCTATTTACACTTCATCTAATTGCTATTTACACTTAGTGCAAATAGCCACTGCCTTTATTTATATGTAGTAAAACCATGGTTAATTATCATAAGGGAACTTTGTGATAACAGTGCAGCAAATAATGCATGGAAAATGACCACTCTTAGTTCAGTACGCAGACAGATGCTAGAAAGAAGATATGCAGATATTACAATGACATTGTCAATGTTGGTTATATTTTAAATGGCAAACATTCTAACAACATAAAATTGAAAAAAACTAAATTTTAAATGATTATTTTTTTAAATTAAATTAACAGAAACACCCTTATTAGACTTATTTTATCTAAAAAACTGAGTTTAAATGAAGTCTGCACATTTAATATGCTTGCTAAGGTGTTCTGAGCGTTTTTTTACCATACCGCTAGCACATTTTAGCATGTTGCCTTTATTACGATAGGAAAGTGTAGAGTAGACAAGAAGCGAAGTGGGAAAGAGAGAGGGAGGCGCCAGGATTCGATCCGGGATGTTGCATTTTTAAAGCAATACGAGATCGAACAAGACAAGATTTTAAAACTTGAGTTGAAATGATTTGTAAAGCTAATTTGATTATAACGTTCCAAGCAATCATTTTAAAGATGAATTAGCTGGACGATTGATAGCATTTTTACAGCCATAGAGTTGAATACATTAGCATTAGCTTACTTGCTAACCGTAAGACATTCAAAACTTTACTACTGAAATATACAGTTGTATTGACGCATTTTGAAACCCTTTATGTCTCGCACCAGTGATTTTGATGGAAGCAGCGGCTCGAAGCTAATTATCAAACGCTCACCCCCTAAAGTGAAGCTTTCCCTAGAGTGCCACAGATTGCTGGCATTTATTTTGAATGTCACAGAGTGAGCATGTAGGTGGAGAGACACCGTCAGTATGAACACACGTGGGTGGAGACTGTGACTGTAGCAGTTCCATTTTGACAATATTAGCTACTTCTTCATCCGCACTCTATTATCACAATTACATATCTTATTTCCTTCAGGACCCGATGGCTTCGAGAAAGAGAGCTCCTGGATTCCTCGGTGAAGAATTTCAAACATGTTGTTGGAGAATGTTAAACACTATTGTTGGCCCCCAGAGCTTCAGTGATGACTTCAACTCACAGTCACGGCTTATTGTTTTCAAAAGCAGACCAGGGAGAGGATGTATTTTTAATTTGGTTGTGGGAGTCGTGAATGAGCGTGTTAAATATTTAAGCAGGTGGACGCGGTCTGGAGGCCGGGAGCAGAGGATTGGCTGGTGCCTGTTGTCATGGCTCCCGGACACACTGGCGAGAATGACGGCCCTAACGAGGTAGTCTGACCCCAGATAGCCTGCAGTGCAAGCTGGTCATGTTGGCTTTAAGTACAGCGCCGGTCCACTCATGGCGCCTCTTTAATTAAGGTCTCAAAGGGGTTTTTGAACTTGACTGATTGTAGAGAGCTATAGAAGAGCTGGGGGTTGTAAAATGCCATTAATAGCATCCTACACATTTAAAACAAAGCTGCGAGAGTGTTGAGTGCATGGGACTTGAGTAAAGGTCGCAACCTTTTTGGTCCTGTCCAAATACAAGGAATGTCCTCATGCAGGGAGATCTAAGATCCAGTTTGCTTTGAAAGAGATTTAAATATTACATAACACAGCATCTCTGTGACCCTACAGAGAACAACGGGTTTGGAGAATGGAATAATACACTACCGTTCATAAGTTTTTTGTTTGTTTTTTTCATAAAGAAATTTGTATTTTTATTTAGCAAAGATGCACTAAATTAATAAAATGACAGTAAAGACATTTACATAAATTAGGTTATGTAAATTAGGTTATTAGGTTAGTTTCCTCAAAAATATTAAACACAGCATATTAGAATTACTTATGAAGAATCATGTGACACTGAAGACTTTTTGCAATACATTAATATAGAAAACAGTTATTTTAAATTGTAATAATATTTCACAATATTACTGTTTTAATTTACTTTTAATCAAATAAATACAGCTTTGTCGAGTTGTTGTTAAATAATAATAATAATAATAATAATAATAATAATAAATCTTGCTAACTCAGACCAGTTTTTTATGTTAAATACTCTTATTTATTTATTAATAATTATTTATATTCATTATTAATGTTTGAGTATTGTTGATTCATATTACATTATTCTTAGTTATTTATTATTTATTTGTTTATTATTATAAGATCAGAAAGATACAGGATTTGACTGTTTCATTCTGCCTTCTAAATTCCAGAAATCCTGAAAATAATTATATATTATTATATTATATTATATTATTTTTAATACATTATATAACTGATTTTGAATTTTAGGAAGGGTGTGGAAGGGTTGGATCATCATATTTAGAGGTCTGTGACATCTTTGGGTTATGATAGTTAACTAAAATAAAAAAAATAAAAAATTTTTTAATAGTTATTAATTTATTTAGATAGTTAATAATAATAATAATAATAAAAAATCGTTACTTGAAATAAAATAAACATTAACTGAAATAAAATGAAGTATTTGCATTTTATCATTTATTTGCAAGGCAGCATTTCTCAATTTCATTTAGCTGAATGTATTAAAATAACAAAGTCAAAACTGAAATAAAATTAAAAACTAGTCATATTTTCAAAAACAAATAAAAATGGCAAAAACACAACTAAATTATTAAAACTTCACATGAAATTAAAATGAAAAGCCTATTTAAAAAGTTAAGAATAATTGTAATAGTATCTCAGTGATAGTAAAATGACACCATCCCACATTTTCAAACAGACTAAGGCACTACTCGCTGCTTCTACTGACAACATCAAGGACACAATAACCTCACTGATGTACTAGCTCAACTATACAAGTCTTCTCGTCTCCCACAATGCCCTGCATCACTGACAGGTGTGTGACAAGCACGCATCGAGGTTGAAGGCCACGTTACCAATTTCTCTCTTTTTAGACATAGAGCTCGCTGGCTTTCTTGTGCTCTCCACTTTCAAGTTTCCTGTGAACTTCACATCAAACAGCTGAAGCCCTGTGCACTGGCTTTGAAGTGCTGGGGAGAGCTGAGCTCTGCCATCCCCTTGTACTGGCGCTGGTAAAAAGCTGCCATGCTAAAAAAGTCAAAGACCGCAGGGAACGGACAGTGAACTCCAGCCTCTCCGCCCTCCCTCTGCACCGAATGGAGTCTTTGAAACATATTTCACTCTTAATAATGATGTTTCAGCGCTGCTGTTAGCCACGACTGGAGCTGTGAGCATGTGTCAGGATTTGGACCTTTCAAGGTTTCGTTTAGCCAGAATCACTCATAACCTATAAAAGATAGACTCGGCAGAGTGAATGAATAATAGGGTATTAAAATATAAAAGCTGTGGTCACGCTAGAATTTGAGCATAAAACACTGCAACTGTCACACTCCACTCAAGGGTAGGGAAACGAGGAGGCAAGGAAATTCTTCACAACTCACTTTTAATAAACAAACTTAGGGATCGCAGGAGACACAGACAATCAGGGATAGACGATCAGACTGGACCCAGAGGCAGGGAAACACAATGCTTATAAACACTAGGAAATCAAACGAGGAAGAACTGCAACAGGTGGGGAGTAATTAACACAGACAGAGACTAATTAACTAATGATGACATAGAACGAGGAATGGAACAGGAAGTCCAAATAAGGGCACTAGAGGAGGGGAAACACGAGACACAGAGAGACAAAGTCTGACACTACTCCCCCCTCCCACCATCCAACGGGGAGGGGGGGTGGGCGCTCTGGAGGCCTCCACGGAACAGGAGTCAGGTATACTGGCCTCCAGAGCGGCGCCCGTTCCGGGAGCCATGGTGGGTCAGGGGACTCAGGAGGCCATGGCGGATCGGGGAGCTTGGGCGGCCGTGGCGGATGCGGGGACTAAGGAGGCCGTGGTGCATCCGGGGACTCAGGAGGCCATGGCGGATCGTGGAACTCGGGAGGCCATGGCGGATCCAGGGACTCAGGAAGCCATGGCGGATCCGAGGACTCAGGAAGCCATGGTGGATCGGGGAGCTTGGGCGGCCATGGCGGATCCGGGGACTCAGGAGGCCATGGCGGGTCCGCCTCCGAGACCGCGGCCCCAGCCCCAGCCCCAGCCCCCACCTCGGTCTCGTCGGCAGGAGCCCTACTACCCCCCTCCCCCCCAAAATTTCCTTGGGGAAATTAGCGGCTACATCGGGCACTTGGGGGCGCACTGGAGGCGCTGACTCTTGGGGGCGCTCGGGAAGGGCGGACCCTTGGGGGCGCTCGGGAAGGGCGGACCCTTGGGGGCGCTCGGGAGGCGCGGACACTTGGGGGCGCTCGGCAGGCGCGGACACTTGGGGGCGCTCGGCAGGAGCGGACACTTGAGGGCGCTCGGCAGGAGCGGACACTTGAGGGCGCTCGGCAGGCGCAGACACTTGAGAGCGCTCGGCAGGCGCGGACACTTGAGGGCGCTCTCGAGGAGCGGGATCTGGAGGACGCTCGCGAGTAGCGGGCTCTGGGGTGCACTGGCGAGGAGCGGGCTCTGGGGTGCGCTGGCTAGGAGCGGGCTCTGGAGTGCGCTGGCGAGGAGCGGGCTCTGGGGTGCGCTGGGCGAGGAGCGGGCTCTGGAGGGCACTTGCGAGGAGCTGACTCTGGGGTGCACTGGCGAGGAGCGGGCTCTGGGGTGCCCACTGGAGAGCACGTGCGAGGAGCAGGCACTGGAGGGCACTTGCGAGGAGCAGGCTCTGGAGGGCACTTGCAAGGCTCTGTCACTTGGGGGCGCTCTGGAAGCGCGGTCACTTGGGGACGCTCTGGAAGCGCGTACACTTGGGGGCGCTCTGGAAGCGCGGACACTTGGGGGCGCTCTTGGAGCGCTGACTCTGAGGGGCGCTCTGGAAGCGAGAACTCTCGGGGGCGCTCTGGCAGCGCGAAGAAAATTATTATTTTTGTTTTAGCAAGGTTATCAATAAAGGGACTGCTCACACAAAAATGAAAGTCCTGTCATCATTTATTCACCCTCGTGTTGTTCCAAACCTGTATGGGTTTCTTTCTTCTGCTGAACACAAAAGAAGATATTTTGAAGAATGTTGGTGCCCAGTCAGTTGCTGGTAGCCATTGACTTCCATAATATGTTTGGTTACAAACATTCTTCAAAATATCTTGTGTGTTCAACAGAAGAAAGAACTGGTTTGGAACAACATGAGGGTGAGTAAATATTTTCATTTTTGGGTGATATGATAATTTTTAATGATAATAACCATGCTACTGTAAGAGGTTACACTATGATATATCAATTCGCAAGTCAGAATTCACCAAATCTGATGCAGCGAAAAGTTTTCGCATGAGCTCGCGTTTCCAGTCTTCAGTGTTTGCATGCATATGAATGGAAATCAATGGAACAAAAAGCGTAATGACTGCTCCTGTAACCTGGGTGTGACAAAAAGTTACACTGCGAATCAAACCAAAACGTGAAAAGTTTGTATGTTTGAGCTTTATAAAGCCTAATAAAGTTAATGAACCATAACAAGTCCTAAAATATTTAAAGGGAAGAGAATGGACTAATTTGAGTTTATAAGTTAACTCATAGCGTTGCAATATTTTTGTAGCTTAGCAATGCTTTGAATGCCTGGTACTATGGCTGAAACCAAAATCGCATAGGCCTACTTCCCTATGTAGTAGGCGAAAAACAGTATGTGAAAAGAGCAGTACTATGACAGAATTCACAGTGTTCGTAAAACAAGTCAAAAACTTTCTCAATTACTTACTACTTCCGGCTAGATTCCGAGGAACACATTCAATAGATGCTTTACTATCCCATGAGGCCCTTACGAAAATTAACCATGATTTTATTATAGTAAAATTGTAGTAACCATGTTTTTTTTGGCATACTGACTACCATTTGTATAACCACAGTTTACCATGGTTAAACAATGGTTAGTCTTGCAAAACCATGGTTAAATTGTGGTTACTATAGTAGTCTAACCATGGTTTTATTTGTAGTAAAGCCATGTTTAATTTTCATAAGGGTGTGAGCGTACGTTTTGCTGACTTTTACAATGTAAGCTAGTACTTCAAAAGTATGTAGATCAACCTTTGGAACCTTGGTTATGTGGGTTACGTTTTAATAGCTTAAGAGAAAAGTAACTGTGCATGTTTCTCTCAGTGTTCATTTTTATATTACATGACAAATCGTGTTTATATTGGCACGGGCCCAGCCTGATGACGTCATAGTTTGGGGGCACGTTGTAGACGTGACAGGCGAGCGCCCAGCGGGCGCTAGGACCCGGCAATCCCGGAGTGTTTTATCTCCTCAATCCATTACATTCCCTCATTTATTCAGTAGATCCAGAGAGCGCAGCACAGCACAATAACTCACACACACTTCCAATTCCGACCATATTCACTGCACGGGAACAAAATGGTGAGGACTGAGAGGCAACGAGGAGAGGTGAAGGCCGAAGACTTGTTTCTGGAGTCCGAAACATTTTTGGATCAGCAAGATTTTGAGATGTCTACTTGTCCTTTCAATGACGTCTTCAACTCCAGAGACTCTTCCATGATAAACACTTTCCTGAAAAATGTACAGGTTTTATTGGAGGCTGCGCGTTATATTGAGAGCGCCGAGAGGAAGGATGGAAGTAAGTGAAATTATAGTGCACTTATGAGTGATTTCGACTCATTTGCGTTATGCAGACAAACTGTTTCATTGTCAATAGACTCAGACAACAAAGGAGTTCAACGCACAATCAGCCAAGTAGACGAGGAACATGTGCAATGTGCCCCGATATGCGATGCACGGCCACAATGCTTTTAAAGGATCAAGTTTCCAAAATGTAAAAGGAGAGCTTTTTCTATTTTAGCATTTTTGTAATACACATAATGCAGAAACTTAAATAGTTTCAAGGCTATTTTTAACTGCACAAAGTCATAAAACGCCAATTTTCACATATTTATATTTTATTGCATGTGTCAGAGACACAAAAGCAGGTGAATAATTCCCTCTGCAGCGCACTTAATGTCCCAAATCGCAGGCTGGCTGTCCCAAGCTGGCATGCACTGTTATATGGAGCAGTTCAGAGTCTGGCATTGTTCGGCAGAGAGACATACCAGGCTGTTTGCCATCGCTTTCTCTCGAGGAACATAAACAAGTATATAAATAAATAAATAAACATTTGCTGGCACAATGCACACGCTGACGTCACCTCTTACTGTGGTAGACTGTCATTTTTGCACCTTTAACTCTCCATTACGCACCTAGTATAACAGTGTATGTATGATGATTAAACATTTATCGTATAAATAAAGGCATTTGATCACATGAAGTTGTTTTTGTTTGAGCATTTGTGCTTTGTCCAGATAGGAAATTGTAGGAAAATATATTTGGCGCCTGTGTTTAAGGCCGATTGCGTCTATTATGCAACTATTATAAAGAGAGATTAAATCGAAGCGCTTTAGAAACGATACATTTTGATCACGTTTTCACCATTCGCGCTTATTCGATTTATTTCATTATTATTCATTGCGATTTAAAGCAAACCCGAGTCACCCCGGATAAATCTGAAATGTTATATGCAGACTGCATATTTCTACTTCAAAAGAGTTCTCCAATTCGCCTTCCTGTTTCCTAGGGGGGTGTGTTCACATGACATCCACATGGCGCACGTTGCGCTGCTCTGATTGGCCAGAGCGTGTTGCCTTGGCGGACGCTTACTAGGGCCTCTGACCAATCACGGCGCTGCGGTGCTGTGATGTCATATGTTGCTGGGCCTGGTTTAAACGGCACTGGAAGTGAGGGATTGTGGGAGTTGAAGTGCGCAGTATCAAAACGGGAAAATGGCAAAAACGGCATTTTTAAATCATGTAACGCAGATTACATTATGGCTAATGGCTGCTTATCAAATTAAATGTTAAATAAATGGATAACATAAATTTAGATTTGTTTAAATTGGTATTAGCTTGGAGTGCACAGCTATGTAGGAAACCCGGGCTTCAGTTACAGCATTACCCTGTACAACATAAAAAAAACAACACAACAGCAAGTAACAGTATAAAATGAATATATATATATATACATATATATATATATATATATATATATATATATATATATATGTTTGTAGGTATGTTTTAATCTCATTGGCTATAACTTGCTAGATATTAAGAATTAAGGCAGACTTTGTCTAATTCGTGTATAAATGTATTTAATATTAAATAATATCTAATAAACTAATACTACACATAGATTTAACCATCCAAGCAAGGATATTCTTCTAATAACTAATAGCATGCCACAACAATAAATCAGCGTGCCCTGTTCGAGTTAAAGGGCCGGATGGGTAAAGGACTACATTTCCCACAATCCCCCGCGCTGAGGTCTCTATCCTCTCAGCTGTTAAAACAGTAGGTAAACAAACTAGAGGAGGAGAAAACAGCGCAAGCACCAGGGACTTCGCAGGCTGGGCACTCGGGGACTCTTTTGTACCTGTTTCTATTCATTTTATACTCTTTGTATTCGACTGTTTTCCTATAGCACTTTTACTACTTTGATATTCAGGCGACGGATGTCTTATTTGTGTTTGATTTATTGTAACTAGCTTGGTAACAGTGTAAGGAAATACCTCGAGCCGACGGTTCAGCAAATAGAAACAAAAACACAAAACAGGTGAATCGTCGGAGGATATTCAATGCTACGTTTTGCGACGCGGCAGCTGTCATCGTGATCACATATCAGACAAATAAACGACACGCATCTAGATTTATTCAAACGATGACTGCTGTGTTGAATATCCAGAGGTTACTGGAAGCAGCCGAATATATAGAAAGGAGAGAAAGAGGTACATGATAGTGCTATTTATAACATGCAAACTGTCCTACCAAAGAGGCCAACCTGTGAATTGACTGTATGTTGAGGTATTTAACGGGACTTGGCCCGTGTCTGGTTAGATGTGACACGTTTCTGCGGTGTCTTTTTCAGAGAGTGAACACGGATATGCCTCGACCTTTCCGTCTGTTCAGCACTCCAGCTACCAGAGACAAAGAAAATTCCGAAATAAAAAGTGCAGCAGCAACAACCACAACAACAGGTAAGCACATGACCCGACTCTCCACTTCCACGAGAGGGAGAAAACACTGCTGGAGAGAAGCCAGAGAGAGACGTGCGCATAGATCACACTGCTATGACATCTGTCACGACCTGCCACTGCTTCTAATACTGGCTTGAATCATTGCTGCTGTAATTTATAGATCATTTTCTAGTCGCCTTTTAGTTTATGGCTTAGTTTTTGATATGTTAAATAAAATAGTATAAACTTTTAAATGCCTTTCATAAATATAGCAAAGAATATCAGATATATATTTTTTAATGAAATAGACATTTGTGCGTCTAAAATAAGGTGTATTATTATTATTTTTTGTTGCTTGGTTTGTTTTGGCGAAAGGGAGCTCTCATCAGCTGATTGTCAAACAGGACTGCTGCAGCTTTGAGGTTAGGGACCGTGCGAAAACTCACGTCCTGTTTTCGCCTTTAAGCGCCTCTGGGTTTCGGTTTGTTTGAACCGAAAGTCTGCAGTGTCGAAATCTTCGGTTTATTTTGACGCGTATGCGGTTAATGTCGATAAACAGCGGGGAAAAACAAATCGGGTTGCACTGTTGGTTCTCACGAGAGGAGTACTTTAATTTAGCCCCGGACCCTTGAATGCACGGCTCATATTTACAGCATGTTGTTTTCTGGCTGCCAAGGTGAACAGCCTGAGGCGTGTTTATTAAATTAATTTTCCACGTTATTCTCCTTCTAAAACATGTTTTGGAAAATTGTCACCGGTCTTGTTCCGCTAATTGTCGATTTGATAAAAGAATCTAATCGAAAATACAATAACAGGCGTTTTAATCCGTCTATTAAAAGGCGCTTTGTTAAATCACGAAAATGGTGCGCGGCTATGATGCTAATTCATATTATGTTGGTAAACAGTTTACTAGCTTTAGAGATGGACAAAAAAATGTCATCCAAGTTGGCAGCTCATTAGGTTTTGTTATGCCCAGAATTGCCAACTGGATAGACAGTGCGAAAATTAACCATGGGTTTACTACAAATAAAACCAAAAACATGGTTATTATAGTTAAACCATGGTAACCACAAATTAACCAGGGTTTTGCTACACTAACCATAGTTTAACCATGGTATTTGTAGTAAAACTGTGGTTATACAAATGTAATTAATCTGCCAAAAGCCATGGTTTACTACACACTTGCTAAAATAAAACCATGGGTAATTTTTGTCAGTGTATGTTTATTCATGTTTAACATGCAATCTAGGTTGGACACTTTTTGTGATGCCTAAAATATTGTCTGTGTAGGTAGTTCACTAGGTTTCACTAGGTCCCAGAATTTATTCCACTGTAGGCAATTTACCAAGTTTTGTGTTGCCCAAAAAATGCTGTCCAGATACAAATTGAGTTGACCAAAAATGGCATCTGTCTATGGGTTTCGAGCTGACTAAAATGCCATCTAGGTACAGGTTTTGAGTTGACCAAAAATACCGTCTAGCTGGGTCATTCTACAGAAACGTCCACTTTTGGTATGGCAAGATGTCTTAAAATTTATTTATTTAAACTTAGACCACATTATTAGATTACCTTTTGACTTTATGAATTCATATAAATGACAGCTTAATTTTTTTTATATATTTTTTTTAGCTTATTTGTGCAATTATTTCAAGACCGCATGTACTATTTTTTTGTCACTGGTGTTACCTTCTTTAGCAATGTTAAAAGTTTTTATGAATTTTTTTTTCAGCACATGTAGTCAGAGTTACAGAAAAATAATGAAAATGCACGAAATAAGGAGATTGTTTTATTATTTAATGTGACAGATAAAAAACAGTACAGTAACACAATGAATCACCAGTGACATACATAAGACCTGATATACTGATCTTCACTGGTGTTATCCATAAGGAAGGTAACACCAGTGACAATTTTCATGAAAAATGCATTTTACAAAATGTCTGCTGCAAGATATCAAACCACATGTTGTCAATCATGGTATACTCACTAAATTAAGTAGTTTAATCCATTTGTATTATAGTTTTTTTTTTTTTTTTAACAGTAAATAGGTCATATCAGTGACATCAACTAAAAGCTTCATATGAAATCATGAGATAAATGAGAACATTTCTGATAACTGAAAAGAAACAGTGGACGTAACATGGGCCTTTTTTCATAGATGTTTATGAAATAGGAAGAAGGAAGTCGAGTGATGTCATCAGTGTGATTTTTATTTCAAAATAAATGAGTTTGGTTAAATGGTAACACCAGTGACAACTCCAGGGGACCACTGTTTTCATTATAGATTTTATAATATTTATTCAGCATTTTGTTTTATTATGCCATTTATATCATATATTTGATAGTTATGAATACATTATTGTATTTTAAATGGTAGAAAAACCTGTTTTTGACCTAGAAATAAAGCACTTTCCCTCTGTAAATAGCTGTGGGGACGAGCAGTTTTGTGGTGCTTGGAATTCTTTATAATTAATTAAAAACAAATATTGCCACATTGATGGCTCAAGAAGGTGTAATTGTTCAAATAACATATTGTTTCATTTGAAAATATAAAGAAATTGTAACCCTAAAGTGTTTTTCAAGTGTAATATTTCTGTAAAGGCTAGGGACAGAAAAATTGACATTTCCATAGAATGACCCAGCTACAGAATTTGAGTTTTATCAAAATACCATCTAGCTACAGGTTTTGCATTGACCAAAATGGCAGTCAGGTGAGCAGCTCACTTTGGTTATTTTTTCCTCTTCTCTCAGATGCAATGTGTGTGCGAGTATGTTTAGTGTTGTCAGTTCCGTCAGTTTGTTTCACTGCATTAACAGACATCTTGATGACTGATCTCAGGTCTGTGTTACTGTACACAAAGCGAGTACTGATGGAGGGAATGTAAAGGAAACACTTATCGGATCATCTGGCATGACTGTTTGTCTCCCGAGAAGAGGTCATTCAGGCTGCTTCGGTTGAATTGAAGATGGTGGAAAGATTGTGAGGAAAAAATACTTTTCCACATGTTTAAAAAACTGTGTGGGGCATCATTTTTTTTTTTTTTCGTATGCCTTTGGCAACCCACATTTTTAAGCATTAAAACACACGATTGTTTCACTTCTGCCGTGAATAATAAATACAGAATACACCAGTGTTAAACTAAAAAAAAAAACATACATAACTGGTAATTTCCAACCAGGATGTTGTCCGTTAAGTCAAATCAACACTGTGTGCCATTTTTACAGTCTTTTCCTAGAGTGTATGTCTCTTGACACTACACATCCTATCACATAAAAACAAGAGCTGTGAAAACAGCCATACAGTTATTTTTTTTCACCTGTCTTTTCCTCCCTCGCTCTATTGCTCCTCCCCCTTGAGCTTGCAAGCATCCTCCTGTGCAAAAGTGGCAATACCATAAGGTCAGCTACAGGATGCCTGAAAACACGATCTTGGTATTAATAGTCACCAATAAAGGGAAGCGGTCACATGACCCACGGAGAAGTAGGCCCTCGCTGCAGCCATGTCTTGCTGCCCCTGCAACGGCTTTGCCGTGCACCGGTTCGGCCGGCCATTTAGAGCTTTGGAAAAGCTTTCAGCATGTTGCCACACAAAGAGCCTCTTAGGGGGACGGCTGATTCACTTTACATTATTAACATAACACTGACTCGTGCTCTCGGAGAGGGCGAGAGAGAGAGTGAGAGAGAGCGTCCACTGGCACTCACTCATTGTGTGAAGAGGAGAGCTCTCTCACGTGCTCGCATATAGGCTGGTCATTGTGCTCGCTTTCTCTGCTCTGCACACTTTATTTCTCTGTCTTTACGCTGCAAACAAAGAGTTGCAGTGACATGTGGGACATTTAGAGGAGCCTTTATAATTCCCTCTGGAGCCACTGGATTGGTTGTGGCTGGTTCAACCCCCCCAATAAATATTAATTAGTAAATCCATTGGAACCTTTAATGACGCATGCTCTTGTTCTTATGCTCTTATGAACGGCCGAGATTTTTCCCCACTTACATTTACATTTACATTTAGTAATTTGGCAGATGCTTTTATCCAAAGCGACTTACAATTGGGGAATACATAAAGCGATTCATCTTGAAGAGGCAATCAGACAGAGGAAGTGCTCGTAACACCAAATCTCAGTCATTGTTCAAATAAGTACAAGCTAGCAAGGGAAGGGAAGCATACATGTTCTCTGATCTCATGATGAGAGCTGACATTTAATTCTGGAGATAAGCGCTCAAGAAATGAGCTTATGCTTATCATGGGGGTTATGATAAAAACTTTGCACTTATTTCCTCATAGACTCACAAGCAAGTTGATGTTTGCTCATTCATTGCTTCTGTTTTGTTTTATAGGTCCACACACAATGAGCTGGAGAAAAATCGGTAAGTACAAGTTTTAAGTTATTTTTTTTTTACCTTAATACTGAGAACACTGGCAATTATAAGCAATATCACAAGCAAATAGGCTATCACTTAAACTTGCCCCAACCTCATGAGCACCACAACTTGAACATGTGCGCTAATTGTCATGATTACAAATAGGTACTAAAATTTTTGGGAAAAAATTAGGGGGGCCTAAAATTATATTTAGGCCCCAATATGAGACCAATGCTTTAGTTTTTGTTTAGTATGTTGTGGTTGAAAACAGTGATGCATTGCAGTCTTTTACTCACAATCAAATTTGGAAGTTAGAGCTTTGTGGTTTGGTTGCTATATTTCCTGCTTTGCTTTTTTGTAGAGCATTGGCATGCAAGTGTTGGTAAATGAGGGAATAGTCTATATTTGTCATTGCAGAAAATACTTGCAATAAACAACATTGTAAAGATCCTTACTAATGAGACAAGTTATGCAAGTATTGAAGCTACTTTTCAAAATTCATTAAATATGAAAAATAAAAACTGCATTATTTAGGGCGAACAGGAAGTTTTAAACACGGAAGAATTGTCCTACAGCTTGTCCCTGCAGCAACAGGTACCTAAAAGTGAAAGTAAGAGGTGACCCAATTCTGCTAATCTAAGGGCATTCCCTCTCCTCATGGCTCACCCGCCCCTCGGTCCTGCACAACTACTGCAGCCTCAGTTTCAGATTACTGCCCAGAGTCCAGGGAGATGACAGAAACCAGAGACGCACTCATATGTCCGTTCTTTCACAATGTCATTTGCATAATAGGAAGTTCACAGAGGGAAACCGGTTATTACTGAAGGTGTACATTATTAGGAGAATACAAGTGTGATTTCTTTGAAATGTCCCAAACATATGGGTGGTGTTTTTCTTTGAAATCGCCACCCATGTGCGGAGTGAGTGCAATGCGTGAGTGTTTACAGATGATGGACTGTATGTTCTGGTCTCATGAGTGCATATCTGATAGGCATTAGACACTGACAGTGCGGGGCCTGCTGTTTAGGCTCTGTGCACGCGAATACTGGAGGCTCCACTTCAAAGACCGAAAATAACTCTCGTCTAGACTAACAGGAACTCCTTTGTGACCCTCTGTATGAAGACCTGGAGCTCTATTAACTTTTCTTAAGCACAGCTTAATCATGGAGTGTCGCGTCTATTTGCTTGCCAGTCATTTTGGATGGGACATGGGTGAGACAGGAAACTTGGACAAAGACTTTGCTGCAGAATCATTGGTGGACCAAAGCACACAGTTTTACTTGAGTAGTTTTAAATGCACCATATGTATGTGTGCATGCAAGTAGACTCATCTCCTCCCAGACCGGCTGGGTTTCTCAGATAATGTCTACACATGTGAAGGGTTGTCAGTGCACCGGCATAGAGTTGTATGGGTTTGGTACAGATAAAGAGGAGAGGGCTTGTCGGACAGCCTTTAGTGTTAGCACAAACAAATATTACACAACACATTATGACGGAGGTACAGTTAGCAGCCACACCCAACACCAAACCATATTACCCATGACTCCGCGTGACTTGAAGAGTTCTCAAAGTTAGGACACCTATAATTTTATTTTTTTTGTACCTAACATCCCAACAGCACAACGTTTTAATACATCCCATCCAATCTTCTTTCATGATAAACCAAAATACTTCAAAATAGTCAAATGCCTTGAGTGGCCCAACTGGAAGTACAAGGGGACATTTTCCTGCTTGCCAATGCCTTACTGCAGTCCCAGGTGGCAAGCGGTGACCATTTTGTGTCAGGCATCACATGCAGTTTTTGTTTGATAAAGATGTAAGATAGCTCAGTGTTTTTGCATGTGAGAAAGGAAGAGGAAGGAGATGAAAGCCTTGTGACCACATTCCGGCCTCTCGCAAGCCACCACACGTATACAGATAACACACGTGTGTTCATGCAAGCATGCCGTCGTTTGATCTTATGATGCCTTTGAACATATGTGGTGAGCCTCAACTTCCTAAACTTGGGTTTGGTTGCACAGTTCCGATGTCAGCTAAGGAAGATGTTGAATTGAACTGAAATCACTGATTTCATTGCCAATTATGGGTATGTGGTAGTGTTGGGCGATATGGTCATTTTTCATATCGTCATATCGCCAGCCTGTGAGATCGCCGATACACGATATTATCGTGCATGGGTGGGTGTGGGCAAGAAAGAGACTCTCTGTACTTGTCATAGGCTATTTCATAACTATTTGGTGATTTTAAACTGTGCGTGCGTGAGAGAGAGAGAGCCTGGAAGTACCAGTAACCGAAATAATATACTTTCAAACATACTGAAAAACGAACAAGTTAAATATAAAAATATTTAAAACCGCTAGTTCATATTCAGATAAAGCAGTCATACATCGCTATTAGGACCGCGCGTCCTACTGTGACAGGTTTGCCGCATCGGCGCGGAAGTTATCAGTCTAAAAATCAGTCAAGGTGAAAATCAAAAGTAGATTTATTTTAAAGAGCAACAGTTTAACACTAAATGTTGGACATAAATTAACACGTTAAAGATAAAAGTATTAAAAAATTGCCTGCACTCGGACAGGGTGCACGACTGTCCGCGAGCCCTCTTGATGACGAAAATGACATAAGGACGGTGCGCTGACGGCCGAAATAGGCCTATACTTTGGCCTTAATCCTCATTTGCGTGTGTGTGTGAAGTGCGGCGCTGAGGTGAAATAGGGCAGTTTGATAGCCCAATAATAATAGGCCGCCTCACAATAATAATAATAATAATAATAGTTTTTTACATTAATTGGAGAATGAGCCTAATATCGTCTTGACTATCTACAAAGACATTTGCTATTGTCGATATCTCTGACTATCGTCGATACACGATACTATCATCTATCGGCACAACCCTAGTATGTGGTTGTTAATTATTGGGTATATGAAAGCGAGGGTGTTTGGTTGTTTAAGCATGCTGTCGTGGATGTGTGGGCTGTGGTGTGTTTGACAGTCAGAATGCAAAGGCTCAGGAATAAAGCTGCCAAGCTGGCTTACTGAAAATAGACCAGCGGCCCTAAGAAAATATATTTTCAGAACGTAGATACGCTTGGGCTGATTGGCTACAACACCCTTCCGCCCACAAAGAGAATCATTAGGAATAAAGTGCGTTTAGAAGATACATCGTCATCCATTGCCAAAGTGTGCTCCTCAAGAACTCGCTGCCGATGACCTTATAAGTTGTCTACGGCAGTACAGAGGAAGCTGGATTCAGAACATTCCGCTTCTCCTGGGAATTCCGGAACCCCCTGGAAGGGAAGCTGAGAACTGACTGTTCTCTCTGACCTGATGCCTTGTAAGCTTTTCTTGGCCAGCAAAAGCAGCTTAGGAAGTGTGATCTTTGGTCAAACAAGCAATGCAGACTCTCACACGTGCCAGGGCATGTTCACAGTGCACGCATAGATGCATACTGCTCTGGGTGTTTTGGGTGAGTCAGGAAGGGCACACCCCTGTGGCAGCCTTTGGGTTATGTCTGAAGAGTATAGCAGAGGACAATTGAGATTCAGTGGCCACTAGTGCTCTGCCTTGCCCCACATTTACTGTGTTCTGTAAAAGAACACTGTTTCATTGCACATCTCGCTTCAAATGCAGCACGAATAGTTACTAGTCGGTAAGGTTACAGAAACGACACACAAAAAGACCCACATCTTTGATGCCACCATAAACCTTTCTATACATACACCCAACATTTTTAGACTCCTCCTTAGTAGTACAACCATATTCTTGAATTACAGGCTGAAATCTAGGAAGCAAGTAACATTCCTGAATGACACAGTCAGTTGAATATCACCAGCAACACCCTTAAAACCTGTTGAAATGAAATTTGTATGTTTTTTGTTTCTACATTGTGTAAAAGTATGACAGTTTGCAGGCCTGGCAAGGATGTAACCAAACATTCCAAATTGGTGCAAGGACCAAATCTAATTGCTTAACAATTGGCCATTGAAAAAAAAAATATTATTGGGACATGCCCTCCTCAATGTTTGTGGTAGTTACAGCCCTTAGGCCTACCACAGAGTGTCATATATTGAGTTATGCTTGGCCTAGGAAATCATCATAGCAGGAGGGACAAAGCTATACTATCCAGCCATCCAATCAGTGGACCTCCTGAAAGTCGTCCAATCATAACCAACCACATTGGTCTGCACCCATGGTCCTTTTCTTTGTGTGTCATGGTCTTTGATCTGATTACGGAAGAGACCTATGTCTGTTTGCCCTTCCACCACCGCTGTGTGTGTATTTTTTTGTGTTCGGATTAAGCATCCTTCCGGGGAAGTAAAATGGATTGAGTGGATTTTCTGTGAGAGAGTGGTGTGATCCAAACATCTGGTGATGTTTCTGTTTTCTGATTTTGTTCCGTTTGTTTTTGGGTTCACCTCACGTATATTAGATTATCCAAAGTGTCCACAACCTTCTAGCCAATTGAAACCCACATAATAGAGAGCCGTACAATAGAGAATTTGTGTTTTCCATGCACGCAGCCATCTGCAGGAGCTGTAGGGATGGGGGCAGCTATCACATGACCACACACACACACACAAACTCTGTGGGCATGTGAGTGGGGTCTGCTGGTCTGGGCTGTACGGAGCAGATTACAGCTCAGCACGTGTGAACTAATCCATGTGTTACTGATGGGCCAGAGTGGGCCTTGCTCCACCACAGCTGTTACTGTATGAGTTTGTACGTGCTCCTTTATTTCCCTGTGGATTGTAGCCATCGCTCTGCCTGTAGTGTGTGTTATTGTATGTGTGTTTAACCAGGGATGCAGCAAAGGTATATCCTCGGCCCGATGTAGGTCTCGTTCTGTCTCCCCCTACTAGGGATGGGTCTCAGTGTTCGACTAGTTGCACAACAACTGACTAGACGAATGGAAGTGAGACTAGTTCATCCAGGTTTTTTCATTTGTTTGTTTGTAGTTTCTGATATTTTAGTGCTGCTTGTTGTATTACATCTCGCACAATTTTTTGAGCATCCCAATGAGAATTGCTTTCAAGACGTGGATGAAGTCATAAAGAGTCCAACTTCTTTAAACCCTTGCAGCCTATTACATTACTTCATGTTCTGTTGATGTTGAATGAGACTAGTCCGTCGACTAGCTATATGCAGGCAAACCAATCACCATTTGATTTTGAAAATATGTATTTTTGCACATCCACCCCTTTTTTGTGTTGTACAGTAAGCTGTCTTTGGTTCACCCCATGCATGGCTCAAAGGTTTCTTTGTTTCCGAGCATGTTTACATATAGTGCCGTCATAGTGTCTGTCTCTACTCTCTTTCCACTGGTATCAGTCTCTTCATCCTACCTCTTTATTCATCTCCCTTTCATTCTCTCTATCCTGACTACCCCCACCTTTTAACTTTACATCTGCAACCATCCCTGCACTCCCTCGTTCTCTGCCCACACTTGAAGGTTGCTTTTTTTCTCAGCATGTGTACGTTGCTTTTAGGTTGGTACATCTCTCTAATGTCATGCTCACCTTGCTTTTCGTCCAGTTTTTGGACAGATTACATGAGAACGGAGGACTAGCACCAGTAATGGCCTCCCATCTGTGTCTGTTTATGTGGTGGGGGAGGATACCTCTCGTGTTTAATCTGAGAGCTGTTCGAGAGCTCGGGACTGTTACTGATATGATGGGGACACATCTGCATGCTCACCCATTGTGACACCATAAAGCACGTGGCCATACCTTTAAATAAAACAAGGATGGTAACCCAGATCAAGCTGTCAGTCCTGCTGTATTGATCAGATCCGAACTTGGGCTTGAGAACCCAGAGCCTGTTCTCGCTTTGTAATCTGTGCAGTGGTGTGCAATAACCCAGCCATGTGACACGATGCTTCAGAGGCATCATGTGAGGCAATGGAGAAAAATATACTATGGGACAATCCGTAGGAAAAAACCCTGACGTTTTTAGTATGCGTGCATTGTTGTACGGTGACTACATGCCATCATTATGGCTTGGGGTTTCATCTATATTACATGCACGTGATGCTATATATAGGTGGTTGGTTGCGAGAGAGGATGCAATTCTCATTCTCACTTAAAGAAAAATTATAAGATTCAGGAACAATATAAATCAATTTCATGTGCGTTTCTATCAGTGGAGAGCTGTGCAGATTTTTGTTTGCTGCATAGACAGAGGTGCTGCGTGGGAAAATGTGAGATTTCCTGCTGTTGAAGCAAGCTATGATTATACGTGTGTATATATGGATATTTGGCAAATAGCCAGGCCAGTATGTAATTTGCATACTTTTTTCCATGCTCTTGTGTGGGGAAAATGAGTTGAATATTTTGTTCTTAATGCAGATTATAATTTAAGAGTGTGTTCGAATAGCGTCGACCCCCTCTTGACCTTGACATTACTTATTACCATGCCAGGCCCATAGCATTATGCCAACTCCATTCATTATTTACCAATAAACCAAGCAGAATCTGGAGCAAGCATGTGTTTTCAACCCCTAATAAAACCCCCACCACACTAGAGGACAGAAAGGACGGATCTATCCGTCCATCTACAGATATACAGGTGCATCTCAATAAATTAGAATGTCGTGAAAAAGTTCTTTTTTTCTTGTAACTTATTTCAAAAAGTTAAACTTTCATATATTTTAGATTCATTACATGTAAAGTAAAACATTTCAAAAGTTTTTTTTTTTTTGTTTTAATTTTGATGATTAGAGCTTACAGCTGATGAAAGTCAAATCAGTATCTCAAAATATTAGAATATTTACATTTGAGTTTCAATAAATAACCATCCATACAGTATAAATTCTGGGTATCTCTTGTTCTTTGAAACCACAATAATGGGGAAGACTGCTGACTTGGCAATGATCCAGAAGACGAACATTGACACCCTCCACAAAGAGGGTAAGTCACAGATGGTCATTACTAAAAGGTTTACCGTTTACAGAGTGCTGTATCAAAGCATATTAAATGCAAAGTTGACTGGAAGGAAGAATTTTGGTAGGAAAAGGTGCACAGGCAACAGGGATGACCGCAAGCTTGAGAATACAGTCAAGCAAAGCTGATTCAAACACTTGGGAGAGCTTCACAAGGAGTGGACTGAAGCTGGAGTCAGTGCATCAAGAGTCACCACGCTCAGACGTTTTCAGGAAAAGGGCTACCAAGCCACTTCTGAACCAGAGACAACATCAGAAGCATCTTACCTGGGCTGTGGAGAAAAAGAACTGGACTGTTGCTCATTGGTCCAAAGTCCTCTTTTCAGATGAAAGTAAATTTTGCATTTCATTTGGAAATCAAGGTCCCAGAGTCTGGAGGAAGAGTGGATAGGCACAGAATCCATGTTGCTTGAAGTCCAGTGTGAAGTTTCCACAGTCAGTGATGATTTGGGCTGCCATGTCATCTGCTGGTGTTGGTCCACTTTGTTTTCTGAAGTCCACAGTCAATGCAGCCATCTACCAGGAAATTTTAGAGCACTTCATGCTTCCTTCTGCTGACAAGCTTTATGGAGATGCTGATTTCATTTTCCAGCAGGACTTGGCACCTGCCCACACTGCCAAAGGTACCAAAAGCTGGTTCAATGACCATGGTGTTACTGTGCTTGATTGGCCAGCAAACTCGCCTGACCTGAACCCCATAGAGAATCTATGGGGTATTGTCAAGAGGAAGATGAGAGACACCAGACCCAACAATGCAGATGACCTGAAGGCCATTGTCAAAGAAACCTGGGCTTCCATACCACCTCAGCAGTGCCACAAACTGATCACCTTCATGCCACGCCGAATTGAGGCAGTAATTAAACCAAAACGAGCCCCTACCAAGTATTGAGTACATATACAGTAAATGAACATACTTTCCAGAAGGCCAACAATTCACTAATTTTTTTTTTTTTATTGGTCTTATGAAGTATTCTAATTTGTTGAGATAGTGAATTGGTGGGTTTTTGTTAAATGTGAGCCTAAATCATCACAATTAATAGAACCAAAGACTTAAACTACTTCAGTCTGTGTGCATTGAATTTATTTAATACACGAGATTGACAATTTGAGTTGAATTACTGAAATTAACATTTCCATGACATTCTAATTTATTGAGATGCACCTGTATGTTTATAAACATTACAATGCAAGTGCACATTATATATTGCATTTGTTTGTTTGATAATTAAATGTAATCCAACATTTTACGATCATGACAGCCCTGACAATGAGCGTGTGTTTATTTTTATGAGTCATTTATAAGGAAATGTGAAGATGTTTTGACATAATAAAATTCTTGCTCGGGGTGTAAGAGAGAGCAGGTCTGAACACGCTCAAACGTAAGAGGCACGTTTGATTTGAGTTATTATTGAACAGAGTTGTAGAGTTCTCTATGTGACTAATGCAGAGGACTATAAAACTTGGCATCTTCTACCAGCGCCAGATCTTGACCAGAAGAATAGACTCGGCTTGCAGCTTTGAAGCACAGATTCTGCACACCCACGATTATCAAGGGTCGTTCATTTACTCTGTTCCAAAACCAAATGAACTGCCTACGGAGGCAGCATTTTAAGGCAATATAGTTTACTTGTTTTAGTCACATTTGCCTTGTGGAAAAGGCAATCCCAGAATACAGTGCAACAAAAAACTATCAATAAAAATGGAAATTTTATGTTTCTGTGTGCAGTATTGCACTGTTAGCTTAACCTCATGCTAATGTCTTTGGACTCCATTGGAGTCAATTGTAAGTTGAGTTTCCCTTGCAGAGGGCTTTTTATTTGTCTGTACTTGTATAATTTTTCATATCAGCCATTTATGAGGTTCAAAGACTGTTCACTATTAAAAATAAAGGTTGTGTTGGCACCAATAGCCTTGTTGTGGGTAACACACCGACATACAGCGCTGTTGCGCTACGGTCGTCCCGAGTTCGAATCCTGACTCGAGGACTTTCTCGATCCCCCCCTCCCCCATCTCTCTCCCACTTCGCTTCCTGTCAGTTCTGGTCTGTTCTGTCATAGGCAAAAATGAATCTTAATATAATAAAGGTTGCAAAAGGGTTGTTTAGGAGTGATGCCATAGAACAACTGTTTTCGGTTCCCCAAATAACTTTTCAGTGAATAATTCCTAAAATAACCATGTTTTCTTAATTTGAAGAACATTTGAAAAATCTAAAGAACATTTTTCCACTATAAAGACCCTTTTGTACAGTAGAAAGGTTCTTGATTGATGCCAATAAAGAATCCTTATTTTTAAGACTGTAGAATTCCTCCTTAGAAGGCAGCTGCCTATGTAGGAATCAAACTGCTAATTTTGAATTTGCAACAAAGCTAATGTGATAAAGTTAATCTATGTTACATAACTTTACTGCGCATGCATTGTCGTTCGCTCTGCAAGTTATTCATAGTAACTGAAACACACCTAACTTTACCTAGACCATATTACGTCTAGCTTTTATGTGTTTTTGCGTTGGTTTCTGTTTTGATTTCTCACATTATGCAACCGGTCTTTTTAGGTACCACAGAAACTGAGGTGTTTAATGCATGACGTAATAATTAGGTATTTTAAAGATGTTGTTTTTCACTTAGCCTGCGAGACGACATACTTAGTGATTGTTGTTTGGCACACTCTCTGTCTGCTGACTGAAACAAAGTCATTATCACGCCACACACAGACGAAAGCAAACACGCGCACATATATACGGCCTTCCCGACAAGCGCTGTTTGAGTGCGTGACGTGGCGCTGTCATGCCTGACAGATGATATGTAGATAGCGTGAGAAGTACTTTAAATATATTTGGGTTACATCTGGTTGCCATGGTAAAGGGGTTGTAGGGCTGAATGGGTGTAGATGAATTAGAGGCCTGGTGCAGTCATTTGTATGAGCTACAAGTAAGTCTAAAATACCAGTCTGCTCCCTACAGCCATTAATGCACCAGGTTAATCAATCAATGTCCACACACACCGAGGCAGACACTGGAGCGTCTGTGACGGGTGTGTGTGTGTGAGAGACGGGTGTCCTGATAACAGTGCCCTCTCGGTAGTATACAGACAGAGCGATAAGGCTTGTGATAAATCTACCGCCATTGTCACAGGCCAAACAGACTGTGTGTGTGTGTGTGTGTGTGAGAGAGAGAAAGAAAGAGAGCAGCCATCTTCATTGCCGATAAGGTGGAATGCAAACCGAATTAGTTGAAAAGCCTCAATAACACAATTAGAGACTCGCGTGCTGATAGCGATCTCCTGTACAAAAGCACGCTCATGCTCACGTGCACTTGTAAAACGTAGACGGAGAGTCTGCTTGTGTTTTAAAGCGGTGCTGGACATCAGTGTTATGTATCATTGATATACTATTATAGTTTTTGTCCGTTTTGTTATTAGTGTTTTTTAATGTGTGTATAGTTTAAGGTTTTATTTATTTTAGTACTTTTAGTAAAAATATCGATCTATCGTTCGTTCTATCCATCTATTATCAATCATCTATATCTATCGTCTATGTATCTAATTTAATTATCATCTATCTGTTGTTTTATCTATAGTTCTATTGTCTGTGTCTATCATTCTGTCTATCTATATATCTATCATTCTGTCTATTGTTTTATTGCTCTGTCTATCTATCTTTCTGTCTGTCTGTCTATCTTTTGATTGTTCTATCTATCATTCTGTCTATAGTTCTATTATGTCTACTAGGGCTAGACAATAAATCGATGCAGAATCTATTCATGGATCTATTCATGGATCGATTCTGAGATTTTCCGAATGCATCGCAATTCCTCTGGAATCGATTCTGAGCTTAGATTTTAACAGCAGATGACTCTAGTTTTTATCCACACACTCAAATTCTCATGAAGAAGAGCGCTTGTGCGTTTGCCTAAATCTATAATTTCATCTCAGCTCAGAATGCTTTTATGACGCGAGATTAATGTAAACACAGACCACTGTGAACACCCTTGTTATTCACTTCAACCTTTTCGAATTTTATGAATGATTATTTTAGGTTCAAGTGTGTGTAAGGATTTAGAAACAAGCAGAGTACAGCTGTTTCTAAAGCATGCAGCACCATCTGATGTTAAAATCTAAGCTCAGAATCGATTCCAGAGGAATCGCGATGCATTCAGAAAATCTGCGTATCGATCCATGAATCGATTCTGCATCGATTTATCGTCCCAGCCCTTCTTTGGTTTCATCTGCTGTTCTTTATATTCTATTGTTTTCTCATTCTTAATTTTTATTTTATTTCAAGTATTAAAATGCTTATTTTTAGTTTTAGTTAACGCTAATAACTCTGTTGGACACACAGGTCACTTTTGCATCAGAAAGGAAACAATCTCAACCTCAACTTTTGAGTTCCTAGAATACAATCTTCAATAGTCAGTGGCATGTGTGGGTGTGCATGCGTGCCTTGTGTTTAAGCCAGAGAATGAGGTGTTGTCTCGTAAGCGGTTAGTCATATCACACAGGTACAGTGAGTTCATTGCGTTTTTTCAGGGCGTGTATGTATGAGGCTGAAGTTTCTGTTTGTCATGTTTCAGGCGAGCCC
Source organism: Aspiorhynchus laticeps (assembly GCA_023376895.1). Classification (NCBI taxonomy): domain Eukaryota; kingdom Metazoa; phylum Chordata; class Actinopteri; order Cypriniformes; family Cyprinidae; genus Aspiorhynchus; species Aspiorhynchus laticeps. The sequence continues at coordinate 2,029,635 of JALXFT010002236.1, read as the reverse complement.
ACCTTCGTTTGTGTCTGGAGCGATTGAAGGGTCTCATTCCGCTCGGAGCAGACTGCAGCCGCCACACCACTCTGGGACTGCTCAACAAGGCCAAATCACACATAAAGGTAAACACACTTCAGAGGAGCTCCTAAATTAAGTTAATGATGTCGGAGCTGTGGCCTAGTGGTTTGTGCACATGCTCTGACACATTGAGCAATGGTGCTCATGTGGGAAATTTGATTCTAATTTTTAGTTTTCATTTTAGGTTAACTTGTTTTGTTTTTATTTATTTTTAATTTCAGTTTTCATTTTAGTATATCAACTTAAACGTATTTTTTTATTTTACACTAAATATTCACATCCGCACATTTAAACAGCCACAACACCTTAAAAAAAAAACCCACAGCTTCCTGTAAGCAGAGCCACGTCCCTTATTGTGAAAAATCAGTTTCTATGCCTTAAGAGCTTTTTTGTAAAACACGACAAGCACTACAGACAGATACTTTCTATTGTTGAAAATATGTATCTGATAATAGCCCTGCATTTTCAGTTTGGCTTTCATTCTGATGTCCTACTGGTTTTACCCTAATAACAGGTTAAGCTGTCCCGACCAGTTGCGTGTGTGTGTGCACACGTGTGTGTGTGTTAGTGGTTGTAGCTGGAGGTCATGCTGCAATGTTCTAGCGTGATGTGTTATAAGGTCACAAGGGTCATATGTGGAGGGATTATTGATCCGAACTGGAATCAGAACTGTAGTAAACAAATCCATTAGTCACATGAGCTTGACAAAACACACACCTCTTTAAATCACCCATCCTGCTATTTCATAAAGCATGATGTTAATGAAGTTGTTTAAAATTTTGGTTAGTGCTCTTGCAAATCAATGCAGGTTTGAATCTGGCTTGCAACATCTCCCAATCCTGAATTGATAAAAAGAAACAAAATAATATAAAGGTCTTGTAGCGCTGAACGTGTCTTTACTTATGCATTACTGTAATAAGCATTGATTGGTGTAATTCTTTTGTGCGTGCCGTTAGTGATTTTCCGTAATTATCCATGATAATTATTATGTGAGTCACCATTCTTTGTCTTTTCACAGAAACTGGAGGAAGCGGAGCGTAAGTCTCAGCATCAGTTGGAGAGTTTGGAGCGAGAGCAGCGTCACCTCCGGAGGCGTTTGGACCTGCTGCGGGGCGGCGGGGGCATGCTGGAGGGCGAGAGGATACGCACTGACAGTGTAGGGTCCACCCTCTGCTCCGAGAGATCCGATCGCTCCGACTCAGACCAAGGTTGGAGCTTCATGTGTTAATCCATTATATATAATGTAACCTTAAATACATCTCTATCTATCTATCTATCTATCTATCTATCTATCTATCTATCTATCTATCTCTATCTCTATCGTTTTGTCTGTCTGTCTCTATCTGTCTGTCTATCTCTATCTCTATCTCTCTCTCTCTCTCTCTCGGTCTATTTATCGGTATACAGTGGGTACGGAAAGTATTCAGACCCCCTTAAATTTTTCACTCTTTGTTATATTGCAGCCATTTGCTAAAATCATTTAAGTTCATTTTTTTCCTCATTAATGTACACACAGCACCCCATATTGACAGAAAAACACAGAATTGTTGACATTTGGAAGGCAGATTTATTTGGAAGGCAGATTTATTAAAAAAGAAAAACTGAAATATCACATACAGCCATGAGTCTTTTTGGGATCTATCTATCTATCTATCTATCTATCTATCTATCTATCTATCTATCTCTATCTCTGCCTATCGTTTTGTCTGTCTGTCTCTATCTATCTGTCTGTCTGTCGGTCTATCTATCGTTTTATCTATATCGTTTTATCTATCGTTCTGTTTTATCTATCTATCGTTTTATCTATCGTTCTGTTTTATCTATCTATCGTTTTATCTATCGTTCTGTTTTATCTATCTATCGTTTTATCTATCTTTCTGTTTTATCTATCTATCGTTCTGTTTTATCTATCTATCGTTCTATCTATCGTTCTGTTTTGTCTATCTATCGTTCTATCTATCTATTGTTCTATTTATCTATTGTTCTATTTATTTATTGTTCTATCGCTCTGTCTCTGTCTCTCAATTGACCGTTTGCAAAACCCACCCACCCTTAGTTACTGTTGCTATGCCCGACATACAATGCCGCTCTCACACTACACACATGTTCTCACGCAGTGAAAAATACATCGCAGCGCAAAGAGGAAACTGACAACACACTGACAGAGAAGACAGAGCAGGTTACTTCTGGTATGAAACAAGGTCTCAGGACCCTCAGCTTTTAAACTGTCATTTTTAAAGAAATTCAAACAATAAAAACAGTTTTGTGTCTCTTTAATGTGTCGTGACAGATCACTGTATTGCCTCAGTTCAAACACGTGAACCGATCGTCTTTTCATATTTACTTAAAGCACGAAATGAACATGAATAAACATCAGAAAGTGTTTTATTTCAACCGTGGAACACAGCATTTTTCAAGTTTAAGTCGACCGAAGTTAATCTACTCTTCTGTCTGATTTGAGGTTAAGGCTAGAAGGAGACAGCTGTGGCTATACTGGGCATGCGTATTTACATATTTTCCAAGCCGACAATATAACGTGAAACCTTTAAAAAATGGTTTTAAAAAGTACATAGCGCCATAGTTTCATCACTTTAGTGTCGCAGTGACCGTCTTTTTGCAGTAAAGGACCTGTTATAGTTTAATGAGCGGGAAGATGACATGAAGCAACGTGAGGAGAGCTGCATTGAAAACAGATGAGCGCACATGTGCATATATACAGCTCCCATTCGGGGTGAGGTTCACAGGATTTTGTCCACAGAATGATAAGAGCACACGTTTAAACATATTATTTTATTATTTAACACTTGGTATTTAAATTTAGCGCTGCAAGCTATGCGTACAGCGCCGGACATGACAGATTTTCTGTTACGCAAAACAAGTACTTTAAAGGAATAACTTAGCTTGTTGCCGTTACCGTGGCAGCCATCAACAGCACAGCTTAACCCTCTGCACATTTTTATATTGAGTTATATTGAAAAAGTTTTAATTCAGTCGATCTTTTTTACCCCGTTTTAACATGGATTTCTATGGAGACAGGCCGTAGCTGTCGGGCAAGATGGCGGATAGCAGCGGCGGCGCATAATCTCTGCGTTCTGATTGGTCAGATCGCCTGTCAATCAAGCTCTTTGCGAACGGTCAATTGTTTTATCTATCTATCGTTCTATCTATCGTTCTATCATTCTTTAGTTCTATTTATCTGTCATTGTCATTCTGTCTATTGTTCTGTCTGTCTTTAGCTAGATATCTTTCACCACTTCATGTGACACACCTGATGTGATGCACTGTGCAATGAAAATGTTGTCTGACTTTGTTTCACTTTCTCTCTGTGAACACAGAAGAGATGGAGGTGGATGTCGAGAGCACAGAGTTCTCTCATGGAGAGCTGGACAGCGTCAGCACAGCCAGCACCAGCGATCTGGACGACCACAGCAGTCTACCGAGCACTGCCAGCGATGAGGGCTACTCTTCCTGCAGCATCAAACTGGCCTTCAGCTCATAAAATGAGCTCCCCTTTACACACACACACACACACACACTATCCCAGCCCTCGAAGTGAGTCCTGCCTCCTAGCCACCTATCCCTCCTCGACCAATCAGAGACTCTTATTTAAGTCAGGTGACCAGAACACCGCCCGCCCTATAGAATGCCTGATGTTGTTTTAAGTTTGCGAATGTATCTAAGAGAATATGAATATGAGATGGAATCAATCTGTGATTGTGATTTTAATTGGGTTATTTAGATGGTTATATTACTGAATAAGAGACTTTTCTGATAATTGTCATTATCTAAATCCCCTTTTTCCGAAAGGAAAGCCAAGATGTATAAAAATAGATGTTTAATTTTTAATTCAAACCCCTGATTGTTAATTCTCTACATGAATGGGTCGTGAACTGGTCACTAGTGAAACATTCAACTAAACCCACCCAACTTGGATAACCTGACATGTATAACTCCATATTAACACAAGAAAACCCCAAACCTGTTGATTTCCTTCTCATCCGGTCTAATGGTTCTAACGTCGCTGCTCAACGGCGATGAGGACTGTCATTGGTGCTACGTGACAAAACCAATAAAGCAGAAAGATCTACTGCGTTCATCAAAGACGACGGAAAAACTACAATCCCATGGCTGTGGGAATTCTTGGTGCATTAAACCGTGGAGCTACTTTCCACGCAGCAGCTAAAACCCAGCGATCTTGCACTCGACCGCGTAGAGCCCTCCGTAGAACTGGCGCCACGTCAGAAAAATATCCACCCCCGTGTTTAACTAGATGTCTCTCCTGGCAGAAATAAGCAATAAACTCTTGTAGTCAGATCAACACATTAGCACTCCTACTCCTGAGACACGCTTGTGTCCGTCCAAAAGAGCAACGCCAACTTGCTCGTTTTTGTACATAAATACGATAGTTTAATAAATTAAAGTTAAAATAAGAACTGAGTTGGAAAAAAAAAAGTAGTTACCCATGGGTAGAAATTGCCTATGTTGCTGTATGTCTTGTGTTTTGTGCATTTTAAATTATATTTTTGCAAAGATTGACTATCTTCCTCTTGAGTCTTTTGTGGTGGCATGGACAGTATTATTTGTTCATTATGCTGGATGAAACACAAGTAGTTTCAATTCTGTGGCTGCCCGAGGAATTTTACGACTTTCCTTAAAACTAAACAACCAACACACTTAAGTACTTAAAATCGGACACACAAGAACGAGTGACCGCAGGCAGTGGTCGGTGGGACGCCAAAGCGTGGACCTCTGTTTGTTTAAGGCATGCTTACTCTTGAGTGGCGCTCTTTATTTATTAGATTTTATGTTAAGATTTTTTGTTTTAAAGCTGAAAGGCATTCCACTACTAGTGTGCTGTGGACGTGGAGTGAGCGGCGCATGCGCGACAAAATCGGCGCAAAGCGCTACAAACTCTTGCTTCCCGCTGTACTGTATGTTAAACTCATTAATTTCTTTATTTTGTGTGAGACGAAGCATTCAGACTTGATTAACTTTCCTCAAGTCGTATTTATTTTCTCCCTTTGATCCGAAATTGGAGGAAAGGGTTAACTTATTTCATTCGTCAAAAATCTTTGATGGCATTCCCCTCCCTTTTAGTTTCCTAATTCTCTTCTAAACCGTAAACTCACTCCGTCTGTGATTTATTGTTATTTTATATTTCCTCCCCAAATGCAGAGCTGTTTTTTAGTGCGTTTTAAAGCCAAGTCTAATTTGTAAACGTTCTGCCTGCAATCGAGCAGTACGGACATCTGCTAGGTGTCCCGATCCAGCATCAACCAAATTATTTTGGCTGCTGAACGGCCCCGTATGTGTGGAGTAGTTGTACTCACCCCTGTTAAAGAGAGGTTTAGTATTGACTGTTTTAGTCGGGTGTAAATTCATTGTTTAAAACAAACTGAGGTGAACACCATGGAGGCGTTTTCACGTGTGTTGGTGCTTTATCAAAACCTGGCCAAACCACAGACGAGAACCTCTGTTGTCGTCCTCACAAGAGGATACGTTTCTTTTGTCTCTTTTTTTCCATTCATATTGTTTTATTGGTTTATGAATCTGCACTATTTAAAGCCAGGGCCCATACTGAGATGCCAGTGCTTTTTGTTTTGTTTTATTTTACTTAATTTTTGAAGAGAATGGACCGTGTCCTGTTGAGGCCACTGTGTACCGATCCAGGCCCGAATTCAACGACATTTCCCAGAGAAGTGGTGCTGGTCTGGGATCAGCTCTCCCATGTCTCTGACCGCTCCGGAGGAACATAACAATGCTAAACGGATTCTGAAACAGCATCTGTGTTTTGTCAAGAGACTCGGGGAGGGGGGGGGAAGGGTCTATTAGAGGTGAAGCTTTTCCACCCGGAAGGAACAGAGGTCCTGATGAACTTGTGGCCATTCTTTGTAAACATGCACTCTGATTTTAGCTGTGAGTTAAAATGCAATACTTACAATAAACACCAAGATTGTCAAAAAAAAAAGATCAGGAAATGCTTTGTTTTTCTTCTTTATTGATTTAAATCTTGTCGTTTTAGTACTGACACACACATCCACAATTATTTTCCCAACAAAAATAATGAACAATTTTAAGAAAATACAAGAGCCATTTTGTGTGGTATGCTGCAGTTTGGGATGACGTGATATCAGAATACAAACGAATCACTTTTCTTTTGGCGCCATCTAGAGGCCAATTTAGCATATCATTTTCCGTTGAGCACCCATAAAACTAATGGTGCATGTTTTTGTTATACTGATTTTTTTTTTTTTTTTTTATTATTGCTGATGTTGTTAAAATATGAAAATTATAATACAATGTTATTAAGATCTCAAAACAAACGCTGATCAGAATTGTTTTTATTATTATTAATTCTCTGCTGCCCTCTGGTGGTCATTCATGATAGTTCAAAGATGCGTTACCGCCTGGGCTGCGTTCCCCGATAACGTTGTCTCTCAGCGCCTACAGCATGGCATGCAAAGAAGATACAAGCAGAAATGTATTAAATACAAATCAAGGGTCAGGTAAAATTATAAAAGCAGTTTTAAAATTCATTATAAATAGCGATCTTAAGAAAATGGATAGAATATAGATTTTATCATGCACGCCTAGACTGAAATCACTTCACACTCCAGCACAGGAGGTGGCGATATGCACTTAAAAGCTGGTATGCAACTCGCCATTAAACCCACAGAAGAAGAAGTCTGGCGTCTTCTGAGGCGAGGCGAGCTGTTCACGGTATTTCTCATATTCACACAACCATGAAACATCTCCTAGAGTTTAAGCAACATATACGGGCTCATTTATGTATTGTTTTCATCGAGTCCAGCGCTGTTTGCTGACTTAAACACTCAGAACAGCAGGCAACAAACGTGAGGAAAACATGTTCAGTTCATGAAGACCTGAGCGCTTTTGTGTGTTTTGTTGTGTCGATGTTTGCACTGATAATGCTGCTGTTACTGAGTGGATGCGAACCGATATCAAGTGTTGCTGCTGCGATTTGATTTATAACCTTATTTCTCTGACCTGCCGTTTATCTTTGGGGGATGAAATGTGTTATAGTTACTATACGTGGTTAAAGTTAATAACAGATACTGCTAAAAACTTCATAATGAGCCACTTGGAACGTTTTAAATCTAATATGAATAACACGGGAAACATTAAAATGTTGTTTTGTGGTACTCTTTCTGTTTATTGAAGATTTTATTATCAGTTTCTGCACGTATGAAACTATAATATGTTAATAACTGAATTACTTCATTGCTACGAATGTAGTTAAAATAATGAAGATGATTGCCATCAAATTTACAAAAATATCACAGTTATATGGGAGAGTTTATATTCTTCTTTATATTTCTATTCAGATATATTCTTATGAATACGATGGCATAATAAAAAAAAAATATTGATAAATGTTCACAAAAGTGCACACAATGCGTGAATTATGTTACTGAAGGAGCATTTTAAATTGATGTGCTCTTTGTGTCGATGCTGTTTTACTATAGTAACGTTAATATAATGGTTTACAAAGAGACAACACTTAGACTATGGTCTCTTCAAAGATAGAAGTTGGAGGGCATCTGCTTCACTTACATAAATGCATAAATGTTTAGATCAATTAAAAACGCACAAACTCAGTAACTGATTTATTGTTGATTTTGGCAGATCTGCTGCTTCCACACAGAAATTCATGTTCAGTGAAGCTCCTCCTACAACAATCACACCGTCAGTGATTTCACCAATAAATGCTGAAATGTTCCCATCAGTTTACAAGTGCAGACGAGCATCAAACCATCAGGAAGAAGTGAAATCTGTAAAGACTGAGTTCATTAAAGAGGAAAGTGAGAACATGAGTGATCCAGAACCCTGCAGAATGAAACACACCGAAGAACAGAGAGGTTGGTGTTTATTCTTGATTCTTCATTCATTCATGATGCGATTTCATGTTTTGCTTTCTCTTTGGAGTGTTACAAGCTGATTGTGCATAGATAAGATCCCTGAAGTTGCAAAGACTAAAGTCTCAAAACCAAATAGATATTCTTTATCAAAGTTAAGACTCTGCCACGCCCCCCTAAAACAGCTCATTCAAACACACCCCCACGTCTACGTGACGGTGTGGGAAGATTTGCAAAACACCGCCCAAATGTTCACGCAATGAAAGAAGGCATAACTTTTATTCTCGCTGTAGTGTTGTTACTAAAGCCGGCACCATGTCGTGGAGACACTGTGTTTCGTTGTGAAAGCGAAATTACTTTGTTTGGGCTTCCAAAAGAGGACACAACTAGAAATCAGTGGTTAAGTTGTATTTACAACACTGTTCCAGAGCAGTACCAAATATTAGAGTGTGTGCAGCGCATTTTACGGAGGACTATTTCCTGAACCTGAAAGAATAGCCTACAACGCTGGCTGTGCTCAAAGACTGTTTCTATAAAGTGGGGCAATTCCAACTTTGCAAGGAAAGTCTGGTGCTTCTGACTCACAGGCTGTAAGTACGTTTTCTTATTTAAAGAATTTGCCACTGACGATTCAAACGTGAGTTTTGAGCAGTGTAGAGTAGTGCTTGTTGTTTGATATATATATATATATATATATGTATATATCAACAGCTAGCCGTGCATTAAACGATTTGAATGCACGACGTGGACGGAGGGTGGTTGCCTCCGCAAAGTGCATTCAAATCGTTTAATGTACGGCTAGCCGTTGATTATCCCACTTATGCCATGGTCATTTGCCAAGTTATAGACAAGTTAAAACTAGTATTGCTCTTTGCAGCGCAATATTTGACCGAATGGGTAAAAATGACAGTTATTTTCGTCAGTTAACTCAGCATTCTGCCCGCTTCAAATCCGACACAGAGATGAAATAGTGCGGTAAGATCACAATCATCACATTTATTTGAATGAATTATAGCATGTATTTCAATTAATTATCGATCGAGAGAGAGAGAGAGATGGCAGTTGTTACCTGCGTCTGCGCGTCTCTCTACAAAACAATTACTTAAAAAACAGCCATTTTGCCATCGTTGCTGAGGAATATAATGTAGAGATCTAGTATCTAGGCTATTTTATTAATAAAAATTGTGGGGAGGCGTTGACAAGAAGTTTGTGTATGTGTGCAGCGCAATATGCGATCTTCCAACTCACACTCTCAGTGTGTGTGTCTGTGCGCGAGTGCTGCTTGTTGGTTAGTGTACATCTATTAAAGCAGCGCATTAATATGGAACGGTGATTAAACTGACTTGGAACTACCTGTGCAGTTAAACAAATTTAATCAACACCTGCCAGCCAATCAGAATTGAGTATTCAGACAGACCATGGCATAAATATATATATATGTGTGTATGTATATGTGTATGTATATATGTATGTATACATATACATTAGGGCTGCACGATATATCGTTTCAGCATCGATATCGCGATGTACGCATCCGCAATAGTCACATCGCAGGATGTGCGATGTTTAGTAGGCCTATACTTTTCGTTATATATATATATATACTGATTGTTTTCTTTGCTCACACACAGACACTGCATCTACACCAGCTGTACAGAGATCCGTTTTTAAATAAATTTAGTAGCAGAGCTACTGCAAGATTTCAGTGCTGGAAATCCATTTATCCTTTGCTGAAACTTCCGCGTTGTCGAGGAGAGCGCTGATCACGGTTGCTTAGCAACGGCAGAAGCCACGAAAGCGCAAGCTCCAGAGCGCTTTGGAAAGAAGGAGAAAGCAGCGCGGCTGGTGTTTTCCATGTGTTTTTAGCCACGACATGTGAACGGCCTATGGCCCCAAAGTCTGTCTACACTGGACGCGACAAAGCTACTGTTACAAATCATTTGAACTTTTGTGTCAGTACGTCATAAATAGAGCGAGGCATCAGTTAGAGCGGGGATTTAGACCGGGAATTTGTCGCGCCGCGCATGCATCCAGTGTAGACAGACAGCATCACTGATTATGGGTTCTACAGTATTTTGTGGCATCTCGCGTGTCAGGTGTAGACAAGTAAGAGCCACGCAGATGCTATGGTTGTAATTTGTTTATTTTCTATGCTGATTTACTCACCTATAAAATCGCCCCAATCATTGATTTTTTTTTTTTTTTTACAAATAGAGATTAAAATCATCTGGTGAATTTTTTCTTTTTTTTTTCTTTTTCATATCGCAATATATATTGCAGAAAAACAAAATATCGCAATGTGAGTTTTTTCCAATATCGTGCAGCCCTAATATACATATACAGTTGCTGGTCATATAATTAGAATTTCATCAAAAAGTTGATTTATTTCACTAATTCCATTCAAAAAGTGAAACTTGTATAATGTATACATTCATTCCACACAGACTGATATATTTCAAGTGTTTATTTCTTTTCATTTTGATGATTATAAGTGACAACTAATGAAAACCCCAAATTCAGTATCTCAGAAAATTAGACAAACATCCTCACCCGCCATGATTTAAAACGCTGTGTAAACACATACTGTGTAAACATTGTATCAACTTATATTTCGCAAGAATGGATGTAAATAAAGTTTACAAAACAAAAGATGTGTGCTTAATCTTTCTATTTGTGCTGATAATCACCTTGTTGCAGAACATAATGATGAGATGGCAGCTGTTAAAAAATTGCGACGTCTTTAATCCCAAATACGTATTTTTAACCAAAATAAGAGAAACGTAAGTTAGTTTGTATGTAATTAATGTAGTATATATGGCTTATGCAGTCATAAAAAAGCACGGACAGACAAAAATAGTGTACCGTTTAAAATTTATTTATTGAATATAGTGTTGTTTTTGGCGGCCTGTTTTAATTTTAGTTTTAGTCTAGTCTTTGTGTGAAGCTGTCATTTTAGTTTTTATTAGTTTTAGTCAGGTTCATACTCTTTTTAGTCTAGTCAAGTTTTAGTCAACGAAAAGTCTGAGCATTTTAGTCTTATTTTAGTCAGAATTATCCATGACTATTTTCGTCTAGTTTTAGTCAACGAAAACTGATGACATTTTCGTCTAGTTTTAGTCAATGAAAATGGTATTTTAGTCTCTTTTTAATAATGCAATTCTATTTAACCCAGTCAATATAGTATAAGTACCTAGCAGTACAGACGAAACCAACATTTTCTTTTAGCCAAACCCATTTCAAACAAGGTTATCTTATTATATTATTGTTACCTTATAGACTCAAGAATACATCCATTCCAGACACGGAAGACGCTCTGATTTGAATTTACAACATTTATTTTACCAACCAAACATGTTAGAAGCACACACACATAAATTTAAATAAATAAAAACAATAAATAAAATAGCATCACATGACAATGCCAGAAAAAAAAAATACATTCAAGTTTAACAAAGAGAAACAAGGTGCTTGAACGCTCGAGCTACAATAACATACTAAAAAGTGCAAATAAAATGTGTGTCTGTTACTTGTATTGCTTGTAAACTGAAGTCAGATGAAGCCGGCCATCGGTCCCTTTCTCTGTCAGACTTAACTTTGTTTGTTGACGTCTTCTAAATAATGCCGTGAGTGGAGCTTGAGGAAGTGACGTCGCCTGCGTCTGCGCAAAGTGTTGCCATGTCCACGGTTTTCCCGCAGTTTAACACTGTTGCCGTGGGTTGTTTTTTCCAATTGAGTAGCAATTGGGCGGTTTTGTTGCGAAAACCTGGCAACCCTGACAGCCCCTGAAGTGAGACCATGAGTGAGACACAGGAAACGCGACAAAACGAGACGAAATAACGTTATAACATTTCGTTTCGTCTCGTTTTGGTCAACGAAAATGAAGAGACATTTTAGCATAGTTTTTATTTTGTAAACCACATTTAGTCTCGTTTTTATTCGTCAACGATATTGCATTATACATTTAATTATCGTCATCGTCACATGACCAGCATTTACGTCTCGTCTCGTCTCGTTTTCGTCACGTGATAAAGGTTCGTTGATGACGATATTTCGTCATAAATTTCGTTGACGAAAGCAACACTAATTGAACAAAACACATACACTAACGTTACTGCTTTGGTTTCTTAGTCCTCCTTTCCGATCTTTCAATTGCTTGAGGTATACGTCGACATTCCATGTCCATTATTGTGAAACCCGCGAAACACAACAAAAACACAGCTCCGATCACAGCGTCCTCATTGTTGTTAATGTCGTTGTTGTTCTTCTTTGTTTTCGTTGTTGAACGCCACGCACAAATGACGTCGCTGTCGACCGGCTTACGTCACTTCCTAGTACCCACTGTCGGTGCGAACGCAACCCTTTAAATAGTACTGGGAAATAGTTCGCGCAAAATCGTCCCAGTACTTAAGTACTGTACTTTTAGTTCTGGAACTAAAGCGGTGCGAAAGGGGCTAATGTTTACAATTACCATATAGATTACTTTCTAAAAATGTTAATAATATTAACAAACTATACATCGTTTGAAAGGTCTAAGGGTTTACAGTCAATACATGTTCTCGGTTTTACCATATAGATGCTCCAGTAACAGTAAAATAGTAGTTTGTGTCGTGAGTACAAATGACAACATGCAAAATAAAAACAGGACTTCATACCTTTATGATACAACGATCACAAGTCGAACCCAGTCTGTCGCAGCTGGGTAACAAGTCCATGAAAGCCATCTAGTGGCAAACGTCCAATGTTACTTTTTGTCCACAAAAGCATATAAACCGTGAAATATTGCTATATATGAAAAAAAAAAAATAATTCCCTGTCACTAGACCTTTATTTCTGATATGGTATTCTGTGAAGTCACCAAGTATTAGATGTGAAAATATTTTGTGGGACTATCGTGCAATCAGTTATTGGTGTAACGTTAGCGAACTTTAGCTTCTTTTTTTTGAAAACGATTCTTTGAACAACACGACCGTAATAGAGTGGTGGAACTATGATGTCACTTTGTAGGCGAAAACCTGGAAGCGAGTTAGCATTTTAGCAATTCCGGTTCCATCATCCCAGAGTCAGTGGGTTATTTGGTTAAAAAAAAATCCCTTAAATAAGGTCTGTGGTTCACACAGGCTCAAGATACTTTCACGTTTTATTATGCGAAATAAAACACACCAGTTACACCCCACTCGTGATTTTTTTTAAGCTGTTATGCTTCTTATTTTTTTTACTTATTTATTGCCAAACACCTTAGTTGTTTGGAATTTGCTTTGGTGAGCTCATCAACAATAATAACAAACATTAAAATACAAACATAAATACATACATACATGCATGGCTATATATGTCCCATCAATTATAAGGAGTGAAATACAGATGCATAGACACCAGAGGAGTTAAGAGCGTGAACAATCCTACAATAAGTGCTGTTCAAAAAACATGTAGACTTAGTTTTAATTGCTCGCATAAGGCGTCTGCCTGAAGGAAGAGGCGTAAAGAGGTGTCTGGCTGGATGTAAAGGATCTTTCAGGATTTTTAAGCCTTTTTTCTGCAAACGTGAGACATAAATCTCATCAATAGTGGGAAGATCATAACCAATAATTTTCAAAGCAACCCGAGTTATATTTTTAATCTGACTTCTCTGCTGAGCTGTGGAGCTACCAAACCACACTGTAAGTGAAAAAGTCAGCACGCTTTCAATGACAGCTCTATAAAAATTTATCATACCAATTTTAGATATGCCAAACTTTTTAAGCTGTCTTAAGAAAAAAAAAAAGCCTTGGAGATTTTTTGATAATGCCTCTTAGGTTGTCATCCCACTTTAACGTTGCAGAGATGGTAGTCTCGAGAAACTTAAAACATTGAACATTTTCAATGTCCTGACCATTAATAGTCAATGGCAAAACAGCATTTGTCCTCCGTCTGAAATCAAACACCATTTCCTTTGTTTTTAAGACATTCAACTTCAAATTATGAGTGCAACTCCAATCAAACAGTGTAGAAACCTCCCTTCTATAGTCCAATTCGTTATCATTTGTTATTAAACCAATCAATGTAGTGTCATCAGCAAACTTAAAAATTTGCACTGAATTACAATGTGAAACACAATCATTAGTGTATACCAGTGTTGGGGGTAACGCATTACAAGTAACGCGAGTTACGTAATATTACTTTTTTCAAGTAACTAGTAAAGTAACGCATTACTTTTTAATTTACAAGAAAATATCTGAGTTACTTTTTCAAAAAAGTAACGCGAGTTACTTTTTTCCCATTTATTGAAAAACTAACAGAAATAAAATAATTAACAAAAATTAACAATCGTTTTCATAATTATTACATTCTCACCCCTTGGCGGAAAAATATTTGAGCTGTGTGACAGTTTAGGGAAATACCTGTAAATGGCACATCACACACATGGGGTTATCTGATGGAGAGACGCAAAGCAGTTTAAAGCAGAGTCCTGCGCCGGTCCTGTTTGCTAAACGTGCACCAGCAGTACTTAACAGAACACCCGACCCGTTATCCCACAGCAGCACTAATTTAATTCTGTACCAGATCAGAACCGTTTGACATAAAGACCGCGAGTCGAACCGCACACGCATTAATCTACAACATCAGGTAGGCAAACTTATTCATTTTCTCGTGTAACACAAGCAATCAAACCAACATTAGGCATTCTAAGTTGGTGCTTTGACGAAAAACAGACATGCAGAGCAACGTGATAATAAACAGAAAATAAAGATAAGAACATGCATCCTTTCTGTAAACAATACAAAACTTGGCCGAGCATCTCGTGATCACTCTGCCAAACTTTAGAACAAATATGCATAGGCTAAATCACATCATACACATGCTTATAATTCTTCATAAATAAAGAAAATAACATATTCAAATATGAGCCTTTACTGCGATTGTCGTTATTATTGAATTTCATTAGTCATAATTCATTAGATGATTTATGCGCGGCTGTTCATGGAAAAGTGAGCAAGACACGACAATACCATGATTATGGTTAAATAAGAAAAAATACATCTAATATAACGAAATTAGGCTACATTTATTTTCATATTAATATCTCAACACACCATTAGATTACATTATCGCAACTTGTGTAGATTTATGCGTTTCAGCATGCGTTAATTTTGTGTCACTAAACGTTTGCCTCAATAAGGTTAAATTAAGTCTTTCTTTGGCCTTCGCTCTGGAAGTGATCTGTTGATTCTGCTAAACTTAAATTAAAACTGAAACTAAACTATATAAAAACTAAATAAAAATGTGTTCACAAAATAAAAACTAAACTAAAACTAACAAAAATATTAATGAAACTAATAAAAACTAAACTGAAACTAACAAAAATATTAATGAAACTAATAAAAACTAAACTGAATTTTATAGCAAATTTGAAAACGATATTAAAATAAAACGAATTTAAAAATTCAAAACTATAATAACCTTGGTGTGAACATGCTGTTACTGTAGTTCTAGACTAAATGTGAATGTGCATTAATTCATCCCACTCGCAAAAAACTGATTTAGTATTCATCAAAATGAATTAAAACGGTGAAATGCAAACACAGAATATGAAGCAAACCTGCAATAATTAAATATGTTAAACAACACAAATGTATCTAATCCCATTTTATTAACCAATGTCTTTGCTGCTGACCTTTGATGATCCAGTTCAATCATACTGATAAGAAAAAATGACTTTAGATAATCTAACAATTGTGCTTCATTGTTTTTTTTATTGCTGAAGAGTGTTGAACTTCTTCTCCAGCACTCTACTCTTCACACGTGAATTTACTCTTCCTTCAGGCTGAGGTTTATTCATTACACTTTTTGGTGTGAAAGGGCTTTACATTTGCTATAATTACAACTTCTTGTATTAAAAACAATCAAGCCCTGCTCATATTTAAAAAGTAACGCAAAAGTAACGTAACGCATTACTTTCCTAAAAAAGTAACTAAGTAACGGAATTAGTTACTTTTTTAGGGAGTAACGCAATATTGTAATGCATTACTTTTAAAAGTAACTTTCCCCAACACTGGTGTATACAGAGTACAATAATGGTGAAAATACACATCCTTGTGGGGCCCCCGCACTTATTGTCTTGAGACTTGAAAGTATATTATTAATTTTAACTACTTGGGTTCTGTTCTGCAAAAAAATCCAAAATCCAGAAAGCAAGGGTGTAGGGCTGCCACTAACGACTATTTTTATTTCGATTAATCTATCGACTAATTTATCGATTAATCTAAACGATTAATTTCCCTCAAAAATCAACAATTTTACTTAAGAATATTTTATTAAACCAAATGAAATCCAAATTTCTATGAAATCCTTTTTTAAAGCAAAAGTAAAGTGCAACATAGAGTGTAAGTAGGGGTGGGCGATATGACCAAAATCTTATATTACGATATGACTTATTTTATATTACGATAATGATATATCTCACGATATAGTTATTTTTTTTCTTTTAAAAAGGTTTTCATGATATTAAAATCTATGATACCATAGAATATTCACAATCCTTGTCACCAATGTCAATATCATACTAATACAAGCCTAAAAAGAGACAAAAAAACCCCTCAAGCTCACTGAATGTAAATAAACAATCAGTGATGAAATAAGGATAAGAAACTAATTGCAAGCAATAGGACAATAAAACTACAGTAAATAAGAAATGCTTCATACAGTACATTGTGTAAATTAATTAATCTTCACTGTAGGGCTGCACGATTATGACAAAAATCATAATTGTCGATTATTTCCTTGAGATTGTAATTGCGATTATTAATAACGATTATTTTGAACAGATTTATGCCATTGTTTGAAGCTGCATGCCATATTTTTGTATAAAATATATATTTAAAAAAGGCTGAAAACTCTTCCTGCACTTTTATTGCTTTTCTATAGCATTGAGCCTCAAATGTCAACTATACATTGGTTTGGTTTCTTCTTTAAAAACTATGCATGGTATAATAATGTGTTATACTAAAACTAAAAGTGGTTTACTAAAGCTATATATTTAATTTACAATTAAACAGAACATTTTACAGTATAATTTATATGATCAGGGCTCCAGACTAACATTGGAGAGCAGTGGCACCAGCACCTGAATAAGTAGCACTGAACATGTAATATCACAAGTTTTTGTCTCTTAGAAATGCACATTAGAACAGGAGCTTGAGTTCAGAGTAGCAGGAGCTTGAGTTGGAATGCAGATGTACATTTGACAGTACCATTGTGAAAACTGTAACAGCCTCATCTTTTATACATAACCAAAAGTACAGCACCCCATTACCATGGTAAAAAAGGAACCTAACTATATGGTTTCTATGGTGCTATGTTTGCATTGAAAAACAGTAGCCTAAAGACATTCAGTCAACTACAAATCCACATCAACTGATGGAATAATTAACAAAATAATGTAATAATGATATTCCATTACTCCTTTAACATATTTAGTATATTAATAATATAATAATACTCAATATGAATATCCTACTTTTCAGCCACCGTACCATTGTTACCATTAGTGTTACTACAGTAAAACTATGGTAAATGTGGGTGATTTGTGGATTGAAACGTCTTCTAACTGGATCGTTGTTGCACTGTTTCTGCTGCTTTCTGCATCAGTGTTGATGAGAATAACAGCTCCGATTTATTTGGCTTTAAACTAGTTTAAATGAAAGAGACATGATTTGTTCTGGAGAACTCTGCGCTGAACTCGAGTGTTTCTTACTGGATCTCACAGCGTTGTTTAGCGCGTGATCGCGGATCACTGTAATAAACACATATGCTCTAAGCTCGCGCTGTCTGTTCTCTTTTGAGACGAGCGGATAAAAGGTCCGTGTGGCGCGCAGTTCAAACGTTCCGCTATTTTGTTCCGCTTTTGACATGTTTGGCATTTAACACATCTATCATGCACAACAGTGACAACGACTATCAGTTAGACAAAATGTATTTTATCCAGTGTGTTTGAGTTTGTTAAACCCCGCGCTGCAAACATCTCTTAAGCACACAGAATAATGCAAGTGGGTATTTTTCATTGTTTATTTATTTTTGTAATCGAGGCTTTGAACGATTACGTAATCGTGGCATCCATAATCGTAATCGCGATTAGAAATTCGATTAATTGTGCAGCCCTACTTCACTGTGTTAATTATATCTATCTATCTATCTATCTATCTAGATATAATTAACATATGTATTATGCATAGATTCTATACACACACACACACACACACACACACACATATATATATATATATATATATATATATATATATATATATATATATATATATATATATATATATATATATAGAATTATATTTTTATTTCTACTTAAAGTTACAAAAGTGATTTAGTCAAGAGCAGTGAGAGATTTTCTCTCACTGTTGTTTGATTAATATGAATGGCAGACAGGACGAATATTGGACAGCTTCCCCTTTAAGACCGAAGTCCGGATCCAATATACTGTGCGTCCACATGCGCATTTTCTTTTTCAGCCGTTTACTTGGTCTTAAGACCTAAATCACTGTGTTTATGAGGATACTTGCAAAGACGGGGATTATGACACATATAAGTGTTTATGTAATCGTTCAAAGCCAATAAAGCGGAAAAAAAAGCGCGCTCCTCTCACACAGAAACCAAGACTGCACATGCATATAGCTCTGTTGTTTGTGTTTCAACGGCTTAAAATCGGTTGTTTTAAAACTGCAGTGCTTAAAAACACGTGTCCATGCTACAGATGTAGTCCCTCGTTTAGGAACGAGCGCCTCGTTTTGTCCTGGCTGGTCGCTCTCCACCTGTTCTCTCCCCTTCACGCCCCGTGGTGGCGTGTAAACATCGCAGTCATCCAAATGATGAAAAAGTATTACCGTAAACAATGTTTTTTGCGACACCACGAAATAAACGATAAACGAGCATAATATGAAACGATAGACTTTTTATTTCATCCATCCTATATATATTGTAATATCGCACAGCCCTAAGTGCAAGAAGCAAGTGTCCATCTCATGGTCCAAATCACTGAAATCAAAGTTCAGTATTATAGTGTAAGAATGACAACATATCCACGTGCTCTAGTCCACTAATAAAATTGTAAATCAAAAAACACTTTTTAAAGGAGTATTTACCAGAATTTATTTAGGTGAAAAATATAAATGTGCAGTATTTCTGAAAAAAAGGAAAAAAGAAAAGCGTTCTTGCCCGGAATGTCTGTGTTTGTTATGGTTTGTGAAACCCGCCCACTGCCAGTTTACCCAATTGTATTTCGGCACCCCAGGTTGCCAGTTGGCAGAAAACACAGCGTATTTAATTTCATTCATCGTCATGTGCACTCGTTCCAGTTGGTGTGTTAATCTGGCAACCTGTGTGTGCCTCAAGTCTGAGGAGGGGCCGGGTGAAAAAAAAACTTGTCTCCAATATTTTGCATTTGGACTGCAATACCTAGTTCAACCGCTAGGTTGTCAATCCTACATGCAGCACCTTTAACCTACACGCATGTAAATAATTAAAGTGCATATACTGTGTTAGAACTGCAAGGCATATAATTATTTAATTAAATCATAGCGTTTGTGAATTCACAATTATGCTTAATTATGATTTTTAAATGGGTTTAATATATCATGCCGCCTTGGAAAATAGTCTAATAATGTGTTTTATGGATTCTCGTCTGTGAAATGCGTCACTTCCGGTTTTGCAGTTAGTCGACGCCAGCAAAATGAAGTCGATGATTTTTGAAAATCGACTAGCCGACTAAAATCGACGAATCGCGACAGTCCTACAAGGGAGTGTTGAATCCCCAATTGCTTTAACTTATCAAAAAGTTTAACTGGAATAATTGTATTAAATGCCGCTTTATAGTCCACAAAAAGGACTCTAGCATAAGTATTGGGGGCTTCAAGATGCTTCAGAATTGAGTGGATACACAGAGCCACAGCATCATCAACCGGCCTATTAGCCTTATAGGCAAATTGGTGAGAATCCAGACAGATTTTAGAATTTTTTTAGCACCAATCGCTCAAAGATTTTCATAGCAACTGAAGTTAGGGCCACTGGTCTGTAATCATCTAAGCAACTAATATTCTACTTTTTCGGCACTGGAATTATAATTGAGAGTATAACTCTGCATACTCTTAATGACCAGTTGAATATTTCAGTGAATACTGGGGCAAGGATGAATGCACACCACTTCAATGTTGCAGATATGTAGTCAGGGCCTGCTGCCTTTCTGCTGTTCTGCCTCTGCAGCAGATCCTGACTTCATATTCCTCTTTTTAAAAGAAGGACTCATAGTACAGGGCCAGGAGGGCAGCATCGGCTGACCAGCCTGTCCCTCCATTGTGTTTTCAAAGCGACTGTAGAACGCATTAAGGTCATCAGGCAATGTAATATCATCAGAGATAACTTGAGATTTTATCTTATAGCCTGTGATCTGCTCTAAACTTTTCCATACACCATAGGTGTCATTGATCTTCAACTTACTTTCTAACGTACACTTGTGCCTTTTTAACAGCTTTTTCAAAGTCGCCTTTAATGATTTTATAAAGCTCTTTATCCCCACTCTTAAATACCTTGTGCTTCTCCCTCAATAATATTTTAATTTCCTTATTAAACCATGGCTTATTATTGTTATAGTCACAGCTTTAGAAGGTACACACACTGTCTCACAAAAACTTATGAGGTAACCACCTCAGTGTACTCATTCAAATCAAAACATGACTCTTTAAAAACAGACCAATCAGTAACCTCTAAACAGTCCCTTAGCATGTCTATTTCCTCCACAGACCATTGCTTGACCACTCTCTTAATTGGTATAATACGTTTAGATTTACATCGATAAACAGGAATGAGAGCACAAGACACAGAGTGAAAAGCATTAGGAAACACACAATAATATTGGTCCAAGATCTTATCCAACCTAGTCATCACTTTGATCTGCTGTTTGAATCTGGGCATGATCTTCCTCATATCAACATGATTGAAGTCCCCAAGAAACAAAATTGTTGAATCTGGATATGAGATTTCCAACTGCATTATATGGGCAGCCAACTGTTGAGCTGCCTCATTAGCTGCTGCTTGAGGTGGAATATACACAGCAACCAAAATAACAGAAGTAAAGTCTCTAGGCAGATGAAAAGGTCTGCACTTAATGGTTAATAGTTCCATGTTGGTAGAACATACCGTTGAAATTACCTTTGTATCCGTGCACCACCGCTGATTTACATAAAAACACACGCCTCCTCCTTTACTCTTCAATGAACTTGAAGTACGATCCGCTCGAAATAAGTATTATCTCCGCTGATGTAATGCGGAATCCAGGACACTCTCATTCAACCAGGTCTCGGTGAAGCATAACACGGAACAATTAGCCATGTCTCTCCTGTTGCTTAGCAAAAGAGTCAGTTCATCCTGTTTGTTAGCAAGGGAACGGACGTTAGAGAGTAAAATACTCGGCAACGGTGTTCGATGTTTCCGTTTCCTAAACCGTACCAAAGCGCCGGCTCTTCTGCCTCTTTTCCTCCCACGTGGAGCTCTGAAACAGGGAGCGCTAGCATCTGCACTAACAAAATCCACGGGCCTGATGGCAAAGTCTTCTGAGTAGAAATGTAATTTGGGCTGACATTCAATCATACTGTCCCATATATGCAAAAGCTTCACTCGACTGTATGACATCATGCCCCAAACGCAGTCCAGCCAAAAACAACACGACTACACATAACAGAGAAGAGAGCAACACCATGTCGCCATGGAACGGCGCCATCTTGATCATTGATCATTGTAGTAAAACTTTATATTCTTCTATAGTCTTAAAAAAGACAGTTGCTAAATGGGACTACAGGCGCTGTCAGAGACATTCAATGTCATCACGCCGAACAGTTTATCAATTTACAGTATTTTCCAGTAAGCCTGTCGCGATAATTAAATAACCGTCTAATCGCGATTATTTGATCTAACCACCACGATTATTGTGCTTTTTATACGGCACAAGGGGAGTCATACACCAAAAGAAACAGAAGAGCACCAGTTTGGTTTTCATGTGAGGGACAGAATTATATTTACAAGTTTACAGAAACTCATCTTCCTTCTGCTGCAGCTGTCAGTCATTCTCCGCTCAGCATTCAAACAGCACGTCACGTTCAGTTATGACAGTCAGCATGGTAAAACTCTCTCTCCAAGATGATATATTTCCATTATAATACTTGATGTGTAGATAAAGGTCTGGGGATTCGCATAAAATGAATATATCTCGCTAGAGTTCATTGCTCTCTCATTTCTCTTCTCTGTGTTTGTGCCGCGTGAAGTTAAGCGCGCTGTGACTTATGTTGCTTCAAACACATCATTCTGCACCCTAGATGTGCATAAGCGCTGCGACTCCATGTTGCTTCAAGTGTACCAATCTGCACCCTGCATGTGCATACGAGCTTTGTGCCGCTCTGTAAGAAGACTATTAGAAGCCTTTCTTTTTCTCATGATTTCTTATTTTCATGAATGTATTTTGTAAGAATACAAATAGTTAACAGAATAAATTTGTTTAAATTGTATGTGCACCAAATATTTTTTTTTTTCAAGATATAGTTTTTGCTGCTAGATTATACAGTCAGCTAGTTTAATTTCATAGCTTATATATTTTTATTCAAATGTAGTTTTTCTCTGTAGTGAGAAAGTGAGTATTTAGTGCATTGTTTATCAAAGGGTTTAAAAAAGAGTGACTGTTAGTTCCACAAACACAGTATTGATATTTTGTAGTGGAGTAGAAAAAAAAAAATAGCGCTGGTGTTGGCTTTGTATTGGCCGATTCTTAGAATTTGGAGTACTCTATGTAATCTTACACTGCAAAAATAAAAACTAAAGAAAGATTAAAAGATAACATCATAATTAGTTACTGAACCCTTAAATTAATTACAATTATATAATGAAAGCCAGAAAAAACAGACAATTAATCGCGATAATCGGCAAAGCCCCAAAACAGACAATTAATCGCAATAACCGTGACTATTTTTAGACAATTAATCGTCTGCCAAATTTCATAATCGTGACAGCCCTATTTTCCAGTTGTAGTATAATTTGTAATTCAATTAATTGTAGAATAACCAATGAATAGTTTCCCGCATTTTATATTGTTGTTCGACAATGTTTTTTTTTTTTTTTTTTTTTTTTTTGCTTTGCCCCGAAAATGCGACAGTCGGATGGAAGATGCTTGTTTTATCGCTTACTGATGCGGAGACTGGTTCGGACCGCAAGGTAAACTCATATTACAATTATTACGTGTGAACACCACATTTGCCGGTTTTACGTGGTGAAAGTAAAACTTTAATGATGCATAGTGCTTAAAGCCATGTTAAAATTAATTTTTTACGGCCACATGAAGTTTTTAGAAAGCATATAGATTGTAGAAGGATAAAATAATATTTTGTGTAACCACCCTAACAAAATGAGAGCTGAAATGTGGTGCTTTGTTCACTAAAATAAGTTTAATCTTAAGATATCCAAAAACTCGCTCACTCTGCTGTTATTTAATAGATTAAATGCACAAGAATTTTATTGAATAGTATGTGTAGACATGTTTTTAATTAAAATATTCATATTAATCAAGGATTTATTGACTTTTAATGCACCTTATTTCGAGATGTACAGAAATAAGTGCTTCATATGTCCTTCGGTTATGATTATTTCATTTATTCACTATACTATTTATTACTAATGTCTCATTTCAGTTTTAGTTGGCTCTAGTTTTGTATTCCAGTTTATATGAAATGGTTCATGTAGCGTGGATTAAAATTCATATACAGAGTAAATCCTTTTCACTGAACGATAAAAATAAGTTTGAAAAAGTTGTCGGGAGTGCGGTGGTGGTGATGTTGAAGGCGAGCGACCGTGGTGGTGTAGTTTGTTTATAGCCTAAGTTTAGCTTTTTAGTTGTGGCGCTTTTATTTAGGCTTCAAAATTCGTCAAAGTTATATTATTTTGTGAAGATTATATTGATGGACAAAACGTGTAAGTTTCATGAACTATGATTGAACACAGAGCTTATTTTTTGTGATTATCCAAAAGCCTATGGAAAAATCCTATTGGCTTTTTTTTTGAGGGAACCAGTTTCATGCTAACAGCCGATCCGCCTACAAAGTGACGTCATAGTTCCCCCACTCTGTTATGAACACCACATTGAATGTAACATAAAACAAATGATTATTTGTTGTTAAAACCCTTATTAATGCTGAAAAATGCTACATTATTAGTCTCCTTCTCATACCCCTTCGTTTGAAGTGGGGTCCCGAAAAATCTTTGTTTGAAGGGCTGTCTGGCCCTTCCCCTACCCCTACCCCTCCAACCAAAAGAGAATCAAAACACCCCCACCCCTTCACATGAACTCGCAAAACAAAGGGGTAGGGGAAAGGGAAGGGGTAAGGAGTAGAAATTGGATTGGGTCTGAGTGTATTGGCGCTTTTCCACTGCATGGACAGCAAGGTACGGTTCAGTACGGCTCACTTTTGGGGGGGTTTTCCACTGGGTACAGTACCTGGTACTTTTTTCAGTACCACCTCGGCTGAGGTTCCAAGCAAGCCGTACCGTTACCAAAATGTGAATTGTCACATACTGTAATACAAACCCGATTCCAAAAAAGTTGGGACACTGTACAAATTGTGAATAAAAACAGAATGCAATGATGTGGAAGTTTCAAATTTCAATATTTTATTCAGAATACAACATAGATGACATATCAAAAGTTTAAACTGAGAAAATGTATCATTTTAATGGAAAAATAAGTTGATTTTAAATTTCATGGCATCAACACATCTCAAAAAGTTGGGACAAGGCCATGTTTACCACTGTGTGGCATCCCCTCTTCTTTTTATAACAGTCTGCAAACGTCTGGGGACTGAGGAGACAAGTTGCTCAAGTTTAGGAATAGGAATGTTGTCCCATTCTTGTCTAATACAGGCTTCTAGTTGCTCAACTGTCTTAGGTCTTCTTTGTCGCATCTTCCTCTTTATGATGCGCCAAATGTTTTCTATGGGTGAAAGATCTGGACTGCAGGCTGGCCATTTCAGTACCCGGATCCTTCTACGCAGCCATGATGTTGTAATTGATGCAGTATGTGGTCTGGCATTGTCATGTTGGAAAATGCAAGGTCTTCCCTGAAAGAGACGACATCTGGATGGGAGCATATGTTGTTCTAGAACTTGGATATACCTTTCAGCATTGATGGTGCCTTTCCAGATGTGTAAGCTGCCCATGCCACACGCACTTATGCAACCCCATAGTTGAGTGACAAATCATTGTTAATGTACATAATGTAATTTAATAGAAAACTATGTGAACGGCACTCTGTTCCGCGGCAAGATTTTCTGTCGGCTGTATTTAAATGCGAGTCTGGAGTTTCCCTCTCTGTGCAGCGCGCAGTGTCACATGCCAAAAGTGCTGTCAGTGATTTCCGCCTCCAGAGGCTGCTCTCGTACTGTATAATGACAGCAGACCATTCTCAACCACTCCAGCAACAGATGCAACACGGAAAACTATCGGCATAACTATCGGCATAACTATCGATAGTTCTGCAAATCAACTATCGGTGCCGATTAATCGGCAAAACCGATTAATCGGTCTACCTCTATTCTTAGGTATACATGTCAAATGGTATGACCTCAGAAATACATTGATAATTCATCATTATTATGAAAATGAGTATTAACTTTAAAAATCCCACCAAGGCCATGTACTTACATTGGTGTCCGTGATAATGCCTGTCAAATTTGATTTTAAATTGAAATGTCAAATGGTGTAACCGGTTACACCATTTGACTCCTATTACAAGCCTTTCTGTTAGGGGCCAATTTAGTCAAATATCACTAGTTTATGATGCTGATTAAAGATGTAATATAAACTAAACTACTATTTGAAACTATTTTCAAGTGTTAAATGTTATATTTCATCTTCATCTACAA
Organism: Aspiorhynchus laticeps; assembly: GCA_023376895.1. NCBI lineage: Eukaryota > Metazoa > Chordata > Actinopteri > Cypriniformes > Cyprinidae > Aspiorhynchus > Aspiorhynchus laticeps. The sequence goes on along the minus strand of JALXFT010002236.1, from coordinate 2,003,756 downwards.
CTTTATTAAAGCTCTGTGAGTCTAGGGTAAAATAATTGTTGCACAACATTAGTGTTTTTGAAATGTTTAGGCTAGCTTTAATGCATGTTTCTATTCCATTCACTTAAAATTTTAAATATAGTCTTGGATAGAACTATACCTGGATAGTTCACCCGAGAATGAAAATTGCCACCTGATTTACTCTTCTTCAAGCCATCCAAGGTGCATATGACTTTCTTCTTTCAGACGAATACAATCAGCATTATATAAAAAAATGTCCTGGCTCTTCCAAGCATTGGCAGTGAATGGGTGATATTCAATAGTCCAATAGAAGTCCAATAAACTGCATTTATCCATCATAAAGTGCTCCAGACAGCTCCAGGGGTTAATAAAGGCCTTATAAAGTGAATCAATGTGCTTTTGTAAGCAAAATATCCATATTTAAAACTTTATAAACCATAATTTCTAGCTTCCGCTAACCGTCGTACATGTGTTCATGAGAGTGGCGTTCCAGCGAATGACGTAGGATGTAGGCGTAGCATAAGCTCTGGTGAGAAGTGACGAACATGAAATCGTAGAGGAGAGAGCAAAACAAAACACCAGTCATGAATTAGAAGAACTAAATGAAGATTTGTAAAGAAAAATATAGAAGGATTTCAATATAAGCCAAGAGGAGATTGGGTTTCCTTTGCTGTAAACAAAACTTGGTTCTCGTGAGACTAGCATATTCTCACTAGTGCTTACGCTACGTCTACGTCCTACATCATCCAATGGAATGCCACTCTCTCGGGTCATGGGGTAATTTTCATTATTGGGTGAACTATCCTTTTAAGCAATCTATAGTATTATATAATATAATTGAATATACATAAATGATTTAATAATGTAGCAGAAGGAAGTGGGTGAGTACATTTGAACATAAATTCAGTGATAAAAATGTTAATCAAAGATTACAATTTATATCTGTAAAATACAATTCATTCAATTTCTGATATTTTACAATTATTAAGATATAAGAGCCCCCTTTTTCCCCAATAGATGCCACAATACAGTACGAAATTACAATATAAAAAAATAAACTTATACGAGACATGAGTTCACTGTTCATCACTATGATTTCTTGTCATATTGTTTCTCAACTGTAATTACAATATGAGACATGAGTTCACGGTTCATCACTATGATAATTTCGTGTTGGCAGATTTTTTTTTTTAGCACTGAAAAAAAAGCACTTCAGCTGAACTTGTTGACAGTCATGCTTGATTTTCAGTGTCAATTTCTTCAACAAACAATGGCCTTTGGCTGTAGAAACAACATGTCAGGTGGTGTAACTGGTTTGTGTCAATTGGCGTAACCAGTATTTTTAATAAAAATATAATTATATACAGGAAAATTAATGTGGAATAAAATGTAATCATCTAGTTTAGTAAAATAATACGGTTTTTTTTACCTTTTTTTTTATAATTTGTCAAAGATTATTTAGAAAAGAATTTGTGTTTTCAGCATATGTCCTGCCAAATATTGAAAGCACACATTAAAATTTACATTTAGAGATAACGCTAATAAAATTTATTTACGTGATATTTTAAAATTAAGCATTTATTTCTATTAGTAAGCTTACATGCCATCTAGGTGGATAAAATATTTAATATTTCTCATTTTTGGCGGTTACATCATTGGACATTTTCATGTACATTCAGTCTTAACTTTTGTAAAAAATGGTACATATGTCATTTTTAACTAGATAAAATCAACATAAACACGCTGTGTACATTTTTAAATACCTGATGCATGCTTTTAAAACAAGTTTTTAAGATTTTTGAATGTCTCATCTGGCCAACACCTTTTTGTCACTGACCCAAATTCAAATATATTAATCCGCTGCATTACATTAAATGTAAACAAATCTCTTGGCAGCAGCATTAAGGCCCCCGTGTTGACCATAGCATTTTTAGCCAGCTGAAAACGCCAGGCACTCTGCTGAAAATGCTCAGCTGTGAGCGTTGAGTTGAGCTGGTCTGTGTGGGTTCATGAGATTTTGAGGACATCTCGAAAACATCTTGATGAGTACCATTCTTTGGTACAAGAACTGAAGTTGGACAGAAGCCAGTTCAAGAAGTAGTATATTTGCCCCACCCCTCCTCTATTCTGATTGGACGGCTGACAGCGTTTTATCCAAAGTTGAACATTCTTCAACTCTCGGTGCCGAAAAAGAAAAAAAAGAGTGCTCAGCATGAAAAAGACGTTCAGCGCTTGGCAGGCTTCTGCTGTTTTAAAAAGTGAGGTGCTCCCATTGAATACAATTGAAAAAAATATGCTAGCCTCGGGAAAAAAATGTTTTGGTGGGCACGGGGCATTTACTTCAGGACACATAGAATGGTAAAATATTAATCTGCAAACAATTATTACAAGTATAAAATTACAAAAAAAATTTACACTTCAAATGAGATGACAGGCATAGAGACATTCTATGAATAACAGTATGAAATAGTAACTGACATGATCAAGCTTTATTTTATGCAGTGTTTCCACTACATTTATTCTGCCGTGGTGGGCCGCCACACCAAAAATCATAATCATATTGATTTAATTCAACAGTTCAATAAGAAGTTAATATTAAGTGACTTACGTTGGCTGACTATAACACTACTGCCTGATTTTGCTCTGTTTCTTCAACAAAAATAGATTAAACCAAAATCCCAGCTGAGCCGCTGCGCATCTCCAAGCAATATCCAGTGTTTCTTTTATGAATTTTGGTGCGTTTATAAATGAATCAAATGACTCAATGTTTCAATTAGCCATTTAAAGACAGTCACTTGCTTCATTCCTGAATGAATCAGCCGTTCGAACGAATCAATTGAATAAATGATTCAGTGATAAAATCAGTGACTTGCTGCCACCTGGTGGCAGTTTTAGTTTAATTTTTAAAGTATAATTTCAGTTATTTAAATCATTTAATATCATCGCAATATAACAGGACCTTACATTAGGTCACATGTGATCAAACGACTACTCGACAGCAAAAATATTTGTGCACTCTCAGGCCCAAATATTTGTTGACAACGTCAACTAATAATTTCAGCCCCACACGTCTTCACATGATATGATGAATGGTAGTCAGTGGAATGAAATGTGAGGCGTGACTGGCCCTTAATATCAATCTAAAAGTTGGCGTCAAAATTGTAGTATTTTTGTTTGTTTTTTGTTAATATTACATTAGATAATTGTGTAATTGATTAAATATATTTAATAGTTCTCACTGCAGAAACACTACACTACATGAGCCTATAATGTTTTAAAAAATAACTGGAAGATCAATGTACAGGGGAAGTTTCAGGGACATATAATTAATTTATAAAATTGCATCAAAATGATTTTACATCAGGGTTCACTTTTCTGTCCTTTCGATTCGGATTCCTGTTTTTAATTATTTTGGTTTACATAAACTTTTTTTCTTTCTTTTCAGACCCGATGGAGGAGAACGAGAAGAGTGAAGAACTGAGTCAAGTGGAGGAGAAACATGTCAAACCTGAAGAAAAACCTCTGACTCACTCGAAAACTAAAAATAAAGTTTTAAAGAAAAGACCTGAGAAATCTTTCACCTGCACTCAGTGTGGAACGAGTTTCACATACAGAAACGCTCTTGAGATTCACATGAGAATCCACACGGGAGAAAAGCCACACGCATGTGATCAATGTGGAAAGAGTTTCCCACACAAACAAAGTCTTAAGATTCACATGAGAATTCATACTGGAGAGAGACCGTATGCATGTGATCAATGTGGAAAGAGTTTCCCATACAGACAAAGTCTTGTGTTTCACGTGAGAGTTCATTCTGGAGAGAAGCCGTTCACATGTGATCAGTGTGGAAAGAGATTCATAAATTCATCAAACTTTAAACGACACATGAGGATCCACACTGGAGAAAAGCCATTCACGTGTGATCAATGTGGCAAAACATTTATTAGGGCATCACAACTGAAGACACACCTGACAGTTCATACGAAGAAGCCACATTCAGTTTCTTCACGTGGAAAGAGTTTTTCACAGCCGAAAAGTTTAAAATCCCATCAGAAATTACACCACACTGGGAGAGATCATGTGTGCTTTCAGTGTGGGAAGACTTTTGCTTCAGTGAAAGTTTTAAAACAGCACCAGAGGATTCACACTGGAGAAAAACCTTACAAGTGTTCACACTGTGACAAGAGATTCCGTTGGTCAGTAGATCTGCAAAGACATGAGTGGATCCACACTGGAGAGACGCCGCACACGTGTGATCAGTGCGGGAAGAGCTTCACACGCAAACAAAGTTTTAGTGTCCATATGAGGATCCACACGGGAGAGAAGCCGTACGCATGTGATCAATGTGGAAAGAGTTTCACGTGTTTATCAAACCTTAAAGGACACATGAAAATCCACACCGGAGAAAAGCCACATGCATGTGATCAATGCGGAAAAATATTTATTTTTTCATCAGCCCTGAAGAAACACCTGACAGTTCATATGAAGGAGAAGCCATATTCATGTTCTTTATGTGGAAAGAGGTTTTCATGGCAGCAAAGTTTAAAATCCCATCAGAAATTACATAACGCTGTGAGAGATCATGTGTGCTTTCAGTGTGGGAAGAGTTTTGCTTTGGTGAATCTTTTAAAACAGCACCAGAGGATTCACACTGGAGAAAAACCTTACAAGTGTTCACGCTGTGACAAGAGATTCCGTTGGTCAGTAGATCTGAAAAGTCATGAGCAGATCCACACTGGAGAAAAACCGCACACATGTGATCATTGCGGGAAGAGCTTCACACGCAAACAAGGTCTTAAAGCCCACATGAGGTTCACACCGTCAGTGATTTCACCAATAAATGCTGGAATTTTCCCATCGGTTTACAAGTGCAGACGAGCATCAAACCATCAGGAAGTAGTGAAATCTGCAAAGACTGAGTTCATTAAAGAGGAAAGTGAGAACATGAGTGATCCAGAACCCTGCAGAATGAAACACACCGAAGAAAAGAGAGGTTGGTGTTTTTTCTTGATTCTTCATTCATTCATGATGCTGAAGAACATTGTTATAAAGCTTCAAGCAGTTTTTCAGATTTAAATATTTAAACTATGAAATGGGTGCAACATTTTCTTCATATTTAGGTTTTCAACAAATGGTCAGTAAGGGAGGTTTGAGAAACGTTCATTTTGATTGTCAACATCAGATCAATCTAAATTTAATTTTAGCTCTTTCATTTTAAATTGTATTTGTTTTTGCATCAATTTGACCAAAAATGTCTCGATATAATTTTTTAGCAATAAAATATACAATTGTAATGGAAGGGCGTGACCCTGGAGTTGGACATCCACGTGCAGGCTTTTATTAAAGAGCGTCATCATACAGGCAGGGCCAAAAAAGACCAGCAAACAGTAGCATAAAGGACAGGACAAAAGAGTAATCTACAAACAGGCGAAGGTCAGGGCAGGCATCAAAAGATCAAAAACCAGAGAACAGTCCAAGGACAAAAACTCAGGCTAGACAAAGGGAAGACAACAAGGAAGAACTCTTTCTAGAGCAACCAGCGCAAACAATACTTGACAATGGCTGTATCTGGAATCGTCCCCTATACCCTCGTTCACTATTCCCTACAGTAGTCCACTAATATAGTCCACTTGAAGGAGTGAATGAAAACAAGTGAATGAATTCAGACACTCGGTGCTCCTGCATGAGCGTTTATTGACTAATTTCTCCTCAGAAACGATTTACTGATTTATTCAATGTTATCACAACTCTATACTTCTGGACTGTACATAATATCTACATAGAAATCTGTAACAGAAACTTAATTTAACAGTTTATTAACCGAGAAACTTACATCTGTATGATTTCACCATCTCCCACTGATGATGCATTCAGTCAGTGCGTGCCTCTTCTCTTGCATTTTATGACAGGTGAAAACAGCACGTGCCTCACGGTGAATTATGGGTATTGTCTAGCCGTTGAGTGTATATCGGTTGTGCACTCATTATCAGGGGTGCAAACTTGTCACCTTTCGGCGAAATTCACCTTGAAATAGGTCATTCACGTGAATCGTGTAGATCTGTAAAAAAAAAATAAAGGAGGAGGAGGAGGAGGAGGGGGGGGGGGGGGTCATCTGTGTCACGTCACCTGCAGCGTCTTACATGACACACATGTATAGAAAGCTTAAAATGTCACATCCAAAACAAATATTCTATGTTAAAGTAATCCGTATGAAACCGACGCGATGTCCAGTTTTCCCGTCTCAACTCATTATATCTAATATGTTCGCGCCTTTCAGATTCAAACATCCACGTGAGGCGCGCGCGAATGTAAACGCCCACATCGCCTCCGCGTAAACAAACAAGTTCATCCCGGCTACTTTCTGTTTCTGGAAGAAGATCTGCTGAGAGAAATAACCCAGAATTTCAAAATGTGTGTTTGTTTGTTTTGTTTTTTTGCTTCAGAGCACATAAACAATATACACTATGAAAATGCCAGGTTTTGTAATGTTTTTGTAAAGAATTCTCTTCTTCATTACTTCAGTCTTACTCCAAGTGTAACAATATACACTATACCATTCAAAAGCTTGTAGTCAGCATATATAAATTAAAACTTTTATTTAGCACACAAGTAATGATAAAGACATTTATCATGTTACAAACTATGCTGTTCTTCTGAACTTTCTATTCATCATCAAAAAAAACAAAAAAACTTCTCAGCTATTTCAACAGAATAATAATAATTAGTGTTGTCACGGTACCAAAATTTCAGTATTCGGTACCAATACCAGTGAAAATCCACGGTTCTCGGTACCAATTTCGGTACCAAAGCAAAACACAAAAACATGCTAATTAAAAAAAACTAATTGTTATTAATAAAGTTAAACAAAAATAAACTGCACAAAAACCAATGCCATTCTTTATGCTTATTTAAAATTATTTCAAGTTTTTCCACAAGTAATAAAAGTATGAAAAAAGTAAACAAGTTCCTCCCAAAAGTTATGCCGCTGAAAAACAACTGTAAACTGTTGTCTGTTTTAGGGTTTGCTGGTGCTTCATGATCTTCCTGGAGCTGTAAAAGGAAAATATAATATTAGTAAAGCAGTGGGCTGAGTCTGACCATATGCAATATTAGATCATTGACTCCAGCTAAAATATAACATTTCAGTAAATAACAAACCTCAGCTTTTATAATAAATTTAGATAAGATTACATATATTTTAAGACAAGTGCATATCAAATGGAAGGAAACTGTAGTATTAAAAACACTTTACAATAAGATTTTTTAGATAACATGACCTATCAAATAAACAATAGTTATATATTGCAATTATTCTTCTTAGGGTTAATTTCAAAATTTACAAATACATAAAATCAATCAATCAAAGTTCAATCTGTTAAAATCATTTAATGCACAATGAACAAACATGAATGATCAAGTGTTTGTATTAAATAACATTCACAAACATGAATTAATGTTGTAAAAATATATTGTTCACTCACTGTAAGTTGATGTTAGATAATAACATGAAGTCATTGTAAAGTCTATACAGGAGATAACATTTGACTGTACTTTCATTTAATACAAACTGTGTACATATTTAATTTTAAAGGGCTTTTAAACCTGCTAGTTATCCAGCCAAAAATAACAACAACTAGCAAAAAAAATTAATAAAAAAGAAAAAAAAAAAAAGTCCAGAACTGTTTTTTTTTCTGACGGACTGATATGACAAACACTTAACTGTTTGTACATTCTCCAACACGCATATTTTAGATTCACAATTCATTTAAAAGCCTCTGGTGTGTAACAATAGTAAATACCATCATGTCCTCCTGTTGTTTTTACCCTAATAAAAGTTATAGGCGCATTAAGTAGTTAATAAAGAAACTTCATTCTAATGCTCATTATATTATCGTTAGCCGCGCTTATGCTAACGATTAACTCCGCTATAACGGCAATGTTTATTTTCCGACATTCAAATTAAAATATGGAATAATATTCATAACAGAATATCTAAATATTAAATTGAAACTTACCTGCTTGAACTCTTTCATTTGATCCGGGTGTCAGTCTTTAAAGTGTTGTTAGTTTGATGTGTTTCCTCCTCTTGATGTCGCCCTGTCTCAGTGCTTTTATGAAGCGAGCGCATCTGAGCAGCTTTCAGATCGCGCAGCAAGAACCGGGTTGACAGAAACCTGGTACCGTGACGTTTTCATTTTTTTAGTACCGACTTGGTACCGAAGTACCGGGTCTTTTGACAACACTAATAATAATAAATGTTTTTTGAGCAGCAAATCAGAATATTAGAATGATTTCTGAAGGATCATGTGACTGGAGTAATCATGCTAAAAAGTCAGCTTTGAAAGACAGCTTTGATTGTTCCTAATAAACTGTTGAACTGCACTCGCAAGTGAATCAAGTTATTTTGTGTGATAGCTAAATATATTCTAAATAAACTACAAACAAAAAATATATAAATTAATCAATAAAAATATTAATTTACTTAAAATGTTAAAATAGATTTACAGTACTTTTTTTTGCTGTTTTCTAACAGTTTGGACTTGAATAAAGAAAACTTGCACTTAACCTTTTCACAGGCATTTTGTTTTCATAGTTAGATATCGTGATGTATCATTATATGATTGTCTAGCCGTGCCTGTGTGTATATATATATATATACATACATACATACATACGGGGGGGGGGGGTTAGTTTGTCACCTTTTTCACTCCTGATGAGTTTGCACCCCTGCATTATTGTGGTGCATTGTGGGATTGAATGAGTGCACTTGAGAATGTCCACTATGGTTTCGAACACCACTAAAAATGGCTGTCCACTCAAATAGTGCACTATTTGAGGATATGGGGCGATTTCGAATACAGCCAATGTGAGTGTGTATGTATATCACACGACAGCATTCTTGATTTTGTGAAACTTTCCCACACCTTGCTAGTTCAGGTTCATTTGCACACCGTCATAATTTGCGCTATGTTTTTCTTCTACTGGAACAGCATTCGGGACGGCTGCAGTATACACTCAAGCCAGGGCTTCAGACTATGACTAAATGGTCGCGTTTTTCTTGCCGGTGCAACTACATTTATTTAGAGGTCACGCTGGTGCCACCACCAACTGGTAGGCGTGGGCATTCTGCATGATAAATATTAAAGGCCAAAAGCAGAATAAAATAGCTCTATCCACTTGAACCGCACCATGCGCCACACATACATTTTATCAGCTTGGCTCAAAAAAAGGGAACACAGTGCAAGCTAGTGTTGTAGTCAATACCACCTAATCTGAGACCATGACCATTGTGTGTTGAGACCAAGACAAGACCAAGACTTTGAGGGGTTGAGACCAAGACAAGAACAAGGCAAGTCGAGACGGAGTAAAGACCAAGACCAGACCTGCACTGCTCAAATTCATCTAAAGCAGGGGTGTCAAACTTAGTTACTGGAGGGCCGCAGCCCTGCAGATTTTAGTTCCAACCCTGCTCCAACACACAAACCATGTAATTTTCAAATTGGCCTGATGGACGTGATTATCTGGATCAGGTGTGTTTAATTAGGGTTGGAGCTAAACTCTGCAGGGATATTGGCCCTCCAGGAACTGAGTTTGACACCACTGATCTAAAGGACCCACATTTACTGCTTGAGAAATACCTTATTTTTAATCTTTAAAAACAATAATAAGATACAGAGCTGTTACCAATCAAATTAAATCTCTAACAAAATTCATCTTTGCACTGCAGTGGTGGCACAGAAGACCGGTCTTGAGTACTACAACACTAGTGCAAACTTAAGAGCGAATCACTACACTGTCTAGTTGCAATCACGTGACCATTAAACAGCGCTGTGAGATCCAGTGAGAAGCGCAAGAGTTAACTGCAGAGTTCTACAGTGCAAATGTAGTATGTCTCTGTGACTTAAACGGAGGTGGAAAGAGTACGAAAATATTCTACTCAAGTAAAAGTACCATTACATTAATTAAATTTTACTTAAGTACAAGTAAAACTACCAGTCTAAAAGTCTACTCAAGTAAAAGTAAAAAGTAGCTCGTTTAAAATTTACTCAGAGTAAAAATGACTTGGTTACATTTTAACAGTGGGAGGGAGGCAAAACTGGGATAGGCCAAGGGTGTCAAACTCAGTTCCTGGAAGGCCACAGCCCTGCAAGTTTAGATATAACCCTAATTAAACACATCTGATCCAGCTAATCTAATAATTTAGGCTTATTTGAAAACTACATGGTATGTGTGGCGGAGCAGGGCTGGAACTAAACTCGGCAGGGCTGCGGCCCTCCAAGAACTGAGATTGACTCCCCTGGGATAGGCCTATAAATCTCAAACTAGTTGTTTTTAACCTGCAGTTACAAATACAGAAATAATAAATAAAATAATAAAATAATTTTTTTTTTAAATGTTAAATTAAAACAGCCAGTAGGTGTCAGCAAGTCACTGTTAATAAGTGAGTCATTGCGATTTGAACCGAATCATTTAAACGGTTGATTCATTCAGGAACGAAACACCATCATTGCTCAGAGACGCAAAACTGTGCTATGGGGACTGTTTGGAATTATTTTTGTCGAAATAGAGCAAAAACAGGGAATATGGTGTCTAAAACCCAAGTCTCTTAATTAGCTTCTTGTTCATTGAACTGTTGTAAAAAAAAATCTATATGTAATCATGCTGATTTTTGGAGGAAAAAACGGCACTCTTCGTGTGATATTGATTTACTATATGAAATTATATAAATATATACATTTTCAGGGGGGTTGTTATTCAAAACATTCCCAAACGCATTAACTATATCATGAAAATCTTGATTGTCTATGCATAAAAACCTGTTTACTTAAGTAACAGATATGGGTGTCATAGGCCTATTTTTAATACGACTGACTTTATATGTAATGTGAATATTAAAAACATTGTAAGTTAGGCTACTTACCATAAAACTTTCATTGTACAGAAAGAGAGCAAAGAACATTTACATTATCAAAGAACATTTTCACTGACAGTCTAGTTCAAGCACTCTCAAAAACTCCCATTAAAATCACTGAAGCGGTTTACACTATGAAATGAATATCTTACTTACAGATTCATACACACAACTGCACTTTGTTGTTTCTAACGAAAGAATTCACCAGAAAAGAGGTATTGAGGCAGCGAGCAAGTGAAGAAAACGCCGACATTTTAGCGATGATTCATCTGAACACCTCTGATTGGTCATTGCATTCATAAGCTCAACAGCATTGTGTGTGATTGGTTATAATGCGCAGTGCTGTAAAAACGCGTCTGTCTCTGGCTCAGCGCCAGCCAGCGAATGCAGATTTGAATTTAGCAGCTGATGATAGACACACTGAATGATCTAATCACGCCGGTGTGATTGTATCAAATATAGAAAATATTATTCTGCAATTTTTTTTTTGTCTTTTTGAAGCTGCATTCAAAATCCACTTGGCTCAAAAATCTGAGGTTCGTGCCCCCTCACTTTGAATGGGCATGACGCGAGTAAATGTAATTCGTTACTTTACACCTCTGGACTTAAACTAGTTTAAAGCTAAATAAATCAGCTCTTTCTCAGTAACACTAATGCAGAAACACTATGCAACAGTGACCCAATTAGAAGGCGGTTCAATCCGCAAATCACCAGCATTTACCATAGTTTTACTGTAGTAACTAATGGTAACCATGGTATTGTGGCAGAAATGTTTAATATTCTTATTGAATTTTATTATATTATTAATGTACTAAATATATTAAAGGAGCACTGGAATATAATTATAGTATTCTTGTTAAGTCATATCAGTTGTTGTGCAAATGTGCTTCTACAGAATGTCTTTGGGCTACTGTATTTCATAGCAGAAACTATATAGTTTTTTACCATGGTAGTGACATGTACCTGTGGTGATCATGATATACAAATGTATGAAAGATGAGGCTGTTACAGTTTTCACAGATAAATGTACATGTTAATGAAAACAAATGTACATCTGCATCTCCTGCTACTCTCAACTCAATCTACTGTTAAATGTGCATTTCTATGAGACAAAACATTTCATATTATTAATATTAAGTGCAGTGCCAGGTGCAAATCAGAATACTGCACATTGATAATAAATAGAATTAACTCATATAAATTACAAAGCATTTGTCAGTAATATAGTTAAAATGGGGAAAATGTGAACGATTGCATTGCAGGCTGATTTAAGGTGTACACCTGAATTTTATGCTTGTCCTCCTAAAAAAGTTCAGTCCGAGACTATAGTGCTTCTAGTAAAATTAGTTAGTCTGGAGCCCTGATATTGCAGGACTACATTAGGTCACACGAGATCAAACGACTACTTGACGACAAAAATTTGTCGACAATTTTTTGGAAAGAGTTTTCCAGACATGAACTTGGAATGCTGTGAAATTCACTTGAGCTTTTGTTTTCAGTCTCCCACATTCACATGCGGATTAAATGTATGTACAGGATTAGTAGAAGTGATTTATTTGAGCACAAGAAAAATACAAAATAATATTGTTTTAGTAATAAAAAGAAAAAAAAAGTATTAGCATTGTATGTCAGGTACATACTCTGATTGCCAGACATGATTATATTGGCAGTTGATTATATTACTAAGCTGATCATGAAGTCTAAGACGTTCACCTGTTCACTTGATCCCTTACCTACTGTTTTAGTTAAGTCTTGTATCCATTCAGTCTCCTCTATTTTTACAGATATAGTGTGTTCTTCATTATCAACTGCTACTGTTCCACAGCCATATCACCCTGTAGCCCACTGAAGCTAAGCAGGGTTGAGCCTGGTCAGTACCTGGATGAGAGACCTTCTGGGAAAACTAGGTTGCTGTTGGAAGTGGTGTTATTGAGGCCAGCAGGGTCTGTGGCCTGTGTGAGTCCTAACACTCTCTCTCTCCTCTACACCTGTAGCTGGTGTGTGGTGAGCCGAGCGCACTGGCGCCGTTGTACTGTGGCAGCCATCGCATCATCCAGGTGGATGCAGCACACTGGTGGTGGTTGAGGAGAGACCCCCCCCCCCCCCCCCCACATGATTGTAAAGCACTTTGGGTGTACAACAATACACAATAAAACGCTCTATAAATGCATTATTCATTCATTCATTCATCATTAAAAATCATTAAAAATGGCTTCTATCACTCCAATTCTTATAAAGACTGGCACTGATCCTAATGATCTAAATAATTACAGGCCTATTTCTAATCTACCTTTTATTTAAAAAATACTTGAAAGAACAGTAGCAGCTCAACTTGAATCACATCTGCAAAGTAATGACATTTACAAGCATTTTCAGTCAGATTTCCGACCCAGACATAGTACAGAAACAGCTCTTGTTAAGGTTATAAATGATCTTCTCCTAGCTGCTGATTCTGGTCTTCTGTCTATTCTTATTCTTTTAGAGATTAGTGCTGCCTTTGATGCTATTAGTCATTCAGTATTATTGGAATGGCTGGCTTGCATAGGAATAGCTGATAATGCTCTTCTTTGGTTTTCATCTTATTTAAGTGACAGAAAACAGTTTGTGCAGATTAAGAATACATGTTCAGATCCTGTCTCAGTTACTCATGGCGTTCCACAGGGGTCGGTGTTGGGTCCGCTTTTATTCATTTATATTCTACCTCTTGGTCTTATTTTTCATTCTTATGGTATTAATTTCCATTTTTATGCTGACGACACACGTGTATATTTTTACAAGACCTAATGTTTCTCATCCCCCTCCTGACCTTACTAAATGTTTGCAGGACGTTAATATTTGATTAATTAAATACCAATAAAACAGAAGTCCTCCTTGTGGGTTCTAGGTCTGTTTTATCTAAAACTCAATCCTTTACCTTGTTTATTGGTAATTGCTAAGTTAATTTTTCTACCCAGGTGAAAAGTCAAAAGTCTTGGGGTTATATTAGATTGTTTGTTCTCATATTAGTAATATTTCACGGTCTGCATTTTTTCATTCACGCAACATTGCTAGACTTCATTCGTCACTCTCTCAACATAGTACCGAAGTGCCTATTCATGCATTGGTTACATCTCGGATTGATTATTGTAATTCTCTTTTATTTGGCATTCCTGAAAAACAACTTCATCGATTACAGTTAATTCAGAATTCAGCAGCTAGGATAGTTACCCTCTCACGTACTTTCGATCACACAACTCCAATTCTTTTTCAGCTGCATTGGCTTCCTGTTCATTATCGTGTACATTACAAAATTTTACTTCTTACATACAAAGCTCTTCATAATTTGGCACTTCATTATCTTTCAGATCTTCTCCATTTGTACACTCCTTTGCGCTCTTTTAGATCATCTTCTGCAGATTTATTGTCTGTTCCAAACTTCAAGATGAGTTCCTTTGGTGGTAGGGCTTTTAGTTGTGCAGCGCCTAAATTATGGAACTATTTACATTTGCACATTCGCCAGCTGGATTCAATTTCCCATTTTAAAGCTCAGATTAAAAACGTATTTGTTTAGAATAGCTTTTAATGATCTGCTTGTTTAATGTGTTGTTATAATTCTTGCATTTTATGTTTTGTTTTATACTGTAGTATAAAGTTTTATACTGTTTTCTACAGTTTGTGACCATTTACAAAGTCGGTAAGTGTACGATGCCTGGTTTTTTAAAAAATCTGTTTAAATTTTAGAAGTTGTGTATTTTATTCCAGCCTCAAGTTGCTTTTTTTTCCTGGACAGATACGACAGGTTTCTGATGGCTCCTCCTTTGAATGGATGGCATGCCTCTTTCATCTTTGGGCATAAACTATAGTTACATCCAGATTTTGTCATCTTAAAGCTGTGAAAATAAGTTATTAACCATTTTATAAAGATTAACTTAAAGTGATAACAATCAGTTAATATTTAAAGTCTGTTTGTGAAGTATTTACATAGACATTCAATGTGGAGCCTATAAAATAATAATTGGATGATCAATGTACCTAATTCATGCAAAGTTTCAGGGACATATAAATAATTTTATAAAAAAATCATCAAAATGATTTTAATATTTTATAACAGTTGTCTATTTTCTGCTATTACATCAGGGCTAATTTTTCTGTCCTTTCATTTCAGATTCCTGTTTTTGAATTATTTTGGTTATGTAAACTTTTTTTTCTTTCTTTTCAGACCCGATGGAAGAGAACGAGAAGAGTGAAGAACTGAGTGAAGTGGAGGAGAAACATCATGTCAAACCTGAAGAGAAACCTCTTGAGTTGTTGAAAACTAAAAATACATTTTTAAAGAAAAGAAGACCTGAGAAATCTTTCACCTGCACTCAGTGTGGAAGGAGTTTCACATACAGAAACGCTCTTGAGATTCACATGAGAATCCACACGGGAGAAAAGCCACACGCATGTGATCAATGTGGAAAGAGTTTCCCATACAAACAAAGTCTTAAGATTCACATGAGAATTCATACTGGAGAGAGACCGTATGCATGTGATCAATGTGGAAAGAGTTTCCCATACAGACGAAGTCTTGTGTTTCATGTGAGAGTTCATACTGGAGAGAAGCCGTTCACATGTGATCAGTGTGGAAAGAGATTCATAACTTCATCAAACTTTAAACGACACATGAGGATCCACACTGGAGAAAAGCCATTCACGTGTGATCAATGTGGCAAAACATTTATTAGGGCATCTCAGCTGAAGACACACCTGACAGTTCATACGAAGGAGAAGCCACATTCAGGTTCTTCACGTGGAAAGAGATTTTCACAGCCGAAAAGTTTAAAATCCCATCAGAAATTAATCAACGCTGGGAGAGATTATGTGTGCTTTACGTGTGGGAAGACTTTTGCTTCAGTGAATGTTTTAAAACGGCACCAGAGGATTCACACTGGAGAAAAACCTTACAAGTGTTCACACTGTGACAAGACCTTCCGTTGGGCAGTAGATCTGCAAAGACATGAGTGGATCCACACTGGAGAGAAACCGCACACGTGTGATCAGTGCGGGAAGAGCTTCACACGCAAACAAAGTTTTGGAACCCACATGAGGATCCACACAGGAGAGAAGCCATACAAATGTGATCAATGTGGAAAGAGTTTCACATTAAAACAAAGTTTTGATGTTCACATGAGAACCCACACCGGAGAAAAGCCGTACGCATGTGATCAATGCGGGAAAACATTTCTTGATTCATCAGCCCTGAAGAAACACCTGAGAGTTCATACAAAGTAGAAGTCACATTCATGTTCTTAATGTGGAATGAGTTTTTCACAGCTGCAAAGTTTAAACTCACATCAGAAAACACGTTCTGGTGCATATGTGCTTTAAATGTGGGAAGACTTTTGCTTGCAATCAATTTAAATTGTACCATAGAATTCACACTGGAGAAAAACTTTATAATTGTTCACACTGCGACAAGAGTTTCTCAATAAAGTCTTTTCTGTGCAAGTTATTTTCCTAACAGCCACAATTAGTGGCAGGACATTTTGTTGGTTGCTTGGAAAGTATCTCATGATTATGAGAAAGTATGTCGTTATTATGAGATATTATGTCAGGGTTCCTCAAAAGGTGGCCCGTGCTAATTTCAAATAGTGTTATCAAGGTAATGTCAGCGTAAGCATGTCATTGGCACAAAAATTAAAACGCAGCATCATTGACAGCTTAGTCTGACAGTGAAAATCGCACTCGCCACGAGTGTGAATAAAAATGGAAACGGAAAACAGACAATTCAAATGTGAATCGACTGAACAATTTTATTTTATTTTGCCTGACCACCACAAAGCAAAGCCACCGTGTTTATGCAGGCAGACGGTCTGTAAGGCTGATAACATGAAACGCCATTTCAATACATTGCACAGCAATTTTGACTGCAATTATCCAGAACATTCTGAGAGCCGCAAACAGAAGGTAACACAATTGGTGGCAGGTTACAAGCAATCGGTTGCTGTTCTTCACAAAAACACATCCGTACAGGTGAATGCGTGTGGCTTGGAACCCGGCAAAGGCCAAAAAGGTGTCCATCAAGGTGTCCTGGTCTCCGCTGGCGTTCAGGGCTGTAGAGGTTGTCTCTAGGTACTGATCCACCATCTGATACGGACTGGATCTGGGTGACTGCAGTGACAATCTGGGCTGTATACGGACTGGATCGGGTGGCTACGGTGACCTTGGAATAAGAAAGAAACAGACTAATATTAGCGTAGATGCCATTCTTCTTACAATGTAACAAATACATCGGGTGTTATGGGAAGTGTTCCCGGTTCTGGTTGACCTAATTAATGCAGCCTGAAAATCCTTTAACAGATTTGAATATTAGAAGCGTATTAGTGTGTTATGTGTACGCCAGGTTAAAGAGGTGGGTCTTTAATCTAGATTTAAACTGACAGTGTGTGTCTGCCTCCCGAACAGTGTTAGGTAGATTGTTCCCAAGTTTGGGCGATAAATAGGAAAAGGATCTGCCGCCCGCTGTTGATTTTGATATTCTAGGTATTATCAAATGGGCAGAGTTTTGAGAACGCAGCAGACGCGGAGGACTATAATGCTTTAAGAGCTCGCTCAAGTACTGAGTAGCTATACCATTCAGAGCTTTATAAGTAATTAACAAGATTTTAAAATCTATACGACGTTTAATAGGGAGCCAGTGCAGTGTCGACAGAACCGGGCTAATGTGGTCATATTTCCTGGTTCTAGTAAGAACTCTAGCTGCTGCATTTTGAACCATCAGTAGTTCGTTTATTAAACATGCAGAATAACCAACCAGTAAACCATTACAATAATCTATTACAATAAGGTCATAAATGCATTAATTAATTTTTCTGCATTTGACATTGAGAGTATAGATCTCAATTTTGATATTTTTAAGATGAAAAAAATCAGTTTTACAAATGCTAGAAACGTGGCTGTCAAAGGAGAGATTGCTATCAAATACCACACCTAGCACACCTAGGTTCCTGACTGATGACGAAGAATTGACAGGGCAGCCATCAAGTGTTAGACAGTGTTCTAGGTTATTACATGTGGAGGTTTTAGGCCGATAATTAACACCTCTGTTTTTTCAGAATTTAGCAGTAAGAAATTACTCGTCATCCAGTTTTTTTATATTGACTATGCATTCCATTAGTTTCTCAATCTGGTGTTTCACCGGGCGGCGAAGAAATATAGAGCTGAGTATCATCAGCATAACAGTGAAAGGTAACCCCGTGTTTCCTGATGATATTTCCCAAGGGTAACATGTAAAGCGTGAAAAGTAACGGCCCTAGTGCTGAGCCTTGAGGTACTCCATACTGCACTTGTGATCGATATGATACCTCTTCATTCACTGCTTCAAATTGCTGGCGGTCAGATAAGTATGATTTGAACCATGCTAATGCACTTGCTAAGGCCAACAAAGTTTTCTAGTCTGTTCAAAAGAATGTTGTGATCAATAGTGTCGAACGCAGCGCTAAGATCCAGTAGCACTAATAGAGAGCACAACCACGATCAGATGATAAAAGCAGGTCATTTGTAACTCTAATGAGAGCAGTCTCAGTACTATGAAACGGTCTAAATCCTGACTGGAAATCCTCACAGATTTTTCTCAAAGAAGGAGTATAATTGTGAGGATACTACTTTTTCTAGTATCTTTGACAGAAAGCAAAATAGTTCGATCTTGGAAGTAAAATAGTTCATAAAGTCATTACTGCTGTGCTGTTGGGAAATGTCAACACCTGTTGATGCTTTATTTTTTGTTAATTTAGCCACTGTATTGAATAAATACCTGTGGTTATGCTTGTTTTCTTCTAAAAGAGATGAAAAGTAATCAGATCTAGCAGTTTTTAATGCTTTTCTGTAGGATAGGGAACTTTCCCGCCAAGCAGTACGAAATACCTCTAGTTTAGTTTTCCTCCAGCTGCGCTCCATTTTCCGGGCTGCTCTCTTTAGGGTGTGAGTGTGCTCATTATACCATGGACTTTTGGACTCTTTTCCTTAATCTTCCTTAAGCGTAAAGGAGCAACTGTATCTAAAGTGCTAGAAAAGAGAGAGTCCATAGTTTGTTACATCATCAAGATTTTCTGCGCTGTTGGATATGCTGAGGAATTAATCAGGAAGATAAATCAGGAAGATTACTTACAAAGCAGTCTTTTATGCTAGAATTGATGGTTCTATGGTTCTACCATACTTGTAATAAGGAGTAGAATTTACAGTTTTAGCTATATGGAGTTTACACAAGACTAGATAATGATCTGAGATATCATTGCTTTGCTGCAGAATTTCAACACCATTAACATCAATTCCATGCAACAGTATTAAATCTAGAGTATGATTTCAACAATGAGTATGCCTACTGCGTTCATCATAAAATAAAATGTGTAAACAGCGATTGATAATGGATAATCAACAGTAACATCAAAATCACGCCAGTTGAGGCTCATGCAGCCTGTTTGTGAGAGAATCTCGTGGTGAAATTAAAACAACTGAACACGATTGCACACAGAATACACATAAAAGTGTAACTTAGTTTTATTTATAACATAGTCAAATTTGACATTTTATACAAGAGTTAAAACGAGTAGTTAATATACATTTTACTTCAATATTTGAGTTTGAATTTTTTGAAAGGATATATTGTCAACGTTGACTGTTTTTGCTCTGTTTTGGTTAATGAAAATATCCAAACAAAGATCACAGCAGAACAGTCGTGCATGTCTGAGCGACACACGGCGGTGTTTTGTTGATGAATGATTAACGTTTTTTAATTTTGAATCATTTGAGTCAATGAATCAGTGGTCCATTCATAAGGACAGACACTTGCTTCATTCTTGAATGAATCAGCTGTATGAACGAATTGTTTGAAGGCATGCTTCAATGACTCATTAATTATAATAATAATTAAGATGTCACTTGCTGTCACCTATTGGTGGTTGACTTTCATAGTAGCCTATTTTTGCATTTTTCCAACATTGCATATTTGTATATTAAAAAATATATATTTATTTTAAAACACTGAGCTCACAACATTATTTATGCTGTTATAATTTTGCATGCAGTGTAAATGCATTCGTGCCATATTTCAGCTACATTGAACTGTCAGTGTAAATGCATCTGAATGCCGCTCCAGTCACTTCTGTTTATTCTGCAATGGACATGATTGATTTTGTAGATCTCATATGACTGGTAACAGCCCTGTATTATCTTAGTATATTAAGTGAAATTATTAATAAAATGTAAGAATTTTATATGAAAGATGATTCATGCATTTACAGGTTTTTTTTTTTTTTTTTTTGCACTAATAACAGAACCTTCATGTAATTTTTCAAAACTCTAGACACATAATTCACAACCAATGATCAAAATGCACATTTTTCAAAACGCTTACTTTTTCCAAATGCTTGGATACAATACACATGAACTAAAGATCTTTTGTTCATTGAACAAAAATCACCGGTTCAAAATGACACAACTTAACATCAAAGTATTACTATTTCAAAATGCAACTCATGCATTACATTTGAATTGATTGTCTATTGACAGGCCCATCCACAGTTTATCACCTTGTCTTTACCCCCATACACTCTTAAAAATTAAGGTGCTTCACAATGCTATAGAAGAACCTTTTTTTTTTTTGTATAAATGGTTCCATAAAAAACCTTTTACATCTGAAGGTTCTTTGAAAAGGGTCTCTGTGGTGAAAGAAGGTTCTTCAAATTATATAAAGGTAAGAAAGAGATGGTTCTTTAAAGAACCTTTGACTGAATGGTTCATTGTGGAACCAAAAAATGGTTCTTCTATGGCATCGTTGTGAAGAACCTTTTAAACACCTTTTTTTAAGATTGTACTCCTCTTTCCTTACTGTAACCAGACTGAGGAGTTTTTCTCCACATGGAGGTGGAAGGTTCACTATAGGCCCCCTCACAAACAAGTCCCTCTTCTCCAGGCCATGGATGATGCGTGCAATGACATTACAGGAGGAGACCAATGTCAAGCCTGTTTTTGCCATGCCAGAAGTTTTTTTTTTCCCAAGATGTTTAGCTAACAAAAACATCCATTATTCAATTCAATTCAATTCAAGTTTATTTCTATAGCGCTTTTTACGATACAATCGTTGCAAAGCGCTTTACAGGAAATTAAGTTTCTACAATATATATATACATTGTAGAAACTTAATATATTAACTTATGACAAAATTTGTTAATTCTGCATGTTGTTGGGGGATCAGATGTTGGCATCCTCTGAGGTCCTCCGAGGGGTCGGCATCATCTCTTCTCAGGTGTTTGGTCATCTCAGATCATTTAAGGGCTGGATCCAGACTGAAGCTTGTGTAATTCTACATTCCGTGGCAGAAACAGAAACAAAGAGACATAATTAGCGTAGCTGTTGTTCCATTCAAGCAAAAATTATTTGTTCAACCCAAGCTAAAGAATAATAATGTGCGTTTGATCAGATATAACTGCAGTACAAGATTATGAGATGCATTATATGAATGCATTATATGAATGCTTGGCTAAAGAGATGTGTCTTTAATTAGATTTAAACAGAGAGAGTGTGTCTGAACCCCGAACGTTATCAGGAAGGCTATTCCAGAGTTTGGGAGCCAAATATGAAAAAGCTCTACCTCCTTTAGTGGACTTTGCTATTCTAGGTACTACCAAGAGTCCAGAGTTTTGCGACCTTAGGGAGCGTGATGGATTGTAGCGAGATAGAAGACTCGTTAGGTACGCAGGAGCTAAACCATTTAGGGCCTTATAGGTAAGTAATAATATTTTGTAACTGATACGGTACTTAATAGGTAGCCAGTGCAGAGACTGTAAAATTCGGGTAATATGATCATATTTTCTTGACCTGGTAAGGACTCTAGCCGCTGCATTTTGGACTACCTGTAGCTTGTTTATTGAAGATGCAGGACAACCACCTAGCAGTGCATTACAATAGTCCAGTCTAGAGGTCATGAATGCATGAACTAGCTTTTCTGCATCAGAAACAGGTAGCATGTTCCTTAGCTTGGCAATGTTTCTAAGATGGAAGAATGCTGTTTTTGTAACATTGGAAATATGTTTTTCAAAAGACAAGTTGCTGTCTAATATAACACCCAGATTTTTGACTGTAGAGGAAGTAACAGGACATCCGTCTAGTTGCAAATTGTAATCCAAGAGATTCTGTTTACTGTTATTTGGTCCAATAAATAATATCTCTGTCTTATCTGAATTTAATAGGAGAAAATTATTGGTCATCCAATCTTTTACATTTTTAACACAATCAGTTAACTTAGATAATTTAGAAGTTGCATCTGGTCTTGTTGAGATATATAGTTGAGTATCATCAGCATAGCAATGGAAACTAATCCCGTATTTTCTAATAATATTACCAAGGGGCAGCATGTATATTGAAAACAGCAGAGGACCTAGGACAGATCCTTGTGGTACTCCATACTTTACTGGTGATAATTGAGATGACTCCCCGTTTAAATAAACAAAGTGGTAGCGATCGGACAGGTAGGATCTAAACCATCTTAAAGCCTGCCCTTGAATACCTGTATAGTTTTGTAATCGATCTACGAGTATGTCATGATCTATAGTGTCGAACGCAGCACTAAGATCAAGTAAAACTAGCAATGAGATGCAGCCTTTGTCTGATGCAAGAAGCAAGTCATTTGTAATCTTAACAAGTGCAGTTTCTGTGCTATGGCGGGGCCTGAAACCTGACTGAAATTCTTCACAGAGATCATTTTTTTGCAAGAATGAGCACAATTGAGCAGACACAACTTTTTCTAAAATTTTAGACATAAACGGAAGATTTGAGATGGGTCTGTAATTTGCCAGTTCACTAGGATCTAGTTGTGGCTTCTTAATAAGAGGCTTAATAACTGCCAGCTTGAATGGTTTAGGGACGTGGCCTAAAGATAACGATGAGTTAATAATATTGAGAAGCGGTGCTTCTGCTACAGGTAACTCTTTCAGTAATTTAGTGGGTACAGGATCTAATAGACATGTTGTTGGTTTAGATGCGGTGATAAGTTTGTTTAGCTCTTCCTGTCCTATAGTTGAAAAGCCATTATGATGTGGATGAGAACCTGTGGCCAAATCTACAAGACAGGGTTGATAAAAATAGAAGTGCAGTGAGGAACACTCCAGCTGACATTTTACTGTTGGCCTATTGTAGATTTTTCTTATCTAATTTTTTTCTAATTTACAGTTTTTTGAAAAACCTATTGTGAGTTGATTATTTCATTAATAATTTTCAAATTTTGTTTAATGATTCCAGTGTCTGTACTTTTTCCTCTAGTCTATTTTTCTCTACACAATGGTGTATGAATGTGTAGAACCATAATGAAAGCTGCATCATGTGTTTTGAACAACTATATTTAATGATTGTACTAACAACTACTCAGTGAAACTATGGGTATCTTGTGAGTGGGTGATCTAAATGCAGTGGTTCTCAAATGTGGGTACGCGTACCCCTAGGGGTACTTGGGGGTACTGCAGGGGGTACGTGAGAGAAAGTGGAAACTGACATTTAGGAATAAATAATGAAAATAGGTTATTTTTTTTCATATGAAATTAGGACTACACAAAGATGCATTAAAAATAAAGTCATAAATTTAAAATGCATTTCAATTTATTAGTTATTTATTGAGGCCCGGATCCGGAATCAGGAGCAGTGTCTGCACGCGAAATAATGTAGGAGAGGTTGCGATAAAATGGACAGGTGGCTTCTTAAAAGAGGACAAGCTCCTCCGACAGAAGACGGAACATGCTAAAAAAAAAAAACAGCCTCAAAAATACCGCCAGTGTCGTGATGAATACATAGGGATGGGATTTACATCTACTTCACATAACCCTCCCGCAGCACTGTTTTTTATGCGATGAGTTGTTAGCTAACAGCGCAATGAAGCCAGCTCATCTTCAACGGCATCTCCGGACTAAACACCCACATCAGGTCGGGAGCTCTATGGAGTTTTTCAGAAGAAAATTTCACGAATTTACATCATGCCAAGAGAACATGAAAAAAGACACAAGTGCATCAGCAAAAGCACTCGAAGCATCGTATGATGTGTCTTTACTTTTGGCGAAAGCTAAAAAGCCATTTAGCCTGGCTGAGGAACTGATAATTCCTGCTGCAGCTGTGCTCGCTGATACCATGGTGGATAAAACAGCAGCAGACAAGATCAAAGCTTTACCGCTGTCAAATGACACCGTTTTGCGAAGAATTGACAAGATGGGGACTGATATAGTTGAGCAACTGGTGGATAAACTCAGGACTGGTGAATCATTTTCACTTCAATTGGATGAATCGGTTGATGTCAGTGGACAGGCGCAATTGGTTGCTTTTGCGAGATATGTGGATACCAGCGACATTCGCGAACACATTCTTTTTTTGCAAAACACTGGAGTGGAGAACAACTGGAGAGGATATTTTCAACATTGTTAATTTGTTTTTCTCAGAACATGAAATCAGCTGGAAATCCTGTACCAGTGTGTGCACTGATGCAGCAGCATCAATGATGGGTCGCATCAAAGGCCTCATCGCGCACATACGGCAGAAAAATCCTGACATTCTGTGGACACACTGTGTAATACACAGAGAAGCCCTGGCTTCAAAGAAGATGAGCCCAGAGCTTAATTCCGTTTTGCATGATGCTGTCAGGGCAATAAACTTCATAAAGTCGCGACCACTGAATGCACGTCTGTTTCGGAGATTATGTGATGGCATGGGATCTGAACACACCGAACTCCTTTTACACACCGAAGTCCGCTGGCTTTCGAGAGGCAAAGTACTGAATAGGCTGTTTGAGCTGCGAAATGAGGTGTGTTGCTTTTTGTCAGACAATGCGTCCCCTCTTGCCACTTTGTTTAAGGTGTAATGTTAAAACGTAATATTAATATATAATTTAAAGGGAAACAGGTCAATTTAGCTCAAAGGGAATCATTAATGATTGTATAGGGAATTTGAACAGACTCACTGTTTCACGGCGATTCACTGAACGAGCCATATAACAAACTCTGCACTGGATATTAAAATCCAAAATATAGTGAAAACACTATTAAATAGCACAGTAGCACAAATCGGCAGATTAAGACATTAACTTATGAGCACAGAACACAAGATCCTTCTCTTTTCAATATAAACAAGGCTTTATTTGATAAATCTAAGACATGGAAACTAATCTAACACATGAACACATGCATTCACACATTCACACGTTGCAGAAGAGAGAAAGTAAGGAAAGGATGAGTTGAGCGAATGAAAATATGAAATCCCAAGTTTATAGCAATATATGCAATTGCATAGACCAGGGCCCGTATTTATCAAGCCTCTAAGAATTACTCTCAAGAACACTGCTAAGAATTGACTTGAGTGGAAAAAAATTCTTGGCTCAAAGCTGCGATTAAAAGTTAGTTATCAATCATCTCAGTCGTAATTTAAGCGAAGTGTAGGACTAAATCTTAAGTATCAGTCTTAGAGATGATTCACGACACTTTGCTGTGCCACAAACGGGATTTTGGATGACGACATATGCATGGACCAATCACTGAATAGATTTCCTTAATGAAGAATATTCTCAGATAAATTCACATTGAATGGTTAAATTCCTAATAGGAGTTTACATTCAACACACATTTGACAAAGACTTTTCAAGAGAACACATTATGGCAAGGAAACGAAGCATCATCACAACTTAATTTAGGGTGCCGATAGATGATAGTATAGTGTATCGACTGTTGCTGATGCCTTTGACGACAGCGAGACGATTATTATTATTATTATTATCCATCAAAAATAGACTTTAATCTTTAGTGATGCAGTGCGGAGAGCGGCTTCAGAAACTTGCCACGGCGCGGCTGATCAGCTCCGGTGGCTGTGGAGCTGTAACGCGCTGCAGACGCGTGCAGTGTAAATAAGGGGTAAGAGATTTATTCATCATACAGTGTAGATTGCATAATACTCACGCTAGACTGAAGTCAGTTATGATGTTGTTTGGTAATGTAAATGTTCTTTGCTCGTTTTGAATAACTGAGGAAATGTAACTTGTTTGATTAACTGCTCGTCGCCAAATATTTCAAAGACATTCCTCCTCTCCTGAAAGATTCGCGCACGTCTCTGTCTCCTCAGCGCCATCACAAGCCCCTACTGGCAACTCCTAACCACTTGAGAGACCTCTCCAGCTGTCTTAAATAACTGGGAGAGTAAGAGTGATTCTTAGCTTTAAGAAATTTGATAACTTGCTTTTATACTTAAGTTTGAAAGTAGGAGTAAATTTCATGAATTCTCAGCACTTAAGACTAAAATGGCACTTTGAGAAGCTTGATAAATACGGGCCCTGAACAACATCAATCACTTATTTGACCTTTGCATTGAGTTTCTCAATGAGGCTAAACTTCATATTAAATGCACCAATTCAGCTAAAAGTCTGGAGGTTACTTGCTGTTGCCTTTGTTTTACGGCAGGGATTCCCTTCTGTTCATCTAGTTGCAGAAAAGGGGTATTCCCAGGTGGCTGGTTGGCTGACAGTTCAGTGGTCTTTCGTAGTGACATCTTGGGCGTTGGCTGACGAATGGTCTGAGTCTGTTGCTAGTTGAAGTTTGAAGCGGGTGCAGTCGGAGCTGGACTTTGCGGCAAACTTAACTTTTGAACACGACAGTAGTAATATAATACACTTTGTGTCACTTTGATGATTTATGACTTGATTAATGACTTGATTTATGACCCCCTGTCAGCGTTGATTGACAGGTCGTCATATGTCAAATGTGTCCATGGGTAGATTTATGACGTGATTTATGGTTCTGTGACCCCCCTCTGTCACCCTGACTGTCACGTCACCGGGGTCCTGTCACCCCTGAGTGACATGACATTAGGGTGTGTAAATCAAAGATCAAAACAGATGTTAGATTTGACTTTTGATGGATTTTATGACTGGATTTATGATGTTTTTATCTCTTATCTTTGCCATGGGGGGGCCTTTATAGCGTTCCTTTCTGAGCTGTAGCTAGCTTCCAGTCTGGGGGTGTTGGGTTCTTCTTGATTGTGGAATAATGACTGAGCAAAGGATGCGTATTGACACCTTAACAGGATCAATGTTTGTTTGATCTATAGGCTAAATATTAATGCCTAGTCACCATTTTGTTCCTACCGGCCCATCTACATCCACCTCTGAATAAGGTGCTATGGCCGGGCATGTTTTTTCTTCATCATCTCTATGCGTGTATGCTAACACCTCTGTAGGATCAGAACAACCTAATCTGTAGGTTGAATAGATTGACTGAAATTTATGGTGTTTTTATCTCACTTGAGCCATGTTTTTATTTTTATTTTTTTATGGAGTTCCTTCCGGGGCTATTACTCGCTTCCAGTCGGGATGTCTGGGGTCTTTCTGACTGTAGAAAAAAAAAAAAGCAGCTAAGCAAATGGTGTGTCTTTTATCACCTTAACAGGATCAATGTTTTGTTTGATCTGTATGGTATACATGTTAATGCCTAGTCACCAATTTGTTCCTACCGGCACCCGTCTACAACCATCTCTGAATAACGAGGTTGTCTGGATGTCTATCTTTTTAGGTGTGGGTAAAGAAAGGTGTCATGTCTGAGGATGTTCCTTCCTAAAACCTTAGAAACAACAGTGTTGTCTAATATGTAGACTTTTCTTAAGTTCAAAATTATTCAAACCACCAACTATCCACCAGTCCACCTCACCTATCCATTTACTTCTGACAGTGAAGGTGATTGTGGGGTCTAACTGACAGTGGACGACAGTATCCTATTTGTGCTTGTGTTAATGGCTTTACAGCATCCACCTCAAATAGATGCGCACAGAATCATGCTTTAGTTCAGTTCAGTTCATTTTATTTATAAAGCACAACAATAATGGTTGACCATTGTGCTAAACAATATCGTTTAAAAGAAATCAAAGTACATAACATGATATGACAAGACAAACAAATAAACATTTTAAATAAGCTCTGCTTTAGATAATGAACACACACACACAAGTTGAAACATTCCATGGGCGTAATGGTTTTTATACTGTACAAACTGTATTTTCCATCACCCCACACCAACCTTACACATAAACGTACCCCTTACAGAAAACTTTGTGCATTTTAAGATTTTCAAAAAACTTCATTCTGTATGATTTATAAGCTTGTTTCCTCTGTGGGGCAAAAAAAAAGCCCCCACAAGGACAAGGATTTTGAATATTGCCATCTCTGTCCCCCATAACGTACAGTATACCTGAGCCACACACACACACACACACACGATCTGAGTATACTAAATTTTAAGTATGAGCAAAATAAAAGTGTTGCAAAATATGTTGTTTACTTTTTTGTTGTTAATTAAGAAATGTTTTCATTTTAATCTAGCCCGTAGTAGATAGTATGTGTACTGTAAAATAACAAATATACGTTTCACTTAAAACTTATCAGTAAAATAATTACACCTAGAGTTTTAAACATGTTTAAAAGTTTAAACACATTGTGTCACTAAAGCAAGTCATGCTGTCTATTGTCTTTAAATTAAACTTTAGTTTTATTCTTTAATTTCTTTAAAATAGCCTGATGTGAATGCACCCAAGTGCTTTTCTCACATGAGTAGAAAACTCTTTGGATGTGTTTGTGACAAACATAATTTTTTACTTCAGAAAAGTTTTTCAAATGTATGACTGAACTTTTCTCATATGACAGACCTACGTTTCAAATTATTTATTATTTCAAGTTATGTTTAACAGCCAAAAGGAAATACATGTTGTTTTCTAATGTCCATGACACCTTTATTGGTGTAAATTTCTCACCTAGAACACAAAACTTGTACATTTTGACTATTTGACTTTTTTTAAGGAGCATGTCATTTCAAATGGTTTACTAAAAGATTAAAGCACCAGCATCTGTGTTTTCAACATGAAAGAGATGTACAAGGATGTTTCAACTATTATCGTCATTTCTTTTTGACATTAATAAACTGGTAATTAATTTTCTATGGCAAATGATACAATGTACAGTTCTCATACTATGTGTGTAAATAGCTGTGCTAAAACATTTATGAGTATTTTTGCATGCCAACAGATTTTGTTAGGGATGTGTCGCATCTAAGAATTACAATCTTTTGTAAATTACATTTTTCTTACACCACTAGTTTTAGTCATATTATCAAGATTTTTTTATCAAGATTGGATGGTGTATGTTTTTAGGTGAAGACACCTCTTTGTGAGCTGTCATCATAATAGGAATAAATGAAAATTAACTAACAGTCTTTTCTCTTTGAGATATTTATTTTAGTGCAACTTTGTGTCTGTCCACGATGTGCGAACACATGAAGCATCAACACGAAAATTAAATCTTGCTGTTTTACCCTTAAAACTATTACAACTGAAACAAATCAAACTATTGCACTGAAAGCTGCACACTCATTTAAGTTTGAGCATATTAAAGTTTCTACGCTCTTGTAAAGACTATTGATAAATTTCATCCATAACCTTTCATACATTCAAGAGACAAAATCGCTAAGAAAGAGAGTATAGCAAGACAAGAAAATGTTTACAATACATATAGAATTCAGAAAATCTGTAAATTTTTAAATGATATTTTTAATTACTCCACTAATTTAATCATCTTGTTCAGATGACACAATTCACATTTCGATTGATTGACCTTATTTGTTTTAAGACTCCTCCACAAGTTCATGCTAATCCTTGGAAGAGAGCATGACGAGCACATACTTATTAATTTAAGAAAATTATTGAACATTTGACTGAACCTTTTATTATTTTGACAAACCTCCATTTCAAATTATTTCCCTTGAGGTGTTTGTCCACAGAATCTTTTTCAACACAACGACATTAAAGAATGTTATAGTCACTATGGCCATCTTCTGTGACTCAAATAAAGTAACATAAGCATCTACAATGTGTGCATGTGCTAAACATCTT
Source organism: Aspiorhynchus laticeps (assembly GCA_023376895.1). Classification (NCBI taxonomy): domain Eukaryota; kingdom Metazoa; phylum Chordata; class Actinopteri; order Cypriniformes; family Cyprinidae; genus Aspiorhynchus; species Aspiorhynchus laticeps. Next base: position 1,973,932 of record JALXFT010002236.1, on the reverse strand, counting down.
CATTTCTCCACTTCTGTCATATTTATTTGATGTAATGCAAACATATTTTGAGAACTATGATGTTCCACGCTTTTGTAAAGGTTGTAGAAAGAATTCAAACATAATCTTTACATAGGAATTATCTTTGCGCAAAGCAAATTGACTAAAAATCATTGAATTACGAAATGCAAAAGTGTATACATAATTTAAGAAAAAATGCTATAATGCATACAGAATACAGAAATCCTCCTATCTGATCTATTGTGACTGACATTTTACTAAGTCAGACGATCAGGATTTTGGATGACGTGGCTCACATTTTGTTTGTTGGACTGTATATGTCATTACTATGACTGTACTGTAGGTGAGGCCTTCTCTCTGAGAGCCATCAGCATTCGGTGTTTATAGAAATAAATGAAAATTTAAGAAAAATGTCTTGAGAGTGTTTGACTAAGTCGGTATGGTCTAGCATTTAGGACCATATGGTCCCATATGGTCTAGCGGTTAGGATTCCTGGTTTTCACCCAGGCGGCCCGGGTTCAACTCCTGGTATGGGAAGTAATGTTTTGGGGGAGTCGGGGCCTAATGGTTGGAGAGTCGGACTCGTAATCCAAAGGTAATGTTCACGGTGTGTGTGCACTTTGGATGGGTTAAATGCAGAGCACGAATTCCGAGTATGGGTCACCATACTTGGCCGTATGTCACATTCACTTTCATTTCTTTTTTAGGACAATTAACCATCTATTTGATGTGAGACCCCATTAAGTTTAGACACGAAAATGAAGGCGTGCTGTTTTACACTTACAACTGAAACATATCTAACCATTGTGCTCAAAGCTACACATTCAGTAAAGTTTGAGGTTGTACACAGTCTTGAAAAGGCTACAGACACAAAATATCAATGATTTTTTTTTTGTGCTCCCTATGTAACTCAAGAGTCCAAGACACTAAGAAAATTATCATATGAATATAGAAAACCCACTCATGATCATCTGGGTATATTTTTGTAAATGTTGTTTTAAATTACTTTTTTCTTACGCCACTACATCTAGAGCTCTTGTTCAGATAGCTGATGATGATGTGCACATTTTATTCGTCGTACTCGTTTTCTTTCAATTTCCGCTTGAGATTAAATTGTAGGTAATGTGACGACAATTAAGAACCATAGTATTATACTACATTCCCTTTGAAAAGGTTATAGACATAGTCGTTTATACAGGAAATATGTTTGCACAACAGAAATATGTATCAGTATAACAACAACCTAATACTGAAATCCTCTCTTCTAAATATATTGTTAAAGTTTTAATATTGCTTTTGATGGCCTGCCCCACTAGCTGATACCACTCTATACTTTTCATTGTTTTTTAGATGAAGACTATTCTCAGAATCTGGTCAAACATGTCGCGAGTGATTGCAGGAAAACATTATAAGATAATAAAAGGATAGTCCTTCTACAAGAGATTGTTTAAACTGAGATTGTGACGTACTGTAGAGCTTTTTCTGGTCTGTCTACAAAGCAGCCACGAGACACAAGCCCCTCGATCTTACTGTTTCTCTGTTACATGTACAACTATTTCATTTAGAACACAAAGTTGCACATTACAAGTTGAAGATAGTGTGGAAACACTATTTTCTTTGCACACGTCTCTAAACATGACTTTAACAAATAAATCACAGATGTCATGTAGTTAATTCATTGAATGGTGCATGTTTTTTGACCGTTTTAGATGGTCTGCACCAGCACACAGACACATGTTTTAAGTATTCATCTGACCAAAAGGTTTGATCCTGGGGAAACAGCAGCTGTGTGTTGTCATGATTGTCTTCAGAATTGATCCGCTTTTATTTAAACAATGCAGCATGAAGTTACTGTATTCAACAGCACAGTCCCTTGAAATATTGTAGTATATCTTTTTTTCCCTTCTAACTATCTAAACATGTATTTCGCTTAAATATTAGTTGTTAAGTGTTTACAAAGTTGTCATGCCTGTTGTTGAATTTTATAACATATATTTCACCAAACCTAAAGGACTGAAAATAGGTTTAGCAAAAGTCCGCATTTCAGCTGTTAGCCTGAAAATGCAAGTCAACTGAGATTTCATTACTGAGATAATCTACAGAATGCGAAACAACCTCACAGTTACATTAGAGTTTAGGATTCTAGGTTATGTCAAATATTGTTTGTTACTGTTTCACAGGTTTAACGACTTTTTAACGACACAGGTTTTTCCACCGTAGTAGGTCGTCTCTGAAACCAGGCCTGTAGAAAGAATAAACCAGTCTTATAAACTCATTGATTTGTTTTAACAACTTTAAAATATAATCTGCACGAGGGATACGCTCTTAAAATCAATAGTGCACAAAACTATAATGTGATGTTTTGGTTAGTTTCTTACACAACAGCGCATTACTTAACGTTTTTAATAAGTTTTAATATAAAAGATAATAGTCTGTTAACAATTTAGATGCTTTTATTATGAAATCAGAACAGCTGAAGTATGTACCGTTTGTTACCACGGAAGTAATTGAAATAATAGCCTACCATGAGCTTATTTAACCGCTTTATTTACAGTATGCTGAATGTAAAACTCTTAAACAGAAACATTAAAACATTTCAAACTTGTCAAACAACCGCTTCAATACATTCCTCTTATGAAAACGTTTAAAATAGAATACTGTCAAACAGAATGTTGTCTGCAAGTTCCCAACGTGTAAATTGCTTGAAAACGCTTGAAGCTACGCATTTCACAGTACATACACAGATACGCGTTTTCTTTTGCGTATGTCTCTAAACAATAGCTAGGTAAATGACTTACAGTTGATACCTCATTTTAAGCGAAAGGTGGGACGACTAGTGTCTTTTTTTATTTTGACCACACTGATGTTTTGATACCTGCGTTTTAGACGTCTGTCTTTTAAATCTGACCCAGATGTCTCGATATTTTGCTCTTCTTTTTATGAAAACGTGCAGTAAGCAGTTTTTGTCCTCATCTGCAGTATACCGAAGCGTTTTAATACGTCAGAAATTCCAATAGTTAGATAGCAAATGTGACTGTTTATTACTGAGGTAAGTCACATCAGAGTTGCATTCTAGTTTTATATTTAACATTTTTCATCTACCTACATGTTTAACGACGCTACTGTTCTAGGTCTCCTCACGCCGTTGTGAGATATAAACCACAAAGTTTTTCATAGTGTTAAGCTTTGAAACCAGAACGATTTTTAAGTTTTCCATGACTTTGTGCGGTCTTTCTGTATGAATTTGTTTACCGCAGTTTCACCGTCCTTATCTTATCTTCCACCACCTAATTGTAATTGTTAGGCCTTACGCTTGCTAGTTTTTGCTATTCATATAAGTCGATATTTCTACAAATTTGTTTGATTCAATAAAATATCGCGTCTTCATTTGAGACATTTATGTTACATTATACGTAATACATATTTCTTATTAAATATCATTAAATTGATAACAAAGAAAACAAAAAACTTATCTTGGGCGTGACCAATGTTTATGACTTCCCGGCGACAACCCACCCTATAGCCACGCAACAGGTTGAGGGTGGGTCCAAACACTAAAACCAACGACGACTGACCTGATAAACTCTGTTGCGGTGTTGCTACCAGGTTTGAAAGTGCTGACGGCGGTGCTACTGGCTTGTCGATCAAAACGTTATCTACATGGAACCCCAAAATCAGCTTCAACAATCCAATTTGTCTGAGCCTGACGCGCTCTGTAATTTTTCTACTAATAACGCTTCGACGGATCTGAACCATAAACCGGAAACTGAAAGTGAAATTCCACAGGACCGTCACGGATTAAAACAGTCAATCAAGATTCTAGGAAACGGCGACAACGCTCTATATCGGTTAGGGGACAAAGTTTATCTCTTGGAAAGAATCGAATTCTGAACAGGATGTCTGACGCTACGCAAAAGCTGGTGGAGCACGATTGGTGTTCTGGCGACGCTAAGCAACCGTACTGCGGCACGGGAAAAACGTGTTTTGTAAAAGACGTCATAGACCCCACGTTTAAACTACATTACAGAGGACAGATGATCAAACTGATACGCAAGATCATCACTGCGGCGTGCGATCTGAATTACGATTGTACGGGAGATACCAAACGTGAAACAAATCTCAAGGAAAAAATGAAAATTGTAAGAAGCGTAAAATATCCATGGCCTGATTTGACTAGCATGTTTCTCACCAGCAGAGAGTCGGTCTGTATAATTACCAGAAAAATTCTGGATGTGATGTCTAAATGCGAGGATGAGATGGACATTAACGAGGTTCTCTGTCTGTGTACGTCTGTAACGGATCAATGTGTCTTGTTGGCTGCAAAAAATTGTGATTCTATGTCATGTGAAATTGTTGCATCGCTGGTTGATTTTATATTTGAGAAAAACATGATTGTCTGCATAGATTTTCTATTCTGGCTTGACCACCGGTTTAACGTCGTTACTACTGTATGTTTGTAAATTTGATCATTTTCACTACTTCAATGTATACTCGACAATATATTGTTGAAATAAAAGGTTTTCTCATCTCGTTATTCTGTTCTCTGACTTCATAAAAATGTCTTTATTTAAAATATAACGATTTACCGGTACAGATAGCAAGTTTTTAGTTTTCTTTGTTATCAATTTAATGATATTTAATAAGAAATATGTATTACGTATAATGTAACAAATGTCTCAAATGAAGACGCGATATTTTATTGAATCAAACAAATTCGTAGAAATATCGACTTATATGAACAGCAAAAACTAGCAAGCGTAAGGCCTAACAATTACAATTAGGTGGTGGAAGATAAGATAAGGACGGTGAAACTGCAGTAAACAAATTCATACAGAAAGAGCGCACAAAGTCATGGAAAACTTAAAAATCGTTCTGGTTTCAAAGCTTAACACTATGAAAAACTTTGTGGTTTATATCTCACAACGGCGTGAGGAGACCTAGAACAGTAGCGTCGTTAAACATGTAGGTAGATGAAAAATGTTAAATATAAAACTAGAAAGCAACTCTGATGTGACTTACCTCAGTAATAAACAGTCACATTTTCTATCTAACTATTGGAATTTCTGACGTATTAAAACGCTTCGGTATACTGCAGATGAGGACAAAAACTGCTTACTGCACGTTTTCATAAAAAGAAGAGCAAAATATCGAGACATCTGGGTCAAATTTAAAAGACAGACGTCTAAAACGCAGGTATCAAAACATCAGTGTGGTCAAAATAAAAAAAGACACTAGTCGTCCCACCTTTCGCTTAAAATGAGGTATCAACTGTAAGTCATTTACCTAGCTATTGTTTAGAGACATACGCAAAAGAAAACGCGTATCTGTGTATGTACTGTGAAATGCGTAGCTTCAAGCGTTTTCAAGCAATTTACACGTTGGGAACTTGCAGACAACATTCTGTTTGACAGTATTCTATTTTAAACGTTTTCATAAGAGGAATGTATTGAAGCGGTTGTTTGACAAGTTTGAAATGTTTTAATGTTTCTGTTTAAGAGTTTTACATTCAGCATACTGTAAATAAAGCGGTTAAATAAGCTCATGGTAGGCTATTATTTCAATTAATTCCGTGTTAACAAACGGTACATACTTCAGCTGTTCTTTGCGTGATTTCATAATAAAAGCATCTAAATTGTTAACAGACTATTATCTTTTATATTAAAACTTAATAAAAATGTTAAGTAATGCGCTGTTGTGTAAGAAACTAACCAAAACATCACATTATAGTTTTGTGCACTATCGATTTTAAGAGCGTATCCCTCGTGCAGATTATATTTTAAAGTTGTTAAAACAAATCAATGAGTTTATAAGACTGGTTTATTCTTTCTACAGGCCTGGTTTCAGAGACGGTTACAACTTTGTAAACACTTAACAACTAATATTTAAGCGAAATACATGTTTAGATAGTTAGAAGGGAAAAAAATATATACTACAATATTTCAAGGGACTGTGCTGTTGAATACAGTAACTTCATGCTGCATTGTTTAAATAAAAGTGGATCAATTCTGAAGACAATCATGACAACACACAGCTGCTGTTTCCCCAGGATCAAACCTTTTGGTCAGATGAATACTTAAAACATGTGTCTGTGTGCTGGTGCAGACCATCTAAAACGGTCAAAAAACATGCACCATTCAATGAATTAACTACATGACATCTGTGATTTATTTGTTAAAGTCATGTTTAGAGACGTGTGCAAAGAAAATAGTGTTTCCACACTATCTTCAACTTGTAATGTGCAACTTTGTGTTCTAAATGAAATAGTTGTACATGTAACAGAGAAACAGTAAGATCGAGGGGCTTGTGTCTTGTGGCCGCTTTGTAGACAGACCAGAAAAAGCTCTACAGTGCGTCACAATCTCAGTTTAAACAATCTCTTGTAGAAGGACTATCCTTTTATTATCTTATAATGTTTTCCTGCAAACACTCGCGACATGTTTGACCAGATTCTGAGAATAGTCTTCATCTAAAAAACAATGAAAAGTATAGAGTGGTATCAGCTAGTGGGGCAGGCCATCAAAAGCAACATTAAAACTTTAACAATATATTTAGAAGAGAGGATTTCAGTATTAGGTTGTTGTTATACTGATACATATTTCTGTTGTGCAAACATATTTCCTGTATAAACGACTATGTCTATAACCTTTTCAAAGGGAATGTAGTATAATGCTATGGTTCTTAATTGTCGTCACATTACCTACAATTTAATCTCAAGCGGAAATTGAAAGAAAACGAGTACGACGAATAAAATGTGCACATTGTCATCAGCTATCTGAACAAGAGCTCTAGATGTAGTGGCGTAAGAAAAAAGTAATTTAAAACAACATTTACAAAAATATACCCAGATGATCATGAGTGGGTTTTCTATATTCATATGATAATTTTCTTAGTGTCTTGGACTCTTGAGTTACATAGGGAGCACAAAAAAAAATTATTGATATTTTGTGTCTGTAGCCTTTTCAAGACTGTGTACAACCTCAAACTTTACTGAATGTGTAGCTTTGAGCACAATGGTTAGATATGTTTCAGTTGTAAGTGTAAAACAGCACGCCTTAATTTTCGTGTCTAAACTTAATGGGGTCTCACATCAAATAGATGGTTAATTGTCCTAAAAAGGAAATGAAAGTGAATGTGACATACGGCCAAGTATGGTGACCCATACTCGGAATTCGTGCTCTGCATTTAACCCATCCAAAGTGCACACACACCGTGAACATTACCTTTGGATTACGAGTCCGACTCTCCAACCATTAGGCCCCGACTCCCCCAAAACATTACTTCCCATACCGGGAGTTGAACCCGGGCCGCCTGGGCGGGAGCCGAATATAGTTGAGCTTAACTTCCCTTAACTTTTCCCATTCATTCTCTATGGTAGTGCTTAACACTACGGATGTAATATATTGTTGGCCACACGTAGACTTCATGGCGCTGTTTCGTCATTTCCGTGGCGGGGAATTTAAGAAGCCGAGTGTCATCCGTCAATCATTCGCGTTCGCAGTGGAGGAGGGGAGACCCGTTTTACGATCGGAGAGGTATTTGTTTACCGAATTGTCAGATCAAAAAAAAAAAAAAAAATCGTTTTCTGTTGTACAACAAATATTGACTGTCTAAACTACCATAAAACAGATTTTTACCTATGGTGACTGCTGTTTTTAACTAACGCGATTAATCTGACAAACCGGGAAGGTAAGTTGAATGCTATACTTTAGCAATACCAACTTACTGTATTGCATATACATTATGATTAATCTATTTTATCATTTAAATTGCATGTATATTATCATGTAATCGGATTGCTAATTGTGTTGAATGGTTTGTGACGTTAGGAAACAGTAAACCAAACTTTTATAAAAATACAGTAAACCAAACTATTATAAAAAATAAAAACTCTTATAAAATACAGCTGTTATTTTATAAGAGTATCTTTGTTTGTAAAGGTGAATGTTTCATCATTAATCTCTCACTATGTACTTAAATAAAATGTTTAAAAAACCATATATGCTAACAGTGCAGTATGATGTAGTACTTGTAATTAATATTTATTACACACACATTTAAATTACAAACAAATTGATTACAAAAAATGTGTGTGCAATTTAGTGGTATAATATATGAATAACATTTTATTATGAAAAAATAGATAATCAAACACAATAGTCTGTGAAAGAGGATATTGTGAAATATATTAATAAATGTTGTGTTTTCATGGAATTTTACAAAATAAATAGATACATTTAATAGTTTATATATGTATTTAATAAATTATGAATTACATTATTTAATAATTATTTAATTATTTCAGAATAAACTGTTTCATTTAATTGTTGTTTTATTTATTAAGAAATAAAATCATATAAATCAGAATAGAAGTGTGTTAATTAATTGTGTTATTGCAACAGATCATTAATCAGCTCTTTGTGTACAACACAGCAGGATGAAGGTGAAAGTGGTCTTCCCAGGCAAGATCAAAATGTGCTTCAGGGAAGGACCAACTGGATATCTGAGACAAGATCCCTCAGATGAAGCCAAGAGGATCAAAGACAACCCCAATCTCCAGGACAAATCAGCCCCTCAAAATGAAGACAAGGTCAAGGAGAATGCCCACTCTGTTGTCTTCATGAGAGGAGGAGATGTGTCAGACAGACAGGAGGTGCTGGGAGAGTATGTGCTTCAGTTTGGAAAGTACAAAGGCAAGTCATTCTGGTGGCTGCTAGAGAATGATGTACGCTATACCATATTCTTGACTAAGAAGGTTGAGGAGGAGGCGAGAGCCGGACAGTTTAAACCAGAGGGTCCCAAGAAGGACAGCCTATTTTCATTTCTTGAGTACAGTAGAAGCTTCCAGGAAATCGAGGACCTCATAAAGTATTTAGCTGGAAGATCAGTGGCTCCACCTGTGAGGAATGAAGATGACAACTTGGTTGGCTTTGGGATTAATGCAGACAAGACTTGTGAGAGATTCCCACCTGGTGACCCACCTGAGGAGGTGAGGGAAGAACGCTTTGCTCAGGTAAACTTGACTGTTGTACTTACAAATATCCTCACTCACTAAAACACAAAATGTGCACTACTGGTCAAAAGTTTCTGGAGGGTAAGATTTTTTAAATGTTTTTAAAAGAAAACATTGATAATAATAATAATAAAAACTTGAACTTGACAGTTCAATTAAATTATTCTTTTTAATTATTATTTACTTAATAATTTTAAGGCAACGGGTTTCCTATTTTTTTTAAGTTAAGTCAACTTATCACTTTTTACAGTGCACCAAGGCTTCATTTATTTGATCCAAAATACAGCAAAAACAGTAATATTATGAAATATTTTTACAATTTAAAATAACTGTTTTGTATTTGAATATATTTTAAAATGCATTAATGCAATTAATTTCTTTGTTGGCAAAGCTTAATTTTCAGCATCATTACTGCAGTCTTCAGTGTTACGTGATCTTCAGAAATCATTCTAATATGCTGATTTGCTGCTCAAGAAACATTTCTGATTATTATCAATGTTGAAAAAGTTGTGTACAATTTTTTTCAAAAATAAATTGCATTTTAAAATGTATTCAAATAGAAAACAATATTTCACAATATTACTGTTTTTGCTGTATTTTGGATCAAATAAATGAAGCCTTGGTGAGCAGAAGAGACTTCTTTTAAAAACGTTAAAAAATCTTACCCTCCAAAAACTTTTGACCGGTAGTGTAATTATGTAATCACTGATTTTAACCCAAATTAATTACCCAATGCTCCAGGATGACATCTTTGGTGTGGCTTCTCTTGGCTCCCAAACAATGATCCAGCCTGCACAGCCCACCAAAGTAAAAGGTAATTCAGTTCACATCTTCATCCCTTAATTATTCCTTATTTATATGAATACTACAGATATTTCAGAGATAAAAGTGAAAATGATTTATTATTTTCTGTCCTTTTTCCTCTCCTTTAGATGAGATGACACCACCACTGCCCTTTGTTCCCTCTCCACGAGCTGCTCGCACAGGTCCCATCAAGGCAGGCGGTCTACTTTTCGTCCTGGACCATTTTCGGTGGACACAGCCCATGAGGGATTCCATTGATGGCCTTCTGACAAAGTACCATGGGCAGAAAGACCTTCTCACCCAGGTGGATGCGGAGTATGCTGCCCTTGTGCAGGCTGCCTCCAGGGATCCCAATAGCCTTTTACACCCCACCACAAAACAGCATATCTCACGTTATGTGAAACACCTGGCCAAGATGACAAACACAAGTTCATCCCTGAACACCAGTTCAGAGAAACTACTGGAGACCCAGCAGCTGTGGCATCACCTCACAGAAGGTAGTGAAACCGTAAGTGTACCAGTGGTAAGCCTCCCACCTGCCCCAGTGAACCCACCCAGTAATAAGCCCCAGGAGTTCCCGCTAACTAAGGGTGAGATTGAACAAATGGTGAAAGAGATTGTGGAGAAGCAGCAGCAGCAGCAACAGCAGCCTGTTAAAAAGAGGACACTGAACTGTCTTGCTTGCAGCCAGCCAAAGTCACGTTACCTTGGTGATGGCTCCTCCATTCATTTTTTTTATCAGTCTGCAAATGTGAAGTACTTTTACTCAAGGGCGTAACCATGGTATAGATATTGGGGGGGTCCAAATGTGAGCCCTTCCCCAGATATGTTTTTTTAAGTGCATTTCCCACAATTCACAATTTTCATATATTGATAAAGATTTGCTCATCTAGAACATAGTTTTGAGGAATACATTGACCATTTGAATTAACATTGAAAGAACAGTCTGCAATTTCTCTGTCATAGCAGCAAATAGGATGGCTTCCAATGAGGAAAACTTACATACCTAAAGCATTTTGGTTTAAATATTGTGTGTTTCATGTGAATGAAATCATATCAATCATGAAATCAAACTTACAACTACACTATGCCTAGACGGAAAAAAGAACTACACACACTGATGACAGAGTAAATGGACCCCTTTTAAAAGTTTTCCCCCACCAGAATTAAGCTTTCGAATCCACGGCACCGGATCAGATAGGTTTCCATTCAAATCAATGTGTCAACTTCAGTCGCGGATCAGATCGTAAAAACAAACAGGCCAGGCCATCAACGAATGAATAGAGGCTTATCAATGGAGTGGGAAGTGCGGGAACTCCTTGGTCTGTGACTCCAGCAGTTCATTATTCAGCCTATTTTCAGGGCATCATGCTAGCTACCTAGCTATAATACTGAGCCATTTAAACGTGATATTTTTTCACATTTATTCAAAAATTGCCGCGGTATTTTTGTCCATGGCACTACTTTTTAGGTGTCTACTTGCTTACCGTCTGAAAAAAAGACTGCTTCTTTCTTTTAGCTCCTACCTTCATTTCATTTAAGCACCAGTGACAGTCGGACTGAGCGGTTTTTTCAAACGATGCCGCAAGCCGGCGTTTACGGGCTCAACCAAGTGTACAATCGAGGAGGGGTGGTCACACAGTTTTGTTTCCCTTGTTTTTCCTAAATTGAAAGTAAATCGGAAATATCAGCAGATCCACTAGGCTACAACCAGGGTTCATAAAAGGAGGGCATATCATATGTCACATATTACAATATAATAGGCCTATTATTGGGGGGGACAGATTGGTATTTTTCCAATATTGGGGGGGACACGTCCCCCCCAAAGTATATGGTGGTTACGCCCATGCTTTTACTGCTCTACAAAGGTATACCAGATGTATGCAGTGGAAGGCCTCACCAATCCTCGAATACCGTTTGCTGACTTTGCTGAAACACCTTTTTTTTAAATGAGAGGCAAGACAGGTAATGGAGGAGCGGAGAAAGAGAAAGGCCATGGAGCAGCATCCCACTGGTCGCCTCTGTAGGTTCTGCCACAAGCCACTCAAACAAGGCCCAGAGAGTCCACACATACATACTAGGTTCCCTGGTGTGGCAGGGAAATATGTCTATTGTCCTGCCAGAGTGTTTTCCCTATATCAGACAGAGGGGATGACTCAAGAGATGACTTGGGGAGAGTTCTGTCAGTCTTCCTTTTATGAGGCTGAAAGGAAGAGATGGGCAGCAGAAAAGGGAAAGTGACTGCCCTCATGTTTCCTGGTTTTGAATGTATGTATTGTAATTATTGTATCATAAAAATATAACTCTGTATCTTGTTTGTTATGCATGTCTGTTACATGCTGAAACCACTGTGGTATGTTCTTGCCTTATTTGTCTTTGTTTGTTTTTTCGTTTTTTACTTTGGAATGCCATGTTGACTCCATGCAGGATTGTAAAATGTAAAAAAGTCTGCTTAACTTTTATTGTGTTATATATGCATCATTTTTTATTTATCAGTGGATTTTTTTTTTTACCATTCTTTCAAAACATTTTCAAAACTCTATGATTAATTAGATGATGGAAAGCATATAATATTTCTTAAGCATGTTGTTCTATTGTTCTTACATTTTATTAGTTTATTACTTTTGGCACAATCATATTCATAACTGTACTATATACATGCACATGGACAGTATCATCTGTTTAACTGAAAAAAGTAATGTGTAGCCTCTTTCTAAAAAAACATGTTATTTTTTTCTTGCTTTTTTCCTGTTCTCCACAACTTTTGATTTTATTACTATTATTATTATTAATATTGTTTTTGTTGTTGTTTAATCTATAAATGTAAATTGTTTCATTTATTTCCATTTGTTCATTTATTTTGTTTTGAAAACATTAAATATTAATAACTGTTACTATTAAACATACATAATTGTACATAATTATTTAATTTAAAATTCTTGTTTTTTTCTGTGTTCTGCACAACTTTATATTTTATTATTAATGTTGTTTAATCTATAATTATTTAATGTATATTTATTTAATTATATGTTTTGGTTAGTACTGTACTGTAGTAATTACCTTTTTTTCAGTTTTATATAATATGTATATTATTGTACTACAAATAAAACGAGAGACTTTCTATGTTTTATTGTTTATTGGTTGTATTTCATATATATGGGTTTTCTGTACATAGTTATACAAATATAAAGCAAATATCTCTTTAAAAATAAATGTCTAAAACATGATCAAAATGTTCTTTTCAATTAATCACATTCACATTTTCTATATTAGAGATAACTATACCCTATTATAATGTAAATGTTTATTAAGATCATTGCACATTTTGTACATCCTACACAAGAACAATTATTACAAGATTTATTTTATCTTTGTGCACAAAGTTCGTTTATTATATGTTAATTGTACTTAAAGTGTATCTAGATAAAAAACGAATACAAATTAAAAGTATGTTATTTGTGGCCGAGGCGGGATTCGAACATCTAATTGTGTGTCTTTTATTCGTCCCGCCTCCCTGGAATTTCCTTCGTTCCTATTGGCTAGTCAGCGCTCTACACCTATCCGCGGCTGGCCCCCGCGTGAAAACCAGGAATCCTAACCGCTAGACCATATGGGACCATATGGTCCTAAATGCTAGACCATACCGACTTAGTCAAACACTCTCAAGACATTTTTCTTAAATTTTCATTTATTTCTATAAACACTGAATGCTGATGGCTCTCAGAGAGAAGGCCTCACCTACAGTACAGTCATAGTAATGACATATACAGTCCAACAAACAAAATGTGAGCCACGTCATCCATAATCCTGATCGTCTGACTTAGTAAAATGTCAGTCACAATAGATCAGATAGGAGGATTTCTGTATTCTGTATGCATTATAGCATTTTTTCTTAAATTATGTATACACTTTTGCATTTCGTAATTCAATGATTTTTAGTCAATTTACTTTGCGCAAAGATAATTCCTATGTAAAGATTATGTTTGAATTCTTTCTACAACCTTTACAAAAGCGTGGAACATCATAGTTCTCAAAATATGTTTGCATTACATCAAATAAATATGACAGAAGTGGAGAAATGAAGATGTTTAGCACATGCACACATTGTAGATGCTTATGTTGCTTTATTTGAGTCACAGAAGATGGCCATAGTGACTATAACATTCTTTAATGTCGTTGTGTTGAAAAAGATTCTGTGGACAAACGCCTCAAGGGAAATAATTTGAAATGGAGGTTTGTCAAAATAATAAAAAGTTCAGTCAAATGTTCAATAATTTTCTTAAATTAATAAGTATGTGCTCGTCATGCTCTCTTCCAAGGATTAGCATGAACTTGTGGAGGAGTCTTAAAACAAATAAGGTCAATCAATCGAAATGTGAATTGTGTCATCTGAACAAGATGATTAAATTAGTGGAGTAATTAAAAATATCATTTAAAAATTTACAGATTTTCTGAATTCTATATGTATTGTAAACATTTTCTTGTCTTGCTATACTCTCTTTCTTAGCGATTTTGTCTCTTGAATGTATGAAAGGTTATGGATGAAATTTATCAATAGTCTTTACAAGAGCGTAGAAACTTTAATATGCTCAAACTTAAATGAGTGTGCAGCTTTCAGTGCAATAGTTTGATTTGTTTCAGTTGTAATAGTTTTAAGGGTAAAACAGCAAGATTTAATTTTCGTGTTGATGCTTCATGTGTTCGCACATCGTGGACAGACACAAAGTTGCACTAAAATAAATATCTCAAAGAGAAAAGACTGTTAGTTAATTTTCATTTATTCCTATTATGATGACAGCTCACAAAGAGGTGTCTTCACCTAAAAACATACACCGTCCAATCTTGATAAAAAAAATCTTGATAATATGACTAAAACTGGTGTAAGAAAAATGTAATTTACAAAAGATTGTAATTCTTAGATGCGACACATCCTTAACAAAATCTGTTGGCATGCAAAAATACTCATAAATGTTTTAGCACAGCTATTTACACACATAGTATGAGAACTGTACATTGTATCATTTGCCATAGAAAATTAATTACCAGTTTATTAATGTCAAAAAGAAATGACGATAATAGTTGAAACATCCTTGTACATCTCTTTCATGTTGAAAACACAGATGCTGGTGCTTTAATCTTTTAGTAAACCATTTGAAATGACATGCTCCTTAAAAAAAGTCAAATAGTCAAAATGTACAAGTTTTGTGTTCTAGGTGAGAAATTTACACCAATAAAGGTGTCATGGACATTAGAAAACAACATGTATTTCCTTTTGGCTGTTAAACATAACTTGAAATAATAAATAATTTGAAACGTAGGTCTGTCATATGAGAAAAGTTCAGTCATACATTTGAAAAACTTTTCTGAAGTAAAAAATTATGTTTGTCACAAACACATCCAAAGAGTTTTCTACTCATGTGAGAAAAGCACTTGGGTGCATTCACATCAGGCTATTTTAAAGAAATTAAAGAATAAAACTAAAGTTTAATTTAAAGACAATAGACAGCATGACTTGCTTTAGTGACACAATGTGTTTAAACATTTAAACATGTTTAAAACTCTAGGTGTAATTATTTTACTGATAAGTTTTAAGTGAAACGTATATTTGTTCTTTTACAGTACACATACTATCTACTACGGGCTAGATTAAAATGAAAACATTTCTTAATTAACAACAAAAAAGTAAACAACATATATGATTTTGCTCATACTTAAAATTTAGTATACTCAGATCGTGTGTGTGTGTGTGTGTGGCTCAGGTATACCGTACGTTATGCGGGACAGAGATGGCAATATTCAAAATCCTTGTCCTTGTGGGGGCTTTTTTTTTGCCCCTCTGAGGAAACAAGCTTATAAATCATACAGAATGAAGTTTTTTGAAAATCTTAAAATGCACAAAGTTTTCTGTAAGGGGTACGTGTATGTGTAAGGTTGGTGTGGGGTGATGGAAAATACAGTTTGCACAGTATAAAAACCATTAAGCCCATGGAATGTTTCAACTTGTGTGTGTGTGTTCATTGTCTAAAGCAGAGCTTATTTAAAATGTTTATTTGTTTGTCTTGTCATATCATGTTATGTACTTTGATTTCTTTTAAACGATATTGTTTAGCACAATGGTCAACCATTATTGTTGTGCTTTATAAATAAAATGAACTGAACTGAACTAAAGCATGATTCTGTGCGCATCTATTTGAGGTGGATGCTGTAAAGCCATTAACACAAGCACAAATAGGATACTGTCGTCCACTGTCAGTTAGACCCCACAATCACCTTCACTGTCAGAAGTAAATGGATAGGTGAGGTGGACTGGTGGATAGTTGGTGGTTTGAATAATTTTGAACTTAAGAAAAGTCTACATATTAGACAACACTGTTGTTTCTAAGGTTTTAGGAAGGATCATCCTCAGACATGACACCTTTCTTTACCCACACCTAAAAAGATAGACATCCAGACAACCTCGTTATTCAGAGATGGTTGTAGACGGGGGCCGGTAGGAACAAATTGGTGACTAGGCATTAACATGTATACCATACAGATCAAACAAAACATTGATCCTGTTAAGGTGATAAAAGACACACCATGTGCTTAGCTGCTTTTTTTTTTCTACAGTCAGAAAGACCCCAGACATCCCGACTGGAAGCGAGTATTAGCCCCGGAATGAACTCCATAAAAAATAAAAATAAAAACATGGCTCAAGTGAGATAAAAACACCATAAATTTCAGTCAATCTATTCAACCTACAGATTAGGTTGTTCTGATCCTACAGAGGTGTTAGCATACACGCATAGAGATGATGAAGAAAAAACATGCCCGGCCATAGCACCTTATTCAGAGGTGGATGTAGATGGGCCGGTAGGAACAAAATGGTGACTAGGCATTAATATTTAGCCTATAGATCAAACAAACATTGACCCTGTTAAGGTGTCAATACGCATCCTTTGCTCAGTCATTATTCCACAATCAAGAAGAACCATACACCCCCAGACTGGAAGCTAGCTACAGCTCAGAAAGGAACGCTATAAAGCCCCCCCATGGCAAAGATAAGAGATAAAAACATCATAAATCCAGTCATAAATCCATCAAAAGTCAAATCTAACATCTGTTTTGATCTTTGATTTACACACCCTAATGTCATGTCACTCAGGGGTGACAGGACCCCGGTGACGTGACAGTCAGTGTGACAGAGGGGGGTCACAGAACCATAAATCACGTCATAAATCTACCCATGGACACATTTGACATATGACGACCTGTCAATCAACACTGACAGGGGGTCATAAATCAAGTCATAAATCATCAAAGTGACACAAAGTGTATTATATTACTACTCACGACACTCAACAGAAAGAAAAGAAACTAAAGTAAAAGAATACACGGATGTAAAGAGACTAGGTGGTATTTCTTCTCATCATGGTGTTAGCTGGCATGTAGGCCAGAGCACATGGCGCTCAAAAAGCAGCGTCAAAACATGCGGTGGCAAAAGTTGAAGCAAAAAGAGAGCTTCAAGAGATAAGAGTAAGAGAGTAAAAAGAGAGAGAATGATGGTGTCCTGAGGTTTTAAACTCTGCTTTCTGACCGTCCCATCTGGACGTCTTGACCAATTAGAATTTATCTTAGCCTAGGGGTGTTGCTCTGTTTCTTCCCCATCATAAATCCTGTATGAGTCACATGGTCTGCAATTTTACAAGCTCTTGCAAAGTATTCTTTTGGATGTGATTTTTATAACAAGACTATGATACATTTGACAAAGAATTGATTGGAAGAAACGTTTAAAGCATGATTTTTCACACTCATACATACCAAACATGAATATTAATCCTTCAGCTATTCAATAATGATTAAAAAGACATACATAATATTTGATTGAAACATGTTAGTCTAATTGTGTGGGTTACATACATGATATGGGTTATTTCTATGCAAGATTCATAAGTCCTTTTAAGATGATTTTTGGTACATATGGAAAAGAAAGTCTCTGTGTTCTGCGTAGAACAAAAAGGTGTTCTTTGGGCAAAGGAATTTCAGTCTGGTCTTTGTCTTGTATGGGGGGAGACCCACCCAAGAGAGTATGTAGCTTGTGATTTTCTATCACAGGTTTGCATGTGACGGTCACGCGGTGCATCTCTTTGACCATTAATCGTGATTACTTGCCCTAAATTTGACGATCTCCTTCCTGAATTGGAATTATCAATAAGTGTTTTTTTTTGTCTCAATATTGCAAGCTGTTTTGTGAACGAGTTGGTTAGTTTGCTTGCTTCAGACGGGCTGAGCTAGGAATCTGATTTACGACATTTCCTTGGTCTCTCTCTCTGGAATGTTAGCTCCTCAGGTTTCAATGTTCTGATAGCATCTGGAATTTGTCTGATTCAGTCTCTGATATTCTACAAAGGACAATAATTGGATTGCCAAATTAGCGTATCTAGCAGATATTTTTACTAAACTGAACGAGTTGAATCTCAGTCTGCAAGGCAGGGACACTACGATTTTGAAACTTTATGAAAAAAAGTTTGACAGCTTCGTCGTAAGTGAGAATATGGAGAGAGACACAGTAAAAACCTTTCTGGATGGACACTTAGCTAACATGATTTCTAGTTTCAAATCATACTTCCCTGAAGTAAAAGAGAAGTCTGAGCAACAGGATTGGGTTAGAAACCCATTTACACTTTCGAAACAAAGAAACAGACTTCGCCTTGAAAGTAGTCTGATAACAGCTGTAGCTTCCCTGCCACCAAGAATGTCAAAGATCTTAAGAGAAGGACAGGCACATGTATCCCATTGAAAGGATCACTGATAAACTGACACAAATGGGCATACTAGACTTGTATAAAGACATATATGAAAACTGAACTGTTAGTTAAACACACTGAAACTTATTTGAAATGCATTGAAAAAAAAATGCACTGTTGAAAAAATGTTTAAACATGATCACAATGAATTTATTGAACTGAAAAACACTGATTTACCTTTAACTGTTATGCCTAATACTTAATAGATTTACATAGTAGCGTAAAGCTACATACAGAAATGTTTATAAGAAATAAACCTGCTCGAGGGGCATCAGATAACTAACTGTCTCACTGTTATTCTTATTCAGGACTCAAATTGGTACCTGTTGGCTGCTACACTGTTTCTCCAGCCTCTGGGCTTTAAAGCAAAATGTTGTTGTGTGGTCAAGGGGTACTTGGCTTGATTTTTTTTTTTTAAAAGGGGTACTTAAGCTAAAAAAGTTTGAGAACTAAAGTAATGTTCCTATGATATTTCGTAATAAATTTGTTTTTTTGAACCAATGCTTCTGCAAATGCAAGGCTTCTATAAAGATATGAACGCAATATGCAAAGTTTTGAACATTGGACAGCCTGTGTTACAAATAATGATTATTAAAGTATTTCAGTGTCTTAATTAAATGATTTTATTGTAGTTACATTAAATGATTGGCGTTGTGCTGCTGTGACTTTACATGAGCAGGCTCACTATTGGCTAATTCAGAGGTTGAGGTCAGCCATTTTGTGTTGACATCACTGTAGTCCTTAGTTCACAACACTTAAGTGTCACCTCAGTCAACACTTAAGAATCAGTCTTATACTTTACTGAAAATTGCTTTTAGCTTCTTTATAAAAGTCTCCTACTCTTAGAAAAGTCCTACTTTTTACTAAGAATTTTTTGAAACTTAAGTTAAAGCTTAGGACTATTCTTAAGAGCATTTCTGAGAATTTTTATACATATGGGCCCTAGGTAATTTATACTGTTAAGCGGACTCCCATCTCTTCATTCTGAATTTTGAGCTGGAGTTACAAAAGAAAAAAATTAAGATTGATTTGGCATATTCATTGACATACTGAATATCACTTCTGCTGACTGTCATATGTGGAAGCGTTCCGGAAGATGACGTAGGACGTATGCGTTGTGTGTGCCTCTGAGATATGCTAGTCTCACGTGTTTGTTTAAAATAGAAATCTTATCTAACAACATAAGTCTTTACTATCACTATCAATTTAACACATCCTTGTCGGATAAAATAAAAAAAGAAAAAAAAAATCCATGAAAGAATCCTGAAAAAAGTGTCACAGCCCCCCCAGAAAAAAAAAAAAAAAAAACATTAAGCAGCACAACTGTTCTAACATTGATAATAAATCAGCATATCAGAATGATTTCTGAAGGATCATGTGACACTGGAGTAATGAGACCACTGCAGTAATGATACTGAAAATTCAGGAATAAATTACGTTTTAAAGTACAGTGCATTGTGAAAGTATTCATACCCCATAATTTTTTTTTCATGTTTTGTTATGTTGCTGCCTTATGTTAAACCACTTTAAATTAGTTTTTTTTTTTTCCCACATCAATCTACACTCCATACACCATACTGACAAAGCAAAAACAATTTTCACAACTTTGTAAATTTATCAAAAATAAATAGACTGCCCAGTCTGAGGTTCTGAATGCTCTGGATTGGGTTTTCATTAAGGCTATCTCTATATTTTGGTGCATTGAGCTTTTCTTTTACTCTGACGAGTCCCTCAGTCCCTGCTGCTGAAAAACAGCCCCACAGCATGAGGCTGCTACCAGCACACTTTACTTTTGGGATGGTACTCTGCATGTGATGAGCATTGCCTGGTTTCCTTCAAACATGATGCTTAGAATTGAGGTTCATCAGACCAGAGAATCTTGTTTCTCACAGTCTGAGGGTCCTTTAGGTGTTTTTCTGCAAATTTCAAGTCTGTTTTCATGTGTCTTCACTGAGGAGAGGATTGAGTTTGGCCACACCGCCATAAAGCACTGATCGGTGGAGTGTTGCATTGATGTCTGTCCTTCTGTAGATTTCTCGTATCTCCACATATGATCATGGAACTCAACTGGAGTTAGATGATAGACATCAGGTTCTTCATCACCACACTAACCAAAGCCCTTCTCCATCAATTGCTCAGTTTGGCCAGGAGGCCAGCTCTAGGAAGAATCCTGGTTGTTTCAAACTTCTTCCGTTAAGGGTAACAGAGACTACATGCTTCTGTGACCCTTCAATGAAGCAGAATTTTTTTCTGAACTCTTCCCCAGATGAGTGACACAAGCCTGTTTCTGAGCTTTACAGGCAGTTCTTTTGACCGCAGGGCTTGTTTTTTGCTCTGATATGCATTATCAGCTGTTAGACCTTTTATGAAGACGTGTGCCTTTCCAAATCATACTCATTCAATTGGATTTGCCACAGGGTTAGGCAATATGAATGCTCCTGAACTAAATTTCAGTTGTCCCAGATAAGGGTATGAATACTTATGCAATGGAATTATTTAAGTTTTTAATTTTTTAATAAATTTGCAAAGATGTTAAAAACCTGTTTTTTGCTTTACCATTATGGTGTATGGAGTGTAGACTGATGTGGGGAAAAAAATAATAATTTAAAGCAGTTTAACATAAGGCAGCAACATAACACAAAATGTGAAAAAAATGAAGGGGTATGAATTGGCACTGTATAGTAATTTACCTCTAGCATTATCATCTTTACAAATTATTACACCAAAATAGTTTACTTGGGACTTAACAGGAATATTGAATAAGAATGGGGCAGAACAAGACCTTATAGGAAGAAGTTCACATTTATCTAAATTCAGAGATAGACCAGGGGCCTCATTTATAAAATGTTGCACAGAAACCATCCTAAATTTGATCTTACGATAATTTCTAAGATATGCGTAAGTGCGATTCATAGAATGAACGTACAAACAGAAATCGCGCGTACGCGTCTCTTTCAGATGTGAAATCTATGAATCGCGATTGATCTTGAACTTGCGTGCAATCGGTCTTTGTCAGGTGACGTCACACTCACGAG
Organism: Aspiorhynchus laticeps; assembly: GCA_023376895.1. NCBI lineage: Eukaryota > Metazoa > Chordata > Actinopteri > Cypriniformes > Cyprinidae > Aspiorhynchus > Aspiorhynchus laticeps. Next base: position 1,952,297 of record JALXFT010002236.1, on the reverse strand, counting down.
AATCGAAGTGCATTTTGGGTATCGCCGCTATTTGTAAGGTATGCATTTCACGGACAGTCGTGGCCTAATGGATAGCGAGTCAGACTTGTAAGTGGAAGGTTGTGGGTTTGAATCTCAGGTCCGGCAGGGATTGTTGGTGGGGGGAGTATCCTCCTTCAATACCACGAATGAGGTGTCCTTGAGCAAGACACCGAACCCCCAACTGCTCCCCGGGCGCTGTAACATGGCTACCCACTGCTCCGGGTGTGTGTTCACTTAGGATGGGTTAAATGCAGAGAATACATTTCACTACTGGTTATATACTGTCTATATAATTGTGTATGTGACAAATAAAATAATCTTAAGTACTTATCTTAAGTATCAAAGCCGAGGTGTTCTGTAGTTGGAGAACTGTCATTTTCATTTGCTTTAAAATGGTACGTTTTTGTTGTGTTAAAGTCTGCAATAGAGAATTACATGATAGAAAGGGTCAAAAACTCACCACGAAGAAAGATATTTTAGGTTTCACACTTGGAAAAAAAGACAAAACAACAAGAGGCGTCGGCGCGTCAGATGGCCTGGGTTGCAGCAGTGATACGCAAAATCATCATATTTGCCAACATATCTCCGTTTATGTTCGTTTACCCTCTACATTTTCATAAAGGTAAGTAAGAGATTTTTTTAGATGTGCTTATTTTCTGTTTTCTGAAGTAGCCAACATTATATGCACATGTTATTTAGGGTTATCAATGCTATTAAACCTATAACCAGGGAGCGGGTAGCAGAAACGGGTCATGTACCATGGAATGTCTTGCAATCATTTTATGCATAATTGTAAAGTTATTTTATTTCACTAATGTTACTGAAATTAAATATTGTTTTTGGGGGTTTGTACTTAACGCAAGTGTAATTTAAACTAAATACTTCACTAAAACACATTTCTAATGTTTCTCATTTTTATTTCTTACAATTTTAAAAAGTACTGACTACATGTTTGTACATTTTTATTTCATATACTTAGGCTAGGTGTGACTAAACAGTAAGTGGGAGCAGTTAAGAAAAAAACACATTGCAGCCAGCTGAGACGATGACCCACCAGGCCGGAGGAGATGGCCGGCTACACACTGAAGGCGGGAGGAGATGGTCAGCTACACACTGAAGGCTGGAGGAGACGGTCAGCTACACACTGAAGGCTGGAGGAGATGTCAGCTACTCACTGAAGGCTGGAGGAGATGGTCGGCTACTCACTGAAGGCTGGAGGAGACGGTCGGCTACACACTGAAGGCTGGAGGAGATGGTCAGCTACACACTGAAGGCTGGAGGAGACGGTCAGCTACACACTGAAGGCTGGAGGAGATGTCGGCTACTCACTGAAGGCTGGAGGAGATGGTCGGCTACTCACTGAAGGCGGGAGGAGATGTCGGCTACTCACTGAAGGCTGGAGGAGATGGTCGGCTACTCACTGAAGGCGGGAGGAGACGGTCAGCTACACACTGAAGGATGGAGGAGACGGTCAGCTACACACTGAAGGCTGGAGGAGACGGTCGGCTACACACTGAAGGCTGGAGGAGATGGTCGGCTACTCACTGAAGGCTGGAGGAGATGGTCAGCTACACACTGAAGGCTGGAGGAGACGGTCGGCTACACACTGAAGGCTGGAGGAGATGGTCGGCTACTCACTGAAGGCTGGAGGAGATGGTCAGCTACACACTAAAGGCTGGAGGAGACGGTCGGCTACACACTGAAGGCTGGAGGAGATGGTCAGCTACACACTGAAGGCTGGAGGAGACGGTCGGCTACACACTGAAGGCTGGAGGAGATGGTCAGCTACACACTGAAGGCTGGAGGAGACGGTCAGCTACACACTGAAGGATGGAGGAGACGGTCAGCTACACACTGAAGGCTGGAGGAGACGGTCGGCTACTCACTGAAGGCTGGAGGAGACGGTCGGCTACACACTGAAGGCTGGAGATGGTCAACTAAACACTGAAGGCTGGAGGAGACGGTCGGCTACACACTGAAGGCTGGAGGAGATGGTCAGCTACACACTGAAGGCTGGAGGAGACGGTCGGCTTCACACGACACCACTCAGTGTCACTAACTGAATGTAACTTGTGTATGCGCAGAAGAAAACTGACTGCTGTGATGTAAACTCAGGATGTCTGATAGTTTTTCAGTGATCTTAAAGTAAAGCATTATACAGGTATGCCAAACTTGGGAATGGGTTCTCAACATGGGTTCTCAACTCCTTTGGACACAGAAAAGCAATGATAGATTGATTTGAGATTTCCACAGCGAAACCATTCAGTGTGAAAGTCTGTGTCAGAATGTCTTCTACCTACAAGCACTATTTAGTATTTGACAGATCATCTAGCACTTCTAAGAATCCATGCAGAAAGGGTCATCAGAAATGATTGCCAGAAGCATCAAATCATCATCATCTTATTATTATTATTAATTTATTTAGCTTTCTTTGTAGTACTTACACTTTGTCCACTTAAGAAAACAGTGTGCTTATGATTCATCATGCTTGTCACATCTTCTGTTATGCATTTTGAAACTGATTGTTAACACAGTGTTGCATTAATAATAAAGTATGTATAATGCCATTTTCATATATGTTTTTTTGATTGTCTCCTTGTTATTAGTACTTATCAGTACTTGTTATCAGCCAAAAGGAGTATGGAGAATTTTGAACAAACAGGGTAAGGTTTAATGGTAGAGACTCACATGATGTAATTACATACAATTGTGCAAATTATGTGTGCAAATCAATGGTAGACAAAAACAGAACATATAAGTAAATAATATAAGTTTTTATACTGTAAACAAGATAATCATATATCCAGCGAGGTTGGAGGCAGTGATGCCGGCGCACTCAACTTTTTTGCGTCAGGTAGAATGGATCAGTGTTAATTGTTAATCATCAATGACAAATTATATAAATTACGGTTTCTAAAAAAATTGCTGAGATTATCTCGGTACCGTATCTACTTGGTTTGCTTCTGTTTCTCCAGTATGACGATTTAATCAGTCCTTATTGTACGGCTCTGTACACTTTCAGTTCTCTGCTCAATGCAACGATATCTTCAAAATGGCGCCTCGGTGACGTCACACATAATAAACACTCGTGACTGACAAAGACCGATTGACTGGTTTCAGCTCTCTGCCTTGTAAACGACTCCTAATTAATGTCATTAAGATATAAAAGATAACCAATCATCATAATTTAGAACAGCTAGCTGCAAGAACAGCTGATATTTGATAAAAAGGTTTATCAAGTATAAAGAAGAAAAAAATATTTTGGCTAAACGTTAAATTCCAACTGTATATATATATATATATATATATATGGAGCAAGGCAAGCGGGGACCCATTACAAAGACGTGTGTGGTGTGCATGTATGTACTGTATGTATATATATATGAAGCGTGTGTGTACATATACATATCAATATCAATGTTTGTGTTAAATAAAGGATATACATAAACAGAGAGATGCTTATTCATTCATAGTGCATGTTTTATTTGTATTATATAAATACTCAAACATTCATTAAACTTATATAATGAAAGACCTGCATAAATGACAAAAAAACATGGGCTCATTAATGACGTTTATTTTAAATCATATTTTGCGGTGTTATGAAAGTTCAGTCTTACAATTGTAGTATTTAAAAACAACAACATTGTTTTGTTCTTGTTTAAAGTAGCCTTTAAATTCATAACAGGCTTGGTATGTAGTAAAAGTCAGTGATGTACAATATAAGCCATTGGTGTCAAACTCAGTTCCTGGAGGCCGGAGCCCTACAGAGTTTAGTTCCAACCCTGCTCCAACTCACATACTATGCAGTTTTCATTTAAGCCTGAAGGACTTGATTAGGACTTGATCACTACTGATTATACCCTGTATGATTGTGTATGTGACAAATAAACAAGAACCTTGAACCTAGTTGGATCAGGTGTGTTTAATTAGGGTTGCATCTAAACTTTGCAGGGCTCCAGCCCTCCAGGAACTGAGTTTGACACCCCTGTATTAGAGAAAATAACAATCCTTAAATAGCAACACAAACTCATTCACATATAGAATGTAGAACATTTTAAATGACAAATCCAATAACATTTTCCATGGATAGGTTTTTGCATGTTCTGTTCAAAATAACTTAAGTTAGTAAGATTGTGGAAATGCAATGGCTTCTTACCTGCCTTCTTAACTGATAGCCAGGTACACAAAAGGTGAAGACCAGAGAGCCAGAGAAAGAATGGTAGTTCTTAAAATAACTGTTTAATTAAATAGTAAGAAAAAAAATAAAAATAAATGAATGGATATCAGACAATGATATAATAACAAAAAGATGTGGTTAGTGTTGCAAATGTACCTTCTATAATTCCAGTCAAACAACATTAGTTTTATATGATTCAGTAGATTCATGCTAGTATTTAAAGGTAAAAGTAATATTTGAAGTTAATCGTAGCCTCCTAACATACTAATATCAACGATTATTATAAATATAACACATGGTACCCAAACTACGTTTGTAAATTTACAAATTATACTAAAGTAGGCAAAGTTACACTGTCGTTCACTAAAGTACATTTTTTAATCAAACTTACAAAGCAACAATTAGATTTAATTTACAAACTCACAGCTACACAATCACCACCATTACTGAAGTGTTTGGCGTCTGTCGTAGTTACATCTGATTGGCTGCTGCTACATTGGTCGATACTGATTGTCTGCTACCGAGTGGCAGGTCCCTCCTACCCTCCGGCTGCCAGTAACTGCCTTCCGGCTGTCGATGACAGCCGCTTCCTGCTGCCAGCTGCCGATTTTTTTATCTGAACCCCTGCTGAGCTTTAGAGAACACATTAATAAGATCAAGAGTGATAGGGATCTGTAAGTCATTTTTTAAAAACAAGGTAGTGTCATCAGCCAATTGGCTTATAAGAATATGTTTATCAGCTATATTAATCCCTTGTAATTGACTATCTGACAAAAAAGAAGTAAGAAGTTGAGCAGCTATTAAGAACAAGTAAGGTGATACAGGGCAGCCCTGGCGAACTCCTCTAGACACATTAAACCTTGGAGAAACTCCAGATTTAAGATTAATTGAGCAGTTGCCATTTTTATATAAAGTCCGTACCATTTTGCAAAAGAAATCACCAAAACCGAATTTATACAGGGATTGTAAAATAAAATTATGTTCAACGGAGTCAAAGGCTTTATATAACTTTCCTCTCTAATCAGTTCATCATAGTCTGATAAAATCAAAACAAGGCGTATGTTATTAGCAATACGCGTCTTTGGAATGAAGCCTGACTGAGTTTCGTCTATTATTGAGCCCAGAACACGTTTAAATCTTTTTGCCATTAGTAAAGCTATCATCTTATAATCACAATTTAACAAGCAGATTGGACGCCAATTGTCAATCAACAGAATATTTTTCTTAGGCTTAGGTATTAAAGTTACCCCTGTGATAAGGTAGGTGGGGGTGTTTCAGAAGCAATACTCTCCAAAAAAATAATCTTAAGCAAAAAGGGAGCTAAATCATCAGCAAAACTTTTGTAGAATTCGGCTGTCAGCCCATCTGTACCCGGAGACTTATTGCTCTTAAGAGCTTCAATAGACTCAATTATTTCATCAGTGGATATGTCACCATCACAGGTGATGTTATCTTTATTAGATAATTGTCTAATATCCTTCAAAGACTGGAAAAATTACAATGCTGTATCCATGCAAAAATTTGACTTGTAAAGATTGGAATAAAAGTTTGCTCAAAATGAACTGATTTCTTTAGGGTCAGAAGTAAGAGTACCATTGATATTTAAAGAGTTAATAGTTACATTTCTACAAATATTCTTTTCCATTCTGAAGAAGTATGCTGTACTTTGCTCTCCTTGCTCTATAGCCATCTTCTTCTAGAACGAATAAAGGCTCCCTCTGCCCTACACCTATACATAGCATCTGACCGAGTTTGCAGATCACTGAATTCTATTAACTCAGCATCTGACAAACCTTCCTGCATTTTACCACAGAGGAATAATTATTTTAGAGATGACAGACTCTTCAAGTCTTTTAAGTTTAGTTAAATGACTGACAAAATTCCTTGCACATTTACCTACTTCATGTTTAAGGAGCTCCCAATTGAGGCCATATTTATTTTCCTTTTGAGCTTTGATCCAGTAATATTTAATCAAAAATAAAATATTTTTTCTCAGTTGATCATACTTAAGCAAAGAAGAGTTGAGCTTCCAATGAGAGGTTCTAGTTCTTGAAGAGAAACCTGAAGACTATGGAAGCATATGTGTAGCTAAATTCAATTTGCAATGTAATATGCAAAATGGCAATGCAATATGTAAAATGGCAATGTATTTCTGTATTTAAATTTACATTTTCCCATTCATATGTGCAACATTTACTGCAAGATGAAAATTCAATTATATCATTTAAATTTGCCATTTTCTACACTAGTTTTAATATGCAAATTAAAAAATATTTTAAAGCTTTATAAGTTGTAAAATGAAAATGAAAATGTATTACCCAAAATGATTAGATATGTTTAACATGTCCAAGCAAAAACTGTAGCAAAATTATCATTTAAATGCTGTTTTTTTCTAAATGCATTTAGATTTAGGGAATTGCATTTGGGATTGCATTTTCATCGTGATACCGTGTGATAATTGTAGCAAAATGCAATGAGAGTTTCAAAATGCATTCTGAGCCAAAGGTGCAGCAAAAGGGTAGCAAAATTAATAACCCTTCCTTCCACATAGAGTCGTAAGCCTTTTCAATATCAAAAAATACAATATTCATTAATTGTTTCATTTTAAATGTTTTCTCATTACTTACTTTCACAACAGCATCCATTGTAGAACATCCTTTTCTGAAACCACTTTGGTATGGTGCAAATAAACCTCTGTATCAAGGAAATAATTAAGTCTTCTGACTAAGATCTTCTCCATCCACTTACATAGGTGAGATGTTAGGGCAATGGGTCTATAGTTGCCAGCATTGTTAGGATCCTTTCCAGATTTTTTAAAAGGCAGTATTAATGCACTCTTCCAACTTTTTGGCATTTTACCTTCTTTTCAAATCTTATTAAATAAATACAACCCCAAATCAGAAAAAGTTGGGACAGTATGGAAAACGCAAATAAAAAAAGAAAGTAGTGATTTCTAAATTTACTTTGACTTGTATTTCATTGCAGACAATATGAACACAAAATATTTCATGTTTTGTCTGGTCAACTTCATGTCATTTGTAAATATACATCCTTTCCTGTCATTCAGACCTGCAACACATTCCAAAAAAAGTTGTGACAGGAGCAATTTAGGGCTAGTAATGATGTAAATTGGTTAAATAATGATGTGATTTGAAACAGGTGATGTCAACAGGTGATTATAATTATGATTTGGTACAAAAGCAGCATCCAAGAAAGGTCTAGTCCTTTAGGAGCAAAGATGGGCCGAGGATCGCCAGTTTGCCAACAAATACGTGAGAAAATTATTGAAATGTTTAAAAACAATGTTCCTCAAAGAAAGATAGGAAGAGATTTGGATATTTCACCTTCAACAGTGCATAACATAATTAAAATATTCAAGGAATCTGGAGAAATTTCAGTGCGTAAAGGACAAGGGCGCAAGCCTAAGCTGAACAACCGTGATCTCTGATCCTTCAGGCGGCACTGCATCAAGAATCGTCATTCATCTATAAGCGATATCACCACATGGGCTCAGGACTACTTTGGCAAACCTTTGTCAAGTACCACAATACGTAGTTACATCCACAAATGCCAGTTAAAACTGTACTGTGCCAAAAGGAAGCCCTATGTTAACAGTGTCCAGAAGCGCCGTCGACTTCTCTGGGCTCGGAGGCATCTGGGATGGACCATCACACAGTGGAAACGTGTACTGTGGTCAGATGAATCAGTATTTCAGGTATTGTTTGGGAGGAATGGACGCCGTGTGCTCCGGACCAAAGAAGAAAAGGATCATCCAGACTGTTACCAGCAACAAGTCCAAAAGCCAGGGTCTGTCATGGTATGGGGTTGTGTCAGTGCCCTTGGCAAAGGTAACTTGCACTTCTGTGATGGCACCATTAATGCTGAAAAGTACATAGAGATTTTGGAGCACAATATGCTGCCTTCAAGAAGACATCTTTTCCAGGGACGTCCATGCATATTTCAACAAGACAATGCAAAACCACATTCTGCACACATTACAAAGTCCTGGCTGCGGAGGAAGAGGGTACGGGTACTTGACTGGCCTGCCTGCAGTCCCGACCTGTCTCCAATAGAGAATGTGTGGCGCATTTTGAAGCGCAAAATGCGACAACGAAGACCCCGTACTGTTGCCCACCTTAAGACTTGTTTGCAGGAAGAATGGGACAAAATTACACCTGAAACACTTCATCACTTGGTGTCTTCAGTCCCTAAACGTCTTTTAAGTGTTGTGAAAAGGAATGGCAACATTACAAAGTGGTAAATGCTTTACTGTCCCAACTTTTTTTGGAATGTGTTGCAGGTCTGAATGACAGGAAAGGATGTATATTTACAAATGACATGAAGTTGACCAGACAAAACATGAAATATTTTGTGTTCATATTGTCTGCAATGAAATACAAGTCAAAGTAAATTTAGAAATCACTACTTTCTTTTTTTTATTTGCGTTTTCCATACTGTCCCAACTTTTTCTGATTTGGGGTTGTACAATATTACCTCTAATATTTTTTTCTGGTAAATTCTGAAACATTACATAGCTCAATTGATCTTCTCCTGTAGCAGTATTTCTGATACCATTTAATACCATCACTAATTCATTAATATTAATTTCTTCATCCATGGTACTTTCCACATTATCTTTTTAAAAAAAAAAAACATCCCTATTTTCATTTAAAATCTTTTCTTTATTTTGTCTGTGAATATCATCTAAATGGTCCCATTAAATACCCCGTGATGAATATAGTTTAAGTCATTGTGGATTTGAAAATGCATTCCGAGCAGAGCACGCCCCCGAGCTGTCAATCATTACATCAAGGCGGGGCTCGGCAACAGGATGGTCAATATTCACCATAGGTCAATATTCACCATTAACCAAACGCTTTTCACCTGCCTGAACGTCTCTCACCGTTTATACTCGAATTGATGCACATAAGCAAACACACAGTGCTATTCTACACTTATTTACTACCATACCTTATATTGTATTGCTCTTTTATTTTTAATCCGTAAAATAGCTGTTCCGTGGCACCTGAATCATCAGTTCCTCAGGGGCAGGGACTCAAATGTAAAAAAAAAAAAAAAAAAGGGGCAATGTGAAAAAAAAAAAAATTATAGGTCAAAAGTTTGGATACATTACAATTTTATATTTTTGCAATAAGTCACAAAATGTTAATATACTTTAAAATACATTTTATGCAATGCTGATTTATTAGAAATGTTGGAAACCAGTAATACTTATTTCCGGATTCTTTGATGAATAAAAAGTTAAATAAGCACAGCATTTATTTAAAATATAACTTTTGTAACAATATACGTGTGGTACACACAGAAAGTGTTTACACAATTTTATGAACATTCAGGAATCCCTTTATTTTTATGTATATATATATTCATCTTTCTCTATGAATAATCCAAGCAGAGACTTTTATTTTAAAACGGGAAGATCACGTATAGGCAGGGCCGGTTCTAGACATTAGGAGGCTTAGGCAAAATCCATGTTGGAGGCCCCCCCACCCCACCCCAATTAAAAGCACTTGAAACAAATATGATTACTAAACTTTTTATTTATACAACATTTAATTTTAAATTTACTTATGCTGTACAAAGATTTGGAAACATTACTATTTTAAATGTTTTTGAAAGAAGTATCTTATGGTTATCAAGCATGGATTCAGCCTGATTGATCAAAAATACAGAAAGAAAAACAACTATTTAAAATAATGGTTTTCTATTTTACTATATTTCTGTGATGCAAAACTGAATTTTCATCAGCCATTGCTCCAGACTTCAGTTTCACATGATCATAAATCATCCTAATATGCTAATTTATTATCAATTTTAGAAAATAAAAATAAAAATATAAATCTTTTATAACAATATAAGGCTTTACTATCACTTTTTATCTAACACATTATTGCTGAATATTACTGTTTTTTCTGTATTTTTGGTCAAATAAATACAGGCTTGATGATAATGTCTTTCTTTGATGTTCTTTTAAAAACATTGAAAATAGTAATTGGTCCAAACTTTTGACCGGTACTGTATATTAATCAAACTTTATCCAAGGTAATCTCTTTTTTTTTTTTTTGATGAAGATTGTTGTTGTTATTATTATTTTGCTGTTTTGTTTAATTTAATCACAGTCCAAAATACCACTTCAGTAAGTGCTTTTATAATTTTTTTCCTATCTGGGTATGGGCAGGATTTCCCCCTGCCATTTAATCAATATTGACTACAGATATTGTCCTATTATTAATTACAATAATATGATATTATGTATTGCATTGTTACCTTAAATATGACATATATATACACAAATCAAGTGTAATAGAATGACACGATCGCTACTAAGCAGAAAAAAGTTACTTAGTTGAAACTGAAATTATAAGTGTTATGTTAGAGCAGTAATCCTAATCATCAGCCGAATTTAGAATTCACCTTTATTTGAACCATTAAAAAAAAAATTAGGAGCTATACTTCTTTAGTGTGTTTTATTTTTAACTTTGAATACAAACTTGTCTGCTTTTACTCTTGTAGCTATTTTGCTAGTCAGCTCCCGATGCAATGTCATTCATTGTATGCGCAAATTCAAAGCGTCGCATCTAGGCGCGTCAACAGCGCCCGCGCTCTTTTAAACTCGTAATAAAGCAGTGAATTATCTTTCCAGAAATGACGCTGATAGACAGAACAAGTTTGTATTTAGAATCCATTGCAATCACTCCAAAATAGATGACGACAACTCACACACCTGCATTAGGAGCTATACTTCTTTGCGTGCCTATTTAGCCTTTTGCATCGCATAGTTCACAGCACCTGAAAGATGTGTTCGTTACGCAAACATTCAGAAGGCGGGACCCGCTTTGAAACTGCAACGTTAATTGCAGATGAGTGACAATTCAACTATATCCGAAGAACAATGAGGCTATAAATTTGCTGCCCCTCTTGACTGGTGGACTAGCATAAGGGATGTTACGGTTATGGAGGCCCCTCCTCAAAGCCCGAGGCCCTAGGCCGTCTCCATAGCAACTCCTAACACAAACAGAGGAGCTGGCAGAGAGCAGACGCAACTCTCGTTTCTTTTCTTTGTTTCCTGTGTTTACAGTGTTCACAGAAATCTGTCCATGGGTCTCCGGAGGTGGGACCTGCAACATACACTACCATTCAAAAGCTTGCGGTCAGTATGTTTTGTTGTTGTTTCTATTCAGCAAGGATTTGTTAAATTGATAGAAACAGTGATAATAAAGATCAATATTAGAAAACATCTCTATTTTGAATAAATGCTGTTCTTTTTAAATTTAATTTATCAATGAACCCCAAAAAAGTATGACAGGTTCCAAAAAAAATAAAAAAATAATAAAAATAAAAAAATTAAGCAGCACAACTGTTTCCAACATTGATAATAAATCAGCATATTAGAATGATTTCTGAAGGACCATTGAAGACTGGAGTAATTATGCTGAAAATTCAGCTTTGAATCAAATAAATAAACGATATTTTAAAGAATATTAAAAATAGAAAATCATTATTTTAAATTGTAATATTTCACAATATTACAGTTTTTCTGAATTTTTGATCACATAAATGCAGGCTTGATGAGCATAAGACACATTCATAATGCTGCATAATTTTCAAATATGTTAATATAATAAAGTCCTTTCACGTCACCATTTCGCCAGCCTACACTTCACATAATAGGCCTGTAGGTGGCACTTGGGCTTCATTAACTATGAGAGTTTCATCAAATGGTAATGTAGGATATCATACATAAATATAAGTGAACTGAATAGCCTACCGATTACCATTATTGCGACTTTTGTTTTGTGCAGTGTAGTCATTCAGCATCTATTTTCTCAGCTATGTAATTTGATTTATAAAATGAGACAAACCGCAGATCCAGATCGCTCCACAAATAAACTCGTCTGTCCCATGTCAGTTTCTACCGCTTTATGAATAAGAACGGAAAATGACCGCTCCACTTCAAATTATTGTCCAATGAAATCTGAACTTGAGCCAGATCATGATTGGTTGGTGTATTATACATGACAAACGGGCATTAATGAATAGCCTAATATTCTAAAATATATAATATGTGGATTTTTAATTAAATCGACACACTAGCTTATTGATGAAAAAAAAGTTTAAAATATTGTTTGGTTATTTTTTTCCTTCCGTCGACTCACTCACTGAAAGAACCATCGGCTATAGGCTATTAGGCTATGGCTTGAGAGCCTATGGTTTCTGAACAGACTGTGGAATATCAGTCAGTTGAGCAGAACGCACGCAACCCATAGCAACGCCTCAGATTGATAGATAAGTAAAAATAATCAGGAATTTTCCGACTTTTGAGCGATTACCGATTTGTACACATTGTCATGTTAATTAGAATTCAAATGCATTTTGTTTTATTGACCACAATATCATTGATATTTGTCTGAGAGGGGTGCTTTTGAATAATTTTGAAAAAAGGGCAAGGGCTCGAGCCCCCAAAGCCCCTGCCCTTGAGGAACTCTCTGCACGTCCCTGTTCAGGTGCCATGCCCATGGAACGCGCTATTTTACGGATAAAAAATAAAAGAGTAATAAAATATAAGGTAAGGTAGTAAATAAGTGTAGAATAGCACTGTCTGTTTGCTTATGTGCTTCAATCCGAGCGTAAACGGGCAGAGATGTTCAGGCAGGTGAAAAGCGTTTGGTTAATGGTGAATATTGACCTATCGTGCGTCCTGTTGCCGAGCCCCGCCTTGATGTAATGATTGACAGGTCGGGGGCGTGCTCGGCTCGGAATGCATTTTCAAATCCACAATGACTTAAACTATATTCATCACGGGGTATTTAATGAAAATACAATTGAAACGTCATATATGTAAGTGTCAATGCATTTAAGAAAAATAAAATACATTTAAATCACCATTTTGCTACACTTTTGCTGCACCATTGGCTCAGAATGCATTTTGAAACTCTCATTGCATTTTGCTACAATTATCCCGCGGTATCATGATGAAAATACAATCCCAAATGCAATTCCCTAAATCTAAATGCATTTAGAAAAAACAGCATTTAAATGATAATTTTGCTACAGTTTTTGCTTGGACATGTTGAACATATCTAATCATTTTGGGTAATACATTTTCATTTTCATTTTGCAACTTATAAAGCTTTAAAATATGTTTTTAATTTGCATCTTAAAACTAGTGTAAAAATGGCAAATTTAAATGATATAATTGAATTTTCATTTTCATTTTGCACTAAATGTTGCACATATGAATGGGAAAATGTAAATTTAAATACAGAAATGCATTGCCATTTTGCATATTACATTGCAAATTGAATTTAGCTACACATATGCTTCCATAGAAGACAGAGGGCACTGGATAAGAGTTGGCTTATGATCCGTCATAGGGGAAGGTAAAATACTAACAGAAACATTAAAAAGTATAGGTTTTATTAATATTGGGAAATTTCTCCCTCACACTTTTGAGGACTCGTCGGGCACGCTTGAGCCAGAAGTGTTGAAAAACTGGTTCATTTCTCAAGGCTTTAAATGCACGCTAGGGACACCTGCGCGGTCGATCCAAATAAGGTGCAGGAAAAAAAAAATTGTCAGGTGAGGGACAGTGCCAAAATGTGCACTACATGATTTTTAAAAAAAGGCTTGATAAATTATTTTAAGTTCTTATGTAGTGTTTCATAACGTTTCATAATTTTGGCAGTGCTATTATTGAACAGAGAGAAAATGGATAAAAGAGTGTAAAAGTGATTACTGTGTACTGGACAGAAGGCAGTGGAAGTTTAAAAAAACAAAAACAAAAAAAACATTCTTCCACTATCTTCAGGCTGAGTAGATTCCGCCGAGAGTGAACCCTTTCTGGAAGCACTAGAATCAAAGGAGGCTTCGAATGTCACCTGTGACGTAACTTCGCTATAATGAGACAAGCCTCGACACGGAGCTCCATCTGGAAGAACCTGACATTCTCGACACAAGCTCCGAAGCCTCAGTATCAGGCGTAACCTCACTACGGAGGAGACGGTAAAACAATAAAATATACTTCGTATTTTTGGTTTTTACACAATGATTTGCACTATGAACAGGAAATTATACTTTAGAATTGTAGCATCCTATTTAAAGTGTCTAATGCTTAACATTTTCTGTCGGACTGTTGTTGTTGAGGTCGTCTGGTAAATTTACTGGTGAACAACTTTCTTCAGCTAATTGTTGCAATATGGTGAACTTTATTTGTTAATGAAAAGTTGAAGCTAAGTCCTAACCATAGCAACAATATGTTACGTATTTATGTTACTACGTTATGTATTTATTTATTTATTGTAGTTACATATTACAAATGTTACAAATATTACAAGCTTTATTTGTTAGTTGAAAGTTGAAATTGAACTTTACAGATAAGTCATAACCATAGCAACAATAAATTGCTCACGATCAGTTTTATTTTAAATATGACAAGTCATTATTTATTTATTTATTTATTATAGTTACATATTTCAAATGTACCAAATCATTTAAATATGTAATGTTTAGTGAATGCATGGGCGTCGGAACCATTGTATGTGGGTGGGACAGGACCCACCCACTTTTGAAGACCAATAATATTGGACCCACCCACTTTTACCGTCTCCAATTCAGTGAATATGTCTGTGCACTTTTCAGAGCACCGTCAGTCAAATCCATTCCACATGACTAATGCCCTAAATAGATTAAACTCCATTTAGCTACAGCCTTGAATTCCACACTGCTGCTTCCCAGAGCCGGCGCCAGCGCAGCACTGATGGGGGGGCGGCTGAGGTAACGAAAGGGGGCGATGACGTAGCGCAAAGTAAAAATAAATAAATAAATAAAAACATATGTGACCCATTCACGTATTTGTCGGACCGTAAACAAGCCTGCCCGCGCTACTACTACAACTATTAGAATACTGGGTTCACACACAGATAGTGTTTTGGTCGCGAGACAGCTCAGTGGAAGAGTTTTTTTTTTTTTTTTTTTTTTTTTTTTCTTCAGTGCAGTGTTTTAGAATGATGTATTAAGTGTGGAGAAGCTGCTATAAAAGACGAGAGCGCAGCATTCAAATTCAAACACATCCGTAGCGCATTTACTTTGAAATACAATGGAAAATACCGCAGTGGAATGAAAAATGCGTTCTGAGTGAATGACCTTACTAAAAGGTAGCCTACTTAGCAAATACAGATGTTAGAGTATAATAAAACAAAATCGCATCAAATTCGAAAATCTGACATCCAGGAAATAACATGTCATAGGGCAGCAGTTTTACCACAAATACGGGCCGCTGCTGGCCAAATGGTGCCCTAAGCAGAATTGTATTGTTGTGCCCCCTCCACGAAATATTATGGAAGTAAAAAAAAAACACTATAGGAGTCAAAATAGACCTTTAATAAAATATAAAAGTAAATAAATAAATTGTAATTAAATTGAATTATTTACAAATTACAATTATAGTTACCACCTATGCCTATGATTTTATTAATACAGCTGTCAGATTGTTTTTATAGTCCAAAGCATTCAGAAATCACACAAAAGAAAATGAAGCAGCTTTACTACGATAAAACCATGGTTAATTTTTGTAAGGGTTGTGATGTTCACATGTTTTTCTTGAAGAAATTATAGAGGCTGTAGCATTTCTATTGTAAAAAGGTGGCCAAAAATAAAAGATTAAGTGGATATTTTAATTAAATATTTGGTCGATATTAAAGGACTTGATCGTCCTGTGTAACAGCAGCAATTACCAGGCCTTTGGTGCTCTTTGCAGGCATTTGTAATAATATGTAGCCTAATGTACATAAATTGTATATTTTGTATTACTTTATGTATTTTAACAGTTATGCAATATTAACCGATCATTAATCAATTAATTAATTAACCGATCATTATTGCCTCATTGTTTTATATAATGTTTTATAAGTCATTTTAAAGGCTATTGTTCGCTTAGGTCTGTTTTTATAACCACACACACACAAAAAAATCTCAATACTTATTTGTAGCCTAAATTATTATTTGAAGTAACAAAACCACGGTTAATTTGTGGATACCATGGCTAAAAGAATATGGAAACTCAAAGAGAATATTAAGGCAGATGCTGATGGTGAAATTATTAGACATTATTAACGTCAACAGCCAAAAAAGTTTCACAGGATTATGAACGTACATGAAAATGATGCACGGGCTTCATCTTGGGCTTTTTTCTTTTTCCTTTCTGGGCCCTGGACTGCTGATGTCTTTTCCCGGGCATAGTTTTCGATCATTTATGATAATTTGCATTCAGCCGCAAATATGAGTGAGGGCGGGCGCGAGCGCAGACGCGGGAAGGGCGCGTCACATGCTTAGCTACTGCGTTCATTTTTTATCATTATATATAGGTTATCTGTTCATGTTTATATTTTTATTTATGTATATGTATATATTAATATAGAACGAATTTAATAAAATAAAAAATCTGCGTAGGCTACTCTGCTTATAGGGAGCGGCGGTACACCACCACAACCACCAGAAATACTCAATCGTGTCTGTTTTACAATGAAACACAAGCTTATTGCGACCGATTCCCTGACATAACACATTCATTGCGGCCCATTTAACAGATGCATCATTTTAAGTTTAACAAACTGAACAGCATCAAACAATACAGCAAAAATAATCAACTAACTACGATAATCTAGCCCTCTATTAAACATTAAAAAAGTATTTCATCATACCTTTAGCTTAGTCAGTAGTGCTGCATAATGCCTGCATTTAGTTGAACCGCTTGCGCGGGAAGTTTGTGTGTCAGATGTAATTAAAATGCGACTTTGTGAAACAGACTGTCCTAAATGTTTGCTATAGTAGCATCATATTAATGCTAGAAAGCATATTCGTTAGGCAACTGTGTTTTTTAAAGAAACCATTATATTTCATAAATAAAATCTATTTTCACACTCATCTTGAGTGAGGGGGCGGGATAGTCCGAGTGAGGGGGCGACGCCCCCTCACGCCCCCCCGTGGCGCCGGCCCTGCTGCTTCCTCAAATCTATTCCACTCGGCTCATTCAGAGTCCATATAACTCTATTCTGTGTTTTCACTAGTTACTCGCGCCTGCTGCACTTCCACAACACAGCAAAGTAAACACAGCATCTCAGTGTATCTGCTGCTCAGATACACCTAATCCTACCCAGGGTTTATTTAAACTTTTCGATTATTTCCTTCATTTTTATTTTTTATTGAAAGCAAATGCCTTTCCGATGTAATATGAGATGTGAAAAGGGAGAAGAACGATTTCGGCAAAAGGCGGACGCGAACTCGGGTCGCTCGCTTCAAAAACACTACGCCTTTACCAGCTGCGCCACTGGACCTGTGTTTAAACAGCCGTCTTTTATAATGTTGTGACGTTAGTGGGCAGAAGTTAGAAGTTATGTAAATAATACCTGCCAATAAGGCGACCTATTCCGTTAATTAAAAGGCACCAGACTACAGAAAATGGCATATACTCCAGTAATTTTTTTTTCTGGGGGAGGACCCACCCACATTTATTTTGCTTCCGACACCCATGAGTGAATGACACTCATTGTTTGATCAGAAAAGAGAACATTTTCCCTTTATTATGCACTATTTATGTAAGGACTTTCCGGGAACTTTCAAGCCCTTATTCACCTCATTTTTTAAATAAAAAACTTGTAAATAAAAAAATTGTAAATTTAATGTATCTGATTTTCTGCTGTCATTGACTTCCATTTATCTTTAGCTGTACAAAACAGCTTGTTATTCTACTTGCTAACTGCAAAGTGTGTATATATATATGTGATGTATATATATATATATACATCACATATATATATATATATATACAGTATATATATATCCTGATATATATATATATATACACTCAACTTTACCTCTCTCATTCCATCCTGATGATCCGACGATAGCTGCTCGCATCTCAGCGTGTCTAACAGACATTTCTTGCTGGATGATGGACCATCACCTTCAACTCAACCTAGCTAAGACAAAACTGCTTGTAGTTTCAGCAAACCATCACTTCATCACAATTTCACCTTCCAGTTAGGCTCATCTACCATAACTCCTTCAAAAACAGCCAGAAACCTTGGAGTTGTGATTGATGATAAGCTGAATTCCTCAGACCACATTGCTAAAACTGCCCGGTCCTGCAGATTTGCATTATACAATATTAAGAAGATCAGGCCCTTTCTCTCGGAACATGCAACACAACTCCTTGTTCAAGCTCTTGTTCTGTCCAGACTTGACTATTGCAATGCTCTCTTGGCATGTCTTCCAGCCAATTCTATTAAACCTCTACAATTAATCCAAAATGCCGCTGCAAGATTAATCTTTAATGAGCCGAAAAGTACGTACGTCACGCCTCTGTTCATCAATTTGCACTGGCTACCAATAGCTGCTCGCATTAAATTCAAGGCATTAATGTTTGCCTACAAAACCACCACTGGCTCTGCACCCCTTTACCTAAATTCATTACTTCATTAAATTAAATCATTAAATCTTTACTTGACCCTCTAACTCTAGCACTCTCTATTCTAATTTTATTTTATCTATCTGTCTTCTTTTTATTTAAAAAAAAAGTATCTGTACTGCGTTAGGCTAACCAAGACTTGTCATAGCACTTGCATGTTGTTGCTCTTTTGTTGGTTTTGATTGCTTCTTATGTCCTCATTTGTAAGTCGCTTTGGATAAAAGCGTCTGCTAAATGACTAAAAAAATATAAATATAAATATATATACTGTATATATAGTTATTTTAATGTATTGTCTTAATTATAAGCACACTGGTTTGTAGCACAAACATTTTTACCATTTACTGCACTTTAATATTCTTGTCATTATTTCCCATAGCAACTAATGAATTGCAAGTCTCACATATTCACAGAAAACAGTGCACTTTCACATTGAAAAATAAGGTGGATACTTGAACTTAAGATGACAGACAGATGGCAAACACAAAGAGACAAAAACTCTATTTATCATCTTGTTTTTAATTATTTAGATAAATTATTCATATACAGTATAAGTCAAAATCAGAACCACTGATTCAGTACACAATAGCCCCTTTCGCACCGCTTTAGTTCTACTCTGTGTTTGGATTACTCATGTGTTGGGTTAAAAGACTTTTATATATTTATCTTTGTGAGTTTGTAGGCAGCACAGCATGCTGAGCTCCTGCAGATCTGCCTTCACCGTCGGCCTCACTGACTCCTAACCCAGTGCCCAGCCATTCACCACCCCGCAGTGAGAAGTGCTAGCCAAAGCCCACCACAGACGGTGAGAACGCCTGAGCCGCGACGTCAGAGCCATCGCTAGGCAGAGGGGTCCATGTCTGACCAGGTGCGCGTGCCAACTGTCTCAACCATCGCCAAGGGAGTGCTCGTGGAATTCGAGGGTACCCAGGTTATAAAAAGTACACTTCCATAATGTACTGAAAGTGCTCTATTTTCGTGCACCAATTTTGTGCTTAGTATACTAAAAATGATTATTTAGTACTTCTTAAGATAAACTTAAGATCATTTAAGTGTACTCAACTGCGCTATTTTGGGACACCATGAATGTGAACTAAAATGCGCTTTTATCATACTATCTCTGTTTTTAAAAATGTATTTAGTCACCACTTGTAATACACTTGAGTGAACTAGTGTATGAAAGATGGGTTCAAGTGTACTACAAGTGGTAACTAAATACATTTTTTTTAAATACAGAGATAGTACGTTAAAAGCACATTTTAGTTCATGGTGGCCCGAAATAGCACAGTTGAGTACATTTATATGATCTTAAATTTATCTTAAGACATACTAAAGAATATTTTTTTAGTATATTAAGTACAAAATTAGTGTGCAAAAATAGAGCACTTTAATTATATTATGGAAGTGTACTTTTTTTTCACCTGGGTATAGATGTGAGCCTCATCCACCCTCCTGCCACTGAGAGTAAGTGGGTGCTGGACAAGGCCATAATTTTTCAATTTGGAGAGATAGAGACTTTGCGTCCCCTAAGCCTGCCTGATTCTGTTCATCGGTCTGATTCGCTGGTCCTGGTCCATCCCTCTCCCACCTCCTCTCAAAACTGCCCTAAGAGACTTTTTTTGTTTGGATCTTATGCATTTCTTCAGTCTCCTCAGCCCTCAGCCACTCCTGCTGTCCAGTCATCTCTGTCCCCCTTCAGTCCCTCTGTTTCACCTCCTCTCACTGGGGTTCCATCTCAGGCCTGCTGAGAGTCTTCAGGCGCGTTTGACTTAACACAGCGCTGTGCAGATCGATGAGATTCTGACTTGAAGCAGTGCATGCCGGTTTGAAATTTTGTCCGACTTGAGACGGCACTGACGCCACGTGACTGTCACGTGTGGCATGAAAGTCCTGCGAGAGCGTTTCGAGAGCAGTCGACTGACTCAGCCAGCGCAGTTTCTTCAGAGCGGCTGCAGGAGCGCTGATGACACAGCTGTTTCATGATTGGCCAGATTCACCGCATGACAATGAGTGCGTTTACATGCACCCTCTTAATGCGATTATAATTAGATTTTGGCAATATTGCGATTTAAACTTTACCTCATGTAAACACAATACTTAGATTTAAATAATGCGATTAAGCTCATAATCGCAGCAAGCATAATCATATTAACATAGGCCGCCGATTTTAATCTAAATATACAGGCATGTAAACATCTTAATCGCAGTATTGCCGCTCTGACCAAAATGTGCATGCACTCATGATGTAGGCTACATGAATGATGTGACGCGCACCTGTAATAATACGCAGATTATAAACGATGGAGGGGAAGAAAGCATCGCATTTCTGGGGAAAACACTACTCGCTGCCACCAGTCTCTGTTCCTTACCCTCATCCAGAAACGGCAAGAACGCGACGGCAGTGTAGGCAAACAAATTCCATCATATTTCTATGGCGCCGAAAAAGCGTGGAATACAGCCATACAAAATCATTATGCATTAGACGTAAATAAATTAAAACAGCGGCCAGTAAACACACCTGCTCTTTCTGAGTCCATCATTTGTGCTGTGCAATGGGGTATGTGAATAATGGCAGTAAAAAAATTTACCACAATTCTTAGCGAATAATAAAAATAATGGAAATTGCATGTAAACGGGAGTAAGAGCTTTGCTCTTGACATGTAAACATCATAATGCGATTAAGTCCTTACTCTGATTATTGGAAATAATCGCATTATTCGTGCGCATGTAAACGTAGTCAATGATTACGTATTTTTCTGGTTTATTCTAACCTTTTCAATTCCAATAATGGCCACAAATCTGTTTTTAGAACAGTAAAAGCTGAAAGTGTCCAGCTTGATGGCTCCGTTTTCAACTCCGCCCCCGACTGCTACTCTCATTGACTGCCATCTGTAGCTGTGGTTCAAGTCAAATGCACCTTTTAGGTGTGTTCGACTTCATGCAGCGCCATAAAAACCGATCGGCGGCTGACTTGAAAAAGTGCATGCCGGTTAGAAAATTTGTCCGACTTGAACCGATGCCACGTCACGGTCACGAGTGGCATCAAAGTACCGCGATAGCGTTTCTAGAGCAACCGGCTCACTCAGCTGGTGCAGTTTCTCCAGAGCGACTGCAGGAGCGCTGATGACGACACAGCTGTTTAACAATTGGCCAAATTCACCACATGACAACAATGACGTGTGTTTCTAACATCTACAAATCCAATACTGCTCACAAATCTTATTTTACTTGGAAAATATCACATTCATGTGAAAAAAATTTACTAAAGCTAAGCCAAACTTTGAACATTTTATAAAAGAGATTAAACAATATTTGATAAAATTAAGAACAAAAAAGCAATAAAGACCTATGAAGATTTTTGTTACTTTAAATTGTTGTAATTGTACCCCTGGCATGAAATGTTTCACTTAACATATTCTTATGAATGTTTATTTGTTTTTGTAGCCTACTTGCTTGTACAAACCCTTATAATTTTTGCATAATAATAAAAAATACTGCTCACAAATCTGTTTTTAGAACAGTAAAATCTTTTTTACTGTATAGTCACAATGTTATATTGAGTCACATTTAATAAAAAAACACTTATAAAAGCAAATATACCCCAACTTTATTGGTATTTAAATAGTATATGTTTGTTGAATTTTATTCTTGAACAGATGGCCCTGTATTAAGCAGTATATAAAAAAGTGTTTCTGTTGCTCATGAAAACATTTCTGAAACGCCCGAGCATTTGACAAATATTGCATGTTGTTCACTTCACCTGTGATAAGAGTATCCAAACACCGCGAGAGCATCACTACCGGGAGCAGAAAGAGTCCGACTCCACGTCTCCACTTTCAATTCCGCCCCCAACTGCAAGCGGCTACTCTTGGCGATAGGTCTGTGCGGCGCTGCATGAAGTCGAACACACCTTTTGTCTCCTTGACCTTAGGAGCCTGTGGCTCCGCCTCCAGCCTCATCCTGCTGCCAGACTCCTGCACCTGCACTCCTCCCACACTTGATTCCATATGGACTATCGGCCATTTGACCTCGCCGGCCTCCCTTGGTTATTCAGCTCCACCTTGGTCGGACTTCGCCACGCATCCACTGCAGACTTGCTAGCCATCTGCTGCTCTCTGGCCCTCCACCCCTTTGGCTCTGGCCTGCTCTGCCTCCTTCCTCAGGCTCCATCTCCTTCCTCAATCACTCCAGCTCAACCTCTGGGCTTCGGATCCCCACTTACATCTTGGGCAATCGTTGCTACAGCTCTATCATGGCCACCTGCATCACTCCACCTCCTCTGCTCTCTGTCTGCTTGGTGGGCTCCACCTCCATCGCTGTCATCGCCTCCGGTCATCCCCATGGTGGCATGTGTTCCCATTATACCTTGGCTCCTCCCTCCAGCGCCGCCGCTATGAAGTGCAGTCCTGGCTGTGGCCTGGGGTCCACCTGTCCTCTCCTGCTCAAGGCTCCTCCCTTGTCATCTCCTGCACCTCCCTGGATTTTGTTTCTCGTCCTCCTCCCGGTTGCCCATTCTTCAAAGCCTCTTCCGGCCTGTTTGTGCCATCCCTTGTCGGCGCAAGGGCACTCCTTCCAGGAGGGGGGTGTACTGTAACAGTATGCCTTGGTTTGGACTTTGTTTTCCGTTTGAACCGTTTCCATTTGTTTGTCATGGTTATTCATTTGATTATCTTCAGGTGTGTCTAGTTCAGTGTTGGGGAGTAGCTAGCTACAAGTAGCTACATAACTGCATTTTTCAATAGTGTGACAGTCGCTCAGCTACTTTTAAAAAGGTGTAGCTTTTCGAGTAGCTAACTACTTTTTCCAGCAAGTTGTGGTGTAGCGCGACCAGAAGCTACATTCCGTTTTGCATTGGCGAGTCACGAGCCTGTAATGCATTGAAGCAGTGCAGCGTCGTCTTCTGACTAGATCACAAATTAAATTTGTTCATTACCGCCATCTGTCCACCAACAACAGATCATCTGATGATTTTGCAAAGGATGTACTGGAGTGGATATTTCACATGAATCAACTGTGATTTATGCAAAACAAAGATTAAAATGTGGTCTATGTCAAAGACTTAAAGCACAAACAGGAGGCGAATAATAGCCTTTTTAAACTGATTAATTTTCCTGTTTTATTGCACTCTATATTAAATGTCTATTTTACAATGATTAACCATCATAATATAATCTGTCACCTCACAGTTTTGTAATGAACACTAATTGAACAGAAAATAAAATCGCAATATAGTAGTGTGGTTATCATTTGGCAAAGGATGGTTGTGGCGGGATTCCATGCTAAGTGCAGTGTTCACACGCACAGCTGATGATTGACGTCTCAAAGCAGCTCCATTCACAGTCAGTAAATACCACATGTGCTGTGAGTTTAACTGCTCATTTTATGAATCCTCCGTATCCAGTTTAAGTTGCATACATTTTGTTCTTGCATTGATGTTACGTTTGTAACAATTTTGCACTTATACAGTCAGTTTGAGATAATATAGGTCTAACTATATAACTATGTTTTATTTTTGTGTTTATCAGATAGTTTACAAAAGCAAATGATTTGGAGACTTTTTGCCATTGAAATGACTTGTAAAAAATGTCCCAATCAAACTGAATTCACCCTACCCTTTGAAATCATTATTGCATTACAATATGTTGTTTTAAACCCCAAATATTTTACTTATGATTTCATTATGTTTTACTTATAACTTCATTATAATTCTTCATTAACACTTATTCAGTTATTTGTAATGTTAAGCATAAAAATAATAATAATAATAAAAATTGAAAGTAGTTTCAATGTAGCTAGCTACTTTTGAGAGTAACTTGTAGTGTAACTAGCTACTTCTTCAGAAGGGTAGCTTGAATGTAGCTTAACTAATTTAATTTATGAGTAGCTATAGTTGGTCAAGCTACAGTTTTAGAGTAGCTTCCTTAACACTGGTCTAGCTATCATGTGTATATTAATACAGTTCCGTTTGTACAAACCCGATTCCAAAAAAGTTGGGACACTGTACAAATTGTGAATAAAAAAGGAATGCAATAATTTACAAATCTCATAAACTTATATTTTATTCACAATAGAATATAGATAACATATCAAATGTTGAAAGTGAGACATTTTGAAATGTCATGCCAAATATTGGCTCATTTTGGATTTCATGAGAGCTACACATTCCAAAAAAGTTGGGACAGGTAGCAATAAGAGGCTGGAAAAGTTAAATGTACATATAAGGAAAATCTGGAGGACCAATTTGCAACTTATTAGGTCAATTGGCAACATGATTGGGTATAAAAAGAGCCTCTCAGAGTGGCAGTGTCTCTCAGAAGTCAAGATGGGAAGAGGATCACCAATTCCCCCAATGCTGCGGCAAAAAATAGTGAAGCAATATCAGAAAGGAGTTTCTCAGAGAAAAATTGCAAAGAGTTTGAAGTTATCATCATCTACAGTGCATAATATCATCCAAAGATTCAGAGAATCTGGAACAATCTCTGTGCGTAAGGGTCAAGGCCGGAAAACCATACTGGATGCCCATGATCTTCGGGCCCTTAGACGGCACTGCATCACATACAGGAATGCTACTGTAATGGAAATCACAACATGGGCTCAGGAATACTTCCAGAAAACATTGTCGGTGAACACAATCCACCGTGCCATTCGCCGTTGCCGGCTAAAACTCTATAGGTCAAAAAAGAAGCCATATCTAAACAGGATCCAGAAGCGCAGGCTTTTTCTCTGGGCCAAGGCTCATTTAAAATGGACTGTGGCAAAGTGGAAAACTGTTCTGTGGTCAGACGAATCAAAATTTGAAGTTCTTTTTGGAAAACTGGGACGCCATGTCATCCGGACTAAAGAGGACAAGGACAACCCAAGTTGTTATCAGCGCTCAGTTCAGAAGCCTGCATCGCTGATGGTATGGGGTTGCATGAGTGCGTGTGGCATGGGCAGCTTACACACCTGGAAAGGCACCATCAATGCTGAAAGGTATATCCAAGTTCTAGAACAACATATGCTCCCATCCAGACGTCGTCTCTTTCAGGGAAGACCTTGCATTTTCCAACATGACAATGCCAGACCACATACTGCATCAATTACAACATCATGGCTGCATAGAAGAAGGATCCAGGTACTAAAATGGCCAGCCTGCAGTCCAGATCTTTCACCCATAGAAAACATTTGGCGCATCATAAAGAGGAAGATGCGACAAAGAAGACCTAAGACAGTTGAGCAACTAGAAGCCTGTATTAGACAAGATATTAGACAAGAATGGGACAACATTCCTATTCCTAAACTTGAGCAACTTGTCTCAGTCCCCAGACGTTTGCAGACTGTTATAAAAAGAAGAGGGGATGCCACACAGTGGTAAACATGGCCTTGTCCCAACTTTTTTGAGATGTGTTGATGCCATGAAATTTAAAATCAACTTATTTTTCCCTTAAAATTATACATTTTCTCAGTTTAAACATTTGATATGTCATCTATGTTGTATTCTGAATAAAATATTGAAATTTGAAACTTCCACATCATTGCATTCTGTTTTTATTCACAATTTGTACAGTGTCCCAACTTTTTTGGAATCAGGTTTGTATTTCCTTCATCCAGTTTCATCAATGCTACCACTGTTTTGTTCTCATGCTACCCTGTGTTTGGATTGCCCGTGTGTTGAATTAAAAGGCTTTTATATACATTCATCTTCGTCTCTGTGGGTTTGTAGGCAGCACAGTATGACAATAAGCATCAAGAGTTCAACTCTATAGAATTATGACATGATACTCGTACATCACTCATATGGTGAACACAAGCTAAATGTAAAGTGAGCTGTCTAGATAAGTAGACTTTAAAGCATGCCTATAAGAAGTATAATTAATTTACAGTATCTTTTTCAGTATAATGAACAGGCTGTTGAAGACAAGAGTAACTCCAAACCTGAAGAGTTGAGCACCTGAACTGTCTGACACTCTTGATTTATCACTCAGCAGAATGGGTAAGAAAACAAAAACATCTGATTAATCACATTGCTGAATGTGACTACTTCTATGTTGCAGTGTGTATTGATGAATCTGAGAATGGTTCTTTTGTGTTTATTCTAGATCACGGTCTGACCATTGTGTTATTTGGAAACTCTGCGGCAGTCCAGTTTCAATGTGACAATATTTTGCTTGGAGAAATACTACCAAATATAGAAAATCTAGCAGTATCCAGGACTGTTTCATTGCAGATGAAAATATCAGGACGTTGTGTCTCAGTAAACAACCTGATTGGCTTACATGAAACTGCAGTTGACCTGGATGCCCTCACTGGTCAACTAGTGAATGAAAATGAAATCATCGCCTTCATCTTTGTTGTGCGACTGGGCCAGTTAACAGATGCTGATAAGATGGGTATTGAGTGGCTTCAGAGACTATTTGGTGATGGAGTACTTCAGTTTGTGATGATTCTCTTCACCTATGAGAGCCAGGAAGAGTCTGACTCTATAATAGATGATCTGAAGAAAAACTCTGCTCTGGAGCGACTGATTGAGAAATGTGGTGGAAGATATCACACCTGCAGCAAGAACATGAACAACCAGTCAGAGATGACAGACCTGATGAACAGGATTGAACAACTGTTTATTGAGAATAAACAGCAGTGCTACACTAGCGAGATGTACAACACAACGTTAAGTGAAAGAGGAAATGATCATAACAGTAAGAATATAGTTTAATTTCTGATATATCTGACATTTTTATTTGCCTCTGACCCTATTCTAACATTTCCATTTATAACTCTCAAATTATACAATTTATAACTCTCAAATTATAGACTCAGATATGTTGGTATACATGGGTTTTGTTAAATTACATAAGAACAACAAGCAACACAACAGAAACAATTGCATTCAGTTTCAACAAACCACTGTCATCGTTTAGTGACCTTCATGTCATTCCAAACTATTCTTTCCTCTGTGAAACACAAATAAATACATTTTAAAAATCAGTGGGGTCTAGAACAACAACAAAAATAAATAAAAAGAAAGAAGAAAGTCATACAGATTTAGAACGACATGAGAGTGAGTAAAGGGTGAAGAAATTCCTTTAAGATGAATGAGCAAACTGTCAACAACAATAGACTACCACACCCGCTACAGTCTAAAATAAATATTATATTAACAAGTTCACAGTTACATACAGTATAATAAACAGAGTAAAGGTTATACGTATTTGGCGTGCTGTCCGGGGAGAGGGCTCCGAGCTCGGTATTTAGCCCGGACCCAGAATGCTCCCCCCAAGTGCTTCTCCCCTTGCTGGGGTAGGAACGGGCTGATGGTGATAAGTCGGGGTGGAGGAGGGATGCTGAAAGACTGTAGAGAGAATGAAGGTAAGGCGGTTTAGCTATTTATAGAGGTTCTCACTCGAGCTAGACGATGTAACTGCTGATGATGAATTGGCTGGGTTAATTATCTGATCGTGCCCCTCCCAATCATTGTTAATAAAACATAATTTTTTGTTTAATCAAAGATTTTCTTCAAATTTATCACAAATTTAATTCCATTTTAATATTCTCTCAACTTTTCTATTACAAGATCAACCTGCAAGAATGAAAGACAGCATGGAATATACAACAACAATAAAGACAAGAAAGAGACTTGAGGTATGTGTTAAGTGAAGTGCAAAAATACACCTGAACAAAATCTTAAGACCAGGGGAAACGTTACAAGAATTCGCATTTCACGCAGGTGGATCGTAACCAGGTTGTAAGTACTGCTTCAAAATGCCAAAAGAAGAAACAGGAGCCAGAGACAAAAAATAGAGAATAGGCAATTTATTGAAAACTGTATATACACTCAAAAGGCTGTTCATCAGCTGATCAAAAGTTTAAGACCATAGCCTTAAAAAGTTAAAATCTGCACAAAAATGTGGCTTTCATGTCATTGTTCTTCAGGCAGACATACTGTCATGATCTCCTGATGGCAAAGGCAAAAAGTCTTTCTGTCTTTGAATGTGGCAGGATTGTTGAGCTTCACAAGCAAGGGCTCTCGCAACACGCCATCGCTGCCGAGGTTGGACGCAGTAAGACAGTCATTTTACATTTCTTAAAAGATCCTGAGAGTTATGGGACAAAAAAGTCAGTGGTAGACCCCCCCAAAAAAATCACTTGCACTGCGCCGGAGGATCCGAAGGGCTGTCCGTGCAGACATAGGCCAATCCTCGACCCAAATTAAGGCCCTTACTGATGCTTATTGCAGCCCAATAACCATAAGATGGCATCTGCGAGAGAAGGGAATTTGCAAGGGAGCACCAAACATAGGACATTGAAAGGTGGAAGAAAGTTTTATTCTCTGACGAGAAAAAATCTAGCCTGGACGGTCCTGATGGCTTCCAACGTTACTGGCATGACAAGGAGATCCCACTGGAGATGTTTTCTATGCAGCATAGTGGAGGAGGCTCCATCATGATCTGGGGTGCCTTTTCCTTCAATGGGATAATGGAGTTTCAGGTTGTGCAGGGGCATCAAACGGCGGCTGGCTATGTGGACATGTTGCAGCGGGCATCCATCTTGACTGAGGGCCCTCGTCTGTGTGGTAATGATTGGGTCTTTTAACAAGACAGTTCACAACAACCACCTGACGAAGGACTTCTTCCAGGAGAATAACGTCGCTCTTTTGGACCATCCTGCGTGTTCCCCTGATCTTTTTTGGTTCTACCTCTTGACTTTTTTTGTCCCATATGTTTTAGGTTCTTTTAAGAAATGTAAAACGACTGTATTACTGCATCCAACCTTGGCAGCGATGGCGTGTTGCACGCACCTTTGCATGTGCAGCTCAACAATCCTGCCACGTTCAAAGACAGAAAGAATTTTTGCCATTGCCATGGCAGTGTGACTGCTTGAAGAACAATGACATGAAAGCCATATTTTTATGCAGATTTTAACTTTTTAAGGCTATGGTCTTAAACTTTTGATCAGCTGATGAATAACCTGTTTGAGTTTAAATGCAGTTTTCAATAAATTGCTTATTCTCTATTTTTTGTCTCTTGTTCCTGTTTCTTCTTTTGGCATTTCTGTCAGGACCACTATCATCAAAGATGATTGACAATTAGCATACAGTTTGGATTGCAGGTATGGTTCTGTTCTGGGCAAGAACTCCCTGCGCAGCCATGCAGCCTAGCATGGATGAGAGCAGGGAGAGCAGTGATAACCCCCCAGGGTAAACAGAACAGAACCAACAAAAGTATTGCAGATATTGTTTTTTTGTTTGTTTGTTTTTTTCCCAGGCCTGTCAGTAAAACAGATAACACATGACAGTACGTATGTGTATGTGTAGCTATGCTATCATCATTCACAGCCTTTTTTTTTTCTTTTTTTTTTTTTTCTTTTTTTCTTTTTTTTTAATTAATTAATTTAATTTTATATACCCTTTTATTTAACCACACTATGACTGACAAGACCAGGGGACAGAGAAAACAAGAGGGAGAAAGAAGAAAGAAGAAAAAAAAAAAAAGGAAAAAAAAAAACAGAAAACAAAAAAACCAAACAAAAAAAAACAAACAAAATAAAACAAAAAAACAGACAATTTGCTTCGATACCTGCTGACAAGAAGAGAAAACGACAGAAGAAAACAATAGAAGACACAACATCAGAGAGACTGCAGCAACAACCAACATCTGTATGAATCACAATAAATTCTAAATGTTAAATGTTATTGAGCAGCACACATAACTAATATTACAAAATAAGTTTTGAAGCAACAGCAGATCAAGACAATGTGTGTCTGTGAGCACCTGTTTTTACTCCAATGTGAATGCTTGAGTGTACACCTGTGTGTGTGAGCGCGCTTGTGTTCATAAGGTTCCTCCATGTAAATGTTTAATAGTGTGTGTGGGGAACAACAGCCCCATCCCGCAAGGCATGAAGCAGGCACGGAAAAGACCCGGGCCCCAAACATCCGGGGCCCCCCAGGGCACGGGACCCCCAGGAGAACCACCGCAGGGACAACCGCGGCCTCCACCCAGAAAAGGGCAGAGGAGAGCCCGAAGGTGGGACCTCCGACAGCCACAGTGTAGACGCCCCAGGGTGCCGTGGCGGCAAGCCCGCAGGCTCCACCGGCAGCCGACCACACCAGGGCAGACCGGGCCCTGGGCCCGGAGACCCAAAGGCCCCCCACCCCCCAATCGGGGCCCAGCAAGGCCAGTAGGGCCAGGCCCCACCAAGCGACCGCCGAGAGTTGGCCGGCGCTCACCCGAGCATCCTGCCCCGGCGCGAGAAACCACCAACGCACCGGCGGCATCCTCCACCGGCAGGGCATGGTGGTGGGGTGGGGGTCGACTGAGATGATGAGTGAGGTGGAGTCTAAGGCCCGGCCTGACACATAGACGTAGACGAACAAGCACACATATACACAAGCATACGTTCCCACCCTCATGCACGCAAACGAATATTCACACCCTCGCCCCACATGTAGACACACAAAAATGGACATGGTACCCACACTCACACTCCCCATATGCACTCTATACTCCTAGATCCAGGCACCACCACCCCCAGAGGGGTAGTCAGCGCCCGATCCCGGAGCTGAACCCCCTTCGCTCTGGCGTGGGGACAGGAAGACCACCCCGGTCCCCGCAGCAGCAGAGAAAACCAACAGCCCAGACCCCGACCGGGCGGCCAGCTCATCCTCACAGCCCCTGGCCCCAGACAGAGAACAGAGAACAGGGGTGTGAGAAAAACAAAACAAAAAAAAAGACCCCATGCTTCACCTCACCCGCTCAAATGTAGTGTTGGTGTGTGTTGTTCTAAGGTGCTTTAAAACAGGGGTGCTTTAAAACAGGGGAGGGGCACCCTCCACAAGCTTGTGTCAGCTCGTCCCCTCCCTAGAGCCCTCAATGTCTATGTGCAACTTAAAATTGAGAAGTGGGCACTGGCACCAGAGGGAAGGCTGAATGAACAGACCGCCCTCCGGATGCCATTCAGTGTGCCCACCCCCAAGGCCCTATATGTATGTGTCATGTGACAGTAAGTAATGAGAATGTCTAAGCTGTAATGTGTGATTGAGATGCAGGCGGCCACGAGGAGACAGAGGAGTACCACCTCCCCCGCATCCCAGCGACGCACACGCGCCTCAAAACCCTACCTATGTGTTGGTGTGATGGAGCGGGAGAAGTGAAGCCTTAGGGATGGGGAGGAAAGCATCAGAGGGGGCAAAATACCCCCCCCCTCTGGAGCCAGCTCCCCCGCTGACCCCCATAGGCACCCCCGTTACCCCAAATCTGCCCAGGGCGGGGGCCCAGGCCCATCCAGACCAGGGCCCATGGCAGCCCGGGGCGGCCCACCAGACCCCACAGCAGAGGAAAAACTACCCCACCCCATCATTCAGTCCGCTCCAAACTACATAAGACAATAAGACACCCAGGTAAAGCCCGTTTACCCCGCCTCTATTGGACCCCCCCCCCCCCCCCTGCAGAGGCACCGATGCATCGAAGACCCCCACACCAGAGCCGGGCCCAAGCGCATGCACCAACCCATGCTCCCGGCGGCACACCAACCAGGACCCAAGCCCCCCAGGCCCAGCCGTAACCCCAACCCGGAGGCAGAGCGCCCCCAGAACCCCAAGCCCCCCCCGCCCAACCCTGGAACAGTGCGGTCGCCAGGCTGGCAACCTACGTCCGCCGGCACAGGCATCCCCAGCAGCACCGCATGCAGCCGCCAGAAAAACAGCACCCAAGAGTCACCAATACCCCATCCAGGCCAAGGTCGCAGCCCCAGCGCCGAACCCCCCAAGAAACCCACCCCCAGGGAACCCCCAGATGCCCCAGGCCCATATCGCCACCCCACGCCAACAACAAAAACCACAGCCGGACAGAATCGGGACCCCCACTCACACTAGGTGATGGAGCTGATCAAAGGAGCCCAGAGAGATTGATCTAATGTGGCAGCAGAAGCTGTGTCAAGACTAATATAATCCCACAAATAATCTCTATATTGGTTGATATTAAGATTATTTTTATTTTTCCAGTTCATGAGGACAGTCTTCTTAGCAATGCATAGGGCAGTGAAAGCCATGTGGATTGTGTTACCTTCTGTAGTGACACCATCTAGGTCGCCCAACAAGCAGACTAAAGGAGAGGCTGGAATAGAACATTTAAGACACTTTGATAAGTCTTCACAAATCCTGTACCAGTACCTCTGAACAGGTGGACAGAACCATAGAGCGTGGATGTAATTGTCAGGTGTATTGCCTTTACAGTGTGAGCAGTTGTTAGAAGCTGTAAAACCCATCCTGAACATCCTATGACCTGTGTAGTGCACTCTATGCAGGATTTTGTATTGTATTAATTGTAAACCAGGATTTCTAATCAGTTCAAAGGTTTTTAAACATATCTGAGACCAGAAATTATGGTTCCAGCTTACTGATAGATCTGCCTCCCATTTTGCAATAGGAAGTGATACTGATTCATCTATTTTGGAAAGTGCCCTGTATATTTTAGACATTAATTTGGGGGTTTTGAGATTAAGAAAATACACTTGGTGGTATTTGTAAATTGATATGATTAGACTTAAATTTCCTTTTTACAATAGATTTAATTTGTTGATATTCTAAAAATCTGTGCTTATTAATCCCATATTGTTTAATTAATTTGTCAAAGGGAATAAAGTCTGTCCCTTCGAATATATGTTCCAGGTATTTAATACCTTTACAACTCCAATCTGTGAAGTTTATCATATTGTTGTTTAGCAATATGTCAGGATTGTTCCAGTTGGGGGTACGTTTGCATGGGATTAGTGAAGACTCCGTCATTTTTAGAAACTCCCACCATGCTGTCAGAGAAGAGCTGATACTGATGCTTTTGAAGCATACGTGTCGTTTGCTGATCGAGCTAATGAATGGCAGATCCGAAATCTCTATATTATTGTATAATGCCTGTTCTACATCTAGCCAAGGCTCATCTAAGAGGGTGTGTTTTAACCACCCTGAAATGTGTTGAAGCCTGTTGGCTAAGAAATAGTGGTGAAAGTTAGGTAGATCTAGTCCTCCTTTATCCTTGGTCTTTTGCAGCGTTTTTAAGCTAATACGTGGGGGTTTACCTTTCCAAAGGAATTTAGAGATGGAGGAGTCCAGAGATCTAAACCAGTCAGGTGGTGGTTTGCTCGGGATCATTGCAAATAAATAATTAATTCTTGGCAAAACCATCATTTTTATTGAGGCGACTCTTCCCATGAGTGATATGGGTAGAGACCTCCATCTGGTTAGATCATCTTCTACCTTCTTTAAAAGTGGGATGTGGTTTAATTTAATCAAATCTGCCAGCCTAGGAGAAACATTAATACCTAAATATTTAATATTTCCAGATTGCAGTGGAGTGGAAGAATTCTGGAAGGAGCAATTAATTGGAAGAACTGTTGATTTTAACCAGTTTATTGAATAATCTGAGACTCTTGAGAAAGAGTTTATTAATGTAATTACCTCAGAGAGAGTGGTTTGTGAATGCTGAAGAAAAAGTAACACATCATCTGCGTAAAGACTAACTTTATGTTCTACATTCTTGCATTTAATGCCTTTAATCACTGTTACCTGTCTAATTGCTGCTGCTAGTGGTTCAATAAAAATTGCAAACAGTGAGGGGGAGAGGGGGCATCCCTGCCTGGTGCCCCTCTTAAGATAGAAGCTCGAGGACGTTTGGGCATTTGTCCTGACACATGCTGTTGGAGAGTTATATAATATTTTTAACCAGTTTATGAAAGAGTTTCCAAAACCAAATTTGTGTAAAGTTGCAAATAGAAAATTCCAGTTAACCCTATCAAAAGCTTTTTCTGCATCTAGAGACAATATTGTAATTTGAAGGTTTCTATTGCATGAATAGTCTATCAAGTTAAGTAACCTACGTGTATTTGTTGAGGAGTGCCTCCCTTTTATGAAACCAGTTTGGTCGGAATGAATTATGAGAGGGGTTATCTTCTCTATTCTTTTTGAGATAGCTTTGCAGATTATTTTAGTGTCCACATTAATAAGGGATATTGGACGATAGCTGGTAGGCAATACAGGGTCTTTGCCTGGTTTTAGCAAGAGACTAATGTTGGCAGAATTCATATTTGGTGGAAGTCTGCCATTTTCTTTGGTTTCCTGCAACATTCTGTAGAATGTTGGTGCCAGAATAGCCCAGAATTCTTTATAGAATTCTGCTGGAAAGCCATCTGGACTTGGAGCCTTTTTATTGGGCATACTGTTCAAGGCTTCCTGAAGTTCATCTGATGTCAGTGGAGAATCCAATGCCATCGCATGATTGTCTGATAATTTCGGAAGAGTTATATTGTCAAGAAATTGGTCTATTTCGTCTTTAGATGGGTTTATATGTGGAGAATATAAAGATTTGTAAAAGTCCCTGAAAGTGTTGTTTATTCTTTCAGGGTCATATACTGTATCCCCAGTTAAATCTTTAACAGCACATATAGTTGTTTTTTCTTTCTTTATTTTTAACTGGTTCGCTAGGAATTGACCTGATTTGTTACCATATTCAAATTCTTGCCAGCGAAGTCTTTGTGCTAAGAATTTAGTTTTTTCATTAATAATTTCATTTAATTCTAGTTTTGCTTTACATATTTTTTTCAGCATTTCCTGTTCCTGGGAGGATACGTAGGATTCTTCAAAAGTTTTTATGGTTTCTTCTAATTCCTGAATACATTTATTTTCTCTTTTCTTTTTATGCGATGAGAATGAGATTATTCTACCTCTCATCACAGCTTTGCCTGTTTCCCAGAGAACAGATGCTGATGTTCCAGGCAGGTCATTATAGTCTAAATATAAAGCCCACTCTTCTTTAAAATATTTAATAAAATCGTCGTCTTTAAGCAATGATGTATTGAATCTCCAGTTATTACTTGGTGGAGTGGCCTTCTTATTTACTAGAGTTAAAGAAACAGCAGCATGATCGCTGACAGTTATAGGGTTTATCTCTGTGTCTGAAATGTCACTCAGCAGTGAGCTGCTGACTAGGAAATAATCCAGACGAGAGTAAGAGTGATGGACATGTGAGAAGAAAGTATATTCCCTACGGTTGGAGTGAAAAGAACGCCATGCATCGCAAAGTCCATAGTCGCTCATGTACTGCTTAACTATATTTGTGGATTCCCAATTGCGCTGAGTTCCAGCTGTACTTAGCCTGTCCATTTCTTTATTTAGTCCAAAGTTGAGGTCTCCCCCAATAACAAGTGCACAATCTAGGTGTTCAGAGAGTGCGGTAAAAAAAACGTGAAAGAAAGAGGGGTCATCAACATTTGGACCATATATACTAACAATACATAACTTTTTGTCAAATATAGATAATTTAATGATTAGAAATCTACCTTCTGTATCTATAACTGTGTTGAGTACTGTGAAATTAACATTTTTATGTATTAAAATTGCTACCCCCCTTTGCCTAGAGTTATAGCAGGCTGAGAACACATTAGGAAACTCAGTTGTTTTAAGTTGATCTGTAGCTGTTGTAGCGAATTAATCACTTACATTGTTGTTTAATTTTTAGCTCTTTTGTTTAAGCTTTATTTTAGCTTTAGGGGATCTTACGATTTGATATGATCAATTGATATTAATCAAAACGTCCTTATTTAACACTCGTCCAGCGAGTTGTCAGTATATCTGATAAATTCTGTTTATTCTTGTGGCCACAATATAATACAGAATTATTTAAATAACTGTATGACAGTTATGAGCATATAGGTAACTTGATCTGAGCAGGATTTGATTTGAATATTACACACAGAATACAGAACACTTCTCTATAAATCAAACAAGAGTTTATTTGCTATCTTACTACAATACATGAACTAAGCTAAATAACATAAAACAAAATACATACATACATACACACACGCGATGAATTTAATTGAGAATGATTACAATCTAGCACTGTTCTATTTCCACACGATTTTACCCGTGTCGATCAGCAAATGGAGAACTATCTTAATTTTACCTTAGAGATAGATACGACCAGTTCAGCAGAATAAAGGTTGTTCGATACCTTGCTTTTAAGTTGAAATGGTGCTGATCGAGGAAACCCCGCGTTTCCCAGATGTTGGGAAACCCCGCGTGTCGTTGCGTCACTCTTGGGGATGCCCTTCTGTTGTTGCTGGTTTGGTTGCTCTGCGTTGCTTAATGCTTCAAGGAAGTCTGTTTCGATTTCTTATGGCTTTAGATGTTGAAGTTCCTTTCGCGTAGCTTCAGACTTTCAAGAGTTTCTTCAGAGTTTTGACGAAGTGTTGGTTTAGTCTTCAAAACTCGGCCAGGTGTTAAAGGCTCCGAGTTTCAAAGAAGCGCGCGATTTCCGAGCAGAACGAGAGAGCGTTGGAGAGCGGGGATCCGCTTTTTAAAAGGGACTGACGTCAGAGGCCTTCCGTTCAACCCCCAGAGGCTTCCACCAACCAGATTGTCCCTCTGGATGGAGCTCCACCTACACGGCTCATTTTCCACGCAGCTAATTTGTCTGCTTAGTTATTTAGTCACATGAAGAAAATATCTTTTAACATGTTCTAATCACACATTATTATACTCAATATTAACTTCCCATGCACGACAAATTCTTGCATTTGTCCTGACCGTTAATATGAAACCAAACATAAGGTATTCGACATACATTAATAGCTTTCATGCTAAAACTAACTTAGAAGGGATCTATTTAAAGATTAGAAATAACACATCCTGCATATACGATATTATAAGTGTAGTCCTCACTTTACAGGAGAAAGTTATACCTCAAAAGATTATAAAAACATACCATTGATTACAATGACACAGTCAGCTTATAAATGACATAAAATACACATTGATATATTTTGTAAAATATATTGTATATATTGCTTTTGATAACATAGCTTGAATAGCAGTAGTGACTACTATCAATTGTCCTTTTGGAACACTTTATAAAAGTCTTTGAGTCTTTTTAGCAAAGAAATGAAAGGCACATATCCTTGCAATGTCCTGGGAGGATGGGAGGTCATAAAATCACTTTGGGGCTGTATCTGTAAAACCTCAACATTCGGACTCTTCGTAAAACAGCCTTTGTTCTTGATACCATCATTGAGTTACTGCTTTAAGGATCATCCCCAGACCATGTTCAGATCCAGTGATCCTTGTTCCATCCTGGTTAAATGATGGTTAAGTGATAAGACACCAGTGAAGTCCTGTTTTAACCACATTCACGATGCTCTCCTCCAATTCCTCCTTGTTTTAACAAAGTCTCTTCAGATAACGATGTTTTATGGCAGGAAATCTGAGTTCAGGCATGTGCTCGCTATTATGTTCAGATGTGTGTGCGTTCTACCTTCCCCAAGGTCTTACACATCCCCCTTTTGCTCGGTGAGGTTCCCATTGCGAACGTCGGCGGGCACTGGAACAAGAAGCAGGGAGAACAGGCACACACAAGACACAAACAACATCTCCATCACTGACTGAATCCTGGTGTAGGGTAATTTGGGAAAGAACAGGTTAGGAACTTGAGAAGATGTAGGGGTGCATTCTTTAGGATTACTGGCAATTGAGTCATTCCGATTGGCTTAATTGTCGGGGGTTCGACGAGGCGGTATAGGCGTGATCTCAAGCAGGTTGGTTGAGTTCTCAGGTTCAGGTTCTTGGTCGGTTTTATCACATTGGAAAATGCGTGGGACGCCTGACGTGCATTTGTTGAAAGACTCTTGAACGGCGTTCACTCGCTTGTGTAGGAGGAAGGCCAGTGTCAATGTCACAACGTACCCTACAATAGTAGAGATGCAAAGCGCTGTGTCAGCGGCAGACCAAGACCAAATAATAGGCGCGCCAGCGGGCGGAAGGCGAGCGATAGCTTCTAAAGCTGTATCAACAGGAGTCAAGTCAATAAGTTGCGTTCCTTCCTCCTTGATCCTTTCTTCCAATTCTGGATCAAGGACGAAGGAGTGCTGTTTGAAGAAGGGCGAGATTTCGATTTCAGCCTGATACTCGTCGTCGGTAAGGTGATACGATGCTAACTCGTCGATATGGAGGATCGAGCCCTTAGGGACAGTGATCCATAAAGTTTGGTTGGGCAAGTTAATGCGTGTGGCTGTGTCGTGTTGATCGTATGTGAGGGTAGCTGTTCGTGCTGGGGTGTTGACCAGCCATCGGTTTCCGATGATTTCGGCTTGCGTTACCTCGACTTGAGAACGTGGTGTCGCTTCGGCGGGGCAGCTAATGTCGTGTCTAATGGATTCTAGGCCGCAGATGCCCTCAGTATTATCGCGTACGAAAGGTTTACTCGGGCAAAGGAAGTGAATATACTTCTTGCGCGTACACATCCTTAGGTTTGGGGCCAAGTACAACTGCTCGTTGTTATCGTGATACGCAACGACTTCAGGAGTGTGGATTTTGACATAGGTGTTCCCTTGCCAAAATCCCACATTCACGACGTCTTTGAGCCGGTAAATGTTATTCGAGTCGATAATGGGCAAACTGAGGAGAAAGGCCAAGTCGCCTGCTTCCGGGTCTACGTACAAGGGAATAGCGATACCCAGGGAAAAGGCGAGATGGGTTTGGATGGGACTAGCATGGCCCGCGGTGGCCGAAGTTAGGATATTTTGGACAAGGTCCAAGAGGTATCAAGTAGTGTGCAATCCTACCCATGGCTAAGTTATCAATTGAGGACTTACTTCACGTAGCATGTCGGTCATGATTTGGCGGGTCGCCTCGATCGGTTGATAACGGTTCTCACAACGAGTTACAACGACTTTATTGAAGGGAGTCAATCTTAATTTTGGGACCTGGATTTAAATAATTGGTAAAGGGAGTTCCCTGATGAGGGGACTAGAGGGGAGAGGAAATTATAGTGAAAGAGGAAGGATAAAACAAAAACAAAAGAGAAACAAAACAAAACAAAGAGAGACACAGGTGAAAGGAAACAACAAAACGAGAAACGGCGGCACAAGGACACTGAATGAGGTTAGGCAGCAAACGAGTGTCACATGTGTGAAATAACTCCTCTCTACTAGAGGTTGACTCTAGCAGTGCAGCTGAGGAGAGAGTGTAAGTGTTGTGTTTCAACAAGGTCGCTATATGTTTTCCTAACAACAGAAATGATGTTAGTGTGGTGTAGAGCATATGATTGTCGGTCTGTGTCAGTGGGTTTGATCTTCCCCCTTTTCCAGTCGGCTGGAGCTCTGGTGCCTCTTTATCTGGTTTCGATGGACCCATCGAAGGACTGACTCGCTGCGCCCTTGTCCGATTTTGATTCGGTAGGCGACAGGTGAGAGCTTGTCTACAATCGCGTGGGGTCCTGTCCAGTGAGGTAGGAACTTCTTTGACAGGCGATGGGGAGCGTTCTGCCTTGGTCGGGCGAAGCTGTAGTACCACACTTTGTCTCCGACATTAAACTCATGGTGAGAGGCCTTTTGGTCATAGTAGGCTTTACGACCTTCCGCGCTTCGTTGTAGTTGCTGTTGAGCGAAGGCGAAAGTTGTTCTCAGGTGCTGATGCAACTCTTCCAGGTATTGGTGAGTGGTATAGGCAGTGACGAGGTTCAGGTCACCAGGTTGGTACAGCAGGTGTAGCGGTAGCGTCATGTTTCTCCCTGTCATCAATGTGAATGGGGGTACGCCGGTAGACTGGTGAGGGGTGGCTCGAGCAGCCATCAGTACCAGCGGAAGTTTAATATCCCAATCCTTTTGATTGGCAGACACATACTTCTTCAACATGCTGACCACTGTTTTATTGGCCCGTTCAACTTGACCCGAGGAAATTGGGTGGTGGCTTATATGGAGCTTGGCCTGTACACCGAGGAGTTTCCACACTTCCTGCATGATGTCGGCGGTGAAGTGGGTTCCGCGGTCAGAGTTGACCCTTAAAGGCAGTCCAAATCTTGAAAAGATGTGGTTCATTAACAGGCAGGCTGTTGTTTCTGCTGTATCATTGGGAGCTGGGAGGCACTCTATCCACTTCGTGAATTCGCAGACCACGGTGAGGAAGTATTTGTTACCTCGCGTTGACCGTGGCAGGGGTCCTACCCAGTCTATTTGGAGGTCCGACCAGGGGAAAGTCATTCCTTTCCTTTGCAGTGGGGCTCGGTGGTTTGGGTTTGCCGGTTGAAATTGGCAACACACCAGGCATCCTTTTACGTATTCCGCCACGTCTTGCTGCATGCCAGGCCAGTATGCTACTTGCTTGAGTGTTTCATAGGTGGCCTTGGCGCCATGGTGTCCTGCGCATGGTGCATCGTGGGCGTGTGTCAGCATCATCCCCCTTTGGCCGTGAGGGACTACGAGCTTTGGCGTAGTTAGGGGCTCAGGGACATACGCGAGCAGACCGTCTCTTAGATGCAGCATGTGCTTGATTGAGTGGAGCGTGCGGAGCTCGGAGGAAGCAGCTAGGTCGGAGGTGGAAATAGGATGAGTTAAGGGGTCGGAAATGTGAGCTGCCATAGTTCGCAGTGTTTGATCCACATTTTGAAGTGTGAGGAGATCGTTAGCAGCGAACTGAGGTGAAATGGCAATGTGGGAGGAGGTGGGGTTTTGTACGCCAGTGGCGTGTTGGCGGCGGGTTATGGCCGCTACTGAAGGGTTGGGAGGGAGGGCTTGAAATGTCCAGGACTCTCCGTGTAATGCACCTGCTTTGGCGAGGGCATCGGTTTGGTCATTGAAGTCTTTGTCTTGTCCTGGTTGACGTGAATGACCTCGAACCTTTTTCCAATAAACAATAATGTCATGTTCAGTGACAATGGCATCGCCTGCTTGGAAGAGTTCCTGGTGTTTGACAGGCTTGTTGTTAGCTGTCTTGAATCCATTCTGTTTCCATCCAGCTAAATGGCATGTAAAGCTTAGACGGGCGTAGTTCGAATCGGTACAGATGAGGAGTTCTTTGATGTTGTGGGATGCCGCCATTTGAAGTGTGATGAGGATGGCTGCTATTTCAGCATATTGCGCTGAGCGAGGGCCTAAGTTGAATTGCTGCGGTGGGCAGGGGTCGTTGTTGAGCCAGACCACTCCCGCTCCAGCTTGTAAATTGCCCTTGTGGTTGTAAGAGGAGCCGTCGACATATGCTGTGGGCATTCCTTCACATACATTCTCCTCGAAGTACCTGTGATTCGTCAGTTGAGGTTGTGGCGGTTCTTTAGGTTCCGCTGGAGTATGCAGCGTGTCCGTTGAACAGTTTTGACAGGCCGCTAGCCCGTTTCCAAGTGAGGATTTGTAGTTTTGGGCATATCTTGCCTCGACGTCTCGTCCTTGGAGTGTCATTAGCCAGGTAGCTATGCGTGCGTTGGTCACCACGCCATCTCTGATGCGTTGACTGTTTAGGAAGGTGACCGGCTGATGACAAGTCTCGATGATGACTTTCTGTGCACCGATGTAATTAGAGAAACGCTGGATAGCCCACACAGTGCAAAGCAATGCCTTTTCGCAGTTTGAGTACTTGCATTCTGGGGGAAGCAGCGTTTTGCTGGCATAAGCGACCACTCGTTTGTCTTTGTCATGGAGCTGGTATAGGCCTGCGCTGAGGCACTGATTGGAGAATCCAGCGTCCAGATAGAATTCTTTTTCTGGGTCTGGGTAGGCAAGGCACGGAGCAGAGCACAGGCGCTGTTTGAGCTGGCCCATTGCTATGTCCTGTGTTTCCGTCCAAACGAAGGGTTCATCCTTTTTCAGGAGGGAAGTTAGTGGTCGTGCGATGTCAGCGTAGTTTTTGATGAACTGTCGTGAATAATTGCACACTCCCAGAAAGCTTCGCAGCTCAGAGATGTTAGTCGGCGTCTTTATGCTTTGGATTGCTTGGGTGCGGTTAGACTGTGGCTCGATGCCGTTTCTTCCGACAAGCAATCCGACATAGTTCACCTTGGTTTTGCACCACTGTCCTTTGTGAAGGGCGATCTTGGCTCCTGCCGTTGTCAGCTGGTTTAGGACGTGATTGATCTCTTTGAGGTGGTCTTCCACACTTGAGCTTTTCATCAAAACGTCATCTACATAGACAAGGTTGCCTCTGGCTCTGGCGTCAGGGCATGCTTTGTTTAGGAAGATGTTGAATTCTGCTGGTGAGTTGGCATAGCCGAAGGGACACCGTGTGAAGGTGTACTGTCGATTGCCAAAGGTGAATGCCAGCTTGTGTTGGTCATCGGGATGGACAGGGATTGTCCAGAACCCGGAGGCGACGT
The DNA here is from genome assembly GCA_023376895.1 of Aspiorhynchus laticeps. NCBI lineage: Eukaryota > Metazoa > Chordata > Actinopteri > Cypriniformes > Cyprinidae > Aspiorhynchus > Aspiorhynchus laticeps. Next base: position 1,909,510 of record JALXFT010002236.1, on the reverse strand, counting down.
CCAGTGTGGAAAGGATCGTCGAGCCTTTGATTTTTGGAATTTCTTGATCCAACTGGGTCATAGGCCATCGTGACAATGGTACTTGCTGATTCAACTTGCGATAGTCGATGGTGGGCCGCCATTTGCCGTTTGGTTTTAGGACTGGCCATATCGGGGCAGAGTATGTGCTGTTACAGGGCCGGATGACCCCCTTTTCCAGCATGGAGTCAACGATCTCTTGCACTGGCTCGTATGACGCTATTGGAATCTTGTACTGTCGCACAAATGTGGGTGGCGCATTTGGGTTTGTCGGGATGCGCACAGTGTGGATGTTTGTCAGTCCACAATCCAGGGAATCCTTTGCGAAGGAGTCCTTGTATTTGTGCAGAACCTCTTTGAGTCCTTGGCGATCTGCTTCATTGTGGAGGGCATCTGCCTCATTCAGGATCTGTTGAACTTGTGCGTTGAACCCTGCGTAGGGTTCTTCTGCAGTGAGGTCATTTGAGGGGCTTTGGGCCCCGATGGTCACCTGTGTAGGTGATTCTGTCGCAGGCTGTGTTGAGACAGCATAGACAGCGAGATGAGTGTCATCTGTTAGTTCTGACCGGCAGACGCTTTCTCTGGACACCGGCAGAATGGACGTGATGGCAATGACTTCATGGGGTTTTGTGAACGTTACGGTGTCGTCGTAGTCGTCTGACATTAGCTGTGTGGGTATAGGGCCTATGACAGGTACCATCAGTTCAAAGTCGTGGAACGCCTGGCTGATGAGCCATCCCAGGTGATTGGCTTTGGGAACGTGGATGTCTTGGGCCGTACAGTTGTTGAACAACACATACACAGCACGAGATGACACTTCCATGAGAGGTGTGGCTTCCAGAGTCAGTCCGAGTTTTAGGCAGGTCCTGGAAGGTTGGAAGAAACCTAGCTTACTGTTGAGCATTTGGCCAGGTCGCATGTTGAGGCGGACGCTGACGCTCTTGCTGTAGGCAGGTATTGTGGCTTCTTGCTCCGTGATCACAGCACATGCGTCTGGCATGGTTTGACCGGATTGGAGATTCTTGAGGTTGACTGACGTTGTCAGTTGGTGTGACAGGGGAGCCCATATGATGTCGTTTACGGTATCAATGCAAGCATTGAGCCGGACCAGGATATCCGCTCCAATGTAGATGTCATGCGGCAGGTCTGAGACAACGAGGAAGTAGTTAGTTAGCTGTCTGTTGTTCCATCGTATGTCCAGAGCGCAGATGATCTTGGAGGTGGCCATGGTTGTCGACCAGGGACTGAGAGGGAAGCGGCTGTGCTTAGCGACATGTGGTAGACACTGATGTCTTTGCTTCAATGTTTTGAATAGCTTCAGGCTGATGGCTGAGTTCTCTGCCCACAGGGCTAGTGCCGTGTCGGACACTGATGTGCCTTGGACATCTATTGCAGTCATGATTCGAAGGGGGCCTGCGTTTGATTCAGGCTCCTGCAGTGAGCAGAGGAGAGGGTCCTTGTCCTTGCTGTTTGTGCTTGGTCCAGATCCTGGCTTTGCTACTGCATCGTCGATCAGTGACTTAGGGGCGGTGTCGGTGACTTGACACTGCGACTCGTTGGAGTCTAACGCCTGGCAAGGCAGAGGTTCACGGACTTGTGTCCACATCTTTAGGTGCTTGAAGTCTATTAGAGGTTCGAAGCGATTAAGCAGATCTTTCCCAATGAGGAGTGGATACGTTTTAAGTGGTGAAACGTATACGGGATGGACGAGGTCCATCGATCCCACCGTTAGGTGAATTGGGGTCACATGTTTTAGTTGTAGGCCCGTGTGGGAGTATGCTTGAAGGTTTAGTTCACACTTTTGGAGTTTGAGGGTTCTGTTAGTCCTCTTTGATCTTTCTTGGATTTCCTCCAGGAGTTCGGTAGACATTAGAGTAATGTCGGCTCCCGTATCGAGGAGGGCTTCGACTCTGATGTGTCGTTCGATGATGATGGAGAGGTAGAATTTTCTGGCTATACCTTTCTCGATGAGATCGCCTAGGAGTTGAGGGACTGGAGTTTGGGAGGAAACAGTTAGGATATCAGGGCTGATGTGGCTTTCTTCGGAGGAGTGGCAGATGACCAAGACAGCACTTTCAGGAACTTGAGGGGTTTCGTCAGCAGGTGTTTGTTGGACGCTGCTGTAATTTGGAGCATTAGGTGTTGAGTTAGTGTCTAACTCTGTTGCTGGGTTTTCAGGTGGGGTTTCGTGTCCATCTGAAGTTAGTGTGATTACGGTTCTCTGAGAGTGGGGTGAAGGAGTGCTGTTCTCCTTGGCCGGTTGTGTCAACTGGTCGCTGCCATCTCGTCCGGCCGCTAGTCAGGCTGAATCTGGTTTCTCTTTCTTTTCCCATTTCCGATCTTCCTCCTTCCGTTGGAAGAATTCTTTCATCATCATTTTCATCAGTTCTTGTGAGTCGAAACACGGTGGTGTCTCTTGTTCCTGTGTGGGTTCAGTTTGAGCTCGGTCAGCTTGGAATCTTTGCGAATTCTTTCGTCGATTCCATGGGCTGGTTGCTCCAGGGTGAGTTTGTCGTCTTCCCTTGGAGTTTCCGTTGGATTCCCATGAGTTTTTTCCTCTTGAGTTTCCAAATGAGCTTGGCTGGTTCCACGATCTCTCCCAATGACTTTCGTGTGGCCTTGACTGGTCCCATGTCTTTTCCCAGTGGCGTCCAGGTGAGTGTTGACGTCCACGTGGTCCATCCCAGCGTTCGTACCTCGGTTTAGATCGGGTACCAGCATGGGAGTCTCGTTCTTTGTTGGACGAGGGTGCATTCCACTCCCTGGGTGGCGGCTTGGCATTGTCTTGGCGTTGAGCGCCCTCTAGCGCCAGCCCTTGACTTTGAGTGTTGAAGTCAAGAACGGCTGGGGTTCTGGCATTCTTTTCTGAGGCCATCTTTTGTTTGCCGTAGGCTTTCTGCGCCAAGTCTCGCAACTGCTGAGTATTCATTGTCCGTGGACATGCGAGAACGCCAAGATGGTGGCTTATGCCAGGATGAAGGTTTCGTAGGAAGAGAGTTTTGAAGTTCAGTTCATCCTCCATGTCAGGTTCGTTGCGAGTTCCAAAGTATGCCCGTCTGAGTCGGCTGTAGTAGGCTTGAGGAGGTTCGTGACGTCCTTGTCTCGTCTCCAGGGCAGCCACGAGGCCTTGTTCGGACTCAGGGTCGGAGAACTCTTTAATGAGGGCTTCTCGGAGCAGTTGGTAATCATTCTTTGTGTGAGCAGGCTGCCTGTCCAGGAAGCTGCGAACTTCAGAACTGGATGTCGTTCGAAGTAAATATAGTCTATCTTTGTCCGTAACGTTAGGTCGCATTTCCAGATGGAAATCGATATCTTGGAGATACGCTTGGACATTTGGGCTATTTGGCACGCTCGGGGTGAATTTGCCAATGTTCCTGGCGAGCTTGTCGAGGTCTTTTAGGTCCAAGCCGTGCGATGATCTGTGACTGGCTGCAGCAGATTCTTTTGGCTGAGGTAAAGTGAGGTAAAGTTCTCCAGAGTGAGTTGGTGAATGTTTCAACACCACCCCCTCCGTCTTTTTCTCACGTGTCAGTCCAGAAACAGGTGACCCAGTCCTGCTCGGCAGGGGTGAGGTCGATGCGCGTCGTGTCCTTGGTGGCTCACGGCGCAGTTCGTAAGCATGCTTGAGTTCCTCTTGGAGACTGTCAGATTCCTCTTTGAAGTAGTCAAGCTGTCGTGTTAGACGACTAACCTCGTTTCGTGACTCATCCAGGTGAGCTTCAAGGGCTTTGATTCTGCCGTTTTTATCTCTGAAGTCGGCCTTTGCTTTCTCCAGAAGCTGTTCAGCATACTGTAGCTTTTTGGACCGATCATCGTAGTCTGCCTTGACCTGTTCCAATTCTTGGCTAGTAGCTGCTAAGGTTTCTTTTAGCCGGTTGATCTCCTCCTCAGTGCCTTGTTCCGCCTCATCCGACCCTTCCTGTCGTTCCTGAGCTTCAAGTTCCAGCTGCTCTATGCGTCGTTGTGCGCGTGTCAGCTCCTGCTGGCGTTGTGCAGCGTGCTTGTCGCTCAACTTGAGGGTAGCGATGAGTGTGTGGCTTAAGGAGCCGGTGATCTTGGCTAATTCTTTGTGATTGTAGCTGTGACTTGGGTCTTGTGCCATGAGGCTTGTTATGTTGTCATCCAGCTGGTCTTGTGTCTGATGTTTTAGTGTTTCAGCAGCCTTAGGGAGGAGGCTGTTTGTTGCAATGCTTAGCCATGTTTCCAAATCCTCCCAGTGACCGACATGTCCTGTTGTGTGAGACATGTTTGGGCGTGGTGAGTGGGATCTCGAACCGCGACTGACACAGACCTTGAAAAGAAAAGAAAAGAAAACAAAACAAACAAACCAAAACAGAACAAATCAACAAACAAGGGGTGTAGATGTGCAATATAGAATGTGTACTAGTGTTGAATGTGTAAAACAGGTGGGTGTGGTTCTCTGTGACTGTGATCCTCTGGGGCGTGCTTCTAATTTGTAGCCTCTGTGGGGGAAAAATTGAGCACACACACACACAGGTAGCACAGCTAGAGAACAGGTAAAGAGAAGAAGACGAAGAAGGTTTCTTCTAATCAGAGGATTTGTAAATGACAATTTTTTGTAAGTCTGTGATTGCAATTGGTTTTCTCCGGTGTGAAGGAAAACAATAACAATGACAGCACTGGTCCCGTTAATGGCCAAAATTGACACCACAAGCTAATTAGAGTGTTCGCGTGCTTGAAGTTTTCCGGCGCCTTTCTTCTGTGGACCTGCTTTAACCTGGCGGGGAGGATTTCACAGAAGAGGAAGGTAAATGGAAAACAATTTTGACATGTTCTCAAGTTCCACAAATACCTGTTTTGATTGCTAAAGTTCTCCACTTGTGATCTTCACACAGGCAAAAATCTCAGCAACAGCAGCAGTAGTCAAATTAGAAGATAGCAGCAGGAAGAAGAGAGAGAAAGATGAGAGTAGGATTTAGGATTAGTAACAAAGGTGGCAGCGCTGAGGCGCTGTTGAGTTGATGCACCTAGGGGTTTTGCTTTGCTAATTTTAGTAGGATAAACACACTGGCCTAAGTGTTAAGGAAACCTTAATTTTTTCTTTCTTTTGGAGGTTTGCTTACTTAGAAGGGTTTTCCTAATTAGAAAGTTATTATACTCTAGGCTTTGTGATGAATGTAAATCGCTCCAGTGGTGTTCAGCAGCAAGGCCCACCGCCCGAGCGCACCAGGTGAGCTCCTGTAAGGGTTTTGCCGAACACTCCGCCCCCACCGTATTGCTGTGAGCCTCTCAGACAGCTGTGGCTTTTGGCACAACCGGGCTGGGACTCGGGTGAGTTATGTCAAACGACTGCTGGCCTGAAGAGGGGCGGGGCTAAGTCCCGGTGTCTATCCGTCAGTGCGAACCCGAAGTTCGGCGTACTTCGTCAATAGATTGGCCGGAATGGTATATCCGCACCTTCGCCCAGTCAGCCGTTGACTCCTCCTCCGATACCCGATTGCTAGCCTGCTGCGGGCCGTCACTTTGCAACACTAGGACGGAAATATTCAGGTTTCCCTTCAGCCTGCACCAAGTACAGTCAGAACGGGTGACTCCACTTGCTGTAACTCACACTGGAGGCAACTTCACTTCACTAACCAAGCACTAGGGGGAGCCCTATCTCCTATCAGGCCTAAGAAAAGGGAAAACTTTTAAAAGTTAATTTAATAACAGACGGAGAGAGACCAAACAGGTTGGAACCAAAACTCAATTGCAACTGAAATTAGAATTTCAAATTAGAAATGGTAGTTCCTAATTCCAATTTTATGATGTTATCATTTAAATTTGATAGGCTTGATTAGGATTAAATTAATCAATAGGGTATCCTTGAGGTAGGATCCTTATTAGCCAATGCTGGAATTAAAATTTCAGAGCAATGATTTATAGTTAAAGATCTAACTTAACGATGTTTGTCATTAATATTAGAAGACACCTGTGATTATAATAATCCTTAAGTATTGAAGCAGGGTAATACAAGCTCTAATGAGTTGCAGATTAAATTAAAATTTCAGAGTCTTATTGGCAGTCATGGATTAAAATCTTAATGATATTTTTCATTAACATTACAGGCGATTACATTTCATTGATCAGCCAATAGTGTTGACATAGGGAAACAGGAACTGTAATTAATTATTAAATTAAATTAGAACTTTCAAATTCGTAATTAATTATTAAATTAAATTATAAATTCCACATCCCTAATTTTGTATCCCTAAGCCTGACCAATTACTAATTCCTTGTGTTATTCAAATCATTAGAACAAATTAATCCGTATTGTCTCAACTATAAAGGAAATTTAAAAATTTTCCTTGGCCAGATGATCAAACACTTTGATAGTTAATAATTAAGATCTTAATGTCACTGTTAAATTATCAGAGCACACATAATTATCTCAATCAGTCTATGTGGAATGGGGAAATGAAATTATTTTAATGAAATTAATTTAATTTCACATCTGGGATTAATTATGGAATTAAATTATCAATTTCAAATATTTCATAGCAATTCATCCAATGAGATTCTTAAAATCATGAGAGCGCAATCATAATTAAATTAATTATCTTCCTATCAAAGCAATGAGGCCAAGACCCATCATTAATTTATAATAAACAAATTAATTATCTTCCTATCAAAGTAATGAGGCTAAGACCCATCATTAATTTATAATAAACCCCAATAGTTATGAAACTAATATCTGCTAAATATGAAACGAAACAAAACAACCTAAACACAACTACTTGTTAAACCCATCTGTGACATCGCTGGTCTCATTTCCTATGAAATCAGCTGTCTTGCACATTAAAGGTTTATTTAAATTTGTATTGTTAACGTCCTTTCACATTAGAAGTTATAAGAGGGAATGAGTGAATTCAAAAGAGAGAAGGAACTGATGTCAACAGTTTTAGTGTGAGTTAAAGTTCGGCTGTGAAGGGTTAACGTATCAGCACTTCAAAAACACACTGCAAACACACACGCATTTGAACCCACATGCTACAAAATGCTACGTGTTAATCGCTAGCCTTCAATGCTACTAGCTTTGCCTAAACTCTAATGCTACTCATTGCTTCAGTTAGCTAAGCTAAGGCTGTTAGGCTGTTGTTTACAACAGCTCAAAATGGCGCGGGAAAGGAGCCTGCGCACTTCCTGAGTTACGCGTCACTATGGTGACGTCAGGGAACCTGTCATTTCCGATGCACAGATTTCAACAATCTCAACTCGTTCAGAGAGATATACATTAATCCATAGATTAATTATAAACACCTTTTTGGCCACGGCGAGCCTTAGTACATTAATTCTGTCTAACTTCACAGACAAAACACAGTGGAATTTTCATCACACAATTCATTCTTGATCAAGATCAATAACTATTCTCCCCAGAACGCGTTTGGGCCACTCTTCCTGAGCGCCGCGTCCGATTTCACTCTTTTTAGTGACTCAAAGATTGGCAGAGAAATACACAGGTAGCTAATCTGATATTCTCGCCGGGAGATTAAATAGCATATCCGGAAGTGGAACACGCACAAAACGGATCACGCTATTAAGGCCTTATGGAAGAGAGGAATGAGGAAATTCGCTCATTTGTCTCTTTTGCGCTTCTAGAGCGACTTTTTGTCTTACAAGACAATTCATATACTGCAGTTAATTTCTCAAACAATTAAAGTTGCACTTTAATTCATTCAAAACGCATCGTCATGCATACAGTACCACAAACACAAACAAACTCTGTCTATTTTTTATCTACACTATTTCTTCCGGTTAAAAATAGGCAAAATACAAAAATATGTTTTTCTGATTATGAATATTCAAATCATATTTGCTCGCTTTTTTCCTCCACCATATATGTAGCGAATTAATCACTTACATTGTTGTTTAATTTTTAGCTCTTTTGTTTAAGCTTTATTTTAGCTTTAGGGGATCTTACGATTTGATATGATCAATTGATATTAATCAAAACGTCCTTATTTAACACTCGTCCAGCGAGTTGTCAGTATATCTGATAAATTCTGTTTATTCTTGTGGCCACAATATAATACAGAATTATTTAAATAACTGTATGACAGTTATGAGCATATAGGTAACTTGATCTGAGCAGGATTTGATTTGAATATTACACACAGAATACAGAACACTTCTCTATAAATCAAACAAGAGTTTATTTGCTATCTTACTACAATACATGAACTAAGCTAAATAACATAAAACAAAATACATACATACACACATACACACACGCGATGAATTTAATTGAGAATGATTACAATCTAGCACTGTTCTATTTCCACACGATTTTACCCGTGTCGATCAGCAAATGGAGAACTATCTTAATTTTACCTTAGAGATAGATACGACCAGTTCAGCAGAATAAAGGTTGTTCGATACCTTGCTTTTAAGTTGAAATGGTGCTGATCGAGGAAACCCCGCGTTTCCCAGATGTTGGGAAACCCCGCGTGTCGTTGCGTCACTCTTGGGGATGCCCTTCTGTTGTTGCTGGTTTGGTTGCTCTGCGTTGCTTAATGCTTCAAGGAAGTCTGTTTCGATTTCTTATGGCTTTAGATGTTGAAGTTCCTTTCGCGTAGCTTCAGACTTTCAAGAGTTTCTTCAGAGTTTTGACGAAGTGTTGGTTTAGTCTTCAAAACTCGGCCAGGTGTTAAAGGCTCCGAGTTTCAAAGAAGCGCGCGATTTCCGAGCAGAACGAGAGAGCGTTGGAGAGCGGGGATCCGCTTTTTAAAAGGGACTGACGTCAGAGGCCTTCCGTTCAACCCCCAGAGGCTTCCACCAACCAGATTGTCCCTCTGGATGGAGCTCCACCTACACGGCTCATTTTCCACGCAGCTAATTTGTCTGCTTAGTTATTTAGTCACATGAAGAAAATATCTTTTAACATGTTCTAATCACACATTATTATACTCAATATTAACTTCCCATGCACGACAAATTCTTGCATTTGTCCTGACCGTTAATATGAAACCAAACATAAGGTATTCGACATACATTAATAGCTTTCATGCTAAAACTAACTTAGAAGGGATCTATTTAAAGATTAGAAATAACACATCCTGCATATACGATATTATAAGTGTAGTCCTCACTTTACAGGAGAAAGTTATACCTCAAAAGATTATAAAAACATACCATTGATTACAATGACACAGTCAGCTTATAAATGACATAAAATACACATTGATATATTTTGTAAAATATATTGTATATATTGCTTTTGATAACATAGCTTGAATAGCAGTAGTGACTACTATCAATTGTCCTTTTGGAACACTTTATAAAAGTCTTTGAGTCTTTTTAGCAAAGAAATGAAAGGCACATATCCTTGCAATGTCCTGGGAGGATGGGAGGTCATAAAATCACTTTGGGGCTGTATCTGTAAAACCTCAACATTCGGACTCTTCGTAAAACAGCCTTTGTTCTTGATACCATCATTGAGTTACTGCTTTAAGGATCATCCCCAGACCATGTTCAGATCCAGTGATCCTTGTTCCATCCTGGTTAAATGATGGTTAAGTGATAAGACACCAGTGAAGTCCTGTTTTAACCACATTCACGATGCTCTCCTCCAATTCCTCCTTGTTTTAACAAAGTCTCTTCAGATAACGATGTTTTATGGCAGGAAATCTGAGTTCAGGCATGTGCTCGCTATTATGTTCAGATGTGTGTGCGTTCTACCTTCCCCAAGGTCTTACACTGTGGCAGGTCTATGAGTCTCTTGTAATAAAACAACGTCTGCCTGTAGTTTTTTAAGCTGGCTAAATATTTTTAACTTCTTTTCTCTGGAGCCAGCTCCATTCACATTCCATGTGACAAACCTCAGTGCGCCCATAGATGTGTGTGTGTAGCTAATGCTGCTCGCTGAGTGTGATGCTCAAATGAATAAGATATGAGCGGATGTGTACGCGCTTGTATGCGAGTATGTCCTTCATGTCTGTGTGCGCTGTAAGGTCGGAGTGGTTGCGTTAACGCTGAGTGTATATGTACATGGTCGTGCCGTGCAGATGTGTGATATAGGGTGTTGTGTGTGTATGTGTAGTAAAGCAGGTGATCGGTGCAGTGAAAGGAGTTGGAAGTGAGAAAGACATACAAAGAAGCAAGCAGAGAGGGATGAAAGTAAAAACTTGACAGAAACGAAAACATTGCAACAACATTTAAACGCTGCGGAGACTGACGGTATCGTGTTTGTTATGATATCGTATTAAATTAGCGAAATGACAAATAGTTAGAGGTAAATGGAAGAACAAGCGAGGAAAGAGAGAGAAAAAAAAGAAAAATATAACGGATTCTTATCTGGAGTGGTGTTAATATAACCACGGAGTGGTACTGAGGTTGCGGTAGAGCTGCCCGTCCACGTAGAGCCGGTCCACGGCGATGACAGCTAGGGAGCCCTTTTGGATGAGACTGCGTCGGATTGGGAACAGAATTTTGCGTCGCTCCAGGATTTCTTTGGGGAACTGGTCGTTTACACTGAAGTCTGTTCCTTTCAGCTCCCTGCCGCGACTCTTCACCTGCTCTTTCTGCTTGAAGTATCCGAATTTGGCCACAATAGGACGCGGCCTCGGGGCTCCAGGTTTCTTCACTCCCATCCGATGGACTCTTTCGAAGCAGATGTTTTCCACGGTGTCTTCCGGAAGCTTCAGGTATGTCTTGATAAAGGTTTTAACCGTAGCTTCTGGGTCCTCTTCGGCAGATTCCGGGATGCCTGAAAACACCAGGTTATCTCTCATGCTACGGGCCTGGAGATCGATGACAGTCTCTTTTATTTTTTTATTTTCTTCACTTAGATGGGTCACATTCTCAGTTAGAGACTTGACCGAGTCCCGTAGTGATGCGTTTTCAGCAGCGAGTGTTTCCACCTGCTGCTGGCTGAATTCCAGTGATTCCCTCAGGGATTTAAATTCACGGTGCAGGATCTCGACAAGGGACAACCTCGCGTCGAAGCTGGACAACCGCTTGTCGATTGAATCCAGGATGTCGGTAAAGCTTTTACCCATCGGCGATGTTGTTTCAGGCGAGTCTGCCGGGCAACTTCTTTTGGAAGACGGCGTCTCGCTTTTGGCTGGAGAACATGCATTTTGTTTTTTCTTCATGACTATAACGTCGAAGCACCAGTCGATGTATTCCTGAAGAGTTTCCAAATTTTCCTCGCTGTCCTCGCTGTTCATTCAGTTTTTCCGCCAAGTCTCCAGCGTCTGACGTCACCTACAGCATTTCCGGCCTCTACCCCCGCATTATTGTTAAAGTTCAGTAATTTTATGTACACATTTTAGAATTAGTCTGATTCAAAAGAGAATCAGATGGCTGGATCCTGACTGACAGAGGAGGAGTTGGGGATGGATGAGGGTAATTAGCTATTGAGCAATGCGAAAACTCCTGATAATACTGACCTTATATATGGATGCTTAGATAGGTGTCGTATCCCTGTCGGTAGATGGGGATCAGCTGAGAGTCAGCTGATGCGAGCTTCACTAATGTGACCTGCCAGAACTAACGCTATGCTTGATTTCGGTCAGGACCAGTATCATCAAAGATGATTGACAATTAGCATACAGTTTGGATTGGCGGTATGTTTCTGTTCTGGGCAAGAACTCCATGCGCATCCATGCAGCCTAGCATGGATGAGAGCAGGGAGAGCAGCGATAACCCCCCAAAATAAAACCATATGCTGATATCTCCCAATACAAACTAATAGCAAAATCTCAAAGCCTTAAGCAATAAGAATGTTGCCCTTAACCAATGACCAAAACAAATATTTTGGCAAAACCCACATAACCTGTAGCAACAAGCATGTTGCCTTCAACAGATGGCCTAATGAATATGTTTAAAAGCTTAATCAACATTTCTCAATAACACCAAACAATGTTCCCAATAATACAGCTATAACTTAAGAACAAGCATGTTCCCAATAATGACCAGGTAGCTTAAGAACAAGCATGCTCCCAAAACAACTACTGCTTTTAGAACAAGCATGTTCCAATAACAACAAGATAGCACTGGGACAAGCGTGTTCCCGACAATACAGCTATAACTAAGAACAAGCATGTTCCCAATACAACCAAGAGTTTAAGAACAAGCATGTTTCCAATACGACTAGACAGAACAAGCATATCTGATACCGGAGCAGAATCAATGCTAAAATGAAGGCTGCAGCCGAACTGGAAAATGTTGCCTTTCGAAGACACATTTCAAGGAAGGAAGGCCTTCCTGCCTCCTGAGATACCTTCATTTCGTCGATAATTAAAGGCAGAATAGATGTATCCTTCGCTGCCTTGATACCCACAATCCTGTGTGGTTGAGCAAAATAAAGATGCTGTCTGAAGTTATTTCTAGTGAGTAATCAGTATTAAGTAATTAAATAACTGCTTATTTATCAACAAAGCTTGTTCTATTTTGTTCTATATCATTTAACCGTTAAGCTGCCTCAAAAGCATGTCCGATATCGGTTTCATGACCTTCATGAACAAACGCTGCCTGCAAAGTCATTGGCTGTAAAGCAGCATGTCAGCAGCCAAGGTTTTTGGAGCAGACGACTTCAGCTGAACAACGAGCATTTACCATTTCAATTGGAGCTGCGCCACATTTAAGCTGCTGCTTAAATCTGTGCTGTAAGTACTAAAAAATAAAGGCGACTTGACTAGGTAAAAGAGGACATAACACACAGTTACGGCCAATCTCATGTTAATCTTGAGAGCCTATAGTGTAGTATTGCATCATTCACATCTCCGAAGAGTCTTCAGTTTAATCAGGTTTATAAAAGAAAGATACAGTTTACGATTCTCTCCGAAAATAGCCGAGCTCCTGGAGGCGAGTCGTGGGTGGAACTGAAGAGTCGCGAGCTCTTACGGGCCAATTGGCAACAACCACAGATTTTTGATGCAGTTTTACAGCAGCTCCAAGTCATGACGGGGATCTTTATCGCTGGGACTGCTCCGTATTTTAGTATCAAACAATGTGTAAAATCCAGTGTCAGAATGTACCTTGTTATAAAACATTCGTCACCGAAATGACGGGAACATTGAAGCTCAGTTGCTGCCCCGGAAATAAATGCATCCACTGTTCACATAACACTGAATAAGGTTATCTTTTCCTCACATCCAAAAACACATCTTTAAAGATATTCTTCTCGCGCAAGTAACTGCAGGGCTGCCGTGCCGATGACTTCCGAACCATGAACGAAACGCGTTGAGCGTGCCTCTTGCTCTCGCTCGGGTCGCTGAGTTTAAGTCCAACTTTAACAGTGTAAACAACTCACAGCAACTCGCAGCATATTACAACGACAAGCATATGCCAGTAACACAGATAGTATCGCACATTGCCAACTAGACAACTAAATGAGCCTAAGCAACGTGGACAGCCATAGCAACACGCATGTTGCCAATAACCTGAGAGCATTAAAAGGAACTTAGCTTGTGAAGATGTTTGAGAGAGTGAAACATAGCAGCTGTGGCGAGGATGCTGATCTGTTGATATCTTTCTTGGCAATGAAGTTCCCATCTGAACTTGTTCTTGAGTCGGTCACATAACTTGTGGAGTCAACTTCAATAATGTAGCGATGCGTGAAGTAATGCTAACTCAGTCACTTTCGAATCAGCCAGCTTAAGGTCAATGCGGTGAATTCATGTGTTCAAGTTAATGAACTTGAATGAATCAGAGGTGAGTCCATTGGGGAAATGAATTCCACTCGCTAAATTCCCGATTTCTAGTGATGATGGTGTTTTTCCTGTTGAATTCGCAATTTAATTAGCTATTGAGCAATGCGAAAACTCCTGGTAATACTGACAGACCTTATATATGGATGCTTAGATAGGTTTCATAGCCCTTTCAGTGTACTGTCTTCAACATAGCTTTAGTTTTGTTTTGACAGTAAGATAAACTTCCTTCCCTCACACAACTCTGAAGACAAGAAGTTTGTTTGCCCACGGGTTTAATGGTCTTGGGTATGGAGTGAAACCACAAATAAACAAATTAACACATTAAAGAATAATATCCAGAAATGAACAAATCTACTGAAGCAAAACAACATTCACATTGATATAATATGCTGTGATGCTTGGAAATGCACACAGCATTTACTTATGCAAATACACAACACAGCGATAGGACGCTAAAGTAGAACGTGGCTAATGCGATTGCTCAGTGAAAATGATTAATAAATCACTTTGACCTTAACAGTTTACATTTATATACAGGTATAATGAACAATAATATAAATCAAATAAATACTTACAAGCAATGCTGTTGCAAGGTTAAAGATTACAGAAAGATTACAGCACTCACTACTTCCTGATTTACGTGAACACCAGAAATGCAATTTAAAATAACATTAAACTTGCCACTAGATGGAGCTCTAAACCATTAATAAAGTGAATAGGAGAAATACTGTCATTAACAAATTGTACTCAATAAATAATTAAATCTCTGATCAAATTAAACATTAAACATGGAATCTGTTTAAATCAAACTTCTTCCAGCACAATAGGTAGATGGGGATCAGCTGAGAGTCAGCTGATGCGAGCTTGACTAAAGTGACCTGCCAGAACTAATGCTACACTTGATTTTGAAGCAGTACTTACAACCTGGTTACGATCCACCAGTGCGAAAAGCGAATACTTGTAAATTTTCCCCCGGTCTTAAGATTTTGTTCAGTAGTGTACAAGTGTAGAGGGATGTTAGAAATCCCTTGGAGAATAAATCTTACATTACTTTCTAATCCACAGCAGATTTTCTTTAATTGTGCTGTTTTGTTTCTCAGGCAAAAGTTAAAAAGCATTCAGAATATGGTGCAAGTCTGGATCAAAGCAAAGAAAGTGGAATCAGTGAAAAAGTACAGCATCTATTTCAAAGACTCCAGCTTGATAACAGGCATCATTGTAAGATAAGAGCTGCAGATGTTCTTCAGTTAACTGCACATGCATTACAGTCCCATGAGTTTTGTGCTGAGGAGAACCTGATTCAGACTTTCCTACAAAAACTACTGATGATGAACTACAGAGCAAGATACATTAAACCTATAGAGACCAATAAGCAGCATGAAAGACAACAAAGA
The DNA here is from genome assembly GCA_023376895.1 of Aspiorhynchus laticeps. Classification (NCBI taxonomy): domain Eukaryota; kingdom Metazoa; phylum Chordata; class Actinopteri; order Cypriniformes; family Cyprinidae; genus Aspiorhynchus; species Aspiorhynchus laticeps. Next base: position 1,894,443 of record JALXFT010002236.1, on the reverse strand, counting down.
AACAGAGACATATTTAAAGATGAGAGGGATGCTGATATTTTCAGAGAAATATCTTTGTTTACTGAAGGGATTGGCAGAAAAGTTGCTATTCACCCAATGGATGTTCAGATGGCCGTGTTTCATTGTGCTGACAGTTTGCTGAAGCAGCTGATGGTGACTAAACTGTCTCAGTGTCAGTACGCTCTGCCTCTGCTTGTTCCTGATCCGTTTACACAAGAGATTGAGTTTCCTCTCTGGACATTCAGACAAATCAACAAGAGCTGGAAGATGAAAGATGCCAACAATGAAACCAGCAGTAAAATCCAGCCTGTCTGGAAGGCAGAAACACCTATGGTGTCTTTCTTCAGGTTTGGCTCACTGACCACATCCAAATCTCAGTTGATGAACAGTCTGATCAATGAGAAACACAACACGTTCTTCCACAGGAACTGTAAAGGCAGCAGCAGTACCAGACTACTGATGGATGGAGTGGTGGAGATCGCCTGGTACTGCCCCTCTGGAAAAGACATCGATAAATTCTCTCAATGTATTGCTTTCTGTAACCTTCATGGTGATGCAGGAGACAATGAGAAACAGCTGCAGACCCTCACTGAAATGGCCTCAGTCAATGTTGTTATTCTACCACAACTTGACAGAAATGACACATGTGCAGCACAGATGCAAAAACTGTACAAGGATAGAAAGCCACTAATTTGTCTTTTTACTGAGGATAAATATAGTGTAACTGAGATGAGGAATGGGAAATACAAAATTGGATTAAAAGACAGAAATCATTCAGATATATCTGAAGAACTTGAACAAGCTATAAATGAATGTCTCTTGTTTGTATCATCAGAATCATCTTCTGTTTTTAGACTTGAAGATGTGTCAAAATACTCAAAATATCCAAATATCAGAGTAGATGAGAAACTTGATGATGAATGCAGCAGAGGGAAAGAAGCAGCCCAGCAGATGATGGGTTTACTAAAGAAAAAAGATCTGACAGATGTCAAAAAGTCATTTCTGCCCTCTCAGGGGAAACTGTGGCATCAGTGGTGTGAAAAGAACAAAGAACTACATCGAACTCAGGGAAATGAAACAGAAATGGATATAAAACAGAAACAAGAGATGAAGAAAATTCGTGAACAGCAGCATGTGTTGGACATTGGTGAGTTCATGAAGTTGTTTATTACAGAAATTAATTCACAAACTCCAAATGAGAAGACATTTCTTCTAAAATGGCTCACAATCTTCCTGGATGAACATACCTCTGCTGACCTTTCTGCTCTACATCACAAGTATGATGAAAAATGGTCAAAAGTCTTAAAACTGAAAGAGAACAATGACAAATTTGAGCATCAGATGGCAACAAATTTGACCAATGAACAAATGGAACTTGATAGGATATCAAAAGAACTTCAAGCTGCAACCTTTGGCTTGGAGCACATCCTGAGGGAGATCGGTCAGATCTATGAATCATGTAAATCAGTGAATAAGAACAAGGAAGGCCTTCCATGTAATTTTACTTCTCTCCCGAGTCTTGCAGCAGAGATGATGATCTCTGGATTTCCACTGGAGCTGATGGATGGAGACGCTGCTCATGTTCCTGTGGGCTGGGTTACTGCTGTTCTACAAGAACTCATCCAGAAACTTGGAGACAAGAGAATCTTTGTGCTGTCAGTTTTAGGAATCCAGAGCTCAGGGAAATCCACTATGCTGAATGCCATGTTTGGACTCCAGTTTGCTGTCAGTGCTGGCAGATGCACCAGAGGAGCTTTCATGCAGCTGGTCAGAGTTTCAGAGGAGATGAAGATAAAAGAACAGCTGAAGTTTGACTTTATTCTTGTTGTTGATACTGAGGGGCTTCGAGCTCTAGAACTGGCTGGAAGGTCAACTAGAAATCAGGACAATGAAATGGCTACATTTGTTGTTGGTCTTGGTAATCTGACATTGATCAATATCTTTGGAGAAAACCCATCAGAGCTGCAGGACATTCTTCAGATCGTTGTTCAGGCCTTCATGAGGATGAAGAAGGTTAATCTGTCTCCCAGCTGCATGTTTGTTCATCAGAACGTTTCAGAAGTCACAGCTGGAGAGAAAAACATGGAGGGAAGGAGACGGCTGCAGGAGACACTGGATGAAATGACAAAACTTGCTGCTAAAGATGAAGTCTGTGATGCAGAATGTTTCAATGATGTCATTACTTTTGATATACAGAAAGATGTGAAATATTTTGCACAGCTCTGGGAGGGAAGTCCACCGATGGCACCTCCAAACCCATCATACTGTGAAAACATCCAAGAGCTAAAAAAAACATTTTTCAGTCATGCCTCAAAATCAGATGGCTTAGAGCTGATCCACCTAAAAGGTCGTGTTAATGATCTCTGGGAAGCTCTACTGAATGAACGATTTGTGTTCAGCTTCAGAAATTCTCTGGAAATTGCAACATACCGAAAATTGGAGACAGACTACAGCAAGTGGTCCTGGAGTCTCCGCAGAACCATGTTGGATATAGAGAACAAACTACACAACAACATAGAAAATGAAACAATTGATGAGGTTTCAGAAAGTGATCTTCAAAGAAAACTAAAAGTGAAAAGTGAAGAAGTAGAAAAATCAATGTCAGATTTCTTTAAGCAAGACAAAGATAGAGATATACTTAAACAGTGGAAAGCATCATTTTACATCAAAATCAAAGAGCTTCGGGAAAACATTGTGAGGGAAACAATGAAAAAGTTAAATGAGATTCTTAAGCAGAGAGATATAAAGAAAGATATTGACGCTCAGAGGACACGTCATGAAAATACTCTCTTGGAAAAGAGCAAAGAACTTGCAATAAAACTTAAAGACAAAGCCAATGATGAAACAATCCTGAAAAAAGAATTTGATTCTTTTTGGAAAGATTGCGTTAACAAGATTAAGACAGAAACTATTCAGACTCCTCAAATCAAAAACATTCATGTATTAAAAGACATGAAACAACTCCTCAGTGACATCTATAAAAGTGGCCCTGTAGAATCCTGGAGAGACAGCAAGGATATTCTCTCTGTGCCAAATTTTTCAGATTATGTACAGTTCAAGAAATCCAGTGGAATTACAGGTCATGATAAAAATACCTTCATATCAGCTAAACAGACATTTGGTTACATTGATGTTGAAACCCAAATTAGAGCCTTAGTCAATGACATTGCTCAACAAGCAGACAAAATGATCTTGTCATATAATATTGCAAAGATGGGCTACAACAAAACCTACATTCAGGAACTTGCTGATTTGATCAAAGCCAGAGTAGTAGATTATGAGCAAGGATCCAGGAACTATGTGTTCACAAAGGAATTTTACATGGATTTGGTCAGTTCCATCTGTAAGAGAGAAAACAAGATTATTACTGACCAACACAGAAGATTCAGGGAAGCCAATGATCCAGTTTTCTACTTTGAAAAGAAGCGTGAAGTGTACTATAGTATTTTCCAGAAATACTGTCATGGTGCAACATCAGCTGCCATTTTTGGTGAGATCATTTGTCAGAAACTGAAAGAGCCCATTCAACAAAGTGTCTACAAAAACATTGCCAGAGGTGTGACTAATGAAATTAAAACAAACTGTGAATCACTAAATGGAAACAGATCTAAACTAGAGAAACACATCCTCAAGACTCTGGCAGAACAGGAAAATTTTGACAAATACATGAACTACATTCACACTCCCAGAGACCACTTAAAGAGTTTCATCAGAGATGAAGTCAGTCAGTACATCACTGATAAGTTTGAAGAGAGTATTCAGCCCAAAATGGAGGAGAACACTGAACTCCTGACAAAAAATATCATGGCAGCGGCTCATAGAGCAACTACACTAGTCAACACGACCAGCGGAGATGTTCAAAAATGGCTGAATGATTTCACAGAGCAGCTCTCAGATTTGCTGATATTCTCTGTAAAGGAACTCAATGGAGTGAGTCATGATGGTGTTGATAATTTCAACCTCCTAGAAGAAGTGATACGTGTGGAAATTGGTTCAGTATCATCTGAAATACAGCATAAATTCAGCACAGAGACATTTCCAGAAAATCTGGAACAGAAAGACCGACCAGATGAGATTCTGATTGATCATCTCTGTCAGTGCTGCTGGGTTCAGTGTCCATTCTGTGCAGCCACCTGCACCAACACAATAGAAAACCATTCTGGAGATCACAGTGTTCCTTTCCATCGAGTTGATGGACTCACTGGTAGCTGTTATGATGAAACAGAGCTGCTCGGTGCAGATTTTTGCACAACTTTAGTGAGAACGACTAAAATGTTCTATACAGGTCAGTGGATTCCATGCAGAGAATACAGAACAGCAGGAAATGTTTATGCAGAATGGAGCATCACTCCTGACTTCTCTGAGCTGCCGTACTGGAAGTGGTTTGTATGCAGATTTCAGAAAGATCTGAAAAAGTACTTTGGGAAAACATTCCATAGATGGGATGAGATTTCATATGGATGGAGTCAATACTCAAAAGAGCAAGCTATCGAGAGTTTGAATAAATATATATAATGACACAAAAACAAACAAAAAAACAAAACATGAATCACTGGTGAGACAAGTTACACTTCTGCACTTCAGTGATTCTTAATTCTTACATCTAATAATCTGTAGTGACAGTGAGGCAGCTCAGAGAATTTGAGATATGTTTAAACATGTACAACCCCAATTCCAGAAAAGCTGGGATGTTTTGTGATATGCCATAAAATCAAGAATATGTTATTTGTTCATTCGCTTTAATCTGTATTTAATTGACTAAAGTACACAGAAAAATTTCCCATGTTTTCACTGTCCAACTTAATTTTATTTTGTGAATGTAAACACATTTTTATTTTGATGGCTATAACACACTTCAAAAAGTTTAGGACAGAGGCATGTTTACCACTGTATAAAATCACCTTTCCTTTTAATTACACATTTTAATAATCTGGGAATTAAGGATGCTAATTTTTTAAGTTTTGCATACAACATTTTTGACCAGTCTCACTAGATTCAAGACTTCATCTGCTCAACACTCTGTAGTCATTGTTGTCTGATTCTCTATTTCACAATGGGCCATTCATTTTCAATAGGAGACAGAACGAGACCTGGAATTGTCTTGATATAATAACCATCCATGGACTTCCCATGAAAGATGTCATCTTGATGCCAGTATATGTCTTTGTACAATCCCAATATATGCCTCCATGTCAATGGTACCTTCACACATATGCAAGTCACCCATGCCATTTGCTCTCTGGCACCACTATACCATGACAGACATTTGCTTTTGCACCTGTCACTGATGAAAGTTTGGATGGTCCCTTTCATCTTTGGGACTGACAATTTGATGTCTGTTTTCCCCCAAAACAAGCTGAAATGTGGACTCATCTGACCATAGCACACATTTTCTCTCTCTTTTGGAAAATCTGAGATGAGCGTCTCTGCCTAGAATTGATTTATAGATTTCTCCTTGTGTAACAGAGTTTCAGGTTGCATTTATTGGTGCAGCGGCAGGCTGTATTACATGAAAACAGTTTTCTATAGTACTCCCAAGCCCATGTGGCTGTATTTCACACAGCAGCATGACAGTTTCTCATGCAATGCCATCTGAGGGCTCAAAGGTCACACACACTCAACTGAGGTGTCCTGGAGATTTCTCTGTATTCCCTGAATATTTTCACAAAAGTGAAATATGGCAGTTGGTGAAATACCTAAATTCTTCGATTTCGATTCTACAATTTTGCATTGAGAAATGTGATTTTTGATTTGTCTGACAATTCTCTCATGAAATTTGTCACAAAGTGGTGAGCCATGATCCAGCTTTGCTGGCAAAGACAGGATGCTCAGTATAAACCCAGTCATGATACCCTGACCTATTACCCATTCACCTGCTTATTGTTGACTGTTTCAAAACAGTTGGATATTCTAAAACCTTTTCATTTTTATATGCCTCTGTCCCAAATTTTGTGGAGTGTTGCAGCCATGAAAAAATAAAAAAATATCATTAAAAAAAAACATTTAAGTTGGTCAGTGAAAACATTGGAAATCTTTTAATTGTACCTATGTCGATTAAATGAAGGTTAAAGATTAAATAAAAACTTAATTAAAAAATAATAAAAATCTGACTTTTCGTCTGTGTTTATCACAATATTGTAAAAATATTACAAACAAAATATGCAATATTTTACCCATGTTTTAAAATTCAGAGAGTTTCCTGTCAAATGAGACCATTTTTATCAATTTATTCCAAAGTATGTAGGTAGGGCACTTTTTAAATTCTGGTATGCCTAATTCTGTAAAAAATCCAAAATATGCTGCAGAGCTGAAGAGGTTAAACCACAGATTCCATTTTCACAGAATTTATTGCATTTTACAAAATGTCCCAACTTTTGTGGAATTGGGGTTGTAAGCAAGGAATAACTGAGGACGGGCTGTTGAATTATTAAAAAAAATAATGTACATCCGAGGTGATAATGCGGCTACAACATGAAGTGTATTACCTTTCTAATTAAATGGAGAAAATTACTCCACTTATACTGTAGTTACCACACTCCTAATCTGCTCGCAGACACATTTGGGCCACCCAAATAAGATCAAACATTTCATATTTAGGATTTTTAACTGGGATGATTATTATTATGACTATGTCAGTACTTTAACAATAGCCAATGAAGGAGCTAGAGGTGCCATACAGATGGAGGAATGGCTCGTGGAAGTGTGGCAAATATATAACAGAACCATATGTACAAAGAGAAGAGCTGGGGAAAAATTGCCTCAGTTTTGAATGTACCGGGTAAGCGTAGTAAGCTGCTAGCATTACAAGATAAAATTCTGACTGTGTTGCTAAGCAGTAGTAAACAGTTTTTGTACTTGAGATTAATGTTACCTGTTAACAGATATTAAAATTTAAAAACATAACAACCTGCTTCTACGTGAGATCATGTTATGTGGTTCCTCTGGCATGAAAATCTTAATGACATTTTGTAGTGTGTGTGTGATACAAAATTGTTCAAATCTTGTAGTGTGTGCATGTTTGAGTTTTACAAGAAGACAATCTGTAAAGATTCTCTTTATGTGCATGATGCAATCCGATTTCATAATGGGTTAGGATTTAAAAACTCCTGTTGTCTGATATAGGAATTCATCAACCAATCAGATTCAAGCATTCATCAGCCTCATATTATAAACATGATGCAACCAATGTGTACTACACACATGTAATCAGAAATGAAAAATCTGTGTTCATTTACTCAACCTCATGTCATTCCAAACCTTTATCACTTTCTTTTTTTTCTGTAGAACACAAGATCTTGGAGCTGTTTTTTTTCCTCTCCATACAATGCTTACTCTTTAAGAGCTCTAAAAAGGACAAAAAAACAATCTTCTCTTGTAAAATCTTCTCTTGTAGCTATAAAATCATAACACATGTACGTAAAGAAATGCTTTCATAATACATACATTAATGAAATGCTTTTGTATTTTTAACATTTTATATATATATATTTGTATTTCACTTTTTTTGTTGTTGCTCTAGCCACTAGAGGGCACTCTATATATGAACTGTGTAGTCGGACAGGTGCACAGGATAGCGATCAGGGGCCGGATTCATGAAACATTCTTAAGAAGAAATTTCTACTTATCTGTCATTTTCTTCTTATTTTCTAAAGAAAAAAGATATTTTGTATTCCCAAAAGTTCTTCTTAAGAATATTCTTATATTTTCCTTAAGATTGTTCTTAAGATCAAACTTAAGAAGAATTCAAATTCTTGAAAATAATCTTCTTAAAAATGATCATAAATAACTTCTTAGGCTAACCTCAGACTTATCTTAAATCCCAAATGGTAAGAATAATTTAATGAATTTATTATGTTATTTCAAATGATTTGTTATATTTAAAGCTGCAGTCCATAACTTTTTTTGGTTAAAATATATCCTAAATCAATTTTTGAGCAAGTACATAACCAGCCAATGTAAAAACTATCGCCTTACCTTAGTCCAATTCACAACAGTAAGTTTATAATAATCAAAAAACTCATGTTTTCTAACTTGAGTGGTACTGGTATGTTTCGCGGGAAATTCGAGCATGCCGTGGCATCATTGCATCCTGCATAGTAGGCTGTATAGCATGTGTGAATCCTGCAGCTGACAGATCGTTTATAGCCTTTTCTCACAGCAGATGGAATAATTAAATGTATCATTTTGATGGTGGATTATGTGTTTATGAAACAAATGAAAGTGACTGAAATTAGAGGATATTCCAGTTTTAAATGTGCATCTGATTACAGATAGCCTATGTGGGATTACACAAATTTTGTATTTTAAAGAGAACCAGTTCTAAAGAAGAAGAATTTGCTTTTGGGGTTAAAATAATTTCTTTATATGAAATTAGTATGGTATGACAATTAGAGATTAGACTGTACAGAAATTGAAATCTACATGTAACGTTAATACACACTATATACATGTAGTCACGCAATGCTGATGTTGTTAACATTAACAATTTGAGAACAAAGTATAACAATAATAATAATTTGCATGGTTTTATGTGAAATGAGCTAACCGATCGTTAAGAGTTAATCACCATTGGAAGCACGATTTGTTGTAATGCTTTTTTCCTCAGTTGGTCAGAACAAAAGTGGCAGACTTGATACTTCGTTGTTCAGATGACAATATCCAGTGAAAATTCTTATTTGGGTCACACTTCCAAGACATAAGCTACACTGTAAAAAATGAAAAGTTGACTTAACTTAAAATTTCAAGGCAACTTGCTGCACAGCTTTTTTGAGTTTACTCAACTTTGGACCAAGTTGTTTACTCAACCCAAGTCACATGTCTCTTTTTTTGTTCAACTAACACAGTTTTGTTAGTTAAAAAGACTTGTAATGCTTTTCCAATGTGTCTCAAATTATGTTCTGTGAACTTTTTTTTTACTTGTTTACAAATGACAAACATTAATGGATAAGTTAGTCTAATAAGTAGACAACATAGTCTTGTAAGTTGTCTAACAAACAAAGACAAAGATATCCAGAAAATGGACAAAAATGGTTGAACATACTCTAGGCCTCAAAACTAGGCACACTAACCTCAAGAACGGTGGCAATCAACAAATGTTAAAAAGATGAGCCCTTTACATCACAGTACAACAAATAACTAACAATAATGAAAAAAACAACAACAAAAAAGTTTAAATGCAAACAGCAAAACAATAATCCTATAACAGTAACTGCATAATTTATTCATGCTGCAATGCATGCTGGGAACTCACAAAGCCTTAACATTTCAACGACATGAAATTCTTTGTTCAGACAACTGTGTTTGACTAGTTGGGACAACATTTGGGGTAATTATGTTGGTCTGACAAGGGTTTTTATGTAGGTTCAAGAAAATAGCATTTTTTAGTAAATGAGACTCAAAAAGTTTCGTAAACTGGAAAATGTGCAGTTGCATTTTTTACAGTGTAGAATTTGTGATTTCAAAGTACAGTATCCACACCAGTGTGGTGACTGATAGCCATGCATACTCCTCAAAACATTAGATTCATCCGTGCTGAGGAGCCGTGCTGGTGCACAACCCACGTAAAGAAAATAATTCTGCAGATAACTGGAATTGCAGGTTTCAAACAGAGATGACAAAGAGGCAAATACTACAGACTGCAGCTTTAAGAATGCATATAATATAAACAAAACTAGCTACATATTATACATAGTAGGACTATTAATAGCGATGTGCATGAGTTTTCTGAAGTGACACACCAATGTAAACAATGATCGGTCATAATTATGTGTGACACTACTTTTTTGCTGAATCAAAATTCAGTTAAAACTCTACAAAATGAGCCAGAAAGGGAGCTCATTTTTAATTTCAGCCTATAAATATGACATAATCTTTGGCAGTATTCAGAACAGTATTATGAATGCGCCCATACACAAGCTGCATTTACTGTAACAGCAAATACAGACACTCCTACCGGAAGCGTTCAATCTGAAGAGAGCGCAAAAAGGCTGCACACAAATAAATGAAAGAGTGCTTCATCTTGAGACAGGCTCTTTAAAAGTAAATTTTCAAAAACACGGCACATTAAAAACGTGAAGTCAAAAGCCTGTCAAATTGGTTGCGAGTCGTGATAAAAATAGTGTGCGTGATTATTATGATTATAAGGGTAAAATGCAGGAAATGCAAAAAGACGATCCTTGAAGTGTGATTTCATCAGTGAGTCTTCACATGACTCTTCAGCCATGTATTCAGTCACATTCTTCTTAAGGAAAAAAAATATGTTCTTAATAAAATATTTGAGAACTTGCTCAGAATTTTTCAAGAATTGCACTTAAGAACATTCTTATGAGCTTCTTAAAATATATCTTAAGAAATCTCAACTTATTTCTTAAAAATATTTTCATGAATCCCGCCCTAGGTGAGAAAGTGTAACCAGGCAGATATGGGTGGTGGGAAGAATACTGTTTTTGCTGTTTATATGTAACCAATTTTCACTGCAATGGATAATACTGCAAATTCTGTCATCGTCATTAAATGGATACATTGCAAAGAGACATCACTGTGTGGACATGGTTATTTTTTTGTGCAGGTAAAGACCCTACCACCCATGACCTTAATTATAGGAAAGACATTATATTACTCAGTCCCACCAGGATTTCACAATTTTTGTGATCAAAATGACTGATGCTATCAGTTGCGTGTTTAGAGTTTTGGAGGCCCTAACCAAGCTGCATAAATCGCGTATGTGGGTTTCCTCAGAGGCCCCCCTGGACTGTGGGGCCCCATACAATTGTGTGGGTTGCATGGTGCTTAAACATGCTACTGGATGTTGTGGCATAATTTCCTAAATGTTTGGTGATGTCACGATCACCAGCTGGAGTGCCCATGAGCTTCTTCAGAGGTAGGGCTGCACCGTTAATCAAATTTAATTGTCATGTGCATCTTGTCAGTTAAGCCATTTCTATAATCAGTAGTAAATCTCCATCACGTGCTTTCAGATGGAGCAGCATTTACTACACAGAACCGAAGTTCACTGACAAGATACACACAAAAAATTGCAGACTCAGGGCTCAACATTAAGGTTTTTTTTCTACTGGCTCTGTCGGGAAATTTAATTTGCATATTCTTCACTCTGCACCTTTATTTTTCATAGCCATTTGAGATTATAGAGGCAACCACTGCATTTTAATCATGAATCGATCAAAACAAAAATGTGCAAGACTGTATAATTATTATATCAGACTGTATAATTTTAAAATCTGAAGCAAAAACAGAACGGAGTGACTTTAGCTTTGTGACATTATGCTGCATAAAATATTGCACGAAACAGCAGATGGGTTGAGTGAGACGCAATTTCATTCTCTGGCAGCAGGTGGCGCTTAAGAATACAAGAATACAGCTTTTCCTTGGTTACCACTGTTAAACACAGCAGCGCTGCGGGTATTAACACTAATTTAAATGTGTTATACGGTGCAAGATGAAAAAAAAACATGTAAACTTTTATGAAAACAACCAGTTCCCCTCAGAAACACATTCATATAAAATTCAAGATTTTCTTCCTATATTTCGCACATCGTGAACAGGGATATTGATGTTCTGTCTGCTAACGGCCGTTTACAGACTAATTATAATAATACCGTAATATTTCCACACAAATGGCATTTTGGAAAATGATTGCAGTGCGGTTTGTGCGCAAGCATGGAACAGTATGAGGTTCCATTTGTTGTCTTTACTGTCGTCCTTACTGTTGTCTTGTTCTGTCGTCTTTACTGTCATCTTGTTCTGTCGTCCTTAATGTCGTCTTTACTGTCGTCTTGTTCTGTTGTACTTACTGTCGTCTTGTTCTGTCGTCCTTAATGTCATCTTTACTGTCGTCTTGTTCTGTTGTACTTACTGTTGTCTTGTTCTGTCATCCTTAATGTCATCTTTACTGTCGTATTGTTCTGTTGTACTTACTGTTGTCTTGTTCTGTCGTCCTTAATGTCATCTTTACTGTCGTCTTGTTCTGTCGTCCTTAATGTCATCTTTACTGTCGTATTGTTCTGTTGTACTTACTGTCGTCTTGTTCTGTCATCCTTAATGTCATCTTTACTGTCGTATTGTTCTGTTGTACTTACTGTCGTCTTGTTCTGTCGTCCTTAATGTCATCTTCACTGTCGTCTTGTTCTGTCGTCCTTATTGTCATCTTTACTGTCGTCTTGTTCTGTCATCCTTAATGTCATCTTTACTGTCGTATTGTTCTGTTGTACTTACTGTCGTCTTGTTCTGTCGTCCTTAATGTCATCTTTACTGTCGTCTTGTTCTGTCGTCCTTATTGTCATCTTTACTGTCGTCTTGTTCTGTCATCCTTAATGTCATCTTTACTATCGTCTTGTTCTGTTGTACTTACTGTCGTCTTGTTCTATCGTCCTTAATGTCACCTTTACTGTCGTCTTGTTCTGTTGTACTTACTGTCGTCTTGTTCTGTCATCCTTAATGTCATCTTTACTGTCGTCTTGTTCTGACGTCCTTAATGTCATCTTGACTGTCGTCTTTTTTTGTGTCATCATAACGTTCATCAGCGAGGTAAAGTTAGTTTTAGGTTTGATATTCGCTGCATATTTGACTAAGCTGTTTTAGGGACTGTCTGCAAATTTATCTCACAATACAAAACGAAGTCCAATAGTTTACAGTACTAAGGTAAATGCCTAGTGGGCATTTTTTTTATGTTACGAAGGTTGTAGTATGTTTTAACAACAAAACTTACCTACTACAGGTGATATTTTTCCAATATCTCCTTTACTGTATGTACAGTGCGCAAATATATTTAAAAAAATACAGTAATTCACCAAAATTATTTTTTTTCATGTTCCAAAGGTTGTAGTACATTACTAGACGGGCTTCCTACAGGTGATATTTTGCCAATATCTCATTTACTGTATGTATAGCACACAATTTTTTTTATGAAAAAATACAGTTATGTAACTAGTTTTTTTTATGTTCCAAATGTTGTAGTATGTTCCTAGTTACAAGACTGACTTACTACAGGTGAGAGTTTGCCAATATCTCTACTGCATGTAATTATATATACAACCCCAAATCAGAAAAAGTTGGGACAGTAAGGAAAACGCAAATAAAAAAAGTAAGTAGTGATTTCTAAATTTACTTTGACTTGTATTTCATTGCAGACAATATGAACACAAAATATTTCATGTTTTGTCTGGTCAACTTCATGTAATTTGTAAATATACATCCTTTCCTGTCATTCAGACCTGCAACACATTCCCAAAAAAGTTGGGACAGGAGCAATTTAGGGCTAGTAATGAGGTAAATTGGTTAAATAATGATGTGATATGAAACAGTTGATGTCAACAGGTGATTGTAATTATGATTTGGTACAAAAGCAACATCCAAGAAAGGTCTAGTCCTTTAGGAGCAAAGATGGGCCGAGGATCGCCAGTTTGCCAACAAATACGTGAGAAAATTATTGAAATGTTTAAAAACAATGTTCATCAAAGAAAGATAGGAAGAGATTAGGATATTTCACCTTCAACAGTGCATAACATAATTAAAAGATTCAAGGAATCTGGAGGAATTTCAGTGTGTAACGGACAAGGGCGCAAGCCTAAGCTGAACAACCGTGATCTCCGATCCCTCAGGTGGCACTGCATCAAGAATCGTCATTCATCTATAAGCAATATCACCACATGGGCTCAGGACTACTTTGGCAAACCTTTGTCAATTACCACAATACGTAGTTACATCCACAAATGCCAGTTAAAACTGTACTGTGCCAAAAGGAAGCCCTATGTTAACAGTGTCCAGAAGCGCCGTCGACTTCTCTGGGCTCGGAGGCGTCTGGGATGGACCATCACACAGTGGAAACGTGTACTGTGGTCAGATGAATCAGTATTTCAGGTATTTTTTGGGAGGAATGGACGCCGTGTGCTCCGGACCAAAGAAGAAAAGGATCATCCAGACTGTTACCAGCAACAAGTCCAAAAGCCAGGGTCTGTCATGGTATGGGGTTGTGTCAGTGCCCTTGGCAAACGTAACTTGCACTTCTGTGATGGCACCATTAATGCTGAAAAGCACATAGAGATTTTGGAGCACAATATGCTGCCTTCAAGAAGACATCTTTTCCAGGGACGTCCATGCATATTTCAACAAGACAATGAAAACCACATTCTGCACACATTACAAAGTCCTGGCTGCGGAGGAAGAGGGTACGGGTACTTGACTGAACTGCTTGCAGTCCCGACCTGTCTCCAATAGAGAATGTGTGGCGCATTTTGAAGCACAAAATGCGACAACGAAGACCCCGTACTGTTGCCCACCTTAAGACTTGTTTGCAGGAAGAATGGGACAAAATTACACCTGAAACACTTCATCACTTGGTGTCTTCAGTCCCTAAACGTCTTTTAAGTGTTGTGAAAAGGAATGGCAACATTACAAAGTGGTAAAAGCTTTACTGTCCCAACTTTTTTTGGAATGTGTTGCAGGTCTGAATGACAGGAAAGGATGTATATTTACAAATGACATGAAGTTGACCAGACAAAACATGAAATATTTTGTGTTCATATTGTCTGCAATGAAATACAAGTCAAAGTAAATTTAGAAATCACTACTTTCTTTCTTTATTTGCGTTTTCTATACTGTCCCAACGTTTTCTGATTTGGGGTTGTATATATATATATATATATATATATATATATATATATATATATATATATATATATATATATACAAACCCTATTCCAAAAAAGTTGGGACACTGTACAAATTGTGAATAAAAACAGAATGCAATGATGTGGAAGTTTCAAATTTCAATATTTTATTCAGAATACAACATAGATGACATATCAAATGTTTAAACTGAGAAAATTTATAATTTTAAGGGAAAAATAAGTTGATTTTAAATTTCATGGCATCAACACATCTCAAAAAAGTTGGGACAAGGCCATGTTTACCACTGTGTGGCATCCCCTCTTCTTTTTATAACAGTCTGCAAACGTCTGGGGACTGAGGAGACAAGTTGCTCAAGTTTAGGAATAGGAATGTTGTCCCATTCTTGTCTAATAGAGGCTTCTAGTTGCTCAACTGTCTTAGGTCTTCTTTGTCGCATCTTCCTCTTTATGATGCACCAAATGTTTTCTATGGGTGAAAGATCTGGAGTGCAGGCTGGCCATTTCAGTACCTGGATCCTTCTTCTACGTAGCCATGATGTTGTAATTGATGCAGTATATGGTCTGGCATTGTCATGTTGGAAAATGCAAGGTCTTTCCTGAAAGAGACGACGTCTGGATGGGAGCATATGTTGTTCTAGAACTTGGATATACCTTTCAGCGTTGATGGTGCCTTTCCAGATGTGTAAGCTGCCCATGCCACACGCACTCATGCAACCCCATACCATCAGAAATGCAGGCTTCTGAACTGAGCGCTGATAACAACTTGGGTTGTCCTTGTCCTCTTTAGTCCGGATGACATGGCGTCCCAGTTTTCCAAAAAGAACTTCAAATTTTGATTCGTCTGACCACAGAACAGTTTTCCACTTTGCCACAGTCCATTTTAAATGAGCCTTGGCCCAGAGAAAACGCCTGCGCTTCTGGATCATGTTTAGATATGGCTTCTTTTTTGACCTATAGAGTTTTAGCCGGCAACGGCGAATGGCACGGTGGATTGTGTTCACGGACAATGTTTTCTGGAAGTATTCCTGAGCCCATGCTGTGATTTCCATTACAGTAGCATTCCTGTATGTGATGCAGTGCCGTCTAAGGGCCCGAAGATCACGGGCATCCAGTATGGTTTTCCGGCCTTGACCCTTACGCACAGAGATTGTTCCAGATTCTCTGAATCTTTGGATGATATTATGCACTGTAGATGATGGTAACTTCAAACTCTTTGCAATTTTTCTCTGAGAAACTCTTTTCTGATATTGCTCCACTATTTTTCACCGCAGCATTTGGGGAATTGGTGATCCTCTTCCCATCTTGACTTCTGAGAGACACTGCCACCCTGAGAGGCTCTTTTTATACCCAATCATGTTGCCAATTGACCTAATAAGTTGCAAATTGGTCCTCCAGCTGTTCCTTATATGTACATTTAACTTTTCCGGCCTCTTATTGCTACCTGTCCCAACTTTTTTGGAATGTGTAGCTCTTATGAAATCCAAAATGAGCCAATATTTGGCATGACATTTCAAAATGTCTCACTTTCAACATTTGATATGTTATCTATATTCTATTGTGAATAAAATATAAGTTTATGAGATTTGTAAATTATTGCATTCCTTTTTTATTCACAATTTGTACAGTGTCCCAACTTTTTTGGAATCGGGCTTGTATATATATATATATATATATATATATATATATATATATATATATATATATATATATATATATATATATATATACTGTATATATATATATTTTTTCTATGCACATTATTTATGCATAACTATGCACATTACTGTTGTTGCACATGCATCACTTTATATTACTTTTTATTTTTAAAATGTAATGTGTAAGCAACAGCTGCGCCATAAGAGGAATAGCAACGTACAGTGAGACATTTAAGATTATTTACAAGGCATTACTTTTTAAAAATAATTGGAAGTGAATTTAAAAAAATATAATATACTATGTATCTTCTTGAAGTCAGGTATAAATTTTACCCTTAAATTCATCTTTGAACAACTGATGTTATGTATTTTCTTATTTCTAAATTGGCTTCTAATAATTTTCATTATGTAATTGGTATGATACAACTTTACCTTAATAATAAATTGTTATATTTGATTTATTCTGATCTCTTCTGAAATCTTTTTTCTAGTAGATTAGAGTTGTAGTCTGGTGTTTCCACAAATCTGCGTCCAAGACAGATCATACGTAAGTACCAATAAATGAAGCGGGGGCTCATCATTAGGGATCTTCTGATTTCTCTCTGTCACTGACTTAACAGGAAAAAATACACTTTTTGTTATGTGCTAGCAGGTGCGGCACTTAAAGGTATTATAGTCACCCAGTATCCTCTGAGTAAGTTACAGAACTGATGAGTTTGTGCCGTGCGTTCACAGTTGGCCGAGTGAATTGCTAAGCAACACTAGGTTGCTAATGAACGAATAATTGAAAGTATGGGATTTCCAGAATAATCAAACATGTAAATTAATATACAATCAATATCTGTTGTCAGTTTTTAATTAAGAATATTGCCTAAATTTAATGATCACGTGAAATTGGAGTCAGATTGAATATGGAGCTAGACTAAAATTCAGATAAATTCAGAGGCACAAGTAAAAGACTGAACATGCATTAAACCTTCAACCAGGCCGCTGGACTCTGTTTTTTGGACTGGCGGGTGGATCCTTACAGTGATACTCAAAACCATGATCAGCAATGCAGCAATTGGCTGGCATCAAGACAGCAATGTAATGACATCATATAATAAAGATCAAGTAAACTCCAGTCTAGCCAGTAAAATGATGTAAAACTTCTAATAAATAAATAAAATGTGTAACCGTTTTAAAGTGACTCCAAAATATTTTCACCATTTCTGGTGTTTGTACAGGCTTTGCATTTTTCTATGTCAAGAGCATATTTAATTTTGAAGTGGATTTGTTATATGTGACGGCATTAATTAAAGTTTCTTAATCCATATGATCCATCTTAAGAGTTAAGACATAACTGACTGTTTACATTAATTGTGCATCATAAAAGCATTGGTCCCACTTTATATTTTAAGTGTCCCTAATACCTGTGTACTTACATAGTAACTAGATGTGTACATGTAACCACAGTGCAAGTACACATTGGTACATAGTATCTACAGCTCTAATGTTTGTGTAACTACACATATATAACAACCCACTGAATGGTATGTGTAAGTACAAATGTGTAACAGGACATTGGTAACAACACTTTTTGGTAATGAAAGTACAAATGTGTAACAGGACTAACAGCACTTTTTGGTAAAGAAACTGTTACACTTTATATTAAGTGTAAATATAAAGTACCAAAGAGTTATTTCTTTGGTACAGAAATAACTCTGTACCAAAGTTATTTCTCTGTCCATTATGTCCATACTGAAGATAAAAGAATAAGACTCATGGTCACCCTATCATATTACAGCACTAAATACAAATAAACAGGCTAAATAGATTTGTTTTAAAAACAGCATTGAAAAATCAGATATAAAGTGGATTGTTGTTTGTTTTCTGTTTATTACTGATGAATCCTCAAAAAGATCTGAAGCCTTGAAACCCCAACCTTCAACATCACTTTTTGATACAGTTTTTGACTTCAGTTTGAGATCCTCACTGCCTTTGTTCTTCCTGTTCACAAACACTTTATCACTTCTTCAGTGATTTTACTTTCAGTTCCTAGGTATTTCCAATTTGTTTAATTCTAAGTGTTTAACATATTTACTTCAGTCAAAATATCTGTTGTTTGCTAGTCTTGTCACACATTTATGCATTCATCTCATACTGTCACATGACTTTTTAAACTCACAAATCTCACTGTCGGTTCAAATTATAATTGACTACTTTACAAAAACAATAATTTACTCTTACTTTGTTAAATTGTTTTCAACTGTATCATTTTATTTTATTTACATGTAAATGTGGTGAAAAAGATAACAAAAAGCATTTGACTATCTAGAGCAGAGTGAAAGACACAAATGCTGTTAACTGGTAAAAAAAAGTTTAGTTGGTCTGGACTGATGAAGGAGAGACTCCATCCACAGAACAAAGACAATATACTGGCTATCTGTATATTAACAACAGATACACACATAAATACCTTAATACGAAATAACATAGAATAACAATGTGTATAAAATGTAAGAGATAATGAAAATGTAACATGAATATATCATATTGTAGACTTGCTTTACATCTTTTGATACATTTAAGTGCTGCACATGACAATAACATTCAGGATTAGAAACATTTGAATCATTATGGATGAGTTTTTATTATATTTGTAGGCATTAAACTGAAGAGTGAATACTAAAGCAACATCAATCATTAAATGTCACGTTTCATGCTGCACTATTTCATTGTAAAGTTTGAGTCTGTTCCACCTGTATGGATCACATTTACACATTTATCACAAATTTATTTCTCCTCATAGACAGTGAAGCTCTTCTGTGGATCCTCACCTCATTCTGATATAAAGCATCCATCTCTAATCTACATTGTAAGATGGAACAGAAGAGAAAATTATCAGTGTTCAGTGGAACAAAGTGCAAATTAGTTAGTATATTTCAATTATAGCTTTTTTTTGTAAAAAATAAGTTACATTAAATTCTTGTAATAAGATTAATTACTAATTTAACACGATCTTGCATAGACATTTCTAAAACAATATTTGTGTTTTAATTATGAAACATTTAGAACATGAATTCTGTTCATATGTTTGTGTGATTCTTATTGAGTCACTATAAAGAGAAGCACATGTTAAACTGTTTCTTCAAGTAATTCCAGACAGATTGGATGATGATCAGATCAGATCTCTGTGTTGAGCTCTGGCTGTTGTCAGACTCCTTGTGCATACAAAAATCTCACTGGATTATTACAATGGTAACACTTTAGAATAGGGAACACTTATTCACTATTAACTACAACTTTTCCCTCAAACTCCTAATTTGCTGCTTATTAATAGTTAGTAAGGTAGTTGTTAAGTTTAGGTATTGGGTAGGATTAGGGATGTAGAATAAGGTCATGTAGAATAAGGCATTAATATGTGCTTCATTTGTACGAATAAATGGCTAATATTCTAGTAATTTGCATGCTAATAAGCAACTAGTTAAGAGACCCTAAAATAAAGTGTTACCATTACAATTAATGGCAAAAGGAATGTTTGGAAATGTAAACTGATATTTCCTACTGACGCACTATAAAGCAAATGATAGAAATAACTGGCTTAAAAACATTGGTAACACTTTATTTTAGGGTCTCTTAACTAATTGCTTATTAGCATGCATATTACTAGAATATTAGCCATTTATTAGTACTAATTTAGCACATATTAATGTCTTATTTTACATGACCTTATTCTACATCCCTAATCCTACCCAATATCTAAACTTAACAACTACCTTACTAACTATTAATTTATTGAGGGAAAAGTCGTAGTGAATAAGTGTTCCCTATTCTAAAGTGTTACCAAAACGTTTTTTTTTTTTGGTGAAAATAGTAATGGCCCAGACTTTTGCACAGTACTGTACATGCAGCCAGTTGTTATCACAGGATGAACTCCTTCAGGATGATACAAGTCCTGATCAACATGTCAGGGTTTATTCTGTGATAAGCAGCTGGATGTACATTATCCCTTCCATAAAGTAAATGTGAATTAATGTGATGTGTTGCTTGTAAAAGTAAAAACACAAGAGACAGAGACATTGATCATGTGATGCTGGACGACTGTGAGCTGAAGCTGGAATCTGCACTGATTTACCAGCGTTTTCCTACAATCTGACCAAGACAATTTTCAAATTGAAATGATTCACTATTACTTATGTAATTAATAAAGCAGTTATTGTTGTATAAAGCTGTGACAGTGTGCTTTTGTTCTCTTTCCTCCTTTGTGTTAAACATTTTAATCAAATTCACATTTCATTCTGATACAAAGCTTTTTCTGCAATAAAGCTTGATGATAATTCGCTAATCACCTTTCACAAATATTTGAAAGTATATATTTTTTTCACATATCAGAGGTAAATGAAGATCTTTTTAATGTCACAAAGTGATGTTCACTCACTTCAGTTTACAGTTTGAGTCTTGTAGCACATCAATGAGCTGCTGCTTTGAGTCTCCAATCATATTGTTTCTCAGATCAAGCACTTTTAGAAACTGCAGGGCTTTTGTCAAAGACTGAGTTAAAGAAGGAACATCTGTAATGCCACAGTTATTTAGACTAGAAAGAGACAAACAGAGGAAGAGAGATCATCTTACAAACAAATCATTAAGGTAGAGAATTTTACACAATATAATGTGAACTCAAACTCAAAGAGACACTGAGTATAACATGTTTTGTTTTAAACTGTTTAAGTGATTTTAAGCATTTTGATTCTTGTATGTGAATGTTACTGACCTCAGTTTCTCCAGTTTACAGTGTGAATCCTTCAGTACGTCACATAAGTGATTCACTCCTGTGTTTTTTATTTGATTCCAGTTCAGGTCCAGCTCTCTCAGGTGTGATGGGTTTGATTTCAGAGCTGAAGTCAGGATGAGACACTGTTTCTCTGTAATACTGCATCCAAACAGACTGAAAACAGAAAGAGAAAAGACAATGAATCAGATCCATGTTAAGTTCTCGTGTGAGTTAAATGCATCATGAATAAATGCCATACAGTCACTAATACACCAGCAAAATCATGGAGACTTGGGGTGCTTTCACACCTGGCCTGTTGTTTCGGAACCTGGCGCGTTTCCCCCCTTAGCTCAGTTCGTTTGGGCATATGTGAACACGGCAATTGTGCTCGGATCCGCGCCAAAACAATCGGTCCGAGATCGCCTGAATGAGGTGGTCTCGGCTCGATTGAAAACGAACTCTGGAGCGGTTCGGTTGTAGTGAGAAAGCAATCCGATCCAACGGACCAAGCTATATCAGTGTATGATGAGTAATTACGTAAGATCCATGAAAAGCATTAGCTTTGTTGTTTTGCTAATACCTCAAAATGAACCTGTGAATGTCTGTGGTTGAGCACGTCTACACCATTCAAAATCAAAGCACACACTTTCATTTTATAATGCCGTTTTATTGCTCTAGTAGGTGCATTTTAAAAACATTTTCCCCATTAATCCTGTATTACTGCTCAAAATGATAAATTATTATAATGACAGCTACAAAAAAACACCAAAAAAACAATAAGCCTGCAAAGCTGTTGTCGTTCCATCCTGACAGATGACAGCCATGGAATCCCGGAAAATAAACCGTGGAACTTTGACCAATGAGAGAACAGTTTACTCGCACGTGACTTGTATTAACAAATTTGGTCTGTTTAGAAATGCATTAACTAATAGTATTTCTGAAGTTTTCTTCAGATGGAGAAATGCCAGAAGGTGCAGTGCTAGAAATTATGTGACATGAACCCAACGGTCTTAAACTAAACAGAAAACTTTAATCTCACTGTAACTGCTGTACAGTATAATGATACTAACTATAGATTCTCCAGCTTGCATTGTGGGTTCATCAGTAGATCACTGAGGTTTTTCACTCCAGAGTCTCCAGGTTCATTCCTGCTCAGGTTCAGCCCTCTCAGGTGTGATGGGTTTGATTTCAGAGCTGAAGTCAAGATGAGACACTGTTTCTCTGTAATACTGCATCCAAACAGACTGAAGACAGAAAAAGACAATGAATCAGATCTATGTTAAGTTCATGTGTGAGTTAAATGCATCATGAATAAATGCCATACAGTCACTAATACACCAGCAAAATCATGGAAACTTATAATATATGAACAAACGAACCAAGAAAGGAGCATTTGAGAAAACTAGTTACAATTCAAGTCTGGATCCGTCCTCACTCAACAAATTTGAATTTTACCAACGTAAAGTAATATATAGGATCAATATAGAAACAATAGAAACATTAACAATATAAATGGTCTATTTCGCATTTTTAAACAAAGAAAATCTTATACATGAATAAATAATTTTAAGCCATTTTAGTGTAGTTTGCAATCTCTAAATATACAAAAATATACATTTCGCCTAATAAAAGATTTAGTGAAAAGTAACATTAGTCCAGTATAATAACTGGACAAATTTTTCTTCAGATGGAGAAATGCCAGAAGGTGCAGCGCTAGAAATTATATGACATGAACCCAGCGGTCTTAAACTAAACAGTAAACTTTAATCTCACTGTAACTGCTGTACAGTATAATGATACTAACTATAGTTTCTCCAGCTTGCATTGTGGGTTCATCAGTAGATCACTGAGGTTTTTCACTCCAGAGTCTCCAAGTTCATTGCAGCTCAGGTTCAGCTCTCTCAGGTGTGATGGGTTTGATTTCAGAGCTGAAGTCACAGCAGAACAACCTTCATCTGTCATTTCACAGTCTTTTAACCTACATTGGCAGAAAAAAAAAAAATAAGACAAGAACATTTAAGCATGAATATCATCATCGTTTATTTCACCAGATCCCAAAATACTAATGTAAAAAAACTTTTTTTACAAATATACTGTGAACTCAGACTTATCATGATAGATATTGAGTATAAAGTGTTTTGTTTTAAACTGTTTAAGTGATTTTAAGCATTTTGATTCTTGTATGTGAATGTTACTGACCTCAGTTTCTCCAGTTTACAGTGTGAATCCTTCAGTACGTCACATAAGTGATTCACTCCTGTGTTTTTTATTCGATTCCAGTTCAGGTACAGCTCTCTCAGGTGTGATGGGTTTGATTTCAGAGCTGAAGTCAGGATGAGACACTGTTTCTCTTTAATACTGCATCTATACAGACTGAAAACAGAAAGAGAAAAGACAATGAATCAGAAGTATGATTACAATTAACTAACTAACTAACTAAAACGAACATTTAAATACACTTACCGACATTGTAACAATACAAGTTGAGAATCCCAAATTTACCCTTTATGATGCAATTTAAATTGTTTCTGTTTACTCACTATTGTCATAACACTTTAGTCTCAAAGACCAATGTTCAAAACAAAAAACAATTACAAGTCAAACTCATAGACAGTTTGCTGTTAAACGTTTGTGTGCGATTGTCAAACAAGATTCTGCTTTTCACATATTTTAATTTAGGGAATAAAAGTATACCCATAAGCAGAAGACATTTCAAACAAGTTTTGAAAAAGGAAGTTAATTGGCTTAGTGCTGCAGTGATCAGAAAATCTGAAGTTGATACCGATTCACTGATTCTTAAAATGCCCTTGTTAAACTTTTACAATTTACAGTATATTTTGCACCAAAACTAGACATTTTACATTTTGTGAAACAAACAATAAATTGAAAGCAGACCCCCCTCAATCCCCAAATTAAAACCATTCAATTTCTCAATTACATATTAATTCACAGTAGAGCTGTTGCGATTCGTCGATTTTAGTCGACTAACCGCAAAAGACCGGAAGTGCCGCATTTCACAGACGAGAATCCATAAAACACATTATTAGACTATTTTCTAAGGCTGCATGATATTAAACCTATTTAAAAATCATATTAAGCATAATTGTGAATTCCCAAAGCTATGATTTAATTAAATAATTATATGCGATGCAGTTCTAACATGTGCTTTAATTATTTACATGCGTGTAGGTTAAGTACGTGCGTCTCACAGCGGCTCCGTTCACAGTAGTTCCACAGAAACTTATTTACATGTGTGGAGCGTCTCAAACTGCATCTCTGCATGTTGTTGTGAGTAACGTTCATCTGGGAATGCAACGTGCGCCATTTCATCAGATTTGTAAGGTAAATCATTTATAAACCTGTGCAAACACAGGAGAATACATCGCGATTTCAAAATAAAAGCTCAAATCCTCACTCTGAGTTAACACGTTTTGATGTTGTGGCGGGCTGAAGAATCACACGACAGGGTCAGGTGCAACAAAGACCCCGGAGGGTGTAATTTATTGAATAAGGTGCAGGTTAGAAGGTGGAAGTGCCAACTTGTCTCGTGCTCCAGTGCTGTGCTGAGTGATCCGCCTCTTTCCTCCGTTTGCTGTGCTCCGTGCTCTGTGCTTCGTGTTTCAAACGGCGGGTTGGTCGGTCACGCGCTGCTGTCTGGGGGAGAGAACAAAACACTGTTAGTTTCCTTCCTGCTGGAGACATCTCTCCTCCTCGCACCCGCTGAAGCTGCTTTTGAAGCCCTTGCTTGATGGGCTTCAGCTGGTGCCGATCAGCCCGCGGTGATTGTGTGCAGGTGTTCCTCCTCCGTTGCCAGGGCGACACTGATAGGTGCTCGGGACGTTTGTCACACCCCCCCCCCCAAGTGTCGTCCTGGTCCCGCTAAACAGGGGGGACCCGCGAAAGCTGTCCACAGCCACGAGAGTCCGTCAGCGTTGGCGTTGGCCACCCCGGCCCGATGACGTACGTCGAAGTGGAAGTCCTGGAGCGCCAGGAACCAACGAGTCACCCGGGCATTGGTGTCTTTCGCCCGGGCCATCCACTGTAGGGGGGCATGGTCCGTGACCAGGGTGAACTTGCGGCCTAAGAGATAGTACCTCAGCTCCAGGACTGCCCACTTGACGGCCAACGCTTCCTTCTCGACCGCGGCGTATCGTTGTTCCGTTGGGGACAGCTTTCGGCTGATGTATATCACCGGGTGTTCCTCATCGTTCTGTACCTGGGAGAGAACGGCTCCCAACCCGGTGTTGGAGGCGTCCGTCTGTAACAAGAAGGGACAGTTATAGTTAGGTGCGCGCAACACTGGCTGGAAGCCCGGAGCAGGTGGGGTCGGAGCAGGACGTCCATCAACCTCTGGAAGGTCGCTGGTGCCCCGTGAAGGCCGAAGGGGAGAACCCGGTACTGCCAGTGGCCACTTGGGGTAGAGAATGCAGTCTTCGGCTTAGCCTCATCCGTGAGGGGGACTTGCCAATAGCCCTTGGTCAGGTCTAAGGTGGAGATGAACCGGGCTCTCCCCAGGCGATGCAGCAGTTCATCCACACGGGGCATGGGGTATCCGTCAAATTCGGAGACCTGGTTGAGGCGGCGGAAGTCGTTACAGAACCGGAGGGTGCCGTCCGGTTTCGGGACCATTACGATGGGGCTGGCCCAAGGGCTGCGGGAAGGCTCAATCACGCCCAACTTCAGCATCTCCTGTACCTCCTCCTCGATGGTGTGTCGCCGAGCCTCAGGGATACGGTAGGGACGCTGCCTGACGATGATTCCAGGCGGGGTGCGGGCGTCATGTTGTAACACGTTGGTCCGCCCAGGGCGAGGGGAGAACACATCCGAGAATTGACCGACCAGATGTTGCAGCTCCGTCTTCTGGGCGGCCGTCAGTTGGGTGCTGATGTCTACAACCACGGGGTCAATGGTGGCCAGAGCGGATAGCTGGGCCCTAGTCCCCTCCCAACGTTTCAGTAGATTAATGTGGTACAGTTGTTCCGGATGCGGATGTGTCGGATGCGGTAGGTCACTGGCCCCACTCGCTCTGTGATGGTGTACGGCCCCTGCCACTGCGCCAGGAACTTGCAGGCGGACGTAGGGACGAGGACCAGGACGCGGTCTCCGGGCTGGAACTCCCGTGGTTGGACCGCCCGGTTGTAGTGACGCTGTTGGGCTTCTTGGGCTTTAACCAGATGTTCCCTTACGAGCGGCATGACCCGTTCAATCCTCTGCCTCATGTCCCGGACGTGCTCGATCGTAGACCGATGGGCGGATGGCTGCTGCTCCCAGGCCTCTTTGGCAACATCGAGGAGGCCGCGGGGCTGCCGGCCGAAGAGGAGTTCGAATGGGGTGAAACCCGTGGAAGCCTGGGGAACCTCCCGGATGCCGAACAGGATGTAGGGCAGCATTCGGTCCCAGTCGCGTTTGTCGTCAGCAGCCACCCGACGGAGCATTTGCTTCAACGTCTGGTTAAATCGTTCCACCAGCCCATCGGTCTGTGGGTGGTAGACTGTGGTGCGGAGCTGCTTAACTTGGAGAAGGCGGCACAGGTCGGCCATCGTCCGGGACATGAAGGGGGTGCCCTGGTCGGTCAATATCTCCTTGGGAATGCCGACCCGGCTACACAGTAGGAAGAGCTCCTGGGCTATCGCCTTAGAGGTGGCCTTTCGGAGTGGGAGAGCTTCGGGGTAGCGGGTCGCATAATCCACGATGACCAGGATGTGTTCGTGGCCCCGAGCGGACTTAGGCAGCGGTCCCACCAGATCCATCCCTATCCGCTCGAAGGGCACCTCAATTATAGGCAGCGGAATCAGCGGGGTGGGGGAGGGGTTCGTGGTGCCGTGCGTTGTCACACCGGGCACGCCTGGCAGAACCCCTTGACGTCTGCGTCTAGTCCGGGCCAGTGGAAGCGGTCCCGGATCCTGCTGATGGTATTCTGGGCGCCCAGGTGGCCAGCCATCGGATGGGAGTGAGCCAGCTCCATGATAGCCTCCATTTTCGTTCGAGGCACCACCAAAATTTTACCTCCTCCCCTCTCCGCTGTGCGACACAGTACAGCAAGCCATTCTGGACAATGAAGTGAGGGGTGGGGTGAGGCAGCGGTTGGGTCTCCTATCCTTCTATTACCCTCACTTGTGCCCAGCAATGTTTTAGCCGGTCGTCCCCGAGTTGTTCCTTTGCGAACGATCCCCCTCCCTTAACCTGTTGGAACACATCGAAGAAAAGGTTAGAAGATTGGGAGGGGGACTCACCGTCTCGGGCGCTGTCGGTTGCCAGCAGAGCAGGGCGTCGGTGGGGACAACGGCTGGCTCTCCTTTTCCGGCGGTTCCCGGCAGGGCTGGCAGGTTGGCGAACAGCGGCGTACAGCTGGTCAAACCCCGGCCAGTCTCGTCCGAGCAGTACCGGTACCGGGAGGTCCTCGACGATGCCCACTTCAATGGGCCAGGTGCCGGGGCTGGCAGAGATGTTGACCCGCCTCGCTGGAACCTCCCGGGTGTCGCCGTGAACGCAGGTGATGGGAAGGCGCGATTTGGTCCCGACATTCGGGGGAAGGACGGCCGGTTGGACCAGGCTGACAGCGCTGCCTGAGTCGAGGAGGGCCCGGTACGGACATCCATTCACCTTGACCTCGGCCTGCAGGCCCTCCGGTGGTAGTTCCCGATGGACGAGGCAACCTGCCAGCCAGGCGCGTGGGGGTGAGCGAGGTGGCTCCGTGGGCATGGGCTCATCGTGGGTGCCTCATACAGATGTTGGTTGTTGCTGCAGTCTCTCGGATGTTGTGTCTTCTGTTGTTTTCTCTTTTTGTCAGCAGGTATCGAAGCAAATTGTCTGGTTTTGTTTTTTTGTTTGTTTTATTTATTTTTTTCTTTTTTTTCTTTCTTCTCTCTCTTGTTTTCTCTGTCCCCTGGTCTTGTCTGTCACAGTGTGGTTAAATAATTAAAAATTAAAAATAAGATAAATAAATAAATAAATAAATAAAATAAATAAATAAAATAAATAAATAAATATTAAAAAAAAAAAAAAGGCTGTGAATGATGATAGCATAGCCACACATACGTACTGTCATGTGTTATCTGTGTTACTGACAGGCCGAAAAAAAAAAAAAAAACACAGATAACATCAGTCAGCTCGCCTCGGCTACTGCAATCTTCCTCACTGTATTTACAGACAAAATATATCAAACACCACTGCCTCTTTTATTTTTCATTTAAACATATTAATAGCCGCAGAAATGTAGTTCAGGAAATGTACATTACAATGAAACGAAATATTATATCAAACATTGCCTGTTTTCATTTTCATTTTAACATATTAATAGAACAATAAAATAAAGACCAAAGATTACCTGTTAGATTTACCCAAACAAATTATATCTTACGTTTAACCACTACAGAGACATCAGTGCCAGCAGCAAATGTCAGAAGGACTAGCCGAGGTTATGCTCCTCTCTTCGGGATACATGAGCACTGAGCGCCCGGTGATCGCATGGAGCTCACGTCTCCGAAATCGGTGAAGCACATTTTCAAATAGGCACTGTTTTTTTAAATAAACCCCAGATTTGTGTTTTAAACAACTACATTCTCGTCTGAAATACACGTGTCCAGTGTAGGCAGGCTTTAGCTGTTGTAGACACGGCGTTACTCACCTATCAAGAAGAAAAAAAGCAACCTCGGCGTTCGATCGCAGGCCTTCCGCTCCTCGAGTTCTCTTCAGCACTGGAAAGCTGATCCGATATTTACATGGATCCTACTTCTTGCCTTATCGTTCCGCAGAAGTTTTCTTCTTTTGTTTTTTTATCCACCATCTCTATCGTTCTGTCGCTCGGCTGTTCACTGAACGCTCTCTCCTCCATATCATGAGTAGACACGGCCCTCACTGCTGAGTGGCTACAAGTTTGTTTTTGGTACTCGGCCCCAACTCAGTTTTCTAAAACGTTGCTTACCCTGCCTTTATAGTCGACTGAAATTCGAGTCATATGTTTGAGGGCGGGGGGCAAAATGCATTACCAAGAGTCAAGTCAGACATTCGTCAGTCATAAATACTGACGTTAACACACAGGGAAAATGTGTAATGGACACCTCGCAGATACAAAAATAATGTTTTGTTTTAATTAAGAGATAGTTAAAATTAAACATCAGCGAAACTAAGAATTCACAACATTTTTTTACAATAGTGCTGTCATTATAACATTATGTATATGACAGTAGTTAATAATAATGTTCTGCATTTCAGTTGAGCTGCACGCGCTGAAGAGGACCACGTAGAATGAAGCATTTAGCAGGTTTTTAATAATTAGGATTTAACTCATCATTTATCTCATATAGAATACGCTTCATTATTTATACAACATAACGTTAATATTACGACTTGCAGGCTATTTGCACAAGGACGCGTTCTTCACGCAACAACGTCCAGAAACACGGCAACTAAACTCAAATAATTCACAGCGTTTTATTTTAATAGTGTTCCCATCATTATGCAGTCCCAGTCATAGTTATTAAAGGGGACCTATTATGCTCCTTTTTACAAGTTGTAAAATAAGTCTTTGATGTCCCCAGAGTCTGTATGTGAAGTTTTAGCTCAAAATACCCGACAGATAATTTTTTAATAGCATGTTAAAATTGCCACTTTTAGGGAACGAGCCCAAACGCTCTGATATTGAGTGTGTTGCTTTAATGCAAATGAGCTGTTGCACCCGGAGAAGAGGGCGGAGCTTCAAGAGCTCAAGCTCCGCATTAGCAGTGCTAGCCTTTGCAAATAAACATTCCACGATTAGTACAAGCCTGTTATCTTTACAGAAAACTACTCCGATTCAAAGTCAGTCATCTGATTATACTGTGCATAATAAATTTGTGTTTATGAATTACACCAGTGGTTCTCAAAGTGTGGGGCGTGCCCGCCAGGGGGGGCGCACGAGTATTGCAGGGGGGGCGCGGGCCATCGGCAGAAAAAGAAAATAAATAAAACAGTAAACAGCCAAAGGACGTAACATAGAATGGGAGATGGATCGGTTTGTGAAAGGGAAGAGAAAAGCCATAGATGAAGTCGCACAGACCCAGGCAGGTGCTGTTCATTCAAAAGCTAAATGCAGAAAATATGACAGGGCATATGCATTCTTGCTCTCGGCTTCACTCACCGGACGCGCGGCTCGCACCGCAACAGCTCTACACTGGACACGACAAATCGACCGTTGTAAATAATTTTACTTTGTGTCAGTACGTCATAACTAAACCGAGGCATCAGTTTAATGTCGGGGATTGTCGCGCCGCGCCGTATCCAGTGTGTAGACAGCATCACTTATAATGGGTTCTGCTGTAACTTATTTTGCCGCTTGCATCCGGTGTAGACACGGTGTTAATTTCGTTGGTGAGGAGGAAAGGCCTCTGTGTGTCCTATGCCTTTAGCGGACAGCATGAAACCCACAAAAATAAATAAATAAGATAACAGAGAGAACAGAGAGAATAATAATAACAGTTATTCACTCTATTCTATTTTTCAATGTTTCAAGTGATGCAGGTGTTTTTTCCCCCCCTGTAGGTATTTTAAATAAAAAAATAAATTAATTTTTCATAATGTTTAGTGAAATTAGTTGGGATGGGGATTCAGGAGGGGGGGCGCTAGATTTTTTTATAGGTTTAAAGGGGGACGCGACCAAAAAAGTCTGAGAACCACTGAATTACACCGACAGGGAGCACAGCACCATAAAAATAACAACATAGCTGGTCTCATGCTATCACAAACTTTATAAGTCCCACTTGTGATTATGAGCTCAACAAACTCAAGCGATCGACTCACACTGCTTTCAGATGCAACTTTTAACCACCACGTTCCTATTCACGATCATTAATGAAGACAACACCAGTGAAAACACACAGAGACAATGGTAGCTTTAGCCTTACAGAGTGACAAGAAGCTCTTTCAGAAAGGCAATTTGGAAAACAAACGCGTGATACTTACTTTGTCTGGAGCTGACGTTCACGCACGAAGCGTTGGTATTGATTCCTACACGTATTGGGGACTATACCGATTTTTTTCCAGGATATTTCCTCAGAAAATGAAACCACAGTGTCCACAATGGCTCAGATAGAGTAGTCTCTATGGAGACTACTATGTTCGTTAGTGCATCCCAAAACACAACACTTGAAAAGCCTCTTTGGCACTGACATTGTATATCTCCAGCAGCTACTATAATCAGTAGTTAATGGCGGAGGCGGACGCAGCTTCTCACTCAGGGGCAGCGTCACTAATGGGCGGGATTTATTCCCCTCAGTGACATGAACAGAGGGAGAATCTGAAACAGCTCATTCTGAGAGACTGTTTATGATTTTATTAGATTATAAATAAATGAGTGGGTGGATTTTTACCATTATATGCTGGATGTTTTCACACACTGCAGCCACACAATTGTGTTCAAACTAGGGGTCGACCGATTATCGGCCTGGCCGATTCTCGCCGCCGATATTAAGCATTTTTATGATTATAGGTATCGGACATTTTCAAAATCGATGTGCCGATAAAATAATTTAATTTTGAAACGCGCGGTTTTTACTACACACACACACACACACACGACGCTTGCGGTGCTTTCAGCATCTGCCGTCTCACTAAATGAGGACATAAATACATGAACAACATCCCTAGAACTGCTCTGAGAGTTACTTCATCAGCATTTGATCGTTTCATTTGAGTAAAACGATCATCATATCATCATACAGAAACTTAAGAGGTCCTCATGGCAACCCGTCAAAATAAAAGTTTGGTTTATCTACTAATACTACTACAGCAATTACAACTTTTGTTTAAAAGAATAATCACACAATATGCTATTTCTTCCATGTTTTCATTTTAATAGTAAACCCATTTGTTTGCCAAAAATAGAGTTTAACTCTCATTTGATTAAAAGATAAATGAAATTAATGTTTTATGCCTTCATTTGCACTGCACTGTAAATTAAAACTAATGGAAATTACTGTCACATAGGCTAAGACTAAGATACTGTCACATAGGCCAAGATTAAGATATAGGCTATTGAACCAAGTGTGCCTATAACAGGCTATTAGTGTTATAGTTTCATTAAAATAGTTGCGGTCTTCTTAAGGAGCTATGAAGACAATTAAATTATTTACACTTATTATATACATTGTGCTTTTTAAGTTAATCAATTGATGTGCATTAGATGATGAATTGAATAGTCACCTCTTGTAGGTTATAATTTAATCATCAGAAAATAATTAATGAAGAATTATGAGAGGTTATGCTATTACACATACATTTCCAACATGTAAATTAGTGAAGCCAAATACTTACATTTCCCCAAGCTGTTTAGCTGTAGAACAGTATTCATAGGCTTAATCATGATGAAGCATACAGTGGCCTAGGGCTGCACGATATATTCCATGCGATAGTCATGTGCATCTCGTCAGTAAAGCCGGTTCTGTGATTAGCAGTAAATCTCCATCACCTGCTTTCAGATGGAGTGGCATTTAATACACAGAGCCGTAGTTCACGGACAAGCTACGCAATATCACGTTCATTATCGAAGGCGATTCATCGGTGATTATGAGCACGAATTGCGTAGCTTGTCAGTGAACTACGGCTCTGTGTATTAAATGCCGCTCCATCTACTGGGTTGGAAAGCATGTGATGGAGATTTAATACTAATCACAGAACCGGCTTTACTGAAGAGATGCACATGACAATCGCATGCAATATATCGTGCAGCCCTACAGTGACCCCACTTTTAACTCTCTCTTTATATTACCCTTATTGTAGATGGATGCATGGAGGAAGACAAGAGTAAGAAGTGCAACCAACACCAGGGAAGGCAGTTTTTGTCAGAGCCCTTGTTATTCTTAATTTTGACATTAATTGTCATTTTTACACCAGACATATATCGGTTCAAAATATCGGTTATCGGTCTACTTGGTCTGTAATAATCGGCATCGGCATCAGCCCTGAAAAACGCATATCGGTCGACCCCTAGTTCAAACACCTTATAAAAGTGATTTTTGCATAATAGGTCCCTTTTAATATTTTGCATTGTTTGTACTGCCTGCCGAAGAGATAATCACCGTTACTGCAATGAAGCATTTTACTGCAGCGTAACTCAACCAAATGCATCTTATACGAGATAAATAATATAAACTATATAAACCGGCTGAAATGTTTTGAAATCACTTGTACCCTACCTGATCGAAAAAATCCAGTCTCTCACTCTCACTGCCTGTGTCAGTTTGAGTTTTGTTAAAGATTTAAATCCCTGCCACCAAGATGCTCCTCTGTCTGTCACTGATTATGGAAAGTGGAACTTAAATCTATAGGGGTGGTTAGATTTATTCATGTACGTTAAAATAGGCCTATTTATTTGAAGTTTCTTTCTTTTCAGATTGTTATTTAAAGCATTATCATAATAGGCTGTATATTAAATTATTGGGAGAAAACCGGTAGTTCTATGTGAAATCAGATATTTGGGCATCCATATAGCCAAAAAGGCATGATCATAACACCCCGCGAATATTCAACTGTGAGATTGGGAGTCGAATCAGGCTCCTCCTATCGAAGCATCGAATCGTCGACTATTCAAAGTCACCCCTACTTCCCATTATTGTGGCTCTGTGTGATGCTGAGAAAAAAACTGCTCTGATACAACAAAATATTAGCATTACAGTAACACTACTATTAAAATTAATGCAAGATTTCAAATAAATGAACAATACTCACGTCAGTGTGTTGAGTTGACAGTGTTTATCCTGCAGTAGAGCAGAGATCTGATTCACTTGTGTGTCTCCTAGTTCACGCTCACTCAGATCCAGCTCTGTCAGGAGTAAAGGGTTTTTACCCACAATTCCAGACACATATTGACAGCCTTCATCTGCAGCAGGACCCAAAAACCTGGAGAAGAGAAGATGAAGGAGGATATAGTTAACAATGTCAATCTCATTACAGAACAGACTGATAAACAAGAGATAAGATTAATTATTGTTCTAATATAAGCTGTAGTTACATTTAACACTTCTTTGAACACTTAAATACACAAATATATAAATATTTGAAACCAAAGTCTAATCGTACTAGATCATGATTTCAGTACGAATACAGAGAGTGAAATTAAAGCCTCAAGATCATTCTGGATTTTAAGCAGGAGGAGTGAGAAACGTCAGCACAGAGAAAACTGGCTTGTGAAACCGAATATTTGTGATCATCTGGAGACTCATAGACCTGCTGTAGAGATACAGTGATAGAGTCAATCCAAGCTTGATGGAAATTAAACTACAGCGTGTTCAGAAACATTTAAAGGGGTCTTGATTTGAGAAAGCATACTTTCCTTCATCTTTTGACATGTAAGAGGTCATTGCGCTATAAAAACATACTGTAAGTTTCAGAACTCAATTTCCTTGTTGGTCCAAAAACACTTTTATTGAAACCAAGCTGCAAAAATGACTCATTTTAGATTTTGTGTCATACTCAGTATAATAATAGTGTGATAAAAGACGCTTCTGCAGAATCAGATCAACGCCTACTTCTGCATCGTCACATTTTTAGCCCACTGGCATGTTAGTAAGATGAGAAGAGAGATACAGGATCACTGGACTAAAAATATCATTACCTTCCAGGATCCTAATGCTAGGAAAAGGGTTATTTTACTACAAAAATGTCTCAATAGAGCATTAATTGTTTGTTCGAAACATTTCACTGTGGATTCTATGGTAAATCAATCACAGTTTGGGGCAGACTTTGGAAACATAATTTTACTGTAAGATATTGACCCGACAGTAATGCCACAACATGAAAATGTTCATTTTAATGCCTAATCTGTGATCAGTGATTTCTGATGTGTAATGATTCATGTACAGAGTCAAACGTTCTTTGTCTCAAAATAATTTATTGCTGAAGTTGATCAGTGTTCATCACGTGTGTCATCGGCTACAATGCTTATCGCTGCAACCGTTCATAATGTGGTAATCAACACTTTTAACGATTAGTTAATCTTGACCGCTATAATAGCAAAAAAAACACAAACAAACAAAAAAACATAGTAAACTGTTTCAAAATATTTCCACATGTAACAGTTTTTTCATATTCAAAAATGGTAGCCAATCACAGCAGTGGATGTTTACATTGAAGTCTCCGAGCAGATACGCCCCTATAAATAGAGCGTTTAAATCAGAGAGCTAAAATCAGGGTAGAAAATGGACTTTTATTTCCAAATATGACAATTTTTATGTAAAAATCAAACTATCATTATAAGTGCTCCTCAGGAAACATCATAAAATAAAAAAAATGCAGTTTAGGACCCCTTTAACCAATTTGATTAAAAGGTTATCTAGAATTGTGCATGTTAATGATCAAGGTTATCATACTCCAGAATAGCAGCACATCTACTGACCCATAATGACTATTTGACCTGTATCTTGTGCCACAACTAAACAGTGTTGACATTTATCAATAATCACAGCATTTGATCTTTCAACTTTGATAACTTTTGATGCAACAAACTGTGCAGCTATATTACAAAAAAAAAAAAATCATTAATATTTAGCCTGCAGATAATTTATTTTATATTATTTCATCACGTCTCACCTCAGTGTCTTCAGTTGACAGTTTGGATCCTGTAATAAATCACTGAGCTGCTTCACTCCTGATTGTCCAGGATCATTTCCTGTGAGATCCAGCTCTATCAGGTGTGAAGGGTTTGATCTCAGAGCTGAAGCCAGAGCTTTATAACCTTCTTCAGTGATACTGCAGTCTGAAAGTCTAGAAAAAATATCACTATTGCATCTGCATAATCTACACTAATATAAAAAAATCATATAAATTTATGTAACCCCCCCCCCAAACAATCCCATAAGATTTCTCATTTACATATTAATTCACAGTGACAGTATTTAATACAATATGTGGTCCCACTTTATATTAGGTGGCCTTAACTAATCAATCATTTGATTGCACTTATTGTGTACATACATATTTTTACATTGTAATTACATTTTTAAAAATACCTGCATGTAATTACATCTGTAATTAATTTCTGTAATTACATTTATAGTTACACTGTTGACCCATCCCTTACACTTTAACCCTCCCTTAAACCTACCCATACCACCCTAACCTGTCCCTAACCTTACCCGTATCCCACCTCAATAGCAGCAGAAGTGTTTTGCAATACAATATGAACACAATAAGTACATTGTACTTATTTTTTGATGCAAGTACATAGCAGTTAAGGCCACCTAATATAAAGTGGGACCCAGTATGTAATACAACCAGTAATACAATATGTAAAAATAGTGCAACTAAACTTCATAATAACTTCATACTTTTTCAAGACAGTTCATCTAACCAAAAGGACATTAATAAATGTATTTTCACAAGTATTAATGAAAATACACACTTAAGTTTCTCCAATCTGCACTGTGGATTTTCCAACAGATGACAGATCTTCTCTATTCCTGAGTTTCCTAGTTTATTCCCACTCAGATCCAGCTCTATCAGGTTTGAAGGATTTAAAGTAAACGCTGAAGTCAGAGCAGCACAACCTTCTTCTGTAATACTGTTATTATTCAGCCTGCAGAAAAAAAGTCAGGAAACATTATTCAGTTTATCTTGAAAACATTTTAATGAACAGCAATGACAGTCTTATCTTAACCAGTTAGTGAAAATATAACAACAGATAATGTTATTATTAAAGGGGTCCTATTATGCTCTTTTACAAAGTCTTGATTTTTTTGGGGGGTGTACTAGAACATGCTCTCATGCTTGGCGGTTCGAAAATCGCATTATTTTTCACACAATTTATATTATTACAATACCTCTCTCCCCAGCCTGACACAAACGACTCGATTAGTTCCGGGTTTGATGAAGGCCCGCCTTCCAAAAAACGAAATGTGTTGTGATTGGTTAGCTGTCCCAGTGCGTTGTGATTGAATAACAGCTTAGACGGTGTTTCCGTACTGCCCCGCCCCTTGCCAAAACAGCAAGTTCGTCAATATTGCTATATCAATTCAGACCTCGAGATTGAACAAGAGGATCGTGCAGAACCTTTGCACGTACGGATATTGCAAGACATATTAAAGTGGTAACGTTATTGTTTTTTTTGGCTAAATCACGTTTTAGATAGGATGTCAACAACAGCTTAAAAATAACTGCACTTACTATATAGACCTACAGATAAGTGCAACGGTGTATTATGTTTATTGTTCTTTAATTCTAACATTATAACATGAATTGCAGTGAAACTGTTATACTGTTGAATTTAGTTATACCATAGTCCCACAGACTTACACTAGCAGTCTTTCCAAGTAGGTATAACTGCAGACCGGAGATCTCCAAAATGGGGCGTGAACTCCAAAAGTGGGCAGAACCTCCAAATTGGGGCGGGGTCTCTTCCCGCAAAGACTTTCACCATTGGCTCTGGCTTCAGCCAATTGTTATTGACTTACATTTCAAAATAAAACTTTATAAATTAAACATTGTTTCTAGTTGATCGAAAATAAAATATGCTATATAAATCAATATTCTCCATGAGAGCAGAGCCCAAAGCTCGTGGCCAGTGGTGTTCGGACCGGAGTTTGAACCTCTGCTTCATGATATAAAGGGGAATCACCCACGTGCTCTCCCGGGAGCCGTCCCAGCGCAACGCAGGGGAAAGATTTTACTCTATCGCTTTGTTTTAATCAACGGGGATGTCCCGGGGCTTGAAATTCGCAGGGTAGGATGGGGTAGTGACGCTGGGTGTAACTAAAAAGGTGTCATTGTCCGGTGAGGTCCGGTTGGGGAGTTATGAAACGGAACGGCCTGGCTCAGAGATCTCATATCACATAATCTTATTAACTGCTTATCTCCTGAACTGCAACTTTCTTTTCAGCACCAATTTCACAGGTTAAGGTTAGGGTCAGGTGTGGGGTAGGTTTAGGGGTTAGCATTTTTTGTAGCATAGTGTAGGAAATTAAATTAACACTTTGATTGACACAACCAATAAAATCTTTTGAATCAGCTGTGGGGCGGAGTTTGCGCTGAAGTTGATTGGGAGAAAAAAAATTGTGCATGCGTGTCATGTGCCTGTCTGTCAATGGGAGGAAGCCACGCCCTATTTTGGAGCTCCCACCCCGTTTTGGAGTTCCCGCCCCCATTTGGAGATCTCCAGGCTGCAGTTATACCCTTCTCAGTCTTTGCGGCATATATGCAAATTAATTATCTGCCAGCGGGAGGCGCTGTTGGAGCAAGATAGATCGAGGTTTCCCCGGTAACGCTGTACACAAAGCAGAGCTCTGCTCACAAACGCTGCTTTATCAGACATTACATACAAGATGAAATGAAAATGACATCCAAAATTTTCTGAAAACAGTCGGTTTCCATCAGAAATACAGTGATAGAAAAACACCAGCAACAGGTTTCGATTTTGAAATGTGCAGCCAAGCCTTCTCCCCACCTGCCAACCATTACAATTTCCATAGGCGGGATTTATTTTTGTGATATCACAAATACACAGGGTTTCCGTGGGGTCTTAAAAAGTCTTAAATTTAGTTGTATCAAAATTAAGGCCTTAAAAAGTCTTAAATTGTACAAGAAAGTCTTAATTATGATTTCAAGAGGTCTTAAATTTAGAAACGGAAAGACCAGAATTATATGGCTGAATGTGACAATTAAACTTAAAAAGGCTATGATTTCATTAAAGAAACATGAGCGCTGCAAGTTCAAAGTCTGGTGCTGCGTGGCTTTGTGTTCTGTCTTTACCATAGACTGTAAAAAAACATGGACGTAGTGTCCGTGACGTCACTCGTAGGTTTCTGAAGAGCATTTTTGAAGCTTAAAGTGGGCGGAGCCGACCACCGCCATCTTGGCAGCGCGTCACCTCGTGTCACTCCCGGATAATCGAAAATGGGCAAAAAGGCGGGACGTGGGTGAAGCTGAGCTGAAACCACGCCCATCTATAGTGACAGCAGTGCTGCCGTGCAAAGACATAACGGGCAGCCAGCCTGGAGTTATACGGTAACTGTCCATTAAAGTCTACCGCGTTTAAATTACAGTGTGACTTGTGTACCTTTATATATCTGTCGGCACATTAGTCAAACAAATTAGATAGATCGCGATACAACAAACTGCTCCATATAACGACTAGATAACTTGGCAACACTAATTAATCGTAAATCATCTTTAAAGTGTTTTTTTTATAATGCAGATTATTCACTCAGTGCCAGCTGTCAGTCTGGGGCTGCACTGTACGCGAGGACTCAAATGCCGTGACAGCGTATCACACATAAAATCAATAACTGTTCGCAATTAAATACGTTTCCTTCCTTTTCTTGTAAGTCGATCAAATCCATTGCAATGAATTTCATCGGAGATGTTTAATTCACAATCATTCGGAGCATTATCCCTGCTGGCGTTCAGGCTGGTGTTTCACTCTCTGGAGAAGAGCGGCAATCCACCTGTCACTCAAGTGGCCACGCCCTTAATTATGCAGAACTTTAAGGCTTAATATAATTTAAACGGATGAGTTATAAAAAAAATCACAGTTGTCACGAAGGGCAAAATTAGCTATATAGACCAAAACCACTTTTTGTACCAGGCTGTAAACATTTTTTCTGCTGTAAAGTTTTACAGTCCCCATTTTAACATGGGGAGTCTATGGGATTGACTCCCTTTTGGAGCCAGCCTCCAGCGGCCAGTCGATGAATTGCAGTTTTAGTCACTTCCGTGTTGGTTTCAAGAGAGGGAGCGGGAGGTTGCCGCTTGGTCTTTACCGGGAAAACCGTTATATTTCAGCCAAACACGACACCTGCTGGCAAAGAATGAATCAGTTAACATAGGTTAAACTAGTGCGCATATGAGTTTCACTGCACGATTTAGTCTATTAAAATACATTTACAATGATCACATAATTTAAGATATGGGGGCAGAAAATGTATAGCCTATATTTATATCATTTCATATAGTTAATATCACACGAAGAGTGCCATTTATTTTCTCCAAAAATCAGCATGATTACAAATATGACATTGATTTTATGCAACAGTTCAATAAACAAGAAGTTAATATTAAGAGTTCTGAGGTCCTGCGCTGATCAGCTTGCTTGTTTGTTCACTTCGATCTTCAATGAGTCCCTTGCTACCTCTGTGGTTCCCACCTCCTTTAAAAAATCCATCATCATCCCTGTGCCTAAGAACAATAAACCCTCTTGCCTGAATGACTATCGACTAGTGGCCCTCACATCTATAGTCATGAAGGTTTTTGAGAGACTTGTTAAGAGCCACATTAGCTCATCCATCCCTGTTACATTGGACCCTCTTCAGTTTGCCTATCGTCCCAATAGATCAACTGATGATGCCATCTCTCACATACTCCACTCCTCCATCACACACATTGACAGCAGCAATGGGAACTATGCAAGGCTGCTGATGTGTAATGATTCATGTACAGAGTCAAATGTTCTTTGTCTCAAAATAATTTATTGCTGGAGTTTATCAGTGTTCATCACGTGTGTCATCGGCTACAATGCTTATCGCTGCAACCGTTCATAATGCGGCAATCAACACTTTTAACGATTAGTTAATCTTGACCGCTATAATAGCAAAAAAAAAAAAAAAACATGGTAAACGGTTTCAAAATATTTCCACATGTAACAGTTTTTTCATATTCAAAAATGGTAGCCAATCACAGCAGTGGATGTTTACATTGAAGTCTCTGAGCAGATACGCCCCTATAAATAGAGCGTTTAAATCAGAGCTAAAATCAGGGTAGAAAATAGACTTTTATTTCTAAATATGACAATTTTTATGTAAAAATCAAACTAACATTATAAGTGCTCCCCAGGAAACATCATAAAATAAAAAAAATGCAGTTTATGACCCCTTTAACCAATTTGATTAAAAGGTTATCTAGAATTGTGCATGTTAATGATCAAGGTTATCATACTCCAGAATAGCAGCACATCTACTGACCCATAATGACTATTTGATCTGTACTTGTGCCACAACTAAACATTGTTGACATTTATCAATAATCACAGCATTTGATCTTTCAACTTTGATAAATTTTGATGCAACAAATTATGCAGCTATATTACTAAAAAAAAAATCATTAATATTTAGCCTGCAGATAATTTATTTTATATTATTTCATCACGTCTCACCTCAGTGTCTTCAGTTGACAGTTTGGATCCTGTAATAAATCACTGAGCTGCTTCACTCCTGATTGTCCAGGATCATTTCCTGTGAGATCCAGCTCTATCAGGTGTGAAGGGTTTGATCTCAGAGCTGAAGCCAGAGCTTTATAACCTTCTTCAGTGATACTGCAGTCTGAAAGTCTAGAAAAAATATCACTATTGCATCTGCATGATCTACACTAATATAAAAAAATCATAAATTTATGTAACCCCCCAAACAATCCCATAAGATTTCTCATTTACATATTAATTCACAGTGACAGTATTTAATACAATATGTGGTCCCACTTTATATTAGGTGGCCTTAACTAATCAATCATTTGATTGCACTTATTGTGTACATACATATTTTTACATTGTAATTACATTTTTAAAAATACCTGCATGTAATTACATCTGTAATTAATTTCTGTAATTACATTTATAGTTACACTGTTGACCCATCCCTTGCACTTTAACCCACCCTTAAACCTACCCATACCACCCTAACCTGTCCCTAACCTTACCCGTATCCCACCTCAATAGCAGCAGAAGTGTTTTGCAATACAATATGAACACAATAAGTACATTGTACTTATTTTTTGATGCAAGTACATAGCAGTTAAGGCCACCTAATATAAAGTGGGACCCAGTATGTAATACAACCAGTAATACAATATGTAAAAATAGTGCAACTAAACTTCATAATAACTTCATACTTTTTCAAGACAGTTCATCTAACCAAAAGGACATTAATAAATGTATTTTCACAAGTATTAATGAAAATACACACTTAAGTTTCTCCAATCTGCACTGTGGATTTTCCAACAGATGACAGATCTTCTCTATTCCTGAGTTTCCTAGTTTATTCCCACTCAGATCCAGCTCTATCAGGTTTGAAGGATTTAAAGTAAACGCTGAAGTCAGAGCAGCACAACCTTCTTCTGTAATACTGTTATTATTCAGCCTGCAGAAAAAAAGTCAGGAAACATTATTCAGTTTATCTTGAAAACATTTTAATGAACAGCAATGACAGTCTTATCTTAACCAGTTAGTGAAAATATAACAACAGATAATGTTATTATTAAAGGGGTCCTATTATGCTCTTTTACAAAGTCTTGATTTTGTTTTGGGGGTGTACTAGAACATGCTCTCATGCTTGGCGGTTCGAAAATCGCATTATTTTTCACATAATTTATATTATTACAATACCTCTCTCCCCAGCCTGACACAAACGACTCGATTAGTTCCGGGTTTGATGAAGGCCTGCTTTCCGAAAAACGAAATGTGTTGTGATTGGTTAGCTGTCCCAGTGCGTTGTGATTGAATAACAGCTTAGACGGTGTTTCCGTACTGCCCCGCCCCTTGCCAAAACAGCAAGTTCGTCAATATTGCTATATCAATTCAGACCTCGAGATTGAACAAGAGGATCGTGCAGAACCTTTGCACGTACGGATATTGCAAGACATATTAAAGTGGTAACGTTATTGTTTTTTTTTGGCTAAATCACGTTTTAGATAGGATGTCAACAACAGCTTAAAAATAACTGCACTTACTATATAGACCTACAGATAAGTGCAACGGTAATATGTATTGTTTATTGTTCTTTAATTCTAACATTATAACATGAATTGCAGTGAAACTGTTATACTGTTGAATTTAGTTATACCATAGTCCCACAGACTTACACGAGTTTCACTGCACGATTCGGTCAATTAAAATACATTTACAATGATCACAATTTAAGATATGGGGCAGAAAATGTATAGCCTATATTTATATCATTTCGTATAGTTACTATCACACGAAGAGTGCCATTTTTTCTCTCCAAAAATCAGCATGATTACAAATATGACATTGGTGTTATGCAACAGTTCAATAAACAAGAAGTTAATATTAAGAGACTTGTTTTAGACACTATATTTCCTGCTTTTGCTCTATTTCTACAACAAAAATCATTACAAACACAGCCACAGAACTGTTTTGCGTCTCTGAGCAACATGACGGTGATTTTTTCCTGAATTAATCAACCTTTTAAATGATTCGGTTCAGTCTCAATGACTCACTTACAGTATAAACACTGACTTACTGCCACCTAATGGCCGTTTTAATTTCACATTTAAAGTATATTAATTTTTTTAAATAATTTCAAACATCAGTTTTCAACGTTTTATGTTTCAAATATCAAAACAATTTATGCATTTGTAACTGCAGGTTAGCATTCGATGTCCCTCTGAGCTGCATTAAACAATATTAAATACATGTGTAAATACATCTAAATCCAACTTCATATGCATTGCAAAGATTCATTTTGTTGATACTGATTTAATTTGCTTGGTAACAGCCCAAATGCAAGAATTTGACTCAAAAGACGATGCACACTTTTAAAAAAAAATAGCTTAAAGGTAAAAATGCCCATAAAACTTGTTGGAAAAGACTAATTTCTATCACTGCTGTGAACTGACCACACAGAATATGAAGAATATCAAAAAAAAATTCAGGAGTCAGCTGTCCATGTAATCTTTAAAATACCAGCACAATAACACTCTCAGCAAAATATCGTTTAATTGTCGTTATCGAAAAAATCCCAGAAAATATCAAGATATAATTTTTTGCCAATTTCGCACACCCCTAATTCATGTTATTTAATTTATATAATAATTTATTGATAATAATTGTTAAAATTAATATAATTAATACTTTTGACTTATCCATTTTCTTAAAAATGGTTTAAAGGCTGAAATGCAAAGTTTATCATTTTATAAAACTTTTTGTTTTTGTGAAAACTTGTATCTGAATTGTAAATTATGCTTTTGACAGTCATTTTACAGTTTAATATGGTACTATAGACATTGCCCTACCCCGCTCATATGGTATTAATTTTATTTGTGCAGGTCTTAAAAAAGGTCTTAAAAAGTCTTAAATTTGAGCTTAAAAATCCTGCAGAAACCCTGATACAGGAAAACCACTTTGTAGTCCAAACGAGCCGTTCATTGTAGTTCTTGAAAAGGGATTTTTTAAAGGGATCCCTGGGTATTAAGACATGTATGGCTTAATATAACGTAAATGATCTCTCTTACTGAAATATGTAGTAGAAAACCAATCAAAGATTTGTTAATTTTTTAACGTTTTATACATATTTTAGACTATGGGGGGCGCCATTATTCTGATGATGTAAAATGGTTGCACTCTGTGAGCTACTAGCGCTACCTGTTGCTATTTTTACCACAACATCTCGGAATAGGAAAATAAAATACTGATATGATGAGCACAGCTACTGAAAGAGCTTACAGGTGGCGATGGATGTAAGTATAGGTTTAAACCAAATGCTGTAGTATCGATTTTAATGCCCTGGAAAACGAGTGAAATCTGTGCCGAGAAACTCCTCTAGCGGCCGCACGTTATGATTAGTGTCGGCATGTTT
This sequence comes from Aspiorhynchus laticeps, assembly GCA_023376895.1. Lineage (NCBI taxonomy): Eukaryota > Metazoa > Chordata > Actinopteri > Cypriniformes > Cyprinidae > Aspiorhynchus > Aspiorhynchus laticeps. The sequence goes on along the minus strand of JALXFT010002236.1, from coordinate 1,849,841 downwards.
ACATCCTAGCATCTAGCGTTTCTTGTCTCAGCCGTTTGTAAGCTCTTTCAGTAGCTGTGGTCTACTAAAAGACTCAAAGGCATCAGGGCTAAAGTGGAGAGAAAAAAGAAGCAGGTCTTTAGGAAATTTTATTCGTCCACAGGCATCTTCCCATTATTTTCTCCTCCTATTATCGCTAGGAAAGCAGTGAAGTCTTACATTGCTTCTCTTGTTGACCTTCGACTGAAAATTACAACCAAAAGCCTCACAATGTGGTGTATCAGTATTTTATTTTCTGAGTTGTGTTGCAGTAAAAAAACAAAGGCTATAGAAATAAGCGCCAGTGGCTCACCGAGTGCAACCATTTGACGTCATCGACGCAGAATGTGCTGTGCACATAAAATAATGGTGCCCCCCATAGACCAAAAATGATTTTTGTTTTTAAATAACATACATTTTCATGGGTTTTATACTACATATTTAAATAAGAGACATAATTTACGTGATATTAAGCTATACATGTCTTAATACCTGTAGATCCCTTTAAAAACAAAATATCTCCCTTTGGAGTGGACTTTGAGATGTAACTCTGTAGATATTTTTATGCCAAGACATACACACTACACACTGACTAAAATTCAAAAAGTGAAAAAGCATAATAGGAACCCTATAAAAGATATTATACTCACATCAGTGTGTTGAGTTGACAGTGTTTATCCTGCAGTAGAGCAGTGATCTGATTCACTCGTGCGTCTCCTAGCTCATGTTCACTCAGATTCAGCTCTCTCAGGAGTAACAGGTTTTTACCCACAATTCCAGACACATACTGACAGCCTTCATCTGCAGCAGGACCCAAAAACCTGGAGAAGGGAAGATGAAGCAGGATTCAATTCAGTTCTCAACTAAACTTGATGTAGTCAAAAATGGAAAACATTGCTTAAAACTAAGTTTTTATTTATATTTAATATTAATCAGTGTGTTACCCTTTACAACAATAGATTGTGCAGCTTACGTGACTGAAATAATACTTCTATAAACTTGAATTTTGATATATATGATATGATATAATATATGATATGATATATCACGTCTCACCTCAGTGTCTTCAGTTGACAGTTTGGATCCTGTAATAAATCACTGAGCTGCTTCACTCCTGATCGTCCAGGATCATTTCCTGTGAGATCCAGCTCTATCAGGTGTGAAGGGTTTGATCTCAGAGCTGAAGCCAGAGCTTTATAACCTTCTTCAGTGATACTGCAGTCTGAAAGTCTAGAACAGAAAGGAAAATGTAACATTCAGCTGATTAAACCTTTTGTTGAAAAAAATTACCTGTACAATATAGTGTTGTCATAAGTACAGTTACTTTGGTACCAAGTCAATACTTAAATTTTAAAAACATAAGGATAGCAGCCTTTCCACAGTACCGGTAGTATTGAGTACCGAGCCGATGACAGGCAGCTGCTTACAAACGCTCCTGTGTTTGTGTAAGGTATGGCTAAACTGAACTGATATCAGCTTCATTGATTATAAGGGATCATCTTTGCTCACTTTCTGTGCATAACTATTTATAATTTGAATAAAAGTATTATTTTTCATGCCAAGTACACATTGCAAAGTTTCAGGAGTGACGACTGTTTTAAATGAGGAACTGAATCTGAAATAGCAATGTTTGACATTGTGAGAAACATGGCAATGGACGGGACAAAATCAATCTGATGTGTCACAATAGATCTGTGCATTAAGTCTTGCAGCGTAAGTAGAACAGACCGGTTCGGTTACCTGTAACGTGTTTCTTTGTAATTTTATTACTTTCATTTGATCTTTTTAAAACAATGTTTACATAATTGAACAATATTTGAAGGCTAAATGCTAGTGTTTTAACATTTACTTTTAATTATTAATAGCATACAATAGTTTTTACTATAATGTATACGGTACTGTAACTGTTACCGAGAACCGGGGGTATTGGCACCAACTACCGAAATGTACCGTGACAACACTAGTACAATATTAAACCCTAAAAAGGAAACTGTCTGCAAATTCGGTTCCGTGAACACATCAATTAAACAAAATAATAATTTTAAAACAAAAACTGATGACTGAATATGGAGGCAAAAAACGCCGAGAGATCTTTATTATATTAGACAATTGACTCTCAAAGTGGGGTCCGCAGACCCCTAGTGGTCCGTGACCCATATTCAGGGGGTCTGCGAAATAGAGCGATATGATTTCCGCAATGCGTGAAATGTGGACAGAACTGCGGAATCCAGTCAAAGTGGAATTTACTGTATAAATCAGAATGTCATGATAGTTTTAGATGAATCATAAGTAGGTCAGTACACAATCAAATTGTGGCATGTACTCATGTCTGCGAGTATTAAACTGCAAAAAGACTGGTATTGAAATATGAATCCTGTATGTTGTGCGTGACTGTATGAATGAATGGCGCAGACCCGCAGTTTTAAACTCAAGCATGCATGAGGCTTGCGAACACATGAACTTCATCTCCAGAGCTGCTCTGAGAATCGCTTCATGCACATTTTACTGTTTTAACTGAGCAAAAACTACAGTCATATGATATCATATACACACAGAAACTCAAAGCTCTTCAAAATAAGAGTTCGGTTTAACTTGAAATTGTGACAGAAATATATTATTATACAGGCGTGGTTAGAATTATTGCCACCCTTGGTAAATATGATTAAAGAAGGCTCTGAAAATAAACCTGCATTATTAATCCTCTTGATTTTTTATAAAAAAACAAACAAAAAAACAACCCCCCCCGCAAAATTCTGACCTTTTATTGAACTAAAACAATTGAAAACGGGGGGGGAAATATCATTATGAAATAAATGTATTTCTCAAATACACGTTGGACATAATTATTGGTACCCCTAGAAATTCTTATGAGTAAAATATCTCTGAAGTTCCCGGTCCTGACGGGCTGCCAGTCGAACTATATAAAAAAAATCAGTGACATCCTTACTCCCTATTTGCTTAAATCTTTTCAGCAAGCGTTAACAACTGGACTACTACCGACTTTTTCCGAGGCTATTATCACAGTAATTCCTAAAAAAGGTAAAAATCCTGAAGTCGTCGAGGCATACAGGCCTATCTCCCTTCTCAATGTTGATCAAAAAGTATCATCCAAGACCCTTGCTAATAGACTCGGCAAATTAATTCATAAATTGGTTAACACAGATCAGAATGAATTAATTCTAGCAAGAAGCACTATGCATAATATTAGACGATTATTTAATATAATTTATCACCCTAAGGCAACCCAAGAAAATTTGATTGTGATCTCATTGGATGCCGAAAAGGCATTCGACCGAGTGGAGTGGCGTTACTTGTTCGCTGTCCTTGAGAAAATTGATATGGGCGATGAGTTTATAACCTGGATTAAAATTTTATACAGCAAAATTGTATACTTGGGAATTGTGGTTACTTATAAATATTCTCTGCTCTTCAAAGCTAATTTCAACTACTTACTGTCTAAGTTACAAAACTGTATACACTATTGGAGGACTCTCCAGATCTCCCTAACGGGCAGAATAAATGCGATAAAAAATATATTTCTTCCTCAAATATTATATTTATTTCGTAATATTCCAATACTATTGCCCAAGTCCTTCTATAAACACCTAAATTTGATTATTCTTCCCTTTCTATTTAATTATAAGAGTCACAGAATCAAAAAAGTTAATCTTTGTAAACCCAAACATGAGGGGGGTTTGGCCCTCCCAAAAAAAACATTTTTTTCAGATTTTTACAAATAAGGAATTATTTGCGTACACATAATGTTTCCCTATACAAGGTCCCGTCCTCAGTCATTGATGTTTGTCTCATACAGTTCAAGAGAAAAATGTCAGCTATCTTTAATTTATGGAAGGTTACTAGCCGCTATTTCCGCTTCTACAAAGTTGATCAGAGAGGAATGGGAGCGAGAGATTGGAGTTGGATCTCTGAGGAGATTTGGCAGAGTGGCTTGGAGGATATTGATAAACAATCGGTCAACACAAGATCATGCCTCATTCAGTTTAAGGCTCTACATAGATTACACTTCTCTAAAAAGAAATGACATAGGATTTTCCCCAATATCTCTCCTATTTGTGATAAATGCAAATCAGAGGATGCCGATTTAGCTCATAGTTTTATTATCTGTCATAAAATACAGGGATTCTGGTGTGAGGTTTTTAAAGTGCTTTCAGATGTTCTTAATGTAAACTTGGATCCAGACCCTGTGCTCATTTTATTAGGACATTCTAATTAGACATGTTCATTGAACAGTGCGCAACAGAAATTCCTTACGTATTGTTTGATAACAGCCAAGAAACTCTTATTACTGTTCTGGAAAACAGTTAATCCTCCCACTGCCAAACTATGGCTTGAGGAACTGATATCTATCTACTCCAGGGGGATTATGAACATGAAATTATCCAGCCATGGCTTCCTGTTTCACAGAAATATAAATAGGAGGGAAAACAAAGTCCAAATTCCCTTAATCATCCATCACAATGAGAAAAAACAAAGAATACTGTGCCCTCCACTAATATTGGCACCCTTGGTAAATATGAGCAAAGGCGGCTGTGAAAATAAATCTGCATTGTTTATCCTTTTTATCTTTCATTCAAAAAATTCACAAAATTCCAACCTATCATTGAAGTAAAACAACTGAAAGTGGGGGGGAAATCTCATTGTGTAAGAAATACTTTCTCTAGTTTATGTTGGCCACAATTATTGGCACCCAATTATTGCAACGTCCTTTTCCCAGGGTAACAGCTCTGAGTTTTCTCCTATAATGCCTGAAGAGTTTGGAGAACACCTGATAAGAGATCAGAGACCATTTTCTTCATAAAGAATCTCTCCAGATCCTTCAGATTCACAGCTCCATGACGGTGCTTCTTCTCTTCAGTTTACCTCACTCATTTTCTGTAGGGTTCAGGTCAAAAGACAGAGGCAGCAATGGTAAAAGACTAATTTTGTGCTCAGTGACCCATTTTTGTGTTTATTTTGATGTTTGTTTTGGATTGTTGTCCTGGTGGAAGATCAAAACATGGCCCATTATAAGATTTCTAACAGAGGCAGTCATGTTTTGATTTTTTATCTGTTGGTATTTGATAGAATCCATGATGCCATGCATCTGAACAAGATGTTCAGGACCTCTGTCAGAAAAACAGGCCCACAACATTAAAGATCCAGCAGTATATTTAACCATGGACATGGGGTACTTTTTTATCCCTGTTTGTACTAAACTCATCTGGTGGGGTTGCTGCCAAAAAGCTTTTTTTTTCAGTTTCATCTGACCATAGAAGCCAGTGCCATTTGAAGTTCCAGTCATGTCTGACAACTGAATTTGCTGGAGTTTGTTTTTGGATGAGTGAGGAGAATTTTTCTTGAAATCCTCCCGAACAACATGTGGTGATTTAGGGGATGTTTGATTTTTTTTTTTTTTTAGGTTTCTGACCCCAAGACTCAACTAATCTCTGCAATTCTCCAGCTGTGATCCTTGGAGAGTCTTTGGCTACTCAAACTCTCCTCCTCACCGTGCATTAGGACGATATAGACACACGTCCTCTTTCAGGCAGATTTGTAACATCTTTAGTTGATTGGAACCTCTTAATTATTACCCTGATGGTGAGAATGGGGATTTTCAATGTTTTAACTCTTTTCTTACAGCCACTTTCTATTTTGTGAAGCTCAATAATCTTGTTCTTCACATCAGAAATATATTTTTTAGTTTTTTCTCATTGTGATGGATGATTAAGGGAATTTGGCCTTTGTGTTCCTCATATTTATAATCCTGTGGAACAGAAAGTCATGGCTGGAAAATTTCATGGTCCTAGTCACCCTGGTGTGCTAAAAAATGTAAATATGAATGGGAATATACTTCAGAGATATTTTACTCATAAGAATTTCTAAGGGTGCCAATAATTGTGGCCAACATTCATTGGAGAAAAACATTTATTTCATCATGAGATTTTCATCATTGGATTCTATCATTTGATCTCATTTCATCATGAGATCAAAAGGATAAACAATGCAGATTTATTTTCACAGCCGCCTTTGCTCATATTTATCAAGGGTGCCAATATTAGTGGAGGGCACTGTATATTTTATGATGTGCAGCAAAAGATAATTGAGCTTCACAAATTAGTGAAGTGGCTAAGAAAATAGCTAGAACAGTGAAATTCCCATTTCCACCATCAGGGCAATGATTAAGAATTTTCAAACCACAGAAAATGTTATGAATCTGCCTGGAAGAGGACGTGTGTCTATATCGTCCTAATGCACGGTGAAGAGGAGAATTTGAGTGGCCAAATACTCTTCAAGGACCAAAGCTGGAGAATTGTAGAGAAATTGACTTTCGGGGTCAGAAAACCTTAAAAAAAATTGTCAAACAGCACCTACACCTACACCAGCACCTACAAAACAATCTCCAGCATATTCAACTGTCAGACATGACTGGAACTTCAAATGGGACTGACTTCTATGGTCAGATGAAACTAAAAAATTAGCTTTTTAGCAGCAAACACTCAAGATGGGTTTGGTGAACACCGGGATAAAAAGTACCCCAGGGCTCTAGACTGCAACCAAAATGGTCACATTTGCGACCATTTTTTGAGTGTGCGCGAGTAAATATTTGACTTGGTCACACTTATGCGAGTGCATGGTCTGCGCTGCTGCAGGAGAACGATTTCACTGATCACGTGAAGAGAGGCGCTTTCAGTGCGAGCGCTTCAGTAGAGCCTGGTTTACGGCCATTTCACACCGCATGCAGCAGAGCAGAGGCAGCGCAGAAGCAGCGCGTATGCAGAGCGGGAGCAGCGTGCGTCCGCCCAATCCATTGTGCTTTCACTCACCGCGTCAGCACGAGCGCGAACGCGCAGCGGATGGAGCGCAAAGAAGGATTTGGTTTTCAAACTAAAATGAAAGACCGCTTCTTAAACCAGAGAAGGTGAACATGTTGGTATTCTTGTAGAGAAAACATGCAAGTCCTGTCAGCGACAGCCAGTTTAGTTTTACTTTACTTTTTGTTTTCGTTTTGAAAAGCTTGTTAGGCTATCTTTGCCGTTTACCTCACGTTACACTATGCAGGCTTTCCTTATTTTTTTATATTATTATTATTTGATTCCTCAGTGTTTGCTAAACATTCTGTTATGTATTAGTCGGTATAATACAACATGTGATGTGTCCTATGCCATGCCTCGTCTTATTCATTTTTGTTAATAAATGTTATGTAAGCTAGTTTGTCATTGTAAGGGTTCCTGTGGCTCAGTGGTAGAGCATTGCGTTAGCAGCGCAAAAGGTTGTGGGTTCAATTCCCAGGGAACACACATACAGACAAAAAAATGTATAACCTGAATGAACTGTAAGTCGCTTTGGATAAAAGCGTCTGCTAAATGCATAAATGTAAATGTAAACGTAACCTACTGTTTTGTTGTTGTGCTTTTTAATTAAGAATAACAATGAATCCATCTTTTGTTTTAGTCTTAAAAAGTGAAAGGTGTATAGATATAAGCAAAACAGACAATTATGTTTTCTTGTAAAGCGTGACACCAAGATCGTGAATTTGAAAGTGAAAGCACAAAAAAAGAGGATCTCGTGTTCACAAAATTTAAATCACAAATAATACTGATGAAAAAGAACGGATTGAATACTTTGTTACCATATAACTATAAACTATGATAAAAGTTCATCAGCATGCATTGATTAATCAAATGTATCAACCAAAAAAATGTCTGCAATGTCGTACGTCAAGTCACGCTTCCGTGCGCGTCTTACAGACTGCAACTTCATTGTGCTGTTACTCCTTTCGAGCAGAATTTCACAAAATTTGTCAGTTCCCGACAGCATCAGGTGTTTTATTAATGGTGAGTAGAATTATTTTATTTATTTCAATAAATGGAATCATTTAGATATCATAATATTTAGGCTATAAATAATATTATAAATCTGGTTGGTTTGTATTGATGACGTAATATGTAAATGACATGCATGTGGCCCGTGAGACTTGCACATGGACCATAGTGCGGCCCAGTGGAAAAAAAGGTTGAGAACCACTGAGCTAATGTATATGCTTCTGTTGATGGATGCACATTCTGGCTTCCCAGTACATTACAACAACAGCGATGAAAAAAAAAGTGGACAAACCATTCACTCTTGTCCAATGCGAGTTCCGTATGCTGATTATGAGCATTTATTCCGTCATCGCCCGGGTGCTGATAGTGCGCGCACAGGTGAGACCTGAACAGCACACGTTGATATCTGTGTTTAAACTAAACTCATGTAAGCTATGCCAGTTTAAACATTTAAGAGCCAGAGGATGCAAGCTCGTGCGCGAAGATTTGTGCGTGCACTCATCAGAAGCGCGCAAACCCGCGCCTCAGAACGCGCACAAATATTAAGCGCTCTCTGAAGTATTGTGTTTGAATTGACAAATTCACACAAAATTTATGTCAAAATGCCCATCTTGGTAAGTATCCTATAGCAGACATAGAAGCTGAACATGCAGTATCAGTGCACTGGATCAGTGCATTCTCTTAAAGTGAAAGCACTTTCTTAATATTAATCAAACAGCAACAACAAAGAAATCACTCACTGCTCTTGACTGAATCGCTTTTGTAACTTTAATAAAGATTAATCTTTAATTTATACAGTAAAATATGCAATGCTGATTTACATTTGATTACTTTATTCAATTTCTGTACCTAAATCTATAGACCTACCTAAAAAAAAAAAATGAAAATCACTTTATTTTATTTGTATCTTTATTGTATTTATTTGTGCTGTTGCTTGTAGTTAGATAGATTATTCTTATTTTTATTTGACCGTATAGTTTTTCCCTAAACATACTGAACTTTTTGAATTTGAGAGTAATAAAACAACATTTGAGAACAAATAAAACAGATTTCATATGACCCTAAAACATTTTTTTGTTAAACATTTAATATTTTTTGTTAAACCGTAGAAGTTTTATGATTTCAAATAATTAGACATTTTATTAAAATTCAATTTAACCATTAAAAACTGTCCAGAAAAAAAATTAAACGAAAGAAAAAAGGTAATCCAGGTAAAATTCCAGAAAAATGTTCCAATAACATTAATTACAAATTGTAGTAAGAATATGCTTAATTGCTGCTATAATTATGAGTGGTCCTTGGAAAATGTGGCCCTGGGTTTGTGTTTGAGAACCCCATGTATTAGATATTAGTTTCTCCAGTCTACAGTTTTCTTTCAGTCCATCAGAGAGCAGCTTTATGCCTGAATCCTATAGATTATTATTGCTCAGGTCAAGATCCTTCAGACTGCTGGAGTCTGAAGTGAGAACTGAAGCCAGAGATGAACAGCTTTCCTCTGATAGATCACACTTACTGAGACTGAAAATAATAAATATCAGTACTGAAGATTCACAACTGAACAATTACAGCTACAAGAAGTAGAGCTGCTAAGTAAAAAGTACCAGAAAAACCAGCAGATGAATAATTTAATTTGATCCTAATGCATTTTCAAAGGCAAAGTTTTAAACTCTTCTTCAGTAATACTGTGGTTTGAAGGGCAAGAACAAAAATAACAATGTAACAATTGATTAACCAGTTTGTCTTATGCCGTGGCTGTTAAATTTTGGAAATTGAAATATAACTGTCCAATCAGTGAGAATTATTCAACATTCATTTGAGAATTCAGTGACTGAAACTCAAAAACAAATTTTTCTAAGTGACACATTCTACAAAAAAGTATATTCTTTCAGTTACTGGTAATGATCGTTCAAACTTATCAGTTATAGAAAAGGTTTAAATTAAGCACTCTGCCCACATTTTTTTAACAAAATAGATTCTGTGTGTCTTTTACTGTACTGTTATATTCAAACAGTACTTGTTTCAGTAGAATTTCAAACAAATCGCACATTGAGTTTTGGTTGAGCTCAATTTCTGTCTGTTGTCACACAGTTTACCTCAAAATCTCCAATTTACACTGTATATTCTTCAGTCCAGTGCAGAGCAGCTTCACTCCAGAATCCTGCAGATTATTATTGTTCATGTTCAGCTCTTTCAGATTGGTATCTGATCCAAGAACTGTAGCCAGAGCTGAACAGCTTTTGTCTGTTAAGTTACAATCATTTAACCTAGAAGAGAAATAAATTACAGAATTAGGTGGAACACTTGCAATACGTTTTTCTATAATCAAATAATAAATATATTTTCCATTATTTTACATGAACAGTATATATACAGTGAGGAATTTGGGCTGAATTAACATTACTCCTTAATGACTGTGAAAACAGAGGCTTTGAAAACAATGATGCAAGTTTAGTCATTTGACACATATTGTACCAATAGATATCGATGTTTATACCGGTATTGTGCCTGTTATGTGCTATTCACTTTCACTCTGTTGCTATATATTAGGGCTGCACAATATTGGAAAAAACTCATTGTAATATTGCGATATGGAGAAAAAAAAAGCTCTATTTGGAAAAAATAAATCAATGATTGGGGTGATTTTGTAGATGAGTAAATCAGCATAGAAAATAAATTACAAGCATAGATAAATAGAATAGAACAACAATACCAATGAAATAAACTGCTTTATAATTTTCAGGTAAGTCTAACAGTATTCAGGTACAGAAGTTGAATAATCAAATGTAAAAACACTGCATAGTCTTCACTATAAAAATTAAATCTAATAAATCTGTGTTAAAATTACAAAAGTTATTTTTCTCTATGCGTTTTGTTGTTTGATTAACATTCATGACACAGAAAGCAACAGGAAAATTTAACTGCTGTGAACCAATATACTGTTACACATCCATTTTCTTTCTCGACTGTTTACCTTCACCTAAGCCATAAGCAACTGTGTTTACAAAGATACTTGCAGAGACATGCATTTTCACATAATTTTGGGCATGTGTGTCATTTCAGGCACAAATAGATGCGGAAGTGAACGGAATTCTGTGTGACGTGACAAAATACAATAGAACCCATTATAATCAGTTATGCTCACTACACTGGATGAGGCACAGCGCAGCGTGACACAAGAAATCCCCGACAGAAAACTGATGCCTTGTTCTATTTATGACGTACTGACACAAAGTTCAAATGATTTGCAAAGATCGCTTTGTCACGTCCAGTGTAGACTGACTTTAGCTGTTGCGGTGCGGGGCTGTCGCGTCTGGTGTAGACACGGTGTCGGTGTGTGATCAAAGAAAACAGCGCGTGTTCATAATCAAGCTCTATTTTGCGCCTTCTCGTGCTCAAATGTTTTAAAAATGCTTGAATGTTTAAATCAACAGGACCTAAAACACATGCAAATGATTGTATGATGGTTAAACTTTACAGTTAATCCAAGAATCACCTGTGTTTCGAACCCTGGTACCTGGTTCATACGTAATAACGATCATACTAAACATCGCAGATCCTGCGATGTGACTATCATGGATGTGCACATCGCGATATCGATGCTGAAACTGCATCTGCATATATATATTTTTTTTGGTGTGTGTTTCGGGTAAAACTGAGTCTTTTTCCACGTGCATGAGTATGAGCTAATATAACATACTATATGGGCCATAAAAGCCTGATGAATCAATTATGATACAAAACACTGCATTTTACAAATGAGAACAGAACATGTAAAAATGTATTAAATGACTTACATTGCTCTTTTGGAGGTTTTGATGACTGCTAATAATCTAATGAGACACTCGTCTGATTTCTTGAATTTCTGAAGCTCAAACTCCTCCATCTCCTGCTCTGATGTCAACAACACAAAGGCCAAAGCAGACCACTGGGCAGGTGAAAGATCAGCAGATGAGAGACTTCCTTTGTTAAGGTGGGTCTGAATGTCTTCCACCAGAGTTTGGTCATTCAGTTCCTTCAGACAGTAGACAAGATTGATGGACCTCTCTGGAGGCAGATTAGCTTCAAATTTCTGCTTGATGTACTGAACTATTTCCTTTTTGCTCTTGTCATTGTCGTCTTGCTGTGTCAACAGACCTTGTAAGAGTCGACGATTGGACTGGAGTGACAGACCAAGAAGGAAACGAAGAAAAAGGTCCAGGTGTCCATTGTCACTCTCAAGTGCCTTGTCCACTGCAATCTTAAGCAAATCAATCATGGCTTCATTTTTGGTTTTTGGTTCTGTAGACTCGTGAACAAACACACTTTTCCTGTTAATGTCTAGAAACAGATGTGCATGAAGGGCTGCAATAAACTCTTGAATGCTCAAATGAACAAAGCAGTACATGGTACCAAGAATTATCCCTGTTTCCACCTTAAAGATCTGGGTACACATGCCTGAATACACTGATGCCTTATAGACGTCAATACCACAGGCTTCTAGATCTGTGTCATAGAAGATCAGGTTGTTTCTTTCCAGCTGTTGAAATGCCAGTTTTCCCAGTAAAAGGATGACATCTTTATCCCAGGAAACATCTGGTTTGTATTCTCCACCATACTTTTGGCGACTCTGCTGGATCTGAAATCGGAGAAAGTGTGTGTACATTTGTGTCAGATTCTTAGGAGTGTCTTCAGTATTTGATTCCTGCAGTGTTTTAGAGGCTGCATCAGCCTGATTGTTTTTCACAACATTATTTCTTTTCTCCTCCAAAATGTTCTGGAGAACAGTGGCTGAAATCCAGCAGAAGACTGGGATGTGGCACATGATATAGAGACTCTTTGATTGTTTAACATGATCAATGATTTCTTTGGCCTGATTCTCATCCGTGAACCTTTTTTTGAAGTACTCCTCCTTTTGTGCATCATTGAATCCTCGTATCTCTGTCAGCCGGTTGATACAGTCAGGAGGAATCTTACTGGCAGCTGCTGGTCTGGTGGTGATCCAGATGAGAGCAGAAGGAAGCAGATTTCCCTTGATGAGGTTTGTCAGGAGAATATCCAGAGAGGCTGGCGATGATACATCACTACACGTCTCATTATCCTTAAAGTTTACAGGGAGTCGACATTCATCCAAACCATCAAGGATGAACAAGACTTTGACATTATTTCTTCTTGTAAGGTTCAGTCCTTTAGTCTCTGGGAAAAACTGAGTTATAAGGTCCATCAAACTTAGTTTTACTTGCTCCTTTAAGTTCATCTCTCTGAATGGAAGAGGAAATATGAAGCTGATATCCTGATTTTCTTTTCCTTCGGCCCAATGCAGAACAAACTTTTGCACAGAGACTGATTTGCCGATGCCAGCAACTCCTTTTGTCAGTACAGTTCTGATCTCCTTGTCTTGTTCAGGAGCTTCAAACATCTTTGTGCACTCAATTTGTATCTCTTGTGATTCATGATGTCTGGAAAAAACTTCAATCTGTCTTACCTCATGTTCATTATTGACCTGTTCTCTACAACCCTGAGTGATATAGAGATCTGTGTAGATGTTATTCAGAAGTGTAGAGCCACCTTGCTTTGCAATTCCTTCAAATAAACATTGATACTTTTTCTTTAGGCTACATTTTAGCTGATGGATTAAGATCAGCTCATCTAAATACAGGGACAAAAACAGATTTGTTTTAGCATTTTATTTGTAGTATTAGTATTCTCTAATACATTTATAAGTGACAATATGACAGATAGTCGAGGGTTCTCTTACCTTCTAGAGTATCAGCAGCTTCATCTTGCTTCATCTCTCTCAGGAAGTAGAGTGTGAGGTCAAGAGCTGCTTCTTTGTTACTGGATCTGTTCTCATTAAAATCCTTCACAAAGTATTGGAAGTTTTCTTTTTGTAATATTTTCTTAAACTTTTCCAGCTCATTCTTCAGAAATGTGATCATTTTGATTTCAAGGTCCTAAAAACAAAAGAAACTTACATCTTTTTACATGTTTTATGGGTTCTTAAAAGGAAATTTAAATGGTCAAGATGAATCAGATATCACATTTCTATTGAATATTCTTGCAAGCATTGTTCAGCTACCTATTTGTTTGTTATAAATATAAACATTATTAAAAATGTGTTTTTCTACCTGGAAGATCCCCAGGAGATTGTCTTTAAAATTCTTGTAGTTCCTTTGAGTCTGGACGTCTGCATCTAATGTCTCATACTGAAGCCTATTAGTGGATAAAATGAAGTACTGCATTTTCAGGGAAAATATTAGAGAAATAGTTTGCAATTTTTTTATTTTTTTTAAACAAAGACAATAGCTGCTTAAGTTCACACTGTTAGAGTAAAGGATCTATTTAAGTATATATTTAGATACATATCAGGTCTCTCATTGTAACATTTTCTGTCCTATATAAGCAAATAACAGGGGCTGGTGAATAACAATATATTATGTATTAACAATGGGTATTTTCATACGCTGTGCAGCAGTTATGTTGGTGCAACAAAATGAATTGGTATTACAAATTACTGTATTTAGTTAGCATCAATTTAGGGTTGGGCATTTTCTACAAAATTGTCATCGGACGATTGTTTACAGTTGTTACAACCCTTTGTTTTATACTCTCTCGTGTCTTTCTCTCTTTTGTTTTGAAAGTGTTTGTGTCCAGGTACGGTGCTGATTGGCTCCTGCAGGCTAATGACGGGCCCATCTTGATTGGTCCATTCAATTCCATGCACACCTTAAAAGCCCGGGGGTCACATTGTGTGGTTGTGAGGAGAGATTTGTTGGTTTTGGTGGCTGTGTTTAGACGAATTTTGACTGTTAAGAGTGATCATTGTTTGTTCTCTGAAAATAATTACAAGTTGCAAGTAGGAAACTTTGGTATTTTGACCCTATTGACTGTTACTGACACGGATTTGGATTCCCCTTTTAACACTGTTTGCTTGAGCTTGTAAATAGTTTGTACATCATTGTACATTTTGAGGGTTTGGGAAAGCAAGGAGTTTGATGCCATTATTGTTTATTGTAAACCTTTTGATCTCTGTTTTTGGCTAGGAAGTTTGGTTAATATATTGTACTTTTATTTTATTTTAGGTAAGTTTTGTTTGTTATTTTGGCCAGGTCAACTCCCGAAGAAAAGTTCCATATTCAATGAAATATTTTCTAACAGCCCATTTGCAACCAACAATAAGAAACACATCAAAGGGGTCATATGACGTTGCTAAAAAGAACATTATTTTGTGTATTTGGTGTAATGCAATGTGTTTATGCTGTTTAAGGTTCAAAAAACACATTGTTTTCCACATACTGTACATTATTGTTGCTCCTCTATGCCCCGCCTTTCTGAAATGCATCTATTTTTACAAAGCTCATCCTTCTGAGAAGTGAGGTGTGCTCTGATTGGCCAGCTATCCAGTGCATTGTGATTGGCCGAATACCTCAAGCATGAGACGGAAATGTTACGCTCCTTACCGTATTGTGATGCAGTGTCCTGGCGCGACAACACAAAAACAATAAAACCCATTATAAACAAGGCATTTGTCGCATCCAGTGGGGACATAATTACGGATTAAAATGACTTACACTGTCTTTTTACGCGTCACGTTGCATTGCGCTGTGTAAACATTACCATGTCTGCATTTTTGATTGGAGAAACGACAAACAAGCACTACACTACACTGCTCAAAACTCGCGTTTGAATAGTCAGTAGCAAATTCTTTAAATAAGAAAAGTACTTACAGGCTGTGAGTCAGAATCACCAGACTGTCCCTGCAAATTTGGAATTGCCCCACTTTATAGAAACCGCCTTTGAGCACAGCTGGCAGGCTACTCACAGATTCAGGAAATAGTCCTCTGTAAAATGCGTTGCACACACTAATATTTGGGTTGAACTGTTCTGGAACAGTGTTGTATACAACATAACCACTGATTTCTAGTTGTGTCCTCTTTCAAAGCCCAAACAAAGTACTTTCGCTATCACAATGAAACAGCGTCTCCAGGACATGGCGCCGGTGTACCGACGAAACATGCTACCTATCAGATTGTGCTACCAATAATATATTTGCATTGTTTTAAGGGTAAGTTTAGGGTAAGGGTAGGTGTGGACGGGTAGGGGTAGGTACAGACATTAAAAAAAGCCTCAAACCACATGAATAAGATGCTGGTAGCACAATCTGATAGGTAGCATTTTTCGTATCGATTTGTGCTACCTACAGTATCTTTTTAATGGGAGGTAGCACAATCTGAGCGGGTAGCACAAATCGTCAGAACACTGGCGGCAGCAACAATACTAGAGCAAGAATAATAGTTCCGCCTTCTTTCTTTGCGTATACATTTAGGCGGTGTTTTGCAAATCTTCAAATCATATCTCTTTGGTTTTGAGACTTTAGTCTTTGCAACTTCAGGGATCTTATCTATGCACAAACAGCTTGTAACACTCCAAAGAGAAAGAAAACTTGAAATCGCACCACATGACCCCTTTAATCAGGGACGGACTGGGAGTAAATAGGCCCACCACAACTACAAACAATCACTACTACCTCACAATATTACAGCAATCCTATCACATTTATGGCAAATAAAAATCACAAAACCCATGGTGACCCTGCTGACAAAAACAATAGAAACCATCACAAAAATCTGAATGATATCCACTACAAACCCTTAAATAATGGTTTCCTGTAGTGTTTTGGGGCAGATTACATTAGGATTTAGTGGCTTTAACAAAAGCCACGAATCAAAGGTGACTAATTACCAGTAGAGACCAATAGGGTGCATTACAGTTTCCATTAAAACCAATACAATATTCATTATAACCAGTAAAACCATTATAAATTATGTGATGGTTTCTATTTTTTTTTCAACAGAGGATTGACATAAATGTATTATTATATGAACTAAAATACTTATTCTACATAAAAAGAGCTGAATGCAAATTGTAGGCTATATATGACAATGATAAACAAACCTAGAATCTAGAAACAACAGAATTCTTCAATTTGAGTATTCATATGTCTCTCTCTGTGTGTGTGTGTGTGTGTGTGTGTGTGTGTGTGTGTGTCAGTGTTGGGTGTAACGCGTTACTAAGTAACGCGTTACTGTAATTAAATTACTTATCCACTGAAAAAGTAAAGTAAGGGATTACTGTTCATTTTTAGGTAATTTAATTACAGTTACTTATAAAGTACTTGCGTTACAAACAGTAAATAATTTCAACAGTTATAAAATCAATATTGAATTTGAAATGTAAATTTACCGTCTAAAGATCAAATTGAATGCAGCGCTTTAACCCTCCGCGCGCCAGCTCCTTCACTTTCAGATTATCCTGATTCACAGAGAAACCTTAAATACTCAGATACATATAAGACTAAAATCAATAGAATCTAAAAAGCTTGAATTTTACTTTTAAATGAACGAATTAAAATCAAAAACTAATATTTCTGATTATGTAATCCCTATGAAAGTATAGCTAGACCAGTCTTTCCCGTATCTGAAAGCTAGAAGTTTCTACTTTTAAATGAACAAATTCAAATCGAAAACGAATATTATCTGATTATGTAATCCATATAAAACTGAGGTACAGTCTTTCCTGTATCTGAAAGCCTGAAGTGTCTACGTTTAAATTAACGAATTAATCAGATAATATTTGCTTTCGATTTTAAGTAATCCGTATGAAACTAAAGCCAGGTACAATCTTTCCTGTACCTGAAAGCCTGAAGTGTCTACGTTTAAATTAACGAATTAAAATTGAAAACGAATATTATCTGATTATGTAATCTATATAAAACTGAGGTAGCCTACTGTCTTTCCCGTATACCTGTCAACCCTCTCGTTTTTCCCGGGATTCTCCCGTGTTTTACCATTCTATCCCACTGTCATCCCGTTTAAATATTTTCCCGTATTTTTAATCTTGCTATAAAAAAAAAAAATCCCACTGGGCGTATTTTATGTTTGCTACATTCACCTCCGGTAAAACTCCAGTAATTTGTATGGCCCAAACCTCATTATAGCCTATGAATAATCAAGTCAATATATTCCAAGGTTGTCCGGTTGCAGATCTTGTATGAAAAGCATCCTTCTCACACAATCGACACATACAAATTCCCTCAACTTGGCAACTTTACAACCCAGTGATGCTGTTGATATCTGCGCACTGTGCGCAGTAGTGATGCGCGGATGGCGGTTATATCCGCGGGCGCTGTGGATAATCCGCTGGTCGGGTAATAAAAAAATGCATTCTGATTATTTGCAGGTGGGTCGCTGGATGATAAAATAAATCATTAATGATGCAAATATTAACTACATTTTCTAAAATACGAACGTGTTTTAAATATATATTTTTTCATCAGGCATACGATTTCGTTTGTGTGTGTGTGAGCGCTGCAAGTTTCAAAGTCAGGTGCAGCCTTTGTTTACTCCGCCCTCTTCCTCCATAGACACGCACCCAAATCATTTCTGTAATTTATTCTTACCTAGTTAACATGTTATTCTTACATAAATCTGTACGGATTTTACTAGTTGGGCTTTTACTGAACATCTTGCCAAACTGAAATGTATTGTTTAACTTTTAAGCTTTTTTGTTCTGTTTGCTAACCAAAGTTTAAAAAAAAGTTTAAATATTACAGTTGTTTTAAAGCTAAAAGGCTAAACTATTCTATGTTTGACTCAAATTGAAAGAATACAGAGTTTAATTTTTATTAAGGTTTATAGGGATTTTAAGATGTAGCCTAATTAGCAATTTGAATAATTAAGTTACTTATTGAGTAACTAAGTTACTTTTCAGACAGAGTAATTAGTAAAGTAATTTAAATACAATATTGATGAAGTAATTAGTAACTATAATTAATTACTTTTTGAAAGTAACTTACCCAACACTGGTGTGCGCGTCATGTTAATTGGAGCAATCACCTTATAGGCTATTTAATTTACTCTATTTTCTAACTCGATATCTCTCAAGTGTAACCCGTTGTAGAATCGCTGCTGTCTACTTATGAATGAATGAAATATTCATGATATTCGTGATAAATAGCAGTGGACGCTCAGACTAGGGTTGTCCTGGGATTTTACTATAGTGCTATAGACTACATGCTGTGTATAGTGAGAGAGGCGGGCAAAGGTAACCTGATGTAACTGTTCGCTTTTTTCCTTTTAGCTTCTCCCAACCGCCTTTATCGTCACGTTTTTTTGCTTGCCATCACGAGCAGTGTTGTCAACTGCTTTCAACTGAAAGTAGCTACAACTGGTAGCTAAATGTCACTAGATTACATCATAATGGCAAATTCACTGATCTATATAAAGATGAATACAGATCAGTGTGCAAGATGAGAACTTA
Organism: Aspiorhynchus laticeps; assembly: GCA_023376895.1. NCBI lineage: Eukaryota > Metazoa > Chordata > Actinopteri > Cypriniformes > Cyprinidae > Aspiorhynchus > Aspiorhynchus laticeps. The sequence goes on along the minus strand of JALXFT010002236.1, from coordinate 1,830,705 downwards.
GATAAGGTTTGTCCAAGAAGTTGCTATATTTGTCCCTAAACTTTTGAAAAAAAAAAGTCTCAAAAGGGGTGGGGAAGTCGCTAAATCTAGCTACAAAATTGCTAAATTGGCAACACTGATCATGAGCCCTCTCTCCTTTGCGTCAGTTTCAGTTCATTATAACCAAAAATAGATTGCATTAGCACCCCCTTTTGTCAGCCGTCAACATCACTTAATCTGACACTTTTTCTTTGATGATGAACCAGCCAGGCCGACGGCCGTCAGACGGATGGCCATTCTGGACTTCTCCAGAACGTCCAGAGGGCCAATCTGCCCCTGCCTCACTGTCACCGTCCCACCTGTGGGACGCTTGGCGCTCTTTTTTTCGTTGCCTTTTTTCCCTATCAAATATTTTAGTAATCATCATGAGTTATATATCATTTGAAAGCTTAAAACCTCAAAATTCATCCTGTGAAAACTATTTTGAAATCGGATATTGCGTTACCATAGAAATGGTACTTTAAAATATTTTGGTGGTCTCCTCCCCCTTAGTGGGCGGTGTCAAGTGTCATATTACACAATGCATTACGGTCTTTTAGAATCAAAACTTTTTGTAATCTTGACAAAATACATATCGCCAGAAAGGTCTGACTCTCAGGATTCCATACTTGGTGGTCTTTTTGTGATTGGAGTAATATTGATAGAGAAATTTAGACATTTGTGACAGAAAAATGCATAAAAAAATTTAAATGGAGTTTGGATGACACCCGGTGGCTGTTTGTGGTATGACACCCTAAATAAAATCTCACAGGAACCTCAATTTTTTTTCACATCAACTTCAAATTTGGAACATAACTTATTTAGACATAAGGCTTTAATTTTATATCAATTTTAGAGTAAAACCTGTTATGTAAAATATTTATTTTATATAAAATATATAAAAAAGTACTGTATTTTCTTTACAGTAAATTTAAACTTTTATAACTTTGTTACTTTCATATTTTAAAATAATTCCACTTCTACAGTAATCTGCTGATTGTCTTCTTAAAAAAGAGATCAAATTATAAGAGTTCATGAATTATAAGAGTTTAAGTTTGGATAGTGCACTCTCACGTATATGTTCAAAAATGGGGGGTGACAGTTAAGGTTAATTACCTTTTGGAAGATGATGTTTTTTTCTCACTGAAGTTCGGCATGTCACCATGCTTTGACCGGTCACTCTTCACAGACACAGAGCTGGACACATGTGAGCCTGATCTTACACTAATGACACAAAGAAAAGAGAATAAGAAAGAATATTACAGGAGGTACTTCAGTCTAATTCATAAAAGTTTTAATGATGTAAATGGTAATTGACCATTGCAAAACCTGCCCACCCTTAGTCATCATGACTGACAAACAATGGCGCTCTCACACTACACATCACGTTCTCGCGCAGTAAAAAAAATACAATCGCAGAGCAAAGAGGAAACTGACAACACACTGACACAGAAGACAGAGCAGGTTACTTCTGGTATGAAACACTAGCTTTTAAATTTTGTAATTTTTAAAGAAATTCAAACAATAAATACCGTTTTGTGGCTCTTCAATGTGTCGAGACAGATCGCCTCAGTTCAAACATGTGAACTGATCATCTTTTCATATTTACTTAAAGGAAAACGCCACCGTTTTTTCCATATTCCAATACGTTCTTCCCTCAACTTAGACGAGTTGATATGTACCTCTCCCGTCTCAGTCCGTGCACTTAATCCCTCTAGCGCGCGGCACCACTATGCTAGCGTTTAGCTTAGCACCATTCATTTCTTAGAATCCAAACTGGGATAAATTTAGAAGCCACCAAACACTTCCATGTTTTCCCCATTTAAAGACGTTTACATGAGTAGCTACACAAGTATGGTGACAAAATAAAACGTGGCGATTTTCTAAGCGGATAAAAATGATAACTATAATGTGTGGCGGAAGAGCACTTCGCAGCACTTCGGACCTCAGCGCAGTAATATCATCACTCCATCACTATCCCAGTTTGGATCCTAAGAAATTAATGGTGCTAAGCTAAACGCTAGCATAGTGGTGCCGCGCGCTAGAGGGATTAAGTGCACGGACTGAGACGGGAGAGGTACATATCAACTCGTCTAAGTTGAGGGAAGAACATATTGGAATATGGAAAAACGGTGGCGTTTTCGTTTAAAGCACGAAATGAACATGAATAAACATCAGAAAGTGTTTTATGTCAACCCCGGAACACACCATTTTTCAAGTTTAAGTCCACCGAAGTTAATCTGCACTCCTGAATGATTTGTGGTTAAGGCTAGAAGGAGACAGCTGCGGCATGTGCATTTACATATTTTCAGAGCCAACAATATAACATGTAACCTATGAAAATAGTTTTTAAAAAGTACATGGCGCCATAGTGTTATCACTTTAGAGTGTCGCAGTGACCGTCTTTTTGCAGTAAAGGACCTGTCATAGTTTAATGAGTGGGAAGATGACATGAAGCATTGTGGTTAACCTGCATTGAAAACAGATGAGCGCACATGTGCACATAAAGCTTCCATTTGGGGCGAAGTTCACAGGATTTTGTCCACAGAATGATGAGCACACATTTTAACATTATTTTATTATGTAACACTCAGTATAACTTAAGCGCTGCAAGCCATGCATACAGCGCCAGACATGACAGATTTTCTGGTACACAAAACAAGTACTTTAAAAAGGAATAACTTAGCTTTTTACTACCGTTTTCTTACCGTTACTGTGGCAGCCAACAACAGCACAGCTTAACCCTCCGCACATTTTTATATTTACTTATATTGAAAAAGTTTCAATTCAGTCTAACTTTTTACCCCGTTTTAACATGTATTTCTATGGAGACAGGCCGTAGCTGTCGGGCAAGATGGTGGATAGCAGCGGGCCCAGTGTTGCCAACTGCTTTCAATTGAAAGTAGCTTAAACAGGTAACTAAATGTCACTAGATGACATCATAATGGCAAATTCACTGATCTATATAAAGATGAATATAGATCAGTGGGCAAGATAAAAACTTAGATAAGGTTTGTCCAAGAAGTTGCCATATTTGTCCCTAAACTTTTGAAAAAAAGTCTCAAAAGGGGTGGGGAAGTAGCTAAATCTAGCTACAAAATCGCTAAATTGGCAACACTGCCAGCAGCGGCACATACTATTCGTGTTCCGATTGGTCAGGTCGCCTGTCAATCAAGCTCTTTGTGAACGGTCAATTAACATACAGGAATAACTGTGCATTTGTTCTTCTATGCCTATACATGTCTGGTTGTACTATCTGCTAAATTTTCCATAGAGAAGTTATGCCTCTTAATGGCTGCCTGTATAATTGTGTTATTGGAAAGAAGCTCCAGACAGAGTTCAATAAAGGTTACCAAACATTGTGTTCAGGGATTTCTTTTTTTATTCATTCAACATCTATCACAAAAAACACAGTGACAAAATTAGCAACACAATGCTATAATTTAATACCTTTTGGTAGATGTTTTTTTCTCACTGAAGTTCGGCATGTCACCATGCTTTGACCGGTCACTCTTCACAGACACAGAGCTGGACACATGTGAGCCTGATCTTTCACTAATGAGACAAAGAACAGAGAAACTTCAGTCTCATTTGAAGAGATTTTGTGTGCCAAATGGGAGTTTGTTTAGTTCAGTTTAACACAAACTAATTCACTAACTCATCAGGCCTGCTATAAAAGGAATCACGGGTAAACTACCAATCAAGTGAAGTGCTGGTTTCTCATCCTGCACAATTTCCACTTCACTGAAAAACACAATTGACTCCAAAACGGTGTTATAGTGCAACCATATTAAATCTGTTGAGTAAACAAACTCTGACCCCACTGACCAGATGAGAAAATACTAAAACAAAAATATCATCTTACATCTACACAGCAATGAATATAATGAACGGTGTACAGTGAAACAGACAAAAATCTTTTAAATTCCCCTTTAAAAATATCCACTTATTTACACCGTAAAGCAGAGTTTGATGAATATTAATATTCATTTACAGTAATTCTAATTTGCCCATTATTTACATTTAATACCCACTAAATATGCAATTCCCGATGTGTAATGCAATCAATTTTACATATGATAAGTTAAAGGGATACTCCACCCCAAAATGAAAATTGTCGTTTTTCACTTACCCCTATGTCGTTCCGAACTCGTAAAAGCTTCGTTAGTCTTCAGAACACAATTTAAGATATTTTGGATGAAAACCGGGAGGCTTGTGACTGTCCCATTGACTGCCAAGTAAATTGCACTGTCAAGGTCCATAAAAGTATGAAAAGCATCGCTAGAATACTCCATCTGCCATCAGTGGTTCAATCATAATGTTATGATGCGACAAGAATAGTTTTTGTACGGAAATAAAACAAAAATACCGACTTTATTCAACAATTAGGCACCGTAACGTCTCCTCGGTGTCAGCGTAGCACCATTTTGGAGATTATCCCCTGGACGCAAAATGCATACACTTCTGTATCAGCCGGGCCACAAGGGTGCGCTGTTTGCGTTCAAATCAGAGCGTAAATCGACGAAGAAGATGCATCCCTGTTTCGAGCAGTGTTGACAGAATGGGCGGGTTCCCGCCCAATTGGGCTGTTTTGAATTTGATTGTGCAGGTAAATATTGGCTTGGGCGGGTGGAAAAAAATTGGGCTGGTGGTTTTCAAAACATAAATTGTATAGGCTAATTGGTTAACAAACAAGCCCAAGTGTGCATATATAGCCTAATGCATTCATCCAATCAGTCATCACAACGTTACTAAACACGCACGCTGCAAAGAGACTGGTGCTGATGTTGACATCAAGGCCGCACTTTTAGCCAATCACTAGGGATCAGCAGACAGAAGTGATGATTCATGAGTGATGGGTTTTTAAGCGCGATAACCGATCTGATTTTGAATTATAACAGTAAGTGATAATGCCTAAATATAAGTTCGATGGTAAGGAGTGGAGAGTGTTTTAACTCTCAAAAAGTGAATTACACCTGCTGAGGGAGATGACACGAAGGCTATATCACTGCAACTCCGAAATCAGAGCACAGTTAAATTATTTAATCAAAATATTTATATCTATACGATCCTGTCTTTTATCTTTTAAACGGTCCAGATTGGATCCTTTAAAGCTGATGGACTTGTTAGTTTTGACTGTGCAAAGTTCTACATTATGTTCAATATGAACTTCACGAAAGACTTAGTTCTGTGTGAAATTATAGAGCGACACGAAGGTAAGAGCATTATTGTTGTTGTTATTTTTTTTATTGTCGGATTATCATACAGAATAACACAGTTTTGACTGTCATGGTGTGTGCATGAACGAGTGTGAAATACCTATAATTACATTGCTTATTCTGATCACTTATATTGGGCACTTGTTTGCATTTAAATTCTGAGTGTTGACATTGAAAATGATGCATGTGTTTTTCGAGGGTATCGGTTAATTTCTTGATTGCCATTTTGACAGTGTCTGCTTGCATATTTTAATCATATTTGGTAGTTCTCTTTAATGTATTTGCCCCGATTTGATCCATGGGAAATGTATCTAGCATTATATTTATATTTTGTCATCATTATTTCATTATAAGGAGTTAAAAATGGCTCTTATCAACCTTGATTTACATTATATCACATTATTTTGACAATGTAATGATTTTTATAAACAATACCTTGTTTAATTTAGCTCTTTGGTTTAAGCTTTATTTTAGCTTTAGGGAATCTTACGATCTGATATTGATATGATCAATTGATATTAATCAAATCGTCCAACTTATACTTTATCTAACAATCCTCCAGCGAGCTGTTAGATTTCAGTATATCTGAGAAATTCTGTTTATTCTCGTGGCCACGATATAATAATACATAATAACCTTATGACAGTTATGAGCATAGGTAACGTAATCTGGGCAAAGTTTTGATTTGAATATTGCACACAGGACACAGAACACTTCTCTATAAATCAAACAAGAGTTTATTTGCTATCTTACTAAAATACATGAACTAAGCTAAATAACATAAAACAAAATACATACACACAGGCAATGAATTGTTGCAATTGAAAATGATTAAAATATAGCACTGTTTTGCTATTTCCACACGATTTTACCCGTGCCGATCATCAAGAGGAGAACTCTAGTGTCTTTACTTTAGAGATAAATACCACACGATTCAGCCACTTTAGAGATTTTGTTTGATACTTGCTTTTAAGTTGAAAGGATCTGTATGGCTCGAGGGAATCCCGCGAGTCCTTGTCGCGTGACGTCACTCTGGGGATGCCCTTCGGTTGTTGCTTGGTTGGCTCTGGGTGCTGTTTGACGCTCTTGAGTTCCTTTCGCGTAGCTTCAGACTTTTAAGGGTTTCTTCAGAGATTTGACTAAGTGTTGGTTCAATGTTCAAACTCGGCCAGATGTTAAGGCTAGGAGCTCGTTTGGAGCAGCTCCAAGTTTCAAGAAACGCGCGATTTTCAAGCAGAGAGCAGAGAGAGCGAGAGGTCTGTGTTTTAGATGGACTGACGTCAGGGCGTCCACCAGCGCTCTTCCAATGAAAGGGTTCCTGTGGGCGGAGCCCCGCCCACATGGATCAATCTTCCGTGCGTAAATTTATCTGCTTAGTTATTTTGTCACATGAAGAAAATATCCTGGCAGATTACTATGCGTGTTATAATCATACATTAGGATCAGAAGAGTCAACTTTAATTTACACCAACTTGTTGCATTTATCATGGCCGTTAAAATGAAACCAAATTCAGCATATTTCCTACACGTTAATAGTTTTCCTGCTAAGACACACAAAAAGGTTCAAATTAAAGATTAAAAACAACACATCATGCATATGATGCTATAAGTGTAGTACTCACTTTACAGGAGAAAATTATACCTCCAAAGATTACACAAAAATACCATTGATTACAATAACACAGTAAGCTTACTTTAATTTCATAAAATGCAACCTGACTATATATACAGTGGGTACGGAAAGTATTCAGACCCCCTTAAATTTTTCACTCTTTGTTATATTGCAGCCATTTGCTAAAATCATTTAAGTTCATTTTTTTCCTCATTAATGTACACACAGCACCCCATATTGACAGAAAAACAGAATTGTTGACATTTTTGCAGATTTATTAAAAAAGAAAAACTGAAATATCACATGGTCCTAAGTATTCAGACCCTTTGCTCAGTATTTAGTAGAAGCACCCTTTTGATTTAATACAGCCATGAGTCTTTTTGGGAAAGATGCAACAAGTTTATTTGGGGATCCTCTGCCATTCCTCCTTGCAGATCCTCTCCAGTTCTGTCAGGTTGGATGGTAAACGTTGGTGGACAGCCATTTTTAGGTCTCTCCAGAGATGCTCAATTGGGTTTAAGTCAGGGCTCTGGCTGGGCCATTCAAGAACAGTCACGGAGTTGTTGTGAAGCCACTCCTTCGTTATTTTAGCTGTGTGCTTAGGGTCATTGTCTTGTTGGAAGGTAAACCTTCGGCCCAGTCTGAGGTCCTGAGCACTCTGGAGAAGGTTTTCGTCCAGGATATCCCTGTACTTGGCTGCATTCATCTTTCCCTCGATTGCAACCAGTCGTCCTGTCCCTGCAGCTGAAAACCACCCCCACAGCATGATGCTGCCACCACCATGCTTCACTGTTGGGACTGTATTGGACAGGTGATAAGCAGTGTCTGGTTTTCTCCACACATACCGCTTAGAATTAAGGCCAAAAAGTTCTATCTTGGTCTCATCAGACCAGAGAATCTTATTTGTCACCATCTTGGAGTCCTTCAGGTGTTTTTTAGCAAACTCCATGCGGGCTTTCATGTGTCTTGCACTGAGGAGAGGCTTCCGTCGGGCCACTCTGCCATAAAGCCCCGACTGGTGGAGGGCTGCAGTGATGGTTGACTTTCTACAACTTTCTCCCATCTCCCGAATGCATCTCTGGAGCTCAGCCACAGTGATCTTTGGGTTCTTCTTTACCTCTCTCACCAAGGCTCTTCTCCCCCGATAGCTCAGTTTGGCCGGACGGCCAGCTCTAGGAAGGGTTCTGGTCATCCCAAACGTCTTCCATTTAAGGATTATGGAGGCCACTGTGCTCTTAGGAACCTTAAGTGCAGCAGAATTTTTTTTTGTAACCTTGGCCAGATCTGTGCCTTGCCACAATTCTGTCTCTGAGCTCTTCAGGCAGTTCCTTTGACCTCATGATTCTCATTTGCTCTGACATGCACTGTGAGCTGTAAGGTCTTATATAGACAGGTGTGTGGCTTTCCTAATCAAGTCCAATCAGTATAATCAAACACAGCTGGACTCAAATGAAGGTGTAGAACCATCTCAAGGATGATCAGAAGAAATGGACAGCACCTGAGTTAAATATATGAGTGTCACAGCAAAGGGTCTGAATACTTAGGACCATGTGATATTTCAGTTTTTCTTTTTTAATAAATCTGCAAAAATGTCAACAATTCTGTGTTTTTCTGTCAATATGGTGTGCTGTGTGTACATTAATGAGGAAAAAAATGAACTTAAATGATTTTAGCAAATGGCTGCAATATAACAAAGAGTGAAAAATGTAAGGGGGTCTGAATACTTTCCGTACCCACTGTATATATTGTAATATATATATATATATATATATAGCTTTTGATAACAGCAACAGGTATTATTTGTCTTTTGGTATAAAGTTTATGAGAGTTTGGATGTTCTTTGTTCAAGAAGAGAAATTGAGGGGTGTTTCAGTTTGGAATGTGAGAGAAACGGGAGGTCAGGAAAGTCAGCTGTCCAGGTCATGAGAATGTCACGTTTGTGGAGATCTGGGCCCGTATTTATCAAGCTTCTCAAAGTGCCATTTTAGTCTTAAGTGCTGAGAATTCATGAAATTTACTCCTACTTTCAAACTTAAGTATAAAAGCAAGTTATCAAATTTCTTAAAGCTAAGAATCACTCTTACTCTCCCAGTTATTTAAGACAGCTGGAGAGGTCTCTCAAGTGGTTAGGAGTTGCCAGCAGGGGCTTGTGATGGCGCTGAGGAGACAGAGACGTGCACGAATCTTTCAGGAGAGGAGGAATGTCTTTGAAATGTTTGGCGACGAGCAGTTAATCAAACAAGTTACATTTCCTCAGTTATTCAAAACGAGCAAAGAACATTTACATTAACAAACAACATCATAACTGACTTCAGTCTAGCGCGAGTATTATGCAGTCTACACTGTATGATGAATAAATCTCTTACCCCTTATTTAAACTGCACGCATCTGCTGCGCGTTACAGCTCCACAGCCACCGGAGCTGATCAGCCGCGCCGTGGCAAGTTTCTGAAGCGGCTCTCCAAGCTGCATCACTAAAGATTAAAGTCTATTTTTGACGGATAATAATAATAATAATAATCATCATCTCGCTGTCGTCAAAGGCATCAGCAGCAGTCGATACACTATACTATCATCTATCGGCACCCTAAATTAAGTTGTGATGATGCTTCGTTTCCTTGCCATAATGTGTTCTCTTGAAAAGTATTTATTGTCAAATGTGTGTTGAATGTAAACTCCTATTAGGAATTTAACCCTTCAATATGAATTTATCTGAGAATATTCTTAATTAAGGAAATCTATTCAGTGATTGGTCCATGCATATGTCGTCATCCAAAATCCCGTTTGTGGCACAGCAAAGTGTCGTGAATCATCTCTAAGACTGACACTTAAGATTTAGTCCTACACTTCGCTTAAATTACGACTGAGATGATTGATTACTAACTTTTAAGCGCAGCTCTGAGCCAAGAATTTTTTTTCCACTTAAGTCAATTTTTAGCAGTGTTCTTGAGAGTAATTCTTGATAAAGGCTTGATAAATACGGGCCCTGGTCTTTCTTAGCTCGGACGTCTGTCATAAAAACGTCTTTTCTCATTGATAAAAATCATTGAATTATGCGTTAACGATCAGGGGATCCATGACGTTTGTTGCTGGGCCATAAGCAGATGTTTCGTCCTGTTTCGGTCGAGTTATGGTTAAGTGATAAGAACCAAGTGAAGTCCTGTTTTAAACCACATTCAAGATGTCCTCCTCCAACTTCTCCTTGTTTTAACAAAGTCTCTTGAGATAAGGAGGTTTTATGGCAGGAAATCGGAACTCAGGGATGTGCTCGTCATTATTTTCAGATGTGTGTGCGTGTTCTACCTTCCCCCAAGGTCTTACAACAGTTAAAGTTTTGGGCGGTTTTTGGGCAGCTTTTTGGGAGCTTTTGGGCTGGAAATCGTTCATCCAATCTGGCAACACTGGTGTCGAGGCTGATACAGAAGACTGAGACACAGAGGAGACGTTACGGTGCCTAATTTTTGAATAAAGTCGCTATTTTTGTTTTATTTCCGTACAAAAAGTATTCTCGTCGCTTCATAACATTATGATTGAACCACTAATGGCAGATGGAGTATTCTGGCGATGCTTTTCATACTTTTATGGACCTTGACAGTGCAATTTACTTGGCAGTCAATGGGACAGTCTCAAGCCTCCCGGTTTTCATCCAAAATATCTTAAATTGTGTTCTGAAGACTAACGAAGCTTTTACGGGTTCGGAACGACATGGGGGTAAATGAAAAACGACAATTTTCATTTTGGGGAGGAGTATCCCTTTAAACATTACAGTTAAACCCCATAGAGAGACCAATATGCTCAATGAGGACCAAAAGTCACATTTGAAGTTGAAAGTTTTACTGAAGACGACAGTTCTCCACACTTCCAAAGGCCGTAGAAAACGAGTAAGAGGAGCCAGCCTCAAACTAACTTAGAATACAGAAACACTAGTACTTATATGGATGATCTGTTGATGTCATTTCTACAGGTACAGTAACATTACAGAAAATTCTAGCTACATCCAAACAGAGTATTCTTGTCTTTACACAAATTTGCTTATCTAAAAGACAATTTCTTGGAGACACTAAGCTCCATTTGTAAGCAACTACTGTAAGGGTCGTGGGGGAGGTTTGTGAGGCTGTTGATTCTCCTGGACACTGTTCCTTGAGCACCATGGTCATATGCGTATCATATTCCTAAACAACCCCTGCAGAACAATACATTAATGTGGAGCACAGAGCACTTACATTTCTAAAGACGATTCACCCTCATAGTTTCTCATATAACAACTAATGGTGCTATAAACCCTAAAATGAATTATAGATGCATACATAAAAGGTTAGTGAGTACATGTGGTGTGTTAGTGACAGTCACAAACAAAGTTCAAACTGATAAATCTCTTTTCTACAAAATACAACATTTAATTAAATAATGATTCAAATTAATTAAATAAATACATATTTATTCTCCAAGTTAGGTTAAATGAGTAAACACTGTTACTGCATTCCTGACATGGATCAGACCCTCTATCACCCTAAGATACTAAACACAGACATTGCTTGTAACATAAATACCAGCACAGATAGAATGGTTTTAAGAATATTATGATCACTTATTCATTATTAAATAAAAGAGGAGGGTGATTGAAATCAACCCCCTTCTGCTGTAATAAATATTAGACCAGTTTCAAGTAGATTTTAACCTAGAATGATCTAAAAGAGTGGTTGGCAACAGGCAGCCCGCGGGCCAGATATTGATTATTTTGATAGTGGCTGGATCTGAAATAGATCTGTCATGACAGCAACAGTTACTCACAATCAGAGTATGTGAGCGGAGTGGGAGCGGAGCGGTGTGATTTTGACTGGAGCGAGGAGCGGATTTTTTAAAGTCGGATCGTCGTGGTTTTCACTCACTCCAAGAGCGCTCCACCATCATCACGAGTACAATTCATGCCAACGACCCGTAATATAACTGCATTTTTTGCAAGAATTCACGTTACACATATTTAGCTAGCTTGATAGAGAAGGATCACTCAAATCAGAAAGAATGTGAAGGTTATGATGATGGCAATGGACATGAGCAGGGAAGTTATAGTTATACTGAATATTTTCAGCTGAAAGCATGATTTAAACAAGTACTAGAACACTTCTTCACACTCAATCGCTCTCTCAATAAAGCATTCAAACAAATGTAATCTTACAGTGCTACTTCTACATCTGTATCCGATTTCGAATGAGCAGAAATCTGTAAGAAATGAATCGATCTCTAGGTAAAATAACTGACGAAAATGTAGTTATTTTCATCACAAACAAAATTTGCACCGCAAAAAAGCAGCAATTATACCTTTTAATGCACAACCATGTTATTAGTTTGTCATGTGTTAGGAAAAAAGTTTGCACACTAGTGTTCCAATAAGCCACTTTGAAACTCTCCTGTTATTTTATTTATTAATATGTTATGAACAGAACTGTGATATTTCAAACAATGAAATACTTTAGACACTGAGCGAAGGCGGAGCGGTGTTTCTGATATCAGTGAGCGAGGAGTAGAGCGGGAAATGGTGAACCCGGAGCGGAGCGATTATTAAATGCCCGGAGTGCGGAGGGGAAATTGTTGACGCTCCACTCCGCTCACATAGTAGGCTACTCTGCCGGACACCGCCACACAAATGTGGCTTTTTGTCAATGACTGTCCAGGATTTAACACAGAGTAACAGCTCACTACCAGTTATAAAAGACAGTGTAACGGTCACAGGCAATTCTAGTTGCATTTTTCATCAATTAATTTCTTAAATTATCCTTTGAACATGTTCTGGCCCACCATCTAGTGGCAAATTTTTTTTGGCCCGATGCCAAACCTACTTGCCAACCCCTGATCTAAAAGCTTTCATAGGAAGGTTTTTTTTTTTTAGTTTATTTATTTACAGGGGCAATGCACATTAATAAACATAACTGTAAACGTGCCAGAATTAGCCCAAAAGGCTATTTTTCATCTGTAGACCCTTGACAGAATGTTAAAAGGTCACCCTAAAAACAAAGACAGAGCATCACACATATACACATCATATGGAGAGAGAAGATTAAAAAAAAAGTATGTAATCGTCTAATTGTTGATGGGATGGAGTTCCATTCCCTTGCAGCTTTGACTGAAAATACAGACTGAGTGAACTTACTTCTTTTGAAAGGAATAATACAGTCCCCTCTTTCCCCACCCCTTGTAGATATGTGAGCAGTTGTTCTAATATTCACAAACTGTTTTAGTGGTGAATATTAGTCATAGTCTTAAACAGCAGACAGATATGTACATATTTGATCAAGTTATCCCAGCTTAGCAAATTGTATTTCTTTAATATTGAGCAATGATGAAACTGAACTGATTTCTTATCAAGAGTTTTTAGTGATTGTTTATACAAAGACTCTAGTGGTTTCAGAGTAGTAATACTGGCTTGCGACCAAGTAGTTAAACAGTAAGTAATATGAGAAATAATCATGGAATGCATATACATCAGAGCAGCGTCAGACGACATAATCACGAATAAATCTAAAATTTGATAAACTAAATCTGACCCGGTTACAGACCTTTTTAACCTGCGCCTTAAATGAAAGTTTGGAATCAATCAGAACACCAGAACACTAAGTTCTAATCTGAAGTTTTGCACAGCATTTGACAAGGTAACAGAGAGAAACAGACTCCACTGTTGATGGGATTTATTCTTCACAGAAAGTTTTTTAATTAATTATCTTAACACAGACTCAGTCTTACCTCTGTTTCTCTGAGAGACTCATCTCCGACAGAGAGTGCTTTCCTCTTTCCTCTGACATATTGTAGCTAAACAGACTGATTTCTGAAAACAATCAGATGCTCCTCATGACCTGAAATTGACAATATATTACTAAAATGAATAACATGGCAATGACATTTCAATCATGCAAACAGAATTCAATTCCGCTGTAAAGCAGCTCTAAAAAGAAACTGAGTGTATATTTACTCTAAATGCAAATAGCCCAATTTGTTGGCAGAAGCTATTTACAGTAACTCCACCCACCAACGCCTGGCTGCAATAAACAGCACTGCAAAATACATCTGTTTATTGGAAGTATTAGTGGTGTAGCGAGAAAGACCCAAAGCAATTGCTTTTGGTGCTATCGACCAGAGTTCGAATCCCCGATTTTCCCATCACATGTCAGGGGTCCATTCTTCATACCTCGCTTAATACATCTGAGAAGATTTAACAGATGCCAGATCTTTTAATCCTGATAACTGATCTCTGGCTAATTTAGTTCTTCAAACAAGTTAGCAGATATGATTATTTGGATTAAGTTGTCTGAGATTCCTCCATGTTGACATGCTCATAAGAAAGGGCAGATATATTGATACTTGAAACCATGATCACAGCAATGCAGCGATTGGCTGACATCAAGACAGTGTAACATTGAAACGTAATATTAATATATAAGTTAAAGGGAAACAGGTAAATTTAGCTCAAAGGGAATCATTAATGATTTTATAGGGAATTTGAACAGACTCACTGTTTCACGGCGATTCACTGAACAAGCCGTATAACAAACTGCACTGGATATTAAAATCCAAAATATAGTGAAAACACTATTAAATAGCACAGTAGCACAAATCGGCAGATTAAGACATTAACTTATGAGCACAAAGCACAAGATCCTTCTCTTTTCAATATAAACAAGGCTTTATTTGATAAATCTAAGACATGAAACTAATCTAACACATGAACACACGCATTCACACATTCACACATTGCAGAAGAGAGAAAGTAAGGAAAGATGAGTTTAAGAGAATGAAAATATGAAATCCCAAGTTTATAGCAATATGTGCAATTGCATAGACCTTAACAACCATCAATCACTAATTTAAACCTCGCTTTGAGTTTCTCAATGAGGCTAAAATTTGTATTAAATGCACCAATTCAGCTAAAAGTCTGGAGTTGTTTTACTTGCGTTGCCTTTGTTTTACTGCAGGGATTCCCTTCTGTCATCATCATTGCAGGAAAGGGGTTTCCCAGGTTGCTGGTTGGCTGACAGTTCAGTGGTCTTTTGTAGTGACGTCTTGGGCGTTGGCTGACGAATGGTCTGAGTCCATTGCTAGTTGAAGTTTGAAGCGGGTGCATTCGGAGCTGGACTTTGCGGCAAACTTAACTTTTGAACACGACACTCAACGGAAAGAAAATAAACTAAAATAAAAGAATACACGGATGTAACGAGACTAGGTGGTATTTCTTCTCATCATGGTCGCAACTGGCCGCTAGGCCAGAGCACATGGCGCTCAAAGAGCAGCGTCAAAACGCATGGCAAAAGAGAAGAGTTTTAGAGAGGACAAAGAGTAAAAGAGATACAAGAGAGTAAAAAGAGCATTTTAAAGAGAAGATTCAAGAGAGAGTTTGATGGTGTCCTGAGGTTTTAAACTCGGCTTGTGGACACCTCCTAATGCTTGTCTTGACCAATTAGATACGGTTCTGGATCGGGGTGTTGCTTTGTTTCTGCCCCCAATCATAAATCATGTTATGTTATCTGGTCCGAATTTTCCAAGCTCTTGCAAAGTATACTTTTGGATGTGATTTTATAACAAGACTATGATACATTTGACAAAGAATTGATTGGAAGAAACGTTTAAAGAATGATTTTTCAAACTCATACATACCAAACATGAATATTAATCCTTCAGCTATTCAATAATGATTAAAAAGACATACAGTTTCATTAAAAATGAAAATGAAAGTCTTTTAGGATGATTTTAGCTGCATATGAAAGAGAGATTGTCTCTGAACGAAGGAATTCTCTTTGTCTTGTGTGGGGGTAGTCAATCTAAGCAAGTCTGTAGCTCAGTTTTCCAGCGTGGAACCCATGTGATGGTCATCTGGTGACCATTAATCTTGATTACTTCCCCAAATTTGACAGTCTCCTTAATGAATTGGAATTATCAATAAGTGTTCTTTTGTTTTAATGTTGCAAGCCGTTCTGTGAACGAGTTGGTTAGTTTGCTTGCTTCAGACGGGCTGAGCTAGGAATCTGATTTACGACATTTCCTTGGTCTCTCTCTCTCTGGAATGTTAGCTCCTCAGCTTTCAATGTTCTGATCACATCTGAAATTTTTCTGATTCAGGTCTCTGATATTCTACAACAGCAATGTAATGACATCATATAATAAAGATCAAGGAAACACTAATCTAGCCAGCAAAATGATATAAAAGTTCTAACAAATAAATAAAACGTGTAACCGTTTTTAAGTGACTCCAAAATATTTTCACCATTATTTCACCAGTGTTTGTACAGGCTTTGCATTTTTCTGTGAAGAGCATTGTAATCATTTAATTTTGAAGTGGATTTGTTATATGTGACAACATTAATTATTAGTAATATAAATTTATTAATCCATATGATCCATATTGAGAGTTAAGACATAACTGTTTAAATTAAAAGCATTTTGAGATTTGAGAAGCGAGTCTGTATTTCCTGCGATGCATCAAGCTGCATAAAAGCTCAAACTGTACGTAATGTGCTTACGACTAATAAAATTGATTTTTTTTTCTTTAAGAATAAGATTAAAACTAATCATGCCTATTATTATAGATTACGCAACATTAATTATTTTCAAATGATATTGTTTGAAAACAATTTTTCCTGGTTTAATAAAGTACACTTGTAAGAAAGTAGCAATGGCTGGGACAGATTTTCAGTATCACCTTCACTTATGATACAATCTAAACCTTGTTTAATTGAAATCTGCTGCAACCAAGCAGGTTTGAGCTAAACCTGTTGCTAACTCCAGGATGAGCTTTGAAGAACCTAACAATCCTGGATCAAGTCAAATCACCAACAATAAAATCCAGCTAACTAGGTGATCCAAGTACGAAGAACCGAACCCTGATCAGAAACATTTATTTTCAATAAAAAAAATAGGAGGAATTTGAAAAGGGAAAAATGAAACCCTTCATTAGGTAATAATAAAGTGTTTTTTTGGGTAGGGTTGGGGTAGGTGTAGGGAGGGCTTGCATCCATTAAGTCAGCATCCATTTAATCTCTCTCGCTTTTGGCTTATTCCCTTTATCAGGGGTCGCCACAGCAGAGTGATCCGCACAACTGATTTGGCACATTTTACGCTGGATGCCCTACCTGCCGCAGCACCCATTTTATAATTTTAATAATTAATGACAACTTACACTCAATATGTTATACTGTTTTATAATGTACAGTACTGAGGAATATCTGCCACCTAACTACTATTTACACTTTGCCTATCGCTGAAGAAAATATTGTTAAACAGAATTTATCATTTGCACTTAGTGTACATCGCTTTTTCCATTTAGTGTAACTGCCAAAAAGTAAAAAAAAAAGTAATTGTTCAGTTCAAGACAGTTCAGTGTTGATTCAGTGTAAAGTTCAGAAATTAGTTCAGTTGGGCAATATAGCATTGTTTAAGCACATTTATTTGTAAGGTTAATTATCTGTGCTGAATTAATGATCACTGTTGTCATGTGACAACACCGTAGCACACTGCTCTGAAAACATTATTTGTTGCTTATTGTACCAGGGGTGCCCAACCCTTTTTCTGCAGAGTTCAGTTCCAAGTTCAACCCTGATCAAACACACCCAGGGCTCTAGACTGCGACCAAGACCATTTTTTGAGAGTGTGCGATAGTGATGCACGGGTCGTCTCGGGCGGGTCAAGAAATTGTCACTCTATTTGCGGGGCGGGTTGGGGCGGGTCATTAAAAAAAAAAAAAAAAAAAAAAAAAAAACTCCATGTATGTTGCGTGCAATTCCCTATAGCCAGTATTAAATATTTGGGAATATCTATTTTCATATTTTATTAGGTTCTTTGATAAGGTTACAATACGAAGGCCTGCGTAGCAACGCAACTTGCTTGATGTCCCCAAACCTTTGGCGTCACGTGACACGTCACAAAAGCGCCAAGCAGCTCTGTATCCCATTCCCAGCCACAAGCGCATCAAGCGAGCGCACATTCAGCTCTGCTGGCCGGGTGCTGGAGTCTAGGTGTAATAGATTAAACACCGGTACAGTGGATGCACAGCGAACGTAAAAACGCTAAATGAACATTTCCGTGTGTTAAATAAAACAAAAGTTCAGTGGTTATGTAGCGTAGGCTGTAAACTGTAGGCCTATACAAATCTGAAATAAAAAAAATGTTTAGCCTGTTAAATGAATACAAACGCTGCTTTGTAAATGTTGAAAATGTTTATCATTATCTTGTTATTAATATGACCTGATTTATGGTTCATATTCATAATCGTATGTTGTTGCCAGTTTACAGGGCGATGTTTCCAAGCACTTTCAGGCTGAAATAAAGCTGTTTTAATTTACATTACAATGCCTAGTATGTCTATTTAATGGTCGCGGGTGCGGGGCGGGTGGGTTGTAAAAATAGATACAGTGGTGCGGGGCGGGCTGGGGCGGGTCAAATAATTTCATAAAAGCGGGACCCGCGGGTTGGAACAAACCCGACCCGCGCATCACTAGTGTGCGAGTAAAAAATTGACATGGTCGCACTTGTGCGAGTGCATGGTATGCGCTGCTCCAAAGCAGGCGTGCTGCCAGCCGCAGCACATTGTAGCAGGAGAAAGATTTCACTGATCACGTGAAGAGAGGCACTTTCAGCGCGAGCGCTTCAGTAGAGCCTGGTTTACGCTCGTTTCACACCGCACGCGAGCAGAGCAGAAGCAGCGCGCACACATTGTGCTTTCACTTGCAAAGGTGCGCAGCGGACGGAGCACAACGGAGGATTTGGTTTTCAAACTAAAGTAAAAGACCGCTTCTTAAACCAGAGAAGGTGAACATGTTGGTATTCTTGTAGAGAAAACATGCAAGTCCTGTCAGCGACAGCCGATTTAGTTTGACTTTTCTTTTTGTTTTCGTTTTGAAAAGCTTATCTTTGTTGTTTACCTCACGTTACACCAGTGGTTCTCAACCCGCGGCCCGTCACGAATCCAAATGTGGCCCACCATGCTGAATGTTACAGTCTATGTCAGTGGTTCTCAACCTTTTTTTCCACCGGGCTATGGTCCAAGTGCAAGTCTCACGGGCCGCACGCATGTCGTTTACATATTATGTCATCAATTCAAACCAACCAGATTTATAATATTATTTATAGCCTAAATATTATGATATCTAAACGATTACATTTATTGAAATAAATAAAATGATTCTACTACCATTAATAAAACACCTGATGCTGTTGGGAGCGGACCAATTTTGTGACTTTTTTTTGTGAAGCATGACTTGAGGCGAGACAGTGCAGAAAGTGTGCGTTCACAAATGTAGCCTATGTTGATCCAAATATGGAAAGCATTAAAAAAGAATTTAATAATCTGAGGTTCTCTCCAGAGATGTTTTGCCACATTTCTGTAATTAAGGATGATTGCTGCATAGCCTATGGGTATTTATTTTTACCTGAACATCTAGCTTCAAGTGAGTGGCGGGGCAAACCGAAAGTCGATGCCAAAAGGCCAGCACTCGCTTCACTGCTGATGCTGTGACAATCTTGTTTGAATGCATTCCTTCGCTGGCATTTTCCACATTTTGTTTCCTCCCTTAACAAATTTGTCCATTCTGATTCTCAGTTTTACAGAACTAATGGCTGCTGATAACTATTTGAATTGAATTCTGCTGAAGTGCGCGCTTGTAAGTGTTCGTTAAATGAGTAACATTAATTACGTGAGTACATTGATCTGCTCATGTCTGAAAATAATATATGAAAAACTCAATTATTTTACATAAAAACATTATAGCTTATATTTGTTTAATACATTTTTAAAGTAATGTAAAAACTAAAATGAATTGTAAAACTGAAAGTATTTTTTTAATTGTGTTCAGCACATACACAATGGAGGTTTTCCTTAATTTTTTATATTATTATTATTTGATTCCTCAGTGTTTGCTAAACATTCTGTTATGTATTAGTCGGTAGGCCTATAATACAGCATGTGATGTGTCCTATGCCTCATCTTATTCGTTTTTGTTAATAAATGTTATGCTTGTTTGTCATTGTAAAGTACTGTTTTATTGTTGTTGTGCTTTTTAATTAAGAATAACAATGAATCCATCTTTTGTTTTAGTCTTAAAAAGTGAACGGTGTATAGATATAAGCAAAACAGACCATTATCTTTTCTTGTAAAGCGTGACACCAAGATCGTGAAAGTGAAAGCAAAAAGAGGAATTACTGTCACAAAATATAAATCACAAATAATACTGATGAAAATGAACGGGCTGAATGTTGAACACTTTCGTTACCATATAACTATAAACTATGATAAAAGTTAATAAGCATGCATTGATTAATGAAATGTATCAAAATAATAATAATAATTGCGATCAAATGATGTGCTCCTGCGACCAACTGAGAAAGTTAGTGGGAAGAATGAGTCTAGAGCCCTGATCAACTGTCTGTAATTATCAAGTGCTCCTTCACAAATATTTTCAATACAAATACTGCACCGCTCCTGCTGGAAAAGTCGGATTTAGAATAGCCTACTTTCGATTTCGTGACAGACTATATTTTGAGATATATGATGTGCGGAGTGATCTGAAATAGCCTAATTAAAGCCCGGCTCACACTGTGCGATTTTGGCCACGATTTGCTCGTCTGAGACAAATTTTGAAAATCCTAAAAGATTCCTATAATCCTAGGCTAAATCTGTAGTCTTTGATCGCTGGTTTGACATGTTCACAGACAGCCGATTAATGGCTGTTGCGATCAAATTTCACCTCCGACGAAATTCTGGCAGTGTCAGAAGATTTGGCGAACAGTCCTGCAGTGTGACAACCCCTACGATGAATGTCAAACTGTCTCCGTTTTTCAAGACAAGCTATGAGCAGAATTAATGCTGGAGAATTATTCTATCTGCCATAAACTCCGGCGCTCACGGAATTCATCTGATACGTTGCTGACACTGGTTGCGCCGCTGTTTTCATGTGGGTGTGTAGAGCTGCATACACTATTCTTCTTAAATACGCCGGTATTGCCGCCGTTCATATACTTTTCATGATAGCCAACAGTTCGGTCCTGAGTGCAATGCAGTTCGTAGTCACTGGACGTGTCCGGACAAGTTTTCTTGCGCGCACCTGTTTTTAACTCGTCTTGACTGTCATACAGTCTGACATTAATGACAACTTAGATCCCACAGTGTGACAAGATCATCATGTTCGTACAGTCTGACAAGTACAATCCTAAAGGACTTTTTAAAAAAAAAAAAAAAAAAAAAAAAAAAAAAAATCGCACAGTGTGAGCCCGGCAAGACAGTCGAAAATATATTAAAAAAGCAAAACACTTTCAAAACAACATTACTCATTTTAATAAACTTAGAATTTTCATTTTAAACGGTGTTTAGTCTGGCTGCTTCAGAAACTGATAGACGGCCTACTTTAAACTAACATTTGAATCACGCTTACATATCATATATATGAAATACGTTCATCATCCTCCAAATAAGTGTAATCAAGTGAACCCAGCCGGCACATGACCAATCTTCAACGTTGAAATATGGTTGAAATAATGACAGTTGTTGCTTCAACATTGAAACAACGTTGAAAAAATGTTTAATGCTAAATGGTTGAAAAAGGTTACCAAAAACACTTGTAAATCAATGTTGATTTGTTTTTTACAAGAACTGTATGTTGAATCAACTTAATGTCTTCAACAGCATACAAAATAAATTTCTGCCTTTTAAATTATTATTACTAAATTATTTAAGATCATTATTATTATTTTATTAGCATTTTACAATATTTTGATCGTTAAACCTATTCTAAAATCTAAAGGTATATGTTAAAATGTTATCATCATTAACAACAATAAAACAATACATTTCACTGCGTTTACCTTATTTCTTTGATCATGATTGGTTAATCTGGCTGTCATCCAGGAAACTGGCCAATGAAACTGTTCGCGCCTTTCTCAGTTTGAAAATATGACCGTTATTATCGTCTTTCTGAGTGAGGCGGCTGACTGTGTGTGTGTGAGAGCTGCTGCTCGTTGAGATTGCTCGGTCGGTTCCGAATTATTTATAATATAAATATTTGCCTGTTAAATTTTTATTTTGAGCGAATTTGAGTCGTGACATGTCAACGGGGAACAAAAACTAGAATGTGAACACAGGAAGGGTCAGGTGTGGTCTGCGAGGTCCTGCAAACACACGGACAAAATCAGGTAAGAAAATCGCTAACTTACCTTTCAAAAATAGTAAAGTATAATGTTACCAGAGTTTACAAATGGGTAAATGACATGTAACGTTAACCTGCAGAAGATAAATACCTGTGTGTGTGTGTGTGTATTTTTGTATTGCTTTATCACAGATGCTAATGTTGTTGTGTGTTGCTAGTAAGTTGTGTTACGTTAATGTCTGTCTTAGAGATTTTTCACATTTTTCTGATGTGAATGCCATGCATTGTTATATTTTTAATCGTATAATACTCTCAAAAGATAACATACTCTGTTCATGTTTTCTAAATATCATATAATCGCAAATTTAAACGAATTAAGATTGTTTAAAGCAGTGATTCTCAAAGTGTGGTATGAGTACACTAGTGCTACTCAGGCTCCCTCTAGTGGTACGCAGAGGAATCACTAAATTAAATATAAATTAATGTCAATACATTTTAATTTAATCTTTATTTGAGTAAAGGTTTTTTGTTTTTTTTACAGTTAAGTATAGTACAGTTTTTATTTAACTTTTGGTACAACACATTTTAATTTAATCATTATTTAAATTTTGTATTTACCTGTATGTAAGCACCGTGCAGTGTTAATGTTCAAACTGTATTTACAATGTTAAAGTGGCTGACAACAATAAATATTCTTATTAGGAATAAAACTTTTCAGTGAACCATTTTTTCTTTCCCCATCAAGGATCCAGCTGTTTATTGGCAATTTGGTAAGGAATTGTTCATCTGCTACATTGCACTGTCACTTCTGGAAGAGATTCATTGACCTTTTGTGAAAGGTTTTGATTTTACTTAGTTTAATAAAAATTTACTTTATTTGATTTTACTTGTTTTACTAATAAACTGTATAGTTAGGATTCTGATTAAAACAGTGTAACTGGGGGCTCTGAAAAAACTGCTTGTGAATAATTTAATATTGCAAACTTTCATCTGAATACATTAAATAGGTGTTTAATGAATAGTGTTGTGCACTTTGTTTCCAACCCCACTGTTATTGAACTTAAAGTGAAAATATTGTATGTGATATGTTTTGCATTCAGTTTTCAGTTAAATATATTTCACAATATCAAAGTTGATCTTTTGAGTATTTATTTTTGGTGTTTTTGTTTTTATTTATACAGGACAGTACAGAAAGTGCACAAGTGTGTGAGAGGAGGACACGGCTAGAGGTCTTCACTGAGGTCCCGAGACCCGAGGACCCGGGACCCGACTCGGGACCCGTACGGGTTCGGGTCTATATTTTAAAAGGTCAGCCGGGTCCGGGTCGGGTCCCAATCTATTACTTCGGGTCCCGGGTCTGTTTAACATTGTGTGTAATACCCGAGTCGATCGGAGAACACCGCACCCGCGAGTGATCAGTGTCAGTCAGCATGCGTGTGTGTAACTTGCAGTTTGTAAAATTAGGATGAGAAAAGTGTGAGCGGGATATAAAAAAAAAAACACGCGTTACCTCAGCCGCCAGAAACAGAGCGCGGGCGGAGTTAATGTTACTGCAGGCGGACGTGATCATGGATTCCTTCATGAGTGATGTGGAAAAAAAGCTGAAACAAAACTGAAGAGAAGCACCTGTTATTGAACACGCACACAGTAGAGTGTAACGAATTTATAATTCTGTGCATTTTTTGCTAAAAAAAAATGCTCCGAGTCTTTATTACAACCAGCAAAAAGTATCGTTATTGTAGTTCAAAAGGGGAAACGTAACAGTCGAAGCTGACTCCAGATGAAAAAAAAAACTGCGAAGTTGCATTAGTCATCCGTCTCCATCTCAGCAAGTAGACTTTTAAACTGGAATAATGAGTGGATTAAGAAGGCTCTTTCAGTCGGCAAGAGAGAGTAATAGCCTAACATGGAGGGAAATTTATTGGCAAGGAGGATGGTATGCATCGCAGTCAGGGAAACTAAGGCAAAAAGGTTTTTTTTTTCGCAACTTGTTCATTGACTTAATAGCATTTGCTGTGCAATATGTGCCGATCGGGACGGGTACAGTCGGGTCTGTGTCTTCCCAGTCGGGTTCGGGTCCGCGTCGGGTCCGGGTAGTACATTTATGGCATTTCTCGGGTCTGCACGGGTTCGGGTCCCACTTTCAAATAAAATACGGGTCCGGGTCGGTTCCGTGCAGCATATTTACGGGTCTCTTCGGGTTCGGGTACGAATTTTTGGACCCGTGAAGACCTCTAGACACGGCATCAGAAAGGACCTAGAGCTGGGACTCTTTCAAGGATCACCCAAAGCACAACCACGCTATATGCACAAGGCTATTGGTTCTAACATTTTATCAGAATTTGAAGAAACATTTCTACTTAAAATATTAAATGCATTTCATTCAAGGCAGCGTTTTTCCTGCGTAAAGAATTTCCTCTGGCTGTCGACAAACTCAGACAGTCCTATCCTTTACCACCGACATGGTTTCTGTTGCTGGTTCCATTCTCAAACTGTTCAATACATTTTCACTGCACAAATGTACAAATCTCTTGTAATGAGACACATTAGTAAAACATGTTTTCACAGAAACTATAGATTTCCACCAAAATAAAAGATCAACTGGTTTCAGTCAAAAGAAGTACAAGGGTTTCTCTTGTGCAGCACAAAATATGCATGTTATGGTACAAACACTGAGTCTTTAAATTTTGTATTTGGATTTTACAGGTTTTTAACAATACATCCAAGCACAAACACTGCAAGCTAAAGTTTGGGATTATTTTCACATGTTTTATACTGTATGTTTCCAAAATAAAACTGCTGTTTTACCGTTTTCAGCGTGTGGTAGTTTATTGAAGTTGATTGTAAAGACATTGCTGCCAGTCATTTGATTTTTAAACTTTATGTATGTGTACAGTGTTGATCTAAATGCAAACTAGGTTGTAATTGAACGTACAGTTGTGTATTCACTCATGTTGAAAGTACGACGGTGAAACAACGTCGTGTTATCAACGTTGATTCAATATGCAAAATCAACACATAATTCAACGTTAATCCAACGTCTGCAGAACGACCTTAACTCACCAATGCTGCAGGTAAGACGGTGAAACAACGTCACGATTTCAACGGTGAAACAACGTCATGATTTCACGGTGAAACAACGTCACAATATCAACGTTGATCCGATTTGCAAAATCGACACATAATCCAACGTTGATTCAACCGTGGTACCCGACGTTGATTCACCGGTGAATCAACGTTGAAATGCCGGCTGGGAAGTATCCAAACTTACCTTCAGACGGTCTTGTGCAGCAGGAACAGAATCCAGAAGTTTTTGAAACACTTTCGATTTGTGAACGCTGTTAAACACACCTAACAGGTGTTGTGTAATATTCAGTTCCTGTGAAAAACTGTTCCTGTGGGTGGAGTTTACGTGAATAGTCATTAGTTCCCCTGTTGTGGGCGTGTCCTTGAAACCGCGCAAACGAATGGAACTGAAAATGTTAGTGCAGGCTAGGGTGACCACCTGGCAATAGATCTGTTGCGGGACAGTAGATATGATTTTGCGGGACAAGTGTGAGACCGATACATTTACTACTGTTATGCCATTTAATTACTGATTTAAATTACATCCGTCTTGTGTGCCGATTTATGTTTCTGCCAGTGGATGCCCATTGCCCACACTCGAGGTCGCGCTTCTGGAAGCATTTAATCCAGGAGAGAGTATAAGGTTTGAGCACACACACGACACATAGGCCTAATGTCTGATCGAGAGAGAGAGCATCTGTTTTGTGTGAGAGTGAAGAGAATCCTGCGAGCGGAGACACTACTGCGCTTTTTTTTTTCCTAAATAACTGTTTAAATTGAAGTGTGTAAGTCATTTTCAAACAGTAGTATTGTTTCTGTAGTTAATAATCTATTAAAACTAAAGTGTAAAGTAAGCAATATATAAGCAAAAGGTGTAAAGACGCTATCCCCCGGTTTGACAGACGAGGCTAAAATGCATGTCTGGGTTGTTTTAACTGAAAGAAACTGACTGTCTGATTGTTTTGTCTCAATATACATCGGTAGCATTTTTATCCAAGGCACGTTTATAAAAGCTACTTAAATGTCCTAATTGAACTATGGCCTAATCCTGACTTAATTTAAACCCTGTCTGTGAAACCAAGCCTAAATAATATAGTATATGTAGTTTTACTATAAAAACACGTTTTATTATTTATAGCTAACGGGGAACTCCATTAAGTGTCTCCAAAGTGGATTTACATAAACCGTATATTCATCTTAAAAACGATTGCTAGGAAAATCTTTGATAAATATTGCATATGAGCACATCTAATAGACATGAAACAGACATCTGAGTGAGTGATGTATTTGTGTTATTATGTAGAATTCACTGTTGTCAACACTGCTTTAGATGAATGTAATAATGTAAATATAAACACATCTACAAGAAGTTACTAAACATAAGTTATCTCTTTTATTTGTCTATTAGTCTGTTGATAAACTGAGGAGCTTGTGTGTTGGATAAAAAGCGAGTTACATCAGCATCTACCTCAACATGTAAATATAGTATTGATCAGATAAATCACAGAGGTGACTGACTCTTGTCTGGATGTTACACCTCAACATGTAAATGCAGTATTGATCAGATAAATCACAGAGGTGACTGAATCTTGTCTGATGTTACACCTCAACATGTAAATGCAGCATTGATCAGATAAATCACAGAGGTGACTGACTCTTGTCTGATGTTACACCTCAACATGTAAATGCAGCATTGATCAGATAAATCACAGAGGTGACTGACTCTTGTCTGATGTTACACCTCAACATGTAAATGCAGCATTGATCAGATAAATCACAGAGGTGACTGAATCTTGTCTGGATGTTACAGGGACAGATGAGACACACGTGTGTTTATCCGGTGAAGAGTGACTGATGGAGGAATGCTGCCATCAAATGCTCTCAGTGAGTACACTGATGAAATGAATTAAACATCTTTTAAATCTTAAGTTGTAGGTTATTTTAATTATTGTCATTTCAAACAGAGTTATTACAGCACTTTTCTTCTTCTTGATTCCTGTGCCTTTGCTGCAGATCTTCTGTGGTGGAGCAGGACCTGCAAGGCAATGTGACGGACGGTAGCACTTGTGAGAGAAAAAAGGGGGAGAACCTGAAACAAAAATATAAAGTATGATAATTTTGTTACTTCTAATACAGAAATCAAATGACACTGTACTGTTAAAATGGCAGATTTTTTTTTTGTGTTTGTGCAATTTTGTATGATCTGAAATGTCTGCAGACTGGTGTGAGCTGAGCACTGAGGATGGAGAGTCCACAGCAGCATCCAGTGTCATGGATGAGACCCTCCATCACTCCACCGGCCTTTACTGCCTCATCTGGACCGGTGGTTGCTGTGGTCTCTTCATCATCAGTGACCCCAGAGCCAGCAAGAGCATCTAGAGAAAGACCAAAAGACACTGTGGATGTGATTTTGGTCAAGTTTATTCAGCTGGTTTCTGTTCAATGAAGCCTGACTTTAAGAAACTTTAAAAGCATCATTAAAAAAATGTCATGAAGCTTTTATCCAAAGTGATTTATAGTGCTCTTAATACAGGGACCCACAATGCCCTGGAGAAAAGAGCCTCGCTCAAGGACACACTGGTGGCTGTGAACCAGTAACCTTTTGCTTACCAGTTCAGTGGTTTAGCCCACTACAAAAGTAATAAAGCTACAATAAAAAATGTATATGTAATTGTAAACATGAAATGAAATTTGGCAAGAAATGGAAAGCTGACAACATGAATTGTAAAATGTTTAACTCTGTTTAAATGTTTTACAGGTAGTCGTGCTAATGGAGAACAGGCACATGAATGTTTGGAGCAGACACATGGCAGCCAGAATGTCCCGCACGTTTTCTCCTGCTCTTGCCTCAAAGTAGTGTGGTTCAGGGATGTCATCATGGTCTTCATCATCCTCTGGCTCAACGATGTCCCCATTGAGAAGAGCAAGATTGTGAAGCACTGTCTGTAAATACATGATTGTTAGAACAGTAAGTTTGAACGAAGCTTTGTTTTATCTGTTGTTGACTTGTATATGTATGTATGTATTGTGATGCTTACTTTTATTCATGTTTCTTATTGTTGTCAGTAAATAAAATATAAATATTTTATTCATGCATTAATTGCTTGACTGAAAATTGATGTATTCACATCGACTGCATTTGTTTAACTACTGTATATTCACATATAGCTATGTCATATGACAAAAATTATATTTGGCTTATTTTACTAAAATGAGTCATTTTTAGGAAGAAAAAAAATGTAATTAATTATTGGTTATCATTATTATTGCGTGTAAGTGTTGGGGTTGGCTAGCGATGCAATTCATTCTGGGGTAATCTAAATTTTTAAGTTGTAATACTTACATTTATAGTATAAAATCAACAGTCTTCTCCAAAGGTGAAATCTTCAAGCAGTTGCCCAACGTCAACTTTGTGCAGACATTGCAAACTCTGAGAAAAACTGTACTAGGTAGGGTTGTTGAGTTAGTGATGCCATGAGGTGTTAGTGCTCCTGGAGGGCCGGTGTCCTGCAGAGTTTAGCTCCAACCCCAATTAAACACACCTGAAGCAGCTAATCAAGGTCTTACTAGGCATACTAGAAATTTCCAGGCAGGTGTACTGAGGCAAGTTGGAGCTAAACTCTGCAGGACACCTGCCCTCCAGGATCACGTTTGGTCACCCCTGTGTTAGTGCACCTGTCCTTCTTTTTATTATTATTATTATTATTATTATTGCCTAACTTATAATTAAATATAAGCTCAGGGAAAGATGGTTGTATCTAACAATGAACAATCTTATGGCATAATACAGCAAACATGAATATGTGTTCATCATAGTATGAGATTATATACACAGAAAAAAAACAGTGGTTAATTAAATATAATAATTCATCATGATGCTTTTTTTTAGAAAACTGGGTGATGAAACGAAAGTTAAATTCAACAAGAAAAAGAAGAAAACTAAGGAGATTTAAGCCACTTTTGCTTGTGGATGAAACATTTTGAACATAAAATAAAGAAATTAACATATTCAAGAGATAATGATTTTGGGTTTTCGTAATAAAATAAAAAAAAAATATTTAAGGATAAAACTGTGGATCGCATTAGTGAGTTTAAAAATATAAGAACTTAAATCAACCCAAAAGTTATTTCTATACTACAATCACAAAATAAATGTGCAGCTGTTTCTTCAACAAGACCACAAAATGGGCAAGTTTAATCTATATCAAGATACTACGGATGGATTAATTAAACCTGTCACTCATATCTTTTAAGTTGTTGCGCTTGTAATAACGTCTGGCGGATGTTACCCAAATCGCTTTAATACTAACGCAATCAGGCTGTAGAGTAATGCCGAGTTCACACTGCACGATTTTCAAACTCATCGGATCGCCGTTGTTTTCACACTGCATGACTATCTGGGGTAGGATTCAGTCGCTGCTGTTTTCACATTGCACGATGGATCCGCGACAGGGGGTTTCACATTGCACGATTTCACAATAGGAAGAATCGCCAACAACTCTGTCTGATCCGCAAATACAGCCAAATGCACGCGAGAAGTGATAAGGAAATAATGCAAGATCACGCTGATATTATGGTCTATAAGTCCTCCAGAGTCCCTATAAGTCCTCCTTAATAAAGATGACTTAACAAACATACTTCTGCTGTGAAATTTTTATATACACAAATCTAGCCTACTTGAAAGTGGAACCAACGTGTTGTGCATTTTATAATGAGTGTATTTCTTATAGCCTATAAAAGCCCTCAAAGTGATGAAAAGGAAAAATGCACTAAATATTTTGTCCTTATAGAAGAATATTATTTACAGGAAAAACCCTAGCCCCTTCTTCATCTTCATATAGCCTACCTGTTCTGTATATTATAGTGCGAAAAACAAATTATCAAATGTAAAAATCACTTCAATGTGTTCATTACAAATAAATTGATTATTCAAACTACAAAAAGCAGTTCAATGAAGTGCTATGAGTGATTCCCTCTTTTCTTTTATTGATAGATAACATTGAGACAGACGGCCTACTGTAACGCACAAATCATATAAAGTTACACATCAGATGTTTTTCCCCATCAGTTCCCCAAGCGTTCACTAAAGACAGAACAGATTAT
The DNA here is from genome assembly GCA_023376895.1 of Aspiorhynchus laticeps. Lineage (NCBI taxonomy): Eukaryota > Metazoa > Chordata > Actinopteri > Cypriniformes > Cyprinidae > Aspiorhynchus > Aspiorhynchus laticeps. The sequence goes on along the minus strand of JALXFT010002236.1, from coordinate 1,800,569 downwards.
GTTTGGGGGAATACTGAAATACTGTAATTCTGTGTATTTATCGGGATCGCGCGCCGTCAGAAGCGCCGTTATGCGCGCTCTTCAGATGACAGTCAGCGCGAGAAGCGAGCGGAGAAAAGATAATCCTCTCAGAAAATATACAATTAAAGATACTTTTAGATGTTTAATTACTATTTGGAGCATTGGGATAGCTAAACGAGGGCTTAATGAACTATTTTTTGTGAAAACCTAAAAATCGACATTTTTCAAGTTTTTTTTTTTTTTTTTTTGCCTGTAGCTCAAAATAGCCCGTGTGCATTTACACTCATTTTACCAGCATGGGTCTCATATAACGTCATTAAACCATGGAGAAGTACCAAATTGTCAAGTTTTAATGACGTACAGAACGCGATGCCTCAGAAAATCCGATCTGCCTGTTTACATGACAGTCGCATTGGCACATATCCGATTTATATCCGATTTATTTCCACATATGAATGAGGCCCGAATCCGATCTCGCTATATCCGAATGCATGCGTCTTTTTCCTGTTTACACTGTCATAGAACAGATCCGTTCTGTGTCACATATGAGCAAAAAATCGGAATTGGGTCACATTTAACTGACAGTGTAAACGAGGCCTATCTTAGTTCCACTCACAACTCATTTAAACGCATAAGCTGCCATTTTAACACATTACTTCATCTACCGTGATGCAGAAACACTGACATAATTAAAATAATACCGTTAAACCCGTGATCTCGTTGCATAAAAAGATTGTTGCCCTTACTTACTTGAAGGTGTACGCGAATCAGGAGAATTGGGCGAACTGAGCCTCGCTGGTGACGTCACTGCCGCTGAAGATGCTGCGTGGTATCTGTACGCATCTGCTCTCCACCGAAGTTAATGGGAAGGATTGGCGTATCATATGCATGTAAAATTGGATTTTGGCGTATGCATTACACGCAATTTGAAAGTGTAAACTCGTGTTATTTATACGCAGATTGATGAGAAGCAGATTAGTTTACAAGAAATTACTGATTAACTCTTTGAAAAATAATAAGTCTCCGGGAACGGATGGGTTAACGGCTGAGTTTTATAAAGCATTTAACAAACTTTTATCTCCTTTTTTTGTTTGAAGTTTTTAAAGAGAGTATAGAAAGAGCCTTGCTTCTTCCGACTTTGTGTCAAGGATTTATAACTTTAATCTCAAAACCAAATAAAGATCCCTTGTTAATTGATAGTTGGCGGCCAGTTACATTGCTAAATAACGATTATAAATTTATTGCTTTGGTTTTATCAAAAAGATTAAAATGCGTTTTGAATAATTTAATTGATGAATGTCAATCTGGCTTTCTACAAAAAAAAAGGCACATTTTGTATACGCCTGGTTTTAGACATTCTAGATTATTCTGACTTTTTCTCTAATGATAATCTTATTCTCTTCTTAGACTATTATAAAGCCTTTGATTCCCAGCTGGAGCATGCATTTTTGTTACAGACTCTTCATAAAGTGGGATTTGGTGACTTCTTTTGTAGATCTATTAAAATGCTTTATATTAATTGCAATAGCTCTATCAGCAGTGGTACCTCTCCCAGATTTACTCTCAATCGGGGAGTCAGGCAGGGATTCCCAATCTCCCCATATCTGTTTCTGATAGCTACCGAACTTCTAAATTTGCATATCAGAGAAAGCACTTTAAAAGGAATAACTGTTGATGACACTGAAGTGGCAATTAGTCAGTTAGCTGATGACACCATTTTGTTTTTGAAGGATGCCTCTCAGGTTGCTGTAGCATTAGAGACTCTTAAGACCTTTTCTAAAGCCTCAGGTCTTCGCCTTAAAATGAACAAATGTGAGTTACTCCCAGTTGGTAATTGTTTGGAATCCTTAATTTGTAATATTCCCGTAAGAGAGAGTGTTACTTATTTGGGAGTTAAAATAATCAAAGACAATAAAATTAGATGCCTTTCCAATTTTCTTCCGATTATTGAAAAGACGTTGAACCATTGGTTGCAAAGAGCTTTATCACTCAAAGGCAGAGTTCTGCTTACTAGAGAAGAAGGCATCTCTCGATTATCATATGCTGCTCAGTGCTCAATCGATCTCTGTTGACAAACACACATGTAAACTAATTGAAGACATGTTGACAAAATTCATTATATTAAAAAAACTGTAATACTGAATTCATATGATAAAGGCGGTTTGAATTTTATTAATTTTAGCTCTCTAAACAGTAACTTTAAAATAAATTGGATAAGACAATATCTTTAAAATTCTTCATATATCTGGAATATAATTCCTCGGTTTATTTTTTTCTCATTTGGGTGGCTTAGAATTTCATTTGATGCGTAATTATAAAATTGAATAACTTCCAATCAAACTTTCTAAATTTTACCAACAAGTAGGCCTACTTGCTACCTGGAGTCTTATTTATAAACACAACTTCTCCCCTCATAGTTTTCTTATTTGGAATAATGCCAATATTTTGTATAGAAATAAGTCTTTATTTTTTCATAATTGGTTTAGTAATGGGTTGTTATTAGTGAATCAATTATTTAATAATGAAGGGAATTTATTTACGTTTGCAGACTTTCTCTCAAGATACAAAATACTTATCACATTAAAAGAATTCAAGGCGCTTACTAGGGCCATACCTGCGGTTGTACATATGCTGTTCAAAAGCAATGTATATACTTCGGTACTTTCTGTCTGTCCTCCTAGACCTGAACATACCTCAGTCGGCTCTATCTGTTTCTCTGGGTTAAAACCTAACAACTATAAAATTAGATCCTTGTTTTTAAAATAAATTATTTCTACACCTTATGTTATTTTCTACTGGAACAATATCTTTAATAATGTAACTTGGACTCAAGCTTGGTCATTACCTCAAAAATTCCCCCTTACAAATAAGGTTAAGGAAATCTCATATAAATTAAATCATAGAGTTTATCATACAAAAGTATTCCTGCAAAAATGTAAAATTGATATTGATTTAAACTGCTCTTTCTGTGAATGCTCCACGGAAACAATTTCTCATTTGTTTTGGTCTTATTTATTTATTACAGGGACAATGCATATTAATAAACATTTCTGTCAATATGCCAGAGTTAGCCAAATGGCTATTTTTCACCTGCAGTCCCTAGACAGATGGTAAAAGTCACCCTAAAAGAGAGTAAAAAGCAGGGAAAGCAGGTCTAGTAGTAAGCTAATGTTGACAGCTCTGATTATCAATGAGCCATTTCTTTAACTGGATCTTAAATGTACTATATGTGTTTAGATTTCTGATATTTATGGGGGTGAGGTTCCACTCAGCAGCAGCTCGAACATAAAAAGCGGTTTGGCCAAATGCACTTTTCCTAAAGGGAATGATACAATCTCCCCTCGCTGCACCTCTGGTTCTGCTATGATCAGCTGTTCGGATGTTGACAAACTGGTGGAGAGGAGGGGATGATAAACCATGCATCATTTTATAGACAAGACATAGATTTGAATATTTTACCATGTTTTCCCAGCTGAGTAATCTGTATTTTTGTAATATTGGACAATGATGAGAAATACTTGGTTTCTTATCCAGAATTTTTACAGTTCGTTTGTAAAGTGATTGCAAAGGTTTCACAGATGTAACACTAGCTAGTGACCATATAGGTAAACAGTAAATTATGTGTGAAAATATCATAGAGTGCGTGTACATTTTTGCTGCTTGTGTGGACATTTGATGGCGAATATATCTGAAGTTACTTAGGTTGAATTTGATTCGATTACAGACCCTTTTTACGTGTGATTTAAATGACAGCTTTGAATCAATTAAAACCCACAAATATTTGTATTCTGACACGATCTGCAGCCTTTCCCCTGACACAAAAACATCTGGTTCAACACTGAAGTTAGTATTGTACTTGGTGAAAAACATTGCTACTGTTTTTGATGTGTTCAACTGCAGGCAGGAGTGTTTCAACCAAGCTGTAATATTAACCATGGAGTTAGTGATCTTCTCAGCTACCTGAGAGATATTACTACCATGAATATAGACTACGGTGTCATCAGCATACATCTGCACAGAAACATCTGGACAGACAGACGGAAGGTAATTTATATAAAGTGTGAACAACAAAGGTCCTTTTATTATATCTTGCCAATATACCCAGTATTTTTGGAATAATGTGGAGGTTTTCATTGCTGATAATATTAAAAACATTTTCCTTATCTTATAAACATGTGATTTTGGGTTATTATATCAAGGATCACTCTTTAAAGGATGTTGGTTTTATTATAAATTTAATTTAATTATTTTATGTAAATTTCACATTCATAAATGCAAGTTTACAAATGGAAAACCTCACTTTATGGTGCTTGAAAAAGAGATTAAAATGTATGTGGATGTGATGTCAAAATCTAAAAATAGTAAAGCAATTAAAACGATTAATATATGCTCCTCCTTTAAAATTTTCACATAAAAATGGTGCTGACCTGCAAAGTATATTTTCTGTATTTAAATTGCATTGTAATATCCCATGGAAATGTAAATATACAATATATATTTGTCTGTAAACTGATGCTTATGCACCCTCTCTTCTTTTCTTTCTTTATTTTGTATTTTTTTAATTCTTTTCTTTTCTTTTCTTTCGTTGTTCCTTCTTGTTGTTAAAAAAAAACAAAAACAAAAAAACACATTTCCTATCATGAGACGATCGAGCCAATCGGAGTATGGGGCGGAGCGACACGTGCAGCCTCAGCCCAGGTAAAGCACAGCCCTAATCTGCAGTCTGCAGCCATATATACTTGGACAATTCTGACCCTCTCAGCGCGGAGGATACGGTAAGACAATAAAATAACCTTTTTTATTCTTTGTTTTTACCAAATGACTCGCACTATGGTACTGAAGAATTGTAGTTTTTAAAGTGTAAATCATAATGCAAATTTCCTCTTAGGTGAATTACCACACTGTTAAGTAAGTCTGAGGTAAATTTACCAGTGAGCAACTTTCTTAAGTGGATGGGGTATTTAAAACAGGTCTGTTCATTTATACTGTTATCAGCACATGTTGAAGTAGATTTGTCTCTTGTCTCTGAGAGAATGTGCGCTGTTAGTGCAGCATTAGAAAACTATTTTTTTTTTACTTTCACCTTCTGTATGACTGAAGTTAAGACGTTCACCAGCATAACTATTGCGCAAAGTTTGCACATTGATTTTGTGATATCATTGGCTCGCCTTCATGGTTTAAAACAGAAGTATTTCCAGTATTGCGACGTAACCGCAACCCCCCATGCATATGTCTCTTAAACGGATACATGAAAGAGGAACCAAATCAGTATGCTGTCTGAAACACGTCTATGTGCTTGCGTTCGGTTTCGTTTCTTCTTCTTGTGTTTTTAAAAAGCTTGAACGTGTAAATTGGCAAATTAATCTGCGAATCACATGCCGAACGGTGGGGTATGGAGCTGGACCTGGTCTGTATATCACGGATCAACTGCGATCCGTTTAAAGCCCTAGCCATGACAGATCAGAGCAATCTTTTATTTACTAATTTAACATGAAATCGTCAAATTGCTACTCGATATCAATCGCATACAACGAAAATACAGAATAATTACAAAAATAATTACGGACAATAAATAACAGAGCGTCATATCTATACACATTTTCCCCAGAACTTTCTCGCGAACCGGTAGGATTTCTTCCAAGGCCCGGTAGTGGGTCGCGACCCGATAATTGTGTTAAATACATTCTATTATTAATCCCCATAACATTTACAATTGAAAATATTTTTATTTTTTAAACCTGATAGCAGTTACAATTGCTGGACGTTTTGTCCCATGTCTCAAGAATGACTGATTTATTCATGTATTATAACATAGTCTACTACAAATGTAAGACAAAAAATATATGAAATTAATATAATGAGATTCATTGTACTATCAGAAAAGAGAACATTTTCACTTTCTTGCACAGTGTTTATAAGGACCATCCAACTACATTCATGTGCTTTAGTTGGACTTCAGATGATGGACAGATGACATAGAGACATAAAAACGATATCAAAACTCGTGTTAAAAAATGTATTGATCGGTTTGAAATTATCTAGTTTAATTATTCATATATAATTCAAAATCAGAACCACTGATTCAGTACAAAATGGTTGTCCTTCAGAGAGTCCTTCATTACATGACAAAGATTATGGATATTAATAGCAAAAGTAGCATATGGGACTGTGTACCTGTAAAATGTGAAAATACAATTATTATACAATTATACAAACAATAAAATGTTATATTAGATACAAAAATAAAAATCAAAAATCAAATCAATGCTCACTGAAGGGACAGAAAATGAGGAAAGAAGCTATTATTGTGATGGGAGGTTCTCGTAACTGTGCACTGGCATAGTGTAGTAATGTCTAATTTTGGTGGAAAAAAGTTATGAAAGTTGACTGTATTGACTGTTGCTTTAAGAAAGAAGTTACATGGTTGGTCAGGTGTTTTTGGAAAAGATGTCATGTGATTTACCAGAGATTACACAATAGGTGTGTTCAACTTGAAGAGGCACTGTGCAGACTGATCAGTGTATGACATCAAAGTACCGTGAGAGCAAATCGAACACATATGGAGCCGTCTGCTCTGTGATCGCTCTCGCGGTATTTGATGCCATACACTGATTGGTCTGTGAAGCACCACTTAAAGCCGAACGCACCTTATGTTTCTGTAAAAAACAAATCCTGTTAGACTGGATCTACATGACAGAGTCATGCACAGGTCCTGTTTACTAAACCTGCAGTATTTAACAGAACAACAGACCTGTTATCTGACAGAAGCGCTAATTTAATTCAATACCTGACCCGACTTGCTTAACATAAAGATCACAACTCGAACTGCACCCACATTAAATCTACTATATCAAGTAGACAAAAATAACTCCTGCACATTGTGGCTATTATCTTTCACAGGTCACTGTGAAAGATAAGTTTATAAGTTTAATAATAATAGTTAATAAGCTTAATATGTTTAATAATAATATTTAAATCAGGGCTTACCGGGCTTGCTGATTAAAGTGCCCCTAATCTGTTGGACCCACAGTCCACCTGTGCTTATTGATTCCTGACATGCACTGCAAACGACAATGTAGATATTCCACCCATTACATTACCTGCACTTCCGCAAGTGACGTCACTTGCAATCTTTTTTATTTATTATTTTATTTATTTATTATTTTAAAAAATTTAATCTCTCAACATTTTACAACAGTATAGCCAGGTGGTGAAGACAAGAAAAAAGAAACTAATGACACAAATCATACGTGTTGCCAATGGAGACAAGACGCTGTGGTGGTTAAACAATTAAAACTTATTTAGTACTATAACATACAGGGTCCTGCAAGTCATCTGTAAGAGAAAAAGACAAGACCTGCAAATCCGTGGCCACAGAACAGCAGAATGTGAACACAATCCACAAAGTCTCTCATTAAGCATTTTCCTCCCGTAGAAATCCATTAACACTTATTATGACAATGTATTAAGATACAATTTGATATATAGTTTATTAATTCAATGTACTACAAGCAGTGTTGGGCACGTTACTTTAAAAAAGTAATTAGTTATAGTTACTAGTTACTTCTCACAAATAGTAACTGAGTTAGTAACTGAGTTACATCATTATAAAAGTAACTAATTACCAGGGAAAGTAACTATTGCGTTACTTTTTTTTTTTTAAATCAAATGTCAAATAACTTGGATGCCCCAATATTAAATATGTTAAATTAATGAAATAGACACTAAATAGAATAAATTATTATTATAAAACATTGTAAATTAATCAACACTATTTATCTACTGACACTTAGCATCAGTTAGTCAATCATTATAATATGATATTATGATAATTTAGCATTATATAATGATAGAGTAATTAGAATATCCAAGTATGAATTCATATTTGTCATGTTGACTGAACTTAGGACTGGTGGTGGTGCTTAAGATATTGTTTGTCATTTAGTGTTTCTATAAAAAGGGGGGGGGGGGGAATTGATAAGATAACAAAATTACTACGAATTATTCCACTAATAACAATATAAAACGCACTAAGGATTAATGAGCTGCTGGGTTCATGAATATTAATCACGTTGTATGGGTTCGCTCGAATTGATTCGCTGAAATCAAAACAGGGATGATAATAGGTGAGCGCCGGCCAATGAGATTGTCGATTTTATGAGGACACTGCCTATGTCCCCGTAATTCAAAAGGCTTAAAAAACATACGAAATGGTGTTTTTTTGAAAATCTAAAAATGCACACAGTCTCCTGTGAGGGCTAAGTTTAGGTGTAGGGTAGGTGTAGGGCAATAGCACACACAGTTTGTTCAGTATAAAAACCATTACGCCTATGGAGAGTCCCCATAAACCACAAAAACCAACGTGTGTGTGTGTGTGTGTGTGTGTGTGAGACAAAGCTACGGCGAGCTGTGCGCTTCACACTAGAGTTTACGTACCTCAAATACAGCTACACTGCTAATCCATTCAGATGAACTGAAAAATAAAATGATAATATTATAATAAATTATAGTAACGCCGCATTTTATTGTCAGTAACGGTAACGGCGTTGTAACGGGGGAAACAGTAATTAGTTTGATTACTCGTTACTGAAAACAATAACGCCGTTAGTAACGCCGTTTATTTATAACGCCGTTATTCCCATCACTGACTACAAGGCAAGCAGATGGCCACGAACACAACGCGCAAACTTTCACTTGTCCTTCCATACAGCAAAACGCTTAATGTAGCATAATAACGGACTAAGACAATGAAGACAAAATTTAGTATGAGTCTTATTGTTGACGCAGAATATATACAAACCAGCAGATATGAAAGTGCATTAATAAATGCATTAAGTGATATTAAAAGGACCAACTCCATAAGGCAAGCAGACGAGCCTAAAACATGATGCGTTAAATTGCACAATAAACGTTTTTCTTCCATAGAAAATCATTATAAATAAAAACAATTATATAAAAGGGCAGGCAGTTTATTCTATATAGGAAAATGCTTTACACAAAACTTTGTGCATTGCATTTATTCTGGGCTCATCTGCTTGCCTGTATCTATTAGTTATGTTAATAATGAAGAGGAGCATATTGAGTTTGGTCTTTATCATGTTAGTCTGTTATGCCACATTATGCAATAAGGAAGGAAAACACTACATGAATGAATGAATGAATAACTTTATTGTCATTGTACAAGTACAACTAAATTGAATGCAATCCTTTGGGTGCATAGTATAACGAGAAAAAAAAAATCAGTAATCTAATAAATAGTACAGGATCTGTGACACAACATTACACACAGAAGACGTCTCACATTCAACAGAGTTGCACGACTCATTCAAAATTGCACATAATGATCAGTTAAGTTAATGCAGTATTTAAAACAGATATGGCTTGGCATGTAAACTATTTAATCTTACACATGATGTTTAGTTTACATTTTTACAGTATTCAGAACAGAAAAAGCTTTGGCATAAAAACTATTCCTTAATCTGTTTGTTCGGGTTTTTAAAACCCTGTACCGTCTACCTGAAGGTACATACATATACATTATATACTTTATAATGTATATACATTATAATGTATATATACTACATACATATACATTCAATACTTCATATTGAATTTGATATTTTAATACATATCTTAAAACATTAAGTAATAATAAGTGTTAATGGTTTTCTACGGGAGGAAAATGCTTAATGAGAGACTTTGCACATTGTGTTCACATTCTGCTGTTCTGTGGCCACGGATTTGCCTTTTTGCCTTGTCTTTTTCTCTTACAGATGACTTGCAGGACCCTGTATGTTATAGTACTAAATAGGGCTGAACGATTAATTGCATTTGCGATAATATCGCGATATGAGAAAACGCGATTCTTCAACCGCAGAGGCTGCGATTACACTGTCACGTGACACGCGAGAGTAGGAGTAAAGCTGTGTGTTCGACTTGAAGATCGATCGAGTGACATCAAAGTACGGCGACAGAAAGCATAAGGAGACGTCCGCTCTCTTATAGCTCTCGTAGTACTTTGATGACACACACAACGATCGGTCCAGCAGCGCTGCTTCAAGTCAAACACATCTAAGCAGTCTTCAGAGGAAGCATCAAGTTGGCACGCTATGTTGCCAAGTCCGCAGTTTGCCGCGGGTTATTTTCGTGTCCGCGGGTCTTACATAACATGCAGAATTGACGCGCTACATGTAAATTATATCATTTGTTGTGTTTTCCTGTCAAAATAAGGAGTTCCTTTGAAATTCTTCAGCTTTTAAGAACTAACGGGTTCTCCGCTAGTGGGCGGAGCTAATGCGTAAACGGCAATCTCATTGGCCGGCACTCACCTATCATCGTCCCTGTTTTGATTTCAGCGAATCAGTTCGAGCGAACGCAGACAACCTGATTAATATTCATGAACCCAGCAGCTCAATAATCCTTAGTGCGTTTTATACTGTTATTAGTAGTAGAATTCGTAGTAGTTTTGTTATCTTATCAGTATTATTTGTAGTTTTCTTTTTCCTTTTTTTATAGAAACACTAAATGACAAACAATATCTTAAGCACCACCACCAGTCCTAAGTTCAGTCAACATGACAAATATGCATTCATACATGGTTATTATAATTACTAATGTTCTATCATCATATAATGCTCAAATTTAATGCTGATCTACATTGGCTTGACATTTTTTTTAGTTTACTCACCAGACCAATATTAATTATCTGATATACTATAAAAAATGACAAGCCAATGCAGATTCTATTGCCAAGGTGTCTACAGAGGGTTGATAATATTTACAATAATCAATTGAATTTGATAGGTGTCTCACATTGTCCCACAGAAACATTAAAATAGTGTAGATTAGTGTGCAATGTTTTATACTAATAATGTATTCTATTTAGTGTCCATTTCATTCATTTAACATTTAATATTGGGGACATCCAAGTTATTTGACATATTTGAACATTTTAAAAAAAAAGTAACAATAGATACTTTCCCTGGTAATTAGTTTATTTTATAATGATGTAACTCAGCTACTATTTGTGAGAAGTAACTAGTAATATAACTAATTACTTTTTTTAAAGTAACGTGCCCAACACTGCATTCTATACAATGATTTATTGCTTGTCTTTGTTGAATAATACAGAATATAAAGAGCTTTAAAAAAAAAAAATCGCATATTAAATCGCAATCGCAATATTGGTAAAAAAAATCGCAATTAGATTATTTTCCAAAATCGTTCAGCCCTAGTACTAAATAAGTTTTAATTGTTTAACCACCACAGCATCTTGTCTCTGTTGGCAACACGTACGATTTGTGTCAATTGGAAGTGGCGTCACAGGTAGCGGAGAGTTCAAGTGGCGATAGCAAGTGACATTGTAATTTAGTTGCTTTTTTCTTGTCTTCACCACCTGGCTACTGTTGTAAAATGTTGAGAGATTCGATTAAATTGTAAATAAATAAAAGATTGCAGGTGACGGCACTTGCACAATCGCAGATATTTGAGAGTGCAAGTGCATGTCTGTAGCCAGACCCTATTGTGGACCCTGCTACACATAAGCAGGAAGAGTTAATCTCTTCAAGTGTCATGATTTGATACTCAAACATCATTCACTTGTCTAGTTCTGCACACTCAAAAACCTTGATAAAAAAAGATTAATTTACAGTATCTTTTTCAGGATAATGAACAGCCTATTGAAGAAAGGAGAGATGAGTGGATCACCTCAATTGTCTGACTCTATTGAGCTCAGCAGTATGGGTAAGAAAACAAACATATCAGCTTTTTAACATTTTTTTCACATTTTTGCATTGTTTAGGTTATTGCTCAAAGTGACTTGTTGTGTCAGAGTGTATTGATGAATCTGAGAATGTTTTTTCTGTGTTTATCCTAGATCACCGTCTGACCATTGTGTTATTTGGAAACTCTGCTGCAGTCCAGTTTAAACACGACAATATTCTACTTGGAGAAATACAATCAAATATTGAAAATGTCGCAATATCCAGGACTGTTCCTTCGCAGATGAAGATATCTGGACGTCGCGTCTCAGTGATCAACCTGATTGGCTTACATGAGACTGCAGTTGACCTCTATCCCCTCACTGGTCAACTAGTGAATGAAGATGAAATCATTGCCTTCATCTTTGTTGTGCGACTGGGCCAGTTAACAGATGCTGACAAGATGGGCATTGAGTGGCTTCAGAGAGTATTTGGTGACAGAGTTCTTCAGTTTGTGATGATTCTCTTCACCTATGAGAGCCAGGAAGAGTCTGACTCTATAATAGATGATCTGAAGAAAAACTCTGCTCTGGAGCGACTGATTGAGAAATGTGGTAGAAGATATCACACCTGCAGCAAGAACATGAACAACCAGTCAGAGATGAGGGACCTAATTAAAAGGATTGAGCAACTGTTCATTGAAAATAAACTGCAGTGCTATACTAGTGAGATGTACAACACTGCGTTAAGAAAGAGAGAAGACATGCAAAAGACAACATGTCAAAGTGGTAAGAACACAGAGTCCTGATATCTCTGAAGGGTTTATTTACCCTTGACACTATTCTAACACTTTAATTAATAATTCACAAATTATACCATTTTAGACTAAATATGTTGTAATACATGGGTTGTTGTTAAATTACATAAGTGGGTAAGAAAAGCAACACTTATCCAGTTTCATTTACTCACTCTCATGTTGTTAATAAAACATTCTTTCTTCTGTGGAACACTAATAAAGATATTTTAAAAGGCAGTGGGGTCCAAAGCAACATTGATGTTCAATGTATGGAGAGAGAGACATTTTTATTCAAAATATATTTTGTGCTGCACAGAGGAGAGAAAACTATACAGATCTGGAATGACACAAGGCCGAATAATAGATTACAGCATTTTCATTTTTGGGTGGACAATACCTAAAATGAATAAGCAAACCGTTAACAACAGTTAATTACCAAAACTGCTTCAGTCTAAAAAAACATGTTATTTGGTTTATTCAAAGATTTGCTTTAAATTTATTAAAATTTACATTTCATTCTATTATTCTCTCGCCTTTTCTTTTTTGACACAAGGGCACCCCAGAAGAACAGAAGAGAGCATGGACAACACCATAACAACAGAGACAAGAGAAAGACTTGGGGTATGTGTTGAGTGAAGTGCAAAAATAGAACAGGAGATGGAAGATACAGATACAGATATATTACACAACACTTAAACAAAACTTAGCACTTGAAATGTCTTTATTGGTATAATCTGTAATTAAAGTTGTAAGCTAATCCACAGCGAACCTTTAATTGTTTCTCAGGCAAAAATGGACGCACATTTAGAAGAACGAACAAGACTGAATCAAAGCAAAAAAAGTGGAATCAGTGAAAAAGTAGAGCATCTATTTCAAAGACTCGGTCTTGATAACAGACATCATTCTACACTTAAACCTGCAGATGTTCTTCAACTAACTGCTCATTCATTACAGTCTCATCAGTCTTGTGCTGAGAAGGACCTCATTCAATCTTTCCTACAAAAACTACTGATGATGAATTACAGCGCAAGATACATTAAAACTAAAGAGACCAATAAGCAGCATGAGAGACAACAACGAAACAGTGACTTATTTGAAGATGAGGGTGATGTTGATATTTTCACAGAAATGCTATCGTTTACTGAAGAAACTAATAGGAGAGATGCTATTCATCCAATGGATGTTCAGATGGCCGTGTTTCATTCTGCTGATAGCTTCCTGAAGCAGCTGATGGTGACGAAACTGTCTCAGTGTCAGTACGCTCTGCCTCTGCTTGTTCCTGATCCATTTACACAAGAGATTGAATTTCCTCTCTGGACATTCAGACAAATCAGCAAGAGCTGGAAGATGAAAAATGCTAAAAATGACACCATTGGAAAAATCCAGCCTGTCTGGAAGGCAGAAACACCAATGGTGTCTTTCTTCAGGTTTGGGCCATTGTCCTCATCCAAATCTCAGCTGATAAACAGTCTGATCAATGACAAACACAATACATTCTTCCACAGGAACTGTAAAGGCAGCAGCAAAACCAGACTACTGATGGATGGAGTGGTGGAGATCGCCTGGTTCTGCCCCTCTGGGAAAGACACAGATAAATTCAGTCAGTGTATTGCTTTCTGTAACCTTCATGGCGATGCAGGAGACAATGAGAAACAGCTGCAGATCCTCACAGAAATGGCCTCAGTCAATGTTCTTATTCTACCACAACTTGACAGAGATGACAAGAGTGCAGCACAGATGCAAAATCTGTACAAGAACAGAAAGCCACTTATTTGTCTTTTTACAGAAGATGAATCTAGAATTACTGAGATGAGGAAAGAAAAATACAAAATTGGATTAAAAGACAGAAATCAGTCAGATGTATCTGAAGAACTAGAACAAGCTATAAATGACTGTCTCATGTTCTCATCACCAGAATCATCTTCTATTTTTAGTCTTGAAGATGTGTCAAAATGCTCAGGTATCAGAGTAGATGAGGATCATGACCATGACTGCAGAAGAGGAAAAGAAGCAGCCCAGCAGATGATGAGTTTACTGGAAAAGAAAAATCTGACAGAAATCAAAGAATCATTTCTGCCCTCTCAGGGGAAAATGTGGCATCAGTGGGGTGAAAAAAACAAAGAGCTACATCGATTTCAAGGAAATGAAATAGACATGGAAATAAAACAGAAACAAGAGATGAAGAAAATCCGTGAAGAGCAGCATGTGTTGGACATTGGTGAGTTCATTGAGTTGTTTATTAAAGAAATGGATTCACAATATCCAATTGAGAAGACATTTTTTCTTAAATGGCTCACAGTCCTCTTAGATGAATATACATCAGCTGATCTTTCTGCGCTACATTACGAGTATAATGAAAAATGGTCAGAAATCTTACAACTGAAAATGAAAAGTGGCATAACTGAGCAACAGATTGCTGTAAATTTCACCAATGAACAAACAAAACTTGATAGGATATCAAAAGAACTTCAAGCTGCAACCTTTGGCTTGGAGCACATCCTGAGGGAGATCGGTCAGATCTATGAATCGTGTAAATCAGTGAATAAGAACAAGGAAGGTCTGCCGTGTGATTTTTATTCTCTCCCGAGTCTTGCAGCAGAGATGATGATCTCTGGATTTCCACTGGAGCTGATGGATGGAGATGCTGCTCATGTTCCTGTGGTCTGGGTTACTGCTGTTCTACATGAACTCATCCAGAAACTGGGAGACAAGAGAGTCTTTGTGCTGTCAGTTTTAGGGATTCAGAGCTCTGGAAAATCCACTATGCTGAACGCCATGTTCGGACTCCAGTTTGCCGTCAGTGCTGGCAGGTGCACCAGAGGAGCTTTCATGCAGCTGGTCAGAGTTTCAGAGGAGGTAAAAACAGAAAAAATACTGAAGTTTGACTACGTACTGGTTGTTGATACTGAGGGACTTCATGCTCTAGAACTGGCTGGAATGTCAACAAGACAGCACGACAATGAATTGGCCACATTTGTTGTTGGTCTTGGTAATCTAACATTAATCAACATTCTTGGAGAAAACCCATCAGAGCTGCAGGAAATTCTTCAGATCGTTGTTCAGGCATTCATGAGGATGAAGAAGGTAAATCTGTCTCCCAGTTGCATGTTTGTCCATCAGAACATTTCAGAGGTCCTGGCCGGAGAGAAAAACATGGAGGGAAGAAGACGGCTGCAGCAGACACTGGATGAAATGACAAAACTCGCTGCTAAATTTGAAGTCTTTAATGCAGAATGTTTCAGTGATGTCATTACTTTTGATATTCGGAAAGATGTGAAATATTTTGCACAGCTGTGGGAGGGCAGCCCACCTATGGCACCACCAAACCCATCATACTGTGAAAACATCCAAGAGCTAAAGACAACGTTTTTTAGCCATGCTTCAAAATCAGATGGCTTAGAGCTGACACGCCTAAAAGATCGTATTAAAGATCTCTGGGAAGCTTTAATGAATGAACGATTTGTGTTCAGCTTCAGAAATTCTCTGGAAATCACAACATACCGCAAACTGGAAACCGAATACAGCAAGTGGTCTTGGAGTCTCCGCAGAGCCATGCTGGATATAGAGAACAAACTACACAACAACATAGAAAATGAAACAATTAATACAGTTTCAGAAAGTGGTCTTATAGAAAAACTAAAAGTGAAAAGTGTAGAAGCAGAAAAATCAATGTCAGAATTCTTTGAGAAGGACAAAGATAAAGATACACTGATACAGTGGAAAGTATCATTTGAAATCAAAATCAAAGAGCTTAAAGAAAACATTGTGAGAGAAACAATGAGGAAATTAAAAGAGATTCTTCAGCAGCAAGATGTAAAGAAAGCGATTGATGCTCAGAGGACACGTCATGAAAATACTCTCTTGGAAAAGAGCAAAGAACTTGCACTGGCACTCAAAGACAAAGCCAATGATAAAACAAACCTGAAAAAAGAGTTTGATTCCTTTTGGAAAGATTGTATTGAGAAGATTACTGCAGAAACTCCTCCAATCAAAAACATTGATGTATTAAAAGACATGCAACAACTCCTCCGTGACATCTATGAAAGTGTCCCTGTAGATATCTGGACAGAGAGCAATGATGTTTTCTCTGTGTTGAGTTATTCAGATTATGTACAGGTAGAGAAATCCAGTGAAATTACACAACATTCTAAAAATGAAATACCAGCTGAGGAGATGCTTGATTACAAACTATCTCAGAAAATTAGAACCTTAGTCAATGACATTGCTCATCAGACCAACAAAATGATCATGTCGTATAACATTGCAAAGATGGGCTACAATAAAAGCTACATTCAAGAACTTGCAGATTATATCAAAGCAAGAATAGTAGATTATGAGGAAGATTCCAGGAACTATGTGTTCACAAATGAATTTTACATGGGTTTGGTCACTTCCATCTGTAAGAGAGAAAACAAGATAATTACTGACCAGCACAGAATGTTCAGGGAAGCCAATGATCCTGTTTTATACTTTAAAAAAAAGAGCAAAGAGTACTATAGTATTTTCCAGAAATACTGTCAAGGTGCAACATCAGATGCCATTTTAGGTGAGATCATCTGTCAGAAACTGAAAGAGCCCATTCAAAACAGTGTCTACAAAAATACTGCCAGAGATTTGACTAATGAAATTCGAACGAACTGTGAATCACTAAATGGAAACAGATCTAAACTAGAGAAACACATTCTCAAGACTCTGGCAGAACAGGAGGATTTTGACAAATACATGAACTACATAAACAGTCCCAAAGACCACTTCAAGAGTTTCATCAGTGATGAAGTCAATCAGTACATCACTGATAAGTTTAAAGTGAGTGTTTGTCCCAAGATGAAGGACAACATTGAACTCCTGAATAAGAAGATCATTAAAGCGGCTTGTGAAGCAACTAAAATGACTGACTTTAGTGGAGATGTTCAGAAGTGGCTGGATAATTTCACGCTGCAGCTCTCAGATTTGCTGATATTCTCTGTGAAGGACCTCAGTGGAGTAAGTCATGATAGTGTTAATGATTTCAGCCTCCTAGAAAAAGTGATAAGTGTGGAACTTAGATCAGTATCATCAGAAATACAACAAAAATTCAGCACAGAGACATTTCCAGTAAATCTGGAACAGAAGGACCGACCAGATGAGATTCTGATTGATCATCTCTGTCAGTGCTGCTGGGTTCAGTGTCCATTCTGTGCAGCCACCTGCACCAACACAATAGAAAACCATTCTGGAGATCACAGTGTTCCTTTCCATCGGGTGAATGGTCTCACTGGGTGCTGTTATCGAGAAACAGAGAATCTTAGTGCAAATTTTTGCACATCTTTAGTGAGAACTGATGACATGTTCTATACAGGTCAGTGGTTTCTGTGCAGAGAATACAGAAAAGCAGGAAATGTTTATGCAGAATGGAGCATCACTCCTGATGTCTCTGAGCTGCCTTACTGGAAGTGGTTTGTGTGCAGATTTCAGAAAGATCTTTATGAATACTTTGGGGAAACATTCCACATGTGGGATAAGATTTCAGATGAATGGAATCAATACTCAAAAGAGCAAGCTATTGAGAGCTTGAATAAATACATTTAATGACACAGGTGTACATCAATCACTTGTAGGTCTTTGATTCATTGACCACAGTTTGAAATTAGTTTATGTTGTATGTGTGTGTAATCAGGGTTTTACCATTTTTACTGTTTATATGTACCCATGTTGCACTTAATGGACAATTCTGAATTCTTGTTGATTCTGTCATCTTCATTAAATGGGACTTGTCCCAAAGAGACATCACTGTGTGGACATTTGCTATTTGCACAAGACCACCTTTTTACTACCTCTGCCCTAGCATATATGAAAAACATTATATTTCTAATCACAAAAACTACAAAGTATGTTTGTGTATGTCACATCATAAATATTTCACTGATATATTTTTTACTCTAAGCAGTTACAAGTGTCTTGATGAAGGGCAGAGTAGTGATGTAGAAATTTTGAAACATGATGAATATTAACTGTTTAATTATTTTAAAATGCTTCTTTTTAGTGAACCATTTGAACTGGTTTGCCAAATCAGTCTGAATGAATTAGCACAGATCAGATCTCTCTCCCTCCACTTCACAGCTTCCTACACCTACTATTAACATATTTTTAAATGTGTGGTGACTGAGTAATGTACAGTATGCTGAAAAGGGGTTATTGACCATTATTGGGTGTTTAGAGTTTGTGAACAGAATTTACATTTATATATACTGGTTCTATAGTTAGAAAAAAAAAAAAACATGAAGGAAAGAATATAATTCAAACTTTAAAAACTAGACTACATATACAAGTCAAGTTTTCACTCAGATTTTTTTAGTGCATACACATATGCACACATACAAATACCTGCACACATACACTGACACACACACACACACACACACACACACACGCACGCACACCTCTTCTGCTGTATACTCATTCTTCTTCACCATGTTTTTTAATGTTTTTTTAATGTTTTTGGGGGTTTTTTTGCACTTCAGACTTTCTTTGTTGGGTTCTGTACTTCTCTGTTCAAATTCTTCCTTTTCACACTTCCCGAAACTACTTCCCATAATTATTTCCCTTGCTAAGGGAATTAAGGACATTACCATAATAAGCAGTATATTGCCAAAAAGCGCAAGTTGTCTACTGTCAGGAGCAATTTGAATTGTTCCTATGGTGTAGACAGTTGAAGAGTTACAGTAACATGAATACAGCTTAGCTGAATGTTTCAGCAATGACACAGCTGGTTTAATACAGTTAAACTCATGTTTCTCAAACCATCACTGATAACTTTTGTAGCATGTCAGGGTGCATTATCCTGCTGAAAGAGGACACTTCCACCAGGGAACACCATTGCATTGGGTGCATGTGGTCTGCAAAAATTTTAAGTAGGTGGTATGTGTCAAAGTTACATCCATATGAAAGCCAGGACCCCAGGTTTCCCAGCAGAACATTACCCAGAGCATAACACTGCTTCCGCCTGCCTGCCCTTTTCCTATAGTGCATTGTTCTGCAATTTCTTCCAAAGGTAAACACATGTACCTGGCCATCCATCTGATCTAAAAGAGAACATGATTAATCAGAGCAGGCAACCATCTTTAATTGCTCCATGGTTCAGCTCTGACTCTTGTTGTAGAGTTTTCCTTGTTCAAAAATAAATTGCTAGAGAGGTTTTGAAGCCAGTAGACTTTATTGATCAAGTAACAAAGTCGAGTTACTGTTTGCAAAGGTAACTCCAGAATGTCTGTTTTACACTCGAGATATATATATATATATATATATATATATACTGTATATATATATATATATATATATATATATAGATATATATATATGCCTGAAGCAGTTCCACAGTATTCCATATATGCTCCTTTGTATTTTGGGACAGGTATCTTTTTACCATATATGTGTCCTTGAAGGTGATCAATAGCTTGCCATGCATGTATTTCTAGCTCATGAACAAAGTCTTCCCCATATATGGGTTTTTCAAGCTTTAAATAGTTCTATCAGTTCTTGGCTCATTGCAATCCTTAACACACGTGCTTCACACAGTCAGACTAATAATAATAGATTATAATAATAGAATCGTTTCTTCTTACAAATAGGCATAATTCTATGTATTACATTAATTCAAGATTAAAAAATATTCTACACTCTCACATGACCCATTGTAGGCACCTTTGGAAGTGGACAGGGGTCATCAATGGCACTGACTGCCTGGTCTACAGCTACGTAGCCCCATACAAAGAAACTATGATGCACTGTGTGTTTTGACACCTTTCTATCATGGCTAGCATTTTTTCAGCAATTTAAACTACAGTAGATCTTCTGTGTGATCAGACCAGTCAAACTAGCCTTTGCTACCCACATCAATGGTGTCTTGGGCACGTACTATATGACCCTGATGCTGATTCACTGGTTGTCCTTTCTTGCACCATTGTTTGTAGTTACTAACCACTGCATAACAGAAACACCCCCACAAGACTTGCTGTTTTGGAGATGCTCTGATCCAGTCATCTAGCCATCACCATTTGGTCCTTGTTAAAAATCATTTAGATCTTTCACTTAACCATTTTCCCTGCTTCCAACACATGACATTCAAGAACTGATTGTTCACCTGTTGCAGTGATTGTCTTGTTGACCTGCAAAAAAAAGGCCATGGCAGACCCGATGGAGGAGCCAGGGTGTATCCTCTATGGTCAACTAATCAAGGTGGGGTTGGGAGCCCTGCAAACATGCCTCTGCGGGGCCCATGCTGGCTTTTTGCGCTTTCAGCCCACACTATGGGACTGCCCACATTAATCCAATGATGGCCCAGTGTGGGCCAGCCCGTTCGGGCCCAGAGCAACTTTTGTACCTTTGGGCCCATGCAGGTTTGGTATAGGCAGCCCTGTAATACAACTAGGAGAATACTAACATTGATTGGCCATTCTTTAGCCACTCAATTGAACTGGAATGGCTCAAACCAAAAGAGACCTTTGCATAACCTGTAGTTTCATATAGGCCAAGGGTCCTCAAATCTGGCTCACGAGATTCACATTCCTGCAGAGTTTAGTTCTAACCTGAATCAAACACACCTGAGCATGCTAATCAATGTCTTCAGGATCATTAGAAAACCACAGTTGGGTAAGTTTTATCAAGTTGTAGCTAAACTCTGCAGAAAAGTGGGTCTCACGAGCCATATTTGAGGTGTTACAGACATTATTAGGTATATGATACAGACTGTTAACAAGAATTTTGTGGGCAGTTTTCTTCCTTACCACTAGGGGTGCTAGGGTGGTTTAGGTTTCCTTAAGTAAAGCCATGTGGGTAGAGGGAATTAGCAATAACAAGCAGCAGTAGACACCAACATGAAAAATACTATAAATTACTAAATTAATTTAAATTATAGTATGCTGTAGTATATTATATTATTTAAACTTTGTTAACTTATACTACAGCATACTGTAGTACTGACAATAGTAAGTTTATAAACTGTAGTAAACTATAGTAAATTGTAGTACACTGTAGTGTATTATATATAGTATTTCGTCAAAATACTATAATACACAGTTTAATTTATACTACAGCATACTCTAGTATTAACTATAGTGAGTTTGTAACTGTAGAAAAATAAAAAAATGTAGTAAAAGATGTTTAAAATGTAAACTTTTGTAAAAAAAATTAAAATGTAGTAAAAGTTTTTACTATAGTAAACTGTACTAATACTGAAGTATACTGTAGTATTTCTACATTTTATTAATTTATACTATATCATAATGTAGTATTAACTACAGAAATAATCAATGAGTTACTATTGATAGTTTTCACGTGATGTCACAACCTTATAGGAACGCCCACCTCGAAGCGTTGCTCCACTGACTGCCAGCTATTTTTACGCAGATTGCATCAAGTAATAATGTAGTAAAACGCAGATATTAAAAAGGCGAGATTCAGTGGACACCTTATTGATGATGTATATTTTGTACAGGCAAGAAAATGAAGCCAGAATATAAATGCAATGCGCAAAGTTTCACGTTAAATGGCTTCCCATAGAAAACCATTAGAAGGAAAACACTGAACCATTAAGCAGATTGCGTTCATGTTCCCGGCCTCATCTGCCAACCATGCATCATTAATATAGAGATTACTGAATTTGATCTTTTAATATTATTGTTTTAAATATATTAAAGCACTTTAAGTGTTTTTACAACGTTTTGTCGCACTGTTCATGATTGAAATATTGCCGTGGGTGCTTAATATGGATTGCAAATGGCCAAAACTTGCATTTTTGTTCAGAAATACCTTTGTTTTATTCTTTTGAGAGGTGATCTAAATATTTGCGGCTGGGAAACAGATGAAAAATTGACACGCTTGTGCAGCGCTCTATGGATGTTTTGCCCTCCAGGTCTTCGAGCCGGTCACGTGACTGAACACTATCAATAGGATAATATGAAAATACAATGTGTTCTGGTGCTAAGTAGAAAGAAAACCTTAACAGTGCTGGTGCTCTCTGTAGCACTCTACTTTTCGAAACCGGTACATATAGATATAATTTTTATGGTCGTCTGACATTTTGTAAGGAAAACAATAATGTAACTTTTATTTATTTATTTAGCTTTTTAACAATTATTTTAACTACAACAATTATCAGCGCGCACGCTGTCTTGCGCTATGGACGCACGTGACCTATGTGACGTTTCACAGCACGCTTCGCGGCCGCGGTCTTCAGCAAACAAAGTTTAAATAGCAATATTAATTACCACATTTGCCTTTTCACTTTCTCTGCGTCTTGCATATAACCTGCCAAAACTCAAATGGAATCGCAATTCCTTTTGCATTTGAATTTCCTATGTCTTCACGGAAAGCTGTCAATCAATGTGAGGGGGCGGGACTATACTATGGGGCGTGTTTGTGTCGGGAGGTGACGTCACTCACAGACGACCGCGCCGAAAGCTTTGATCAATGCAGGCAGGGCTTAATTTGTAAATTTCGAGGTCCCGGAACAAAGCGGGGTGACGGATCCGGCATGTGATTAGAGGAGGGAGAGGTAACAGAGCATTCAGCCGATCACATTGGTGGACCAGCTTAAGTGATTAACAGCGTGCATCAGTTGCTTTTATTAGGGTTCGTATATGAAAAACCTGAAAAAGCCATGAAATTTTGAAACAGAAATTTCCATGCCTGGGGATTTTTTTTTAAAAATACAAAAAAATTATGGAATTTTATTTCACAAATCTCTGTAATAGAGTTATACTTAATCATGTCCAGAATTTCGTGGGGGATTGTGCGTAGCCTATATCACATAGTTTTACTCATCCCCGCAGCTTTCAAGTTTATAATGAGGGAAATTCCTGCAAACATTTATTCAATATAGCAAGTAGGTTATATGGGTAAATAAATCCACACAAACTAGCAGATTAAATCAGTCATTTGAAAACAGTGTGAGTGATTCAGCTGGACCGCGTCTTCTCTCTTTCACTCTCTCAAAACAGCTTCACATCAGCGCATCTCGTCTGCAATACAACGAGCTGCTGCACGCTGATCCAAGACTTTCGCTCGCATTTCGGGACAGTTGACAGAATTGTCACTTGCTTAATCGGGTCATTGTTGCATCGTCACAAAAATGTATAATTTGCACGTCTTTTTAAGCCAGTCGGTACTTGCACGCTCCAGAGGCGGTTTCAAGGCTGAGCGCTCACAGTCACATCCAAAGCCGCCTAACGTATCATATTGAGTTATTTTTCATAGTTTGTTGTTGAGCGTAAGTGGCCAAATACACACAAAATTATGCGAAAATAGCCGTCCTGGTGAGTATCCAGGTTTTTTCTTAAATAAATGTGAACAGTTGAGAAAGAAAACACAAGTGTATAGGCTATTGGATCCGTGCATTATGTCTTGTGGGAGCAGAGCAGTTCACATGTTGCGTCTTTTGCGCGCTCAGGTTCTTTATTTCAAATGTAGATGTGCAGCAAGCGCGGTCATTATAGAGGATTTTTCATATGTATGCACACTATAGGTCAGCACAAACGTCTTTCATTGCCGCGTGAGGAGGGGGATCCGACAAAATGAGGTGCCGGATCGGATTTCGGAGGTGCCGAATGCGGATCCGGCTTGTTCCGGCACAAATTAAGCCCTGAATGCAGGTAATCGATAAAGGCTTTGCTAAAGGTAGCTGCCAATCAGTTC
Organism: Aspiorhynchus laticeps; assembly: GCA_023376895.1. Taxonomy (NCBI): domain Eukaryota; kingdom Metazoa; phylum Chordata; class Actinopteri; order Cypriniformes; family Cyprinidae; genus Aspiorhynchus; species Aspiorhynchus laticeps. The sequence continues at coordinate 1,776,383 of JALXFT010002236.1, read as the reverse complement.
GTGCCTGTGTGAACGAACAGAAAACCTTCCTGGAACAATACATTTTTTTATAATAATAATAATTATAATAAGCTTTTTTTACCCCAAATGCAGTGGTTATACCCTACTAACAGTGAGAGCAACAACGGTACGCACAATAGGTCAATATTCACTATTACCCAAACGCTTTTCACCTGTTTCAGCATCACTCACTGTTTCTCTCATTCCGATTGATGCAAATGAGTAAACAGACAGTGCAATTCTACACTTATTACAGTACATTTTATTCCTTTCTTTTAATCTGTAAAAGAGTAATGAAAAAAAACGGCCAATCTATATTTATCTACCCATTTTCCACCTTATTTATTTTGTATTATTTCATATCTTAACACTTTTAATCCGTTATGGAGCACGCGTCCCGTGGGCAGTGGCACCAAAGCGTTGCACAAGTCTCAAGATCTCTCACTGTCTACAGCCACCAGACACCGCGATTGATGCACATGATTTTTAATATTAATTCACCTTGGCTGTGGCATGTTCTGTGACAGCTGTGCCCAGGGGCGGACTGGCCATCGGGAGAACCGGGAGAATTCCTGGTATATTTGGCCCGCTGCCCTGCATTTTTTTTATTTTATTTTTATATAATTTATTATTATTATTTTATATTGTTGTTGTTGTTTTTGTTGCCTACCGAATGTACTAAAGTGATTATTTCCGAATTCGCCATTCAATAATAAAACTCTAATAAATCATGCCTTGACTGGCAACGCGATTCGCCTCCGCCAAAAGGACGCGAGACTCTAGAATGGAGTGGAAGCGCCCAGGTGGAGCAGAGAGGCAAAACTGTCCTGTTCAGGGCTTCACGTGCAGGTCAGTTACATCTGTAAATAGACTATTGTAGTTTTATCTTTGTTTACTTAGTTAAACATTAAACTGCTAGCAAATGTTAGCAGTAGCTGTCAATTACTGCAAACTTAACAAAAGGACATAATAACTATTGTAAAGAGAAGGAATTTAGCAGATAAATAGTCACATAGTTTTATAACGGGTTAGGAGGAGTTATGGCAGACAACAACACAACCCTTAGGAAATTAAACATGGTTTTACTAAAAATAAAACCAAAAAAAAAAAACATGGTTACTATAGTTAAACCATGGTAACCACAAATTAATAATGGTTTTGCTACATGATATAGTTTCACCAAGGTATTTGTAGTAAAACAATAATGTAATACTTTTTTTTTTTTTTCTAAAATAAATGTATACTATGTGCAAACAAATTATAATGAGGTGGTTGTTTTGCAACAAGGTGCTGGAAAAGTGACAGGTGCAAGAAAATTAGTGAAAAAATTAAACATACACATGAGAGACATAGAGATGTCAGTGAAAATGAAGAGACTAAAAAGGAAAATGGAAGTTCAAAAGATAACCTTTAATTATTTTGCATGGACCCAGCCTAGGAATTGAAACTTTTTTATGCAATGATGATGATGGCCATACAAAAAATATTGTTGTCTGGTTTCAAAATTTGTTGTGGGTGTATGGGATGGCCTGGATGAGATTGAGATTTCCCGGCCTGAAATTTTGTTCCAGTCCGCCCCTGGCTGTGCCTATCGTTGGTGTAAAGTGAAGTCTTATCTAGGGCAGGCAGAGTAGGAGTAGCAGCATTTTCTGTTTTGTCACGTGCATCATTTGGATTGTAAACAGCCTGAGAGATCTTGAGACAAGTGTTCTATTAGACAGGAATAAGATATATGTGGCAAATAGGTAAATACGTGCAGATTTGCACTGTTTGTTTGCTTATGTGCCTCAATCGGAGTGCAAACTGTAAAAGATCTTGAAGCAGGTGGTGCACTTTCTATTACTACGGAAGTTCTAAGCAGCCATGCATTTTTTTTTTCTTGTTTTCTCGTGATCACGACTTTATTTTTGCTGTGATCTCGACATAACAAAACTTCTCTAAGTTACACAACTGCGCCAGCAGGTGGCAGTATATAACTACTAATGGGGAGTTGTATACTGTATCAACTATAGCCTAATGTATGCGTTTGGGACAGAGGACCTTCTTCGTGATCGCTTTAATTTATGCAGTTCATTACTGACATTTAATTAAATATAAATGTTAAATCAGAATCAGAATCAGAAAGAGCTTTATTGCCAAGTGTGTTTGCACACACAAGGAATTTGTCTTGGTGTTAGGAGCTTCCAGTACAGAAACAATACAGTATAAACAGACAACAGTGCAAACAGAGACAACATATAATTAAGGTAATAAAGAACACTAATAATGAAGAGAATAGGCAATAATTAAGAATAACAATAGTAATAAAAAAATAAAAATATACAGAAAGAAAAATGTCCATAGACAGAACTCTGAATGTGCATGTGTCCTATGTACAGATGAAGGTTTGATGAGTTATTTACAGATGTACAGTACCGGGGTGTGTTATGTGTTGTTCAGGTGGGATACGGCCTGGGGGAAAAAATATTCTTGTGTCTGGCTGTTTTTGTGCTCAGTGATCTGTAGCGCCGGCCAGAGGGCAACAGTACAAAGAGAGAGTGAGCTGGGTGTGAGGGGTCCAGAGTGACTTTCTTAGCCCTTTTCCTCACTCTGGAGGTGTAAAGTTCTTGGAGGCTGGGCAGAGGGGCACTGATAATCCTCTCAGCAGTCCTGACTGTCTGTTGTAGTCTTCTGATGTCGCTGAACCAAACCAAACCAAACCAAACCAGTTATAGAAGAACATAGGACAGACTCGATGATGGCAGAGTAGAACTGTATCAGCAGCTCCTGAGGCAGGTTGAACTTCCTTAGCTGGCGGAGGAAATATAGCCTCTGCTGGGCCTTTTTCGTAATAGAGTCAATGTGATTGTCCCACTTCAGGTCCTGAGAGATGGTGGTTCCCAGGAACCTGAATGACTCCACTGCAGTCACAGTGCTGTTCATGATGGTAAGTGGGGGGAGAGCAGGGGGGTTCCTTCTGAAGTCCACTATCATCTCCACAGTTTTGAGAGTGTTTAGCTCCAGGTTGTTAAGACTGCACCAGCCAGCCAGCTGCTCAACCTCCTGTCTGTAAGCAGACAGTAAGTCTGTAGTGCCATCTGCAAACTTCAGGAGCTTGACAGATGGGCCCTTTGAAGTGCAGTCATTTGTGTAGAGGGAGAAGAGCAGTGGGGAGAGAACACAACCCTGAGTGGCGCCAGTGCTGATGGTGAGAGTCCTGGATGTGAGTTTGCCCAGCCTCACTAGCTGCTGCCTGTCTGTCAGGAAGCTGGTGATCCACTGACAGATGGAGGTGGGCACAGATAGCTGTGTCAGTTTGTCTGAGAGAAGGTCAGGCATGATGGTATTGAAGGCCGAGCTGAAGTCCACAAATAAGATCCTTGCGTAGTTCTCAGGTTTGTCGAGGTGTTGCAGGGTGTAATGCAGTCCCATATTGACAGCGTCATCCACAGACCTGTTTGCTCTGTAGGCAAACTGAAGAGGATCCAGAAAGGGTCTAGTGATGTCCTTCAGGTAGGCCAGGACCAGTCTCTCAAGTGACTTAATGACCACAGACGTGAGTGCAACAGGTCTGTAGTCATTAAGTCCAGTGATTTTGGGCTTTTTGGGGACGGGAATGATGGTGGAGCGTTTGAAGCAGCAGGGAACTTCACACAGCTCCAGAGATCTGTTGAAGATCTGTGTAAAGATGGGGGCCAGTTGGTCAGCACAGACTTTTAGACAGGCAGGTGAAATACCATCTGGTCCTGAAGCTTTCCTAGATTTCTGTTTTCTGAAGACCCGGTTCACATCCTCTACACAGACTTTAAATGCAGGTAGAGTGGTGGGGGAGGGAGGAAGTGTGGTTGCAGGGGGGTAGGTGAATGTGTGAAGTGCAGATCAGAGCGGGTGCTGGGTGTCAATCTGGCCTTTTCAAATCGACAGTAAAACACATTGAGATCGTCAGCCAGTTGTTGATTCTCCACAGACTGTGGGGGTGGTGTCTTGTACATGGTAATGTTTCTCAGACCAGTCCATACTGACGCCGGTTCATTTGCTGAAAGTTCTTTCTTCAACTTCTCAGAGTAGTTCTTTTTAGCCACTCTGATCTCCTTTGTTAGTCTGTTCCTCGCCTGGTTATACAATATTTTATCCCCACTTCTGTAAGTGTCCTCTTTGGCCTGACGAAGCTGATGAGTTTCCCAGTAAATCACTGTTTATCATTATTGAATGATAAGAATGTCCTGGTGGGGATGCATATATCCTCACAGAAACTGATATATGAAGTTACAGTCTCTGTGAGCTCGTCCAGATCGGTGGCAGTAGCTTCAAAAACACTCCAATCAGTGAGGTCAAAACAAGCTTTTAAATCTTGCTCTGCTTCATTAGTCCATCTTTTAACAGTTCCCTATCTGTCGGTCACTACGAGTTATGTCGTGACGACATAGGGGATTTACTTGGAAGCCCCAATCATCTCTGACTAGAGAAAACGCCAATGAATATTGGCTAGTGGAATTTGCATACCTGAGCCACTCCCCGTGCACACGGGTATAAATAGGCGACAGGTGCATCCACTGATCAGATTTTTGCTTCGGAGCCAAGTGGATGAACGTGTTGATCTCCACAAAGCCATTCATCTGTCTGGAAGCTGTTCTGGTTGGCGTCACGGTGCGAACAGCGGTGTCCCTGTCTGCAGCGATTCCCCTGGGCACTTCAACTAAAAGAGCAGATTTCTTAAAAGAGCAAAAGCACGGCCGATTCACGTCTTTTTAAAGACGCTGTTCCGGCCGTGTCCTCTTGGTTGCGGTCGTTTCCTATCCTCCGTCGACAGCCACGATCGTTGTCTTCAGTGTCTGGGCATCCAGCGCGCTGAAGCTGCGTTCGTGGATGGTTTATGCGTTCGTTCTGAGCGTGTAACCATGGCAGCGCTGCGATCGCGCCTCTCTCTCCTCTCGGGGATGGGAGAGGCTCCCTCTGTCACTACCCGCGCTGGCTTCTCTGCCACGAGCAGAGAACCATCGGCTAGTGCTCTGGGCGATCTGAGGTTACAGTGAGAGCTTTCCGCCGAGTCAGTCCCCACGGACCTTTCACTCCTCCCGCAGCAGCTGTTCTGTGCGGCTCCCCGGTGATTCTGCTGTGCCGTCTCACGGCGTGCTCAGCATTTCATTTGGCGCGCTGATAGAGGATCAGATGTCGATCGCGGCATCGGTGGATGGGCAATCGTCCTTTGAGGATGAAGATTCGGCGAAGCTGCACCCCTCGGGTGTCGTGGCCGCCGCCGAATCAGACCCAGAGATGACAGCCGTGCTTTCCCGGGCCAACGCGAGATCGGGGCTGGAGGTGTGCACACCTCCTAGTCCCGAGCCCTCGCGGTGAGATGATTGGCTCCTCGGCACGGGCCGTGGCTCTCGACCACACCCTGCCCCGGTTCCTTTCTTTCCGGAAGTGCACGAGGAGGTGATGAAGTGGTGGACGGCCCCTTTTTACGGCCAGAAGCGGCTCGTCTGCCTCCTCCATCCTCGCTACCCTCGATGGTAGGGCGGCATTCCCCAGGTGGAGAGTGCGGTTACAGTGCACTTGTGCCTGCAAAACGCCGCCACTTGGAGGAATTGTCCTCGTCTCCCGTCCAAAGCCTGTAAGCTACGGCCAAAGCTTACAGTGCTGCGGGCCAGGCCGCCTCTGCGCTGCATGCCAAGGCTATCCTGCGTGCACACCAAGCCAAGGCATTAAATGCACGAGGGTAGTACCAACCCGAGGTTGAAGCAGGAACTGCGCTCAGCGACTGGCCTCGCCCTACGGGCAGGGGAAAGTCGCAGCGCAGTCCCTCGGGAAGGCGATGTCCACAGGTGTGGTCCAAGAGCGCCATCTATGGCTCTGCCTTGCTGAGAGGAGCGATGTCGCCAAAGTGAGCTTTCTCGACGCTCTCGTCTCCCAGGCTTGACTGTTCGGCGACACTGTCGAGGACTGTGCCCAGCAGTCCTCGGCAGTACAGAAGCAGACCGAGGCAACACATCTTGCCCCGGCGTGATACACCGCTCCGCCGCAGAGCAAGTCCCAGTCTGCTTGTCGCCGTGGGCGCCCTCCTGTGCCCTCCAGAGTTAGGGAACAGGTAAGTAGCGGCTCCGCCCCGTGCTGAATCGTAAGCCGGCGCGTCGAGCCTCATGCAGGAGCGTGGCGCCCCCTGTGTTCCAGCTGGCCTCTATGTCGTCCAGAGAGGCGATAAAGCGGCCCTGACACAGGCAACCCGGAGATGTGGGAGCCTGCTTGATCTCAGGAGATGGCGAGGACAGCGCCACTCCTTCCCCCGAAGGAGGGCAAGGGGAGAATCATTCATTCTGTTCCGCCGCTGGCTCAAGGGCCAGCGGTACCCACATTATCAAGTAAGAGCATTCCCTTTCCTCCGAGTTTTTAGGTCCACGGGTCGACAGTGTGCGACGCGTTGCCTTCTCACTCTCACCCGCGACCCATTTTGCCAGCGGCCAAGAGAGTGCGGTTCGGGGACGCAGTGCTTCCCCACTGTAGCCAGTCCCTACAGGGACTCAGGGAGTTCTGCGAGGATGAGTCAGAACGCAGGGCCTTCTGTACCATCCAGCCTTACTCCCATTCGCTGCACCACTGTGGTACGTCGATTGTGCCGTTGGAGCCACTTGCACGGCGTCTGGAGGCGTGGCTTGCACTGCCCAGCCCGACTCGTTGGCTCACGCGCACAATTCGACTCGGCTACGCGATTCAGTTTGCCAGGCAACCTCCCAAGTTCAGCGGCGTTCTCGAGACTGCGGTGGCAGCTCGGAATGCTCCTGTCTTGCGCGAGGAGATTGCTGTCCTCCTGGCAAGGATGCAATCGAGCCGGTCCCTCCAGCCGAGATGAGGCAGGGGGTTTACAGCCCTTATTTCATCGTACCCAAGAAAGACGGTGGTCTTCGACCAATCCTGGATTGCAACTCCTGAACCGGGCCCTGCACAGGCTCCCGTTTAAGATGTTGACGCACAGGCGCATGATCAAATGCAAACAGCCCCGGGATTGGTTTGCAGCAATCGACCTGAAGGATGCTTACTTTCATGTTTCGATCCTTCCGCGACAGACCGTTCCTGCGGTTTGCGTCCGGGGGTCGGGCATGGCAGTACAGGGTCCTCCCCTTCGGGCTCTCCCTGTCCGCCCGTGTCTTCACGAAGTTCGCGGAGGGTGCCCTTGCCCCGTTACGGGAAGTGGGCATCAGGATCCTCAACTGTCTCGAGCATGGCCCGCACACGAGAACAGTTGTGCGATCACAGGGACCTGGTGCTTCGGCACCTCAGCCAGTTGGGGCTTCGGGTCAACTAGGAAAAGAGCAAGCTCTCCCCTGCGCAGAGAATCTCTTTTCTTGGTGTGGAGTAGACTCGGTGAGTATGAAGGCGCGCCTCACGGAAGAGCGCGCCCAATCAGTGCTGAACTGCCTGAGTTCCTTCAGAGGCAGGACTGTGGCTCCGCTGAAACTGGTTCAGAGGCTCCTGGGGCATATGGCATCCGTAGCTGCAGTCATGCCGCTCGGATTGCTTCATATGAGACCACTTCAGCACTGGTTGCACTCCCGAGTCACGAGGTGGGCATGGTGCCGCGGTGCACTTCGGGTGAACATCACACAGGAGTGTCGCTGCTCCTTCAGCCCCTGGACAGACCTTGCCTTTCTACAGGCCGGGGTGCCCTTAGAACAAGTGTCTCGGCATATTGTTGTCACAACAGATGCCTCCAGCACGGGCTGGGGCGCTACATGCAACGGGTAGGCAGCCTCGGGGCTCTGGACGGGCCTCGACTGCTTTGGCACATCAACTGCCTAGAGCTGCTGGCAGTGCATCTAGCCTTGCGGCAGTTTCGGCCACTGCTGTTAGGCAAGCATGTGTTGGTCCGTACTGACAACACTGCGGCTGTGTCGCATATCAACCGGATGGGGGGTATACGATCACGCCGCATGTCACAGCTCGCCCGCCATCTCCTCCTCTGGAGTCACACGCGGCTCAAATCGCTGCACGCTGTCCACGTTCCGGGGGAGCTAAATCGTGCGGCCGACGCGCTCTCACGACAGCTCACTTCCCCGGAGAATGGCGACTCCATCCCGAGACGATCCGGCTGATCTGGAGTCGATGCGGGGAAGCTCAGGTAGACCTGTTTGCTTCCCACGAGTCTTTCCACTGCCAGCTGTATTTCTCCCTGACCGAGGGCATCCTCGGCACGGATGCACTGGCACACAGCTGGCCTCGGGTATGCATCAAGTATGCATTTCCCCCAGTGAGCCTGCTCGCACAGACACTGTGCAAGTCAGGGAGGACTAGGAGCAGGTCCTGCTGGTCGCGCCGTTCTGGCCCACCCGGACCTGGTTTCCCGAACTCATTCTCCTCACAACAGCCCCTCCCTGGCCCATTCCTCTGAGGAAGGACTTCCTTTCTCAGGGGCTCGGCACCATTGGCACCCGCGTCCAGACCCTGGAACCTCCATGTGTGGCTCCTGGATGGGATGCGGCAGACTTGAGTGGTCTCCCACAGGCGGTGGTAGAGACCATCACTCAGGCTGGAGCTCCTTCTACAAGGCAAGCCTATGTACTGAAGTGGAGTCTGTTCGTGAACTGGTGTTCTTCTCGCCGAGAAGACCCCCGAAGATGCACGATTGGAGTAGTGCTTTCTTTCCTGCAAGAAAGATTGGAGTGTAGGCTGTCACCCTCCACCTTGAAAGTGTATGTGACCGCTATCGCGGCCCGTCACGATGCAGTGGACGGCCGGTCCCTGGGAAAGCATGATCTCATCGTGAGGTTCCTGAGGGGTGCCAGGAGGTTGAATTCCCCTAGGCTACCCCTGAGGCCCTCCTGGGACCTCTCTATCGTCCTGGCTGGACTTCAGAGGGGTCCCTGTGAGCCGCTGGACTCAGTCTAGCTAAGAGAACAGGTAAGTAGCGGATACCTGTCGGCTAAGACAGCGCTCCTGACCGCGCTCACTTCCATCAAGAGGGTCAGGGACCTCCAAGCATTTTCGGTGAGCAAAGAGTGCCTTGTGTTTGGGCCGGACTACTCTCACGTTGTCCTGAGACCCCGGCCTGGATACGTGCCCAAGGTTCCCACCACGCCCTTCCGCGATCAGGTGGTGAACCTGCAAGCACTGCCTTCGGAGGAGGCAGACCCAGCCTTGGCGTTGCTGTGTCCCGTAAGAGCATTGCGCATATACGTGGACCGCACCCGGAGCTTCAGAAGCTCTGAGCAGCTCCTTGTCTGTTACGGTGGTCAGCAGAAAGGGAAGGCTGTCTCCAAGCAGAGATTGGCCCACTGGATAGTGGATGCCATCGCCTTGGCGTTCCAATCCCAAGGCGAGCCGTGCCCCATGGGGGTGAGGGCTCACTCCACACGGAGTGTTGCCTCCTCCTATACGTTGGCGCATGGCGCCTCTCTGGCGGACATCTGTAGAGCTGCGGGCTGGGCGACACCGAACACCTTCGCGAGATTCTACAGTCTCTGCGTTGAGCCAGTTTCTTCCTGCATGTTGGGTAACAGATAAGTGGCGGGAAGAACTGGCTGGTGTCACGCTTGCTGCGCCATTCCCCCTCACCCGGGGATACGAGCGCCTGTTTTCTCCTCCAGTTCAGTTCTCCGGACGGCGAACCCTGGTGGAGTTCCTCCAGCACCCCCGGCAGTCAGATTGGGCGGAGCAGTCTGACGCCAGGCCCAGTACTTGTGCTAGATCGCCCGGGTCTCCGGTCAGCCCCTGTACTCGGATAGGTGTCCGTATGACTTTGATTCCCTTCGGGTAATCCCATACGTGTATTCGTCCACGGTAAGGTTTCCCTCACGGTAAACCCGTGTCTTCCCTTTGACAGAGCTCTCTGTCCGGCCCTGCTGGCAGCCCTCCTCCCTACTCCTAGGTAGGATCTGCCCCAGGGTCCAGTCGTATGTAGTACTGCCCCAGGCTGGGTCAGTCCATATCAGTGTCTCCACATGGTACCTCCCTTCGGGCAGGATGTGGCCTCCGTAGCGCCCTTCTCCGGAAGGCTCGCTTCCCCGTCGTTACTGCCAAGCTGTAACAACAAACAGGAAAGACGTGAAGCATCTTTCATTGAAGGTTGAAATCCCTTCCGACTCTGGGGTAAGGAACAGCGGCTTGGCTATCTCCAGCAGCGATGTACTCAGTGCTCCCTGCGGGCACCAAGGTTAGCGAATTTGCGCTGGGGCGACGGGAAGGTTGCGACCTCTCGCATGGCATTTGTCTGTCACGCGCTCGCTTGTCAACATCTGCATGCCACAAGGTCGTGACGGGGTTCAGGTTGTGGCGCTTTCCATAGGACCCCTATGTCGTCACGACATAACTCGTAGTGACCGACAGATAGGGAACGTCTCGGTTACGTACGTAACCCTCGTTCCCTGATGGAGGGAACGGAGACGTTATGTCCCCATGCCACAATCTTGAACCATCGTTGGGTGCCAGGGACACGTTCTTGGCTCCTCAGCGTAAAACCTGATCAGTGGATGCACCTGTCGCCTATTTATACCCGTGTGCACGGGGAGTGGCTCAGGTATGCAAATTCCACTAGCCAATATTCATTGGCGTTTTCGCTAGTCAGAGATGATTGGGGCTTCCAAGTAAATCCCCTATGTCGTCACGACATAACGTCTCCGTTCCCTCCATCAGGGAACGAGGGTTACGTACGTAACCGAGACGTTCTTAATACAGGCTTAGAAGATTAAAATTTTTGCCTGTAGGATGGTATGAGATGAAACAAACAGTGATCGGAGAGCCCCAGATCTGCCCCTGGGACAGAGTAATATGCATCTTTAACTATTGTGTAACAGTGATCCAATATATTACTGTCTCTGGTGGGACATGTAACGTGCTGTCTGTATTTTGGCAGTTCGCGGGAGAGATTTGCCTTATTAAAATCTCCAAGAATGATTAAAAGACAGTCCGGTACCTTTGCTCCGTTTCAGATATTTGTTCGGCCAGCTGTTGCATCGCGGCGCTCACGCACGCGTCCGGAGGCACGTACACATTCACAAGAATGAAAGAGGAAAACTCTTGGGGCGAATAGAACGGTTTACAGTTTATGAAGAGGGCCTCCAAATTAGGAGAACACATCTTCTTACAGTTCTTAGAGTTGTTACATCTGAACACCAAGCTTCATTTATGTAGAAACATAGTCCACCACCTCTCGTTTTCCCCGTTAGCTCCGTGATGCGATCTGATCTGAACAGCTGATAGCCCGGCAAATGAAGCGCGTTATCCGGGATTGTTTCACTCAGCCAGGTTTCAGTGAAGCACAATGCAGCAGAGTTTGAAAAGTCCTTGTTTGTGCGGGTGAGGAGTAGTAGTTTATCCGTTTTGTTAGGAAGGGATCGGAGATTCGCGAGATGAATGCTTGGGAGTGCAGTTCGGAAGCCGCGTTCGCGTAGCTTAACCAGCGCTCCGGCGCGCTTCCCTCTTTTCCGTCTTTGACTAGGACCGCTGCCCCTCCGACCAAAACATCCAACAAAGCGTCTGAATACTCAAGAACCGGAAAAAAATTGTCCGGTGTGTGTTGCCTTATGTCCAGTAGTTCGTCTCTGGTAAAACTGATAGAAATAGATTGACTAAACACAGAACAAACAAACAAAAACATTAAAAGAACGGGAGCGTTCCACACCACAGCAGCCATACGCCATCTTGAACATGATGAATAAATGCTTGAATAAATATGATAATTTTGATTGAAATTCTATATGTTATTGTTACGTTATTACTGCTGCACGACTCATTACAGTTTCTCATTTACAACGACTATTAGTAATGTGCATCTTTCTTATTTTTAATCTTAATTGTTAATAAATGTATATTAATAATAAATATGATTTGCATGTGTGTATAATTTAGTTCAGTGATGTTATACAGTGTTGTAGCCTAATTGATAAAAATAAATGTATTTTCTACATTTATTTGAAAGAAACCATAATTGTAGAATTGCACTGTCTGTTTACTCATTTGCATAAATCGAAATGAGAGAAACAGTGAGAGACGTTGAGACAGGTGAAAAGTGTTTGGGTAATAGTGAATATTGACCTAATGTGCGTACCGTTGTTGCTCCCACTGTTAACAGTGTATAACCGCTGCATTTGGAGTAAAAAAAAGATTATTATAATTATTATTATTATTATAAAAAAATGTATTGTTCCAGGAAGGTTTTCTGTTCGTTCACACAGGCACGAACTGATTGGCAGCTGCCTTTAGCAAAGCCTTTATCGATTACCTGCATTGATCAAAGCTTTCGGCACGGTCATCTGTGAGTGACGTCAACTCCCGATACAAACACGCCCTATAGTATAGTCCCGCCCCCTCACATTGATTGACAGCTTTCTGTGAAGACATAGGAAATTCAAATGCAAAAGGAATTGCGATTCCATTTGAGTTTTGGCAGATTATATGCAAGACACAGAGAAAGTGAAAAGGCAAATGTGGTAATTAGTATTGCTATTTAAATATGACAGGCTCATAGCTCGTAAGACATGGGAAATACAGTTGCATATGGACTTTGCTTTTTAATTTGAAATGTGGCAGTCACTGTGCGTTCGCGAAAGCGAAAATACAAAAGATAATGCAAGATTTGCAATGGCATGTGGGTTATGTAACAATTTATGCGCCCACATGTGGAAAACGCAATTGAAAATACAATTTGCAATTCCTTTTGAAAAAAGTCCTGATTATTCTTCCATAAACCACAACATCACCTTTTTACTTCAATAATACATTCAGAAAGAAATAATCAGTGCAGTTTAAACATCGTCTGGTTATTAATAATGTGACTGCTGATGAATTAGGAGTTTATTACTGTATGAACACACGTGCACCTTCAAAACTCAGCAACAGCACCAGAATATACTTCACTGGTGAGTTCATTTTCTTCAGAGCTCAAAACATACTGATGATCACTGCTTATGTTTGTCATTCACTGATTTCACTTTTGACACACTTTCTTTACAGAATCAGCTCAACTAACTGAGTGTCACAATCATACAGTGGTGTATAATATCAAGCAAAATCAAACACAATGGTAGATTATTATCATAATTTCTGCTCTGATGAACAGACTTCTGCTCATTCTGCTGATCGGTGAGCTATTCTTCTTTAAGAAACATGAAATATACTAGTGTGGTCATTTGTAATATATATATATATATATATATCAGTATTTTCTCCAATTTTTTAATTAGTCTTTTGACTGTTATTTTATATATGTTGCAGTATGTTTTGTTACAGCTGAAGAATTTTGTTTCATTTGTAGTTTTTGCTGCTGGAGAAACAGAACGGCTGGAAAAACACATTAATGTTGCTGATCTACTGCAGACACGAGTTACATATCAGCCTCAAAACTAAAACCAATCAGGTAAATTACATGAAATCAATATCATTAATACAATTCATTACTGCGAGTCTGGTTAATCTTGAAGGATCTCTGATTAACTATAATTCCAACAAACTACAGGAGCCTTTAGTTTGAATTCATTTTGCAGATGAAATGCTAATATTGTTTTCCTTATTGTTTTCAGTTTGCTGACAGGGGCTTTTTGAGCAGCATAAAACTATTTGTCAAGCCAACAGCAGTTATGTGCGACTATTAAACGTTTTAAAAATATAATGTAGTTTAAATTGTTTAATGTAAAGAACTAATTGTTTTACAGTGTATTATCATGAGTATTGAGACACTGAGGCTGATTGTCACTCTTTTACACCAATAAAAATAGTTGAGAAATTGATTTCTGAAGTCAGTTTGTTAATGAGCAAATACCTTAAAATCTTGACAATTGAACATTTCCACTGTTATTAGCAGGGAGAAATGTACAGTTTAGGAGTTTTGATTATATGAACTAAATCACACATTAAGCATCATTATCAGAAACAGTGATAAATTACTTTTAATATTGATGTGTAGCTGTTAATTCTTGTTTTTTTTTATATATATAACATGTAAATATTTGATTGTAGCAAACAATAAATTAACTGAGGAAAAAGTAAAGAGGTTCTTTGGAAAAGGCCTGGCATGAGTATTGGACAGTTTTATTATAATAATTGATTACATTGTTATAATAATGTTTTAATATTCATGTTGATAATGAAAAAGATGCATTAGGATCAGCATTCATAGACATTCTGAACTATATTGGGGTTAGACAACACATTTCAGGACCTACTCATAGTCGAAATCATACTCTAGATTTAATACTGTCACATGGAATTGATGTTAATGGTGTTGAAATTCTGCAGCAAAGCGATGATATATCAGATCATTATCTAGTCTTGTGTAAACTCCATATAGTTAAAGCTGTAAATTCAACTCCTTCTTACAAATATGGTAGAACCATCACTTCTACCACAAAAGACTGCTTTGTAAGTAATCTTCCTGATTTATCTCAATTCCTCAGCATATCCAACAGCTCAGAACAGCTTGATGATGTAACAGAAACTATGAACTCTCTTTTCTAGCACTTTAGATACAGTTGCTCCTTTAGGCTTAAGGAAGATTAAGGAAAAGAGTCCAACACCGTGGTATAATGAGCACACTCGCACTCTAAAGAGAGCAGCCCGGAAAATGGAGCACAGCTGGAGGAAAACAAAACTAGAGGTATTTCGAATGGCTTGGCGGGAAAGTACCCTATCCTACAGAAAAGCTTTAAAAACTGCTAGATCTGATTACTTTTCGTCTCTTTTAGAAGAAAACAAACATAACCCCAGGTATTTATTCAATACAGTGGCAAAATTAACAAAAAATAAAGCATCAACAGGTGTTGACATTTCCCAACAGCACAGCAGTAATGACTTTATGAACTATTTTACTTCCAAAATTGATACTATTAGAGATCAAATTGTAACCATACAGCCGTCAGCTATATTATCACATCAAATAGTGTAATATATAGATCCCCTGAGGAACAATTCCACTCATTCTCTACTATAGGAGAGGAAGAATTGTATAAACGTGTTAAATCATCTAAACCAACAACATGTATGTTAGACCCTATTCCATCTAAACTACTAAAAGAGGTGCTTCCAGAAGTCATAGATCCTCTTTTGGCTATTATTAATTTGTCATTGTCATTAGGATATGTCCCCAAAAACTTTAAATTGGCTGTTATTAAGCCTCTCATTAAAAAAACACAACTTGACCCCAAAAATCTAGTTAATTACAGACGATCTTGAATCTCCCTTTTCTGTCAAAGATATTAGAAAATGTTGTATCCTCACAATTATATTCCTTCTTAGAAAAAAATTATATCTGTGAGGATTTCCAGTCAGGATTTAGACCGTATCATAGTACTGAGACTGCTCTCATTAGAGTTATAAATGACCTGCTCTTATTATCTGATCGTGGTTGTATCTCTCTATTAGTTCTACTGGATCTTAGCACTGCGTTCGACACTATCGATCACAACCATTCTTTTGAATAGACTAGAAAACTTTGTTGGCATTAGTGGAAGTGCATTAGCATGGTTCAAATCGTACTTATCTGACCGCCATCAATTCGTAGCAGTGAATGAAGAGGTATCATATCGATCACAAGTGCAGTATGGAGTTCCTCAAGGCTCAGTACTAGGGCCGTTACTTTTCACGCTTTATATGTTACCCTTTGGAGATATTATCAGGAGACACGGGGTTAGCTTTCACTGTTATGCTGATGATACTCAGCTCTATATTTCTTCATGGCCTGGTGAAACACACCAAATTGAGAAACTTATGGAATGCATAGTCGATATAAAAAACTGGATGACGAGTAATTTCTTACTGCTAAATTCTGTAAAAACAGAGGTGTTAATTATCGGACCTAAACCCCCCACAAACTCTTAACACTTAAAGGCTGCTCTGTCAATTCTTCATCATCAGTCAGGAATCTAGGTGTGCTATTTGATAGCAATCTCTCCTTTGACAGCCACGTTTCTAGCATTTGGAAAACTGCATTATTTCATCTTAAAAATATATCTAAACTGAGACCTATGCTCTCAATGTCAAATGCAGAAATATTAATTCATGCGTTTATGACCTCAAGGTTAGATTATTGTAATGCTTTATTGGGTGGTTGTTCTGCACGCTTAATAAACAAATTACAGATGGTTCAAAATGCAGCAGCTAGAGTTCTTACTAGAACCAGGAAGTATGAGCACATTAGCCCGGTTCTGTCAACACTGCACTGGCTCCCTACTAAACATTGTATAGATTTTAAAATCTTGTTAATTACTTATAAAGCCCTGAATGGTTTAGCTCCTCAGTACTTGAGTGAGCTCTTATCGCATTATAGTCCTTCACGTCCGCTGCATTCTCAAAACTGGCCATTTGATAATACCTAGAATATCAAAATCAACTGCGGGCGGCAGATCTTTTTCCTATTTAGCGCCCAAACTCTGGAACAATCTACCAAACACTGTTCAGGAGGCAGAAACACTCTGTCAGTTTAAATCTAGATTAAAGACCCATCTCTTTAACCTGGCTTACACATAACACACTAATATACTTCTATTATTCAAATCCGTTAAAGGATTGTTAGGCTGCATTAATTAGATCAACCGGAACCGGGAACACTTCCCATAACACACGATGTACTTGTTACATCGTAAAAAGATTGACATCTACGCTAATACTAGTCTGTTTCTTTCTTATTCCAAGGTCACTGCAGTCACCAGATCAGATGGTGGATCAGCACCTAGAGACGACCTCTACAGCCCTGAACGTCAGCGGAGACAGGACACCAAGATGAGCCCCAGAGACAGACCCCCAGTGAGGACCCCGTCACCTAGACAGCCATCAGGACAAGATCTCGGGAACCAGTTGAGCCCTTACAATCTGAATTTGCAGCAGTAGGAATTGAACTGCTGTGTCGTCTGGCCAGAGGAGAAATGGCCCCCTGACTGAGCCTGGTTTCTCCCAAGGTTTTTTTCTCCGTTCTGTCACCAATGGAGTTTTGGTTCCTTGCCGCTGTCGCCTCTGGCTTGCTTAGTTGGGGACACTTCATTTCCAGCAATATCGTCGACTTGATTGAACAGAAACTTTTTGAACTGAACTGAGCTGGACGATGCCATCACTGAATTCAATAATGAAATGCCTTTAACTGAAAATTGAGTGTTTAATCTTGTCATTTTACATTATTTACACTATTTTCCCATTTTGATATTGTGCAGTTGCTTTGACACAATTTGTATTGTTAAAAGCGCTATATAAATAAAGTTGACTTGACTTGACTAATGTTTTATTCATAATATATATTTTATGACTTTTTGTTTTCATCAAATAAATAAATAAATACACCAAGACTGCCAAGGCCACACAGTGTGGTTAAACTGAATCACAAACCAAAACCAGAAACTTGTTCCACTGGTCACTTGACAAACAGAGTCGCTCACCTTTGTCTCGAGTGCAGCGTTTCTCCGAAACCTTTATACATCGATGTTTCTCACACTCGTCTAAACCTCAAACAGAAACAGTAGCACTGCAGTTTGTCTGAATATCTAATGAATGTGAATTTCCAACAGTTAATAAACTGAACTGTCAGGGCCGCTTCAATCTAGAGTCATTCTCAGAGGATTTGACCAAAGAAACAAACACTTTTACTGAAGTACTGAAAACTAGGCCTCATGGAAAAAAGCAATGTGAAAAAAAAATAAGAACATAAAATTAGACATTCATATTAGAGTCTGTATAGAGATGAAGATGAAGTCTTTACTGCAAACACAGACATGAACACATTTCAACCAATCAGATTCAAGGGCCATAACTAATAGCTGTACAATGAATATAAATTAATTTTCAAATTATGTTTATGATTAATATAACATTTTCTTTAATTTATTTTCTTTATTATTTTGGTAAAATTTTAAACTTCTACATGCACAGACTTATTTTAAGTTTAAAAGAGTAAAACAAGGAAAAACCCAGACAATATTCAGTTCAAAACATTCAACATTTCAGCCTTTCACATTTCTTTCTGTTTTCTGTTGCAGTGATTTCCTATTGTTAAATATTCATCATACCTCACATCTTTACTGAATATAGTGTTTGTATAAATGTTTATCAGTCTTGAGTTTCGTCTTAACTTTGTTCTTGTTGAGTGAACAATAAAAACAGTGACCTCCAGTGGTTTCTCAACAGAAGTCCCGCTTTATTTTACAAAGACAATTATTCAATTTATCAGGTTTTACAAGTACAAATGAACCGAAGTTTAACAATATTGTTTATTTAAATCTAAAGCACTTTTATATCTCTTCTGAAGCTCCTTCATCTGTTATTGACTGTAGAAGAGAGAAGCTGCACACGGTTTGACAAGATCTGCTGCCATTGAGATGCTTCAACAAAACAACTTCAGAAAACTGAAAGAGAAATGATGAGAGACAGACAATATATGACCATATATGAGCACATATAAATATTAAACTATAACTGTTATCATAAAGCACTGTTTATTGTCACATGATCTGAAGCACTAGCTCATGACTGCAATTTAAAGAAACAGCAGTGAATGTGAGACGATGGTAAGAATTTGTATTAAATGTCTGTTCTCACCTGAAACTCTTTCACGTCTCTCCCGAAGCTTTCTTTACATCTGCTCGAGTTTGTGCAGCTCTTTATCAAACCTGAAACAGCAGTGAATTAAATGTTTGTAGGTAAATCTGTATGACCAGAGAAATATATGATATCAATATATTATAAAGAATCCATTTCAGCAAACAAACAACAGAAAAGCAGATAGAAAGTGTTACAGTTGTGTAGATATACAGTTTGTGTCTTTGTAGTTACAGTAATACATTTATATGTTGGATTATTATCTAAAGTTAAATCCACACCTATTACAGCAATGCTGACAGAAGCAGTGATCAGGACAGTGATAATGATGATGATAATGATGGTCAGATTTATCCATGATTTCTGGTCTTGTGGAGCATCATGTGACTCTGATTCTGAAGTCTGATTCTTCTGGACAGGGTCTGTGAAATGTAAATGTATTTTACTTTAAGTCAGAACAGTAAAACTATCAAAATATCATAGTACTTGTATATGTAATGAATGTAACAATAAATACAAATATAAGTCATTTTTAAATTACAATATTTAACATTAAAGTATGAAAATATCTCACCGCTGATGTAGATTTTGGTGCCGTTGCTGAATTTTCGTGGTTCACTAGTTTTGACACAATAATAAACTCCTAATTCATCAGTGCTGATATTTCTGATGAACAGACGACTGTTAGTTTTCACTGAGTATTTGTCTTCAAAGATGCTGTTTTCATATTCAGCTCCTTCAAAAGTGCTTTTATAAGTGCGTAAGATAAACACTGGGGGATCCGGTGATTTCTGTTTGTACCAGTAAATCTCCTTTATATCAAGATCACAGGTTATATTAACATCAGCTCCTAAAGTTACTGCTGTGTTTGTTACACTCTCTGTGGCTTGAGACCACATCAACAGATCTATGAGAGAAAAAACAACAACATTTATTCAGATACAGAATTTGAAAGAAAACCCATTTAATGACTCAAATCTAATGTGATAAACTCACAGATTTGAAGCTGTATGATCTTCATCGTCTGATCCAGATGAATATCTTCTATACTGTGATCATTCAAACATCTCGTACTGTGAGTGGAAACACTTTGAAACCTCGACCACAGAGAAGAGAGGAAGCCAGAGCTGAACTCGATCATGCTCACAACACTTTTATTTAGTCATTTTACACAGTTTTACAATCCTGAAATAATTTAGAAATTCTTGAAAGCTGTTTGTTTTTTCATCTTGAAACCAGCTCTGTAACACAGTCACTGAATCAAGCCTGAATCTGTGTGTTAGCATTAGCAGCCTCAGATCTATCAGACTTTTCTGCTTTTGACTCCTCTTCTGAAACAAACTTATGTCACATCAATATGTTTAAAATTGTTTCACAGATCATAAAAACACTGGTAATAAAGACACAAACTAAACATAATGAATTTAAAGTGCTCAATGAAGTGGTGATGGAGCATTAGGTGTTGAAACAGTGTGTAGCGTGTGGTCAGAGTTAATTTGACTTCCTCTGCTGTTTTTCTGTCTTTGTTTCAGGGCTGCAGATTCTATATTGATGTGTTTTAATCACGACAGCAACATGAGGATCATTCAGCTCCAGCTCTGTGAGTTTATTACATTTACATTTACATTTAGTCATTTGGCAGACGCTTTTATCCAAAGCGACTTACAATTGGGGAGTACATAAAGCGATTCATCTTGAAGAGGCAATCAGACAGAGGAATTGCTCGTAACACCAAGTCTCAGTCATTGTTCAAATAAGTACAAGCTAGCAAGGGAAGGAGAGAAAGATAAAGGGAAAGATTATTTTTTTTTTTTATGAACAAGTTTAGGATGAAGTCAAGTAGTACCGAAAGAGATGAGTCTTCAGTTGTTGCTTGAAGATTGACAGGGATCCAGCATTCCGGATAGGGGTGGGAAGATTATTCCACCAGCCAGGAACGGTGAATGGGAATGTTCTGGAGAGTGATTTTGAGCCTCTCTGTGATGGTACCACAAGGCGTCGCTCACTAGCAGATCTCAGACTTCTGGAGGGGATGTAGATTCGTAATAGTGAGTGGAAGTAGGAGGGTGCTGAGCCTGTGGTCGTTCTGTATGCAAGCATCAGTGTCTTGAACTTGATGTGAGCTGCCACTGGTAGCCAGTGCAATGAGATGAAGAGAGGTGTAACATGGGTTCTTTTGGGCTCATTGAAGACCAGTCGTGCCGCTGCATTCTGAATCATTTGTAGAGGTTTGAATGTGTTTGATGGAAGACCAGCCAGAAGGGCATTGCAGTAGTCCAGCCTAGAAACGACAAGGGCCTGGACAAGAAGTTGTGCAGCATGCTCTGTCAGAAAGGGCCTGATTTTTCTGATGTTGTGTAGCGCAAACCTGCAAGATCGAGCAGTCTTTGCAATGTGCTCTTTGAAGGTCAGCTGGTCATCAAAGATTACACCAAGATTTCTGACCGAAGTTGATGGGGTAATTATTGATGTGCCTAATTGAATCGAGAAGTCATGCTGTAGAGTCGGAGTGGCAGGGACGACAAGTAGCTCAGTCTTTGCCAGGTTGAGCTGTAGGTGATGTTCTTTCATCCATGCCGAGATGTCCGCCAGGCAGCCTGAGATCCGTGCAGCTACCGTTGGATCATCTGGTTGAAAAGAGAGATAGAGCTGTGTGTCATCGGCGTAGCAATGGTAGGAGAAGCCATGTGCCTGTATGATGGGTCCCAGTGATGTAGTGTATGTTGAGAAGAGGAGGGGTCCAAGAACAGGCAGCCCGTGCTGGCCTGGAGGAGAGAGGACAAATGTCGTCTAGACAAGAGGTTAAGGTAGAGCATAAAGTGTCAGTAGCTGCATTCACATCCAGAGATGTGAAATGGATAGGTGAGGGAAGAGAGGAGGATACTACAGAGGAAAGAAGGGTGGGGGAAAGGGAGCGTAGGTTACGTCTGAAAGTAACCGGTAAGGGAGCTGGTGGCACCTGGGTAGTAAAATATAAGGTAAATGTAATGAAGAAATGGTCAGAGATATGTAGTGGTTGTACCAGAATGTTATCTGTAGTACAGTTGCGTGTGTAAATTAAATCAAGTTGGTTTCCTGATTTGTGCGTGCTAGTAGTGGTAAGGCGTTTGAGATCAAATGAAGCTAGGAGTGAATGGAAGTCTGTAGCATAAGGCCTGTCTAGGTGAATGTTGAAATCACCAAAGACTAAGAGTGGAGTGCCATCCTCCATGAAAGAGGACAGCAGGCCGTCCAGCTCCTCTAGGAAGGTGGCTAGAATTTGGCCAGGGGGACGGTAGATTACTACTATCTGGAGTTTTATAGGAGCCGTTACAGTAATCGCATGAGATTCAAATGAGTTGTGATTGCCTAGGGGAGAGTGGGTTGAGTAGTTCCAATTGTTTGAAATGAGCAGACCAGTGCCCCCACCCCGGCCAACTTGCCTTCGGGTGTGAGAGAAAGAGAAATTGTGAGAGAGAGCAGCCGGGGTAGCGGAGTCTTCTGGACGAATCCAGGTCTCAGTCAAGCCCAAGATGCTGAGAGTGGATTGTAAGGAAAAAGCAGAAATGAAGTCAGCTTTGTTGACCGCTGACTGGCAATTCCAAAGACCCACAGAGAAAGAAAGAGGTGCAGTAGAAGATGTAGTGATCGGGCGCAGGTTAGCATGATTACGTTGCCGTCTGCGTGTGTTTTTGGAGCGTGGTTGAGAGAGAACCGGAATGGTTTCGAAACACATGATAGAGGTGGAGGGATAGAGGATACGGAAGGAGAGTGTGTGAGGGAAGATAGAAATGATACTTAAGTGTGTGCTCGGTGTCGTTGCTCGGTTGAAGTCGCGCAGGAAAAGTCTTCTGTCTTTACACTCGTTGGTCTTCACACGAGGAGGCTGAGCACGATGGCTGAACGCTTCCGCAGACGCTTCCGCGTCAGCACTCTGACATCAGCGCTCTGACATCAAATAAATACATAATTAATACATTGTCTTAATTATGTTAGAAAAATCATTTTAATTATAATACATATTTGAATATTTATTTTTTATCCTATAGATGTATTAATCTGTTGTCAAGCTGCAGTGTCAGATCTATTAACTGATTTGGGATCAAATGTGATCATAAACTGTGATCTTGATGAAAATGAGGTTTATTGGATTTTACTGAAATCAGCAGATCCTCCAACAGTGATTCTACGATCAATGTCAACCACAACATCACCTTTTTACTTCAATGATACATTCAGAAAGAAATATTCAGTGCAGTTTAAACATCGTCTGGTTATTAATAATGTGACTGCTGATGAATTAGGAGTTTATTACTGTATGAACACAGAAACACCTCCAAAACTCAGCAACAGCACCAGAATATACTTCAATGGTGAGTTAATTTACTCCTTTAATAATCCAAACATACTGATGATCACTGCTTACATTTATCATTCACTGATTTCACTTTTGACACACTTTCTTTACAGAATCAGCTCAACTAACTGAGTGTCACAATCATACAGTGGTGTATAATATCGAGCAAAATCAAACACAATGGCAGATTATCATCATTATTTCTGCTCTGATGAACGGACTTCTGCTCATTCTGCTGATCGGTGAGTTATTCTTCTTTAAGAAACATGAAATATACTAGTGTGGTCATTTGTAAAAAAAAAAAAAAATCAGTATTTTCTCCAATTGTTTTAATTAGTCTTTTGACTGTTATTTTATATGTGTTGCAGTATGTTTTGTTACAGCTGAAAAATTTTGAATCTGAATTTTTTGTTTCATTTGTAGTTTTTGCTGCTGGAAAAACAGAACGGCTGGAAAAACACATTAATGTTGCTGATCTACTGCAGACACGAGTTACATATCAGCCTCAAGACTAAACCAATCAGGTAAATGATATGAGATCACCATCAATATCATTAATAAAATTAATTACTGTAAGTCTGGTTAATCTTGAAGGATCTCTGATTAACTATAATTCCAACAAACTACAGGAGCCTTTAGTTTGAATTCATTTTGCAGATGAAATGCAAATTTTTTTTTTCCTTATAGTTTTCAGTTTGCTGACAGGGGCTTTTTGAGCTGCATAAAACTATTTGTCAAGCCGACAGCAGTTATGTGCGACTATGAAACGTTTTAAAAATATCATGTAGTTTAAATTGTGTTTAATATCAAGAGCTAATTGTTTTACAGTGTATTATCATGAGTATTGAGACACTGAGGCTGATTGTCACTCTTTTACACCAATAAAAATAGTTGAGAAATTGATTTCTGAAGTCAGTTTGTTAATGAGCAAATACCTTAAAGTCTTGACTATTGAACATTTCCACTGTTATTAGCAGGGAAAAAAATTACAGTTTAGGAGTTTATGATTATATGAAGTAAATCACACATTAAGCATCATTATCAGAAACAGTGATAAATGACTTTTAATATTGATGTGTAGCTGTTAATTCTTGTTTTTTATATATATATATATAACATGTAAATATTTGATTGCAACAAACAATAAATTAACTGAGGAAAAAGAAAGGAGGTTCTTTGGAAAAGGCCTGGCATGAGTATTGGACATTTTTATTATAATAATTGATTACATTACTATAATAATGTTTTTTTTATAATATATATTTTATGGCTTTTTTTGTTTTCAATAAATAAATAAATTTGCCAAGGCCACACAGTGTGGTTAAACTGAATCACAAACCAAAACCAGAAACTTGTTCCACTGGTCACTTGACAAACAGAGTCGCTCACCTTTGTCTCGAGTGCACCGTTTCTCCGAAACCTTTATACATCGATGTTTCTCACACTCGTCTAAACCTCAAACAGAAACAGTAGCACTGCAGTTTGTCTGAATATCTAATTTACACATTTAGTGCCATAAAGTGCTTTAATGCATGGAAATCACCTTCACACTTGATGAAGTTTATATTGAATGTCCAACAGTTAATAAACTGAACTGTCAGGGCCGTTTCAATCTAGAGTCATTCTCAGAGGATTTGACCAAAGAAAAAAAACTTTTACTGAAGTACTGAAAACTAGGCCTCATGGAAAAAAATCAAAGTGAAAGAAAGATAAGAACATAAAATTAGACGTTCATATTAGAGTCTGTATAAAGATGAAGATGAAGTCTTTACTGCAAACACAGACATGAACACATTTCAACCAATCAGATTCAAGAGTCAAAACTAATAGCTGTATAATGAATATAAAGTGATTTTCACATTATGTTCATGATTAATATAACATTTTCTTTAATTTATTTTCTTTATTATTTTGGTAAAATTTTAAACTTCTACATGCACAGACTTATTTTTGGTCTAAAAGAGTAAAACAAGGAAAAACCCAGACAATATTCAGTTCAAAACATTCAAGTGAATGTTTCAGCCTTTCACATTTCTTTCTGTTTTCTGTTGCAGTGATTTCCTATTCTTAAATATTCATCATACCTCACATCTTTACTGAATATAGTGTTTGTATAAATGTTTATCAGTCTTGAGTTTCGTCTTAACTTTGTTCTTGTTGAGTGAACAATAAAAACAGTGACCTCCAGTGGTTTCTCAACAGAAGTCCCGCTTTATTTTACAAAGACAATTATTCAATTTATCAGGTTTTACAAGTACAAATGAACCGAAGTTTAACAATATAGTTTATTTAAATCTAAAGCACTTTTATATCTCTTCTGAAGCTCCCTCATCTGTTATTGACTGTAGAAGAGAGAAGCTGCACACGGTTTGACAAGATCTGCTGCCATTGAGATGCTTCAACAAAACAACTTCAGCAAACTGAAAGAGAAACGATGAGAAACAGACAATATATGACCATATATGAGCACATATTAATGTTAAACTATAACTGTTATCATACAGCACTGTTTAGTTGTAATTATACAACCCCAAACCAGAAAATGTTGGGACAGTATGGAAAACGCAAATAAAAAAAGAAAGTAGTGATTTCTAAATTTACTTTGACTTGTATTTCATTGCAGACAATATGAACACAAAATATTTCATGTTTTGTCTGGTCATGTCATTTGTAAATATACATCCTTTCCTGTCATTCAGACCTGCAACACATTCCAAAAAAAGTTGGGACAGGAGCAATTTAGGGCTAGTAATGAGGTAAATTGGTTAAATGATGTGATTTGAAACAGTTGATGTCAACAGGTGATTGTAATTATGACTTGGTACAAAAGCAGCATCCAAGAAAGGTCTAGTCCTTTAGGAGCAAAGATGGGCCGAGGATCGCCAGTTTGCCAACAAATACGTGAGAAAATTATTGAAATGTTTAAAAACAATGTTCCTCAAAGAAAGATAGGAAGAGATTTGGATATTTCACCTTCAACAGTGCATAACATAATTAAAAGATTCAAGGAATCTGGAGGAATTTCAGTGCATAAAGGACAAGGGCGCAAGCCTAAGCTGAACAACCGTGATCTCCGATCCCTCAGGCGGCACTGCATCAAGAATCGTCATTCATCTATAAGCGATATCACCACATGGGCTCAGGACTACTTTGGCAAACCTTTGTCAAGTACCACAATACGTAGTTACATCCACAAATGCCAGTTAAAACTGTACTGTGCCAAAAGGAAGCCCTATGTTAACAGGGTCCAGAAGCGCCGTCGACTTCTCTGGGCTCGGAGGCATCTGGGATGGACCATCACACAGTGGAAACGTGTACTGTGGTCAGATGAATCAGTATTTCAGGTATTTTTTGGGAGGAATGGACGCTGTGTGCTCCGGACCAAAGAAGAAAAGGATCATCCAGACTGTTACCAGCAACAAGTCCAAAAAACAGGGTCTGTCATGGTATGGGGTTGTGTCAGTGCCCTTGGCAAAGGTAACTTGCACTTCTGTGATGGCACCATTAATGCTGAAAAGTACATAGAGATTTTGGAGCACAATATGCTGCCTTCAAGAAGACAACTTTTCCAGGGACGTCATGCATATTTCAACAAGACAATGCAAAACCACATTCTGCACACATTACAAAGTCCTGGCTGCGGAGGAAGAGGGTACGGGTACTTGACTGGCCTGCCTGCAGTCCCGACCTGTCTCCAATAGAGAATGTGTGGCGCACTTTGAAGCGCAAAATGCGACAACGAAGACCCCGTACTGTTGCCCACCTTAAGACTTGTTTACAGGAAGAATGGGACAAAATTACACCTGAAACACTTCATCACTTGGTGTCTTCAGTCCCTAAACGTCTTTTAAGTGTTGTGAAAAGGAATGGCAACATTACAAAGTGGTAAATGCTTTACTGTCCCAACTTTTTTTGGAATGTGTTGCAGGTCTGAATGACAGGAAAGGATGTATATTTACAAATGACATGAAGTTGACCAGACAAAACATGAAATATTTTGTGTTCATATTGTCTGCAATGAAATACAAGTTAAAGTAAATTTAGAAATTACTACTTTCATTTTTTTTTTTCATTTTTATTTGCGTTTTCCATACTGTCCCAACTTTTTCTGATTTGGGGTTGTAGATTATTTTCACATGATCTGATTCTGAAGCACTAGCTCATGACTGCAATTTAAAGAAACAGCAGTGAATGTGTGAGACGATGGTAAGAATTTGTTTCTTTTAAATGTCTGTTCTCACCTGCGACTCTTTCACATTTCTCCCGAAGCTTTCTTTACATCTGCTTGAGTTTGTGCGTCTCTTTATCAAACCTGAAACAGCAGTGAATTAAATGTTTGCAGGTAAAAATGTATGACCAGAGAAATATATGATAATATATTATAAAGAAACCCATTTCAGCAAACAAACAACAGAAAAGCAAATAGAAAGTGTTATAGTTTTGTAGATATACAGCTTGTGTCTTTGTAATACATTTATATGTTGAATTATTATCTAAAGTTCAGTCACACCTATTACAGCAATGCTGACAGAAGCACTGAGCAGGACAGTGATGATGATGATGATGATGGTCAGATTTATCCATGATTTCTGGTCTTGTGGAGCATCATGGGACTTCTGGACAGAGTCTGTAATAATGTAAAGTAAATTTATTTTATTTTAAGTCAGAACAATAAAACTATCAAAATATCATAGTACTTGTATATGTTACAATACATACAAATATAAGTCACTTTAAATCACAATATTTAACATCAAAGTATGAAAACAACTCACCGCTGATGTAGATTTTGGTGCCGTTGCTGAATTTTTGTGGTTCACTAGTTTTGACACAATAATAAACTCCTAATTCATCAGTGCTGATATTTCTGATGAACAGACGACTGTTAGTTTTCACTGAGTATTTGAGTTTGAAGATACTGTTTTCATATTTAGCTCCTTCATTAGTGCTGCTGTAAGTGCGTAAGATCAACACTGGAGGATCCGGTGATTTGTGTTTGTACCAGTAAATCTCCTCTATATCAAGATCACAGGTTATAATCACATCAGCTCCTAAAGTTACTGCTGTGTTTGTTAGACTCTCTGTGCCTTGACACCACATCAACAGATCTATGAGAGAAAGAAAAACACATTGTAGTTTTTACGATCACTGAATTTTTTTTAACAATTTTCCTAAACTCTTTAACACACCAACACACCTACAACACACAATTGGCATAACGGTTAATTTCATGCCCAAAATCACACATTGTAAACTAAACTGCAACACTAATTTTCAAATTACAATAATACACTAACACAATACACTATGTGTACCTAAGCACTGCAAACATGTCTCAAAATCAAATGATTATTCCAAAACACTAACATGTTCTCTTCCAACAGGAACATTTAGTCAATCATAGCACAATGTCATAAAAACACTAACATCAGACGGAATTACAGAAACTGCATTATTTTATACAATAGGCAGATTGAAGACCTGCAATAGACAGTACGTTTCTCGACATTTCTCGTACTCTCAACGTTTTTGTTTTGTTGGGTTTAGTAAATGCATGCATTTTGTTTCTTTTGCTGCAGAAATTCAATACAAAAATGAATGACCCATCTCAGAGTAGCTTTACAGCTGTTCACTTTGACTTTAGTCCATAAGTTAGGTTTAGAACATGATGTTATCTGTTCTGACATACAGTATGAAAGCATTTGTAAATTTGGCAGTAAACAATGGGTTTTGGATTTGGTTGAGCTTGTGTGTAAAAGAAGTTCAAGCATTTTAAATTTGTGTTAACCGTATGCATTTTGTGTCAAAGCAACAAGAAATGTGTTAATTGTATAGCCTACACAGACAGATGTTGTGCTAACTGCATTAAGAGTTTGGGAGAATTAGTAAAAGTATTGAAAAATTGTCAAAGCAATCGTAAAAAACTGTAAGATTGAAACTCTAAAGAAACATCCTTTAATAATCAACTGTGATGTGATAAACTCACAGATCTGAAGCTGTATGATCTTCATCGTCTGATCCAGATGAATATCTTCATTCAAACATCTATACTGTGAGCGGAAACACTGTGAAACCTCAAGCACACAGACAAAAGAGGAAGTCAGAGCTGAACTCATGCTCACAGCACTATTACTTAGTCATTTTACACAGTTTTACAATCCTGAAATAATTTAGAAATTCTTGCACTCTTGGTTTGTTTTCTGAAAACAACAAAAAATAATGTCTGCATTTGTGCTGCAGATGTGATACTGCAGTTGTGCAGCTGTTATTTACACGTTCACAGAGTTCATCATTCAGGATCAGAGTTGACTCTGGATTTGACAACTGAACCTGATGTAAACTATGGGTTGGATTTGTTTGTTTTTGGCATCTTGAAACCAGCTCTGTAACTCAGTCACTGAATCAATCCTGAATCTGTGTGTTATTATTAGCAGACTCAGATCTATCAGGCCGCTTCAGTGGACTTTTCTGCTTTTGACTCCTTCTCTGAAACAAACTTATGTCACATTAATATGTTTAAAATTGTTTCACAGATTATAGAAACTGTGGCTATGATGCTAAAATATACATACTGAATTTGAAATGCTCAGTCAAGTGTTGATGGAGCATTGGTCTGTAAAAAAAGGTGTGCACCATGCGGTCAGAGTGATTTTGATTGTTGTGTGCTCTTGTCTTTATTTCAGATCTGTAGATTCCATATTAATGTGTTTTAAACACAGCAACAACATGAGGATCATTCAGCTTTGGTTCTGTGCGTTTATTACATTATATTAATATATTTACATATGATTATTAATTGTGCAACTTTGCCATAAATTATTTAATGTTATGACCTCACAGTGGGTTTAATCTGCTAATCTTAATGAATGAATGAAGCATTTATATAGCGCTTCATTGTGTATTGCTGTACACCCAAAGCACTTTACAATCATATGGGGGGGCTCTTCTCAATTCTTAATTCTGATTTTTATTTATTTTTTATCTTATAGATGTATTCATTTGTTGTCAGTATGGAGTTAAGATCTACTAACTGATTTGGGATCAAATGTGATCATAAACTGTGATCTTGATGAAAATTAGGTTTATTGGATTTTATTGAAAACACCTGGGGCCTCATTTATAAAGCGTGCGTACGCTCAGATTTGATCTTAGAGTGTGCGTACGCTTAAATCCACGCCAACGTTCATATTTATAAAGACGGTCTTTGACGTGGAAAAGTGCTTAGCATCACGTCAGGGTCTGAGCAGACGAACACACTTTTTATTGTCGGAGTATTTCAGTTTTTTAAAAGTATAAGCTGTTCTTGCAGCTTGTTGTTCTAAATTATGATGATTGGTGATCTTTTATATGTTAATGATATTAATTAGGAGTCGTTTACAAGGCAGAGAGCTGAAACCATTCAGTTGCGCGCAAGTTCAAGATCATTTGCGATTCATAGATTTCACATCTGAAATAGACGCGTACACGCGTTTTCTGTTCGTACGTTCATTCTATGAATCGCACGTACGCATATCTTAGAAATGTTCGTAAGATCAAATTTAGGATAGTTTCTGCGCAACATTTTATAAATGAGGCCCCAGATCCTCCAACAGGATCTTTCTCATTTCTCAAAAAGTAAAGAGGTTCTTTGGAAAAGGCCTGGCATGAGTATTGGACATTTTTATTATAATAATTGATTACATTATTATAATAATGTTTTATTTATAATATATATTTTATGGCTTTTTTTGTTTTCAATAAATAAATAAATTTGCCAAGGCCACACAGTGTGGTTTAAACTGAATCACAAACCAAAACCAGAAACTTGTTCCACTGGTCACTTGACAAACAGAGTCGCTCACCTTTGTCTCGAGTGCAGCGTTTCTCCAAAACCTTTATACATCGATGTTTCTCACACTCGTCTAAACCTCAAACAGAAACAGTAGCACTGCAGTTTGTCTGAATATCTAATGAATGTGAATCTCCAACAGTTAATAAACTGAACTGTCAGGGCCGTTTCAATCTAGAGTCATTCTCAGAGGATTTGACCAAAGAAACAAACACTTTTACTGAAGTACTGAAAACTAGGCCTCAGTATAAGTCTTTACTGCAAACACAGACAACACAGTTCAAACAATCAGATTCAAGGACCATAACTAATAGCTGTATAATGAATATAAAGTGATTTTCAAATGATCAAATTCATGATTAATATAACATTTTCTTTAATTTATTGTTTTGATAAAATTTAAAACTTCACAGACATATTTTTAGTCTAAAAGAGGAAAACAATGAAAAACCCAGACAATATTCAGTTCAAAATATTCAAGTGAACGTTTCAGCCTTTCACATTTCTTTCTGTTTTCTGTTGCAGTGATTTTCTGTTGTTAAATATTCATCATACCTCACATCTTTACTGAATATAGGGTTTGTATAAATGTTTATCAGTCTTGAGTTTCGTCTTAACTTTGTTCTTGTTGAGTGAACAATAAAAACAGTGACCTCCAGTGGTTTCTCAACAAAAGTCCCGCTTTATTTTACAAAGACAATTATTCAATTTATCAGGTTTTACAAGTACAAATGAACCGAAGTTTAACAATATTGTTTATTTAAATCTAAAGCACTTTTATATCTCTTCTGAAGCTCCTTCATCTGTTATTGACTGTAGAAGAGAGAAGCTGCACACGGTTTGACAAGATCTGCTGCCATTGAGATGCTTCAACAAAACAACTTCAGCAAACTAAAAGAGAAACAATGAGAAACAGACTA
Source organism: Aspiorhynchus laticeps (assembly GCA_023376895.1). Classification (NCBI taxonomy): domain Eukaryota; kingdom Metazoa; phylum Chordata; class Actinopteri; order Cypriniformes; family Cyprinidae; genus Aspiorhynchus; species Aspiorhynchus laticeps. Next base: position 1,744,816 of record JALXFT010002236.1, on the reverse strand, counting down.
AATATGACCATATATGAGCACATATTAATGTTAAGCTACAACTGTTATCATACAGCACTGTTTAGTTGTAATTCTAGATTATTGTCACATGATCTGAAGCACTAGCTCATGACTGCAATTTAAAGAAACAGCAGTGAATGTGAGACGATGGTAAGAATTTGTATTAAATGTCTGTTCTCACCTGAGACTCTTTCACGTCTCTCCCGAAGCTTTCTTTACATCTGCTTGAGTTTGTGCATCTCTTTATCAAACCTGAAACAGCAGTGAATTAAATGTTTGTAGGTAAAACTGTATGACCAGAGAAATATATGATAATATATTATAAAGAAACCATTTCAGCAAACAAACAACAGAAAAGCAGATAGAAAGTGTTATATTTGTGTAGCTATACAGCTTGTGTCTTTGTAGTTACAGTAATACATTTATATTCTGAATTATTATCTAAAGTTAAATCCACACCTATTACAGCAATGCTGACAGAAGCACTGAGCAGGACAGTGATGATGATGATGATGATGATGATGGTCAGATATATCCATGATTTCTGGTCTTGTGGAGCATCATATGACTCTGATTCTGAAGTCTGATTCTTCTGGACAGGGTCTGTGAAATGTAAATGTATTTTACTTTAAGTCAGAACAGTAAAACTATCAAAATATCATAGTACTTGTATATGTAATGAATGTAACAATAAATACAAATATAAGTCATTTTTAAATTACAATATTTAACATTAAAGTATGAAAATAACTCACCGCTGATGTAGATTTTGGTGGCGTTGCTGAATTTTCGTGGTTCACTAGTTTTGACACAATAATAAACTCCTAATTCATCAGTGCTGATATTTCTGATGAACAGACGACTGTTAGTTTTCACGGAGTATTTGTCTTCAAAGATGCTGTTTTCATATTCAGCTCCTTCATATGTGCTATCATAAGTGCGTAAGATCAACACTGGAGGATCTGGTGATTTCTGTTTGTACCAGTAAATCTTCTTTATATCAAGATCACAGGTTATATTCACATCAGCTCCTAAAGTTACTGCTGTGTTTGTTACACTCTCTGTGGCTTGAGACCACATCAACAGATCTATGAGAGAAATAAAACAACATTTATTCAGATACAGAATTTGAAAGAAAACCCATTTAATGACTCAAATCTAATGTGATAAACTCACAGATTTGAAGCTGTATGATCTTCATCGTCTGATCCAGATGAATATCTTCTATACTGTGATCATTCAAACATCTCGTACTGTGAGTGGAAACACTTTGAAACCTCGACCACAGAGAAGAGAGGAAGCCAGAGCTGAACTCATGCTCACAATACTTTTATTTAGTCATTTTACACAGTTTTACAATCCTGAAATAATTTAGAAATTATTGAAAGCTGTTTGTTTTTTCATCTTGAAACCAGCTCTGTAACACAGTCACTGAATCAAGCCTGAATCTGTGTGTTAGCATTAGCAGCCTCAGATCTATCAGACTTTTCTGCTTTTGACTCCTTCTCTGAAACAAACTTATGTAACATTAATATGTTTAAAATTGTTTCACAGATCATAAAAACACTGGTAATAAAGACACAAACTAAACATAATGAATTTAAAGTGCTCAATTAAGTGGTGATGGAGCATTAGGTGTTGAAACAGTGTGTAGCGTGTGGTCAGAGTTAATTTGACTTCCTCTGCTGTTTTTCTGTCTTTGTTTCAGGGCTGCAGATTCTATATTGATGTGTTTTAATCACGACAGCAACATGAGGATCATTCAGCTCCAGCTCTGTGAGTTTATTACATTGTCATAATTATGTTAGAAAAATCATTTTAATTATAATACATATTTGAATATTTCTTTTTTTATACTATAGATGTATTAATCTGTTGTCAAGCTGCAGTATCAGATCTACTAACTGATTTGGGATCAAATGTGACCATAAACTGTGATCTTGATGAAAATGAGGTTTATTGGATTTTACTGAAAACAGCAGATCCTCCAACAGTGATTCTACAATCAATGTCAACCACAACATCACCTTTTTACTTCAATAATACATTCAGAAAGACATGAAACATTTTTGTTTCATTTGTAGTTTTTGCTGCTGGAAAAACAGAACGGCTGGAAAAACACATTAATGTTGCTGATCTACTGCAGACACGAGTTACATATCAGCCTCAAGACTAAACCAATCAGGTTAATGATATGAAATCACCATCAATATCATTAATAAAATTAATTACTGTAAGTCTGGTTAATCTTGAAGGATCTCTGATTAACTATAATTCCATCAAACTACAGGAGCCTTTAGTTTGAATTCATTTTGCAGATGATATGCTAATATTGTTTTCCTTATTGTTTTCAGTTTGCTGACAGGGGCTTTTTGAGCTGCATAAAAATATTTGTCAAGCCAACAGCAGTTATGTGCGACTATTAAACATTTTAAAAATATAATGTAGTTTAAATTGTGTTTAATATCAAGAGCTAATTGTTTTACAGTGTATTATCATGAGTATTGAGACACTGGGGCTGGTTGTCAATCTTTTACACCAATAAAAATAGTTGAGAAATTGATTTCTGAAGTCAGTTTGTTAATGAGCAAATACCTTAAAGTCTTGACTATTGAACATTTCCACTGTTATTAGCTGGGGAAAAATTACAGTTTAGGAGTTTATGATTATATGAACTAAATCACACATTAAGCATCATTAACAGAAACAGTGATAAATGACTTTTAATATTGAAGTGTAGCTGTTAATTCTTGTTTTTTATATATATACTGTATATATATATATATAACATGTAAATATTAGATTGTTGCAAACAATAACAATAAATTAACTGAGAAAAAAGTAAGAGGTTCTTTGGAAAAGGCCTGGCATGAGTATTGGACATTTTTATTATAATAATTGATTACATTATTATAATAATGTTTTTTTTTTTTATAATATATATATATTATGGCTTTTTTGTTTTCAGTAAATAAATAAATAAATTTGTCAAGGCCACACAGTGTGGTTTAAACTGAATCACAAACCAAAACCAGAAACTTGTTCCACTGGTCACTTGACAAACAGAGTCGCTCACCTTTGTCTCGAGTGCAGCGTTTCTCCAAAACCTTTATACATTGATGTTTCTCACACTCGTCTAAACCTCAAACAGAAACAGTAGCACTGCAGTTTGTCTGAATATCTAATGAATGTGAATCTCCAACAGTTAATAAACTGAACTGTCAGGGCCGTTTCAATCTAGAGTCATTCTCAGAGGATTTGACCAAAGAAACAAACACTTTTACTGAAGTACTGAAAACTAGGCCTCGTGGAAAAAAGAAAAGTGAAACAAAAATAGAAGAGAGAACATAAAACTAGACATTCACATTAGAGTCTGTATAATGAATATAAAGTAATTTTCTAATTATGTTTATGATTAATATATCACTTTCTTTCATTTATTTCCTTTATTATTTTGATAAAATTTAAAACTTCTACACAGACATATTTTTAGTCTAAAAGAGTAAAACAAGGAAAAACCCAGACAATATTCAGTTCAAAACATTCAAGTGAACGTTTCAGCCTTTCACATTTCTTTCTGTTTTCTGTTGCAGTGACTTCCTATTCTTAAATATTCATCATACCTCATTTACTGGATATAGTGTTTGTATAAATGTTTATCAGTCTTGAGTTTCGTTTTAACTTTATTTGTTCTTGAGTGAACAATAAAAACAGTGACCTCCAGTGGTTTCTCAACAAAAGTCCCGCTTTATTTTACAAAGACAATTATTCAATGTATCAGGTTTTACAAGTACAAATGAACCTGTCAGGGTTCTGTTGTGTGTGTCATCTGTTCCTGCCTCTTGTGTCCATATTTGGTTTGTTTCCTGTCCTTGTTTCATGTTATTATGAGTTAAGTATGTTCCAGCTGTTTTTGTCTCGTTATGTGTTAATTACCCTGTGTATTTAAGTCCTGTCTTTTGAGTTTGATTTCGTCTGGTCTACTTGTTACTCCCCGGTGTTTCTGTCCATGTCAGCCTTGTCTTGCCCTGCCTTGTTTGTCAAGATTAAAGACTATTATTTGAGTTTTAGTCCTCATCTGCGTGTTCCTGTATCCTCCCTCGTGTGTGCACCGTGACAGAAGACCAGACCTAACCGTAAGCGGCGCCCATTCACCCCGTTTTGTTTTTCGTTTTCAAAAGTCTTTTGTTTTGTTCTTGTGTTCTGTCTGTCTCGCGGCAAAGAAGTCACCGCTCATCATCCCGCTCTAGCCCATGATGCGTGGGAGTTCGGCGGGATCGCTGCGAGTCCTCTGGTCACGAGCACTGTTCGGTACGAAAGCTGGGGCTATCCCAAGGCCGCCGTCTGGTTGTCTGGTTCCCGGGTTGCCGCTCCCCCAGGCACGCCGTTCGCGGGATATCACACCACCGGATCGCCGCTGACTCATGCCCACCGGATTGCCGCTGACTCAAGCCCACCGGATTGGCGCTGACTCATGCCCGCTGGCCGCCGCTAACCCTAGCCCCATGGAGAGTCCACATGTCACTGCCAGGAGTGCCGTGTGTCTGTTTTGTTGTGCCCACAGGAACATTTTAATCAAGTCTTGTCTTGTCATGTCCGTGGAGACTCATCTGGGGCAGGCGGCTCCTCTTGTTGTGGCCATGGAGGCCATTCTAGCCGCCTGCCCCCTTGTCGCTGATATGGAGGCAGTCGCTGAGGGACCCTGTGAGGGCCTCTGACTCCTAGTCATGCCCAGAAGAAGCCTCCGATTCCAAGCTTAGCCCAGGAGGGCTTCCTGTTCCTGTGGGTTGTCCTGTCCCTGTCTTGTCCTGTCTGTTTAGCCCCAGAGGGCTCCTGATTAAAGGCTGACATTTTTTCAGGGATCCTGCGGGTCATGGGAAACAAAATCGCTACGAATCACGTGATTGGGACGGGACAGGAATAAATGCCAGCGGGAGTGGGCGGGACCGGGAATAGTAATGATATATACCCAACTTTATACACAAATATACCTTTTATATAAATAAACTATAAACTGTATATTTTAATTCTGAACTCAATTGTAGTTGCCCTGTCTCTTTATGCTCTCCTCCTGTTTGCTTTGGTGTTGCTGGTTAAGTGAATGACGCATTCCCTGACGGACAGGTTGTTAACGGTTGGTCTATGTGGTATCCAAACGCTCACCTATCATTAATCGACCTCAAATATGTCTTTTCATCTGAAAGATGTAGTAGCAACTTTACATGGCCGCTCAATATGATGTTAACCTAGAGAAATGTGCGCTATTGAAGTGTGTGGAGAGTGGAAGCTGAATAGCGCGCTCGCTGCAGGACAGGTACCAGTGCGCTCACTTGCTCTTAAAATCTGTATAATTTTTGGTCATACAGATAAAAGTAGCCTAATACATCTTTCGAATCTGTAAAGACTCTACGTTTATTTGTGTGCACTCAGAATAACAATGAAACGTTGCACTTTAAAGCAAACAGGATGCAAAATGGAAGGGTCCAGGGGCCTGTACTATGAAGCCGGATTAGCTGGCTAGCCAGGTAAGTTTCAGTTTAGTTTGCATCAATCCTGGGTTTTAGGTACCAAGAAAGTGGCTTGGCTTTTAGCTGCGTTCATTTCTATAGTAACTTACACTGCACAGCTAACCTGCTCCGGGGCAGGTTATGTTCTGAGTTAGAGATCTCAAACTGAAATTGGACCAATCAGATGTGAGCAAAGTGACACATGTCTGACACAAAAAAGTCACTCCCCCAGTCTCTCTTCCTACAAATGAAAGATCACTATGAAGTACCTTTAAAAAAAAAATTCCAACAAAATTGTCTGGCTTTAATGATAATTACAATTTGCATATGATTTATATAATTATAATATGATTTATATTATTATTACTCCATTACACACAAGCACTTTTAGTTTAACAATTAATATAAAGCATTTGTTTTAAATTAATATGAATATATACAGATTGTATGTAATATAAATAAGTGGTAGAATCAATAGATAACACTTTAAAAATGGCTACATGTGACCTTACATGTTTGAGTCTCTATCTCTATATATTATCAACTATATAAACAAACTTCACAAGTTTGACTTGTGACTGCACTGATAGAGCAAGATAATTTCCTTTATTTGTCCTCTTTCATGGACAAGTACTTCAGTGGAAATGTGTTTAAATTCCTCATATTCTTTAATCTCTTAACCTTTAACAAAGTAGTTTTGAATCTCGCTGGCTCTCTCGCGAGAAGTGAGTCACACTTGCTCTGTGTTGTGATTGGCTGTTCGCCGCTGATGTCACACATTCATGTGCACGCGCTCCATTAATTCAGGATCAAGCCTGAGTTGACAGAGAAAGTTGATGATCAGCTTCATGGTACCAACAAAGCCAGATTGGAGTGGTTTGGTTTTGTCAACTCAAAACTTATCCTATAACTCTGAATTTGTTAATCTACCATCATGGTACAGGCCCCTGGTCTCTGTGAACTTGAGCTAAAAACTTCGAAACTCCGTCTTTGAAAAAAATATCTATAGAGAGTGAAATGTCTACTTTCAAATGAAAAAAAAGAAAAAAACAAATAGAAAACGTGTGTGTTAGCATGGATGATTTACAAGAAATTTAATGTGTGCAACACTGTGCATAAACTGGCTTTCAGTTCAATATAATAACAAAAAACTACATTCAACTAAGGTGGGCACGCTGTGATCTGTACTATTTTTACTGTAACTGACAGATTTCGGCCCAAAAAAAAAAAAAAAAAAAAAACACGGGAGTGGGAGGGAATGGGAGTCATTCTTCCGGGAGTGGAACGGGACGGGATTTTCCCCCAGTTTTTTCGTGGGATTGGGACGGGATGAGATTTTTTTCTGTGGGAGTGGGACGGGAGAGGTTTGAAAATCCACTCCCATGTCACCCTCTACTCCTGATACCCCCTAAGTTCCCCATGGGCTTTTTTTGGGGGGTGAAAGGGTTCCGGCAGTAGGGGCTGGGCCGAGGGGACTGAGGCCAAGGCCAAGGCCCCGAAGTCCATCTGCCATGGCCTCCTGAGCTCCCTGCACCGCCATGGCCTCCTGAGCTCCCAGCTTTGCCATGGCCTCCAGAGTTCCCAGCTCCGCCATGGTCTCTGTTGTCTGTTCCGCTCTGGAGGTCCCCGTCCTGTGTTCCTGTCCGTGCTTGTCCTGAGGGGCCTCCAGAGCGCCCACCCCCCCTCCCCGGTGGAACTGTAACTGCGTGGGACACGCCTTCCGGGAGGGGGGAGTTATGTCAGGGTTCTGTTGTGTGTGTCATCTGTTCCTGCCTCTTGTGTCCATATTTGGTTTGTTTCCTGTCCTTGTTTCATGTTATTATGAGTTAAGTATGTTCCAGCTGTGTTTGTCTCGTTATGTGTTAATTACCCTGTGTATTTAAGTCCTGTCTTTTGAGTTTGATTTCGTCTGGTCTACTCGTTACTCCCCGGTGTTTCTGTCCATGTCAGCCTTGCCTTGCCCTGCCTTGTTTGTCAAGATTAAAGACTATTATTTGAGTTATGTCCTCGTCTGCGTGTTCCTGTATCCTCCCTCGTTTGTGCACCGTAACAGAACCGAAGTTTAACAACATTGTTTATTTAAATCTAAAGCACTTTTCTATCTCTTCTGAAGCTCCTTCATCTGTTATTGACTGTAGAAGAGAGAAGCTGCACACGGTTTGACAAGGTCTGCTGCCATTGAGATGCTTCAACAAAACAACTTCAGCAAACTGAAAGAGAAACAATGAGAAACAGACTAAATATGACCATATATGAGCACATATTAATGTTAAACTATAACTGTTATCGTACAGCATTGTTTAGTTGTAATTATAATTAATATGTGATTATTTTCACATGATCTGAAGCACTAGCTCATGACTGCAATTTTAAAGAGAAATCGCAATGAATGTGTGAGATGATGGTGAAACAATGTTTCTGAATTAAATATCTGCTCTCATCTGCGACTCTTTCACGTCTCTCCCGAAGCGTTCTTTACATCTGCTTGAGTTTGTGCGTCTCTTTATCAAACCTGAAACAGCAGTGAATTAAATGTTTGAAGGTAAAACTGTATGACCAGAGAAATATATGATATCAATATATTATAAAGAAACCATTTCAGCAACAGAAAAGCAAATAGAAAGTTTTATAGTTGTGTAGATATACAGCTTGTGACTTTGTAGTTACAGTAATACATTTATATGTTGAATTAATATCTAAAGTTAAATCCACACCTATTACAGCAATGCTGACAGAAGCAGTGAGCAGGACAGTGATAATGATGATGATGATGATGATGATGATGGTCAGATTTATCCGTGATTTCTGGTCTTGTGGAGCATCATGGGACTTCTGGACAGACTCTGTAAAAATGTAATGTGACTGTATTTTATTTTAAGCCAGAACAATAAAATCAAAATATCATAGTACTTATATATGTTACAATAAATACAATTATAAGTCATTTTAAATTACAATATTTAACATTAAAGTATGAAAATATCTCACCGCTGATCTAGATTTTGGTGGCGTTGCTGAATTTTTGTGGTTCACTAGTTTTGACACAATAATAAACTCCTAATTCATCAGTGCTGATATTTCTGATGAATAGACGCCTGTTAGTTTTCACTGAGTATTTGAGTTTGAAGATGCTGTTTTCATATTCAGCTCCTTCATATGTGCTATCATAAGTGCGTAAGATGAACACGGGAGGATCTGGTGATTTGTGTTTGTACCAGTAAATCTCCTCTATATCAAGATCACGTTATATTCACATCAGCTCCTAAAGTTACTGCTGTGTTTGTTACACTCTCTGTGGCTTGAGACCATATCAACAGATCTATGAGAGAAAGAAAAACACATTTATTGCAATCGCCAAATTTTTTTATAACAATTTTACTAAACTCTTTAACACACTTACAACACACAACTGGCAAAATGGGTAATTTCATGGCCAGATTCACACATTGTAAACTAAACCCCAACACTAATTTTCAAAATACAATAATACACTAACACAATACACCATGTGTACCTAAACACTGCAAACATGTCTCAAAATCAAATGATTATTCCAAAACACTAACACATGTTCTCTTCCAACAGGAACATTTAGTCAATCATAGCACAATGTCATAAAACACTAACATCAGACGGAATTACAGAAACTGCATTATTTTATACAATAGGTAGATTGAAGACCTGCAAAAGACAGTATGTTTCTCGACGTTTCTCGTACTCTCAACGTTTTTGTTTTGTTGGGTTTAGTAAATGCATGCATTTTGTTTCATTTGCTGCAGAAATTCAATACAAAAATGAATGACCCATCTCAGAGTAGCTTTACAGCTGTTCACTTTGACTTTAGCCCATAAGTTAGGTTTAGAACATGATGTTATCTGTTCTGACATACAGCATGAAAGCATTTGTAAATTTGGCAGTAAACAATGGGTTTTGGATTTGGTTGAGCTTGTGTGTAAAAGAAGTTCAAGCATTTTAAATTTGTGTTAACTGTATGCATTTTGTGTCAAAGCAACAAGAAATGTGTTAATTTTATAGCCTACACAGACAGATGTTGTGCTAACTGCGTTAAGAGTTTGGGAGAATTAGTAAAAGTATTGAAAAATTGTCAAAGCAATCGTAAAAAACTGTAAGATTGAAAATCTAAAGAAACATCCTTTAATAATCAACTGTGATGTGATAAACTCACAGATGTGAAGCTGTATGATCTTCATCGTCTGATCCAGATGAATATCTTCATTCAAACATCTCTTACTGTGATCAGAAACACTGTGAAACCTCAAGCACACAGACAAAAGAGGAAGTCAGAGCTGAACTCATGCTCACAGCACTGTTACTTAGTCATTTTACACAGTTTTACAATCCTGAAATAATTTAGAAATTCTTGCACTCTTGGTTTGTTTTCTGAAAACAACAAAAAATAATGTCTGCATTTGTGCTGCAGATGTGATACTGCAGTTGTGCAGCTGTTATTTACACGTTCACAGAGTTCATCATTCAGGATCAGAGTTGACTCTGGATTTGACAACTGAACCTGATGTAAACTATGGGTTGGATTTGTTTGTTTTTGGCATCTTGAAACCAGCTCTGTAACTCAGTCATTGAATCAATCCTGAATCTGTGTGTTATTATTAGCAGACTCAGATCTATCAGGCCGCTTCAGTGGACTTTTCTGCTTTTGACTCCTTCTCTGAAACAAACTTATGTCACATTAATATGTTTAAAATTGTTTCACAGATTATAGAAACTGTGGCTATGATGCTAAAATATACATACTGAATTTGAAGTGCTCAGTCAAGTGTTGATGGAGCATTGGTCTGTAAAAAAAAGTGTGCACCATGTGGTCAGAGTGAATTTGACTTCCTCTGCTTGAATTTTTTTGTGCTTTTGTCTTTGCTTCAGATCTGTAGATTCCATATTAATGTGTTTTAAACACAGCAACAACATGAGGATCATTCAGCTTCGGTTCTGTGCGTTTATTACTTGATATTAATATATTTACATATGATTATTAATTGTGCAACTTTGCCATAAATTATTTAATGTTATGACCTCACAGTGGGTTTAATCTGCTAATCTTAATGAATGAATGAAGCATTTATATAGCGCTTCATTGTGTATTGCTGTACACCCAAAGCGCTTTACAATCATATGGGGGGGCTCTTCTCAATTCTGATTTTTATTTATTTTTTATCTTATAGATGTATTAATTTGTTGTCAGTATGGAGTTCAGATCTACTAACTGATTTGGGATCAAATGTGATCATAAACTGTGATCTTGATGAAAATTAGGTTTATTGGATTTTATTGAAAACAGCAGATCCTCCAACAGGATCTTTCTCATTTCTCAAAAAGTAAAGAGGTTCTTTGGAAAAGGCCTGGCATGAGTATTGGACATTTTTATTATAATAATGTTTTATTTATAATATATATTTTATGTTTTTTTTTTTTTTTGTTTTCAGTAAATAAATAAATACATTTGTCAAGGCCACACAGTGTGGTTAAACTGAATCACAAACCAAAACCAGAAACTTGTTCCACTGGTCACTTGACAAACAGAGTCGCTCACCTTTGTCCCGAGTGCACCGTTTCTCCTAAACCTTTATACATCGATGTTTCTCACACTCGTCTAAACCTCAAACAGAAACAGTAGCATTGCAGTTTGTCTGAATATCTAATGAATGTGAATCTCCAACAGTTAATAAACTGAACTGTCAGGGCCGTTTCAATCTAGAGTCATTCTCAGAGGATTTGACCAAAGAAACAAACACTTTTACTGAAGTACTGAAAACTAGGCCTCATGGAAAAAAGAAAAGTGAAACAAAAATAGAAAAGAGAACATAAAACATTCACATTAGAGTCTGTATAGAGATGAAGTCTTTACTGCAAACACAGACATGAACACAGTTCAACCAATCAGATTCAAGAGTCAAAACTAATAGCTGTATAATGAATATAAATTGATTTTCAAATTATCAAATTCATGATTAATATAACATTTTCTTTAATTTATTTCCTCTATTGTTTTGATCAAATTTAAATCTTCTTCACTGACAGATTTTTAGTCTAAAAGAGTAAAACAAGGAAAAACCCAGACAATATTCAGTTCAAAACATTCAAGTGAACGTTTCAGCCTTTCACATTTCTTTCTGTTTTCTGTTGCAGTGATTTCCTATTGTTAAATATTCATCATACCTCACATCTTTACTGAATATAGTGTTTGTATAAATGTTTATCAGTCTTGAGTTTCGTCTTAACTTTGTTCTTGTTGAGTGAACAATAAAAACAGTGACCTCCAGTGGTTTCTCAACAGAAGTCCCGCTTTATTTTACAAAGACAATTATTCAATTTATCAGGTTTTACAAGTACAAATGAACCGAAGTTTAACAACATTGTTTATTTAAATCTAAAGCACTTTTATATCTCTTCTGAAGCTCCTTCATCTGTTATTGACTGTAGAAGAGAGAAGCTGCACACGGTTTGACAAGATCTGCTGCCATTGAGATGCTTCAACAAAACAACTTCAGCAAACTGAAAGAGAGATGATGAGAAACAGACAATATATGACCATATATGAGCACATAATAATGTTAAACTACAACTGTTATCATACAGCACTGTTTAGTTGTAATTCTAGATTATTTTCACATGATCTGAAGCACTAGCTCATGACTGCAATTTAAAGAAACAGCAGTGAATGTGAGACGATGGTAAGAATTTGTATTAAATGTCTGTTCTCACCTGCGACTCTTTCACGTCTCTCCCGAAGCTTTCTTTACATCTGCTTGAGTTTGTGCAGCTCTTTATCAAACCTGAAACAGCAGTGAATTAAATGTTTGTAGGTAAAACTGTATGACCAGAGAAATATATGATAATATATTATAAAGAAACCATTTCAGCAAACAAACAACAGAAAAGCAGATAGAAAGTGTTATAGTTGTGTAGATATACAGCTTGTGTCTTTGTAATACATTTATATGTTGAATTATTATCTAAAGTTTAGTCACACCTATTACAGCAATGCTGACAGAAGCACTGAGCAGGACAGTGATGATGATGATGATGATGATGGTCAGATTTATCCATGATTTCTGGTCTTGTGGAGCATCATGGGACTTCTGGACAGAGTCTGTAATAATGTAATGTAAATGTATTTTATTTTAAGTCAGAACAATAAAACTATCAAAATAGCATAGCACTTGTATATGTTACAATACATATAAATATAAGTCACTTTAAATCACAATATTTATCATCAAAGTATGAAAATAACTCACCGCTGATGTAGATTTTGGTGCCGTTGCTGAATTTTTGTGGTTCACTAGTTTTGACACAATAATAAACTCCTAATTCATCAGTGCTGATATTTCTGATGAACAGACGACTGTTAGTTTTCACTGAGTATTTGAGTTTGAAGATGCTGTTTTCATATTCAGCTCCTTCATATGTGCTGCTGTAAGTGCGTAAGATCAACACTGGAGGATCTGGTGATTTGTGTTTGTACCAGTAAATCTCCTTTATTTCAAGATCACAGGTTATATTCACATCAGCTCCTAAAGTTACTGCTGTGTTTGTTACACTCTCTGTGCCTTGACACCACATCAACAGATCTATGAGAGAAAGAAAAACACATTGTAGTTTTTACGATCGCTGAATTTTTTTTAACAATTTTCCTAAACTCTTTAACACACCAACACACCTACAACACACAATTGGCATAACAGTTAATTTCATGCCCAAAATCACACATTGTAAACTAAACTGCAACACTAATTTTCAAAATACAATAATACACTAACACAATACACTATGTGTACCTAAACACTGCAAACATGTCTCAAAATCAAATGATTATTCCAAAACACTAACATGTTCTCTTCCAACAGGAACATTTAGTCAATCATAGCACAATGTCATAAAACACTAACATCAGACGGAATTACAGAAACTGCATTATTTTATACAATAGGCAGATTGAAGACCTGCAAAAGACAGTACGTTTCTCGACATTTCTCGTACTCTCAACGTTTTTGTTTTGTTGGGTTTAGTAAATGCATGCATTTTGTTTCTTTTGCTGCAGAAATTCAATACAAAAATGAATGACCCATCTCAGAGTAGCTTTACAGCTGTTCACTTTGACTTTAGCCCATAAGTTAGGTTTAGAACATGATGTTATCTGTTCTGACATACAGTATGAAAGCATTTGTAAATTTGGCAGTAAACAATGGGTTTTGGATTTGGTTGAGCTTGTGTGTAAAAGAAGTTCAAGCATTTTAAATTTGTGTTAACCGTATGCATTTTGTGTCAAAGCAACAAGAAATGTGTTAATTGTATAGCCTACACAGACAGATGTTGTGCTAACTGCATTAAGAGTTTGGGAGAATTAGTAAAAGTATTGAAAAATTGTCAAAGCAATCGTAAAAAACTGTAAGATTGAAACTCTAAAGAAACATCCTTTAATAATCAACTGTGATGTGATAAACTCACAGATCTGAAGCTGTATGATCTTCATCATCTGATCCAGATGAATATCTTCGTTCAAACATCTCGTACTGTGATCAGAAACACTGTGAAACCTCAAGCACACAGACAAAAGAGGAAGTCAGAGCTGAACTCATGCTCACAGCACTGTTACTTAGTCATTTTACACAGTTTTACAATCCTGAAATAATTTAGAAATTCTTGCACTCTTGGTTTGTTTTCTGAAAACAACAAAAAATAATGTCTGCATTTGTGCTACAGATGTTATACTGCAGTTGTGCAGCTGTTATTTACACGTTCACAGAGTTCATCATTCAGGATCAGAGTTGACTCTGGATTTGACAACTGAACCTGATGTAAACTATGGGTTGGATTTGTTTGTTTTTGGCATCTTGAAACCAGCTCTGTAACTCAGTCACTGAATCAATCCTGAATCTGTGTGTTATTATTAGCAGACTCAGATCTATCAGGCCGCTTCAGTGGACTTTTCTGCTTTTGACTCCTTCTCTGAAACAAACTTATGTCACATTAATATGTTTAAAATTGTTTCACAGATTATAGAAACTGTGGCTATGATGCTAAAATATACATACTGAATTTGAAGTGCTCAGTCAAGTGTTGATGGAGCATTGGTCTGTAAAAAAAGGTGTGCACCATGCGGTCAGAGTGAATTTGATTGTTGTGTGCTCTTGTCTTTATTTCAGATCTGTAGATTCCATATTAATGTGTTTTAAACACAGCAACAACATGAGGATCATTCAGCTTTGGTTCTGTGCGTTTATTACATTATATTAATATATTTACATATGATTATTAATTGTGCAACTTTGCCATAAATTATTTAATGTTATGACCTCACAGTGGGTTTAATCTGCTAATCTTAATGAATGAATGAAGCATTTATATAGCGCTTCATTGTGTATTGCTGTACACCCAAAGCGCTTTACAGAGCTGATAAAATGTAAAACTGTAACTTAAATGAAATGTAAGTCGCTTTGGATAAAAGCGTCTGCTAAATGCATAAATGTAAATGTAATGTAAATGTACAATCATATGGGGGGGCTCTTCTCAATTCTTAATTCTGATTTTTATTTATTTTTTATCTTATAGATGTATTCATTTGTTGTCAGTATGGAGTTAAGATCTACTAACTGATTTGGGATCAAATGTGATCATAAACTGTGATCTTGATGAAAATTAGGTTTATTGGATTTTATTGAAAACACCTGGGGCCTCATTTATAAAGCGTGCGTACGCTCAGATTTGATCTTAGAGTGTGCGTACGCTTAAATCCACGCCAACGTTCATATTTATAAAGACGGTCTTTGACGTGGAAAAGTGCTTAGCATCACGTCAGGGTCTGAGCAGACGAACACACTTTTTATTGTCGGAGTATTTCAGTTTTTTTAAAGTATAAGCTGTTCTTGCAGCTTGTTGTTCTAAATTATGATGATTGGTGATCTTTTATATGTTAATGATATTAATTAGGAGTCGTTTACAAGGCAGAGAGCTGAAACCATTCAGTTGCGCGCAAGTTCAAGATCATTTGCGATTCATAGATTTCACATCTGAAATAGACGCGTACACGCGTTTTCTGTTCGTACGTTCATTCTATGAATCGCACGTACGCATATCTTAGAAATGTTCGTAAGATCAAATTTAGGATAGTTTCTGCGCAACATTTTATAAATGAGGCCCCAGATCCTCCAACAGGATCTTTCTCATTTCTCAAAAAGTAAAGAGGTTGTTTGGAAAAGGCCTGGCATGAGTATTGGACATTTTTATTATAATAATTGATTACATTATTATAATAATGTTTTATTTATAATATATATTTTATGGCTTTTTTTGTTTTCAATAAATAAATAAATTTGCCAAGGCCACACAGTGTGGTTAAACTGAATCACAAACCAAAACCAGAAACTTGTTCAACTGGTCACTTGACAAACAGAGTCGCTCACCTTTGTCTCGAGTGCAGCGTTTCTCCAAAACCTTTATACATCGATGTTTCTCACACTCGTCTAAACCTCAAACAGAAACAGTAGCACTGCAGTTTGTCTGAATATCTAATGAATGTGAATCTCCAACAGTTAATAAACTGAACTGTCAGGGCCGTTTCAATCTAGAGTCATTCTCAGAGGATTTGACCAAAGAAACAAACACTTTTACTGAAGTACTGAAAACTAGGCCTCAGTATAAGTCTTTACTGCAAACACAGACAACACAGTTCAAACAATCAGATTCAAGGACCATAACTAATAGCTGTATAATGAATATAAAGTGATTTTCAAATGATCAAATTCATGATTAATATAACATTTTCTTTAATTTATTTCCTCTATTGTTTTGATAAAATTTAAAACTTCACAGACATATTTTTAGTCTAAAAGAGGAAAACAATGAAAAACCCAGACAATATTCAGTTCAAAACATTCAAGTGAACGTTTCAGCCTTTCACATTTCTTTCTGTTTTCTGTTGCAGTGATTTTCTGTTGTTAAATATTCATCATACCTCACATCTTTACTGAATATAGTGTTTGTATAAATGTTTATCAGTCTTGAGTTTCGTCTTAACTTTGTTCTTGTTGAGTGAACAATAAAAACAGTGACCTCCAGTGGTTTCTCAACAGAAGTCCCGCTTTATTTTACAAAGACAATTATTCAATTTATCAGGTTTTACAAGTACAAATGAGCCGAAGTTTAACAATATTGTTTATTTAAATCTAAAGCACTTTTATATCTCTTCTGAAGCTCCTTCATCTGTTATTGACTGTAGAAGAGAGAAGCTGCACACGGTTTGACAAGATCTGCTGCCATTGAGATGCTTCAACAAAACAACTTCAGCAAACTGAAAGAGAAACAATGAGAAACAGACTAAATATGACCATATATGAGCACATATTAATGTTAAGCTACAACTGTCATCATACAGCACTGTTTAGTTGTAATTCTAGATTATTTTCACATGATCTGAAGCACTAGCTCATGACTGCAATTTAAAGAAACAGCAGTGAATGTGAGACGATGGTAAGAATTTGTATTAAATGTCTGTTCTCACCTGAAACTCTTTCACGTCTCTCCCGAAGCTTTCTTTACATCTGCTCGAGTTTGTGCAGCTCTTTATCAAACCTGAAACAGCAGTGAATTAAATGTTTGTAGGTAAAACTGTATGACCAGAGAAATATATGATATCAATATATTATAAAGAAACCCATTTCAGCAAACAAACAACAGAAAAGCAGATAGAAAGTGGTATAGTTGTGTAGATATAGTTTGTGACTTTGTAGTTACAGTAATACATTTATATTCTGAATTATTATCTAAAGTTAAATCCACACCTATTACAGCAATGCTGACAGAAGCACTGAGCAGGACAGTGATAATGATGATGATGATGATGATGATGGTCAGATTTATCCATGATTTCTGGTCTTGTGGAGCATCATGTGAAATGTAAATGTATTTTACTTTAAGTCAGAACAATAAAACTATCAAAATATCATAGTACTTGTATATGTAATGAATGTAACAATAAATACAAATATAAGTCATTTTTAAATTACAATATTTAACATTAAAGTATGAAAATATCTCACCGCTGATGTAGATTTTGGTGCCGCTGCTGAATTTTTGTGGTTCACTAGTTTTGACACAATAATAAACTCCTAATTCATCAGTGCTGATATTTCTGATGAACAGGCGACTGTTAGTTTTCACTGAGTATTTGAGTTTGAAGATGCTGTTTTCATATTCAGCTCCTTCATATGTTCTGCTGTAAGTGCGTAAGATGAACACTGGAGGATCCGGTGATTTCTGTCTGTACCAGTAAATCTCCTTTATATCAAGATCACAGGTTATATTCACATCAGCTCCTAAAGTTACTGCTGTGTTTGTTACACTCTCTGTGGCTTGAGACCACATCAACAGATCTATGAGAGAAAAAAAAAACATTTATTCAGATACAGAATTTGAAAGAAAACCAATTTAATGACTAAAATCTAATGTGATAAACTCACAGATTTGAAGCTGTATGATCTTCATCGTCTGATCCAGATGAATATCTTCTATACTGTGATCATTCAAACATCTCGTACTGTGAGCGGAAACACTGTGAAACCTCGACCACAGAGAAGAGAGGAAGCCAGAGCTGAACTCATGCTCACAGCACTGTTATTTAGTCATTTTACACAGTTTTACAATCCTGAAATAATTTAGAAATTCTTGAAAGCTGTTTGTTTTTTCATCTTGAAACCAGCTGTGTAACACAGTCACTGAATCAAGCCTGAATCTGTGTGTTAGCATTAGCAGCCTCAGATCTATCAGACTTTTCTGCTTTTGACTCCTCTTCTGAAACAAACTTATGTAACAATAATATGTTTAAAATTGTTTCACAGATCATAAAAACACTGGTAATAAAGACACAAACTAAACATAATGAATTTAAAGTGCTCAATGAAGTGGTGATGGAGCATTAGGTGTTGAAACAGTGTGTAGCGTGTGGTCAGAGTTAATTTGACTTCCTCTGCTGTTTTTCTGTCTTTGTTTCAGGGCTGCAGATTCTATATTGATGTGTTTTAATCACGACAGCAACATGAGGATCATTCAGCTTCAGCTCTGTGAGTTTATTACATTGTCATTATTATGTTAGAAAAATAATTTTAATTATAATACATATTTGAATATTTATTTTTTATCCTATAGATGTATTAATCTGTTGTCAAGCTGCAGTGTCAGATCTATTAACTGATTTGGGATCAAATGTGATCATAAACTGTGATCTTGACGAAAATGAGGTTTATTGGATTTTACTGAAAACAGCAGATCCTCCAACAGTGATTATACGATCAATGTCAACCACAACATCACCTTTTTACTTCAATAATACATTCAGAAAGAAATATTCAGTGCAGTTTAAACATCGTCTGGTTATTAATAATGTGACTGCTGATGAATTAGGAGTTTATTACTGTATGAACACAGAAACACCTCCAGAACTCAGCAACAGCACCAGAATATACTTCAATGGTGAGTTAATTTACTCCTTTAATAATCCAAACATACTGATGATCACTGCTTACATTTATCATTCACTGCTTTCACTTTTGACACACTTTCTTTACAGAATCAGCTCAACTAACTGAGTGTCACAATCATACAGTGGTGTATAATATCAAGCAAATTCAAACACTATGGCAGATTATTATCATAATTTCTGCTCTGATGAGCGGACTTCTGCTCATTCTGCTGATCGGTGAGTTATTCTTCTTTAAGAAACATGAAATATACTAGTGTGGTCATTTGTAAAAAAATATCAATATTTTCTCCAATTTTTTTAATTAGTCTTTTGACTGTTATTTTATATGTGTTGCAGTATGTTTTGTTACAGCTGAATAATTTTGAATCTGAATTCTTTGTTTCATTTGTAGTTTTTGCTGCTGGAAAAACAGAACGGCTGGAAAAACACATTAATGTTGCTGATCTACTGCAGACACGAGTTACATATCAGCCTCAAGACTAAACCAATCAGGTTAATGATATGAAATCACCATCAATATCATTAATAAAATTCATTACTGCGAGTCTGGTTAATCTTGAAGGATCTCTGATTAACTATAATTCCAACAAACTACAGGAGCCTTTAGTTTGAATTCATTTTGCAGATGAAATGCAAATATTGTTTTCCTTATTGTTTTCAGTTTGCTGACAGGGGCTTTTTGAGCTGCATAAAACTATTTGTCAAGCCGACAGCAGTTATGTGTGACTATTAAACGTTTTAAAAAATCATGTAGTTTAAATTGTGTTTAATGTCAAGAGTTAATTGTTTTACAGTGTATTATCATGAGTATTGAGACACTGGGGCTGGTTGTCACTCTTTTACACCAATAAAAATTGTTGAGAAATTGATTTCTGAAGTCAGTTTGTTAATGAGCAAATACCTTAAAATCTTGACAATTGAACATTTCCACTGTTATTAGCAGGGAGAAATGTACAGTTTAGGAGTTTTGATTATATGAACTAAATCACACATTAAGCATCATTATCAGAAACAGTGATAAATGACTTTTAATATTGAAGTGTAGCTGTTAATTCTTGTTTATATATATATATATATATGTATATATATATATATATATATAACATGTAAATATTTGATTGTAGCAAACAATAAATTAACTGAGGAAAAAGAAAATAGGTTCTTTGGAAAGGGCCTGGCATGAGTATTGGACATTTTTATTATAATAATTGATTACATTGTTATAATAATGTTTTATTCATAATATATATTTTATGACTTTTTGTTTTCATCAAATAAATAAATAAATAAATACACCAAGACTGCCAAGGCCACACAGTGTGGTTAAACTGAATCACAAACCAAAACCAGAAACTTGTTCCACTGGTCACTTGACAAACAGAGTCGCTCACCTTTGTCTCGAGTGCAGCGTTTCTCCAAAACCTTTATACATCGATGTTTCTCACACTCGTCTAAACCTCAAACAGAAACAGTAGCATTGCAGTTTGTCTGAATATCTAATGAATGTGAATCTCCAACAGTTAATAAACTGAACTGTCAGGGCCGCTTCAATCTAGAGTCATTCTCAGAGGATTTGACCAAAGAAACAAACACTTTTACTGAAGTACTGAAAACTAGGCCTCATGGAAAAAAAGCACTGTGAAAGAAAAATAAGAACATAAAATTAGACATTCACATTAGAGTCTGTATAGAGATGAAGTCTTTACTGCAAACACAGACATGAACACAGTTCAACCAATCAGATTCAAGAGTCAAAACTAATAGCTGTATAATGAATATAAAGTAACTTTCAAATTATGTTTGATTAATATAACACTTTCTTTAATTTATTTCCTTTATTATTTTGATAAAATGTTAAACTTCTACATGCACAGACTTATTTTTAGTTTAAAAGAGTAAAACAAGGAAAAACCCAGACAATATTCTATGAGGGGCCGTTCAAGCCATAATTCATTCTGGCACTCTCACACACATACATTCTCCTTTCACATACATATATTTCTGCTTTCACACACATACATTCTCCTTACACATGCATACATTTCTACTCTCACACACACTTACATTCTCCTTTCACACACATACATTCTCCATTCACATACATATATTTTTGCACTCACACACACACATACATTCTCCTTTCACACACATACATTCTCCATTCACATACATATATTTTTGCACTCACACACACATACATTCTCCTTTCACACACATACATTCTCCATTCACATACATACATTTAGCTTTCACACACATACATTCTCCTTTCACACACATACATTCTCCATTCACATACATACATTTTTGCTTTCACACATACATTCTCCATTCACATACATACATTCTCCTTACACACACATACATTCTCCTTACACACACATACATTCTCCTTACACACACATACATTCTCCATTCACATACATACATTCTCCTTACACACACATACATTCTCCTTACACACACATACATTCTCCATTCACATACATACATTCTCCTTACACACACACATACATTCTCCTTACACACACATACATTCTCCATTCACATACATACATTTTTGCTTTCACACACATACATTCTCCATTCACATACATATATTTTTGCACTCACTCACACACACACATACATTCTCCTTTCACACACATATACATTCTCCTTTCACACACATACATTCTCCTGTCACTTTGCTACCTCTTTTTTGGTATCCATTACTTCTTGTTTAAACAGGAAGTCACTCTCAGACCAGGAAATACATGTGCAAGACTTGCTCAGCTCTTCCTCACAATTTTACAATGATGCTATTCAAGGTCATTCTCTTTTCTTTTCAAGTACAGTTTTTACTTTTGGGAGTAAGTAGCAATGAACGTGACATCAGACAATTTTTTTTTAGAATGTGCTGGAATGTATTGAACAAATGCAAAGTGAAGCAGATTCTTTTGTGGGTGATAGGATGCACTTTGTGAACACATTCAAACCCTATGTGGATTTCTGTCAGTCTGAAAATTTGTTGAGGATTCAAGAAATAGAGCAGCAGTAACTACATTGGAGTCCTTATATGTATGTCTTTTGGATAGCAAAATTTGTTTGGCCCACAACCTTGCTTAAGTTCTGGCCCAATTCTGGCTGGGTCCCCGGCCCAAAACTGGCCCACACACTGAAAACAGACACAAAAATTTCCTCTGGCCCAGATGTGGCCCACACCCTGTAAAATGACTCTTATTTATTGATGTGGCCCAGATCTGGCCCACATACTTTAGAGTGACTTATATTATTTCATGTGGCCCAGGTCTGGCCCAGACACTTTAAGCCAGATCTGGCTGAGACTCGGCTTGGTCCCCAGGCCAAATGTGGCCCAGAAACGGCTAAATGTAATTCAGCAGTGAAACACAAATACAACCATTTAAAAAGATTAAAATGGCTTTAATTATAAAATTACCAAGTACTTTAATATAAATATATATTAACAATGAACAAATGCACTACACTATAAACATTAACACACTTTTTAAACCACAAAGTAACAAGTAAATTATATTTATATTAAAAAATAACATTATGTGTCATAATTCAGTTCAGTTCTTATCAAATGGTGTCAGTGCAGTCAAGTCAATAATATTGAATATTAGGAGTCTTCAACTAAGCAAGACAAAAGGCAACAGTGACAAAGAACCCAAACCCAAACAAGACCAGGCTCAGTCAGGAAACCAGTTCTCCTCTGACCAAACGAATGAATGTGGTGTGATTTATTCCAGGCTGCATCACAAGGCAGATTGCGGATTGATATCATTCAGAATATTTCATCCAACTTCTTCTGCTTGAAGAAAAATCATTCCAGTAGGTGAAGCTGGTAAAAAGGGTGTGTAGGGCTTGTCTGATTCTCGCAGTCTTTGCTGAGGATCTTTGCTGGGCCATCAATGAGGTCTTCACAGGGATCTGTCATCTAGTTGACATGGTCTCTGCTGACATTCAGGGATGTGTTGTGGTCGTTCCTGGGTGCAGCAGTCCACCGTCTGGTCTGGATACCGACTGGATCAGCTGATTACGATAACCTAGGGATAAGGGTGAGACAGAATATATGCAAATAATATAAGCACTGATGTCATTCTTCTTACAAATTAACAAGTACATTAGATATTATGGGAAGTGTTGCTGCTTACTCTAACTGATGCATAATAAAGATCCTTTAAGGGATTTGAATTAATGTGTATGCAAGGCTAAAGAGATGGGACTTTTAAATTAACAGAGTGTGTCTGCCTCCCGAAGTCCGCACTTTTGATCTGCCAGCTGGAGCCACCTCTTCATAGTCCCCTTGACATCCATTTCAGCAGCATTAGCTTGAAAGTTTTTCCAAATTGCAGCCTTGAAATATATGTATAATATTGAAGGTAATTATTAAATCTTAAGCATTACAGTTTTTTACAATCATTAGGACCAGACCCAGAATTCGCACCTTATGTTTGATGAATGTTCATGCATAAGCTCATGCATCAGCTCAGAATTTCTGAAAAAAAAAGAAAAAAAAAGTCAGATTACATATATAAAGTGTTCAGATTAAATTTTTAGGTTTATGTTTGCTCATAATAATCCCCACCACAGTAAAATATGTTAAGTATGATTTTTATCACATCATATGGCATATATATGCTTCAAAAGTTTTCATTCACTTTAAAAAATGTAACATGCTCTAGTGCAGCAGACAGATTAGGCCTCCAATCAAGAACAAAAGATGATGCATTTACATTTTACGGCTTACTCTTACGTATCTATAGTGCTTTTCCATGCCATTTTAAATTCAGATTGCACATATTGTAATGCTACAACAGTTTGATTCACAAACAAATGACTCATTTGAAAGGTTAAGTGAATTGAATCAGACAGAGCCACCCGTAGATATTTATGGCGCAACCAGTCCAACTCCTATGATTCAATAGCACTCGTTGAAAAAGACGAATCGAATGAATTCTAGCAAACAAAATGGAATTTAACTCGTTATAATTTCATTAGCTAACATTATCGTGCACTGGATACAGCTGTATACAGCTCATCTTTTTTATATTAAAAAAATACATTCTGTTATTCTAAAGAGACAGTAGCCTATCATTATCTCCGGAACCGAATGGTTTTTCTTACGTTGTTTTCATGGCAAACCTCCAAATAGAAACCTAAAAACTAGAAAGCTAATCTAAAAACTATACTCTTTGTGACATTTAAAACATCAAACAACACTACATTGAGCATTAAATAAATTAAATAACTTACTCTTTTGCAGTTGAAGTATTCCTCTTCAGAACTGTGCCGCCGAACGCTCCTCAGGATTTAAAGTTAACCTCCAAATCTTTCTCTCAGGCGGCTGATCTCCTTCATTCTAGCATCGGCCCGCCGGTGACAAAACTAACTCGGGCCGAAGATAGATACACACAACTACACACAAGACCTGCCGCACGTACAACAGCTTTCAGCCGAGATTGGCCCATAGAGAAAAGCCGTCTGTCAGCCAGAAGTGTTTTGTAGTCGGCGCGGCTCTGGCCCATTATCTTCTCACCGATGCCGAGACTGAGCCGAGTCCGACAGCGCCGCATTTCGGCCAGAATCGGCCCGAGTGTGCTTGCTATCTGCCTTCCGTTTCCACTATACGCCTTCCGTTTCCACTATACTCTCTCTCACATACATACATTCTCCTTACACATACATACATTCTTCTCTCACACACACATATATTCTCCTTTCACATACATATATATAGAATGTATGTATGTCTGAAGAAAATATATGTATGTGAAAGGAGAATATATGTGTGTGAGAGAAGAATGTATGTATGTGAGAGAGAAGAATGTATGTATGTGTGAGAGAAGAATGTATGTATGTGAATGGAGAACGTATGTGTGTGAGAGTAGAAATGTATGCATGTGTAAGGAGAATGTATTAATGTGAAAGCAGAAATATATGTATGTGAATGGAGAATGTATGTGTGTGAGAGTGCCAGAATGAATTATGGCTTGAACGGCCCCTCATAATATTCAGTTCAAAACATTCAACTTTTCAGCCTTTCACATTTCTTTCTGTTTTCCGTTGCAGTGATTTCCTATTCTTAAATATTCATCATACCTCACATCTTTACTGAATATAGTGTTTGTATAAATGTTTATCAGTCTTGAGTTTCGTCTTAACTTTGTTCTTGTTGAGTGAACAATAAAAACAGTGACCTCCAGTGGTTTCTCAACAGAAGTCCCGCTTTATTTTACAAAGACAATTATTCAATTTATCAGGTTTTACAAGTACAAATGAACCGAAGTTTAACAATATTGTTTATTTAAATCTAAAGCACTTTTATATCTCTTCTGAAGCTCCTTCATCTGTTATTGACTGTAGAAGAGAGAAGCTGCACACGGTTTGACAAGATCTGCTGCCATTGAGATGCTTCAACAAAACAACTTCAGCAAACTGAAAGAGAAATGATGAGAAACGGCTATATGACCATATATGAGCACATATTAATGTTAAGCTATAACTGTTATAATACAGCACTGTTTAGTTGTAATTATAGATTATTTTCACATGATCTGATTCTGAAGCAAAACTGAAACTTTCAGAAAACTGAAAGACTAATGATGAGAAACAGACAATATATGACCATATACGAGCACATATTAATGTTAAACTATAACTGTTATCGTACAGCACTGTTTAGTTGTAATTATAGATTATTTTCACATGATCTGAAGCACTAGCTCATGATTGCAATTTTAAAGAGAAATAGCAATGAATGTGTGAGATGATGGTGAAACAATGTTTCTGAATTAAATATCTGCTCTCACCTGCGACTCTTTTACGTCTCTCCCGAAGCTTTCTTTACATCTGCTTGAGTTTGTGCATCTCTTTATCAAACCTGAAACCGCAGTGAATTAAATGTTTGTAGGTAAAACTGTATGACCAGAGAAATATATGATATCAATATATTATAAAGAAACCATTTCAGCAACAGAAAAGCAAATAGAAAGTGTTACAGTTGTGTAGATATACAGCTTGTGACTTTGTAGTTATAGTAATACATTTATATGTTGAATTATTATCTAAAGTTAAATCCACACCTATTACATCAATGCTGACAGAAGCACTGAGCAGAACAGTGATAATGATGATGATGATGATGGTCAGATTTATCCGTGATTTCTGGTCTTGTGGAGCATCATGGGACTTCTGGACAGACTCTGTAAAAATGTAATGTAAATGTATTTTATTTTAAGTCAGAACAATAAAATCAAAAATCAAAATATCATAGTGCTTCTATATGTTACAATAAATACAATTATAAGTCATTTTAAATTACAACCCCAAATCAGAAAAAGTTGGGACAGTATGGAAAACGCAAATAAAAAAAGAAAGTAATGATTTCTAAATTTACTTTGACTTGTATTTCATTGCAGACAATATGAACACAAAATATTTCATGTTTTGTCTGGTCAACTTCATGTCATTTGTAAATATACATCCTTTCCTGTCATTCAGACCTGCAACATACTCCAAAAAAAGTTGTGACAATAAAGCATTTACCACTTTGTAATGTTGCCATTCCTTTTCACAACACTTAAAAGACGTTTAGGGACTGAAGACACCAAGTGATGAAGTGTTTCAGATGTAATTTTGTCCCATTCTTCCTGCAAACAAGTCTTAAGGTGGGCAACAGTACGGGGTCTTCGTTGTCGCATTTTGTGCTTCAAAATGCGCCACACATTCTCTATTGGAGACAGGTCGGGACTGCAGGCAGGCCAGTCAAGTACCCGTACCCTCTTCCTCCGCAGCCAGGACTTTGTAATGTGTGCAGAATGTGGTTTTGCATTGTCTTGTTGAAATATGCATGGACGTCCCTGGAAAAGATGTCTTCTTGAAGGCAGCATATTGTGCTCCAAAATCTCTATGTACTTTTCAGCATTAATGGTGCCATCACAGAAGTGCAAGTTACCTTTGCCAAGGGCACTGACACAACCCCATACCATGACAGACCCTGGCTTTTGGACTTGTTGCTGGTAACAGTCTGGATGATCCTTTTCTTCTTTGGTCCGGAGCACACGGCGTCCATTCCTCCCAAAAAATACCTGAAATACTGATTCATCTGACCACAGTACACGTTTCCACTGTGTGATGGTCCATCCCAGATGCCTCCGAGCCCAGAGAAGTCGACGGCGCTTCTGGACACTGTTAACATAGGGCTTCCTTTTGGCACAGTACAGTTTTAACTGGCATGTAACTACGTATTGTGGTACTTGACAAAGGTTTGCCAAAGTAGTCCTGAGCCCATGTGGTGATATCGCTTATAGATGAATGACGATTCTTGATGCAGTGCCGCCTGAGGGATCGGAGATCACGGTTGTTCAGCTTAGGCTTGCGCCCTTGTCCTTTACGCACTGAAATTCCTCCAGATTCCTTGAATCTTTTAATTATGTTATGCACTGTTGAAGGTGAAATATCCAAATCTCTTCCTATCTTTCTTTGAGGAACATTGTTTTTAAACATTTCAATAATTTTCTCACATATTTGTTGGCAAACTGGCGATCCTCGGCCCATCTTTGCTCCTAAAGGACTAGACCTTTCTTGGATGCTGCTTTTGTACCAAATCATAATTACAATCACCTGTTGACATCAACTGTTTCAAATCACATCATTATTTAACCAATTTACCTCATTACTAGCCCTAAATTGCTCCTGTCCCAACACGGTCTGAATGACAGGACAGGATGTATATTTACAAATGACATGAAGCTGACCAGACAAAACATGAAATATTTTGTGTTCATATTGTCTGCAATGAAATACAAGTCAAAGGAAATTTAGAATCACTACTTTTTTTTTTTTTTGCGTTTTCCATACTGTCCCAACTTTTTCTGATTTGGGGTTGTACAATATTTAACAAAGTATGAAAATAACTCACCACTGATGTAGATTTTGGTGCCGCTGCTGAATTTTTGTGGTTCACTAGTTTTGACACAATAATAAACTCCTAATTCATCAGTGCTGATATTTCTGATGAACAGACGACTGTTAGTTTTCACTGAGTATTTGAGTTTGAAGATGCTGTTTTCATATTCAGCTCCTTCATATGTGCTGCTGTAAGTGCGTAAGATCAACACTGGAGGATCCGGAGATTTGTGTTTGTACCAGTAAATCTCCTCTATATCAAGATCACAGGTTATAATCACATCAGCTCCTAAAGTTACTGCTGTGTTTGTTAGACTCTCTGTGGCTTGAGACCACATCAACAGATCTATGAGAGAAAGAAAAACACATTGATTGTAATCGCTGAATTTTTGTAACAATTTTACTAAACTCTTTAACACACCTACAACACACAACTGGCAAAAAGGTTAATTTCATGGCCAGATTCACACATTGTAAACTAAACTCCAACACTAATTTTCAAAATACAATAATACACTAACACAATACACTATGTGTACCTAAGCACTGCAAACATGTCTCAAAATCAAATGATTATTCCAAAAACACTAACACATGTTCTCTTCCAACAGGAACATTTAGTCAATCATAGCACAATGTCATAAAACACTAACATCAGACGGAATTACAGAAACTGCATTATTTTATACAATAGGTAGATTGAAGACCTGCAATAGACAGTATGTTTCTCGACGTTTCTCGTACTCTCAACGTTTTTGTTTTGTTGGGTTTAGTAAATGCATGCATTTTGTTTCATTTGCTGCAGAAATTCAATACAAAAATGAATGAAACATCTCAGAGTAGCTTTACAGCTGTTCACTTTGACTTTAGCCCATAAGTTAGGTTTAGAACATGATGTTATCTGTTCTGACATACAGTATGAAAGCATTTGTAAATTTGGAAGTAAACAATGGGTTTTGGATTTGGTTGAGCTTGTGTGTAAAAGAAGTTCAAGCATTTTAAATTTTTGTTAACCGTATGCATTTTGTGTCAAAGCAACAAGAAATGTGTTAATTGTATAGCCTACACAGACAGATGTTGTGCTAAGTGCATTAAGAGTTTGGGAGAATTAGTAAAAGTATTGACAAATTGCCAAAGCAATCGTAAAAAAACTGTAAGATAGAAATCTAAAGTAACATCCTTTAATAATCAACTGTGATGTGATAAACTCACAGATCTGAAGCTGTATGATCTTCATCGTCTGATCCAGATGAATATCTTCATTCAAACATATCTTACTGTGAGCAGAAACACTGTGAAACCTCAAGCACACAGACAAAAGAGGAAGTCAGAGCTGAACTCATGCTCACAGCACTGTTACTTAGTCATTTTACACAGTTTTACAATCCTGAAATAATTTAGAAATTCTTGAACTCTTGGTTTGTTTTCTGAAAACAACAAAAAAATAATGTCTGCATTTGTGCTACAGATGTTATACTGCAGTTGTGCAGCTGTTATTTACACGTTCACAGAGTTCATCATTCAGGATCAGAGTTGACTCTGGATTTGACAACTGAACCTGATGTAAACTAAAGGTTGGATTTGTTTGTTTTTGTCATCTTGAAACCAGCTCTGTAACTCAGTCACTGAATCAATCCTGAATCTGTGTGTTATTATTAGCAGACTCAGATCTATCACACCGCTTCAGTGGACTTTTCTGCCTTTGACTCCTTCTCTGAAACAAACTTATGTCACATTAATATGTTTAAAATTGTTTCACAGATTATAGAAACTGTGGCTATGATGCTAAAATATACATACTGAATTTTAAATGCTCAGTCAAGTGTTGATGGAGCATTGGCCTGTAAAAAAAAGTGTGCATCATGTGGTCAGAGTGAATTTGACTTCCTCTGCTTGAATTTTTTTGTGCTTTTGTCTTTGCTTCAGATCTGTAGATTCCATATTGATGTGTTTTAAACACAGCAACAACATGAGGATCATTCAGCTTCGGTTCTGTGCGTTTATTACTTGATATTAATATATTTACATATGATTATTAATTGTGCAACTTTGCCATAAATCATTTAATGTTATGACCTCACAGTGGGTTTAATCTGCTAATCTTAATGAATGAATGAAGCATTTATATAGTGCTTTATTGTGTATTGCTGTACACCCAAAGCGCTTTACTATCATATGGGGGGGGGGCTCTTCTCAATTCTTAATTCTGATTTTTATTTATTTTTTATCTTATAGATGTATTAATTTGTTGTCAGTATGGAGTTCAGATCTACTAACTGATTTGGGATCAAATGTGACCATAAATTGTGATCTTGATGAAAATTAGGTTTATTGGATTTTATTGAAAACACCAGATCCTCCAACATGATCTTTCTCATTTCTCAAAAAGTAAAGAGATTCTTTGGAAAAGGCCTGGCATGAGTATTGGACATTTTTATTATAATAATGTTTTATTTATAATATATATTTCATGATTTTTTTTGTTTTCAGTAAATAAATAAATACATTTGTCAAGGCCACACAGTGTGGTTAAACTGAATCACAAACCAAAACCAGAAACTTGTTCCACTGGTCACTTGACAAACAGAGTCGCTCACCTTTGTCTCGAGTGCAGCGTTTCTCCAAAACCTTTATACATCGATGTTTCTCACACTCGTCTAAACCTCAAACAGAAACAGTAGCACTGCAGTTTGTCTGAATATCTAATGAATGTGAATCTCCAACAGTTAATAAACTGAACTGTCAGGGCCGTTTCAATCTAGAGTCATTCTCAGAGGATTTGACCAAAGAAACAAACACTTTTACTGAAGTACTGAAAACTAGGCCTCAGTCTAAGTCTTTACTGCAAACTTAGTCCATAACTAATAGCTGTATAATGAATATAAAGTGTTTTTCAAATGATCAAATTCATGATTAATATAACATTTTCTTTAATTTATTTCCTCTATTGTTTTGATAAAATTTAAAACTTCTTCACAGACATATTTTTAGTCTAAAAGAGGAAAACAATGAAAAACCCAGACAATATTCAGTTCAAAACATTCAAGTGAACATTTCAGCCTTTCACATTTCTTTCTGTTTTCTGTTGCAGTGATTTCCTGTTGTTAAATATTCATCATACCTCACATCTTTACTGAATATAGTGTTTGTATAAATGTTTATCAGTCTTGAGTTTCGTCTTAACTTTGTTCTTGTTGAGTGAACAATAAAAACAGTGACCTCCAGTGGTTTCTCAACAGAAGTCCCGCTTTATTTTACAAAGACAATTATTCAATTTATCAGGTTTTACAAGTACAAATGAACCGAAGTTTAACAATATTGTTTATTTAAATCTAAAGCACTTTTATATCTCTTCTGAAGCTCCTTCATCTGTTATTGACTGTAGAAGAGAGAAGCTGCACACGGTTTGACAAGATCTGCTGCCATTGAGATGCTTCAACAAAACAACTTCAGCAAACTGAAAGAGAGATGATGAGAAACAGACAATATATGACCATATATGAGCACATATTAATGTTAAGCTACAACTGTTATCATACAGCACTGTTTAGTTGTAATTCTAGATTATTGTCACATGATCTGAAGCACTAGCTCATGACTCCAATTTAAAGAAACAGCAGTGAATGTGAGACGATGGTAAGAATTTGTATTAAATGTCTGTTCTCACCTGAAACTCTTTCACGTCTCTCCCGAAGCTTTCTTTACATCTGCTTGAGTTTGTGCAGCTCTTTATCAAACCTGAAACAGCAGTGAATTAAATGTTTGTAGGTAAAACTGTATGACCAGAGAAATATATGATATCAATATATTATAAAGAAACCATTTCAGCAAACAAACAACAGAAAAGCAGATAGAAAGTGGTACAGTTGTGTAGATATACAGTTTGTGTCTTTGTAGTTACAGTAATACATTTATATGTTGAATTATTATCTAAAGTTAAATCCACACCTATTACAGCAATGCTGACAGAAGCACTGAGCAGGACAGTGATGATGATGATGATGATGATGATGATGGTCAGATTTATCCATGATTTCTGGTCTTGTGGAGCATCATGTGACTCTGATTCTGAAGTCTGATTCTTCTGGACAGGGTCTGTAAAAATGTAAATGTATTTTACTTTAAGTCAGAACAATAAAACTATCAAAATATCATAGTACTTGTATATGTAATGAATGTAACAATAAATACAAATATAAGTCATTTTTAAATCACAATATTTAACATTAAAGTATGAAAATATCTCACCGCTGATGTAGATTTTGGTGCCGTTGCTGAATTTTCGTGGTTCACTAGTTTTGACACAATAATAAACTCCTAATTCATCAGTGCTGATATTTCTGATGAACAGACGACTGTTAGTTTTTACTGAGTATTTGAGTTTGAAGATGCTGTTTTCATATTCAGCTCCTTCATATGTGCTGCTGTAAGTGCGTAAGATCAACACTGGAGGATCTGGTGATTTCTGTCTGTACCAGTAAATCTCCTCTATATCAAGATCACATTATATTCACATCAGCTCCTAAAGTTACTGCTGTGTTTGTTACACTCTCTGTGGCTTGAGACCACATCAACAGATCTATGAGAGAAATAAAACAACATTTATTCAGATACAGAATTTGAAAGAAAACCAATTTAATGACTCAAATCTAATGTGATAAACTCACAGATTTGAAGCTGTATGATCTTCATCGTCTGATCCAGATGAATATCTTCTATACTGTGATCATTCAAACATCTCGTACTGTGAGTGGAAACACTGTGAAACCTCGACCACAGAGAAGAGAGGAAGCCAGAGCTGAACTCATGCTCACAATACTTTTATTTAGTCATTTTACACAGTTTTACAATCCTGAAATAATTTAGAAATTCTTGAAAGCTGTTTGTTTTTTCATCTTGAAACCAGCTCTGTAACACAGTCACTGAATCAAGCCTGAATCTGTGTGTTAGCATTAGCAGCCTCAGATCTATCAGACTTTTCTGCTTTTGACTCCTCTTCTGAAACAAACTTATGTAACATTAATATGTTTAAAATTGTTTCACAGATAATAAGAACACTGGTAATGAAGACACAAACTAAACATAATGAATTTAAAGTGCTCAATGAAGTGGTGATGGAGCATTAGGTGTTGAAACAGTGTATAGCGTGTGGTCAGAGTTAATTTGACTTCCTCTGCTGTTTTTCTGTCTTTGTTTCAGGGCTGCAGATTCTATATTGATGTGTTTTAATCACGACAGCAACATGAGGATCATTCAGCTCCAGCTCTGTGAGTTTATTACAATGTCAAAATTATGTTAGAAAAATTATTTTAATTATAATGCATATTTGATTATTTATTTTTTTATCCTATAGATGTATTAATCTGTTGTCAAGCTGCAGTATCAGATCTACTAACTGATTTGGGATCAAATGTGATCATAAACTGTGATCTTGATGAAAATGATGTTTATTGGATTTTACTGAAAACAGCAGATCCTCCAACAGTGATTCTACGATCAATGTCAACCACAACATCACCTTTTTACTTCAATAATACATTCAGAAAGAAATATTCAGTGCAGTTTAAACATCGTCTGGTTATTAATAATGTGACTGCTGATGAATTAGGAGTTTATTACTGTATGAACACAGAAACACCTCCAAAACTCAGCAACAGCAGCAGAATATACTTCAATGGTGAGTTAATTTACTCCTTTAATAATCCAAACATACTGATGATCACTGCTTACATTTATCATTCACTGATTTCACTTTTGACACACTTTCTTTACAGAATCAGCTCAACTAACTGAGTGTCACAATCATACAGTGGTGTATAATATCGAGCAAAATCAAACACAATGGCAGATTATCATCATTATTTCTGCTCTGATGAGCGGACTTCTGCTCATTCTGCTGATCGGTGAGTTATTCTTCTTTAAGAAACATGAAATATACTAGTGTGGTCATTTGTAAAAAAAAAAAAAAATCAGTATTTTCTCCAATTGTTTTAATTAGTCTTTTGACTGTTATTTTATATGTGTTGCAGTATGTTTTGTTACAGCTGAAGAATTTTGAATCTGAATTTTTTGTTTCATTTGTAGTTTTTGCTGCTGGAAAAACAGAACGGCTGGAAAAACACATTAATGTTGCTGATCTACTGCAGACACGAGTTACATATCAGCCTCAAGACTAAACCAATCAGGTTAATGATATGAAATCACCATCAATATCATTAATAAAATTCATTACTGTAAGTCTGGTTAATCTTGAAGGATCTCTGATTAACTATAATTCCATCAAACTACAGGAGCATTTAGTTTGAATTCATTTTGCAGATGAAATGCTAATATTGTTTTCCTTATTGTTTTCAGTTTGCTGACAGGGGCTTTTTGAGCTGCATAAAAATATTTGTCAAGCCAACAGCAGTTATGTGCGACTATTAAACATTTTAAAAATATAATGTAGTTTAAATTGTGTTTAATA
Organism: Aspiorhynchus laticeps; assembly: GCA_023376895.1. Classification (NCBI taxonomy): domain Eukaryota; kingdom Metazoa; phylum Chordata; class Actinopteri; order Cypriniformes; family Cyprinidae; genus Aspiorhynchus; species Aspiorhynchus laticeps. The sequence continues at coordinate 1,710,414 of JALXFT010002236.1, read as the reverse complement.
TCAAGAGCTAATTGTTTTACAGTGTATTATCATGAGTATTGAGACACTGGGGCTGGTTGTCAATCTTTTACACCAATAAAAATAGTTGAGAAATTGATTTCTGAAGTCAGTTTGTTAATGAGCAAATACCTTAAAGTCTCGACTATTGAACATTTCCACTGTTATTAGCTGGGGAAAAATTACAGTTTAGGAGTTTATGATTATATGAACTAAATCACACATTAAGCATCATTATCAGAAACAGTGATAAATGACTTTTAATATTGAAGTGTAGCTGTTAATTCTTGTTTTTTATATATATACTGTATATATATATATATATAACATGTAAATATTAGATTGTTGCAAACAATAAATTAACTGAGAAAAAAGTAAAGAGGTTCTTTGGAAAAGGCCTGGCATGAGTATTGGACATTTTTATTATAATAATTGATTACATTATTATAATAATGTTTTTTTTTTATAATATATATATATTATGGCTTTTTTTGTTTTCAGTAAATAAATAAATAAATTTGCCAAGGCTACACAGTGTGGTTTAAACTGAATCACAAACCAAAAGCAGAAACTTGTTCCACTGGTCACTTGACAAACAGAGTCGCTCACCTTTGTCTCGAGTGCAGCGTTTCTCCAAAACCTTTATACATCGATGTTTCTCACACTCGTCTAAACCTCAAACAGAAACAGTAGCATTGCAGTTTGTCTGAATATCTAATGAATGTGAATCTCCAACAGTTAATAAACTGAACTGTCAGGGCCGTTTCAATCTAGAGTCATTCTCAGAGGATTTGACAAACACAACACTTTTACTGAAGTACTGAAAACTAGGCCTCATGGAAAAAAGCAATGTGAAACAAAAATAGAAGAGAGAACATAAAACTAGACATTCACATTAGAGTCTGTATAATGAATATAAAGTAATTTTCTAATTATGTTTATGATTAATATATCACTTTCTTTAATTTATTTCCTTTATTATTTTGATAAAATTTAAAACTTCTACACAGATATATTTTTAGTCTAAAAGAGGAAATCAAGGAAAAACCCAGATAATATTCAGTTCAAAACATTCAAGTGAACGTTTCAGCCTTTCACATTTCTTTCTGTTTTCTGTTGCAGTGACTTCCTATTCTTAAATATTCATCATACCTCATTTACTGGATATAGTGTTTGTATAAATGTTTATCAGTCTTGAGTTTCGTCTTAACTTTGTTCTTGTTGAGTGAACAATAAAAAACAGTGACCTCCAGTGGTTTCTCAACAAAAGTCCCGCTTTATTTTACAAAGACAATTATTCAATTTATCAGGTTTTACAAGTACAAATGAACCTGTCAGGGTTCTGTTGTGTGTGTCATCTGTTCCTGCCTCTTGTGTCCATATTTGGTTTGTTTCCTGTCCTTGTTTCATGTTATTATGAGTTAAGTATGTTCCAGCTGTGTCTGTCTCGTTATGTGTTAATTACCCTGTGTATTTAAGTCCTGTCTTTTGAGTTTGATTTCGTCTGGTCTACTTGTTACTCCCTGGTGTTTCTGTCCATGTCAGCCTTGTCTTGCCCTGCCTTGTTTGTCAAGATTAAAGACTATTATTTGAGTTTTAGTCCTCGTCTGTGTGTTCCTGTATCCTCCCTCGTGTGTTCCTGTATCCTCCCTCGTGTGTGCACCGTGACAGAAGACCAGACCTAACCGTAAGCGGCGCCCATTCACCCCGTTTTGTTTTTCGTTTTCAAAAGTCTTTTGTTTTGTTCTTGTGTTCTGTCTGTCTCGCGGCAAAGAAGTCGCCGCTCATCATCCCGCTCTAGCCCATGATGCGTGGGAGTTCTGCGGGATCGCTGCGAGTCCTCTGGTCGCGAGCACTGTTCGGTACGAAAGCTGGGGCTATCCCAAGGCCGCCGGCTGGTTGTCTGGTTCCCGGGTTGCCGCTCCCCCAGGCACGCCGTTCGCGGGATATCACGCCACCGGATCGCCGCTGACTCATGCCCACCGGATCGCCGCTGACTAATGCCCACCGGATCGCCGCTGACTCAAGCCCACCGGATTGGCGCTGACTCATGCCCGCTGGCCGCCGCTAACCCTAGCCCCATGGAGAGTCCACATGTCACTGCCAGGAGTGCCGTGTGTCTGTTTTGTTGTGCCCACAGGAACATTTTAATCAAGTCTTGTCTTGTCATGTCCGTGGAGACTCATCTGGGGCAGGCGGCTCCTCTTGTTGTAGCCATGGAGGCCATTCTAGCCGCCTGCCCCCTTGTCGCTGATATGGAGGCGGTCGCTGAGGGACCCTGTGAGGGCCTCTGACTCGTAGTCATGCCCAGAAGAAGCCTCCGATTCCAAGCTTAGCCCAGAGGGCTCCTGATTAAAGGCTGACATTTTTTCGGGGATCCTGCGGGTCACGGGAATCCCACGGGAATCCCGCGGGATGGGAAACAAAATCGCTACGAATCACGTGATTGGGACGGGACAGGAATAAATGCCAGCAGGAGTGGGCGGGACCGGGAATAGTAATGATATATACCCAACTTTATACACAAATATACCTTTTATATAAATAAACTATAAACTGTATATTTTAATTCTGAACTCAATTGTAGTTGCCCTGTCTCTTTATGCTCTCCTCCTGTTTGCTTTGGTGTGGCAGGTTAAGTGAATGACGCATTCCCTGACGGACAGGTTGTTAACGGTTGGTCTATGTGGTATCCAAACGCTCACCTATCATTAATCGACCTCAAATATGTCTTTTCATCTGAAAGATGTAGTAGCAACTTTACATGGCCGCTCAATATGATGTTAACCTAGAGAAATGTGCGCTATTGAAGTGTGTGGAGAGTGGAAGCTGAATAGCGCGCTCGCTGCAGGACAGGCACCAGTGCGCTCACTTGCTCTTAAAATCTGTATAATTTTTGGTCATACAGATAAAAGTAGCCTAATACATCTTTCGAATCTGTAAAGACTCTACGTTTATTTGTGTGCACTCAGAATAACAATGAAACGTTGCACTTTAAAGCAAACAGGATGCAAAATGGAAGGGTCCAGGGGCCTGTACTATGAAGCCGGATTAGCTGGCTAGCCAGGTAAGTTTCAGTTTAGTTTGCATCAATCCTGGGTTTTAGGTACCAACAAAGTGGCTTGGCTTTTAGCTGCGTTCATTTCTATAGTAACTTACACTGCACAGCTAACCTGCTCCGGGCCAGGTTATGTTCTGAGTTAGAGATCTCAAACTGAAATTGGACCAATCAGCAAAGTGATACATGTCTGACACAAAAAAGTCACTCCCCCAGTCTCTCTTCCTACAAATGAAAGATCACTATGAAGTACCTTTAAAAAAAAAATTCCAACAAAATTGTCTGGCTTTAATGATAATTACAATTTGCATATGATTTATATAATTATAATATGATTTATATTATTATTACTCCATTACACACAAGCACTTTTAGTTTAACAATTAATATAAAGCATTTGTTTTAAATTAATATTAATATATACAGATCATATGTAATATAAAAAAGTGGTAGAATCAATAGATAACACTTTAAAAATGGCTACATGTGACCTTACATGTTTGAGTCTCTATCTCTATATATTATCAACTATATAAACAAACTTCACAAGTTTGACTTGTGACTGCACTGATAGAGCAAGATAATTTCCTTTATTTGTCCTCTTTCATGGACAAGTACTTCAGTGGAAATGTGTTTAAATTCCTCATATTCTTTAATCTCTTAACCTTTAACAAAATAGTTTTGAATCTCGCTGGCTCTCTCGTGAGAAGTGAGTCACACTTGCTCTGTGTTGTGATTGGCTTTTCGCCGCTGATGTCACACATTCATGTGCACGCGCTCCATTAATTCAGGATCAAGCCTGAGTTGACAGAGAAAGTTGATGATCAGCTTCATGGTACCAACAAAGCCAGATTGGAGTGGTTTGGTTTTGTCAACTCAAAACTTATCCTATAACTCTGAATTTGTTAATCTACCATCATGGTACAGGCCCCTGGTCTCTGTGAACTTGAGCTAAAAACTTCGAAACTCCGTCTTTGAAAAAAATATCTATAGAGAGTGAAATGTCTACTTTCAAATGAAAAAAACAAACAAAAAAAACTAATAGAAAACGTGTGTGTTAGCATGGATGATTTACAAGAAATTTAATGTGTGCAACACTGTGCATAAACTGGCTTTCAGTTCAATATAATAACAAAGAACTACATTCAACTAAGGTGGGCACGCTGTGATCTGTACTATATTTTTACTGTAACTGACAGATTTCGGCCCAAAAAACAAACAAAAAAAACCCCACGGGAGTGGGAGGGAATGGGAGTCATTCTTCCGGGAGTGGAACGGGACGGGATTTTCCCCCAGTTTTTTCGTGGGATTGGGACGGGACGAGATTTTTTTCTGTGGGAGTGGGACGGGAGAGGTTTGAAAATCTACTCCTGTGTCACCCTCTACTCCTGATACCCCCTAAGTTCCCCATGGGCTTTTTTTGGGGGGGTAAAAGGGTTCCGGCAGTAGGGGCTGGGCCGAGGGGACCGAGGCCAAGGCCAAGGCCCCGAAGTCCATCTGCCATGGCCTCCTGAGCTCCCAGCTCCGCCATGGCCTCCAGAGTTCCCAGCTCCGCCATGGTCTCTGTTGTCTGTTCCGCTCTGGAGGTCCCCGTCCTGTGTTCCTGTCCGTGCTTGTCCTGAGGGGCCTCCAGAGCGCCCACCCCCCCTCCCCGGTGGAACTGTAACTGCGTGGGACACGCCTTCCGGGAGGGGGGAGTTATGTCAGGGTTCTGTTGTGTGTGTCATCTGTTCCTGCCTCTTGTGTCCATATTTGGTTTGTTTCCTGTCCTTGTTTCATGTTATTATGAGTTAAGTATGTTCCAGCTGTGTTTGTCTCGTTATGTGTTAATTACCCTGTGTATTTAAGTCCTGTCTTTTGAGTTTGATTTCGTCTGGTCTTCTCGTTACTCCCCGGTGTTTCTGTCCATGTCAGCCTTGCCTTGTCTTGCCCTGCCTTGTTTGTCAAGATTAAAGACTATTATTTGAGTTTAAAGTCCTCGTCTGCGTGTTCCTGTATCCTCCCTCGTTTGTGCACCGTAACAGAACCGAAGTTTAACAATATTGTTTATTTAAATCTAAAGCACTTTTCTATCTCTTCTGAAGCTCCTTCATCTGTTATTGACTGTAGAAGAGAGAAGCTGCACACGGTTTGACAAGATCTGCTGCCATTGAGATGCTTCAACAAAACAACTTCAGCAAACTAAAAGAGAAACAATGAGAAACAGACTAAATATGACCATATATGAGCACATATTAATGTTAAACTATAACTGTTATCGTACAGCATTGTTTAGTTGTAATTATAATTAATATGTGATTATTTTCACATGATCTGAAGCACTAGCTCATGACTGCAATTTTAAAGAGAAATCGCAATGAATGCGTGAGATGATGTTGAAACAATGTTTCTGAATTAAATATCTGCTCTCACCTGCGACTCTTTCACGTCTCTCCCGAAGCGTTCTTTACATCTGCTTGAGTTTGTGCATCTCTTTATCAAACCTGAAACAGCAGTGAATTAAATGTTTGAAGGTAAAACTGTATGACCAGAGAAATATATGATATCAATATATTATTAAGAAACCATTTCAGCAACAGAAAAGCAAATAGAAAGTTTTATAGTTGTGTAGATATACAGCTTGTGACTTTGTAGTTACAGTAATACATTTATATGTTGAATTAATATCTAAAGTTAAATCCACACCTATTACAGCAATGCTGACAGAAGCAGTGATCAGGACAGTGATAATGATGATGATGATGATGATGATGGTCAGATTTATCCGTGATTTCTGGTCTTGTGGAGCATCATGGGACTTCTGGACAGACTCTGTAAAGATGTAATGTGACTGTATTTTATTTTAAGCCAGAACAATAAAATCAAAAATCAAAATATCATAGTACTTCTATATGTTACAATAAATACAATTATAAGTCATTTTAAATTACAATATTTAACATTAAAGTATGAAAATATCTCACCGCTGATGTAGATTTTGGTGCCGTTGCTGAATTTTCATGGTTCACTAGTTTTGACACAATAATAAACTCCTAATTCATCAGTGCTGATATTTCTGATGAACAGACGACTGTTAGTTTTTACTGAGTATTTGAGTTTGAAGATACTGTTTTCATATTCAGCTCCTTCATATGTGCTGCTGTAAGTGCGTAAGATGAACACTGGAGGATCTGGTGATTTGTGTTTGTACCAGTATATCTCCTTTATATCAAGATCACATGTTATATTCACATCAGCTCCTAAAGTTATTGCTGTGTTTGTTACACTCTCTGTGGCTTGAGACCACATCAACAGATCTAAGAGAGAAAGAAAAACACATTTATTGCAATCGCCGAATTTTTTTTATAACAATTTTACTAAACTCTTTAACACACTTACAACACACAACTGGCAAAATGGGTAATTTCATGGCCAGATTCACACATTGTAAACTAAACTCCAACACTAATTTTCAAATTACAATAATACACTAACACAATACACTATGTGTACCTAAACACTGCAAACATGTCTAAAAATCAAATGATTATTCCAAAACACTAACATGTTCTCTTCCAACAGGAACATTTAGTCAATCATAGCACAATTTCATAAAACACTATCATCAGACGGAATTACAGAAACTGCATTATTTTATACAATAGGCAGATTGAAGACCTGCAAAAGACAGTACGTTTCTCGACGTTTCTCGTACTCTCAACATTTTTGTTTTGTTGGGTTTAGTAAATGCATGCATTTTGTTTCATTTGCTGCAGAAATTCAATACAAAAATGAATGAAACATCTCAGAGTAGCTTTACAGCTGTTCACTTTGACTTTAGCCCATAAGTTAGGTTTAGAACATGATGTTATCTGTTCTGACATACAGTATGAAAGCATTTGTAAATTTGGCAGTAAACAATGGGTTTTGGATTTGGTTGAGCTTGTGTGTAAAAGAAGTTCAAGCATTTTAAATTTGTGTTAACTGTATGCATTTTGTGTCAAAGCAACAAGAAATGTGTTAATTTTATAGCCTACACAGACAGATGTTCTGCTAACTGTGTTAAGAGTTTGGGAGAATTAGTAAAAGTATTGAAAAATTGTCAAAGCAATCGTAAAAAACTGTAATATTGAAAATCTAAAGAAACATCCTTTAATAATCAACTGTGATGTGATAAATTCACAGATGTGAAGCTGTATGATCTTCATCGTCTGATCCAGATGAATATCTTCATTCAAACATCTCTTACTGTGATCAGAAACACTGTGAAACCTCAAGCACACAGACAAAAGAGGAAGTCAGAGCTGAACTCATGCTCACAGCACTGTTACTTAGTCATTTTACACAGTTTTACAATCCTGAAATAATTTAGAAATTCTTGCACTCTTGGTTTTCTGAAAACAACAAAAAATAATGTCTGCATTTGTGCTGCAGATGTGATACTGCAGTTGTGCAGCTGTTATTTACACGTTCACAGAGTTCATCATTCAGGATCAGAGTTGACTCTGGATTTGACAACTGAACCTGATGTAAACTATGGGTTGGATTTGTTTGTTTTTGTCATCTTGAAACCAGCTCTGTAACTCAGTCACTGAATCAATCCTGAATCTGTGTGTTATTATTAGCAGACTCAGATCTATCACACCGCTTCAGTGGACTTTTCTGCTTTTGACTCCTTCTCTGAAACAAACTTATGTCACATTAATATGTTTAAAATTGTTTCACAGATTATAGAAACTGTGGCTATGATGCTAAAATATACATACTGAATTTTAAATGCTCAGTCAAGTGTTGTTGGAGCATTGGTCTGTAAAAAAAAGTGTGCACCATGCGGTCAGAGTGAATTTGACTTCCTCTGCTTGAATTTTTTTGTGCTTTTGTCTTTGCTTCAGATCTGTAGATTCCATATTAATGTGTTATAATCACTGCAACAACATGAGGATCATTCAGCTTCGGTTCTGTGCGTTTATTACTTGATATTAATATATTTACATATGATTATTAATTGTGCAACTTTGCCATAAATTATTTAATGTTATGACCTCACAGTGGGTTTAATCTGCTAATCTTAATGAATGAATGAAGCATTTATATAGCGCTTCATTGTGTATTGCTGTACACCCAAAGCGCTTTACAATCATATGGGGGGGCTCTTCTCAATTCTTAATTCTGATTTTTATTTATTTATTATCTTATAGATGTATTAATTTGTTGTCAGTATGGAGTTCAGATCTACTAACTGATCTGGGATCAAATGTGAGCATAAATTGTGATCTTGATGAAAATGAGGTTTATTGGATTTTATTGAAAACACCAGATCCTCCAACAGGATCTTTCTCATTTCTCAAAAAGTAAAGAGGTTCTTTGGAAAAGGCCTGGCATGAGTATTGGACATTTTTATTATAATAACTGATTACATTATTATAATAATGTTTTATTTATAATATATATTTTATGGATTTTTTTGTTTTCAGTAAATAAATAAATAAATTTGCCAAGGCCACACAGTGTGGTTAAACTGAATCACAAACCAAAACCAGAAACTTGTTCCACTGGTCACTTGACAAACAGAGTCGCTCACCTTTGTCTCGAGTGCAGCGTTTCTCCAAAACCTTTATACATCGATGTTTCTCACACTCGTCTAAACCTCAAACAGAAACAGTAGCATTGCAGTTTGTCTGAATATCTAATGAATGTGAATCTCCAACAGTTAATAAACTGAACTGTCAGGGCCGTTTCAATCTAGAGTCATTCTCAGAGGATTTGACCAAAGAAACAAACACTTTTACTGAAGTACTGAAAACTAGGCCTCATGGAAAAAAGCAATGTGAAAGAAAAATAAGAACATGAAATTAGACATGTATAGAGATGAAGTCTTTACTGCAAACACAGACATGAACACAGTTCAACCAATCAGATTCAAGAGTCAAAACTAATAACTGTATAATGAATATAAAGTAATTTTCAAATTAGGTTTATGATTAATATAACATTTTCTTTAATTTATTTCCTCTATTGTTTTGATCAAATTTAAAACTTCTACTTCTACATTCATCATACCTCACATCTTTACTGAATATAGTGTTTGTATACATGTTTATCAGTCTTGAGTTTCGTCTTAACTTTGTTCTTGTTGAGTGAACAATAAAAACAGTGACCTCCAGTGGTTTCTCAACAAAAGTCCCGCTTTATTTTACAAAGACAATTTATTCACAGCGTCAGGTTTTCAAAACACAAATGAAATGTCATTTATTGTTTATTTAAATCTAAAGCACTTCTCTGTCTCTTCTGAAGCTCCTTCATCTGTTATTGACTGTAGAAGAGAGAAGCTGCACACGGTTTGACAAGATCTGCTGCCATTGAGATGCTTCAACAAAACAACTTCAGCAAACTGAAAGAGAAACGATGAGAAACAGACAATATATGACCATATATGAGCACATATTAATGTTAAACTACAACTGTTATCATACAGCACTGTTTATTGTCACATGATCTGAAGCACTAGCTCATGACTGCAATTTAAAGAAACAGCAGTGAATGCGTGACATGATGGTAAGAATTTGTTTCTATTAAATATCTGCTCTCACCTGCGACTCTTTTACGTCTCTCTCGAAGCTTTCTTTACATCTGCTTGAGTTTGTGCATCTCTTTATCAAACCTGAAACAGCAGTGAATTAAATGTTTGCAGGTAAAACTGTATGACCAGAGAAATATATGATAATATATTATAAAGAAACCATTTCAGCAAACAAACAACAGAAAAGCAGATAGAAAGTGTTATATTTGTGTAGATATACAGCTTGTGTCTTTGTAGTTACAGTAATACATTTATATTCTGAATTATTATCTAAAGTTTAGTCACACCTATTACAGCAATGCTGACAGAAGCAGTGAGCAGGACAGTGATGATGATGATGATGATGATGATGGTCAGATTTATCCGTGATTTCTGGTCTTGTGGAGCATCATGTGACTCTGATTCTGAAGACTGATTCTTCTGGACAGAGTCTGTAAAAATGTAATGTAAATGTATTTTATTTTAAGTCAGAACAATACAACTATCAAAATATCATAGTACTTGTATATGTTACAATAAATACAAATATAAGTCATTTTAAATTACAATATTTAACATTAAAGTATGAAAATATCTCACTAAATAATTTTCAAAATACAATAATACACTAACACAATACACTATGTGTACCTAAACACTGCAAACATGTTTCAAAATCAAATGATTATTCCAAAATAAATTCTAACACAGTTCTCTTCCAACAGGAACATTTAGTCAATCATAGCACAATGTCATAAAACACTGACATCAGACGGAATTACAGAAACTGCATTATTTTATACAATAGGCAGATTGAAGACCTGCAAAAGACAGTACGTTTCTCGACATTTCTCGTACTCTCAACGTTTTTGTTTTGTTGGGTTTAGTAAATGCATGCATTTTGTTTCATTTGCTGCAGAAATTCAATACAAAAATGAATGACCCATCTCAGAGTAGCTTTACAGCTGTTCACTTTGACTTTAGTCCATAAGTTAGGTTTAGAACATGATGTTATCTGTTCTGACATACAGTATGAAAGCATTCGTAAATTTGGCAGTAAACAATGGGTTTTGGATTTGGTTGAGCTTGTGTGTAAAAGAAGTTCAAGCATTTTAAATTTGTGTTAACCGTATGCATTTTGTGTCAAAGCAACAAGAAATGTGTTAATTGTATAGCCTACACAGACAGATGTTGTGCTAACTGCATTAAGAGTTTGGGAGAATTAGTAAAAGTATTGAAAAATTGTCAAAACAATCGTAAAAAACTGTAAGATTGAAAATCTAAAGAAACATCCTTTAATAATCAAATGTGATGCGATAAACTCACAGATCTGAAGCTGTATGATCTTCATCGTCTGATCCAGATGAATATCTTCATTCAAACATCTCGTACTGTGAGCAGAAACACTGTGAAACCTCAAGCACACAGACAAAAGAGGAAGTCAGAGCTGAACTCATGCTCACAGCACTGTTACTTAGTCATTTTACACAGTTTTATAATCCTGAAATAATTTAGAAATTCTTGCACTCTTGGTTTGTTTTCTGAAAACAACAAAAAATAATGTCTGCATTTGTGCTGCAGATGTGATACTGCAGTTGTGCAGCTGTTATTTACACGTTCACAGAGTTCATCATTCAGGATCAGAGTTGACTCTGGATTTGACAACTGAACCTGATGTAAACTATGGGTTGGATTTGTTTGTTTTTGGCATCTTGAAACCAGCTCTGTAACTCAGTCACTGAATCAATCCTGAATCTGTGTGTTATTATTAGCAGCCTCAGATCTATCAGGCCGCTTCAGTGGACTTTTCTGCTTTTGACTCCTTCCCTGAAACAAACTTATGTCACATTAATATGTTTGAAAATAGTTTCAAAGATTATAGAAACTGTTGCTATGATGCTAAAATATACATACTGAATTTGAAGTGCTCAGTGAATTGTTGATGGAGCATTGGTCTGTAAAAAAAGTGTGCACCATGTGGTCAGAGTGAATTTGACTTCCTCTGCTTGATTTTTTTTGTGCTTTTGTCTTTATTTCAGATCTGTAGATTCCATATTGATGTGTTATAATCACTGCAACAACATGAGGATCACTCAGCTTCAGTTCTGTGCGTTTATTACACGATATTAATATATTTACATATGATTATTAATTGTGCAATTTTGCCATAAATCATTTAATGTTATGACCTCACAGTGGGTTTAATCTGCTAATCTTAATTCAGATTTTTTATTTTTTTTTTAATCTTATAGATGTATTAATTTATTGTCAGTATGGATTTGCAGATCTACTAACTGATCTGGGATCAAATGTGAGCATAAATTGTGATTTTGATGAAAATTAGGTTTATTGGATTTTATTGAAAACACCAGATCCTCCAACATGATCTTTCTCATTACCAATATCACCTTTTTACTTCAATAAAACATTCAGAAAGAAATATTCAGTACAGTTTAAAGATCGTTTGGTTATTAATAATGTGACTGCTGATGAATTATGAGTTTATTACTGTATGAACACACAAACACCTCCAAAACTCAGCAACAGCAGCAGAATATACTTCACTGGTGAGTTCATTTTCTTCAGAGATCAAAACATACTGATGATCACTGCTTACATTTGTCATTCACTGATTTCACTTTTGACACACTTTATTTACAGAATCAGCTCAACTAACTGAGTGTCACAATCATACAGGGGTGTATAATATCGAGCAAAATCAAACACATTGGCAGATTATTATCATAATTTCTGCTCTGATGAACGGACTTCTGCTCATTCTGCTGATTGGTGAGTTATTGAGTTATTCTTCTTATTAAGTGAAATTAGCAAATTAATTATAGCAATAATATCAAAATAATAATGCTTCTTTCCAATAGGCAGGTGATTTTTTTTTTTTTTTACATGAATTAGTCTTTTAACTATTATATGTGTCTCGAAATGTTTTGTTACAGCTCAAGAATTTTGAATCTGAATTCTTTGTTTCATTTGCAGTTTTTGCTGCTGGAAAAACACATTCATAATGCTGATCTACTGCAGACACAAGTTACATATCAGCCTCAAGACTAAACCAATCAGGTAAATTATATGAAATAATCATTAATATAATCATGATAGATTCCTGATGAAATATTATTCCAACAGTCTACAGGAGCCTGTTGTTTGGATTAATTTTGGTTCATTTTGTTTCAGTTGCAGATAAAATGCTAATATTGTTCTCTCAATATTGTTTTCAGTTTGCTGATTGGGATTTTTCGAACTGTGTAAAAATACAACCCCGAATCAGAAAAAGTTGGGACAGTATGGAAAATGCAAATAAAGAAAGAAAGTAGTGATTTCTAAATTTACTTTGACTTGTATTTCATTGCAGACAATATGAACACAAAATATTTCATGTTTCATGTTATATTTCTTTTTTTTGTTTCAGGGAAGGAGTAAAGGTTTTGGAGAACAATTATATATATATAATATATATATACATATATATATATATATATATATTATATATATGTATTGTACTGTCTCAGGTTGTTGCACTGTTTCAGCATGCACACACACACTTTATGTAGTCTGTACTTTGTTTTATGTTCAACTTTTACTTTCTTCTTAGATTATTTAAGATAATTTAATTATGTATAGTCTTTTGTATAGTACATATACAAAGTATATGTATACTCACTATACAAGTACATCTTGTATAGTGAGGTTTGTAGTCCAATGTTGTCTTGTGTAGCACCATGGTCCTGGAGAAACACTGTTTCGTTTCGCTTTGTACAAGCTGTATAGAGCTGAAATGATAATAAAGCCTCTCTGACTCTTGACTCTATTGGAGTAAAAACAGTGACAACCAGGCCCAGTCTCTCCTGATATTACACTGTAAAACAATTAGCTCTTGACATATAAGCACAATGTAAAGCACATTATATTTTAAGCCAATCAAAACCAACAAAAGAGCAACAACATGCAAGTGCTATGACAAGTTTTGGTTAGCCTAGCGCAGTACACGTAGCAAGGTTTTTTTTTTTTTTTTTAAGAAACAGGTAGATAGAATAGAAAAAATAAAGCTAGTGATAGTTTTTCAAGAAAAGCTAGCAGTTACAGAATAAATATGCAGTTGATAGAGGGTCAAGTGTGTGTGTTTTTTTTTTAAATAAAAAGAAGACAGATAGATAAAATATAATTAGAATAGAGAGTGCTAGAGTTAGAGGGTCAAATAAAGATGGAATAGATGTGTTTTTAGCCGTTTCTTGAAGATGAATCCTTAAAGGATTCAGCTGCTCAGATTGAGTTGGACAGGTCATTCCACCAGGAGGAAACAGTTAATGAAAAAGTCTGTGAAAGTGATTTTGTGCCTCTTTGGGATGGCACAATAATGCGTTGTTCACTTGCAGAACGTAAACTTCTAGAGGGAACATAAGTCTGAAGTACTGAATTTTGGTAAAGAGGTGCAGAGCCAGAGGTGGTTTTGTAGGCAAACATTAATGCCTTGAATTTTATGCAAGCAGCTATTGGTAGCCAGTGCAAATTGATGAACAGAGGTGTGACATGCGTTCTTTTCGGCTCATTAAAGTATATTTCCTGGTATACGGCTGTGTTGACCTTGGACCTCAGAAAACACAGTGGACCAACACCAGCAGATGACATGGCACCCCAAACCATCACTGACTGTGGAAACTTTACACTGGACCTCAAGCAACGTGGATTCTGTGCCTCTCCTCTCTTCCTCCAGACTCTGGGACCCTGATTTCCAAAGGAAATGCAAAATTTACTTTCATCAGAGAACATTACTTTGGACCACTCAGCAGCAGTCCAGTCCTTTTTGTCTTTAGCCCAGGCGAGATGCTTCTGACGCTGTCTGTTGTTCAAGAGTGGCTTGACATGGACCCTGAAACCCATGTCTTGCATACGTCTGTGCGTAGTGGTTCTTGAAGCACTGACTCCAGCTGCAGTCCACTCGTTGTGAATCTCCCCCACATTTTTGAATGGGTTTTGTTTCAAAATCCTCTCCAGGGTGCGGTTATCCCTATTGCTTGTACACTTTTTTCTACCACATCTTTTCCTTCCCTTCGCCTCTCTATTAATGTGCTTGGACACAGAACTCTGTGAACAGCCAGCCTCTTTTGCAATGACCTTTTGTGTCTTGCCCTCCTTGTGCAAGGTGTCAATGGTCGTCTTTTGGACAACTGTCAAGTCAGCGTCTTCGCCATGATTGTGTAGCCTACAGAACTAGACTGAGAGACCATTTAAAGGCCTTTGCAGGTGTTTTGAGTTAATTAGCTGATTAGAGTGTGGCACCAGGTGTCTTCAATATTGAACCTTTTCACAATATTCTAATTTTCTGAGATCCTTCCTTTTCTTGTAAGTCGATAAAACCCATTGCAATGAATGTCATCGGAGATGTTTAATTCACAATCATTCGGAGCATTATCCCTGCTAGCGTTCAGGCTGGCGTTTCACTCTCTGGAGAAGAGCGGCAATCCACCTGTCACTCAAGTGGCCACGCCCTTAATTATGTAGAGCTTAAAGGCTTAATATAATTTAAATGGATGAGTTATAAAAAAAAAATCACCCCCTCACAGTTGTCACGAAGGGCAAAATTATCTATATAGACCAAAAGCACTTTTTGTACCAGGCTGCAGGGGCGTGTCTAGAGGGGGGACACGGGTTGGCACCGGCCCCCCCTGGAATATGATTGGCCCCCCTGGTGCCCCCCCAACATCATTGGGCTAGATTTACTGTCGACCTAACAATGCCCAATGCTATTGGATCAGAGCGCTGTCAATCACTCATTGGATGAATCAGAGCGCTTTCGCGGATTACTGATTTTCAATTTGCGAAGCAGAATCACAGTTCTGCGGTTTTCAAGCAGGAGAGAGAGAGAGACAGAGACCACGACACATCACTGTTTATGGTATGTACACTCAATTATATATATTTTGAAATATCGCACTGTATTCTTATTTAGTCTGATTATTTTTATGTGTGAGTGATCAAGCTATTATATGTAGGTTAGCTAACGTAACTTCGGTAGACTAGCTACTGAATAGAAATGACTTGTCTGAGTTATTCAGAAGCAGTGCACACCATCACACAAATAGGAAACAGACAAATATTATGTTATCTGTTGTTTTAAAGACTGAATGCTCAATAATCTTTTTCCTAAATGGTCGTGGCGTGGTACACACTGAAGTGTGAGGTTTGAGAATGTTAACTAACATCATAGCTACATGCAACTCTGTGTAATTTAGATACTTAATAGGTTTTTGCTTATTTTTCAGGCAGAATTTACTGAAAAAAAAGTTAAGAATGAAAAGAGGGCAGAGTCAGACACAGCAACAAGACATCCAAGGTTTCTTTAAGAAGAAATCATGTCAGATGCAGACAGTGCAGGTCAAAGTCAAAGTTCCACCAGGCAGGGCCAACGTGTTAGTATGGAACTGCCAGCACAGGATATAGCCAGCCTAAGGGGACCAGTGAGGGCTACAACAGCAGCCACTTACCTGCAGCAAAAGGTGAAAGTCAGAACATGAGCATTTTATGCATTCTTATTTTTCACTTTTGCAACCAGTTCACATCATACCACTTCATAGATAAACATATTTAAGATGGAAATGTTTTAAGATGATTTATTTTTTAGATCTACCTAGTGATGAAAGTTCCCAAACCTCTGAGGGAGAGGAAGACCAGTCCCTTATCAGGCTTTGCAGCAGAAGTGGAATAGATTCCAAAGGTGACAGTGACAGAGAGCACCACCCAGACCCATCTGGATTGGCATTTGCTGTTCCTGTTGGACCTCAAGGTATATTGACAAATTTCATCTTCCAGTGTTTTAGACCATTTCACTTGTATGAATATTGTTGATGTTGAAATAACAGGGACTAAACTCATGATCATATTAATGTTTATTTATTTAGATATTTCACAATCCAGAGAGTTTGGTCCTGTGCAGCCAAACTTGAAGATGTTTCCTAGAACACAGCAAGGGGAAAAAAGTAGGGCATTTAATTCTGCATGGTATAAAGAATATCCATGGATAGAATATTCACAGAGTCAGAACTCGGCCCATTGTTTTGTATGCAGACATTTTTCACTCCCTTCTGCCCCTCAATCTGCCTTCACTTCAAGCTCTGGTTTTGCAAACTGGAAAAAAGCGCACTATAAGGACGGTGGGTTTGCAATGCATTCCAAATCAGAGCACCATGTAAATGCCATGTTGGCATGGTCTGACTACAAAAGGGGAGCTGAGAGTAATGCATCTTTGTTGAAATCAATGAATAAAGACTACCAAAAAAGAGTAAAAGAAAATAGAGACTACATAAAAACTGTGGCAGATGTTCTCTTGCTTACTGCTACACAAAATATTCCCCAAAGAGGCCATCGTGAGTCAGAGGAGTCTGAGAATAAAGGGAACTTTCTGGCCATATTGGAGCAAATAGCAAAACATGACCCAATAGTGAAGAAAAAAAACTTTGTTTGGCAGAGATGGTTCAACATGATATCATCCAAGAAGTCAAAGAAAATGGGGCTTTCAGTGTTCTAGTGGATGAAACCAAGGACTTGACAAAAAAGAACAAATTTCACTGGTCCTGAGATATTATTATAACGGGGGAGTACATGAGAGTTTTTTACATTTTCAAAAAGCTGATAGTTTGAATGCTGCAGGGCTGACAGAAGATCATCAATTGTCTATAGAGATATGGACTGGATTACAGAAGCAATATTGTAGGACAGGGATATGACGGAGTGTCCGTAATGAGCGGAAAACATGCAGGTGTTTCTGCATGGATAAAGACAGTGGCAAAACATGCATTCTATGTGCATTGCAATGCACATTGCTTGAACTTAGTTTTAGTTGATACTGTCAAGTCAGTACCTGAGGCATCATGCTTCTTTTCTTTACTAGATAAACTGTATGTCTTCATGTCAGGCTCATACGTGCACCACAAATGGCTAGAAGTTCAGAAAGACATGTATGGAGGTCAGCCAAGAGAGCTTCAGAAGCTTAGCGACACAAGATGGGAATGCAAGTACTTTGCCTGCCGGAATATGATGGACAGGTTACCTGCTATGCTGTGTATCCTTGAAGATATAGCTGATGAGAGATGTGGGGACAGGTCTGTGGAGGCACGGGGTCTTCTTGCCCAAACTGACTTGCCTTTCCTTAGGCTTCTAGCAACATTCTGCAAAGTGCTGGGTGACACCAAGCTTCTATCTGATATGCTTCAGTCACCGTCACTAGACCTAGCGAGAGCTGTTGAGCTTATTAATGCACTTCAGGACACATTTCAGAAGTACAGAGAAGAATCTTTTTGTGATGAGCTATGGAGAGAAATCCTAAACACAGCTCAAAAGTGTAATATCAGCATTGAAAGTGTGATAAAAGGCAATGGACAACCAGCTCTAGACTAGAAGAATCTGTAGTGGCATCCACTGTTGGCGAGCGTAGAAGTGACCAAGATGACAAGGATGGTTTTAGAAAGAACATCTTCTATCCAATCCTTGACTCTGTGATTGGGGAATTGCAGAAACGTTTCTCCAAGCCCAACTGCGACATCATGAGAGGTGTTCAAGCACTCCATCCTAACAGCAACAGCTTTCTAGAAGAGTCACCTCTTTTTTCATTCGCAGAGATCTACGAGTCGAACTTAGAAGATCTGAGGCATGAGCTGCACCAAGCCAAAAGGATTTTGGACAGGAAAAGGAAAGAAGGCATGCAAAGCCTCACCACCATATTGGAGTTCACTATCTTTCTGGAACCTTTCAAAGAAGTGTTCCATGAACTTTTCCGGTTGTGCAAAATTGCCATCGCAATACCTGTAAGCAATGCTTCTTGTGAGCGGAGTTTTTCCACCCTGAAACTGATCAAAAACCACCTAAGAACAACCATGTCCGATGAGCGACTGAGTGACCTGGGAGTGCTTAGTGTAGAGTCACGCAAGAGCCAAGTCCCTTGATATGGATGAGTTTATTCGACTATTTGGCAGCCAGCACAAAAACCGCAGAATACAGCTGTTCTGAGGCAGAGGATAGCATTCACGCAGAGAATGTTCACACACACACACACACACACACACACACACACACACACACACACACACACACATTCAGTGTTTAAGTTGAGAATAAAGCATGTTAAATGACTAATTATAATGCCTGTCAGATGTTTTTATTTTTGTATTAGAACAGAACAGTGTTGTCAAATCCATGCAAAATACAAAATGATATACAGGCTCTTGTGCAGTGCCACATTTAATACCATCTGTATTAAGGAACAGGACATTGCACAAGATTTTGGAAATTTTCCATAGAGGGATAGTTCACCCAAAAATGAAAATTCTGTCATCATTTACTCACCCTCAGGTTGCTCCAAACCTGAATAAATGTATTTGTTCTGCCGACCACAAAGATATTTGTATGAATGTCAGTAACTGAACAGATCTCATACTGTATTTACTACCATAGGATTTATTTTTCTCACTAAGTTAGTAAGTGGGGAATGAGATCTGTTTGGTTACTGACATTCTTCCAAATATCTTATTTTGTGTTCGGTAGGACAAAGAAATTTATGCAGGTTTGGAACAACCTGAGGGTGAGTAAATGATGACAGAATTTTCAATTTTGGGTGAACTATCCCTTTAATGTTTTCTAAACCAACATTTATTTCCAGTTGAATTTTCTGATTTCCCATGGCCCCCCCTGACTGGTTCTTGGTCCCCCCTGTGCCCCCCATTTGAAAAATCCTGGAATCGCCCCTGCCAGGCTGTAAACATATTTTTATTCTGCTGTAAAGTTGGGCATTTTAACATGGGGAGTCTATGGGACTGACTCCCTTTTGGAGCCAGCCTCTAGCGGGCAGTCGATGAATTGCAGTTTTAGTCACTTCCGTGTTGGTTTCACGAGAGGAAGTGGAGGTTGCCGCTTGGTTGTGATACTCTACAAAATGGCGGAAAACGGTAACTCAGGGGAGAAGAATTGTCAAATAAATTGATTATTTGTTTCCTTTGCACACAAAAAGTATCCTCGTAGCTTCGCAAAATTGAAGTTGAGCCACTGAGCCACTGTCACATGGACTATTTTACTAATGTCCTTGCTACATTTCTGGACCTGGGAACATTAAAAGCTAGGTTTCCATCACCCTATTTTTATGTGCATTTTGAAGTATCACATCAGAAACGATTGATGGAAATGCCAAATTTCGAAAAGAAATCCCTTAATTCGCAAAAAAGTTTTTACGCTCGCTTGAGGTGGTTTTTGACTTGTGCGAAAAAAGGCTTAATGCGAATAATGGGAGATGGAAACGCATTTAGCGAGTAAATCCTGCATGAGCGTTCAAAAACGTCATGTGACTTTGCGCTATGGGATGGCATAACCTGACTGACCAGCGGACTGATTTTGTTGCACAGCATCTGAAATGTTGTTATGGTCATTCTGAAGTGCCCGAGCAAAGTCTGTCGTCAAAGTATTTCTGTATAATTGCCTCCCAGAACGGTCTGCCAGGACTGCATTCTCAAACAGCTAACATTCACCTCCGAAAGCAAGACCGCATTTATTGTGTTTCATCTCTCGAAGTGCTAGCCTCCAAAAAATCTACTGCCTTTTTTCAGCAGCTCCTCAAAGGTGGACAACACTTAAAAAGCATGTTGAGATCAGTGTAGCAGGATTAAAAGCAGGATTAAAAGTGTAGCGGCTTTATGCTATCAGGCCTCAGAGGTAAGGGAAGCTCTCTTGGAAGTGAGGGATAAGGTCACTGATGGAAACATTAGAAATGAAGCTCAAACACTGGCAGAGGAAGTGGGCACATTCTGCTTTTCCATTTGCTTTGACGTGTGTAATCAGTCATTCTTGAGAAGTGGGACAAAACAGGGTGCAAAATTGAAAAAAAAACAAAAACTTTGTACTCATAAGATACAGAAATGTAGTTTCATTTGTCTATGTACTAAGCTACTGAGCTTTGCTTTGATGCAACCTCCAAACTTTTCTCTTTTTTTAACAAAATGTGCTTTTTACCTTGGATTGTGTAATATAATTTCAGCTTTATCTTTAACAGCATCAAAACACATTCTCATCAGATAGATTACACTTTCACACGTGACCAACAATTCCTCAACAAATATAAAAAATGATAATGAAATATTATCAAAATATTCATCTGACGGTGGTGACAAAAACCTGAATTTGTAGTCTTTTTAACTATCAAATACATTGAATCAATGAATTACTGTATTAAAACAAACACAACAAACAGTGAGTATGTTATTGTTTATAAAGCTTTTATTCAAGAATCACATTTAAGTATTTTGATATATTATTGGAACACAAAATATGACGGTGGTGACACATTTGGCATTTCTTTCACAAAACAAATGGACTTAATGTAGTAGCCATTTTGTTTTTCTGTTGATGCCAGATGCTACTGGAACCTGCTTCAGGAGAATAAAATGATCTAAATATTTCAAATAATTTCCTCAGAAATTGGAAGATGGTGTTGACATATCATGGTTGTGACCAGGAAATATTAACATTAGGATTTAAAATATTCTAAAACTATAAAACTTAGCAGAGCCTGTCTGACACTGATGTACTCTGCAGAGGAGGAATGTGGCATGGGGGTCCTTTAGAGTGACAGCTGCCCCTGATATTCCCTGATTTTATTACATTTTTATAAATGTCTGACGGTGTTGACAAAAAGTGGGGACCCAACTTTGAAACCTTATGAAACATGCATGTGTCACTGAAAAACAACCTTGCTTTGATATGAGACATTATTAAGTGTTGCTTTTGATAAAACAAGGTCTTTTCATCATTAAAAAAACTTTTTTATCCATTTTATAGCATATGAATGATTGAACCCTTCGCTGTGGACACACTGTTTTAGATGTAGTGAGAAGGCAATAAGTGTCATAGATTTCACATAATAATGATACAATTAAATTGAAGGGGATAATTTTGTTAAATACATTCTATTATTAATCCCCATAACATTTACAATTGAAAATATTTTTTAAATTTTTTATACCTAATAGTAGTTCCAATTGCTGGACATGTTTTGTCCCATGTCTCAAGAATGACTGTAATATTTGTAATATATAAGATGTAATATTTTTACACATGTATTGTATGTGGAATATGTTACAATTAATACACGTTTATACACTTAAATATTGAAATAGTAATTTTTGTGCTTTCTCCTCACTTGTCAAATTGCTATGAAGTTTTTACACCAGTGGGCTCAATTTTCATTATCTCGCCTAGGGCCTCATAACCCCATAGGCTACCCCAACCCCTCTGGCTATAGTAAGTGCTTAAGATGAACACTGGAGGATCTGGTGGTTTCATTTTGTACCAGTAAATTTCTTTTATATCAAGATCACAAGTTATATTCACATCAGTTCCAGTATGTTTGTTAGACTCTCTGTGGCTCAAGACCACAGGAACAGAACTATGAGAGAAAAAAAAACCCACACACACATGTATTAAGATCGAGCTTTTTTAAGAACATTTATTAAGAAAATCTAAATAAATCCCATTTATTCACTTAATCAGGTTTGATGACATCACATAAATTTGGATGAAGCTTCATTATTTTTAACACTTTATCACCATTGTATCTTTGTTTTATAGAAGCCTTAAGTTTACCCGACTATAACCAAGAACTGTGAAAAGTGTCCATATTCAGTACAACAGCTCTGCCTCCCTCTGCATTCCATTCATGATAGTCTCACAAAGGCCTACTTACTTTTATACATGCCCAACAATTAAGACTGCTTAAACTTATGCTGACCTTTTTTTTTTTTCCATTTTTTACTTAACACTAGATACATTCATACACATATATTTTATTAATTCATAAAATAATGGTTTTAATCTGTTATTTAAACAAATTTACATTTAGAATTTAATCTGTGATTAGTAGCTAACAGTACAGATTAATGATTAATCTTAAAGTGCCATGAAACAATTTCAGCAAACTATTTCACATTGGTTTTCACAGTTTTGAAAAATGTTATTACATGTCTATATAGGTCATTTATATATAACATTCATATATGTAATTTATAAAACAAATCCTGAAGATTTTTAATTTCACAAATTGTAGTCTATGAATCAAACACCTACATGTGAGTCATCTTCATTTGTCATTTGATGTATTCATCCAAACTCTCGATAGCTTGCTCCTTTGAGTATTGGCTCCATTCATATGAAATCACATGCCACATGTGAAACGTCTTCTCAAAGTATTTTTCCAGATCTTTCTGAAATCTGCACACAAACCACTTCCAATACGGCAGCTCTGAGAAGTCAGGAGTGATGCTCCACTCTGCATACACATTTCCTGCATTTCTGTATTCTCTACATAGAAACCACTGACCTGTATAGAACATTTTACTAGTTCTCACTAAATTTGTGCAAAAATCTGCACCAAGACACTCTGTTTCATCATAACAGCTACCAGTGAGTCCGTCAACTCGATGAAAAGGAACACTGTGATCTCCAGAATGGTTTTCCACAGTGTTGGTGCAGGTGGCTGCACAGAATGGACACTGAACCCAGCAGCACTGACAGAGATGATCAATCAGAATCTCATCTGGTCTGTCTTTCTGTTCCAGATTTACTGGAAATGTCTTTGTACTGAAATTATGTTGTATTTCAGATGATACTGAATCAAGTTCTTCGCTTATCACATCTTCTAGGAGGTTGAAATCATCAACACCATCATGACTCACTCCTTTGAGGTCCTTTACAGAGAATATCAGCACATCTGAGAGCTGCAGTGTGAAATGATTCAGCCATTTCTGAACATCTCCGCTGGTCGTGTTGACTAGTGTAGTTGCTCTATGAGCCGCTGCCATGATCTTCTGCTGCAGAAGTTTAATGTTCTTCTTCATCTTGGGCCGAACACTGACTCTAAAGTTATCAGTGATGTACTGATTGACTTCATCTCTGATGAAACTCTTTAAGTGGTCTCTGGGAGTGTTGAAATATGTAATGTATTTGCCAAAATCCTCCAGTTCTGCCAGAGTCTTGAGGACGTGTTTCTCTAGTTTAGATCTGTTTCCATTTAGTGATTCACAGTTTGTTTGAATTTCATTAGTCAAATCTATGGCAGTATCTTTGTAGACACTCTTTTGAATGGGCTCTTTCAGTTTCTGACAGATGATCTCCCCAAAAATGGCAGCTGATGTTGCACCTTGACAGTATTTCTGGAAAATACTATAGTACTCTTTGCTCTTCTTTTCAAAGTAGAAAACAGGATCATTGGCTTCCCTGAACATTGTATACTGGTCAGTAATTACCTTGTTTTCTCTCTTACAGATGGAAATGATCAAATCCATGTAAAATTCCTTCGTAAACACATAGTCCCTGGAGCCTTGCCCATAATCTTCTACTCTGCCTTTGACATAATCTGCGAGTTCTTGAATGCAGCTTTTGTTGTAGCCCATTTTTGAAATGTTATATGACATGATCATGTTGTCTACATGTTGAGCAATGTCATTGACTAAAGTTCTAATTTGGGTTTTAAACTCAAACTTCTGTTTAGATGAAATGAAGGCATTATTAACATGTCCTCTAGTTCCACAGGATTTCTTTAACTGTACATAATCTGAATAACTCGGCACAGAGAAAATATCCCTGCTCTTTTTCCAGGCATTTACAGGAACACTTTTAAAGTTACTGAGGAACTGTTTCATGTCTTTCAATACATCAATGTCTTTGATTGGAGGAGTTTCTGTGGTAATCTTATTAACACACTCTTTCCAAAACTTTCCAAACTCTCTTTTCAGGATTGTTTCATCATTGGCTTTGTCTTTGAGTTTTATTGCAAGTTCTTTGCTCTTTTCCAAGAGAGTATTTTCATGGCGTGTCCTCTGAGCATCAATCTTTTTCTTCATATCTCGCTGCTGAAGAATCTCATTTAATTTCCTCTTTGTTTCTCTCACAATGTTTTCCTGAAGCTCATTGATTTTGATGTAAAATGATGCTTTCCACTGTATCAGTATATCTTTATCTTTATCTCTCTCAAAGAAATCTGACATTGATTTTTCTACTTCTTCACTTTTCACTTTTAGTTTTTCTTTAAGATGACTTTCTGAAACCTCATCGATTCTTTCATTTTCTATGTTGATGTAGAGTTTGTTCTCTATATCCAACATGGTTCTGCGGAGACTCCAAGACCACTTGCTGTATTCTGTCTCCAGTTTTCTGTATGTTGCGATTTCAAGAGAATTTCTGAAGCTGAACACAAATCGTTCATTCAGTAAAGCCTCCCAGAGATCATTAATACGAACCTTTAGGTGGGTCAGCTCTAAGCCATCGGATTTTGAGGCATGGCTAAAAAAAGTTGTCTTTAGCTCTTGGATGTTTTCACAGTATGATGGGTTTGGTGGTGCCATTGGTGGGCTGCCCTCCCACAGCTGTGCAAAATATTTCACATCCTTCTGTATATCAAAAGTAATAACATCGTTGAAACATTCTGCATCAAAGACTTCATCTTTAGCAGCGAGTTTTGTCATTTCATCCAGTGTCTGCTGCAGCCGTCTCCTTCCCTCCATGTTTTTCTCTCCAGCTGTGACTTCTGAAACATTCTGATGAACAAACATGCAGCTGGGAGACAGATTAACCTTCTTCATCCTCATGAAGGCCTGAACAACGATCTGAAGAATGTCCTGCAGCTCTGATGGGTTTTCTCCAAAGATGTTGATCAACGTCAGATTACCAAGACCAACAACAAATGTGGCCATTTCATTGTCCTGATGTCTTGTTGACCTTCCAGACAGTTCTAGAGCACGAAGCCCCTCAGTATCAACAACCAGAATAAAGTCAAACTTCAGCTGTTTTTTCATCTCCTCTGAAACTCTGACCAGCTGCATGAAAGCTCCTCTGGTGCACCTGCCAGCACTGACAGCAAACTGGAGTCCAAACATGGCGTTCAGCATAGTGGATTTTCCAGAGCTCTGAATCCCTAAAACTGAAAGAACAAACACACTCTTGTCTCCCAGTTTCTTGATGATTTCATGTAGAACAGCAGTAACCCAGACCACAGGAACATGAGCAGCATCTCCATCCATCAGCTCCAGTGGAAATCCAGAGATCATCATCTCTGCTGCAAGACTTGGGAGAGAAGAGATGTTAAACTGCAGGCCTTCCTTGTTCTTATTCACTGATTGACACGATTCATAGAGCTGACCAATCTCCCTCAGGATGTGCTCCAGGCCAAAGGTTGCAGCTTGAAGTGCTTTTGATATCCTTTCAAGTTCCATTTGTTCATTGGTCAAATTTGTTGCCATCTGTTGCTCAAATCTGTCATTGTTCTCTTTCAGTTTTAAGACATTTGACCACTTTTCATCGTACTTGTGATTTAGAGCAGAAAGATCAGCTGAGGTATATTCATCCAGGAGGATTGTGAGCCATTTAAGAAAAAATATCTTCTCATTTGGAGATTGTGAATTTATTTCTGCAATAAACAACTTCATGAAATCACCAATGTCATTTTTATACTGCTGTTCACGAAATTTCTTCATGTCTTGTTTCTGTTTTATTTCTATTTCTATTTCATTTCCCTGTGATCGATGTAGTTCTTTGTTCTTTTCACACCACTGATGCCACGGTTTCCCCTGACAGGGCAGAAATGATTCTTTGATTTCTGTCAGATCTTTTTTCTCCAGTAAAACCATCATCTGCTGGGCTGCTTTTTTCCCTCTGTTGCAGTCATTGTCATTATCCTCATCTACTTTGATACCTGAGTATTTGGACACATTTTCAAGTCTAAAAACAGATGATGATTCTGAAGACGAGAGTGAGAGACATTTATTTATAGCTTTTGTGAGTTCTTCAGATACATCTGACTGATTTCTCTCTTTTAGTCCAATTTTGTATTTTCCTTTTCTTATTTCAGATACTTTAGATTTATCTTCAGTAAAAAGACAAATGAGTGGCTTTTTGTCCTTGTACAGGTTTTGAATCTTTTTTGCATTCTTGTCATTCGGATCAAGTTGTGGTAGAACAACAACATTGACTGAGGCCATTTCAGTGAGGATCTGCAGCTGTTTCTCATTGTCTCCTGCATCACCATGAAGGTTACAGAATGCAATACATTGACTGAATTTATCTGTGTTTTTCCCAGAGGGGCAGTACCAGGCGATCTCCACCACTCCATCCATCAGTAGTCTGGTACTGCTGCTACCTTTACAGTCCCTGTGGAAGAACATGTTGTGTCTCTCATTAACTAGATTATTCATCAGGTGAGATTTGGATGAGGACAATGGGTCAAACCTGAAGAAAGACACCATTGGTGTTTCAGCCTTCCAGACAGGCTGGATTTTACTGATGATTTCATTATTGGTCTCTTTGATCTTCCAGCTCTTACTGATTTGTCTGAATGTCCAGAGAGGAAACCCAATCTCTTGTGTGAAGGGATCAGGAACAAGCAGAGGCAGAGCGTACTGACATTGAGACAGTTTAGTCACCATCAGCTGCTTCAGGAAACTATCAGCAGAATGAAACACAGCCATCTGAACATCCATCGGGTGGATAGCATCACTCCCATTTGTTTCTTCAGGAATTAAAGATATTTCTCTGAAAATATCAGCATCCTCCTCGTCTTCAATCAAGTCATTGTTTCTTTGTTGTCCATCAGGCATTTCTTTGTTGTCTATAGTTTTAATGTACCTTGCTCTGTAGTTCATCATCAGTATTTTTTGTAGGAAAGTCTGTATGAGGTCCTCATCAGAACAAGACTCACAGGACTGTAATGAATATGTAGTTAGTTGAAGAACATCTGCAGCTCTTAGTTTAGAGGGGTGCTGGTGGTCAAGATGAAGTCTGTGAAATAGATGCTCTATTTCTTTCCTCCTTCCATTTCTGTTTTTATCTAATTGTGTCCCATCTAATGAACACGTCTCTATGTTTCCCTGTGAAATATACAGCATAATTAAAAGCAGTTAGCTTAAAACATAAATTACAAAATATACTTTTTTATTTTCTTACATAGTCTCACTAATTGTTGGCAAGAAACTTTAATGTCAGCTATACTTGTTAACAAACAATGTACATTGCACAATGTACAATGCACATGTTTACTTTTCTTTGGCAAGTAGTGAATATGACAGATAAAAGGTACAAAACCATATAGACCCTTTTTCTGTGGGCGGAGCTTAGATGGAGGCAGAACGATTCCACTGACCACCACCACATCTATAGAGAAACCTAACAGACAGCGAGCGAGAGTTACTGATTTAAAAGGGTGATGTCCTCTTATGGAATCAACAATTATTCGAACATTCGGAAGCCCCCCAAAAAGGCACTGCGGCAGCAGTATCAAATGGAGCGGCACTGCAGCGGTAGTATCAAATGAACAGGGCACCGCAGCGGCGGTATCAAATGGAGCGGCACTGCAGCGGCAGTATCAAATAAGCAGGGTACCGCAGCGGCGGTATCAAATGGAGCGGCACTGCAGCTGCAGTATCAAATGAGCAGGGCACCGCAGCGGCGGTATCAAATGGAGCGGGACTGCAGCGGCGGTATCAAATAAGCAGGGCACCGCAGCGGCGGTATCAAATGGAGCGGCACTGCAGCGGCAGTATCAAATGAGCAGGGCACCGTAGCGGCGGTATCAAATGAGCAGGGCACTGCAGCGGCGGTATCAAATGAGCAGGGCACCGCAGCGGCGGTATCAAATGGAGCGGCACTGCAGCGGCAGTATCAAATGAGCAGGGCACCGCAGCGGCGGTATCAAATGGAGCGGCAGTATCAAATGAGCAGGGCACCGCAGCGGTGGTATCAAATGAGCAGGGTACTGCATCCAGTGGTGTAGTGGAGGGTATACGCAGGTATACGGCGTATACCCACTTCTTTATCAGTCGGCATTCCGTATACCCACTTCTAAATCCCCTCTGATGCGCGTCCTGCACTAACCAAATCATGACAGTCCAGCATATGAGTAACTAATCCAATCGCATGTGAATAAATGCAAATATTCTCTAAAAACATCCAGTAAAGACAGTAATGCGGTCAGGAACGAGACGTAAACACTCTCATGCAGTGTATGTTTCTTTTATTGATAGTTTTCACGTGACGTCACACTCATATATGAACGCCACCCTGGTGGGCAAAACACTGAACCATTAAGAGGACTGCTCTCATGTTCCCGGCCTCATCTGCTTGCCTGTGTAAACTATGCATCATTAATGTGGTGATTACTGAATTTGATCTTTTAATATTACTGTTTTAGATATATTAAGGCACTTTTAAGTGTTTTTACAACGTTTGTCGCACTGTTTATGATTGAAATATTGCCGCGGGTGCTTAATATGGATTGCAAATGGCCAAAACTTGCATTTTGTTCAGAAATACATTTGTTTTATTCTTTTGAGAGGTGATCTAAATACAACCCCAAATCAGAAAAAGTTGGGACAGTATGGAAAACGCAAATAAAAAAAGAAAGTAGTGATTTCTAAATTTACTTTGACTTGTATTTCATTGCAGACAATATGAACACAAAAAAAATCATGTTTTGTCTGGTCAACTTCATGTCATTTGTAAATATACATCCTTTCCTGTCATTCAGACCTGCAACACATTCCAAAAAAAGTTGGGACAGTAAAGCATTTACCACTTTGTAAAGTTGCCATTCCTTTTCACAACACTTAAAAGACGTTTAGGGACTGAGGACACCAAATGATGAAGTGTTTCAGGTGTAATTTTGTCCCATTCTTTCTGCAAACAAGTCTTAAGGTGGGCAACAGTAAGGGGTCTTCGTTGTCGCATTTTGCGCTTCAAAATGCGCCACACATTCTCTATTGGAGACAGGTCGGGACTGCAGGCAGGCCAGTCAACTTTTTCTGATTTGGGGTTGTATTTGCGGCTGGGAAACAGATGAAAAATTGACACGCTTGTGCTGCAATTCTAAGGATGTTTTGCCCTCCCAAGTCTTCGAGCCGGTCACGTGACTGAAAACTATCAACAGGAAGCCGGATGGCGCTCTCGTGCAGAAAGTCGGCCTCATAGAAGTACTAACTTACGAGTCACGATGTGCAAGAATCCAGCTATTGCTGTAGCCAAAGCTAGCTAAGCTGAATAAAAAAGAATTGTGAAGTCAGTAAACACATGATTGTGACAATATATGGTTTATGTGTGTTTTTCAAGTCATCTCCAGGTAATAAAAAAGCATCTGATTCTGAATAAATCAGTGCTAATTGATAGCATTTATTACACTTGGCAATAGATAGGCTACTAGGCTATAAAATATATATTCTGCCTTATTCTGTGATAAAAATGGGGAAAAAATGTAGTAGCCTATAGGCTAAACAAATCGTAAAATTGTCATTAGGAAAATACAGGAAAAATATGATAAATTATTGGTTATTGTCGCAGTGTATTTGATTTCTCAGCCAATTAAAAGCAAGAGGTAATAATTAATAAATAGTAATAAAACCTGTCAATTAGACAAAAATGTTATTATATTTGACATGTCTGTCCCCCTTACTTCTGAAGTGATTGAGAATCACAATGTTTTGTTTGTTTCAAATAGAGATCACAATTCTCCCACAATTCTGAACAGACAACTAAACAAAATAGCATGTAGTTTACTAGAGGTTCTGACAAAATGTCAGTTGCAGCAGTCTATTTATATATTTATTTATTTATTTAAATTATTTATTGCAAAATCTGCACCTCTTCTGTGGATAATATTATTTTCATAATGATCCTTACTCAAGCGGCAGAAGTTAAGTGACAGTGTGCAAATATTACAATAGTGAACTAAATATGCAAGACTAGTTTACATGTCACTGTTTGACACAGGTCATTCATCCTTTGCCGGGCCTTTTTTAAAAAAAAATTGGAGGCATAAATTAAGAGTATACCCACTTCACCGGGCACCACTACACCACTGACTGCAACGGTGGTGTCAAATGAGCGGGGCACTGCAGCGGCAGTCTCAGATTGAGCACGGAGCTGCGGCGGCAGCATCTATTTAAGCAGGGCACTGCAGCGGCAGTATCAGATTGAGCACGGAGCTGCGGCGGCAGCATCTAGTTGAGCAGGGCATTGCAGTGGCTGTTTCGAGTAAACAGGGCACTGCAGAGCCACTTACGAAGATGTAAACAGTATGCTTTGTGCAATGTTTTAGATTATAACTTGTGAAACATTAGCTTGTGAAACATTAGTAAGACATAGTAAATCGTATGACGATATTTAAAGCAGATAATCTCAATTCAAACGAGCCTATGCGCAATATAAAGCGATTTATAGTTCTTGTGAAAAGTTAACAGAGTGCTAAAACATGCTATTGTCTAGAGCTGAGACTTCTGGGATCGCATCGCAATGATGGTTGAAAACATCATTTGAAAAAGAACTTGATCTAGGATAGAGTGAGAGGGAACAATATGTAGGGACCAATCAGCAACTGTTTAACAATTAGAGCGCATTTGGATTGGATCGTTCGCCCAGATTGATGATATTACCATATGCTGTAGAGTAGTAGCGCACTGACGCTGAGGCATGCACGTACACGATGATACATAATCAATAAGATTACACATAGTATAGGAATACTGCTTAGGCAACAGATCATTAAAATGTTTTCGGATATGAAGGGGAATCGCTCAGAGCAGCAACAGATAAACATCTGGTGAGCAATTCTGTTTGTGTTTGTAGGAAATAATTTTGGGCGGCGAGCGTGCCTCAATCAACTGACTGTCTGCGTTCCTATTTTAAGAATAGTAACGTTAGATTCCGGATGAAGGTGGTTTACCTGGCATGAGTAATGTTAGGAAATGAAACTGCTGGGTGCACGGGTGCCTACCCGGGCGGGAGAAGCGTGTTCGATGGAGAAAGCTGGGCAGATCTGCAGGAGGTCGTTGACGGGTTGGATTACGCTTGTTATAAACTAAAAGAGGAACCGGATTAAGAGCGTCTTTACGGAGCATAGTTCGTTGGATGTTAAGTGCTGGAGTTCCTCGCGTTGGGATGCTGTTCACGGGACAGGGCGGGGACAAATGCCGAAAGAACTAACAACGGAAGTGGTAAGAGGCTGTCTTTATACTTGGATGTTAATTGGAAGATTAGATGGGCGTACTCCTCCCGAAATTACGTTAATAACTTCACAAGTTAAGTTTACGGTGACATTACACTATCTTTACAATACTTTACATACAGTACATTTAAATTCTTTCTTACCAAGTTCTTAGAAATTCCAGCCACTATCAATCACAACAATGTATATTACAGATGATTAAGCATATAAATTGTCAGTTTGTTGTTTTACACTCATGCACACAGATATTTCATACATGACATCGTGAGATGCATAAGAAATCTTTAGACACGTAACACAAACCGTAATCCTTTACAACAAAAGACAATACTTTATTGAACCTTTTCTGATAAGAAGTGTGTGCTGCAAACGCAAGCATTTTGACGATCGTTTCTGTCCATTCCGCTCGTTTTATCGCGTTTAACCATAGCTGTTGTCATTTTTTTTGTCTGGCAGTGGCAGCAGGTATGCGATAAAATTTCTAATTGGAGCCTGTACTACGTCGATTCTGGCACCCAACATCACAGCAAGATGATATTTTAAGCTCCTTATGTAGCCGAATCTGTGCTAGCTTGAATTGGCCGCCTCAAGGTTTCCCTTTGTTTTGCCTCCTGCTAGCGCTGTGACGTAATCATGACGTCGGCACAAAAAGGGTCTATATTTAATTATATTATCTGTGTATAAGGTCTTTTATATATAAAGTGTTTATAAAGGAAGAATATCTAAAATGGCTGTTGCGCCAGTGTAACAAAAATACCCAAGAAGTCTCTTTGAAGAACATTTACCAGTGACTAAATGAAAATGTCAAGTGAAACTATATGATGAAGGAACCACTCAGTTAAAAAAATATATATGTATATAAGCAGGGCCGTCCTTTGGGCGGTGCAACTGGTGCGGTCGCACCGGGCCCCGCGACAAACGGAATACAACCCCCCCCAACCCCCCCCCCCCCCCCCCCCCGTAACGCGATCGCAAACGGACCGATGGGGGGCCCCACTCCATACCTCGCACCGGGCCCCGCGTCAGCCAGGGACGGCCCTGTATATAAGCTGAATGTCTACATTAATTGAATTCTTTCTAACTTCCTTTTCATGATCTATTTTTACTCTACACATCACTTACCTTATATGTCTGTCTTGTCTCTGTCATCAAGGTACAGTCCATAGTCTTTCCAATTATTCTCGGTTGGTCTTGTGACAGAACAGAAAGGGAGAGATAAATATTATATTCCTATAAAATATATAAAATCAAATATATAAACAGACAAAAACAAACAATAACATAAATTTTTTTTTTTTTTTTGAAGACGGGTATAATCTAACCATTTATTAGCCAATGGCTAATGATATACATTATTTAGTTGCCTATCATACAAACTTAGTTGCATATGCAAGTGATTTACTTTATAACTTTGGCTTAATATCTGTTACAAGTACAATTGGGGGAAGTGTTAGAGTCAGCGCAAATAAACATGTCAGAGAACCAACATAACATCAATTAAACCAAATCTGTTTTCCTACCACTTTGAGATGTCCTGTTTTGCACATCTTCTCTCTCTCTTAATGCGGTGTTGTACATTTCACCAGTGTAACACTGCTGTTTATTATCAGTAAACAGCTGCTCAATCCTGTTCATCAGGTCTGTCATCTCTGACTGGTTGTTCATGTTCTTGCTGCAGGTGTGATATCTTCCACCACATTTCTCAATCAGTCGCTCCAGAGCAGAGTTTTTCTTCAGATCATCTATTATAGAGTCAGACTCTTCCTGGCTCTCATAGGTGAAGAGAATCATCACAAACTGAAGAACTCTGTCACCAAATACTCTCTGTAGCCACTCTATGCCCATCTTATCAGCATCTGTTAACTGGCCCAGTCGCACAACAAAGATGAAGGTGATGATTTTATTTTCATTCACTAGTTGACCAGTCAAGGGATGCAGATCAAGTGAAGTCTCGTGTAAGCCAATCAGGTTGATCACTGAGATTTGATGTCCTGATTTCTTCATCTGCAAAGGAACAGTCTTGGATATTGCTGCATTTTCAATATTTGGTTGTATTTCTCCAAGCAGAACATTGTCACATTGAAACTCGACTGCAGCAGAGTTTCCAAATAACACAATGGTCAGACTGTGATCTAGAATAAACACCAAAAAAATTCTCAAATTCACCAATAACATGCAACATAAGAATAAGACTCTATAAGCAATGTGAAAAAAAAAATCTTTGTTTTCTTACCCATAGTTCTGAGCACCAGACAGCTCTGGTGACTCACTCATCAGGTTTGGAGACACTCTTTTATTCTAGAATCTGTTCATTATTCTGAACAAAAAAGATTCATTTTAATTTTTTTAAAGTGTGCAAGAACATGTATATAACAATATAAAGTCTAGCTTTCTAGACAACTGGTGTTCACCGTCTTAGTGATGTATGAGTATCAAGTCATAACTCCAGAGACTTGGGGCCTCATTTATAAAGTGTGCGTACGCTCAGATTTGATCTTAAAGTGTGTGTACGCTTAAATCCATGCCAGCGCTCATATTTGTAAAAACTGTCTTTGACGTGCAAAAATGCTTAGCATCACGTCAGGGTCTGAGCAGACGTATGCACTTTTTCTTGTTCGAGTACTGCAAGTTTTTTGAAAATATAAGTTGTTCTTGTAGCTCGCTGTTCTAAATGAAAGAATTTGGATGATGACAGGCAGTCTTTTACATGTCAATGACATTAATTAGGAGTCGTTTGATATTCAAAATAATTTGCGAAGAGAGGCACATCTTTTCACATCTGAAAGAGAGGCATACTTGCGTTTTCTGTACGTACGTTGATTTTATGAATCAGCTGTACGCATATTTGGGAGATGATCGTAAGATGATCGTAAGATCAAATTTAAGATGGTTTCTGTGCAACATTTTATAAATAAGGTCCCTGCACTTTTCCTGCTTATATAGGTGTAGATCCAGTCTAACAGGATTTACAGTTTACATAAACATATTCCCTTTAAGAACACCTGACCAACAACAAGAAAACCTGACCAACCATGTAAGTTATTTGAATGCATGTCCATTTCAACTTCCTATTTGTTAAAAGAAATGATTCATTATATTGTGTTGATAATTATTTAATCAGTACAATGTGCTATAAAACCTAAATCTAAACCTACAGTCAACTTTCAGAACTTCTTTCACCAAAATTAGACGTTACTGCACCATTACTGTGCACAGTGATTAGTACTTATCTAACCCATCACAATGACAGCTTCTTTACTGAGGCCATCCATCTCCTCAGTGGATATAGTAATTGCCTATTACTTTACTTTTGACTAACTCATTATTTCTAAGGATGCACTGATCCGATATTCAGTATCGGTTCTGATACTGCTATTTTTTTGCTGGACAGGGTATCAGTCAGACAGGACCGACCCAAATTCGATACTGCATATACTCACAGCTGTTACTGTTATAAAAGGCCTATTCTACAGTGATAAAAAAAAATTAAAAAAAAAAACAGCACTGGGATCAGATTATTATCAGCATCATCTGATATGCAGGATTTTGAAAAAAAAAGTGGTATAGGCGCATCCCTAGTTATTTCCACAACCTAAAGACTTTTGACATTAATACCAATTGTGTCATGTAATGCTCTGTTAGACCCTCATTATTGTGTGCTTAACCAGGTGTGCATCATGAAATGCTGTTCAACTGTATCTTTACAGTAATATTCTTGTAATATTAAAATTCTACTTCTTTGTTGTGGCAAATAAAAAGCTTCTCATTCTGACTTACATTTGAAAAATAATATTTAGGACACTAAAGTTAAGGGATAATGGGCAACCAGCTGGTTGTTTTCACAGAATAAACCTTGACAGGATGATCAGGTCTTGTATCACCCTGAAGGTTGGTTTGTGGGTTTTTTGTGATAACAACTGTCTGGGTGAACATTATCCCGCTTGTTACATGGCAATTTGCCACATAATTTTGCACACAAAATATTGTTTAATATTTTATTAGCTCAGTAAACACAAAGCTTCCACAAAGAAAAAGGTTCCTAGCAAGCGTATAGCGCCAACTTCAGTTACCTGGATAAGCCTTTGTTATCACTTTTTACCAGTTGTTATCAGGGGATAACAAACCACTGGATGGCGATTAAAAATCAAATATTTCAGATAGCAATATCTAATAAAAACTAATAAAGTGAGTTATAAAGCCCTTAAGAACCTGTTACCTCTGTCCTGGATTCCATGCATATTCTCGGCTAGTTCTTATTTCCTTATTGTGTGTCTTGACATAACAGAAAGTGAAAATGTTTTTATTTATTTTGTGTGTGTGATCGTTCACAATCACTGAATACCTAAAAGGCTTTTTAAACAAATCACTAACTTTTCTGAGATATATTTTTAATACTTAACTATAATAGGCAGTACTTGATGACATGTCATGTTTTATGGTATACTGATGATGAGCAACACACTACTACTATATGGTTACCTATGGGTTCAAGTCTTAATTTAGGAGATTTGACACAGTAAATTTCAACATTAACTTTCCTCAAATAAAGTTCACCAAGTGTTGGAACTTTATTAACTGAGGGAAGTTAAAACTGTCATTGCAGTAATTCACCTGACAGGAAATGTACTTCTTCTAACAGTGGTTAAATAACTTAAAAACAGTTCAAAGTATAATTTAATGTTTTAAGTATTATGTCAAAACACACTAATAAGAGATATGTTTTATTTTTACCGTGTCCTCCTCGTTGAATGTGTCTCACGCTGTCTCTTAAGTGGTGGTTTCTGAACGTAAGTGAATCAACAGCTGTTTCTCGATATGCTTTCTTCTCTGTACTTCTTGTGCTCTTGTGGACTTTGAACTGTTATCAGTCGCTGCTCAAGTACTGTTGCAATTCAAAGTTCAGCCCAGTACAGATGTATTTTTTGTTCCGCCTCTTTTTCGAGGATGCACCAGGAGGGAGACAGGATAGCTGCACGTCAGAGAAATGGGTGTGTCGAAAGGTAGGGGTGTGACAAAAAGGGGCGTGTCGAAAGGTCTTACAATTGGTCGCGAAAGCTGTCTGTTCTACATACTAGCTTAAACACTATTGGCTTACAGATTAACAGGACGTGCATAGGACAACATAAACATAATATTTTTTACCTTGTAGTCATCCCTAACCCGAATTATTATTATTTATTTTTTTGGGGGGGAAAAATAAAACACTGATTCTTGAGAAAAGGGACAAAACAGTTTTTAAAATGCCAGTTTTTATTATTTAATGATATTTTTTTATAAACTGATATAGCCTATTTGTAGGGAAATGTCTCAGCTAATGAATCATGTTCCAGGGAACAGGTTTTTCTGATTTTTTATTTTCTTGTTTCTAAAAATGTACATTTATTCACTTTATAACTTCATTTGTGTCAACTCCGTCAGACGCATTAAAAAGCATAATATTTTAATTTGATCCATCCAATGACAATGTAAAGTCTTCAATTATGTAATAATGGTGTTCAGTAAAAAGGCTGAAGTGATCAAATACAATTATCTACATTTGTTCCTGTTTTCACACTATTACGAATGATCCAATTCCTAAATTTCTACCCTCCTTTTTCATATTAAACATATATGTTCTTTGGTAAATCAGACATATTATGTAGTTCAGTTCATGATTTACTATTTCAAAACAATACATTAAAAAAAATAATAAAATCTTTATTTCAAAATTAACAGAAACCTTCATCTGACTGTGTTAAAAACTGACTTGCAAAAGGCTTGACAAAGGTCCAACTGAGGTTACAACAAATGATTGACAAGACAACAAATTAAGACAACAAAATCATTTTAAAATATTTAATTTAATACAACAATCCTTCCAGCAGATGTCTCATTCTGGGTCTCCAGTAGCTTAAATACAATAAGCTTATGTTTAATGCATTATTATGTGCTGCCCTGTAGCAGCAACAGAAATGTTCCTAATGTGAATCCAAATGATCTGTCTTTATACCGCATCAATTACGTACATTTTATTTGTGCCTGACCTGCATGACTAAAGCAGTGGTCAACTGCCATGTTTGCTCTCTGAAGTCCATTACAACAGGGTTTGCTATTGCTGTGATCTCATATGAGTGACAGGTTGTTTGTAAGTAAGTAAGTAAACATAAAACATAAGCCTGACAGAGCTGACGTCTGATGGAGTTGAAAGAAATGTATATTTTTCCACATTAGCCACGTTGTCACAGTTATGGACTCTTTTGTTGTGTTTTCATTTTGTTTCTTTATCTGGGGGCTGTTTCATAAAACAAGTTTACCAAACAAGCCTGGCTTATTTCAGTTAGTCCGACTTATTTTGAATCAAATCAACTGACAATAAGTCTGACTAACTGAAATAAAACTGGCTTATTTGGTAAACTTGTTTTATGAAACAGTCCCCTGGTCTGTTTAGTTCCTCTGTGCTCTCGTTTAGTTCATTTATTCATTAGTTGATTCCCATCACCTGTCTGTCATCATTTTCCTGCCTTATTTAAACTCGCTCTTTTGTGCTAATCGGCGTCCGGAATTACGTTTGGATTGTTGTGTGTCTACCCCTATTCTGAATTAATCGTGCAAACACACACACACACACACACACACAAACAAACAAACAAATATATATATATATATATAGATTGTTGGAGAAATTGCAATTTCCAAAAATGCAATTTCCTGATCAATCCTCAAATGGGAACAGTAACAAACGACCAGATAAATTAGAAATTGATTTTGATGATCTTATAGTGCAAGGATTACAGCGGAGCTGGAGCCGGAAAGTCAAGAAGCAAGATAAGATGGAATGGTGCAGACGGATTCAGGAGAGAGCTGGAGCATCAGAAGGGCTTTTCACACTTGAAATTGTTAACCCTGGGTCATCCTAAACCCCGGATAAACAGAATCCTGGGTTATCTGTAATCACGTTTCACACTGCTCATACTTTACCTGGGGTTAATGGTTAACCCTGGGTATTCATTAACAGTCGTTTCACACTGTACATTTCTAAACCCCGGGTTAACGTTCTTATTTGCATATTTGCGGTGTTACTGTCACTGATTGGACAAACAGCAGGCAACCTGTTTACACGGTTTTTCCCCCATCTTGCCAGTTATTAAAAACATGTCTCCGCCTATGTCTTTAGATCAGAGAAGATTGAGGAACAGCTAATAATAGCTGTACAGGCAGGGATAGCCATTTTTAAATACTCAAAAAAGTTTTTATGAAATTAGTTTTTGGTAAATCAATCAAATGTATGTGTTGCCAAGCTCAGCCTCAAGTTAATAGTCTTCCACTCATAAGATTGCGTAATGTTGAATTTTCATGAACTGCAGTGTTTTTGGTTTTATGTCAATGTTTTATGATACATGATATACAGTATTATATTTGTTTTAACTGTATACATTTTAAATTGAAATAATATTCATGAAAAATTAATATTTTCATGAATATTATTCAAGTAAGCAAGGCAACTGTTCATTTTTCATGAATATCATGAAACATGTAATGTAAATGTAAATGTAAATTCAAAGAATATAAAGCATTATTCAGCTAAAAAGAATGGACTAAATAAAAGCAGAAGTAGTTGGAAAGTATGTATAAGGTTATAAGTACTGTGTTAAAGCTTATAATAGCACCAATTGAATCACCACAAACATTTCTGAGGAAAAATATTAACTATAAGTAAACTTACACTTATTCTAATTTATGTTGTTACCGTATGGCAACATATCATAAAGTACCTAAAAATATTTTTTTTCCCCATTTGTTTTTTTACAGCACTTCAAGTTAAGCCATTCCAAGAAAAGAAAAAGAGTCAAATATTTTTTTTTCTATAGGTCTATCATAATGTTTGCGGTTGCGACAGCCGGTTACAACATCAATACACGACCGGAGACAATGGCAACATGATGGCTATTTATAGCAAACAATACCGGTCACATGACAAGAACCAACCAATGAGAGACAGGACACCTGACTAATGACTACCAATCAGAACATGACTACCAATCAGAACATGACACAATGAACAAGAGAACCAATAGCATGAATACATGAGGGCAAGGGAAGCATGACACAAACAGGGACAATGACTAAACTCCAGAATAAAAGACATGAAAACCTGAACATAGAACAAAACCCAAAACCCCACGTTACATATCCCCCGGAGGTGGAACAGGGGGAGGGATGGAGGGCCATTAATGAATAATTGGAGGGCCTGGGCCGTGGGGCAATGTCAGACAGTGAAATACAGGAGGACTTGGGCTATGGAGCAGAGGCAGATAGTGGGACAATGGAGCAGGAGACCACCAGGTCAGAGGCAGAGCAGGGAGCTCAAATATCCCCACAGTGGAACAGATGACCACCACAGCAGAGAAGGTATCCACCAAGGCGGATCAGGCGGGACTGAAACAGAGAACACAGATAGGTTAACAGCGGCCATAACAGGACAGGCAGAGAGTTCATGAACAGCCTCCTTGGCCGTGACAAGGCAGAATATGAGTTCATAAACGGCCTCCTTGGCTGTGACAGGGCAGACTGTGAGTTCATGAACGGCCTCCTTGGCTGGACGCCTTGGAACTGACCATATGGCTCTGGGCGTGGCCGTCGTGGCATGATGAGGTTCTGGCATGACAGTTGTGGCATGTCACAGCCATATCATTCTGCAGCCCAAGACCGGTTGCCCACTGAAGCTAAGCAGGGTTGAGCCTGGTCAGTACCTGGATGGGAAAACTATCCTGGGAAAACTAGGTTGCTGTTGGAAGAGGTGTTAGTGAGACCAGCAGGGGGTGCTCACCCTGTGGTCTGTGTGGGTCCTAATGCCCCAGTATAATGACGGGGACACTATACTGGCAAAAAGCACCGTCTTTCGGATGAGACGTTAAACCGAGGTCCTGACTCTCTGTGGTCATTAAAAATCCCATGGCACTTCTCGTAAAGAGTAGGGGTGTAACCCCGGTGTCCTGGCCAAATTCCCTCCACTGGCCCTTGTCAATCATGGCCTTCTAATAATCCCCATCCACTTGATTGGCTCGATCTCTCTCTCCTCTCCACCTGTAGCTGGTGTGTGGTGAGCGCACTGGCGCCATTGTCCTGTGGCTCCCGTCGCATCATCCAAGTGGATGCTGCACACTGGTGGTGGTTGAGGAGAGACCCCCCCCCCCCACATGATTGTAAAGTGCTTTGGGTATACAGCAATACACAATAAAGCGCTATATAAATGCATCATTCATTCATTCATTCATGAAGAGGCTCTGGTGTGGTATGGCGAGGCTCTGGCATGGGGAACGGGGCTATCCCGGCTGGGTAATTAGGCGTGGCAGCCATCTAGGCCGGGTAATCAGGCGTGGCAGGCTTGACGTGAGCAGACTCTGGAATGGCAGCCATGATGGGACGAGGCTGTTGACTAGCTGCCACGACATGAGCAGACTTTGGCTTGGCAGACATGATGTGAGCAGGCCCTGGGGTAGCAGACGTGATGTGAGCAGACTCTGGCTTGGCAGGCATTACATGAGCAGGCCCTGGGGTAGCAGACATGACGTTAGCAGACTCTGGATTGGCAGACATGATTTGATAAGGCTATGACTTGGTAGACATGACATGAGTAAACTTTGACTTAACTGGCATGATGTGAGCAAGTCCTGGAGTAGCAGGCATGACGTGAGTAGGCCTTGGAGTAGCAGACATGACGTTGGCAGACATGACGTTAGCAGGCCTTGGCGTGGCAGACATGACGTTAGCAAGCTCTGGCGTAGCAGACATGACGTTAGCAAAATTCTATACCAGCAAAACAAATCACTGCAAAATATTAAAATATTCATTAATAAATGTGCAAAGTCTTTATGGAAGAAAAAAAATCACAACTTCACAAATCAAACAACAAACAAAAATCAAACTAACTCTTAAATTCCCCATCAAAAGAAAAAATAAAATATAATAAATTACTTAACTTAAAATATAATAAATCTCAAAAGAAAACAGTATTTACAAATGGCACCAAGCGCCTACAGCTCTCCAAAAATATTTTCATTTTGTCATTCAAAATCGCCTTGTAATCTGAACAAAATAGTTTTTTTAACATGCATATGTTTAATTACAGCATGTTTCGCCAGTGACAAAATTTTCCCTCTCTCTTAACCCTGATTAGCAGCCAAGCATTTATAGCTCAGATAAAAACCCTGCATACTCAGTGCCCACACACTCATGCGTCATGTGTCAGCAGAGCAACTGGCATTGACATGAATGTGAATGATACCTCACAGCTCTCTTTAGGTATTACAGACCTTCCGAGGACAGAAGACCATGCATGCCATCACATCTGGGACCAACTGCAGTGATTTAACTGCACATGTTAGAAGATCAGCTAATAGATAGAAGAGCACAGAAGAGCATTTTCTGTTCCTGACTTATAAACTACTACATACACTATACATGTGCAGCTCATAGACATCACACACCCCATTCTAGGTCAAATATACTGTAGAATATGGAGCAGAATTAAAAATGACACAGTCCTCTCTGCTCTTGCTGCTGCTCCAAGGTTTCCTCTGTCTGTAAGACAACAAAAAAGGTTTCAATAAAAAACTTTATTTTCAACTTTTTAACCCTAGGTTTAAAGGTTTTTAAACCTAACCTTTCAAATCCTTTCACATCAACATTTCAGGCATTCTAAGGCCTCTAAATTGGAAAACCTGCTGTACACACTCTACTACATAATGATAATTATTTTTATCAAGTAAAAGGTCTTTTAGTGCAATTGTAAAATTGTCAACCTTCAGGCCTACACTTCACATAATAGGCCTGTAGGTGTCACCTATAAGCTTCATTTAAAGGGGACCTATTATGCCCCATTTTACAAGATGTAAAATAAGTATCTGATGTCCCCAGAGCGTATATGTGTATATGTGCTCAATATACCCCACAGACACATTTTTATAGCTTGTTAAAATTGCCACTTTTAGGGTATGAGCCAAAATGCGCTGATTTTGAGTATGTTGCTTTAAATGCAAATGAGCTGTTGCTCCCAGAGAACAGGGCGGAGCTTCAAGAGCTCAAGCTCCGGCATTAGCAGTGCTAGCCTTTGCAAATAAACATTCCACTATTAATACAAGCCTGTTATAATACAATTAATACAAGTCCCACTTCTGATCATGAGCTCGACAACTTCAAGCGACCGACTCA
This sequence comes from Aspiorhynchus laticeps, assembly GCA_023376895.1. Classification (NCBI taxonomy): domain Eukaryota; kingdom Metazoa; phylum Chordata; class Actinopteri; order Cypriniformes; family Cyprinidae; genus Aspiorhynchus; species Aspiorhynchus laticeps. The sequence continues at coordinate 1,667,598 of JALXFT010002236.1, read as the reverse complement.
CTTTGCTTCCATATGCAACTTTTAACTACCACATTCCTATTTAAGATCATTCTGGTAGCACTTGAAGGCAGCATCAGTGAAAACAGGCAGAGACAATGATAGCTTTAGCAAGTTTCAAGATTCAAGATTTTATTTGTCACATACACAATTATACAGTGTATAACCTAGGGTGACCATACGTCCTCTTTTCTCCGGACATGGCCTCTTTTTGGACCTACAAAAATGCGTCCGGCCGGGATTTCTTAATCGCCCAAAATGTACGGGATTCGGCTGTTTTCTTAAACTCGCTCCCGCTGAATTTCTGACCATTGCCGCCTGCTCCCGCAACATGTGTTTCGCTCCTGCGATTTTCATGTCAGTCCTTTAAACATAACGTTACTAATATTGTATTTAATTTTGGCGCATCAGGGAGCCGCTATCTGTATGCGGTGTATTTAAATTTTTTTAAATGAGCATTTGCGCTGATTACTTTCACTTTCGATTTCTCGATCACACGCACTCTGTGTAAAGGGAGCACATCTTACAAGATTAGATATTTGCGCAAATGATCAAGCATGGTCTTGTCAGTCATCTCTCCTTATTCTCGACCTGTGATCAGTCAAATCTGACTCCTTCAGTTCTTGTTGGATGCAGGGTTGCCAAGTCCGTGTTTTTTTCCACAGAATTGGGATACTTTTATACTGTTGCATGGGTTGATTTTCCCAAGTGGGTTAAAAGTTTGAAATATTGCATAAATTACATTTGACTGAAATGCTTGTATTGAAACATTTTGCATTCTACCTATGATAAAACTTTCATGGACTTTTACATTAACTGTTCCCTCCTGGTGGAATGACCAGCCCAATTCAATCCAAGCATCTGAGCCCTTAATATTTTCAAGAAGCGGCTGAAAACACATCTCTTTCATCTTCATTCAACCCTTTAACTTTAGCACTCTATTCTAATGCTAATTCTAATTTTATCTGCTTTTTTTATTTAAAAACTTGTCCCTCTAACATTTGCACTCTCTATTCTATTACTATTATAAATACTTGTTTTATTTATAAAGAAAAAAGAGCCTCTAACACTAGCATTCTATATTCTTTCTCTATTCTTTCTACTTATTTTCTTTTTATTTATTATAAATAATGACATTCTAAGACTAGCATTATCTATTCTTTTTCTGTTCTATTGACTTGGTCAAATGGGGAAGTCGTGGCCTAATGGTTAGAGAGTCGGACTCATAATCATAATCACCGAACCCCCAACTGCTCCCCGGATGCCACTGCTCCGGGTGTGTGTGTGCTCACTGCTGTGTGTGTGCACTTTGGATGGGTTAAATGCAGAGCACTTTCACTTGCTTTATTTTTATTTAAAAATGACCCTCTAACACTAGCATTCCCTAATCTTTTTCTATTATATCTACTTGTTTTCTTTTTATGTATTATAAAAACAAAATAAGCAAACAAACAACAACAAAAAACCTTGCTACTTATACTGTTGGGGCAAAGTCCCGCCCATGTGTATATAGATCCTTGCACACTGAGTTCACAGAAATTGGTGGTCTTCTTTTTAATATGTGACTCTAGCATCACTAGCAAAGCATCAAACTGAGCCACTGACATCCTGAAGTAAACTTTGTATCGCCCGTGTTAATCCCGCTGCTCCTTAAAGGGATATTCCATCCCAAAATGAAAATTTTGTCATTAATCATCCCATGTCGTTCCAAACCCGTAAAGGCTTCGTTCTTCCTCGGAACACAATTTAAGATATTTTGGATGAAAACTGGGAGGCTTGTGACTGTCCCATTGACTGCCAAGTAAATTACACTGTCAAGGCACAGAAAAGTATAAAAAGCATTGTCAAAATAGTCCATCTGCCATCAGTGCTTCAATCTGAATTTTATAAAGCGACAAGAATACTTTTTGTACACAAAGAAAATAAAAATAACTACATTTATTCAACAATTTGTCTCCAATTCGAGAGAGAGAGAGAGCACTTCTATCAGCACGATTCCGCCTATCCCGCCTTCATAAACTTTAAGTTATTCGACAACGAATTGTGACTCCCGGGAAAAATGGGACATCTGGTCATCCAGTCCCTAACCCTTCAGGTGCTGGCTGCAAGATCGCTAGTTCGCATTTTGGTAGCTTATCTGTCCACTGCTGCCATACTGAGACTAGATATACAAACGCCCCTCATCCAATGACAGAGACTCACATTTTAAAAGACAAGACAGTTAATTTAGCCTATAGGATGTATTTTGAATGTCCGGTAGTCCTCAAATAACATTTTAGTCCCGTCTCGTCTTGTTAACGAAGACGCGGCATACATTTCGGCATAGTTTTTATCATCAGATATTAGTTTTAGCTCGTCAACGTCTCGTCTTAGTCACAGAGAAAAGGTTTGTTGACGATTATTTTTCGTCGTCGTCTTCGTTAACAAAATTAACACTGCTGTGTACAGCAGGTTTTTCCATTTAGAGGCCTTAGAAATTTGATATGATAGGCTTTATAGGGTTAATCGGTCATTAACAAACTGTATTAAAGTTGGAAATGTTTGAATAAATACAAACTTGTTTAAAAAAAAACTTTATCGTATTTCACATACCTTTGACCAAAAGCTGCATGCTTGGATTTTGATGTGCCTTTGTGATGTAGCAGACATACTTTCCGGCATCATTATATTGAAGGTTGTTGAGTTTGAGCGAGAAGTTTCCTTTCATGTACTCATTAGGGAAGGTTTCAGCTCTGTTCTTGTATGCCGGGTCCTGCTTCTCCACCGATCCTTTACCCTCAATTATGTTATAAACATTTTGGCTGCTATTATGTCTCCAATAAACTGTTACATCTTCATTTTTAAGGCTGTTGCCAATAGAAGAACAGGGCAAGAGAGCAGAGCCTCCAACTTTACCCTCAACAGTGACCTGCAGACATGCTGAAAATGAGAGACAATCCTTTGAAAATCATTAAAATAATACCAATAATACTAATACAAATTTCTGATACGGATAAAAATATTTGTACACACATCCAATGGAAATGGCTACACTTACCTTTGTTTAACAATACTGCAAACACGCAGATACAGAAGCAACAGCACCTGTAAAAACACATGTTTGTTATATCTACAGCAGAAACAACAAAAAATTACTAAAATTACAAAAGTGTCTATTTGCATCAGGTATACACAACACTGGCCACGGTCTCCGCTATATGCATCCCATAAGTACGGTCAAGTCTGTACTGGAGGATATAGATTCTTCTTGACGGTTTTCTTGTTTTCCATGATGCAGCCAGGGTACGTCAAGTTATTGATTTGCTATCCAGAATAATCGATTCTGCTGAGCTGTTAAACTGCAATGCAGTGCAGTAACACTGCAAAAACTCTACTGCGTTTAAAAACAACTTTTCAGCTAGGCATGGGACGATAACTGTTTTCAAGGTGGTTTGGAAAATTCAAGGTTTCAGAACCACTAAAATTTTCCGTTATACCGTTCCTGCGGTATGCTCAGTTTTTTACGTGTCGTCAAAAGCCCTATTCAGACGTAATTGTTTCTCACGGGGACGTAAGTGATTTTCACCATTTACAGGGGGTAGTTGGTAATTTAATTGCCGTCCGAATCCACATCTCTGAGTTTACGAGAAGAAATCGATTCAAAATTCAGTGTTTAAACCCTTTTTGAGCACTCCCGAACACCATAAGGTAACTGTTGTACATTGGTGTAATTTGCATACATATTTATTTCTGAAATGCTGGAAAGCATTTAAAACAACAATAATTCATAACTGCTCCACCACAGCGAGTGAGAGCAGAGACAGGTTGATGGACCGAAAGGACCTGGAGGGCGGAAGCGGAAGCGTGTCTTCAGAGAGTTTGAGTGATGGCGGCAAACGGGAGAGGCAGTGGGCAAGTGGAGTGATAACTGGAGTGCCATTAGATGTGTCTATGGATGAGCTTAAAAACAACATTAATGGAGGGCAAATAGTTGGTGCTAGAAGATTGTTTATGACTAGAGAAGGAAGTAGAACAGAGAGTCTTTCAGTTGAACTCAGATTTGATGGAGATGTTTTGCCAGATAAGGTCAAACTTGGATTTATTAGTTACACAGTTAGGCCTTTCGTGCCTCCTCCTTTAAGGTGCTTTAATTGTCAAAAGTATGGGCATGTAGCTGCAGTGTGTAAGTCTAGGAAAAGATGTGCAAGATGCGGGGGGGAACATGACTATGGGAAATGTGAAGGAGCAGGGATTAGGTGTTGCAACTGCGGAGGAGATCACAATGTAGCGTTTGGGGGATGTGAGGTGAGGAAAAGAGCTATTGAAGTGCAGAATGAGAAAGCTAGGAAGAACATAACATATGCAGAAGCTGTTAAAGTGGTAGACTCCAGGAATAAAGAGAAAGTGAAGGTAGTGCAAAAGGAGGATGGAAATGAGGATAATTCAGAGTTGGAAGGTAGGATCAAAGAGGACACTATGGTTGTGAGCAAAGTACATTTTTTGTTATTCATAGCTGAGGTAATTAATTGTACAGCTCAAACAGAAAAGACAACAACCAAGATTCAAATTATAGTAAGGGCAGCTGAGATTCTTAGGAGTAAAGGATATATCATGGGTAAAGATTAGGGATGGGCTGGTGACTGAATCTCAGTCAAGTCAGGAAGCTTGGTGTGGATCGGTGGGATGATTTTAATTTTACAATGGAATGCAAGAAGTCTTGTGGCTAATGGCTATTGGAATTTAAAAGCGTTCACTCAAAAAAATGATTTGTTGGACTTACATAAAAAAAGAGTGTCAAGTGGTTCCACGCAAGTGTGTTGAGTAGTTTCTACAAGTAATAATATAGTTGAATGAAGTAAAGAAATTCAGGTAAAGCTGACACAATTTTTAGTACATACAACCCCATTCAGATGTGTCACTACTGCATTTTAGTTGTTTATTTTATTTAGTAATATTATGTTAGAATTATGAACTTTCAATACGTAAGGTGAACACTTTTTTTATTCAGTTTTAAGTATTTGCTCTACAAGTGCAAAACTTAAATAATCAAACATATTTTTAGAAACAAACTTAATTTATTTTCTTTGCAAGGTTTTGCAATTTACAACTGCTAAAACCCATAAAACAATTTAAATTTCACAGGTCCTTTGAAACAAATACACTAAAACATCAATAATTTAACAGTAAACATTCTTTACAAGGTCTTTTAAAGTGCAACTGGTTTCAAGAATTTGTAATAATCTTACTTAGAAATATTAAATACATGGAATGTCTGTTGAAATTAGGCAGCATGACCTAAAATACTGCAAAATTCCATTTCTGATATTTTTGATCTTTAGAATCAACAGTAAAAGTAACATTCAAACTGGCCTCTATTTTTGCAAACAACAACAAACAGCTTAAATAATTTGTTTCAAAAAAAAAAAACAAGAAAAAAAAAGGTAAAAACAACATTTTGGTCAATAGTGAACATTCTTACAATGTGCAACTTCCTTCATATATTGCAATAAAAAAAATTCTAAGAAATATAAAAAAGATTTTTTTTCAAGACAGGCAGCCTGTCAAAAAAACGCTACAGTGCTCAATTTCTGATATTTCAAATATCCAATATTTAAGCCATTATTAACAAAAAAAACACATTAAAACTGGCCTCTATTTTTTAAAACAACCACAAACGGCTTAATAACAGGTTGTTTCAAAGAGAGAGAGAAAAAAAAAAAAAAAAAAACTAAGAATGTTTACTATTGACCAAAATGTGGTTCTTTTACTTTTTGCAACTGCCTTCAAATATTGTAATAAATTTTAGTTAGAAAAATAAAAGGAAAGTTTGTTCAAGACAGCCAGCATGTCACCAAATGCTACAGTGCTCAATTTTTGATATCTCAAATCGTTTGAGTCATTGGTAAAGATGAGATTGAAACTGGCACCTAATTTTAAAACCAGAAACAATGTAAATGTCACAAAAAAAAAAAAAAAGCATCTTCACTTCTTTCATTTGTCCAGAATGATTTACTGGTTCAACCAACAAGTTTGTTCTTGAGAACCTGTATTTTCTGTGACAGTTTCTGTCCGTCAAGTCCCAGCAACACTTTTTGGAAAAACTCAAAAGTGTACTTCAGGTCTGAAGGATAACTGAGATTCAAGCTGTATATGACTCCAAAAAGAAGAGCACAAGCCTTGGTGACGTCGCCAAGGTTCTGAAGCACTTTCACTCCCTCAACAATCAGTCCAACATCTGATGGTGGGTCACAGGCTTCTGCATCTTCAGGTCTGATTATGTAGATTCCAATTACAGTATTGGCCATGTCTCTCTCTGAATTTTCAAAGTCTGTGTCCTACAAAACACAAAAACAGTAACACTGTTCAGTCAGTTTAATTGCATCAAAAATACAGGTTGTAAATTTAGAAAATGTTGTATCTACTGTACATTCCTTAATGTTTCACATGACTTACAAAACTACTCTACTGTGTTTGTTAGGGTTGTCAAAAGTACAGGCTTCGGTACTGAAATTTAAAAATGTGAAGAAACCAGCTTTTTTCCAAAGGAAATCACTATGTGTCAGAGTTTTCATGTGCTCAACAGATGTGACTGTAATTGGCAACAGTGATAATTGCTTAATGTGGTTCCTTAATATATCTGCTTAGAAAAATCTGCTGAGAGACACGTCACTACAATGTGTGAACGTAATCTGTGTAAGCACTCGGTCAAGAGTGTGAAGCAATGATTGTAGCCAATCAGAGTCATCTGTCGAGCATGTGAACACTATGGCCAATCAGCGCTGTTTGAGAATCTGCTCAACAGTGCTCAAAATTCCCACAGGAAATGCTGGCATCATCACAATTTTTTTTAATTTCAGTACTGAATGGTACCGAAGTTGGCACTTTTGACAACCCCGAGTTAAATATACTTTGTGTATTTATATTTCTTGACTATATATATATATATATATATATAAATTTATGTGGTGGTACTAGGGATGGGCAATATATTGCATGCGATAGTCATGCGCATCTCGTCAGTAAAGCCGGTTCCTTGATTAGTGGTTAATCTCCATCACCTGTTTTCAAATGGAGCGGCATTTAATACACAGAGCCGTAGTTCACAGACAAGCTACGCATATATCGACTGATATATCGCCTTCGATATGAACGCGATATTGCGTAGCTTGTCAGTGATTTACGGCTCTGTGTATTAAATGCCGCTCCATTTGAAAACAGGTGATGGAGATTAACCACTAATCAAGGAACCGGCTTTACTGACGAGATGCGCATGACTATCGCATGCAATATATCGCCCATCCCTAGGTGGTACTTTAAATATATATTCACTGCCTGAGAACACTTACTGCATACTCCTTCATGAGGTTTTCATAGTCTTCGTTAAGATACACAGAAAGTGCTCTGAGAATACAGGCTCTCCGAGTTGAGATGGTATCATTCTGTAAAAGAGTAGAGACAAAGTATAGACAATGATAAATCACCATAATAAAGTGGAAATTATTTACAAACATCATAAATAAATAAACAAACCTCATCGATGGTAGCCATCAGTTTCCAAATTTTACGTCCTGCAACTCCTCCTTTTTTCCGGTAGATGCTGGCCAGCTTGCTTGTGTAACCATCCAGTTTTGACATAAAAGTTGGAATTAGTGGGACGGTAGTGATTCGACTGAACTCAGCAGCAATCTGCAGATTTAAGACAAGATTATAGTAAGGATAGTTTTCATGTTTAAAAATATATTCAGGGTCATTCATTGACATCTGAACACTTAGTATTTAGGCTAACTCTGCATGGACATGAATAAAGCACAATTAGATTGAATTCGGTAAATTAATTACTATTTGTTTCACCACTTAAAACTATGAAAGAAATAAATAGTTATTCCATCATATTTACCTCATGTTCACAAAACAGAGCTGGCCATCTGCTTTTGAAGTCAACAATGAAGGGCATCTCTTCGATCACTTCATGTCTTCTGAAAATAATTTTCAAGTTTTAGCAAAATTGATGCAAATTTCAGCTCTATGGTCTTGGACAAATCTTGTCCTTCTGTAACCATTTCCACACTACCTGAAACATCTACATCCTCCTCTTCAGCTGGCAATGGATCTTCAATTAATTCCTGAGTACCACTTTCTCTAACGACCCCTGGTTTGAAGTCCTGAAGAGAATAAGAACTGTGCTTCATATTCTTATGGGACTTAAATGTGGCATACACATTTGTCTGAAAAGAACAGTGCTCAAACATACAAGACACCGTCTCACTGTTTTTTAGGTGGTTATGGATGTGACTAAAATACTCTCGTTCTGACTCTATATTGCTGCCAGAACACACATGGCAATTGAACGTGGCTAACGTTACAATTGCAGGTAACGTTAACCCAGAGTTCTCCTTTTCATGGTTACGATTAAGATGGCCGTGTAGCGCATTCCACGTTTTAAATCTACAGGGACACTCGGAATAAGTGCACGGAAAACGATTACCGTGACCATAATGTCCATGCGCTAATCTATAGTGTTTCAACAACTGTGATCTGGTCGAGACTGTTATTTTGCAGTCCTTGCACTGCCACATGCTTGCTTTGAGGAACACGACTAACTGGCTAAAAAACGCTAAAACTCAAAGACTCCGAAATACACCGATAACTTAAATTAACATAACTCTGTGAACACTCGCATCAATTTCTCCTGGCGATATTTAACAGGATGGTAAAGAATTATGAAATATTCATACCTGACAAAATCATCATCTTCTTCTCCTCCTCCTCCTCCTCCTCCTTGTGCTTCGCGCGTTCGTCTGTCTTCCGTTGCTCCGCCTCCAGGTGAGCAGCTACGGTATCCGCAAAGATCCAAATTCATGGGGTTTTGCGTTTTACTCTACAATGTTAAGTTGGCCAGTCAAACTCTTACTAAGTAAAGCCTACAGTACTAAATTTCTGTAGAAATAACATAGTTAACCTGTGTTAATTTAGTTACTTTTATGTTTTATGTACTTTGAACAAGGGTGGGTGTAGTAAAACTAACAATAGTGAAAGTTCATTTTTTTGAGTGTTATTAATGAGTTGGAAAGTAAACCTGATTTGATATGTATACAAGAGTCATGGCTTAAACCCAGATTTGATTTTGTTATAAAAGGATATGTTAGCGAGAGGAGAGACCGTGAGGAGGGTAATGGTGGAGGGTGTATTACACTGATTAAGGAGGGTATACGATATAGAACGTTAGGCAAAGGTGTAACAAAAGAGTATGTGGTAGTGGAGGTGTGGGTGAATGGGGAAAATTATGTAATAATAAATTATTATAATCCTTGTAAGAAATTTAATGTTGAATGAGTTAGAACAAATAGAGGGTCAAAATGAAGATAGGGTGATTTGGTGTGGGGATTTTAATGCAAAGAGTATGTTATGGGGAGGTTTAGTGACAGATTATAATGGTTTGGTGGTGGAAGATTTGATGGACAGGAGAAATTTGGTATGTCTGAATGATGGGAGTAATACAAGGGTAAATGTGGCAACAGGTAAAGAGTTCGTACTTGATTTGACAATGGTGTCTGACACAATTGCAGGGAGTGCTGAATGGGAAATAATGAGACAAGATACTATTGGGAGTGATCATTATCCCATTATGACATCAGTAAGAGTAAACGTAAGAAGAAATTATGTAAGTAAAGGAGGTATTGGTAATTGGAAGTATGATAAAGAGAGTTGGGAAGAATTTATGAGTTTAAGTGAAGAGGGATTAAAGAATATCGGTAGAGATGATAAGTAAAGAAATAGTACAAGCCATACAGATTGCAGCAAATAAATATATACCAAAGGGGAGAAGAGGAAGGCAGAATAAGATAGTTCCATGGTGGAATGAAGAATGTAAAAAAGCTATAAGAAAGAAAAGGAAAGCATTTAAGAGAGTTAGGAAAACACATAATTTTCAAGATTTAATAGAATATAAAAAAGCACAAGCAGATGTAAGAAGGACAGTAAGGAAGACCAAAATAGAGTATTGGAGGTCATACTGTAATGAAATAGGTAAGAATACACCAGTAGAAGAGGTGTGGGGCATGATTAAGAAAATGAAAGGAATAAAAAAAAAAGGAATACCCAGTTTTAAGTATGGGAGGAGAAATTGCTGTGGAGGATGGAAAGAAAGCAGAAATGTTTTTAAAGACGTTTATGAATGTAAATAGCTCAGAAAATTTAACTGAACAGAGTAAGGAAATAAGGAAAGATGTGTTAAAAGAGTATCCAGATTTAATGGGGAAAAAGGTGACTGGTAATAATTTGCTAGAGGTCCCATTCTCTATGAGTGAATTAGAGAATGCAGTAAGAAGAATGAAACAAACTGCGTCAGGAATGGATGGAGTAAGTTATAGCATGATGAAGCATTTTAGTGAAAATTCTATGAAGGTGATGTTAGCATTCTATAATAGAATATGGATGGAAGGTATAGTTCCTCAAAGTTGGAAGGAAGCACTAATTATACCTATTAAAAAGCCTGGAAAAGATCCAAGCAGTCCTACAAATTATCGCCCAATAGCTTTAACTTCTCATTTATGTAAGGTTATGGAGAGAATGATAACAGACAGAATGACATATCATTTGGAAAAAAGGAACTGGTTCTCTCCTTATCAAAGTGGGTTTAGATGGGGAAGGGGGACTATGGATTCAATAGTATCTTTAGAAGATGAAATAAGAAAGGCATTTGTAAACAAGGAGAGTGTCATTGCTGTTTTTTTTGATATAGAGAAGGCGTATGATATGTTGTGGAAAGAGGGATTGTTAATAAAATTAGAAAAGTTGAGTATAAAAGGAAGAATGTATAACTGGATTAAAGAATTTTTAATTGGAAGAAGTATTAGGGTGAAGGTTGGTGATGATATATCCTCTAGTGGAATAATCGATAATGGAACACCCCAGGGCAGTGTAATAAGTCCACTGTTATTTATCATCATGATTAATGATGTTTTTTCAAGGATACATTCAAGTCTGGGGAAATCTCTGTTTGCTGATGATGGGGCTCTTTGGTTTAAAGGAAAGAATATAGATTATAATATAAGTAAAATGAAATGTGCAGTAAATGAAGTAGAAAAGTGGTCAAGGGAAAATGGTTTTAAGTTTTCAGTGGAAAAGACTCAAATAATACTTTTCACAAATATGAAGAGGAAAGTTGATATTAAGTTAAAACTATATAAACAAGATCTAGAACGTGTATATACAGTAAGATTTGTAGGAGCATGGTTTGACAGTAGATTAACCTGGAGAGAACATATAGAAAAGATGGTGGGAAGATGTAAGCGAGTAGTGAATGTGATGAGGGGTATTTCGGGTCAGAAATGGGGAGCAGATAGATTGGCTTAAAAAGCTATATATATATCCATGATAAGATCTATAATGGATTATGGTTGTTTGGTATACGGATCGGCAAATAAATCTAATTTAATTAAATTAGATAGAATTCAGTCCCAAGCCCTAATAATATGTTGTGGGGCATGTCTAACATCTCCAGTTACAGCTCTTCAAGTAGAGATGGGAGAAGTGCCATTACAGATAAGAAGACACCAGTTAATAGTATCCTACTGGGCAAACTTAAGTGGGCAGAATGAAAATCACCCTACAAAAAAAGTGTTGAGAACTAGTTGGGAACATGAGAAGAGAGAGTGTAATAGTTTTGGATGGAGAGTGGGAAAATTAGTAAGAGATATGAGACTGGAAGAGGTAGGATATGCTCCAATAATTCCTTTATCTCCAGTGCCAATGTGGGTTATGCCCAAACCAAAAGTTGATCTTAGCTTATTAGAAAGAAGACAAAAGGGAGGATCATACGAAACAGAGGTATATGATGTAAGGGAATATATGGGGTCACGGAATGGAGAATACATACAGATTTACACAGATGCTTCAAAAGATCCAAAAACAGGTCATGTGGGTTCTGCATTCATAATACCAAAGTTAAAAGTGAATAAGAGCAGTAGAATATCAGATTGTTTATCAGTGTTTACTGGAGAGATGTTTGCAATAATTATGGCAATAAGGTGGATTAGTGAAGTTAAAGTACCCAAGATCGTAATCTGTTCAGATTCAAGTTCAGCTCTAATAAGTTTGAATGAACGGAAGTCAAAAACAAGACAAGATATGATAATAGAGATTATTCAAGAATTACATTCACTTAAGCAAATTAGTATAAAAGTTCAGTTTCTGTGGGTGCCGGCTCACATTGGGTTGAAAGGTAATGAAGAGGCAGATAATTTAGCTAAAAAGGCCATTGAACAAGAAACAGTTGATATTCAGATTCCTTTTAGTAGATCAGAAATTAAATCAATTATCAAAAAGAATATATGGAAATTATGGCAGCAGTTATGGGACAAAGATACCAAAGGAAGGCATTTGTATCAAATTCAGTCAACAGTGGGTAAGGGAAGAGTATCAGGATGGAGCAGAGCTGAGGAGAACATGATTACAAGGTTGTGATTGGGGCATACAAGGTTGAACAATACAATGCATTTAATAAATAAACATCCAACAGGGCTATGTGAGGTATGTGATGTTAATGAAACAGTCGAACATGTTATAATGTACTGCAGGAAGTATAATGCTGAAAGAAATGAGTTGAAAGAGGAACTAGAGCATAAGGGCGAACAGTTTACAATTAAGAATTTATTAAATCCGGAAAGAAATATGAAATCATTATTGTTACAATATCTAGGAAGAACTGGTTTGAACAAGCGAGTATAAGTGTTTATATACAGTATATATTTATTTATTTTTATTTTTTATTTATTTTTGTTTCTTTTCTTTTCTTTTTCTCCTTCAAATCCCGCTTGAGAGGATGAGGGTGGACGGAGGAGCTGAACACGCAGCGCCGAATGAAACTCTATGAAGACTCTGGGCGGGTGGAGGAGAAAAGGGAAAGATAAAGGTGTTTGAAGATGGGTTGGGAGGTTAATTATGAGATTGTAGGTAGAGTGTCAATGGTCCATTTTAGAGATAGGTGGCAGTAATGCACTTGTTAGTCTGCGATCCGCCGTAAAACTAGAAGAAGAAGAAGAAGAAGAAGAGTGAGAGCAGAAAGAGAGGAAAAGCACGTAAACATTCGAAATGGGTCTTTATTATGAGATTGTAGGACTACAAGCCCCCACCACAGACCTGTGACAGCACCATCCCCCTGCTGAACGAGCTGAATGCCTTCTTTGCTCGCTTTGAGGCACAAAACAGCACCACTGCACAGAAGACTCCACCTCCTCCCGGCGACCAGATGATGACGCTGTCCGAAGACGAAGGAGATTGTCGTTGACTTCAGGAGAGTGCACTCTCTGCATGCTCCTCTGACCATCAATGGTGCGACCGTGGAGAGAGTGAGCAGCACCAAGTTCCTGGGTGTACACATCACAGAGGACCTCTCCTGGACCAACAACACTGCAGCACTAGCCAAGAAAGCACAACAGCGTCTCTACTTTCTCCGCAAACTAAGAAGAGCCAGAGCCCCGGCCCCCATCACGTGCACCTTCTACAGAGGCACCATCGAGAGCATTCTGACTAGCTGCATCACTGTGTGGTATGGCGCCTGCAACGCGACCTGCCGCAAGTCCCTTCAACGGATAGTGAGAGCAGCTGAGAAGATTGTTGGTGTCTCTCTCCCCTCCCTCCAGGACATTTACAACACCCGTCTCACCCGCAAAGCCCTCAGCATTGCAGGTGATCCCACCCACCCGATACACAACTTCTTCAGTCTGCTACCATCAGGGAGGAGACTGAGGAGTCTCCAAGCCAGGACAAACAGACTGAAAGACAGCTTCATCCACCAGGCTGTTAGGAAGCTGAACTCCCTCCCGTCCTTGCCCCCCCTCCCCTCTCTTACCCCACGAATCACTGAACTCGGACCCCCACCCCACCACCACCATCGACACGAACACACACTCACACACACTCACACTGAGACAAGCACCGGTCACTTGTACAGCATTGGACTGACCTCATTCATTCAACTACCTCTTCTGACAGTCTGAATAAAAAAGACTGCTCCTTGCTCACTTTAAATAGTCTTGATAAGCTCTTTGCACTACATTTATATTCTGCACTGTTTGTTTGTTTATTTCACTGATTTGCACTATCTGCCATGTGCCTTATGCCACTTTATCCATTTTTTTTATATTATTATTTTTATTTTCTTTATTTAATGTTTTATTTTTTTTTCTACATGTCTTTATTTGTATATTTGTAATAGTTGCATTTTTGTGTATGTGCGTGTGTGTGTGTATTTGTGTGTATATATATATATATATATATTTTGATTTGTACTTATCTGTATTTTTGCGTTCTACTGTTAGTGTTTAGTGTTATCTGTATGCACCAGGGAGTAAGAGAGTAACGCAATTTCAATTCTCTGTATGTATGTACGGTACATGTGGCAGAATTGACAATAAAGCTGACTTTGACTTGACTTTTGACTTTATTATGGCAGCAGCAGGTAATATAATTTTAAAATGTGTATTATAAACAGATATATATCGCGTATAATTATATCCAACTATATTGTATCTATTTGTATCTATTTTCCTATTTTTAAACAGGAGATTTAAATAAGCAAATAATAAATAGGATCCCTGCTAAAAAAAACAATAGAAGCCCAATAGAAACATCACCGAAATTCCAATGGTTTCCATTAAAATGCCATTATGAACCATTAGCTTTTTCAAGTAAAACCATTACAAAATTCCTTTTTGTAGTGTGTTTTGGGAATTTTCCCAATAGGATTTAACATCCCACCAATAGAATCCATCACATACCCGTAGACACCATTATAGTTTCCATTAAAACCAATACAATTCCCATTATAACCATTAAATCCATTACATTTTCTATTGTGTTTTGGGCAGGGTTCTATTGTTTTTTTTAGCAGGGTTATATATTACAAAATATGCTTGGAATAATAAGAATACATTTTATATGTATTATAAATCATATATAGGGATCATTCGACCCTTTAACTTTAGCACTCTCTATTCTAATGCTAATTTTATCTGCTTTTTTATTAAAAAACTTGACCCTCTAACATTTGCACTCTCTATTCTATTTCTATTATAACTACTTGTTTTATTTATAAAGAAAAAAGAGCCTCTAACACTAGCATTCTATATTCTTTCTCTATTCTTTCTACTTATTTTCTTTTTATTTATTATAAATAATGACCTTCTAACACTAGCATTATCTATTCTTTTTCTGTTCTATTGACTTGGTCAAATGGGGAAGTCGTGGCCTAATGGTTAGAGAGTCGGACTCGTAATCCACGACTGAGGTGCCCTTGAGCAAGGCACCGAACCCTCAAATGCTCCCTGGGCGCCACTGCTCCGGGTGTGTGTTCACGGTGTGTGTGCTCACTGCTGTGTGTGTGCACTTTGGATGGGTTAAATGCAGAGCACTTTCACTTGTTTTATTTTTATTTAAAAATGACTCTCTAACACTAGCATTCCCTAATCTTTTTCTATTATATCTACTTGTTTTCTTTTTATGTATTATAAAAACAAAATAAGCAAACAAACAACAACAAAAAACCTTGCTACTTATACTGTTGGGCAAAGTCCCACCCATGTGTATATAGATCCTTGCACACTGAGTTCACAGAAATTGGTGATCTTCTTTTTAATATGTGACACTAGTATCGCTAGCAAAGCATCAAACTGAGGCACTGACATCCTGAAGTAAACTTTGTATCGCCCGTGTTAATCCCGCTGCTCCTTAAAGGGATACTCCACCCCAAAATGAAAATTTTGTCATTAATCACCCCATGTCGTTCCAAACCCGTAAAGGCTTCGTTCTTCCTCGGAACACAATTTAAGATATGTTGGATGAAAACTGGGAGGCTTGTGACTGTCCCATTAACTGCCAAGTAAATTACACTGTCAAGGCACAGAAAAGTATAAAAAGCATCGTCAAAATAGTCCATCTGCCATCAGTGCTTCAATCTGAATTTTATGAAGCGACAAGAATACTTTTTGTACACAAAGAAAATAAAAATAACTACATTTATTCAACAATTCGTCTCCAATTCGAGAGAGAGAGAGAGCACTTCTATCAGCACGATTCCGCCTATCCCGTCTTCATAAACTTTAAGTTATTCGACAACGAATTGTGACTCCCGGGAAAAATGGGACATCTGGTCATCCAGTCCCTAACCCTTCAGGTGCTGGCTGCAAGATCGCTAGTTCGTGTTTTGGTAGCTTATCTGTCCACTGCTGCCATACTGAGACTAGATATACAAACGCCCCTCATCCAATGACAGAGACTCACATTTTAAAAGACAAGACAGTTAATTTAGCCTATAGGATGTATTTTGAATGTCCGGTAGTCCTCAAATAACATTTTAGTCCCGTCTCGTCTTGTTAACGAAGACGCGGCATACATTTCGGCATAGTTTTTAATCATCAGATATTAGTTTTAGCTCGTCAACGTCTCGTCTTAGTCACAGAGAAAAGGTTTGTTGACGATTATTTTTCGTCGTCGTCTTCGTTAACAAAATTAACACTGCTGTGTACAGCAGGTTTTTCCATTTAGAGGCCTTAGAAATTTGATATGATAGGTTTTATAGGGTTAATCGGTCATTAACAAACTGTATTAAAGTTGGAAATGTTTAAATAAATACAAACTTGTTTAAAAAAAATCTTTATCGTATTTCACATACCTTTGACCAAAAGCTGCATGCTTGGATTTTGATGTGCCTTTGTGATGTAGCAGACATACTTTCTGGCATCATTATATTGAAGGTTGTTGAGTTTGAGCGAGAAGTTTCCTTTCATGTACTCATTAGGGAAGGTTTCAGCTCTGTTCTTGTACGCCGGGTCCTGCTTCTCCACCGATCTTTTACCCTCAATTATGTCATAAACATTTTGGCTGCTATTATGTCTCCAATAAACTGTTACATCTTCATTTTTAAGGCCGTTGCCAATAGAAGAACAGGGCAAGAGAGCAGAGCCTCCAACTTTACCCTCAACAGTGACCTGCAGACATGCTGAAAATGAGAGACAATCCTTTGAAAATCATTAAAATAATACTAATACTGTCATAATCACAAGAATGGACGGAAGCAAAAATGCAAGTAAACTGTTTATTGAGGTGTAGAGAGAATAGTCCGGGATGGTGAGCTGCTGGTGACACAGGGACTAGATGGTCAGCGATGATGTCCGTGATGTGAAGTGAAGTAGGACGATAATCCGGGTGAAGACGAACTCAGTGAACCACGACACAGGAACGAGAACACGAACAGGACGGCCAGCGGGAACGAGGTCACACATGAAAAACATTGACAACGATCTGACAAAGAGAGGAAAATGAGGTGAGGCTTTATAGGTGAGTAAATGAGCTGCAGCTGGTGATGATGAATGAAATCAGCTGATCGCTGATTGCCGGAGTGAAGCGGCCACGCCCACTGCACACACACACACACACACAACAATACACGGGACGAGAAGGATCCCATGAATTTATGAACCGTGACAGTACCCCTCCTCCTAGGGAAGCCTCCTGGCGTCCCCAGACTCCCTTACCTGTTGATTGTAATCATCAATAAGGGAGTGATCCAGAATGTCTCTGGCAGGCACCCAACTTCTCTCCTCCGGACCGTAACCTTCCCAGTCCACCAAGTACTGGACTCCGCGTCCCCTCCGCCTTGCGTCCAGGATACGATTTACCGAATATGATGGTTCCCCGTCTACGAGACGCGGCGGTGGGGGAACCGGGACTGGCGGATTAATTCGAGAATAAAACACGGGCTTGATTTTGGACACATGAAACACGGGATGAATTCTCCTGTACACTGGAGGGAGTTTGAGGCGGACTGCCACCGGACTAATGATCTTGGTGACAGTAAACGGGCCGATAAATTTTGGAGCAAGCTTATTAGACACGGAGCGGAGAGGAATGTTCTTGGTAGAAAGCCACACTTTTTGACCAGCGACGTAAACGGGAGGCTTAGACCGGTGGCGATCGGCTTTGGCCTTGGTGCGCGCTCCCACTTGGAGTAGAGTCTCACGGGCTCTAGTCCAAGTGCGATGACACCTCTGGACGAAGGCGTGAGCGGAGGGGACTGCGACTTCGGATTCCAGACTAGGAAAAACTGGTGGCTGGTAACCTACGCTACACTCAAACGGAGATAGGCCCGTAGATGACACTGGTAACGAATTGTGGGCGTACTCCACCATAGACAGTTGCTGACTCCATGAGGAAGGATTCTTGGAGACCAGACATCGCAACGTTCTCTCCAGATCCTGATTGGCTCTCTCAGTTTGACCATTGCTCTGGGGATGAAACCCTGAGGACAGGCTAACAGTCGCCCCCAACAGTTTACAAAATTCTCGCCAAAATTTGGACACAAATTGGGGTCCTCTGTCAGAAACCACGTCTGTCGGGAGGCCATGTAAGCGAAAGACGTGGTTAACGACGGTCAACGCTGTCTCCTTGGCTGAGGGTAATTTGGGCAAGGGAATGAAATGGGCCGCCTTCGAGAACCGGTCCACCACGGTCAAAACTACCGTGTTACCCTGGGAGGGTGGGAGGGCGGTAACAAAATCTAGCGAAATGTGGGACCAGGGTCTCGAAGGGACTGGCAGCGGTTGAAGTAGCCCATCAGGGGGTCGATTGGAAGTCTTGCCAATGGCACAAACTGAGCAAGCCAACACAAAACTGTGAACGTCATGAGCCATACGTGGCCACCAGAATCGTTGCTTAACCAGAAACTTGGTGCGGCTAACTCCAGGATGACAAGCCACGTTGGAACAATGCCCCCACTGAATAACGTCCGATCTTAATCCCTCCGGCACAAACAACCGATTCGGTGGGCACTCGACCGGAGGCGTTACCCCTTCTAAGGCCGTCTTGACCTTCGATTCGACCTCCCATACGAGTGTGGAGACAAATAGATTCTCGGGTAAAATGCACTCGGGAGTAGACGGGCGCTCGGAACGGTCAAAAATACGCGACAAAGAATCAGGCTTGATGTTCTTGGAGCCTGGGCGGTACGAGAGAGTAAAGTCAAAACGTCCGAAAAAAAGTGCCCACCGAGCCTGCCTGGAGTTCAATCTTTTAGCAGTCTTAATGTATTCCAGATTCTTGTGGTCGGTCCAGACGATAAAAGGTACCCCTGAACCTTCTAACCAGTGGCGCCATTCCTCCAACGCTAACTTGACTGCCAACAACTCTCTGTTACCAATGTCATAATTGCGTTCGGCCGGGGACAAACGGTGGGACAAAAACGCGCAAGGGTGCACTCTGTCGTCTGTGGGAGAACGCTGGGATATCACTGCACCTACCCCCACCTCTGACGCATCGACCTCCACCACGAACTGACGTGATGGATCAGGGGTAATCAAGATGGGAGCCGAAACGAAGCGGCTCTTGAGTTTGGCAAACGCAGCTTCAGCTGCGTCTGACCACCTGAACGTCGTTCTGGGGGAAGTCAAGGCGGTCAGAGGCGAGGCTAGTTGGCTGAAGTTACGAATAAACCGTCTGTAGAAATTGGCGAACCCCAGAAACCGCTGTAGGGCCTTACGGGAATCTGGACTTGGCCATTCTACTACAGCCTTAACCTTCTCAGGATCCATGCGTATTCCCTCAGCCGACACAATGTAACCTAGGAAGGGAACAGACTGTGCATGAAAATCGCATTTCTCCGCCTTGACAAAAAGTCCATTCTCTAGCAACCTCTGAAGCACTCGCCGGACGTGCTGCACGTGTTCCTGGAGAGAAGATGAAAAAATCAATATGTCATCCAGGTAGACATATATGAACTGGTCGACCATATCTCGCAGCACGTCGTTGACGAGTGCTTGGAAGACCGCTGGGGAGTTGGACAGCCCGAAGGGCATGACCAAGTATTCAAAGTGCCCCCTAGGGGTATTAAAAGCGGTCTTCCACTCATCCCCCTTCCTGATGCGGACCAAATGATAAGCATTACGTAAGTCCAATTTAGTGAAGATAGTAGCTCCCTGCAACCTCTCGAAGGCTGAAGACATCAACGGCAAAGGATAAGTATTCTTTACCGTGATGCTGTTCAACCCTCGGTAATCAATACAAGGTCGCAGAGATCCATCCTTCTTCCCCACAAAAAAGAACCCCGCCCCCGCTGGAGAAGAGGAAGGGCGGATGAACCCCGTTGCTAAAGAATCAGAAATATATTTCTCCATGGCCCCCCTTTCTGGAACAGAAAGCGAATATAATTTGCCTTTAGGCGGAGTCGTACCTGGTAGTAAATCTATTGCACAGTCATAGGGACGGTGCGGAGGAAGAGACGCAGCCCGAGACTTACTGAACACCTCCTTCAGGTCCTGGTACTCCGCAGGCACGTTAGATAAATCCACAGGCTCCTCCTGAAACACAGAGACAGAAACAGACGAACAGGCAGAGACAAGACAGGACTCATGACATTTAGTGCTCCACTCCACTACTGTTCGTTGTTGCCAGTCTATCTTGGGGTTATGGGTGATGAGCCAGGGGTGTCCTAGAACAATGGGTGTGAGGGAGGAATCCAGTATGTGAAAGGAAAGGGTCTCGATGTGGTTGCCTGATGTGACAAGCGTGATGGGTCCGGTGGTGAGTGTTATGTTGGGTAAGTCTTGGCCGTTGAGTGCACGAACCTTGATCTTGTGGGTGAGTGGAAAGAGGGGAACTTGAAACTTGTGTGCAAATGAATAGTCCATGAAGTTACCTTCGGCCCCAGAGTCCACCAGTGCTTGACAATCGTGCTCGTTGGCTGACCATCTTAGTCTTACTGGGAGGAGCGTAGATGTAGATGAGGTCTTCTCGGCGGAGGTCCTACCCGACAGTAGCCTCATGCTTACTGCCGGGCCTGCCCTTTTGCTGGGCAGTTGAAGGCGAAATGTCCCAACACTCCACAGTATAGGCAGAGCCCCTGGGACCTCCGCCTCTCCTTCTCCTCCCGAGTAAGCCGAGCTCGCCCAACCTGCATGGGCTCGTGATCGTAGACGGGACTGGCCGCATCCCCGCCGCTGGACCGTTGACTTGTGGCTCCTCCTGTCCCTCGACTGGGCAGCATCCGTCGCTCGATCCGAGATAGCCGTGCGTCTACTCGAAGGGCCAGTTCAATGAGTCCGTCGAGGGACGTGGGCAGGTCCAGGGCGTAGATCTCCCTCTGGATGCGGTCAGCCAGCCCATGCAGGAACATGTCCCACTGCGCCTCCTCGTTCCATTGACACTCTACAGCTAGAGTCCGGAATTCAATAGAGTAGTCGGAAACTGATCTCTCCCCCTGCTTCAGTTCCGCTAGTATGCGGGCTGCTTCTCTCCCAGAGCTGGCACGGTCGAAGACCCTCTTTATCTCATCCGAGAGTGTCTGGAACGAGGTGCAGCAGCGATCTTGTCTCTCCCACACCGCCGTCCCCCATAACGCAGCTTTCCCAGTCAGAAGCGTGAGCACAAATGCGACCTTGGCAGACTCGCTGGCGAACGTCCTAGGTTGCAGGGAGAAATGCATCGCGCAGCGAGTTAAAAACGCTCTGCAAAAATTGGGCTCACCTGCATAAGACTCTGGTACAGGAAGGCGGGGCTCTGACTGGGAAGCATAGTCCGGTGGATGAAGAGGAACGGCTGGTGTGGGCGGCGCAGCGGAACCTCGCAGAAGTTGAAGTTGCTGGGTGAGCTCAGACACCTGTGTCACCAGGGCTTGAACTGCTCTGGCTGTGTCGTTGAGATTCCTTTCTTGATGGTCCATACGTTGCATGCTGGAGTTGATGAATGTTTCTAAGGATGACGGATTACCTGCTGCTTCCTTAGCTTGGTCAGATCGTTCTGTCATAATCACAAGAATGGACGGAAGCAAAAATGCAAGTAAACTGTTTATTGAGGTGTAGAGAGAATAGTCCGGGATGGTGAGCTGCTGGTGACACAGGGACTAGATGGTCAGCGATGATGTCCGTGATGTGAAGTGAAGTAGGACGATAATCCGGGTGAAGACGAACTCAGTGAACCACGACACAGGAACGAGAACACGAACAGGACGGCCAGCGGGAACGAGGTCACACATGAAAAACATTGACAACGATCTGACAAAGAGAGGAAAATGAGGTGAGGCTTTATAGGTGAGTAAATGAGCTGCAGCTGGTGATGATGAATGAAATCAGCTGATCGCTGATTGCCGGAGTGAAGCGGCCACGCCCACTGCACACACACACACACACACAACAATACACGGGACGAGAAGGATCCCATGAATTTATGAACCGTGACAAATACAAATTTCTGATACTGATAAAAATATTTGTACACACATCCAATGGAAATGGCTACACTTACCTTTGTTTAACAATACTGCAAACACGCAGATACAGAAGCAACAGCACCTGTAAAAACACATGTTTGTTATATCTACAGCAGAAACAACAAAAAATTACTAAAATTACAAAAGTGTCTATTTGCATCAGGTATACACAGCACTGGCCACGGTCTCCGCTATATGCATCCCATAAGTACGGTCAAGTCTGTACTGGAGGATATAGATTCTTCTTGACGGTTTTCTTGTTTTCCATGATGCAGCCAGGGTACGTCAAGTTATTGATTTGCTATCCAGAATAATCGATTCTGCTGAGCTGTTAAACTGCAATACAGTGCAGTGACACTGCAAAAACTCTACTGCATTTAAAAACAACGTTTCAGCTAGGCATGGGACGATAACTGTTTTCAAGGTGGTTTGGAAAATTCAAGGTTTCAGAACCACTAAAATTTTCCGTTATACCGTTCCTGCGGTATGCTCAGTTTTTTACGTGTCGTCAAAAGCCCTATTCTATGGAAGCCCGTTCCCGCCACCTTAAGAAAAAATATAATTCTGTAAGTCATAATAATGAGATACTTTCTCATAATAATGACTTAAAGTTTCTCATAATAATGACTTAGTTTCTCATAATAATGACTTAGTTTCTCATAATAATGATTTAGTTTCTCATAATAATGAGATACTTTCTCATAATAATGACTTAGTTTCTCATAATAATGACTTAGTTTCTCGTAATAATGAGACTAATAAAAGACTCCTCTACGCATGCGCAATGCAAGAGTGACGGCACGCTAGCGACATCTGCTGGTCAAAGCCAAGCAGGAACACCGCAAACATTGATTGTTCTGTAATCTAAAACTGTATAATCTATCTTTAAATGACGATTTCAGATATATTATCTGCATGTAGTCTTTTGATAATTTGTAGCACATACCAGCCAAGTTACTCTGCCAGACAATGAAGCTCATGGCTTCAGATATAGAGGAATATATTCCAACAAAAATCACACGCATTTTATGAAGACATGAAAGCCATTACACATATAAACTTAACGAATAGATGTTCATTTCGATGATTTGTTAGTTTTTATTAGCTGTCACTTTCATGCATCATATGCATAAGCCCACAATGTTTATACAGTAGCCCAATCTCATCTCGCTAGCACAAAGCGTAGTTGTTCGTTACCACGGCAACCGCTTGGTCTTCAGCATCCCACACCACTTCTTACAGGACATGTGAATGTGAAAAATGCTTAATGTGGCTTAAAGTACAATGACTAATTCAGGATACAGTACTATTGATCATTCATACAGGCAAGCATAAGAACCCAGAATTTGAACACAACACCCAAACTTGCATGTTAAGCGTTTTCCTTTAGAAAACCGTTATAGAAAATGCTGCATAAGCGTTGATGTTTTGCGTTGAATTCATATTTTGGGTCCACCTGAATGCCTGTGTATACAGTATGCATGTCATTAAGTTGTGTACTGAATTTGGTAAAATAAATAAATGTGGAAATAAATATATGTGGAAATAAATACGTAAATAAATACATAAATGTGACAATAAATAAAAGTTGAAATAAATAAATGTGGATTTTTTTTTTTGCTATTTTACATTTCTTGGTCTTCTTTGTCGCATCTTCCTCTTTATGATGTGCCAAATGTTTTCTATGGGTGAAAGATCTGGACTGCAGGCTGGCCATTTCAGTACCTGGATCCTTCTTCTACGCAGCCATGATGTTGTAATTGATGCAGTATGTGGTCTGGCATTGTCATGTTGGAAAATGCAAGGTCTTCCCTGAAAGAGATGAGGTCTGGATGGGAGCATGTGTTGTTCTAGAACTTGGATATACCTTTCAGCATTGATGGTGCCTTTCCAGATGTGTAAGCTGCCCATGCCACACGCACTCATGCAACCCCATACCATCAGAGATGCAGGCTTCTGAACTGAGCGCTGATAACAACTTGGGTTGTCCTTGTCCTCTTTAGTCCGGATGACATGGCATCCCAGTTTTCCAAAAAGAACTTCAAATTTTGATTTGTCTGACCACAGAACAGTTTTCCACTTTGCCACAGTCCATTTTAAATGAGCCTTGGCCCAGAGAAAATGCCTGCGCTTCTGGATCATGTTTAGATATGGCTTCTTTTTTGACCTATAGAGTTTTAGCCGGCAACGGCGAATGGCAAGGTGGATTGTGTTCACCAACAATGTTTTCTGGAAGTATTCCTGAGCCCATGTTGTGATTTCCATTACAGTAGCATTCCTGTATGTGATGCAGTGCCGTCTAAGGGCCCGAAGATCACGGGCATCCAGTATGGTTTTCCGGCCTTGACCCTTACGCACAGAGATTGTTCCAGATTCTCTGAATCTTTGGATGATATTATGCACTGTAGATGATGATAACTTCAAACTCTTTGCAATTTTTCTCTGAGAAACTCCTTTCTGATATTGCTCCACTATTTTTCGCCACAGCATTGGGGGAATTGGTGATCCACTTCCCATCTTGACTTCTGAGAGACACTGCCACTCTGAGAGGCTCTTTTTATACCCAATCATGTTGCCAATTGACCTAATAAGTTGCAAATTGGTCCTCCAGCTGTTCCTTATATGTACATTTAACTTTTCCGGCCTCTTATTGCTACCTGTCCCAACTTTTTTGGAATGTGTAGCTCTCATGAAATCCAAAATGAGCCAATATTTGGCATGACATTTCAAAATGTCTCACTTTCAACATTTGATATGTTATCTATATTCTATTGTGAATAAAATATAAGTTTATGAGATTTGTAAATTATTGCATTCCTTTTTTATTCACAATTTGTACAGTGTCCCAACTTTTTTGGAATCGGGTTTGTAAATAATCAAATAATAAATAGGATCCCTGTTAAAAAAACAATAGAAGCCCAATAGAAACATCACAGAAATTCCAATGGTTTCCATTAAAATGCCATTATGAACCATTAGCTTTTTCAAGTAAAACCATTACAAAATTCCCTTTTGTAGTGTGTTTTGGGAATTTTCCCAATAGGATTTAACATTCCACCAATAGCATCCATCACATACCAGTAGACACCATTATAGTTTCCATTAAAAGCAATACAATTCCCATTATAACCATTAAATCCATTACATTTTCTATTGTGTTTTGGGCAGGGTTCTATTGTTTTTTTCAGCAGGGTTATATATTACAAAATATGCTTGGAATAATAAGAATACATTTTATATAATAATAAGTATTTTAAAATACATTTTACACAATAATAAGAATACATTTATAAATAAAATAAATTTTATTTACAGCAGAATATCATGTGACTGGCCACGTGAGCAGCACGATCCCGGGTTCGTAGGATCAAAGAACTTGCTCCTCCACTGTGAATAAATCACCATCCGAAACCATGAGTTTTATCACTGAGGTGATATGTAAATTTATTTTTACAGACGTCCATATGAGAAACAATTACCGTCCGAATCGGGCTAAATACGGAAACTCAGTTGTGAGCAGTGAAGTATGGAATGCCAATTCTGCCATAATTAGAAATAAATAAATAAATGTACAAAGAAATGTAAAATAGCAAAAAAAAAAATCCACATTTATTTATTTCAACTTTTATTTATTTTCACATTTATGTATTTATTTACGTATTTATTTCCACATATATTTATTTCCACATTTATTTATTTTCACATTTATTTATTTATACATTTATTTATTTATACATTTCTTTGTCCGTAGGGTAATGAGAAGGGTGTGTTTTGCCTCAGGAATAGCAATCAAGCCAGAGTAGGCAAGGGGTTAGCTTTGAGGCCACAGTGACACCTTGTGGTGCCCAAACAAAATACAAGAAGTGTAGCCTACATGACGTGCCTGTTCATAGTGCGGGATGAATGACTTAGATGAGCAATATGGCCAAAATCTTATATCACGGGTCAGTGGCGTAACTACTGACAGTGCAGCCGCACGAAGTGACTATGTTAATATAAATATAAATATTAATAATACAATGTAATTAGTGCCAAGATTCTTCACAACAGTGAATAAATACATACATTTCCATGTAACACTTTTGTGATTTGATAGTCTAGTAGTAGAACTTTTGCCAAGCGTTTCTGAGGTTCTGGGTTCTAATCCACCCTCATATAGATTTTTTTTTTCTCATTAAAACCAAAAGTGTTCATCAGTGATTGTGTATCAAGAGCTGGGACACGTTTGTGTGCATTTTGTTTTGTGCTCCATAGACTGTGTGAACATTGCCGCAACAAGCACTCGCCGTGATTTAAAAAACAACACATTCCAGCGATAGATCGCCTGCTATTTAACACACAACAACGCATTTCTTAGAAAATGGAGATGTTTCTTTCTTTTAGGTACATCCGTGCGGCACCGCGAGATGTTGCAAAAAGTGTGGGGACACGTCCCACCTGCAAATTGCGCCTATTCAATAGGCTAGTACTTTGAGGAAACTATTAAAAATATTCCACAGAATGAATAGTCTTGTTTTATTTGTTAAATGTCATTTCCATATACATATGATAAATTGATAATTATTCATTGAGTTTCAGTTAATCTTTGAGACAGAGTCTCGCAGAGATGGCTGAAAGCGCACCCTGTTTATTATTAATTTTATTTTTATTTTACGAAAGCACAAGGTTTCATTTTTATTGTGAGTGTACACAAATAAAAGTAGATCATTTATAGTTTATAATGATGTCTTGCACTAATCTATATGGCCAAAAATGAAGGGGTAGGCTATTTTAAGTTTATTTACGCGCCAGTGCGTTCGTAGGCCAGATAGGCCTATTTACTGTATGTTTAGGCTCATGAGATGCACAATATGTCGGGAGACCTGGATTTTGACATGATTTTGACCACTTCATTGAGTTTTGTTGTGTAGAAAGCCTTTCTTTGAAGTGAATTTCGTATTGTATAAATTGTATCTTTATTTTAATCAGTGTTTCATCAACCAATTGTCTGGATTTAATAAATAGAAAGAAAACCAAGAATGTCGGCTGTGGAATGGATTGTAACAAACGAACCCACCATGTTTCCATGGCCTTTGCGTAAGGCTGAAACAATATGTCGTTATTCTGTTTTTAATACATTTCTTGAATACATGTGTTAATTAGGCCTACTTAATTAATTGATAAGATATTGATTTTAGTGTGGTCTAAATTAAGTAGATTAGACACAAATTTGCTTATGGGTTCCCTTCTAGACAAGAGTGCTGTGTGTTTGTGCTTCATAACCGTACAGCTCAGGGGGCCCGTCGTAATAGCCTGCACTGGGGCCCGTCATACGCCACTGTCACGGGTCAAGTCATTTAATATCACCCTAACTTTAAGTATACTGTGTGACATGGATACATATGCTCTTTATTCTGGACATGGCTGTAAAACATCGTCCGGTCAGGATTTCTGAGATGTCTTGGGCAGCATTTCCCAAAAGCATTGTAAACTTAAGTTGATTGTAAAAACGATCGCACAAATACTATTACACTTGCAGACCATATCCCAAAACCGTCGTAATTTAAGTAGTACTTGCAAATCTTCGTAGATCTACGAGTGCTCTGGAGTAATAATTAAAAAGGGCAGAAAACAAAAAATAGAAATACACATCTAAATTAAATGACTGAACAAAAACAAAACAGAAAACCTTAGGAAATATGCTTCGAAGGCTGGGAAAAATAGGGAGAAACTCAAAAAAAATCTGTCAATGACTTGCTGACATGCATGAAAACTAGCCATGTATTTGACCCAGAAATAACGTCTCTACAGATATTATATACTATAGTATAATATTAATCTATAAGTCTAATATTATTAATGTACTATATATACAGTATATATATAGCAAAGTCCACTAAAGGAGGTAGAGCTTTTTCATATTTGGCTCCCAAACTCTGGAATAGCCTTCCTGATAACGTTCGGGGTTCATACACACTCTCTCTGTTTAAATCTAGATTAAAGACACATCTCTTTAATCAAGCATTCACATAATGCGTTCATATAATGCATCTCATAATCTTGTACTGCAGTTATATCTGATCAAAACGCACATTATTATTCTTTAGCTTGGGTTGAACAAATAATTTTTGCTTGAATGGAACAACAGCTACGCTAATTATGTCTCTTTGTTTCTCTGTTTCTGCCACAGGATTAACATCCCGTGGTAACTAGGAGTTACACAAGCTTCAGTCTGGATCCAGCCCTTAAATGATCTGAGATGACCAAACACCTGAGAAGAGATGATGCCGACCCCTCGGAGGACCTCAGAGGATGCCAACCTCTGATCCCCCAACAACATGCAGAATTAACAAATTTTGCCATAGTTTCAAGTTTCAAGTTTATTTGTCACATACACGACTATACAGAGATTGTATAACCAGCAGTGAAATGAGAGTTGGGTCCGCTCCATGGACAGTGCAAATATTGAAAAATACAACACAAGGGAAGTATACATAAAATAAAATGAATAAAGAATAAGATATAAGAATAAAATATAAAATATAAAAGACTGTGCATGACAGTATGCTGTAGAATTAAATGTAGAATTAAATGCTGTAGGATGCGTTGCATTCAAATCAAATAGAAGGTGTTTAATTCTTCGGCCAGCGACGGATCTGCTCTCACCTCCGCGGAGGATTTGTTTCCAAAGGCAGAGATGGTCCTTAGTCCCTGCCACATGCGTCGAGAGTCATTGAGCTGAAAATGAGACTCAATTCTCTCTTTGTAGCGATGTTTGGCGGCACTTACATCCCCAGCGATGATAAAGGCAGCGTCAGGATGTTTGTTAATGTAGCCGCTGATCACGTCGTGAAGTTTAGACAAAGCCAAGCCGGTGTCTGCCTGAGGTGGAATATAAACGGCAGTAGCGATGACCGCGGAGAACTCGCGGGGTAAATAGAATGGGCGGCAGATAATGGAGAGATGTTCCAGATGAGGCGAGCAGGATCGCGACAGAGAGGAGATATTCCTGGGGTCACACAATTTCTTGTTAGTCATGAAACACACTCCTCCACCTTTGGATTTACCAGCCTCCGCTGTTCTGTCCATCCGTAAAACAGAGAAGTTGTCAGACGGCGTTACAGCGGTGTCCGGGACCGAGGGCGTGAGCCATGTTTCAGACAAACAGATGATGTTACAGTCCCTTATGTCCCGTTGGAAACTTATCCTGGCTCTAAGATCGTCCATCTTATTCTCCAAGGATTGGACATTAGCAAGCAAAATGCTCGGTAAAGGAGGACTGTGAGCCTTTTTCCTCAATCTGTTTCGAATCCCAGTGCTATTTCCACGGTGTTTTTTGTTCCGTCTCCTGTGTCCTTTGTTCTCCGCGTTCCGAAGAATCTCAAGAGGCCACGATGGATTCGGATTCGGTGATAAAGTGTCCTGAACCAGGTTAGTGAAGTGGTTTCCAATGTCCAAGAGTGTACTTTTGTCGTAGGTGATCAGTGCCGACGTTATGTGCGTAAAAATAGAAATCAAAAGTAAGTAAAAAAGTAAATAAAAGCATAGTCTTAGCGGAGCGACCCGGACGGCGGCCGAGCATAGCAGCGCCATCTTGGACCATAAGTTAATATATTAAGTTTCTACAATGTATAAATATATTGTAGAAACTTAATTTCCTGTTAAGCGCTTTGCAACGATTGTATCGTAAAAAGCGCTATACAAATAAACTTGAATTGAAAAAATTGAATTGAATATATAATATATATTATATAATATTATTATATATAGTAGATTAATATTTATAACTATTATATTATATTATATTATATTATATTATATTATATCCGAGCTGTCTGGAACGTAGAATTGGGTTAACATTTCAATAAACGAGCGTGTACTACAATTACGAGATTCTATAAATTGACATTTCAGCACTAGACAAACGGATAGCGACTTCTAAGTAGCAATTAAAGCAGGGCTACATGTGATTGTGTTAAAGAGATCCCTGGGTATTAAGGCTTATATGGCTTAATATAACGTAAATGATGTCTCTTACTGAAATATGTAGAAGAAAACCCATCAAAGATTTATGTTATTTAAAAAAATCACATCATTTTATACATATTTTGAACTATGGGGGCGCCATTATTCTGATGACGTCAAATGGTTGCACTCGGTGAGCTACTAGCGCTACCTGTTGCTATTTTTACCACAATACATCTCGGAATAGACAACTGGGAAAATAAAATACTGATATGATCATGCTTTCAATTTGGAACTAGCCACGGCTAGACAGACCTTCTTCTCAAACCTTATAAACAGTAACTTAAACAACACCCGCACTCTTTTTGCTACTGTTGAGAGACTGACAAACTCCCCAAGTCAGATTCCAAGTGAAATGCTCTCTGACAGCAAATGCAATGAGTTTGCTTCCTTCTTTTCAGAGAAGATCAGTAATATCAGAAAGGAGATTGGCACATCTTCCTGTAATACAGAGGTCACACAGATTCGACAGCAATCTCAAAAAGAAGTGACTATGTCTGTTTTTAAAACAATTGATAGCAAAATTTTGGAAGAAATAGTACAGCATCTTAAATCGTCAACCTGCTATCTTGACACACTTCCCACATCTTTTTTCAAAAGTGTGCTTAACTGTTTAGAAGCAGATCTCTTAGAAGTGGTGAACACCTCACTTCTTTCTGGGACTTTTCCAAACTCCCTGAAAACTGCAGTTGTTAAACCCCTTCTGAAAAAGCGCAATCTTGATAACACCATGTTGAGCAACTATAGACCAATATCAAATCTTCCTTTCATAGGTAAGATTATTGAAAAGGTAGTTTTTAATCAGCTGAACAACTACTTAACCTCAAATGGATACTTGGATAATTTTCAATCTGGTTTCCGCATGCATCACAGCACTAATTCTGATTCTGGCAAAATATCAGTGCTGGTACTACTAGATCTTAGTGCTGTGTTTGACACTGTCGATCATAGCATACTTCTAGAGAGACTTAAAAACTGGGTCGGGCTTTCTGGGATGGCACTCAAATGGTTCAGGTCATACTTAGAAGGGAGAGGTTATTATGTGAGTATAGGAGAGCATAAGTCTAAGTGGACGTCCATGACATGCGGAGTCCCACAAGGCTCAATTCTTGCACCGCTCTTGTTTAGCCTGTATATGCTCCCACTAAGTCAGATAATGAGGAAGAACCAAATTGCCTATCACAGCTATGCTGATGATACCCAGATCTACCTAGCCTTATCTCCAAATGATTATAGCCCCATTGACTCCCTCTGCCAATGCATTGATGAAATTAACAGTTGGATGTGCCAAAACTTTCTTCAGTTAAACAAGGAGAAAACTGAAGTCAT
The DNA here is from genome assembly GCA_023376895.1 of Aspiorhynchus laticeps. Taxonomy (NCBI): domain Eukaryota; kingdom Metazoa; phylum Chordata; class Actinopteri; order Cypriniformes; family Cyprinidae; genus Aspiorhynchus; species Aspiorhynchus laticeps. The sequence continues at coordinate 1,636,031 of JALXFT010002236.1, read as the reverse complement.
TGCATTTGGAAACAAAGATGAAGTTCTCAAGGTGAATGCATACCTTGACTCTAGGGGTCAAACAACTAAATATCAAGTCAGAAATCTTGGGGTGATTCTGGAGACAGACCTTAGTTTTAGTAGTCATGTCAAAGCAGTAACTAAATCAGCATACTATCATCTCAAAAACATTGCAATAATTAGATGTTTTGTTTCCAGTCAAGACTTGGAGAAACTTGTTCATGCCTTTATCACCAGCAGGGTGGATTATTGTAATGGTCTCCTCACCGGCCTTCCAAAGAAGACCATTAGACAGCTGCAGCTCATCCAGAATGCTGCTGCCAGGATTCTGACTAGAACCAGAAAATCTGAGCATATCACACCAGTCCTCAGGTCCTTACACTGGCTTCCAGTTACATTTAGGATTGATTTTAAAGTACTTTTACTCGTCTCAAAACTCATCTATTTAGCTGTGCATTTGTTGAATGAGCACTGTGCTACGTCCGAACTGACTGCATTGTATTTTATGTATAATCCTTTTCTATTTAACTGTTTTAAATTTCATTTTAAATCAATTTCTATATCATTTTAAAATGTTTTATTATTTTTAATTCCTTGTTTTTATTGTTGTGAATGATTATTTCACTTTCTTTTATGTAAAGCACTTTGAATTACCACTGTGTATGAAATGTGCTATATAAATAAATTTGCCTTGCCTTGCCTTGCCTATGATGAGCACAGCTACTGAAAGAGCTTACAGGTGGAGATGGATATTTAGCATAGGTTTAAACCAAATACTGTACCATCGATTTCTCCCCACAAGGAGTGTTAACGCACCGGATCTCGAGGGAAATCCACACTGAGATGATTAGCATCGGCATGTTTACATCCTAACAGATGGCATCTAGTGTTTCTAGTCTCAGCCGTTTGTGAGCTCTTTCAGTAGCTGTGGTCTACTAAAAGACTCAAAGCCATCAGGGCTAAAGTGGAAAGAACAAAGAAGCGGGTTTTTAAGAAGTTTTATTCATCCACAGGCATCTTCCCATGCTCTTCTCCTCCTATTATCGCTAGGAATGCAGTCTTACATTGCTATTCTTGTTGCCCTTTGACTGAAAATGACAACCAAAAACCACACAATGTGGTATCGTATCAGTATTTTATTTTCTGAGTTGTGTATTCTGAGTTGTGTTGCATTAAAAAGCCAAAGACTATAGAAATAAGCACCAGTAGCTCACCGAGTGCAACCATTTGACATCATCGACGCAGAATGCACATAAAATAATGGCGCCTCCCATAGTCCAAAAACGATGGAAATTTTTTTAAATAACATACATTTTCATGGGTTTTCTACTACATATTTAAATAAGAGACATCATTTACGTTATATTAAGCTATACTTGTCTTAATACCCGGGGATCCCTTTAAGTGAATTTTTGGGAAACGCATTTGAAACAATAACGAACATTCGTTAAATGACTCGTAGAAAACGCTCTTAAGTGCAAAGATCAATTGTTATCGAGAAACGCAGCCCAGCTCAGAACACGATCGAGTCGATGCAAGCCATAGGGTAGATCAATGTATTTGAAACGCGACTACAAATTCCCTTCACAGTCATTTTTCCTACTTTTACATGCACAAAAGGTTACAAACGCTTCAAATACAATGCATATTTCAAAGAAGAACGAGGCATCAGTTACTGTGGAAGATTTGTTGCGTCGTTGCGTGTGGACAGTCACAGCATCAACTGATTATAATGGGTTAGGTGTAGACACGGCCTTAGATACAATAAAGGCCGCGGAAACATGGTGGGTTCATTTGTTACAATCCATTCCACATCCGACATTTTTGGTTTTCTTCCTATTTATTAAATCCAGTCAATTGATTGATGAAACATTGATTAAAATTAAGATACAATTTATACAAAATGAAAAGAAAGGCTTTCTACAAAACAAAACTCAATGAAGTGGTCAAAATCATGTCTGACCCACTCCATGTCTCCCGACATATTGTGCATCTTATGAGTCTATCTTGGCCATGCTGTTCACTTTTCATAATCAACATAGATGATATATATATTATTGCCTAATATTGAATCATAAATATGTCTACGAACGCACTGGCGCATTCTGATGGATTTTTTTGCTCATGACAGTGGAAACAACTTAAAATAGCCTACTCCTTAATTTTTGGCCATACAGATTAGTGCAAGACATCATTATAAACTATAAATGGTCTAATTTTATTTGTGTACACTCACAATAAAAATAAAACCTTGTGCCTTCGTAAAATAAAATTAATAATAAACAGGGTGCGCTTTCAACCGTCTCTGCGAGACTCTGTCTCAAAGATGAACTGAAACTCAACAAATAATTATTGTCTCTATGAATCTAGGCAATAATTACATTGTATTATTAATATTTATATTTATATTAACATAGTCAACGGCTGCACTGTCACTAGTTATGCCACTGACCCGTGATATAAGATTTTGGCCATATTGCTCATCTAAGTCATTCATCCCACACTATCAATAGGCACGTCATGTAGGCTACACTTCTTGTATTTCGTTTGGGCACCACAAGGTGTTACTGTGGCCTCAAAGCTAACCCCTCGCCTACTCTGGCTCGATTGCTATTCCTGAGGCAAAACACGCCCTCCTCATTACCCTACGGACAAAGAAATGTAGAAATAAATAAATGTAGAAATAAATAAATGTGAAAATAAATAAATGTGGAAATAAATAAATGTGGAAATAAATACGTAAATAAATACATAAATGTGAAAATAAATACAAGTTGAAATAAATAAATGAGGAAAAAAAAAAATAAATACATAAATAAGGAAATAAAATTATAAATAATTATTTATTTTAGTTTTTTTTCTTTGTACATTTATTTATATATTTATTTATTTATATTTGCTTTTTTACATTTCTTTGTACATTTCTTTGTACTTTGTGTTCCTGTGGCTCAGTGGTAGAGCATTGCGTTGGCAGCGCAAAAGGTTGTGGGTTCAATTCCCAGGGAACACACATACTGATAAAAAAAAAAAAAAAATGATAGCCTGAATGCACTGTAAGTCGCTTTGGATAAAAGCGTCTGCTAAATGCATAAATGTAAATGTAAATTTCTTTCTTTCTTTATTTCTAAGTATGGCAGGTTTGGCATTCTATAGTGAAGAGCGTAACGGGTCATACCTCCTCCGGTTGGTGCAAGCAGTGGTGCGGTAAAATTGGTTTTATGTTGGACATTTGTTAGACATTCGATCTTTTTTTAAGCATTAATTTAAATGTAATCACATAAAAGTCATGGATCGTGCTGTATCTTATTCAGATTACATTTAAAAGAATAATATCAAAATTAATAATAATATAATTCGACAATGTAATTGTTTTAAGCATCAGAAGTGAAAAAGTCCTCACAATGATCCCCACCTAGGCATGTTAAGTTAGGGAGTGTATCAAAAGTGCAAAATCCAAAATAAACTTAGTTAAATATGTGCATTATCCACAAAAAAACTAAAACCGTGATACTTTTACATGTGTAGTTTATGTTTGCATATAGATTAAGTACAGATTAAGACAATGTTTTACTTTTATATGATTAGTATATCTGTTATAAATAAGTAAACTGAATCTCTTAATGTAATAAATCTATTTAACTTTGTGGTATTTATACATACATGCAGCATGTAGTACACAACTTAGATTAAAAACAAAAAAGAATTGTGCATTTGTTATGAATTTTTGAAATATTCAAATCTATATAACTTTCTGGTCATGTGTCCCAATGATGTCACACCAGATGTAATATCTTCACACACACCTGACAGACATCATACATGACTTGGATTTTGGAAATATGATTTTGTGTATTTTTGAAATTTTCAAATTTATATAACTTCCTGGTCATGTGACCCGATGATGTCACACCAGATGTAATTGACGCGTTCAACTTTAAGCAGCGCTGCACAGAATGGTCAGTGTATGACATCAAAGTACCGCGAGACACTAGTGTAGCCAGAAATGTTAAAGTGGGTGGGTCTACATAAAACTGGGTGGGCCAATAGTGTAGCATATGAAAACTACGTCAAATTCCCAACAAAAAATACAGCACCAAGGTTCATTACACAGTATTTCTAAAGCATGCATTAACATTAGTAATTTGTTATATTAATGTTCATTTCAAAATTTAGGACATTATTAAAATTCAAAGTTGTATCTGTTAACATTTGCCTGAGCTGGTTAACTAAGATGAATAAACACAGTAACAAATGTATTGCTAATGTTAGTTAATGCATTAACTAACGTTAACTAAAGGAAGTTTATTGTAAAACATTACCTCAGTGTGAAACAACGGGGCTTCGCTGATGATTCATAATCAAACGTCTTGCTCAACTCGGCTATTTTAAAATTTACTTCACAAACGCGCGCATTTTACTATTATATCCTTACGCCGTAAACATAACGTTGTGGGTGGGACTAACAGAAACGGACGATTCATCATCATTTTGACAAACGTGATGCACCTATAGGAAGAGGGAAAACTAAGAAACGACCAGTAATTGACCATGAAAACAAGCGTTTAATATTTTTTCATAAATATATAAAATTACAGTGAAATAAGACATTTATTAGCATTGTTTAATAAATTACATCCATTTGGAAAATTCTCATTGGGTGGGCCACAGATAAAAGTGGGTAGCTACGCGACTGCCGCGAGAGCCATTCGAAAGCATAAGATCCATATGCTCTCTTATTGCTCTCGCAGTACTTTGATGTCATACACTGACCATTCTGTGCAGCGCCGCTTAAAGTCGAACACACCTATTATCTTCACACACACCTGACACACATCATACATGACTTGGATTTTAGGAATATGATTTTGTGTATTTTTAATGAATTTTTGAAATATTCAAATCTAGGCTATATAACGTCCTGGTCACGTAACCTCATGTTGCCACACCCACTGTATTATATTCACACATCGTACATTCATATATTTTTTTCTTTTGAAAATATAATTGTTGTTTTTAGACAATTATTTGAATGACTAAAAAAACTTTTCTCATACAAAAATATGAACATTGTGTGCCTACCAAACATGAATTTAAGTAGTACTATAGTAATTTTTTTAACTGTTGTGTAATGTTTAGTCCTTGTGTAATTTGGTGGGTCCAGGCTCAATGGCAATTTCTGAGAAATGCATAAAATAGGAACTATATATAGAAAATGTAGGAACAATCATAATTTGGCTATATGGTTTTTCTTTATTTTTAGAAGAGTGGAATGTATGCAGGAACAAAAGTAGGAGAATAAAATCAGGGGAACATGGTACCATTCATACTTGTCACTGTAAAAAAATATATATATTTATATATATATATATATATATATATATATATATATATATATATATATATATATATATATAAATCATTCACTCAGCTTACATTTTTGAGTTATCTTTTCGCACTGACTCAATTAAGTTGAAATTATGTTGAATATTAATTATGTACAACTTGACAAATTGAATGTTATTTGAACTTATAAAGTTTAGTTGGAATAACTTTGCAAGGTGAACTTACTTTTTTAAGTTTTCAGTACAAAAGTTCCCTATAAAAAAGCTTTTTTTTTTTGTTCACTCAACTTAACTTTTTGAGATACCAGTTTCCACTGACTTATTTAAGTTGATTTTACTTACAATATTAAATATGAAATCATTTCAATTGGACAGATTGCTATTTGAGCTTGCAAAGTATAATTGGAATAACTTTACGAAAATAAGGTGAATTTAATTTAAAGTTTTCAGTACCAAAGTTTACGTTCATTTAACATAAATATTTGAGTTATCATTTTGCACTGACAGTTAAGTTGCATTTACTTAAAATATTAAGTATTTTCAACTTGACAAATGTAGTTATTTGTAATTATAGTTTAACTGCCTGTCCTCTCACTCCGATATTGCGTATGCGCACTCAGACTGTGCTATCGCGATCTCTCCGTGCTTTAATAGTAGAAATTATTTCTCTTTGCTCCTAGATTAAACTTTGTCAAAATTTATCATTCAGAATAGATCCACGCCTGACCGATGAAAATGCTACAGGAAATTTTATTGACTGTAAGTGAAATGCAAAGTCTTTCAATATGAAAGATGGAACTTTAATTGCTTTACAGTGTAATTTTATGCTAGAAATGTTTCGGAATGGGATAATTGTATGATTTGTACATATAAATACCCCTGGAAAGTCCAATAGTTCACTTGCTTTCGTCCGGACCAAATAGAATGTTTTTGTTTTTTTTGGTTTGGTTTGGTGTGGTTCGCTTTCACACTGCCCTTTTTGCAAGTGATCCAGAAACAAAACCACACGTGTGCCAAGGTCATCCATTCATTGGACAGAAATTGTCAAGCAGGAAAACAGGAAGTGCAAAAACAGGCTAATCATGGAGATCTTTCATAGTGCAATTTTTATTATTTTACTAATTTGCTGTTATGAGATACTAATGCAATATGAAGAAACTTATGAGCATCAAATGAGACAATGTCATACGATGTAATTACGACTTGCCGAAAATAAAATCTTAAAGCATATCACAATGCTAGTTTAAACATTTAACCTAGATAAATGTGCGCTAGGCGCATATCCAATCGTTTATGCGGAGAGTGAAAGCTGAAGCACGCTTCAGGACATCAGTGGAAACAAATTAAGTACTCCGTAACGTTGCTCATAAAGTTAAGAGTAATATATCGTTCAGAACTGTAAAGGGTCTATTTTTATTTGTGTGCACTCACAATATCAAGAAAACGTGGTGCTTTTCTAAAATAAAGAAAACAAATAGGATGCGCTTGCTGTCCCAGTCTTGAACAGGAGAGCTTCACAAAAATGAACTGAAACTCTTCGTTGAATATTTACCTTACATGATGACGTGATTGTCACGACACACAGGCAGGAGACAAGGGGTAAGTGATAATACACAGTGAGCTTTATTGACAGGTTGGTGGAATGAGAGAGCTGATATGGAGACGAGGTGAGCAGTAACACAAGTGGAAGTTCGTTGGGTCTTATCTGTGATGATTGAAGTATCGTTCTTTGCGGGTGGATCGGGATCGTGCAGGAACTGAGGAGAAGGGATCGCAGGAGGATCTGAGGGGAAGCACATGAAGGTAAGTACAGAGTACGGCAGGCTAGTTCAGGTAGGTGAACGTAGGGTGAACGGTAGACCGGACGATGAGTGTCTGAGCGAAGCGTGTATATAAGGAGTGCTTGATTGCAGGTTGCAGGTGTGGGTGATCAGTATTCAGGTGATTGTAAACAGGTGAGAGTGGTGACTGGGCTGGTGACAGAGACTCCCTGACATTACCCCCCCCCCCCAATAGGTGCGTCCCGCACCGTAACAATAACATACGGGGAGGGTGGGCGCTCTGGAGGCCTCATGGGACAGGGAGACAGGACAGGAGGCGTCCAGGGCGGCGCACGTTCCGGGACCCATGGCACAGCAGTGAGCTCGGGCGGCCATGGTGGATCCGGGGACTCGAGCGGCCATGGCGGGTCCGGGAGCTTGGGAGGCCATGGCGGATCAGGGAGCTTGGGTGGCCATGGTGGCACCACCTTCGAGACCGCGGCCCCAGCCCCTGCCTCGGTCTCTTCGGCAGGGGCCCTACTACCCCCCCCCCCATTTCCTTGGGGAAAATAGGGGCTACATCGGGCACTTGGGGGCACACTGGAGGCGCGGACTCTAGGGGACGCTCGGGAAGCGCGGACACTTGGGGCACTCAGGCAGCGCGGACACTTGGGGCCGCTCGGGCAGCGCGAACACTTGGGGCCGCTCGGGTAGCGCGGACACTTGGGGGCGCTCGGGAAGCGCGGAAACTTGAAGGCGCTCGGCAGGCACGGGCACTTGAGGGCGCTCTCGAGGAGAGGGCTCTGGGGGTGCTGGTGAGGAGCGGGCTCTGGGGTGCACTGGCGAGGAGCGGGCTTTGGGGTGCGCCGGCGAGGAGCGGGCACTGGAGGGCACTTGCGAGGAGCAGACACTGGAGGGTGCTCAGGTAGCGCGGATCCTTTTGGGCGCTCGGGAAGCACGGATTCCTGGGGGCGTTCTGTCAGCACTGGCAAAGGAGGGACTGGCCCTGGAGAAGCGGGCACTGGAGGGACTGGATTCTGGAGAGGCGAGCACAGAAGGGACTGGCCATGGAGAAGCGGGCACTGAGGAATGCTGACGTGGAGTGGGCACAGGAAAGCGCTGGCATGGCGCTGGCACAGGAGGGCGCTGTTGAGGAGCAGGTTCTGGGGAGAGGACAGGAGCCAAAATTTCAGGGGGTATCGCCGTGTCCATAAGCTCCAAGCTAGGATCCGGCGGGTTTGGGAGAGCCACGGGCAGTGGCGTCAAACTTGCCGTGGTCGGCGGCACACTCTTCGCCAAGGGCAGCGGAACCATCATCGTCGCGGGCAGTGGCATCATCATCGTCGTGGGTGGCGCGCGGCGGAACCATCATCGCCGCGGGCGGCGGCAGGCTGATGATCCCCGGTTATATTTCAAATTCAAATCAATGAATTTGAATTTTATTTCAAATGAATTTTATTTCAAATCAACTGAAATAAAATAAGACATTAGATCTCATCAGAGGAGGATTAAACAACTCCACAAACAGCATCACCAGCTTTACTCATTACTAACCAGACTGACTTAATTTCTGTCACACGTCTACAGACGATCTCACTGAGAATTACAGAGGATCAGATGTTGATGTTTTTTTATTAAAAGGATGCCTCCATCATGGAGGTCAGTATTTGCTTTAGTTGGGCTCTTGACCCTTGACTCCTGTGTTAGATCTCTCTGTGAAGCAATGCATATGGTGTTGTTAAGGAGAGAGATCAGTGCTGTACATTAAGCATGTATATTAACTGCTTTTATGATGAGATAATCATCATGAGTTGGTTTGAGTACATGTAAAGTTTTTTTTTTTCTCTCTCTCTCCCCCCCCCCCCTTCATTAAATGTTTAGGTTTTGCATTATCAACCCTGTGGAATTACAGTAGGCAAACAAAGTGCTGCTCTAATAGATACTGTGAATGATTTTAAGTCCATGTAATGCATCAAAATGCCAAACTACTGCATTATGTAGATACACAGACATCAAGAACCAGCATATAATTCTCAACGATGGTGACAATCAACAAAATGTTTCTTGCTGCAATGCATGCTGGGTAACACCATAGTAAACACTCCCATCATGCACTGCAGTATGAAAAATTATTGTCACCACTGTTGAGGATCATATGATAAGTGTTCATGTCTAAAAGCCTGAGCTGATACAGTTCTTTTTCTTCAACACTGAAGCATTATATTAATATTTGTTAGATTTTTTTTTTGAGCTGGTTTTGCAGTTCTGTGGCAGCTGAACATCCATAAACCAAAGAAAAACCACTTCACGATTTTCCTTCAAATGAGTTATAAACAAAGAGCATAAGTTAGTCTGCTGCTTCAAGCTTTTGATTCAGCAGTGTACGAACGTTTGCTGTGAAACAATATAGCAAGTGCTTAAAAGCAAACAATTCCAAGTTACTGAAAGGGTCAAGAGCACAACTAAAGTAAACACTGACCACTATCATGGTGGCATCATTTGTTTTTGTTTTTTTGCTTGTTTCTTGGCCAATAAAACATCAACATCTAAACCTTTGTAAATTCTCAATTAGAGCTTCTGTAGACATACAATAAACTCAATCTGGTTAGTAATGAGTGAAGCTGGTGATGCTGTTTGTGGAGTTGTTTAATCATATCTTGAGAGATTTAATGTCTTATTTTATTTTAGTTGATTTCATCTGTGGCTGAAGTCAGTTGTAGTTCTTTTTGTAGTGTTACTCTTTTCTTCAGTGATGTTGATTGTCAACAGCAGGTGTTCATCACTAATGCTCAATCATCAATTAATTAGTCACTTAATTAGCTCATTAACTTTAACTCTGCTTCAGTGTTAATTTAACTCTATTTAGACAGAGACCAAATGTTCTCTGAATAGAGTTAATTTTACTCTGGAGAGTTTACTGTGTACCAAAAGCTGGTTCAATGACCATGGTGTTACTGGCCAGGCTGGTTTTAGCTGGTCAGGTTGGCTGGTCCGGCCGGTTTTAGCTGGTCAGGTTGGCTGGTCTTAGCTGGTCAGGCAGGTTTAAGCTGGTCAGAGACCACCCAGATAGCAAACTGACATAGAATCAGCATAGTTTCTCGTGGCATCAAAACAATGTTGATTGTCTGCTTGTTTTAAAAATCTCACATATTTCATAATAGATACATTAGTAATAATTTATTAAACACACATCACATTTAGTCATAATTTATTTATTTATACAAAATATACAGTTACAAATACATGTTTAGAGCATACAAACCTTCTCTATACAAATATTCTATATTAGACTAATATAGAAATTAAAACTTTGCAATTAAAACTAAGTTCTTAGTATTATCAGATCAGGGATGTAAACTAATCAGGTCAGGTTTGAAAAAGGCGATGAACATGTAACCCACAATTTTAATATCAGTAGACAATAAAGTTTTTAATTTTTAAAACCTTTTTTTTTTAAATTGCTTTTCAATCCATGTAATATCACTCCATTAGTAAATGTTCTCTAAAGTTGGGCAGTGTTTGGGGGGATGTTTTTTATTATTATTTGCCTCAAAAAAAATATTATCTTTTGTATATTTTCATAAAAAATGGCAACATTTTATGTAAAATGTACATTTCTAATCTTTATTAATGGAAATAACATGTAAAATATGCCATGTGCTATTTAGTGGACAATTTCTGTCACCTGGTGGAAAACAAATGCTTGAATGAAAATGACCACTATAACCAATTTAAGAAGTGACTCGGAACATTTGAAGATGTTCACTCCGGGGTCAATGTGGTTGTCACTGTTATAATTGTGAATGGATTATACAGTGAGTGCATAATAGTCAATAGCCAGTCAATATTCTGATCTTTTTTTTTCCCCAAGCACATTTTACCAATTTCAAACCACAAATATACGCACAGGAGTGCTTGAAAGCAGTCAATTTCAACAGGTACCTAAATTGAGTCAAGATTACTTTCACTACTTACTACTCACATTTTCAAAAACTTTTTGGGTCTACACGAATCACTTAAATTATCTATTTTGGATTCAAAATGACAATTTTCACTTAAGTTTGCATCCCTGAAAATTCAGTTGTTTTTGTCCCTTTGTTATATTTGCATACAGTACATCTATTGTATCTAGTATTATTGTAGTGAAACTGAGCACTTGTGCCAGTAGAATTTTTAGAGAATATTTCCCTTAAGAAAATGTTTTAGGAGTTGTTTCTTTCTCTCTCACAAACACAACACAAGAGTTACACCTTCTCAAAATATTCATTGCAGGTGTATAAATCCTATTCTACAAATCACAAATGAGGAACTTCACAGGCTCAGTTATACCTGATTTATGCAGGAATATATTACATTTTTTCCAGAATATTCTGTAATATTAATTTCGTCGTATTATTTAATTATTTTTTCCAGAATTTAACTGTGGTATTTTTTTTTTTTTGGTATATCTTTCTTAAAAAAAAAAAAACTATTAAGTTTATAAAGAAACATCCATAAAAGTGACTTATATCCCTCTAATTTAGCCTAGAATACTGAATGTGAAATATTTAGCCACTGTACATTTCTTACCAAAACCATATTTCTACAGTGCAAAATAATTTCAGGGTGGTGTTGTGCCGATTGATTAATAATGACACGATCATGTCAGAATTCTGTGTCAAATAAAATGGGTCAAGGGCCACATGCTGTGTTTATCACTGGATAGATCGCAAATATGCATGTGAGATCTCACATATCAGTTCTCATTCTTACAGTCGTTGTCAGAATTATTGGCACCCTTAATAAATAAGATCAAAGAAGCCTGTAAAAAATAAATCTGTATTGTTTATACTTTGATCTTTCATTAAAAATAAATAAATAAAATAATAATCACAAAATTCTAACCTTTCAATAAGTAAAAAATACAACCCCAAATCAGAAAAAGTTGGGACAGTATGGAAAACTCAAATAAAAAAAGAAAGTAGTGATTTCTAAATTTACTTTGACTTGTATTTCATTGCAGACAATATGAACACAAAATATTTCATGTTTTGTCTGGTCAACTTCATGTCATTTGTAAATATACATCCTTTCCTGTCATTCAGACCTGCAACACATTCCAAAAAAAGTTGGGACAGGAGCAATTTAGGGCTAGTAATTAGGTAAATTGGTTAAATAATGATGTGATTTGAAACAGTTGATGTCAACAGGTGATTGTAATTATGATTTGGTACAAAAGCAGCATCCAAGAAAGGTCTAGTCCTTTAGGAGCAAACATGGGCCGAGGATCGCCAGTTTGCCAACAAATACGTGAGAAAATTATTGAAATGTTTAAAAACAATGTTCCTCAAAGAAAGATAGGAAGAGATTTGGATATTTCACCTTCAACAGTGCATAACATAATTAAAAGATTCAAGGAATCTGGAGGAATTTCAGTGCGTAAAGGACAAGGGCGCAAGCCTAAGCTGAACAACCGTGATCTCCGATCCCTCAGGCGGCACTGCATCAAGAATTGTCATTCATCTATAAGCGATATCACCACATGGGCTCAGGACTACTTTGGCAAACCTTTGTCAAGTACCACAATACGTAGTTAAATCTACAAATGCCAGGTAAAACTGTACTGTGCCAAAAGGAAGCCCTATGTTAACAGTGTCTAGAAGTGCCGTTGACTTCTCTGGGCTCGGATGCATCTGGGATGGACCATCACACAGTGGAAACGTGTACTGTGGTCAGATGAATCAGTATTTCAGGTATTTTTTGGGAGGAATGGACGCCGTGTGCTCCGGACCAAAGAAGAAAAGGATCATCCAGACTGTTACCAGCAACAAGTCCAAAAGCATAAAATGTAATGCTATTCCTGTGATGCAAAGCAGAATTTTCTGCATCATTACTCCAGTTTTTAGTGTCACATGGTCTTTTAGAAACCATTACAATTTGATTTACTGCTCAAGAAATATTTCTGATTATTATCAATGTTGAAAACAGTTTTGCTGCTTCATATTTTGCGTGGAAATGGTGATAAATTTTATTCAGTAACACTTTACAGTAAGGGTACACGAATTACCATGAATTCATGCATAAATTAAATTGTATTGGAACTGTTTTAAAAATGCTTAAAATGCTCTGTAGACTTTCCAGTACCAGAACAAATGTCAGTGTTATCCACCTGCTCACGGGCGCTGTAATTTTGTGAGGAAAACATGGAAATAATTTGTCGTTTTATCTTGCAAAGATATTCTTTCTTTTGTTTTCCACACACATTTTTATGAAAATGGATATAGTACTGTTATTCTGGATTATAAATTCAGTTTTTTTCATCTGAAACGTGCTGCGATTTCCAAGGCGACTTATATAAAGCAATCAAGGTCAAGTGCAAAGCGGGCACATTAGGATTGGTGACGAATGAGAAAAGGCAAGTGAGTTTGTTTAGAGTTTGTATTGTGCATTTTCCAGCAACCACGCCGCTAGTTTCAGTTTTGCTTTAAATATTTAGGCTGGGCGTTTATAATATAGTACATTTATAATGCTTACCTTTGGCTTAGCAGTTAGCACCCGTCCTTTTTCAGATGACCGTTACTGTTTGAATTTCCAAGTAGCTCCGTCGCATTGTGAAGGTCATTCGTTGGTCAGGTATCTCAGAAGGTTTTATAAAGTGTCCTCAACATAGACTTAAATTACATAAAGTACCTATCGCGGTGGTTATATTCAGTCTTTTGGAATAAACATAATTAATATCTTCCGTCTTCATTTGCGGTTGCTTGCGCCGTCACGTTTACGTCACTACGTTAACGCCCCTCACGCGAACGCACGTTTAAATAGATCAATATTTAGTTACATTTAAATCTATTTATCTATTTATTTAATATCTATTATTAAATATTATAATAAATGATAATAATTTACTAAATATTATATACTATTAAACTTTTGTTAAATCTATTTATCTCTTTAAATCTATTGAACTTTAATCTATTTTATTTTAAATCTATTTAATTAATTATATTTAATTTATAGATCTAATTAAATCACACATAGATGTAAACTGCTGTTTCTGCCAATGCCCCAGTGAAAAATACCACTCAAATAAATAAATAATAATAAATCCATATAAGGTTTTATATGGTCACATTAAGGCACTTTAATTAGGCCTATGTTTTTAAACATTTAAATATAGGTGTTAAAAATGTAAATAATGTCACATGTTTCATAAAAGTAGGCTACATGTGATATTTAAATCAGAAATCAAAGGATTGCTTTGTCGTGTTTATTTGTAAAGTTATGTCGACTTCCTGAACCTGTTTTGCACGTTCTACAGACGTCCAAGAAAACCCTTCGCAAGACGTTCAAATTTTGAACCTCATATCTACGTCCAAGAGACGTCGTAGTAAGACGTCCAGAACCATGCTAGATTTGCACGTCGTGTAGACGTCCAGATATGGTCCAGACCGACCGACGCAATTTAGACTTCATCTGCACGTCGGGTGGACGTCGTTTTGTTGCGAAAACCTGGCAACCCTGCGCCCTGACGTGAGACACAGGAAACAGAACTACTGCTAAATAATAATATTAACGCGACAAAATGAGACAAAATAACGTTATAACATTTCGTTTCGACTCGTTTTGGTCAACAAAAATTAAGAGACATTTTAGCAAAGTTTTTATTTTGTAAACCACATTTAGTCTCGTTTTTATTTGTCAACGATATTGCATTATACATTTAATTATAGTCATTGTCACATGACCAGCATTTACGTTGCGTCTCGTCTCGTTTTCGTCATGTGATAAAGGTTCGTTGACGATGATATTTAGTCATAATTTTCGTTTACGAAAGCAACGCTACACATGACCAGCTTAAACCAGCTAAGGACCAGTGTGTGTGTGTGTGTGTGTGTGTACTTGGATGGGTGAAATGCAGAGCACAAATTCTGAGTATGGGACACCATACTTGGCTACCTTTCCTTTCCTTTCCTTTAACATTAGTGTTCCCTCTTTTTCTAATCTATGTACTTGTTTTCTGTTTATTTATTTTAAAAAGCTACTGCTTAAATCATCTATTCTTTTGACTTGTTTTATTTTGTGTTCACTGTGTGTGTGTGTGTGTGTGTGTGTGTGTGTGTGTGTGTGTGTGTGTGGGAGTAAGTGCAGGGCACAGGTGGGTATATCGATGTGGGAGAAGTGGATTGGGTGAGAGGTAGTTGATGTGAGGGGTGTGTAGGGTGTGGATGGGTGTAGAGGGTATAGGAGGGTGTGGGTGTGGGTTGGGTGAAGAAAGTGTGGTGGCAAGAGTGGGTTTGTGGGATGTGTTGTGGGTGTATGGCTGTGTGAGGTTTGGGTGAGGGGGTGTCGATGAGGAAGAGTGTAGGAGTCTAGGGTGGGGGATTGTAGATGTAGGTGTGTAACAGTGCAGCTCTTTTCATGTAGTGATGCTGTTTCTGTGTGACTGTCAGTCTGTTCTCTCCCCTCACACACCCCCAAACCCCACTCCAACACACACAATGTCTTGCCTTAACTGTAAAATTGTCAGAACAGAGAAAAGATGTTAATGAAAAACAAATGTGAGTTTACATTCTCTATAACAAGTAGTGTTTAATTATTTTACAAACATCACACAATTGATTTTGTAACGTTGGTGCTTGTGTTTATAGTTTAAAAAAAAATCCATCCTTGGAAATAACTGAAGTATATGTAAAATAGTACAAAGTGTTACAGAAAACAAAGAAAATTATAATCTGTAGTACATACTAAACGTCCTCAATGACTCAAACATTCCAGAAGTTATATTTATATATGCGTAACTTGTCTGAATGGGAATTAAATTAATATAAACTTGTGTATCAGATTATGCTTAATGCATTTCTTGTCAAAGACATTGTAAAAAAAAAATAGTATATTTTAATTACTGATGACACTAAAATTGTTATTTATTATATAAATACTGTGTTTGTTTCATTTGCATTTTGTGTACAAGTCTATTCAAAACCGAAACACTTGTTAAAAATAAAACAGCTGATTATATTTGGTCATACAACTATGGTGAATGTATTTCTTCACAGACAGTAATTTTATCTGATTTGAGTCAGGGCATGCTACAGATTTATACTATATTTTATGCTATTTATTATTTGTGAAACCAGTTTTATAATTTTGTTTAGACTCCTCTCAGATATATTATATCATTAGCAACTAGAATAATTTAAGCTGTACCATCTAGCCTGCTTGACTATGATACTAAACTACCCTTGAATTTAACCTTGTAAGTGGAGCAATTTGATTAATTTGTAATTAGGTAAAATAGACACCAGCTTGGCCAGGTTCGGAGACCAGCTAAAACCAGCCTGACCAGCCTGGCCAGGCTGGGAGACCAGCTAAATCCAGCTATTTCCAGCTTAAACCAGCTAAAACCAGCCAACAAGCTTAGGCTGGTTTAAGCTGTTTTTTTTTTCAGCAGGACAGGCAATGTTGTTGGCTAGAAGTTAGTATGCCATCTAATGTTTAAGCAAGGAAAAGCATGAATAAAAACATAATTCACTGATCTTTGCTGCTTAACACTTGACCAGGACCTTCGTGTGCTGGACTATGTTGGATGGAGACCCATGTGGTGGTTTGCGATAAAGTGAAGCTGACAGGCCTGTAAATGTCAAAGCACATGAAAAAAAATACACTAAAACCCATCAAGGACAGGCTGGTCAATTTTTGCCCAACTTTTGATTTGAAACAAAAATATACTGATCTATATAGCATCAATTTTGTTGTTGTAAAAAAAGAAAGAAAGGTAGGACAACTTTTAGAGTAAAAATTATTTAATAAAATAAACCTGTTGTGCAAAATGACACTGGAAATACATAAAAGATCTTTGCTTAAATGTAAAAAATACAAATTTTACATTAAACGCTATGTATATCAACAACAATCTGTATAAGCATCGCACTCTTATATGTCCATGTTAGATATGTATGTATGTCCAAAAAAACCAAAACCACAATTCTGTCAAATTCTCCTAATGTTACTGCCGAAGATTAGTCTGGATTCTCACTGCTACAGAGTGAATTACATGCGTTTGTACAGGGAGACGACTCTCTTGCAGCTTGGACAGCAATGCTCTACGTCTTTGCAGGAATCCACAAAGAACGGAATCAAACAACACGGCCAGAACCTTTATAGAAAAAACAAAACAAAACCAGTTGTAGCAAATTAATCTTAGATTAAAAAATGAATGACAATGAAACAAATGACTAATAAGTCATTTTGTTTCTTACATTAGAATGCCAAGACCTCCACAGATGGCCCAGGTAAGCAGGCCATTGACATATCTGGTCTCGGTGACAATCTGCTGCTGGCAGTGAGGACATTTCATCTGTCCCGGGACATCGGATAGACTCTGTGAAACCACCACTGCCTGTGTGACTGAGCAGAAAAAACAACAACATTGTTTTAAATAAATAATAGTGATATTTTCTTTGCATTTTTAGTGTTTTGAGAAATTCAGCTTAACAAACTTTAATTCCTATACACACTTAGAAATAAGGGTTCTTTATTGGCATAGATGGTTCCATGAAGAACCTTAAACATCCATGACACTTTTCAATGCACAAAAGGTTCTTTAGATTTTTAAAATGTTCTTAACAATAAGAAAAAAAAAATTGGTTCTTTTAAGAACCTGGTTGAGGTTGGTATGCAACTAGTTGTACTTGGTTGGGCATGTTGGTTTGGTTCACCGGAGGACCAGGATATGGGGGTAGATTGGGTTCTTTCTCCATTTTAAAGTTCTGTGAGATGAGAAAGAGAAAAAGAAATGGTCATCTCTTTTTATCCATTAAACTCTGCACTTCAAAAATCCTTAATGTTATATTGATATTTTCTGTGTATTCACAGTGGGGCTTGTCCAGCTGGTCTTCCGCACCCTTGTGCTTGCCAGATACTTATTTTAAACCACGTTTTTAAACATATGAGAAGGATAATTCTGAGTCAGTCTATCAGGGAAGTTATAGTTTACCTTTCAAACCCACATCATACACGCAGAAAGTCTTCTTTGTTTCTCTTTATGTAAACTCAATTAATATAAACCAAAAAGTTTAATCACACTGCCCATTGATTGTAGACAGAGAGACAGACACAAGGACAGCAAAACTTTCATCCTAAAACCTCAGAGAAACTTTTGTTCTGACAATTAAAAGACCAACCAAAATAAGATCATCGTATTACATATTTCTCAATTTGAAATACACAAAAACACATAGGCCTACCCAGTTTCTGGAGAGCTCTGGAAAATTTCCCCTAGAAAGTCACTGGTCGAGTGTTGAGAGAACATTAAACTCACTGTTATAACAGCCAGATAGATGAGAGAGAGAGAGAGAGAGAGAGATGAGGGGAGGGGTATAAGTATTGTGTGTATATAATAAAAAACAGTATAATTCTTGTGTGTATATAATAAAATAAATATGGAAAATTTAATATTTATATTATCATTTGGGTGACACTTTATTTTACAGTGTCATTATACAGAGTAATTACCTAATTAAGTACTTAGTAGTAGCCGTTGTACTTACATGAAATAAAATGTACTTACCATGTAACTAAGTTATGGAACAGCCTGTATTTACAGTTTGTAATTATGTAGATGTAATAGATAGCTACTATTACATGTAACAGGCCGAGTCTGTTACACAGCTACTTGTACACTTAAGTACAATCTTGATACACTTTATTTTAAGTAGCTTATACCTGTGTAATGTTCTGTAATTTTAATGTAGTTAGAAAGGTATTACGTGTATTTAAACTGTGCACTGGTGGGTTAAATCAAACTAAGGTGCAGCTGGATAAGGTGCATTATAGATGCACATGAAGTACACGTAAGTACAATCTTGATACACTTAATTTTATGTAGTTTATGTCTGTGTACTTACATTTATAATTACGTTATATAAAGTCTGCAACACGTATGTAACAATCTTTTGGTTACATAAGTAGCTGTGTAACAGACTCGTTCTGTTACATATGTGTAACAGTAGCTGCCTATTACATCTACATAATTACTAACTGTAAGTACAGGCTGTTCCATAACTTAGTTACATGGTAAGTACATTTTGTTTCATGTAAGTACAATGGCTACTACTAAGTACTTATTCAATTCAATTCAAGTTTATTTGTATAGCGCTTTTATGATACAATCGTTGCAAAGCGCTTTACAGGAAATTAAGTTTCTACAATATATTTATACATTGTAGAAACTTAATATATTAACTTATGGCAAAATTTGTTAATTCTGCATGTTGTTGGGGATCAGAGGTTGGCATCCTCTGAGGGGTTGGCATCATCTCTTCTCAGATGTTTGGTTATCTCAGATCATTTAAGGGCTGGATCCAGACTGAAGCCGTTCTATTCGCCGCGGGAGCTCTGTTCGTTCATTCTTGTGAGTGTTTACATTCCACCGCATGCGAACGCGAGATCAGCTGTACAGAAACTCGCTGATCAGATCACAGAGACTGAGCAACAACACCCGGATTCTGTTTTAATCATTCTCGGTGAGTTTAATAAAGCAAATCTCTCACGCGAATTGCCAAAATACAGACAGCACATCACATGTCCCACCAGAGACAGTAATATATTGGATCACTGTTACACAGCAATAAAGGATGCATATCACTCTGTCCCACGGGCAGCTTTGGGACTCTCTGATCACGGTTTAGTTCATCTTATACTAACCTACAGGCAGAAAATCAAATCTGAAAAACCTGTATTAAAAACTGTTAAAAGATGGACTGTTGAAGCAGAGCAAGATTTAAAAGCTTGTTTTGACCTCACTGATTGGAGTGTTTTTGAAGCTGCTGCCACCAATTTGGAAGAACTCACAGAGACTGTAACATCATATCTCAGTTTGTGTGAAGATATGTGTATTCCTACCAGGACTCATTTAACCTACAACAATGACAAACCATGGTTCACAGCAAAACTCAGACAGCTCCATCAGGCCAAAGAAGGTGCTTACAGGATGGGGGATAAAGTCTTGTATAAACAGGCCAAATACACATTGGAAAAGGAGATCAGGGTGGCAAAGAGGAATTATTCTGGCAAGCTAAGGATTCAGTTTTCTTCCAGTGATTCTGCTTCAGTGTGGAAAGGTATGAAAGACTTTACAAATTACAAGACACCATCCCCCACCACTGTGGAGAATCAACAACTAGCAGACAATTTGAATGTCTTTTGCTGCAGGTTTGAAAAAAAAAAAAACACCCGCCCTGAACACCTCTCCACACAGCCATCAACACCTCCAGAAACCCCCCCTCTCCCCCACACCTGCACTGAAAATAAGTGAAGATGACGTGCGGCAGGTCTTCATAAAGAACAAAAGAAGGAAAGCACCAGGCCCAGACGGTGTGTCACCAGCCTGCCTTAAATCCTGTGCTGACCAGCTAGCCCCCATCTTCACACAGATCTTCAACAGATCACTGGAGCTGTGCGAAGTCCCCTCATGCTTCAAATGCTCCACCATCATCCCCGTCCCAAAGAGACCCAAAATTACTGGACTTAATGACTACAGACCTGTGGCTCTAACGTCTGTGGTCATGAAATCATTTGAAAGACTGGTTTTGGCTTATCTGAAGGGCTCCACTGGACCCTTACTGGACCCCCTGCAGTTTGCCTACAGAGCAAACAGGTCTGTGGATGACGCAGTCAACATGGGACTGCACTTCATCCTGCAGCATCTGGACAGACCAAGGACTTATGTGAGGATCCTGTTTGTAGACTTCAGCTCTGCTTTAAACACCATCATCACGGACACCCTTCAGAATAAACTGACACAGCTCTCCATCCCCACCTCTCTCTGTCAGTGGATCAACAGCTTCCTGACAGACCGGCAGCAGCTAGTGAGGCTGGGACAATTCTCATCCAGCACCCCGCACCACCAGCACTGGAGCCCCTCAGGGCTTCGTTCTCTCCCCACTGCTTTTCTCCCTCTACACGAATGACTGCACACCTAAAGACCCCTCTGTCAAGCTCCTGAAGTTTCCAGACTACACCACACTTATCGGCCTTATTCAGGAAGGTGACTAGTCTGCCTACAGACATGAGGTTAAGGAGCTGGCTGTCTGGTGCAGTCTTAACAATCTGGAGCTTAACACGCTCAAAACAGTGGAGATGATCGTGGACTTCAGGAGAAACCCCCCTGCTCTCCCCCATTCACCATCATGAACAGCACGGTGACTGCAGTGGAGTCATTCAGGTTCCTAGGCACCACCATCTGCCAGGACCTGAAGTGGGACAATCACATAGGCCCCATTGTCAAAAAGGCCCAGCAGAGGTTGTACTTCCTTCGCCAGCTGAGGAAGTTTAACCTGCCACAGGAGCTGCTGAAACAGTTCTACTCTGCCATCATTGAATCCATCCTCTGCACATCAATAACTGTCTGGTTCAGCTCAGCTACCAAATCTGACCTCAGAAGACTACGGAGGGTAGTCCGGACTGCTGAGCGAATCATTGGTACAATCCTCCCTACTCTCCAAGAACTGTACGTGTGAGCAAAAGGGCTGGAAAAATAACTCTGGACCCCTCACATTCAGCACACTCCCTATTTGAATTGCTGCCGTCTGGTCGACACTACAGAGCTCTGAGCACCAGAATGACCAGACACAGGAACAGTTTCTTCCCCCAAGCAATCCATCTCATGAACACTTGACATTAACGTGGAACACACAACACTATTTTACAATTATTTATTCACCACACATACATATATAATATTTTTATTTATTTTTTCCATTTCAAAATTGCAGGTCAGACCTGTACACACATGATTGTCTGTATTGCATAGTGTTTTTACTATTTTGTACATTGCCTATTTGTATATTGTTCTTTTGTTGTCTGTGTCCTGTCCTGTTGCTGTCATTCTGTTGCACTGTGGAGCTTTGTCACTATAACAAATTCCTCGTATGTGTAAACACCTGGCCAATAAAGCTCATTCTGATTCTGATTCTTTCTTGTCTCTTGCTTAAACAAAAAAAAAAAAATAGCCATTGGTATCAGAATCAACCCGTAAGATCAGAAATGTCCATGAAAAACCATGACCAGTGCATCTCTAGTTTTGGAAATAGCCAACTGCTTAGTTTTTTCAAACAGTAACTTTAACTGAATATTAACAGCAAGTCGCGAGTGAGTACTGGTCCACTATACACAGTGCTAGTGTGTACCTGGTATTCCCTATGTGTTGGGGTCCAAATGTGTGTGTGTGTGAGTGCACGTGTATGTGTGTATATTTTGAACGAAAAGACCTAGGCTATATACGGATGCTGTCCGGCTGGACCAGTGGTAGGCCGCTTGGAACAAAAAATGCCAGGGCTGAATTTTTGTCCCAGTCCAGCCCTGCCTGTCAGCCATGTGCAGGTACACCGGAGAGGATATTAGCATTTATTGAGCTGATCCCTGTCAGCTGCCTAGTTTTTGATGAACTATCAAAATATTTCTGAACCCATTTCAACCCATAACCCACAGATGTATTTTTTATTCAGTATTTCATTAGCTTCATTGATCATTGTCATCAAATTATTTAGATTTTATTTACCAATTTATGATTTATTTAATTTAATCTTTACTAATTGTCCTTTTGTGTTATAGATTTTGTCTCCATTCAGACGGTTACTCTGTGTTTGGTCTGATCGGTGTTGTTCTTGTCTTTGGGATGTTTGGTGAGTTGGATTCTGACTTATTACAATTAAATATACAGTAGCATGACTGTAGCGTCTGTAAAATATGAACATAATTTAATTTTCTGGTACATTGGTTAAGTTGTTCTTAATGTGTTGAGATTTGTTTTCTTCTTAGCATTATTAGGCCTATTAAAGGATTTTGCTGATGGAAGTAAGAAACACCCACAACAACCTGAAGATAAAGACCTACAGCAGCTTCTTATGTGTCTCAAACAGCCTGAAGACTCGACGCAAACACTGATACATTATGTGCAAGTGGGATTAATATGAGTTATTGATTTCAAAATAATATATTTCAAAGTTTTTCAACTCCTTTGTCAGTCTCTTAACTGCAACATGCTTGATGAAGCATATTTCAATATACTGATGTGGACATTTACATATTGAGTGAAGGATTTGGGTCAATAGCAGAACTAGATATTCATAATGTAAGAGGTTCATAGTGACTGGAATTGATATTTTCCATATTTCTTAGATTTATCATGCATAATATCTTGAATTGCACTATATTATGCTTAACTACAGTGTTGGATTTCAAAAAATGTTTATTGGCTGATGTTTCTGTGTTCCCTTTTTAATAAAAAATCAAAACAAAACAATTATTTGTGATTTATTCTTGATTTTAAGATTGATGCATATGCATTATATAACATATATTAAATAATACTAAACAAAAATATGGTAACATATTCAACATATAAGTTCATTCAGTTTTAAAAAGTGTACTGATTACATCAAACTGTTGACATCAAGTTTGTTGATTCTTGTGGATCGCAGACAGAAAACATGATTCTCGAAGAGTTCAATTTACACACTTACCTGAAACATAAAACTCTTCTCTGCTCTTTTATTGCCGTCCAATCACTTGTACAGTATTTCCTTCAGAAAATATAATTTTGTAGTGTTACAGTGATATTTAATAGATATAAAGCTCCTGTATGTGTTGAACAAACCAGTTTTGACACAAACATTGCTTGGTGATTTAGGTCAGATGGTTTAGAGTTTTTAAAATATAAAGGTTCAAAACAAATGCAAACAAACAAACACTTACCTGTTTAAAAGTTCTGAGATGAGTAGGTTAGTCACTTTTAAGTGCTTTAAGGTTAATCAGAAAGACTGCAAGGTTAGGGTCTCTTTAGGTAAATATGGAAGTAAGTATGTGGTCACATTCACACTGAAAGCAAATGAGAGACGATGATGGCTGATTGAGTTTGACATCTCAAACATACAATCCTGTTAAAAAAAGTCACATTCACACTACTATAACCTGGAGCAAAAGACAAAACACTTATTTTGCTGTTGTGTAGGTGGTATTATTTGAGGAAAATGTATGCTCATGATAAAATCAAAACCAGTAGCCGCATTATAGTTTGTTTCAGGGCTCAGGCTTTTCTGCAGTTTGTGTTCCTTGTTGTGGTTTTACTAAAGCTGTGATCTGATTGGTCACGTGTGCACTGGTGGGTGCGGCTACTGTTGCTGCTTTAGATAAAGACATCAGAGCCAGAATAAAATTGATATCATCAAACTTGGTAAATTAAAACATGATAAACTGATATTATAAAAACATGGTAAACCATGCACATTGAAAAATGCTGAGATCAGAATGTTAACTTTTCACTTTTTAAAGGTTCGTCAAAAAATATGTAGTAAATGGGGAAATAAGTCTGTGGTCACATTCACTCAGAAGGCAAGTGATAGACATGTAACCACACTATTGGCTGATTTTATTTGACATCTCACACACATACAACCATCAAAACCACTCACATTCAGACAACAATAAACTGGAGCAACAAACAAAATGTTCACACGACATTCTTATGTATACAAGCATACATTTTTCAAAAAATAAGCATAACAAAAACTGCGTCTTCAGTATGGGTGTGTGTAATTTACATTTTGCAGAGTAAAACGCCCAAGTATCATCAATTTATATTTTACCACAGGCCTTGTTTGGTCAGGGAATCACACAGTCATTAGCCACGATCACCATCACCTGGAGCACCTGATTACTGAGCACTTAGTGGCTACTGTTGCAGTTTTTGTTCATGACAAAAATCCAGAAGAGAAAAGACAAATCTTTTTTTTTTTATTATTATTATTTCTCGATGAACAACTCTAAATTGATGAAACTGATGCATTTTGGAAAAAAAATTCAAATATCTGTTTTTTTTAATGCTACATTCTCTGTCAGTTCTCTGTCAATGCCAGTTCTCTGAGAAAAAAAAGTTTTCTTGTTTTTTTGTAGTCATAAATATGAGGGCTCTCTGACCAGCTTAGGTTGTGAGTCAGACAGAAACCTGTTGTGGTCTGAGCTTTTTCTGGGTCAGTGTAGCACAAGTTCAACTAGATGAATGTGGTTTATTCAGTTGGATGAACAAACAAAACACATGAATATGACTGTTAATGGATGTGTAGTTTCTGAGTAAAGTATATCTTGTCCACCTGTTGATGTGAACCCTGCAGTCTGACATCCATTCTACTCTAAACAAAACAGTTTCACAGTCACATAAAGACATACATCAACACTGATGTTTAAAAAAAACAAAACAACAACCATCAAATGAAATCAAAGTGATACATAATCAGAGTAAAAAATGAATTAATTTGTCTATAAGGTGAAGATTAAAGCTAGATTGGAGGAGCTGATTCCCATGGAATGGTTCTATTAGAGATTTTCAAAGGATATGTGACTATAACAGCCACTACAGCTGTGCAAGGCTATAGGCTACTGTCAGCTGAAGTTATTTCATTGGTGTAGAATTCTAAATAATTTGATAGAATAATTTGGTACAATCAGAGTATGTAGGCCATGTATATAGGTATTTTTTATTATTATTCATTAATTATTCATGTCCTGAAAATGTTAAGGTTGGCCTATAGTGCAAATAAAAAGATAAAGCAGAATTGAAAACAAATTATTCCCCCTTAAAAATGAAAAAAAAATGTAGGGTTCTGTATAAAGCTCCTAACACGGTTATAAACAATAGTGTACTAAATATTGAGTGTTCAAAATGTGAAGATGTTTAAACATGAGAATTTAAAGTTTGTTTTCTGTTAGTAATAAAATAAAAGGGTGCATCTAAAAAACGGAGTGTCTATTTACACTTGGGGTCCAAAGTGTTAGTTTACACTAACCCTGCCCACCAACGCGTGATTGCGTTAGTCAAGTTTAAAAAAAGATGGCCATTCGATATCAGTTTCAGTGTAGATGGTAAAGCGAGTTCGAAACCACCTTTTGCAGAACTTTTTTTCTCCCTTTTCAAATCTCATATCGCATCGGAAATTATTTTCACTAAAAATTAAGGAAATAATCAAAAGTTGAAAATAAAAGTATCGGGTAGGGTTAGGGTAGGTGTAAGGATGGCTTTCTTGTCCCAATAAGGTGGCATCCATTTAGTAATTTAAATTAAAACTATAATTTACACTCAATACGTTATTATTGCGTACTGTTTTATAATGTACTACGATACTGAGGTGCAGATAATTGCCACTATTTGCAATAAGTAGTATAAATAGCAGAAAATCTTGCTATTTTAACATAGTGTAAATAGAATCTATAGCTATTTGCACTTAGTGTAAATAGCATATCGTTAAAATATACTATTTTCACTTAGGGTAATTAGCATCCATCGCTATTTGCACTTGATACTTAAATAGTATCTTTCGCTAAGAAAATATATATAGTATTTGCACTTAGTGTAAATAGCCGCTGCCTTTAAAAAAACGGTTACACGCCAGTGCACGTTCACGCAATATGATGTGCAGTCCTGTCTAGAAACCTCAAGCGATGTCTGTGGTGATTGTAGGCTATTAGAAGTTTCTGACACCTAACTGCTGAAGGAATATGATTCTTGTTTTAGTTTCGCTGCGTTTATGGTTGTGGCATTTTAATGGGGAGTTCCCTCTCATAGGTCACTTCAATGCTGCGGTGACGTCACCGTATGGGAACACCCTTTGGTGTGACGAATGTCTGAAGCCCTGTACCATCCCGCCAATCCTATTGGCCAAATAGCACTTGGCACCGCCTTACATATGCGTAAGCATAGTATACCTGCATGCCGCGTGCTATTTCACTCAGATTTAATTTCCTTCAGGAAAGCGAAAGCGAATTTTTCTGTGCCCTAGAAAGCATCCCGCGTTCTCAGCGATATATTTTCATCTCGAGCAGTGTTTAACTCCTCTTTGCGGACGTGATGAGTCATCGGAGATGTAAGGATCCGTGTAACAGGTTTATCACGGCAGGGGACACTCATGACAGGTGCGTTGTGTGTCTGGGCCTGAATCATGCGCAGGCGGCGCTTAGTGGCCTGTCGATATGTTCCCACTGTGATGGCCTGCGACTGAAAGTTCTGCACATAGAGTTTTCTCTATCTCGCTCGCTCTCCCCCAATCGAGTGCAAGAGGTCAGTGAAAACTTTGTGGAGCCCGTTGTTTTCGCAGACGAGAATCTACGGCCTGCCCCGGAGGCCTATCTCCTAATCTCCTTCGGCTGCGGGCATTATGACTATGACGTTTTGTCCACTGCGGCGTCGGAGGACTTACTTGCTGACACAGGCGGATCTCTCCCTCCTGGCGGACAGGAGAGACGCAGCTCCCCGTCCTACAGCGAGCTGTTGGACATGGTCACTCGTGTGGTGGATAAGCTGGGACTGGATTGGGAGGCGGATGCGGCCCAGGCCCAATCCCAATCTAAGTTGGACAACTGTTTTTTAACTAATCGTGCACCTGGTCAGCCCCGTAAGCCTCTCCCCCTCTTCCCGGACATCCACCAGGAGGTTTCGAGGTCCTGGAAGCAGTCGTTTTCAGCGTGCATCACAAACGCCGCAGCTGTGGATTTCGCCACCTTTACTGACATGGCGGGCTGTGGTTATGCTACGATGACGCCGGTGGAAGATACTGTGGATTTGGCTGAACATCTCACGCCGAACTCGGCAGCGGCTTGGAGGTCTCGCCCCCTCATCGCCGTGTCGAGTCACGTCACGTCTAGTCTCGTCGGGAAATCTTATTCAGCTGCAGGTAAGGCGGCGGCCATGCTACACTCGATGGCGGTGCTTCACGCCTACCAGGTGGAGCTATTGAAGGAGCTCGATGAGGGAGAAGGCATCACACCGGAGGCTGTGAAGGAACTGCGGCGGGCTACGGACTTGGCACTACGTGCCACCAAGCACACCGCTCGAGCAGTCAGCCGTTGGATGGTGGGAATGGTGACTGTTGAGCGCCACCTGTGGCTCAATCTCACCGACATAAAGAAAAAGGACAAATCGTTTCTAATGGATGCCCTGATCTCCATGGATGGACTGTTTGGAGATTCAGTCACCATGGTGGTGGAGAAATTCAGGGCAGCAATCAGCCTCTTTCCGCCAGCTGATTCCACGCAGGCCCATGGAAATAGAGTGACGTCAGACGCTGACGGCATGCTCGCACTCATCGTCTTCACACCACCAACGGGGCGCCCCACGAGAAGAGCCATCACCTATGGCACCCCCTCGTAAGGATTGGGGTCCTAGGGCTTATCCACCGGCTCGCCAACGGCAGCGGAAAAGACTAGACCTGAGCTCGATGGCGAAAATCTCTCATCCTCAGGCTCCTAATAGCAGTTCCTGATCCTTCTGCTGTTCGTCAGGGACTGTGCCCTCCACCAGAGAGCGCTGTTGGACCGCTAAAGTGTATCCAACCCCCTCACTGCAGTCCGCAGGCTCAAACTTTGTCTGTCTCGCCGCAGAACTCGCCTCGAGCAGCATTAGAGCGAGCCACCACTCCGAGCACCCCCTCAGACAATCTGCGCGCTTCAGCCTTCAGGGTTCTAGGGACGGCCCAAGGGTCTGGCAAGGACAGCCCGTTTATGACGGCCCACAAAGCTGCCGCTTCGTTGCTAGCAGTGGGGCCCGATATGCATCCTGTTGGAATGAATCTTGCCGTAAACACGCTTCAGGACCCAATACAACGAAACACAGCGACCTTAACACTTGCAGCTCTCGTTCTTAACGGATGCCGCGAGTTTTCCATGCTCGGAAATTCACACTGAATGCATGTGGACACGTCACAGCCGCCGACGGAGGTCTTGAGGCCATTAAAGGATTTTCGAGCCGCGTAGGAACACCTGCCCAACATTTCGCAATGGGTATTACGCACAATTCGTTACGGATTAACCATTCAGTTTCGAAAAGGCCAACCTCCTTTCCACAGGATTCTTCCCACGATCGTGAGTTCAAAATATCGTGAGTTCATCTCTGCTGAGGAAAGGGGCTATAGAGGAAGTACACCCCTCTCAGACGGAATCAGGTTCTTACAACCGATATTTTGTTGTGCCCAAAAAAGATGGCGGCTTACGACCAATATTGGATTTACGCCATTTGAATCTTGCACTCAGAACAAGCAAATTCAAGATGTTGATGGTAAAATCTATTCTGTCTCAGATTCAACCAAACGACTGGTCTGTCACGATCGATCTGATGCATACTTTCATATTCAGATCATCAAGAGACACAGGAAGTTCCTCAGATTCGCTTTGGAGGGCAAAGTGTATCAATACCGTGTTCTTCCTTTTGGGTTAGCCCTGCCTCCACGAACCTTCACGAAATGCATGGACGCAGTTCTGGCCCCGTTACGGCTCCAGGGCGTTTGTGTGCTAAATTACCTGGACTAATTCCAGAGCAGTTTCTACGAGACGTTTATATGCCTTCAAGTGGAAACTGTTTACTACTTGGTGTAGGAGTCGTGATATGGATCCAGCTTACTGCCCCATCGCTTCAGTACTGGAGTTTCTTCAAAGCTGTTTTTCAGAGGGGGTAACACCAGCCACTCTTAAAGTATACGTGGCAGCTATATCTGCTAACCAAACGTACATAGATGGCGTTTCAGTGGGCTGTCATCCCCTGGTCTCTCGATTTATGCAGGGTTCACGATGGCTGCGGCCTTTCCTCCCTGCGCGAGTTCCATCATGGGATGTGTCCATTGTATTGCAAGGGCTATCAGGACATCCGTTTGAGCCCTTGAAAGCTGTGACTGAAAAAATCCTGACTCTAAAGACAGTCCTATTGTTAGCTCTATCCTCCCTTGAGAGAGTTGGGGATTTACAAGCTCTTTCCATTTCACCTTCGTGCATGGACTTCGCACCTGGATTGGTGAAGGTTTTGCTGCGACCAAGGCCGGGTTACGTTCGCTTCAAATCCTTCTCGCTTCCAGCAGGTGGTCTTAGAAGCTTTCTCCCCTACAGAGTTGGGGTCAGAAAATCTAAGCCTTTGTCCTGTGAGATCTATGTTGATCGTACAGCCCAATTGCGTGAGTCTGACCAGCTGTTCATCTGTTTTGTGAATAAAAATAAAGTTTGTGCTGTCACAAAGCAACACATGTCCCATTGGCTGGTTGAGGCTGTATCCTTAGCCTATGAGGCGCGCGGGCTCGCTTCGCCTTTGGGAATCCGAGCACATTCCACAAGGGCGATGGCTTCGTCGCAAGCCTTCCTTAGTGGATCGTCTATGGATGATATATGTGCTGCGGCATGATGGTCCTCACCGAGCACTTTCGTCAAATTCTACAGTCTGTATATGAGGACGGCTCCTGGCTCCCGGGTTCTTTCCACTTGAGCAGATGCTTTCCTCGGACCCTAGTTATCTCAGGTACGTCAGGCGTGATAGTATAGCGTCCCCCAGGCACGTGCAGAGGGGGGGAGGGGGGGGGGGGGGGGTGCTTGAGCACCTGCCCCTTTTCCCCTTGATGCCCAAAGTGCCCTTTTGTCAAGGCAATTTTTTTATTTTTTTTTATTAAACGTACTTTTGTGAAGGCCTGCCCAATCTAACTATTAGTAAAATTAATTAATAATAGTTTAGCCGTAAATTAAATTATCCACATGATGACCTTTCACCTGACGATCTCATCCGGGACGATCCCTCACGTTAGTAAATGTAGTTCTCAGCAACAATGTAGAAACAACAACAGTAGTGTTTACAACAGCAAAACCACCATACCCTGTAAACACAATAACAACAACAACAACAATAATAATAATAATAATAATAATATCATTCCAGAGTAATTAAGAGGTGCAAAAACTGTCTTTAACATTTAAACTTAAAATGGTCTTTTCTGTTCTGTGTTTCTTTTTCAAACCTTCGTCATGGCATTTGCTGCTGTATCAATACAGAAGCATCCATTTTGATGCACATATCAGCAAGGAGCACAGCCCTATTAAAAGCTGTGTTCCATGTGCCCCTTTTATACTTTGAGCACTTGCCCCTGCAAAGGTCTCTGCACGGCCCTGGCGTTCCCATACGGTGACGTCACCGCAGCATTGAAGTGACCTATGAGAGGGAACATCTCGGTTACGTATGTAACCGCGGTTCCCTGAATAGGGAACGAGATGCTGCAGTTCAGGCCATTCCATACCTTTGATAGCATTTCCTTAGTCCATGAAATCTGAGTGAAATAGCGCACGGCACGCAGGTATACTATGCATACGCAAGGCGGTGCCAAGCGCTATTTGGCCAATAAGATTGGCGGGATGGTACAGGGCTTCAGACATTCGTCACACCAAAGGGTGTTCCCATACGGTGATGTCACCGCAGCATCTCATTCCCTATTCAGGGAACCGTAGTTACATACGTAAACAAGATGTTTTTATGTACTTCTTGCAATACAAGTAAAATAACGTAAATCAAGGAGCTACGTAACACGCTGCAAAATATCTTGTTGCGAAACTTGGTCACTTTAATCATTTGTAAAAGTATATTTCAGGTTATTCGCGCCTTTCTACATTTCCCCAACAGTCCCAAAATTCTATTCTTGCATTTAGTTTGAAAAAAAAGGTTCAGAATTAAAAGTCCATGTATGTGTTTCAGGAGTGTTTGGTGTTGAAGGTGAAATTAAGAGTTTGTCAGCGATGGAGGGAGATTCAGTTACTCTTCACACTGATGTTACTGACATACAGGGAAACCATGCAGTGATACAGTGGATGTTTGGAGCTGAAAACCCAGATATTGTCATTGCTGAACTCAACAGACCAGCAAATATCAGTGATGTTACTGATGACAGATTCAGAGACAGAGTGAAGATGAGAGAGATCGTAGTGGACTTTGTCTCAAAAAAATTGATTTATTGCCCCTCATAAAAATACCTCCCCCCTCCCTCCCTCCTACCATAACTGGACATCTGTTTTGGACACCTGTTGTACACCCCCACCAATCTAAATGTCGATCTGGTTATCCACTCCACTGTGTTTAAGGAATTTATGACTGTTTTTGTGTGTGGGCCATTGTTATGTGCTTTTAAACTTTAAATGGTGAAATCGTGTTAAAGGGAAGTTTTTATTAAAGTGTTTTCACATCAAATATACGCGTAAAACGTGCAATGACTGTTTTCCCTACAAGTCAAGACGAGTTGGTGTAATTAAAGCAATTTTAGGCAAAGTTAGAAAATAAAGCAAAAAAATCATTAGATACGATAGTTTTTTCTATCATTACAATTATAGTTAGTTTGACTAAGTTAAATAAAAAGAAGTAAAGTTGAGAGTGTTTGTTCATCTACAAACCCGATTCCAAAAAAGTTGGGACACTGTACAAATTGTGAATAAAAACAGAATGCAATGATGTGGAAGTTTCAAATTTCAATATTTTATTCAGAATACAACATAGATGACATATCAAATGTTTAAACTGAGAAAATGTATCATTTTAAGGGAAAAATAAGTTGATTTTTAATTTCATGGCATCAACACATCTAAAAAAAAGTTGGGATAAGGCCATGTTTACCACTGTGTGGCATCCCCTCTTATCCCCTCTCACTGTGTGGCATCCCCCTTTTTATAACAGTCTGCAAACGTCTGGGGACTGAGTAGACAAGTTGCTCAAGTTTAGGAATAGGAATGTTGTCCCATTCTTGTCTAATACAGGCTTCTAGTTGCTCAACTGTTTTAGGTCTTCTTTGTCGCATCTTCCTCTTTATGATGCGCCAAATGTTTTCTATGGGTGAAAGATCTGGACTGCAGGCTGGCCATTTCAGTACCCGGATCCTTCTTCTACGCAGCCATGATGTTGTAATTGATGCAGTATGTGGTCTGGCATTGTCATGTTGGAAAATGCAAGGTCTTCCCTGAAAGAGACGACGTCTGGATGGGAGCATATGTTGTTCTAGAACTTGGATATACCTTTCAGCATTGATGGTGCCTTTCCAAATGTGTAAGCTGCCCATGCCAAACGCACTCATGCAACCCCATACCATCAGAGATGCAGGCTTCTGAACTGAACGCTGATAACAACTTGGGTTGTCCTTGTCCTCTTTAGTCCGGATGACATGGCGTCCCAGTTTTCCAAAAAGAACTTCAAATTTTGATTCGTCTGACCACAGAACAGTTTTCCACTTTGCCACAGTACATTTTAAATGAGCCTTGGCCCAGAGAAAACGCCTGCACTTCTGGATCATGTTTAGATATGGCTTATTTTTTGACCTATAGAGTTTTAGCCGGCAACGGCGAATGGCTCGGTGGATTGTGTTCACCGACAATGTTTTCTGGAAGTATTCCTGAGCCCATGTTGTGATTTCCATTACAGTAGCATTCCTGTATGTGATGCAGTGCCGTCTAAGGGCCCGAAGATCAAGGGCATCCAGTATGGTTTTCCGGCCTTGACCCTTACGCACAGAGATTGTTCCAGATTCTCTGAATCTTTGGATGATATTATGCACTGTAGATGATGATAACCTCAAACTCTTTGCAATTTTTCTCTATTTTTCTCTATTCACTATTTTTCGCCGCAGCATTGGGGGAATTGGTGATCCTCTTCCCATCTTGACTTCTGAGAGACACTGCCACTCTGAGAGGCTCTTTTTATACCCAATCATGTTGCCAATTGACCTAATAACTTGAAAATTGGTCCTCCAGCTGTTCCTTATATATACACATTTAACTTTTCCAGCCTCTTATTGCTACCTGTCCCAACTTTTTTGGAATGTGTAGCTCTCATGAAATCCAAAATGAGCCAATATTTGGCATGACATTTCAAAATGTCTCACTTTCAACATTTGATATGTTATCTATATTCTATTGTGAATAAAATATAAGTTTATGAGATTTGTAAATTATTGCATTCCTTTTTTATTCACAATTTATGCAGTGTCCCAACTTTTTTTGAATCGGGTTTGTATAACAAAAAAGCATCAAACACGTTCGTTAACATTAGAAAATGCTGTCTTATCTTACCGTGTTGTGAAATAAAAAATATCCGACCGTTAAGTAAGATCATACACATCAAAATCTTGTGACAATACAGTTTAAAAGTTATCGCAAAAAGAGCCATCATCTAAAAATAAACGAATATCGTTCGTTAACCTGTTAACATGCACCAGGACGTGGGCGCACTGAAAGCTCTTTGTATTGCTCTTTGTTTGCACATGCCATTGTTTTCAAACAGATAAAGTAAAACAGGACAAAATGAATCTTGACAAACTATATATCATTTTGAAGGTCTAAGTCTCTAGCATCGACGACCGATCGCTGTTTTTTCGATAGAAAGCTTATACGGAATGTATTTGCTAAATTTGTGTAAGCAGTACACATCAAAACATGTCAACAACAGTCTCCAGCAGTAGTCAAAAACTCTGTGGTAGTCTATCGTTACAATTTAGGTAAGTTAGCTAACGTTTGTCACAACAGAAAAGAAAGAGCCACGAGCATCTCGTCCTGATACGGCAGTTCGTCCTCTCTCTGGCTCTGTCAAACTCTGAATGAGGCCGAGAGTGCAGCGGGCCAAACCACGCCTACGACCAACCCCTAACATGGGCGGAGAGACCGAACCAAAGATTTAAAATAATTAAAGTAATGCTTAAACATTCGTCCTAAACCTTTTCACTGTAAAATTAGGTTACACAAGTTTCCTTTTTAACATGCATCTCTAAACACAGGATTTTATTTTATTTAGTTATTCACAATTGATTTAGTGGATCCTTTATTTATTTACTCTTTGTTTTTTTTGTCAACTTTAAGACTTCTGACTTGTTATATAACCCAGACTTTTTCACTTTTAAAAATTAGGTTACACAAGTTTATTCCTAAACATACACCTCTAAACCACAGGAAAATGTTGTTTGTTTTGTTTTATTTAGTTATTTACACTTAATGGGCCTCATTTACGAAACGAACGTACAACCGAAATTTGGGCGTACGGTCGTTTCTACGCAAAACTTGGAATTTATCAATATGGACGTGAGCTGTGGCTACGATCAAATCTCACGTCAGGTCTAAGCTTGTGTACGCAAGTTTTTGAGTCAGCCTGAACTTGCGTGCAGCATAGAGAATTTCAAAGAATTGTATAATGACAGCTTTTTTTTTCATTTAGATTATTTTTTAAACCGACAAACAAAGCTTTGTTTTTTCAGGGATTTAGCTTTATACGCAAATAGCAGCATAAACAACAGACCGTGAGGAATTACACATCGTCGGATCACACACCTGCAGTGCTTCTGTGAATGGAGAAAAACAGAAATTATAAAATAAATAGGGCTACACAAAATATATTTATCGGAATTAATGGATTAACAAAAGAAAAAAAAAAAAACAGTGCGACAAGTATAGGCCACTTTCGTTTTTGTGACACTCTTAATGCATTTTATTTGTTTTCTATAACTATATTTTTTTATTATTTAACTGATTAGTGATCACGCAAGTGCCTCACATGAACGCACACAACATTTCAGCGTTACTAACTTGACATTTCAGCCATTAATCAAACTAATATGCAGTCAACCAAATATAAATGTTGCACTGCACAATTTACAAGGTCCACTGTAAGATCAGCGTGCAGACCCGAAACAAACATTTATTGCGCATGTGAAGGGTGATATTTTATGTGGATATTGGAACTCAAGTGAAGTACAAAGCCTTGTTTACATCATAGATAATAGTTTAGCAACCAAATGTTACATGGCAAAAATGGAAACATTTGGATGTTGAATGAGAGAGGCTCGTGAGCCCAATGCCGTTTAGTTTCGCTTTAAATAATTCATTTTAGCTTGATGTTGTATTCTGTTTATAATGAATGCCACTATAGCCTAATTTGTGTTTTACGTCATAGTTTAACATAAAATTGTATAGTTACTATTTTTTTTCATTCTTGGTTTGTAATACCATCAAATTTAAAGGGTTTGTTGTGGATTAAGGATAACTAAATAATCTATATAGTGTTCATAATGTTTATAAATGTTTCGTTATATTTACTGGTATTTAATATACATATAAATTAATGCCATTGTTTGCAATTATAAGGTTA
The DNA here is from genome assembly GCA_023376895.1 of Aspiorhynchus laticeps. NCBI lineage: Eukaryota > Metazoa > Chordata > Actinopteri > Cypriniformes > Cyprinidae > Aspiorhynchus > Aspiorhynchus laticeps. The sequence goes on along the minus strand of JALXFT010002236.1, from coordinate 1,599,987 downwards.
AAGGGTGTTTTTGGAGTAAGATCAATTTCTCTTTCATGGGATTACTTCCTCTTTTTGGCCGGGTTATGTTTCTCCGTGTCGTAAACTCTAGGGGCGAGGCTTCTAAACCGGGGTGTTTTTAAGGGCGTAATATTCAAATGACGATTGTTTTTAGCCGCCACATTTATCAACGTACAATCTTTCGTACGATGGGACTGGCGACCTATGAATGTTTCATAAATCACACGTGAGCTCTGTCGTAAGTTGATTTGTGCGCACGGATCTGCGCTCGTTTCTACGTTAGATTGATAAATGAGGCCCAATACCTTTATTTTACTCTTTGAATTTGTCAATATTAAAACTTGCGATAGGGTATAACAGTTTGAAAGCAGTGCAGTGAGACCAGAATGGTTCTGCGTGTCTGGACTTATGATTACTGACGCGTGTATATCAGATCAAGAGGTTGTTGTAAAAAATAAAATAAAAAATAAATAAAAACGTGATTCTGGGGGAGTTGTGACTCATTTGCAATCTAATGAGTTTTTGAGGGGGTCTGGCATATAAACTTTGTTAGGACGATAGTTAAAAAATACGCTGATCAAAGCATCGCCATATGGTCTGTGCCTGCATCTGTAAACACTGTCAAAGGTTTAGGTGAGGGTGGAAAGGATGTGTGCCCTATTGAAACATTTTTATGATACATCTGGTGAAGTTAAAAGTTATATATACTGTATATAGGTGCATCTCAATGAATTAGACTGTCGTGAAAATGTTGAATTTTTTCAAACATTTTTTCTTGTAAGTTATTTCAAAAAGTGAAACTTTCATATATTTTAGATTCATTGCATGTAAAGTAAAACATTTCAAAAGTTTTTTTGTTTTAATTTTGATGATTAGAGCTTACAGCTCATGAAAGTCAAAAATCAGTATCTCAAAATATTAGAATATTTACATTTGAGTTTCAATTAATGACCATCCCTACAGTATAAATTCCGGGTATCATTTGTTCTTTGAAACCACAATAATGGAGAAGACTGCTGAGTTGGCAATGATCCAGAAGATGAACATTGATGCCCTCCACAAAGAGGGTAAGTCACAGAAGGTCATTACTGAAAGGTGTGGCTGTTTACAGAGTGCTGTATCAAAGCATATTGAATGCAAAGGTGACTGGAAGGAAGAATTTGGGTAGGAAAAGGTGCACAAGTGACAGGGATGACTGCAAGCTTGAGAATACAGTCAAGCAAAGCTGATTCAAATACTTGTGAGAGCTTCACAAGGAGTGGACTGAAGCTGGAGTCAGTGCATCAAGAGTAACCACGCTCAAACGTCTTCAGGAAAAGGGCTACCAAGCCACTTCTGAACCAGAGACAACATCAGAAGTGTCTTACCTGGGCTGTGGAGAAAAAGAACTCAGTGGTCCAAAGTCCTCTTTTCAGATAAAGTAAATTTTGCATTTCATTTGGAAATCAAGGTCCCAGAGTCTGGAGGAAGAGTGGAGAGGCACAGAATCCATGTTGCTTGAAGTCCAGTGTGAAGTTTCCACAGTCAGTGATGATTTGGGCTGCCATGTCATCTGCTGGTGTTGGTCCACTGTGTTTTCTGAGTCCACAGTCAACGCAGCCATCTACCAGGAAATTTTAGAGCACTTCCATGCTTCCTTCTGCTGACAAGCTTTATGGAGATGCTGATTTCATTTTCTAGCAGGAATTGGCACCTGCCCACACTGCCAAAGGTACCAAAAGCTGGTTCAATGACCATGGTGTTACTGTGCTTGATTGGCCAGCAAACTCGCCTGACCTGAACCCCATAGAGAATCTATGAGGTATTGTCAAGAGGAAGATGAGAGACACCAGACCCAACAATGCAGATGAGCTGAAGGCCACTGTCAAAGAAACCTGGGCTTCCATACCACCTCAGCAGTGCCACAAACTGATCACCTCCATGCCACGCCGAATTGAGGCAGTAATTAAAGCAAAAGGAGCCCCTACCAAGTATTGAGTACATATACAGTAAATTAACATACTTTCCAAAAGGCCAACAATTCACTAAAAAAGTTTTTTTATTGGTCTTATGAAGTATTCTACTTTGTTGAGAATTGGTGGGTTTTTGTTAAATGTGAGCCTAAATCATCACAATTAAATGAACCAAAGACTTAAACTACTTCAGTCTGTGTGCATTGAATTTATTTAATACACAAGTTTCACAATTTGAGTTGCATTACTGAAATAAATTAACAATTTCCAAGACATTCTAATTTATTGAGATGCCCCTGTATGTATATATGTATAGTATAGGAAGAAAATATTTTTTTCCAAAGAAAAAGGGTTATTTTATAAAGTAGATCTGGCGAACGCGGTTTCACAACAGTTCTGTATGAAATGATATAGATAAAGAATAAGGCGATAATACAAAATTTAAATGAATAGAAGTACTAAAGATTGATTTTAATAATATGGTCTGCTGTAGGAAAATTGTTTAATTTAGTACATTTTACTTAGTATCGTTATTTCTTTATCCGAGCGTTGATCGTTGTCGCTTAAAACATATAATGCTGTAGGTATATAATAACATCTATAATACAAATAGAATATCATGATCTTCTCCGGTAAGAATTACATCAGATCTACTTCAAACGTTCATTTGAACAGATGGTCTGATCAATAAACAGATAACCTAACTTTGATTTTTCCACCCTGTTGTGTTCAAACGTTATTAGATAAGGAAAAAAGCAGTGTCTACGCACAAGAGATATGTTAGCATTGCACCATTAAGTTGTAAAAGAAAATCTAAATGATGTTTCATCCTGACGGTGGCGCATCTTCAGCTGCGTTAAGTAAACTGATGCGGGCCGGCTGACTGAGTTTGATAAATTTGCGCAGGAGGTTTCGATGGGTTTATAAGCTTTATACCTTACTAAAGATTTGTGTTATTGGGACACCCCCTGCCAGCAATTATAGGATTTACGATACGTTTTCAGAATACGCCCCCCTACACTCTGAAACGTTAAAAAGTAAAAGTTATAACATCCTCATTATCTGCAAATTCTATCTTCTTTTCGTTATACCTCAATAAGTGCAGGAGCAATGGCTGACAATTACGAGGGTGAGTGTGTTTTGTTCATAGATGTTATTTAAACATTTTAATGTTAATATTTGTTTAACACAACGCTGTTATTAATTCCAGACACATTCGAGAATATCGAGTTTGATGAAAATCTACAGAAGATCCTAAAGGAAATATGTAAGTTTTTAGACTTTTTCTACCATATGGTTTAAGGTCTAATAATAATAATAATAATAATAACGTTTGTTACCATTTTATTCAGTTGATGAAGCCCTGCTAGTTACCAGCGAGGGTGACACAGTACTTAACCGTGAGTTATACAGTCATCAGTTTTTCTTAACGCATTGAAAGTTTCAACACCTCATAAACAGTGTTTACTAAATTTGACAGGTGACCATAATGATAACGGTAACAACGTCGTAACATTGCCTACAGAGGATATCCATCAAGAAATTACGGTGAGAACGGAGGTACGTCATGAACCAGACAAAGTCATACAGACTTCCCCCTCCCACGGTGCATGTTCAGAGGAAAGAGTTCACATGGCTAATGCCAGCACAAGTACACACACAGGCGCAAACGGCTCTCCCGCGCAGCGAATGACTCCCCAATACGGCTGTGGACAGGGTGTGAAACGTGTGAGATTTTTCGAACAGGAACCTACTGACTCACCGTCCACTAGCCGTTTAAGGACCTCAGGGAATAACGGTACGTATTAAAACAGAAAACACATTAATGCATTTCATGTTTGATTTTTATTTAATAAATGAATAAAAAGGTTATTTGTTATTCTTTGTACAGAACAAGATCATGACGAACGAGGCCTAACAGCATGGACTGACTCGATGGTCCACGCATGTGACCAGGTATCTTTTAGTGATACGGAGAGCGAGGATGAGATTTATTACTTACTCACATTATTTCTATGTTATTAGTGTTTGTTATTAACGGTGGTTTATTATTGTTTTATTCATATTATTAGTAGTAATTCATATAGCCTACGTGTTGAATTGCATCTTCTCATCGTTGATTGCTTGATTTATGTCATTAACATTTCATGTATGTTGATTTGTACCTTCTTCTTATTATGATTCGTTACTGATTCAAGTTTACTCGTTGCTGACAAACAACGATTTTGAATTTATTCTGTAAGTCTTTGTTTTTGTCATAACTGCTTATGTTACATTGTGAGTTACTGTGGTGTTTTCAAGGGGCTGCACACGTTTGATTTTTTTTGTATTTCTGATTTTAAAAACACATTTTCAAAATGAGCGGTAAAAGATGTCACGATGATTTACATAACCATGCATCAGAAGATGATCAGAGACCATTAAGACCTAGACACGATTTTCAAAATAACATCGAACAGTTATGCGAGCTGATTAACGACCAGTTACAAATGTTACAACCAGATTCGCTTAATATGATCGAAAGGTTACACGAACTCGTAGACGAACAGCAGGAGTGGCTGGGTATGTCTATAAATGCGGATGAACAGATTGGCTCGGGGCCTTCTAATGACGTCTTAGATTATGACCCGTTGGCACCAGATATGGGACTTAGTCGTAATTTTATAGATTTTTACAATTATCCCAAGACCGAGATTTAACGGTCTAGAAATACGCAGAACTTTAAATTTCAGCGAAATCGCCGCAGATGATTATGCAGCTTATAATATCTTTTTGCAAGACATTTTGAATGAGATCGTAGATTTTTCACGGCTAATGGCAGGCGATGACGGTTTTATTAACGTGTCTCTGCAAGGCGAGAGTCTCCCTACAGACATTAATGCTGTTCTAACGCCGGATAATAATCATGACGTTAGCACATTTGTCGATCAAATAGAACGAGCGGTTCAAAGCAATGCAGATGTGGGCTGCGGTTTTGCTTTACAGTTATGCGTATCGTTGGCATGGAACAGACAAGGAGGATCCCACAGGAAGCTAACCGATCTAGCACACAACATGGTCATCCAAAAAAATAAGATGAATCTTTTTGTCCCAAAAAATATATCAGATAATAGATGTTTCAGTATATGTCTAGCTCGTTTTTTAAACCCTCATTGTCCCGAGCAGGAATTGCCCAGTATAGCCGGCAACATACACGCAGAACTGGGTTATGGACCACAAGATAAAATAGCGTTTCATGACGTATCTAAATTCGAAAGGGCCCTAGACTTGAAAATAGTCATCTTTCACAGATCATGTTCAGGTAAATTGGAAGTGTATAAAAATACAAATGAAACACACAAGAACACCGTACATTTATATCTGCAAAATGGTCATTACTATATGATAAAAAATTTGAAGGCGTTCTTAGGCTACAGCTATGTCTGCGAGTACTGCTAGCAAGGCTTCAATGATCGTAGTTTACATTATTGTAAATTTACATGTAACGTATGTGATACAACTCAGTGTCACACGCACCCTAAGAAATGGAGGCAGTGTGAGGCCTGCGCTAGATATTGCAGATCTGACATTTGTTATGAAATGCATAAACAGCCGCAAAGCGATCGAGCGAGGTCTAGATGCGATCTCGTGAAATATTGTGACAAATGTTGCAGACAGTTTAGAGTAAAATGGTCAGGCGATAAACAGTTAACACACACGTGCTCACCGTCCAAATGCCCGCATTGCAGCGAGATTCTGATAGATGAAAGGCATCACAGCTGATACATTCAACCTCTAAAACCTTGCGATCATGATGAAAAGTATATTTATTATGATTTCGAGACGATGCACGAAAACGGGAGACATACATTTTGTTTACGTTTCCATCGTTGTTTAATGTATCTAAGCCATCTTCTTCTGCTCGTCGGTCTCGGCTTATTACCCCAACTACCAGAGAAGCCTTTTCCTTAGCTTTTGGTGAAGTGTCTCGACATATGGATGATTTTAACTGTGATCTGAGTGCTGAAGAGCTTCTTTTCAGTTTTAATTCCACCTGTGCACACGTCTTGGACTTAGTGGCACCTTTAAAAACACTTCATCATAAACCAAGATCTGAGCCATGGTTAGATGACACTATTCGCTCTCTTAGGCAAATCTGTAGAAGATTTGAGCGAAAATGGAAAAAGGATAGACTCCAGGTCTCAATGCAAATGCTAAGAGACTCCTTATCTCAATATCAGAAAGCTGTAAAAACAGCGAAATCAAGGTATTTTACTGAAATTATAAATAAGAACTGCCATAAGCCAAAAAATATTTTTAACATTATTAATGCCACTATCAATCCTTCCATTTGCTCTTTTACAGAAGTGTCCTCACGATCATGTGATGATTTTCTCAAGTTTTTTGTAAATAGGATAAATGAGTTAAGAATGGGGATAAATCCTGTTCTGTCAGACCCTTCGACTCCTCTTAGTTGCACTGCTGTGTTAAGTCATTTTACTCCAATTACTGAAAACTATTTTATAGATTTAGTGGATCATCTTAAACCATCTGGCTCTTCAACTGATGCAATTCCTCCATTTTTTCTTAAACAAATTCTGGACGTGGTGGGCCCATGTCTTTTGAGTCTAATAAATCGCTGCTTAGAAACTGGTACTATTCCAGATCTGATAAAACATGCAATTGTTCGTCCTCTGCTTAAAAAACAGGGCATGGATCCCACCGTTCTAGCAAACTGTAGGCCCATTTCTAACTTGTCGTTCATTACAAAAATTCTAGAGAAAACTGTTCTTGACCAATTACAGACTTTTCTAGCTGACAATTTGATCTTTGAGGTTTTTCAGTCTGGTTTTAGAAAATATCACTCCACTGAGACCGCATTGTTGAAGGTTTTTAATGATATACTATTAACGTGCGACTCAGGCAACTACGCTGTTCTTGTGCTTCTAGATCTTACTGCCGCATTTGATACTGTTGATCATGCTGTCCTTATTAATCGATTGGAACGTTGTGCAGGTATTGCAGGTAGTGCATTGGAGTGGTTTAAATCTTATCTTACCAATAGAACTTTTTCGGTTAAGATGGGAGATCTTACTTCTAGTAATACTGTATTAACCTGTGGGGTTCCCCAAGGATCCATTTTGGCTCCCATCCGTTTTTCTTTATATATGCTTCCACTTGGCTCCATTTTTAGAAAGTATGGGCTGTCGTTCCACTGTTATGCCGACGATACTCAAGTTTATCTGCCTATAAAACGAAACTCGGATGGATTAGATGCTCTCTGGGCATGTTTGGCAGATGTAAAGGCATGGTTGTCGCTAATATTTCTGAATTTTAATGAGGAAAAAACAGAAATTATTGTTTTTAAACCCTCAGATTCCATGACTGCTTCCGAACCAAATCTTGGTGGGTTATCCTCATGTGTTAAGCATTATGTGAAAAATTTGGGTGTGGTATTTGATGAACATTTGAAGTTTGATAGGCAGATAAATTCTGTGATCAAATCATCTTTTTTTCAGTTGCGGCTCCTGTCTAAAGCTAAGTCTTTTCTTTCTTTTAAAAATCTTGAGAAAGTGATTCATGCTTTTATTACTTCTAAATTAGATTACTGTAACTCACTCTATGCTGGGATTAGTCAAACAGCTCTATCCCGATTACAACTGGTTCAAAATGCAGCAGCTAGACTTTTGACTGGGAGTCATAAACGGGATCATATTACTCCGGTTTTACAGTCTTTACATTGGCTGCCTGTGCGTTACAGAGTAGATTTTAAAATTTTACTTATTGTCTATAAGTCACTAAATGGTATGGCTCCTTCATATATCTCTGACTTATTGATTGAGCACAATGTAACCAGATCCCTTCGGTCCTCTAACCAGAGACTCTTGTTTATTCTCAAGACGAGGCGGAAGTGCAGGGGTGATCGCGCTTTTGCTACAACTGCGCCAAGACTCTGGAATGATTTGCCCATGTTTATTAGAATGGCTTCATCTGTGGCTATTTTTAAATCTAAATTAAAAACCTATCTGTTCGATAAGGCTTTTAATTCTGATTGAAGCACTATGTTTCTATATTTTTTGTTGCATGTTATGATGTTTTTGTTGCATGTTAAAATGTATTACTGTTTTATTTATTTTTTTGTGTTATTGCTGTTTTTAGTTATTCTATTGTAAAGCACATTGGTCAACTCTGGTTGTAGTAAATAGTGCTATATAAATAAAATTGCCATTGCCATACAGCAAATTACGTGTGTGCCATTTCGCAAGATGGTGAAGAGTTTACGGCTGAAGGGGTTGATTGCGTGGACAAATTGATTAAGCATTTCAGATGTCCAAAATTTGAGGACTTTACATTTATGCGCACAATGCTTCAGGTTTCGATTCTTATATATTGCTCAAGTATTTTACAAGTCAGGGATTGACGCCAAAAATTATACTCCAAGGATGTAGACTCGTATATATGTACGATCAGGCATTTAAACAGAGATACATAGACAGCTACAGTTTTTTGCCTATGAAATTATCAAAAATGACCTCCGCTTTAAACCTAGACACAGCCGAAAAAGGGTTCTTTCCCCATCATTTTAATCGTTTGCAAAATTAAAATATGTAGGGCCGTATCTGTCTAAAGAACTGTATGGTTACCAAACAATGTCTGATTCTGATCAAGCAAAATTTGACAGGTGGTACGAGAGCATAGCAGGACAGGTGTTTGACTTCAAAAAACAACTCGGAATGTATTGCAAGGACAATGTTTTTTTGTTGAGAGAGGGGTGTATGAAATACAGAAATTAGTTTATCGAATGCACCAACGTGGATCCCTTTGGATGTGTAATGCTCGCCGGTTGTGCTCTGAAGGTGCACAATGCTTATGTTAACCAATACAAAGCTTATTCTACCCCTTCCATCCAGTGGTTGGAATATATTAAAGCAAGCAAAAATGTTGACGTTCATCACGCGTTAAATCACGGCAAAGTCAAATTCGGATCTTTTTATGTGGATGGATATTATGAGATTAATGGCGATAGAATAGCTTTGGAATACCTAGGCTTGGTTAGAATAGCTTTGGAATACCTAGGCTTGGTTGTAACTGTCGTGTCAAAAATACCTTATGGTGTGCTCAGAAGACAGTCTGATAATAAGATGGATGTTTTGCACAAGACTTACAATCTCAAAGTACATTCGATTTGGGAATGTCAGTGGGAAAAAGCCAAACAAAACGATCCTGATGTCAGAGCTTTTATGAGTAATTACGAGGCACCAGAACGTCTGAATCCTAGGGAATCGTTTTTCAGTGGGCGAATGAATGCCCTGAAGCTTTACCATAAATCTACCGAGGACGAGCGTATTTCATATCTATTTACGTCGCTGTACCCTTTCGTGCAGTCACGTAAAACTTACCCGATCGGTCATCCTGAAATAATTTTAAAATATTTTGAACCGGTCGAGTCGTATTTCGGTCTTATTAAATGTATACCAAATGTGCTACCTCCGCGTAAACTACTGCATCCACTTATCCCGTTCAAATCGCCACAGGGAAAGCTACTGTTCGCTCCGTGTCGCACCTGTGCAGAGCAGCAACTACAGGAGAGCTGTCAGCACAGCGATGAAGAAAGATCCATTTCAGGGGTTTGGACATCCATGGAACTTTCACACGCTGTCGTTAAAGGGTATTCGGTTGTCAAAATTGTTGAAGTCTGGCACTTTCCTCAGACATCAGATGATTTATTCAGTGGGTATGTTAAGACGTTTCTCAAATTCAAGCAAGAGGCTTCAGGATTTCCCCCGCAGGTAGCGACAGACGCCGAAAAGCAGTCTTACGTCAAAGCGTATTTTGAGAGGAAGGGCATTCAGCTCGACGTTGACAAAATTGCACTTAATTCTGCCCGTAGATCTATAAATACATTTTTATTAAATGCCCTTTGGGGCAGATTCGGGCTTAGATGTAATTTACCCACGACCGAACTTTTAACAGAACCTGAAGATTTTGCACGTCATATATTTGGAAACTGTCACATCATTAAACTGTAGCGAATTAATCACTTACATTGTTTAATTTAGCTGTTTTGTTTAAGCTTTATTTTAGCTTTAGGGGATCTTACGATTTGATATGATCAATTGATATTAATCAAAACGTCCTTATTTAACACTCGTCCAGCGAGTTGTCAGTATATCTGATAAATTCTGTTTATTCTTGTGGCCACAATATAATACAGAATTATTTAAATAACTGTATGACAGTTATGAGCATATAGGTAACTTGATCTGAGCAGGATTTGATTTGAATATTACACACAGAATACAGAACACTTCTCTATAAATCAAACAAGAGTTTATTTGCTATCTTACTACAATACATGAACTAAGCTAAATAACATAAAACAAAATACATACATACACACATACACACCGGCAATGAATTTAATTGAGAATGATTACAATCTAGCACTGTTCTACTTCCACACGATTTTACCCGTGTCGATCATCAAATGGAGAACTATCTTAATTTTACCTTAGAGATAGATACGACCAGTTCAGCAGAATAAAGGTTGTTCGATACCTTGCTCTTAAGTTGAAATGGTGCTGATCGAGGAAACCCCGCGTTTCCCGGATGTTGGAAACCCCGCGTGTCGTGTCGTGTCGTCACTCTTGGGGATGCCCCTCTGTTGTTGCTTGACTGGTTGCTCGGTGTTGCTTAATGCTCGAAGTTCTTTTCGCATAGCTTCAGTCTTTCAAGAGTTTCTTCAGAGTTTTGACGAAGTGTTGGTTCAGTCTTCAAAACTCGGCCAGTTGTTAAAGGCAGCGAGCTTTTGGAGTAGCCCCAGTTTCAAAGGAGCGCGCGATTTCCGAGCAGAACAGAGAGAGAGCGTTGGAGAGCGGGGATCCGCTTTTTAAAAGGGACTGACGTCAGAGGCCTTCCGTTCAACCCCCAGAGGCTTCCACCAACCAGATTGTCCCTCTGGATGGAGCTCCACCTACACGGCTCATTTTCCACGCAGCTAATTTGTCTGCTTAGTTATTTAGTCACATGAAGAAAATATCTTTTAACACGTTCTAATCACACATTATTATACTCAATATTAACTTCCCATGCACACCAAATTCTTGCATTTGTCCTGACCGTTAATATGAAACCAAACATAAGGTATTCGACATACATTAATAGCTTTCATGCTAAAACTAACTTAGAAGGGTTCTATTTAAAGATTAGAAATAACACATCCTGCATATACGATATTATAAGTGTAGTCCTCACTTTACAGGAGAAAGTTATACCTCAAAAGATTATAAAAACATACCATTGATTACAATGACACAGTCAGCTTATAAATGACATAAAATACACATTGATATATTTTGTAAAATATATTGTATATATTGCTTTTGATAACATAGCTTGAATAGCAGTAGTGACTACTATCAATTGTCCTTTTGGAACACTTTATAAAAGTCTTTGAGTCTTTTTAGCAAAGTCAATAAACAGAAACAAGCTGGAAGGTTCTGTTCCTTGACCAAGAAGGGCAAAAGAGAGTGCATTCCTTCGGAGGGGGAATGAAGATGAGAGGTGCTGAGCATTATGTTGTTTAGGTCTGTTGAACGTCTGCCTTAACATATATCTGTCTTGTTTGTTGGTTAAATCATAAATTTAGGCGTTACATGATCAGGGAGTCCATAAAGTTTGTCGTTTTGTCCATTGCCAGATGTTTACCTCAAAGCTCTCCTATTTTGAGAGGTTTCTTTACGATGATAACCCAAAGGCATGGCAGGAAATTGGCCAGCCAGTTGGGTGAGGTGCTCTTCCTCTGTCAATTTTATGACTTTGCAGATAGAGATGAAAGTTTCTTTAAGCCTGAGGAATTTTGTGGTTGCACTTAGTGTGTGTGTGTGCGTTCTTTCCTCCACACAGGTCCTACACATCCCCCTTTTGCTCGGTGAGGTTCCCATTGCGAACGTCGGCGGGCACTGGAACAAGAAGCAGGGAGAACAGGCACACACAAGACACAAACAACATCTCCATCACTGACTGAATCCTGGTGTAGGGTAATTTGGGCAAGAACAGGTTAGGAACTTGAGAAGATGTAGGGGTGCATTCTTTAGGATTACCGGCAATTGAGTCATTCCGATTGGTTTAATTGTCAGGGGTTCGACGAGGCGGTATAGGCGTGATCTCAAGCAGGTTGGTTGAGTTCTCAGGTTCGGGTTCTTGGTCGGTTTTATCACGTCGGAAAATGCGTGGGACGCCTGACGTGCATTTGTTAAAAGACTCTTGAACGGCGTTCACTCGCTTGTGTAGGAGGAAGGCCAGTGTCAATGTCACAACTTACCCTACAATAGTAGAGATGCAAAGCGCTGTGTCAGCGGCAGACCAAGACCGAATAATAGGCGCGCCAGCGGGCGGAAGGCGAGCGATAGCTTCTAAAGCTGTATCAACAGGAGTCAAGTCAATAAGTTGCGTTCCTTCCTCCTTGATCCTTTCTTCCAATTCTGGATCAAGGACGAAGGAGTGCCGTTTGAAGAAGGGCGAGATTTCGATTTCAGCCTGATACTCGTCGTCAGTAAGGTGATACAATGCTAACTCGTCAATATGGAGGATCGAGCCCTTAGGGACAGTGATCCATAAAGTTTGGTTGGGCAAGGTAATGCGTGTGGCTGTGTCGTGTTGATCGTATGTGAGGGTAGCTGTTTGTGCTGGGGTGTTGACCAGCCATCGGTTTCCGATGATTTCGGCTTGCGTTACCTCGACTTGAGAACGTGGTGTCGCTTCGGCGGGGCAGCTAGTGTCGGGTCTAATGGATTCTAGGCCGCAGATGCCCTCAGTATTATCGCGTACGAAAGGTTTACTCGGGCAAAGGAAGTGAATGTCCTTCGTGCGCGTACACATCCTCAGGTTTGGGACCAAGTGCAACTGTTCGTTGCTATCGTGATACGCAACGACTTCAGGAGTGTGGATTTTGACATAGGTGTTCCCTTGCCAAAATCCCACATTCACAACGTCTTTGAGCCGGTAAATGTTATTTGAGTCGATAATGGGCAAACTGAGGAGAAAGGCCAAGTCGCCTGCTTCCGGGTCTACGTACAAGGGAATAGCGATACCCAGGGAAAAGGCGAGATGGGTTTGGATGGGACTAGCATGGCCCGTGGTGGCCGAAGTTAGGATATTTTGGACAAGGTCCAAGAGGTATCAAGTAGTGTGCAATCCTACCCATGGCTAAGTTATCAATTGAGGACTTACTTCACGTAGCATGTCGGTCATGATTTGGCGGGTCGCCTCGATCGGTTGATAACGGTTCTCACAACGAGTTACAACGACTTTATTGAAGGGAGTCAATCTTAATTTTGGGACCTGGATTTAAATAATTGGTAAAGGGAGTTCCCTGATGAGGGGACTAGAGGGGAGAGGAAATTATAGTGAAAGAGGGAGGATAAAACAAAAACAAAAGAGAAACACAGGTGAAAGGAAACAACAAAACGAGAAACGGCGGCACAAGGACACTGAATGAGGTTAGGCAGCAAACGAGTGTCACATGTGTGGAGTATCTCCTCTCTACTAGAGGCTGGCTCTAGCAGTGCAGCTGAGGAGAGTGTAAGTGTTGTGTTTCAACAAGGTCGCTATATGTTTTCCTAACAACAGAAATTATGTTAGTGTGGTGTAGAGCATATGATTGTCGGTCTGTGTCAGTGGGTTTGATCTTCCCCCTTTTCCGGTCGGCTGGAGCTCTGGTGCCTCTTTATCTGGTTTCGATGGACCCATCGAAGGACTGGCTCGCTGCGCCCTTGTCCGATTTTGATTCGGTAGGCGACAGGTGAGAGCTTGTCTACAATCGCGTGGGGTCCTGTCCAGTGAGGTAGGAACTTCTTTGACAGGCGATGGGGAGCGTTCTGCCTTGGTCGGGCGAAGCTGTAGTACCACACTTTGTCTCCGACATTAAACTCATGGTGAGAGGCCTTTTGGTCGTAGTAGGCTTTACGACCTTCCGCGCTTCGTTGTAGTTGCTGTTGAGCGAAGGCGAAAGTCGTTCTCAGGTGCTGATGCAACTCTTCCAGGTATTGGTGAGTGGTATAGGCGGTGACGAGGTTCAGGTCACCAGGTTGGTACAGCAGGTGTAGCGGTAGCGTCATGTTTCTCCCTGTCATCAATGTGAACGGGGGTACGCCGGTAGACTGGTGAGGGGTGGCTCGAGCAGCCATCAGTACCAGCGGAAGTTTAATATCCCAATCCTTTTGATTGGTGGACACATACTTCTTCAACATGCTGACCACTGTTTTATTGGCCCGTTCAACTTGGCCCGAGGAAATTGGGTGATGGCTTATATGGAGCTTGGCCTGTACACCGAGGAGTTTCCACACTTCCTGCATGATGTCGGCGGTGAAGTGGGTTCCGCGGTCAGAGTTGACCCTTAAAGGCAGTCCAAATCTTGAAAAGATGTGGTTCATTAACAGGCAGGCTGTTGTTTCTGCTGTATCATTGGGAGCTGGGAGGCACTCTATCCACTTCGTGAATTCGCAGACCACGGTGAGGAAGTATTTGTTACCTCGCGTTGACCGTGGCAGGGGTCCTACCCAGTCTATTTGGAGGTCCGACCAGGGGAAAGTCATTCCTTTCCTTTGCAGTGGGGCTCGGTGGTTTGGGTTTGCCGGTTGAAATTGGCAACACACCAGGCATCCTTTTACGTATTCCGCCACGTCTTGCTGCATGCCAGGCCAGTATGCTACTTGCTTGAGTGTTTCATAGGTGGCCTTGGCGCCATGGTGTCCTGCGCATGGTGCATCGTGGGCGTGTGTCAGCATCATCCCCCTTTGGCCGTGAGGGACTACGAGCTTTGGCGTAGTTAGGGGCTCAGGGACATACGCGAGCACACCGTCTCTCAGATGCAGCATGTGCTTGATTGAGTGGAGCGTGCGGAGCTCGGAGGAAGCAGCTAGGTCGGAGGTGGAAATAGGATGAGATAAGGGGTCGGAAATGTGAGCTGCCATAGTTCGCAGTGTTTGATCCGCCTTTTGGAGTGTGAGAAGATCGTTAGCAGCGAACTGAGGTGAAATGGCAATGTGGGAGGAGGTGGGGTTTTGTACGCCAGTGGCGTGTTGGCGGCGGGTTATGGCCGCTACTGAAGGGTTGGGAGGGAGGGCTTGAAATGTCCAGGACTCTCCGTGTAATGCACCTGCTTTGGCGAGGGCATCGGTTTGGTCATTGAAGTCTTTGTCTTGTCCAGGTTGACGGGAATGACCTCGAACCTTTTTCCAATAAACGATAATGTCATGTTCAGTGACAATGGCATCGCCTGCTTGGAAGAGTTCCTGGTGTTTGACAGGCTTGTTGTTAGCTGTCTTGAATCCATTCTGTTTCCATCCAGCTAAATGGCATGTGAAGCTTAGACGGGCGTAGTTCGAATCGGTACAGATGAGGAGTTCTTTGATGTTGTGGGATGCCGCCATTTGAAGTGTGATGAGAATGGCTGCTATTTCAGCATATTGCGATGAGCGAGGGCCTAAGTTGAATTGTTGCGGTGGGCAGGGGTCGTTGTTGAGCCAGACCACTCCCGCTCCAGCTTGTAAATTGCCCTTGTGGTTGTAGGAGGAGCCGTCGACATATGCTGTGGGCATTCCTTCACATACATTCTCCTCGAAGTACCTGTGATTCGTCAGTTGAGGTTGTGGCGGTTCTTTAGGTTCCGCTGGAGTATGCAGCGTGTCCGTTGAACAGTTTTGACAGGCCGCTAGCCCGTTTCCAAGTGAGGATTTGTAGTTTTGGGCATATCTTGCCTCGACGTCTCGTCCTTGGAGTGTCATTAGCCAGGTAGCTATGCGTGCGTTGGTCACCACGCCATCTCTGATGCGTTGACTGTTTAGGAAGGTGACCGGCTGATGACAAGTCTCGATGATGACTTTCTGTGCGCCGATGTAATTAGAGAAACGCTGGATAGCCCACACAGTGCAAAGCAAAGCCTTTTCGCAGTTTGAGTACTTGCATTCTGGGGGAAGCAGCGTTTTGCTGGCATAAGCGACCACTCGTTTGTCTTTGTCATGGAGCTGGTATAGGCCTGCGCTGAGGCACTGATTGGAGAATCCAGCGTCCAGATAGAATTCTTTTCCTGGGTCTGGGTAGGCAAGGCACGGAGCAGAGCACAGGCGCTGTTTGAGCTGGCCCATTGCTGTGTCCTGTGTTTCCGTCCAAACGAAGGGTTCATCCTTTTTCAGGAGGGAAGTTAGTGGCCGTGCGATGTCAGCGTAGTTTTCGATGAACTGTCGTGAATAATTGCACACTCCCAGAAAGCTTCGCAGCTCAGAGATGTTAGTCGGCGGCTTTATGCTTTGGATTGCTTGGGTGCGGTTAGACTGTGGCTCGATGCCATTTCTTCCGACAAGCAATCCGACATAGTTCACCTTGGTTTTGCACCACTGTCCTTTGTGAAGGGCGATCTTGGCTCCTGCCGTTGTCAGCTGGTTTAGGACGTGATTGATCTCTTTGAGGTGGTCTTCCACACTTGAGCTTTTCATCAAAACGTCATCTACATAGACAAGGTTGCCTCTGGCTCTGGCGTCAGGGCATGCTTTGTTCAGGAAGATGTTGAATTCTGCTGGTGAGTTGGCATAGCCGAAGGGACACCGTGTGAAGGTGTACTGTCGATTGCCAAAGGTGAATGCCAGCTTGTGTTGGTCATCGGGATGGACGGGGATTGTCCAGAACCCGGAGGCGACGTCCAGTGTGGAAAGGATCGTCGAGCCTTTGATTTTTGGAATTTCTTGATCCAACTGGGTCATAGGCCATCGTGACAATGGAACTTGCTGATTCAACTTGCGATAGTCGATGGTGGGCCGCCATTTGCCGTTTGGTTTTAGGACTGGCCATATCGGGGCAGAGTATGTGCTGTTACAGGGCCGGATGACCCCCTTTTCCAGCATGGAGTCAACAATCTCTTGCACTGGCTCGTATGATGCTATTGGAATCTTGTACTGTCGCACAAATGTGGGTGGCGCATTTGGGTTTGTCGGGATGCGCACAGTGTGGATGTTTGTCAGTCCACAATCCAGGGAATCCTTTGCGAAGGAGTCCTTGTATTTGTGCAGAACCTCTTTGAGTCCTTGGCGATCCGCTTCATTGTGGAGGGCATCTGCCTCACTCAGGATCTGTTGAACTTGTGCGTTGAACCCTGCGTAGGGTTCTTCTGCAGTGAGGTCATTTGAGGGGCTTTGGGCCCCGATGGTCACCTGTGTAGGTGATTCTGTCGCAGGCTGTGTTGAGACAGCATAGACAGCGAGATGAGTGTCATCTGTTAGTTCTGACCGGCAGACGCTTTCTCTGGACACCGGCAGAATGGACGTGATGGCAATGACTTCATGAGGTTTTGTAAACGTTACTGTGTCGTCGTAGTCGTCTGACATTAGCTGTGTGGGTATAGGGCCTATGACAGGTACCATCAGTTCAAAGTCGTGGAACGCCTGGCTGATGAGCCATCCCAGGTGATTGGCTTTGTGAACGTGGATGTCTTGGGCCGTACAGTTGTTGAACAACACATACACAGCACGAGATGACACTTCAATGAGAGGTGTGGCTTCCAGAGTCAGTCCGAGTTTTAGGCAGGTCCTGGAAGGTTGGAAGAAACCTAGCTTACTGTTGAGCATTTGGCCAGGTCGCATGTTGAGGCGGACGCTGACACTCTTGCTGTAGGCAGGTATTGTGGCTTCTTGCTCCGTGATCATAGCACATGCGTCTGGCATGGTTTGACCGGATTGGAGGTTCTTGAGGTTGACTGACGTTGTCAGTTGGTGTGACAGTGGAGCCCATATGATGTCGTTTACGGTATCAATACAAGCATTGAGCCGGACCAGGATATCCGCTCCAATGTAGATGTCATGTGGCAGGTCTGAGACAACGAGGAAGTAGTGAGTTAGCTGTCTGTTGTTCCATCGTATGTCCAGAGCGCAGATGATCTTGGAGGTGGCCATGGTTGTCGACCAGGGACTGAGAGGGAAGCGGCTGTGCTTAGCGACATGTGGTAGACACTGATGTCTTTGCTTCAATGTTTTGAATAGCTTCAGGCTGATGGCTGAGTTCTCTGCCCACAGGGCTAGTGCCGTGTCGGACACTGATGTGCCTTGGACATCTATTGCAGTCATGATTCGAAGGGGGCCTGCGTTTGATTCAGGCTCCTGCAGTGAGCAGAGGAGAGGGTCCTTGTCCTTGCTGTTTGTGCTTGGTCCAGATCCTGGCTTTGCTACTGCATCGTCGATCAGTGACTTAGGGACGGTGTCGGTGACTTGACACTGCGACTCGTTGGAGTCTAACGCCTGGCAAGGCAGAGGTTCACGGACTTGTGTCCACATCTTTAGGTGCTTGAAGTCTATTAGAGGTTCGAAGCGATTAAGCAGATCTTTCCCAATGAGGAGTGGATACGTTTTAAGTGGTGAAACGTATACGGGATGGACGAGGTCCATCGATCCCACTGTTAGGTGAATTGGGGCCACATGTTTTAGTTGTAGGCCCGTGTGGGAGTATGCTTGAAGGTTTAGTTCACACTTTTGGAGTTTGAGGGTTCTGTTAGTCCTCTTTGATCTTTCTTGGATTTCCTCCAGGAGTTCGGTAGACATTAGAGTAATGTCGGCTCCCGTATCGAGGAGGGCTTCGACTCTGATGTGTCGTTCGATGATGATGGAGAGGTAGCATTTTCTGGCTATACCTTTCTCAATGAGATCGCCTAGGAGTTGAGGGACTGGAGTTTGGGAGGAAACAGTTAGGATATCAGGGCTGATGGGGCGTTCTTCGGAGGAGTGGCAGATGACCAAGACAGCACTTTCAGGAACTTGAGGGGTTTCGTCAGCAGGTGTTTGTTGGACGCTGCTGTAATTTGGAGCATTAGGTGTTGAGTTAGTGTCTAACTCTGTTGCTGGGTTTTCAGGTGGGGTTTCGTGTCCATCTGAAGTTAGTGTGATTACGGTTCTCTGAGAGTGAGGTGAAGGAGTGCTGTTCTCCTTGGCTGGTTGTGTCAACTGGTCGCTGCCATCTCGTCCGGCCGCTAGTCAGGCTGAATCTGGTTTCTCTTTCTTTTCCCATTTCCGATCTTCCTCCTTCCGTTGGAAGAATTCTTTCATCATCATTTTCATCAGTTCTTGTGAGTCGAAACACGGTGGTGTCTCTTGTTCGTGTGTGGGTTCAGTTTGAGCTCGGTCAGCTTGGAATCTTTGCGAATTCTTTCGTCGATTCCTTGGGCTGGTCGCTCCAGGGTGAGTTTGTCGTCTTCCCTTGGAGTTTCCGTTGGATTCCCATGAGTTTTTCCCTCTTGAGTTTCCAAATGAGCTTGGCTGGTTCCACGATCTCTCCCAATGACTTTCGTGTGGCCTTGACTGGTCCCATGTCTTTTCCCAGTGTCGTCCAGGTGAGCGTTGACGTCCACGTGGTCCATCCCAGCGTTCGTACCTCGGTTTAGATCGGGTACCAGCGTGGGAGTCTCGTTCTTTGTTGGACGAGGGTGCATTCCACTCCCTGGGTGGCGGCTTGGCATTGTCTTGGCGTTGAGCGCCCTCTAGCGCCAGCCCTCGACTTTGAGTGTTGAAGTCAAGAACGGCTGGGGTTTTGGCACCTTTTTCTGAGGCCATCTTTTGTTTGCCGTAGGCTTTCTGCGCCAAGTCTCGCAACTGCTGAGTATTCATTGTCCGTGGACATGCGAGAACGCCAAGATGGTGGCTTACGCCGGGATGAAGGTTTCGTAGGAAGAGAGTTTTAAAGTTCAGTTCATCCTTCATGTCAGGTTCGTTGCGAGTTCCAAAGTATGCCCGTCTGAGTCGGCTGTAGTAGGCTTGAGGAGGTTCGTGACGTCCTTGTCTCGTCTCCAGGGCAGCCACAAGGCCTTGTTCGGACTCAGGGTCAGAGAACTCTTTAATGAGGGCTTCTCGGAGCAGTTGGTAATCAGTCTTTGTGTGAGCAGGCTGCCTGTCCAGGAAGCTGCGAACTTCAGAACTGGATGTTGTTCGAAGTAAATATAGTCTATCTTTGTCCGTAACGTTAGGTCGCATTTCCAGATGGAAATCGATATCTTGGAGATACGCTTGGACATTTGGGCTATTTGGCACGCTTGGGGTGAATTTGCCAATGTTCCTGGCAAGCTTGTCGAGGTCTTTTAGGTCCAAGCCGTGCGATGATCTGTGACTGGTTGCAGCAGATTCTTTTGGCTGAGGTAACGTGATGTAATGTTCTCCAGAGTGAGTTGGTGAATGTTTCAACACCACCCCCTCCATCTTTTTCTCACGTGTCAGTCCAGGAACAGGTGTACCGGCCCTGCTCGGCAGGGGTGAGGTCGATGCGCGTCGTGTCCTTGGTGGCTCACGGCGCAGTTCGTAAGCATGTTTGAGTTCCTCTTGGAGACTGTCAGATTCCTCTTTGACGTAGTCAAGCTGTCGTGTTAGACGACTAACCTCGTTTCGTGACTCATCCAGGTGAGCTTCAAGGGCTTTGATTCTGCCGTTTTTATCTCTGAAGTCGGCCTTTGCTTTCTCCAGAAGCTGTTCAGCATACTGTAGCTTTTTGGACCGGTCATCATAGTCTGCCTTGACCTGTTCCAATTCTTGGCTAGTAGCTGCTAGGGTTTCTTTTAGCTGGTTGATCTCCTCCTCAGTGCCTTGTTCCGCCTCATCCGACCCTTCCCGTCGTTCCTGAGCTTCAAGTTCCAGCTGCTCTATGCGTCGTTGTGCGCGTGTCAGCTCCTGCTGGCATTGTGCAGCGTGCTTATCGCTCAACTTGAGGGTGGCGATGAGTGTGTGGCTTAAGGAGCCAGTGATCTTGGCTAATTCTTTGTGATTGTAGCTGTGACTTGGGTCTTGTGCCATGAGGCTTGTTATGTTGTCATCCAGCTGGTCTTGTGTCTGATGTTTTAGTGTTTCAGCAGCCTTAGGGAGGAGACTGTCTGTTGCAATGCTTAGCCACGTTTCCAAATCCTCCCAGTGACCGACATGTCCTGTTGTGTGAGACATGTTTGGGCGTGGTGAGTGGGATCTCGAACCGCGACTGACACAGACCTTGAAAAGAAAAGAAAAGAAAACAAAACAAACAAAACAAAATAGAACAAATCAACAAACAAGGGGTGTAGATGTGCAATATAGAATGTGTACTAGTTTTGACTGTGTAAAACAGGTGGGTGTGGTTCTCTGTGACTGTGTTCCTCTGGGGGCGTGCTTCTAATTTGCAGCCTCTGTGGGGGGAAAATTGAGCACACACACACACAGGTAGCACAGCTAGAGAACAGGTAAAGAGAAGAAGACGAAAAAGGTTTCTTCTAATCAGAGGATTTGTAAATGACAATTTTTTGTAAGTCTGTGATTGCAATTGGTTTTCTCCGGTGTGAAGGAAAACAATAACAATGACAGCACTGGTCCCGTTAATGGCCAAAATTGACACCACAAGCTAATTAGAGTGTTCGCGTGCTTGAAGTTTTCCGGCGCCTTTCTTCTGTGGACCTGCTTTAACCTGGCGGGGAGGATTTCACAGAAGAGGAAGGTAAATGGAAAACAATTTTGACATGTTCTCAAGTTCCACAAATACCTGTTTTGATTGCTAAAGTTCTCCACTTGTGATCTTCACACAGGCAAAAATCTCAGCAACAGCAGCAGTAGTCAAATTAGAAGATAGCAGCAGGAAGAAGAGAGAGAAAGATGAGAGTAGGATTTAGGATTAGTAACAAAGGTGGCAGCGCGGAGGCGCTGTTGAGTTGATGCACCTAGGGGTTTTGCTTTGCTAATTTTAGTAGGATAAACACACTGGCCTAAGTGTTAAGGAAACCTTAATTTTTTTTTCTTTTGGAGGTTTGCTTACTTAGAAGGGTTTTCCTAATTAGAAAGTTATTATACTCTAGGCTTTGTGATGAATGTAAATTGCTCCAGTGGTGCTCAGCAGCAAGGCCCACCATCCGAGCGCACCAGGTGAGCTCCTGTAAGGGTTTTGCCGAACACTCCGCCCCCACCGTATTGCTGTGAGCCTCTCAGACAGCTGTGGCTTTGGCACAACCGGGCTGGGACTCGGGTGAGTTATGTCAAACGACTGCTGGCCTGAAGAGGGGCGGGGCTAGGTCCCGGTGTCTATCCGTCAGTGCGAACCCGAAGTTCGGCGTACTTCGTCAATAGATTGGCCGGAATGGTATATCCGCACCTTCGCCCAGTCAGCCGTTGACTCCTCCTCCGATACCCGATTGCTAGCCTGCTGCGGGCCGTCACTTTGCAACACTAGGACGGAAATATTCAGGTTTCCCTTCAGCCTGCACCAGGTACAGTCAGAACGGGTGACTCCACTTGCTGTAACTCACACTGGAGGCAATTTCACTTCACTAACCAAGCACTAGGGGGAGCCCTATCTCCTATCAGGCCTAAGAAAAGGGAAAACTTTTAAAAGTTAATTTAATAACAGACGGAGAGAGACCAAACAGGTTGGAACCAAAATTCAATTGCAACTGAAATTAGAATTTCAAATTAGAAATGGTAGTTCCTAATTCCAATTTTATGATGTTATCATTTAAATTTGATAGGCTTGATTAGGATTAAATTAATCAATAGGGTATCCTTGAGGTAGGATCCTTATTAGCCAATGCTGGAATTAAAATTTCAGAGCAATGATTTATAGTTAAAGATCTAACTTAACGATGTTTGTCATTAATATTAGAAGACACCTGTGATTATAATAATCCTTAAATATTGAAGCAGGGTAATACAAGCTCTAATGAGTTGCAGATGAAATTAAAATTGCAGAGCCTTATTGGCAGTCATGGATTAAAATCTTAATGATATTTTTCATTAACATTACAGGCGATTACATTTCATTGATCAGCCAATAGTGTTGCCATAGGGAAGCAGGAACTGTAATTAATTATTAAATTAAATTAGAATTTTCAAATTCGTAATTAATTATGAAATTAAATTACAAATTCCACATCCCTAATTTCGTATCCCTAAGCCTGACCAATTACTAATTCCTTGTGTTATTCAAATCATTAGAACAAATTAATCCGTATTGTCTCAACTATAAAGGAAATTTAAAAATTTTCCTGGGCCAGACGATCAAACACTTTGATAGTTAATAATTAAGATCTTAATGTTACTGTTAAATTATCAGAGCACACATAATTATCTCAATCAGTCTATGTGGAATCGGGAAATGAAATTATTTTAATGAAATTAATTTAATTTCACATCTGGGATTAATTATGGAATTAAATTATCAATTTCAAATATTTCATAGCAATTCATCCAATGAGATTCTTAAAATCATGAGAGCGCAATCATAATTAAATTAATTATCTTCCTATCAAAGCAATGAGGCTAAGACCCAGCGTTAATTTATAATAAACCCAATAGTTATGAAACTAATATCTGCTAAATATGAAACGAAACAAAACAACCTAAAGGCAACTACTTGTTAAAACCACCTATGACATCGCTGGTCTCATTTCCAATGAAAATCAGCTGCCTTGCACATTAAAGGTTTATTTAAATTTGTATTGTTAAAGTCCTTTCACATTATAAGTTATAAGAGAGAATGAGTGAATTCAAAAGAGAGAAGGAACTGATGTGAACAGTTTAGTGTGAGTTAAAGTTCAGCTGTGAAGAGTTAACGTATCAGCACTTCAAAAACACACTGCAAACACACACGCATTCAAACCCACAGTTACAAAATGCTAGCCTTCAATGCTACTAGCTTTGCAAGCTACTCATTGCTTCAGTTAGCCAAGCTAGGCTGTTGTTTACAACAGCTCAAAATGGCCTGCGCACTTCCTGAGTTACGCGTCACTATGGTGACGTCAGGGAACCTGTCATTTCCGATGCACAGATCTCAACAATCTCAACTCGTTCAGAGAGATATACATTAATCCATAGATTAATTATAAACACTTTTTTGGCCACGGCGAGCCTTAGTACATTAATTCTGTCTAACTTCACAGACAAAACACAGTGGATTTTTCATCACACAATTCATTCTTGATCAAGATCAATAACTATATTCTCCCCAGAACGCGTTTGGGCCACTCTTCCTGAGCGCCGCGTCCGATTTCACTCTTTTCAGTGACTCAAAGATTGGCAGAGAAATACACAGGTAGCTAATCTGATATTCTCGCCGGGAGATTAAATAGCATATCCGGAAGTGGAACACGCACAAACCGGATCACGCTATTAAGGCCTTATGGAAGAGAGGAATGAGGAAATTCGCTCATTTGTCTCTTTTGCGCTTCTAGAGCGACTTTTTGTCTTACAAGACAATTCATATACTGCAGTTAATTTCTCAAACAATTAAAGTTGCACTTTAATTCATTCAAAACGCATCGTCATGCATACAGTACCACAATAACACAAACAAACTATCTACACTATTTCTTCCGGTTAAAAATAGGCAAAATACAAAAATATGTTTTTCTGATTATGAATATTCAAATCATATTTGCTCGCTTTTTTCCTCCACCATTATATGTAGCGAATTAATCACTTACATTGTTTAATTTAGCTGTTTTGTTTAAGCTTTATTTTAGCTTTAGGGGATCTTACGATTTGATATGATCAATTGATATTAATCAAAACGTCCTTATTTAACACTCGTCCAGCGAGTTGTCAGTATATCTGATAAATTCTGTTTATTCTTGTGGCCACAATATAATACAGAATTATTTAAATAACTGTATGACAGTTATGAGCATATAGGTAACTTGATCTGAGCAGGATTTGATTTGAATATTACACACAGAATACAGAACACTTCTCTATAAATCAAACAAGAGTTTATTTGCTATCTTACTACAATACATGAACTAAGCTAAATAACATAAAACAAAATACATACATACACACATACACACCGGCAATGAATTTAATTGAGAATGATTACAATCTAGCACTGTTCTACTTCCACACGATTTTACCCGTGTCGATCATCAAATGGAGAACTATCTTAATTTTACCTTAGAGATAGATACGACCAGTTCAGCAGAATAAAGGTTGTTCGATACCTTGCTCTTAAGTTGAAATGGTGCTGATCGAGGAAACCCCGCGTTTCCCGGATGTTGGAAACCCCGCGTGTCGTGTCGTCACTCTTGGGGATGCCCCTCTGTTGTTGCTTGACTGGTTGCTCGGTGTTGCTTAATGCTCGAAGTTCTTTTCGCATAGCTTCAGACTTTCAAGAGTTTCTTCAGAGTTTTGACGAAGTGTTGGTTCAGTCTTCAAAACTCGGCCAGGTGTTAAAGGCAGCGAGCTTTTGGAGTAGCCCCAGTTTCAAAGGAGCGCGCGATTTCCGAGCAGAACAGAGAGAGAGCGTTGGAGAGCGGGGATCCGCTTTTTAAAAGGGACTGACGTCAGAGGCCTTCCGTTCAACCCCCAGAGGCTTCCACCAACCAGATTGTCCCTCTGGATGGAGCTCCACCTACACGGCTCATTTTCCACGCAGCTAATTTGTCTGCTTAGTTATTTAGTCACATGAAGAAAATATCTTTTAACACGTTCTAATCACACATTATTATACTCAATATTAACTTCCCATGCACACCAAATTCTTGCATTTGTCCTGACCGTTAATATGAAACCAAACATAAGGTATTCGACATACATTAATAGCTTTCATGCTAAAACTAACTTAGAAGGGTTCTATTTAAAGATTAGAAATAACACATCCTGCATATACGATATTATAAGTGTAGTCCTCACTTTACAGGAGAAAGTTATACCTCAAAAGATTATAAAAACATACCATTGATTACAATGACACAGTCAGCTTATAAATGACATAAAATACACATTGATATATTTTGTAAAATATATTGTATATATTGCTTTTGATAACATAGCTTGAATAGCAGTAGTGACTACTATCAATTGTCCTTTTGGAACACTTTATAAAAGTCTTTGAGTCTTTTTAGCAAAGTCAATAAACAGAAACAAGCTGGAAGGTTCTGTTCCTTGACCAAGAAGGGCAAAAGAGAGTGCATTCCTTCGGAGGGGGAATGAAGATGAGAGGTGCTGAGCATTATGTTGTTTAGGTCTGTTGAACGTCTGCCTTAACATATATCTGTCTTGTTTGTTGGTTAAATCATAAATTTAGGCGTTACATGATCAGGGAGTCCATAAAGTTTGTCGTTTTGTCCATTGCCAGATGTTTACCTCAAAGCTCTCCTATTTTGAGAGGTTTCTTTACGATGATAACCCAAAGGCATGGCAGGAAATTGGCCAGTTGGGTGAGGTGCTCTTCCTCTGTCAATTTTATGACTTTGCAGATAGAGATGAAAGTTTCTTTAAGCCTGAGGAATTTTGTGGTTGCACTTAGTGTGTGTGTGTGCGTTCTTTCCTCCACACAGGTCCTACAAAACATTTCTCATTCGTGTCAGACTCGGTAGCCCTGGTACAGTGGTGCTACACGGAAGACCATCCAGCCCCCGCGCGTGATGTTAATATATTCATCACATCGTTTACAACTGCGTACGGACGCTTGGAATTATACGAGCTTATGGACAGATTAGGACCGCACGTTTTTTACGTAGATGCAGACAGTCTTATCTTTTCTACGAAAGAAGGCGAATGGATGCCTCAAACAGGCTCATATCTCGGAGAGTTGACTAATGAGCTCAATGCAGATGATAATATCACAGAGTTCGCCACGACAGGACCTAAGTCGTACAGTTTTAAAACCGTAAAAAATAAAGTGACTCTTAAAGCGAAGGGGCTGACGCTCCATTCTTCAAACGACAAATCATTACCTTAGAAAGTATGATCTGTCTGGTACATACTTATGTGACATCACGTGACACGTCAACCCTGCTCACACGTACTGAAACCATTGTACGGAATAAAAAGAAGTTCACGTTGCATAATAGTTCAGTTTTGAAAAGGTTCAAAGTGGTTTATGACAAACGTGTGCTCTTGCCCGACTACAGTACTTTACCCTACGGTTATTAACAGCATGTCTGGATCACGCGATGTTGGTTATGTTGAAGAAGATTTTGACTTTCGTTTTCAATTCCCATTCTCTGCGGTGATCTCTGGGCCTTCAGGCAGAAAATGTATTACCTCCTAATAAGAAATCTATTTTAATTTGTGACGATTTAATGGAATCAGCATATTCAAACGACAAACTCTCAAGAGCATTCACAAAATATGTGCATCATAAATCATTTTCCATTATATTGACAACCCAGAATTACTTTTTTCAAGGTAAAACCAGTAGAACTATTACGCTGAACACTCACTATATTATTTTGTACAAGAGCCCCAGAGACTCGATGCAAATAATGGTTTTAGGACGTCAGATTTTTCCTAGAAATACCAGATATTTTATGGAGCGTTATCAGGACGCGACCAATCATCCCTTCGGTTGCCTTTTGATCGACTTTAAAGCTAAAAGGCTAGAGCGCTTTCGTCTCATATCAGGGCTGTTTTCAGATCATCAGGTGGTGCACGTGCAGAAAATAACATGGTAAACTTTGGTGAAAATAAATAAATAAATGAGCGACAGGCTTTGTAAAACCTACCTCTTTTAAAATTGTTATACAAGGCATCACCGAAACAATGGCGCATCATTTTACAGTCAGCATCAGACCAACTGATTTTATCATTGTGTGAGATAGCTCTTAACATGCTCTGCGGAACCATACCTCTAAATAACGCAAAGTTCCAAAGATTAAAAAAGAGAAAAGAGGAGATCAAATACACAGCGTGTAAAAAGATCAGTGTCGTGAGAAAAAAAAACGGATGATTAATCAAAGAGGGGGTTTTCTCGTACCCTTGTTAAGTGTGGCTATACCATTTATCACAAGTTTAATATCAAGACAACATTAGGAATTGAATATGCTGAAAAGCATTATGTAATTCCGCAGAACCAGCTGAATAAATTAAGGGCCGGGAGTGTTCGCGAGACAATTCAACAAGTTGTGAAGAACGACTTGGACGTTGCTATAAGAAATATATTACAAAGGACTGATTTAGATCCTCACGGGAAAGTTAAACTTTATTCCAACGTCTTACAGAGGTTTTTAACTATAGTAAAACAGGGCGATTTGGAGAGCGGAACTTTAACTCTTACGCTCCAGAAACAGGATGCTGTACATACCGATGCACCTGCTGTTACACCTGTTACTGCACCTGCTAACGCGTCTGTCCCGTCGTCTAATAACGACTATGGAGAGGACCAGATCGTCAGCAAAATCTTAAACAACGTACCGCAGAGGAGTTTAAAAAACGTCAAATACATTTTGGATAAAATGTCTAATGCCAAGCCACTGTCTTCCTGGACAGCTTCTGGAGAGTTTGTGTTTAAAGGCCACGTAATCAGCGGATCGCACATATTGGATTTGGTTAAAAGTATAACGGCACCTCATACGATCCGTGATGAATACAGACCTCGTGGATGGAACGAATTTCTGGATGCTTTTGCAGTTTTAAATATACTGTTTTCGACTATAAGCAATCCACAAGTTAAACGCACGGTCGAGGCTCTTAAAAGGAAAACCACACACAGCCAGCAGATGACGCCAAAGATTACACCCCCGTTGAAAAAAAACGGTTGCGTAAAAAGCTTAGTAACCCAATTGAAAACGTTTTTAATTCGCCAGCTCTTGATGCTAGCGCGTGGTTAACTTTTTAACATTATTGTTTGTAAACATTTGAAATATATATCTGTATTAAAGTATATGTTGTATTATCGATACGACGTTATTAAAAAAAAGTCTGATTACATATTGTCTTTTATTTATACTGTACACATATTTGTGATTACAACTCCTTTTATTTATTAACCTGTTAACATGCTCCAGGACGCCGGCGCACTGAAAGCTCTTTGTTTGCACATGTCATTGTTTTCAAATAGATAAAGTAAAACAGGACAAAATTAATCTTGACAAACTATATATCATTTTGAAGGTCTAAGCCTCAAGCATCGACGACAGATCGCTGTTTCTCAATAGAAAGCTTATAAAGGAATGTATTTGCTAAATGTAAGCAGTACACATCAAAACATGTATAAAAACCCCACAGTACATACCAGATTCATCCTGATAACGACTCTCAAACGTATCCACTGCTGTAAATCCCGGTTTCGTTTGAAAGATAAGGGTCCACGGAACAACATTCCATCGAGCACTTTTAGTCCAAAGAAACAACAACGTTGTAATTTGGATCGTTATTCATTTGTTTACGTCTCATCTCTTGAGGGAGAGTTATTGTTTGTGTCTGTTATGGAACAAATTACGCTCAAAAACAGCGTCTTGGTGGTAAAAAAACAGCATGATTTTGTAGCAGGCAATGTCCCAAACAGAACGAGATGTGGTACAATTTTTATCAAGGCACTTCAGAGTCTATAACTTTTTATATTGTTGAGCATTATCAACTCTGGATGATGGATAGTAAAGCCCAAAGTGTCTTCTTTCCAAAGACACCAAAATGGTGTGTGTGGCACACTGAAGTCAGGAGCTGTTACCATTTTAAGTTAGTTAGTCATTTTCAGCTGTGATTCCCAATATGGGGGGTGCTGGTTAACAGGTTAAACATGAAATTATAGAACTATTCTAGGTGCATTACAGATCTGCATATTCTGAATACAATTAAATGTATCGCAGAGTTGAGGTTTCAGTCTCTTTACAAAACGAATGACCATGTCATCATTTTTAATCGGATCATCATGATACATTTTAACAATATTTTCATAATCGTATCCTTTTGACATGTGATACAGAAAAAAACACACAATGCTGACCACAAGTATCTGATGTGAAATATTGAACCTGCTTGTTAGAGTATTGCACACGAATAGAATTGTTTTTTAAAAAGTCCTGGACGGCGTTTGGAAAACGTGGATCTTTAGGACCTCTAAAGGACCAAAGCTGTCGAATAAACAACTAACGCCGTCGTTGTTTATGTAGACGGCCACCCAGTGTTGACCCGGTTCTGTGGATGGGTCGGTATTAAAAATAAGCATAGCCGGTAAATTCTTTAACGGCGTTTTGGGGAGCTAATAAGACGGAAGCACACCAAAAAAATACGTGCCGTATGTAATTTTATCCATAACAGCAGTTAGTTGGACGGTATTCATTTCGTCGTCTCAGTAATAATCGATCAGCACCTGTCTTCGATTGGATATTTCAATGATCGAATCGAAAATTGCGTATACGATAATGGTTATGGACTGTGGGAGTGGTTGTCTGAATCGGGCTTCTAGTCTAATATTTCCCGATCTAGTTAGCGAAACGTGATTGGAACAATCTTCATCGGGCGATAAATTAAATCCATAGAGGGTGTAACCATTGAGAAAATCCTGACGATCTATTGCCAGAGGGTGATTTTTAAGATGTCTTCCGGTAGATAATACGAGTTGATAAAAGTCCCTCACAGCAGATCTGTTCTCATATTCGGGATGTAGGGGTTTGGACGGGATTTGGGTACCGTCTCAATATAAAGCCATACATTCCAGGTTAAAATGTTTAAAAGCAAAAGGGTTTTTATTGTACACCCCTGAAAAAGATGAATTTTCTGTCATTGCTAAAATGATGGATTTTGGCAGTGTTCCGAGAAAAAGATTTTCTCCATTAGACATGCGAGATCCTACTCTAAGAGAAATTCTTAAGACACATACGTTCTATAGGATATTTAGCGGTGGTTGATAGAAGAGCCTGTGCGTGTCCTAATCGAATGCCCGGTGAAACTGAAACTTTTTTCACAAAAAGAGATGCGGATACAATATTGAGTTTATAAGCGATAGGTTAAGTCATCTCGCATCAGACAAAACTCGTCTTTACCTCTGGTCATCCGTATTTTTATATCAACTCCGCTCAACATTAATTTTTCTTGAAAGAAAATGTCACTATGAATGGGGGCTAGTAATTCTACGACGTTGCTGGTGTTGGTAAACGCTGCACATCTCATTAAATGATGTTTTATTAACAAGGTTCGGGAGGAGCACGATCAGATAATCAACTAGTTTGGCGCAGGTGCAACTCGTTTAGCTAACTATCCTAACGTGCACAATACGTGTGTATATATATATATATATATATATATATATATATATATATATATATATATGCAGCCTGCCTACCTCTGTCCAATGACAGTTTTCCGGCATCCCTCCTCCACCCCAACTCCTCACCCGTAATCTGTTTTTATCCCATATTAGGGATAAGGGGGAGTTCTCTGGGTTCGGGCCATATTCCGAGCTCGGAGCCCTCCCCCAGGACAGCAAGCCAAAATATGCTTAATATTTGCTATCACATTAGATGTAAGGATGAACTCGTGAACCCTGTATTTTCTCCTGCAGGGTCGGTAGCATCCATGTAAAATCTAGCGGTATCTCTGTAAAACAAGCATGCTGAAAAGACGCTTTCGAGGGTATCTTTTCCAAAGTTTATCAGTGCTTCAATCAAACACCTGTAAGGGTAAGTGCTAGAACTCTGCGTTATCAGAGGGTCGCCTAGAGAAACATCCACCAGCAACAACGTGTTATTTAGATTGATGTAATCTTCACCCGTCCACGCAATAAAAAATTATATCGGTGATGAATCCGTTATTGCAGATAGAGGAGGTATTTCGACGTAGGTGTTTTTTTCAATAGACGTCTGGGTCATAGGCACAGTAAATAAATCTAGTTCGGATTTAATACATTCCTCCGAAATGTTGTGGAATAGAGACATGGCTTAGAATATAGTGTTGAGCGGTCTTTTCCTCCAGACAGTTTTCTTTACACGTTTCGCACGGGTACGTTGTGAGCGTTTTGCGACCGTGCGTTTCTTACTAGTTCGTTTAGCTTTCTTCATGCGGCCACTCTCCGTGTGACATAACCATTAACCATTTGCCGTTTTGGCCCTCGTTGTTATTATCGTTATACGATCTCGATAGGGCAGTGGTTACAATGTCACTAGCTATATTTCTCGCAGCAGCTTTTAGATGTGGTTTTGCAATACTAAAACCTCTTTTCAACAGGGGTAGAGCGGTTCTAAAAAGGGCTTTGAAAATCCCTCCTATACCGGACCCATACATAACAGGACAGCCGGCATATCCGGGTAACCCGTTACCCGCCTGGTTTCGGTAGTACGTAACATAACGCTCGGGGTCCATAGTCGTATAGTTTCGTTAAAAACTATTTCCCAGGTCTAAAGTGGAGTTTAACCACAACTTTACCGTAAGTGAAACGGACGTGTTTGTTCTGATCATCTTTGACGTCGATGCAAATGTCTGTAATATCAGATTTATGTCGTTAGACGCACCCTCTATATGTACGGTTCTCAGTAGTGGAACATGCGAGCCACCGACTGATTGATATTCAATCATGTCTGTGTATATGTACATGCTATAAAAACGGCCTCTTATGTCGGACTGATACGGGGCGTAAGTTACGACAGGTCCGTCATCAGTATGATCTTTGCCTGACTGCTTTACAGAGCCTAGAGACACGCCCGGTTTTAACCCTAAAATAATAGCCAACTTCCTGTAAAATATTAAAGATGTGTTTGTCGGTGCTTTTAGAAATATCCTGTTTTTGACGTGATCGTAACCTATAGGCACTCTAGGAGGTAGATTTGCATTTATTTCTCTAACCAGAAACAACACATCTTCGTAATATCCTAGTTTTAAGGTATCACACACTTTAGAGAAGTTTTGAAGATTGTTTTCTTTAATATAGATAATCACACCCACAGTCTCTTCGTGGTGTTTCTCATCATACCCCAGTATGCTGGGATTCATGTTAATAACAAATGCCGCGTCCTCCGCGTTAAATGTGAACCAGGAGATAGGATAATAAATTTCGATTAAACCGACCTCCCACTGTCCTTTGAGATTCATACTTTTGGCAAGTCTTGTTTTGTAATTAGAAATACGGTTGTCGGGATATACGTCCATTGACGCGTTGCAAGGAAGGGTAATGTAAAATCCTCCTTCGCTCATGATGTAGATCTTTCACGAATGATGCTATGACAACCTCGCCGTTACTTTAAGGATTCTGTATGTCCAAGATATCCCATTCCAGCAACCATGATGAAAATTATGTCAGCCATCCGCGCCATTTCGCAAGACAGAATACCTGATTACCTCTCTTTTTTCGATCTAAAATCTTTTCTATTTTAAATGACTTATCTTGATTCACAATGATTTTTTTGTAATTCTTTTTCATAAAAACATCCTTCGATAATATCCCCGTCATAGTCTTGTAATCTGTACACAGGTGGGGTCCGGGGTATACAGGCTGCTATAGTGAAAAACTCTTCGGTGTAATTCTGCTCATATCCCTTAGAAAACACATTTCTGACTTTAGACACCCTAACCAGATCACCAATTTTATACTTAAAGACCAGTGGTGGACAAAGTACACAGATCAAGTACTTGAGTAAAAGTACAGATACGTATAATTAAATATTACTCCAGTAAAAGTAATGCTTTTTCAATTTTACTCGAGTGAAAGTACAAAAGTATGTGATTTTTTATGTATTTAAGTAAAAAAGTACTGATAGATAGATTTATTTTACAATTTTATATAGACTACTTTATTTAATTTTATATTAGCACATATTTTTATAATCCTACTGTTCAAAATACCTGAGATTTTCCCAAAATAACCACTATATGGAGTCAAGATATATATTTTGTTGTTGATTTGGACTATGTTGACGAGAGTGATGTAGTAATGTTCACTGTGAAGCTTACACTGTGATGTACCTGAGAGAGAACAGATTTGACCATCTAATTTTCACCAGTAAGAAAAAATGTTTTAAAACTTGTTGTTTTGCAGAACGTCACAGTTATATATGACATGAGAATAAGGCCTGAAGTTAGGAAGAACATTTTAAGGAAAATATAATTATATTTTCATAATGATTTTTTTTCTTCTCCAACCTTGTCTGTGGTGTAAAAACACTCCTGGCCAAATGCCCCAGAGGGCATCACTTCCCACTTTGATAATAACGGTAGTTATCATGTTCTGAACATTACATCCTTTCTTTTTCCCTCAGATGGAATCTATCTAGGTGGTTGAATAAAAATATTTGGACTTTATATCTAAAAATTTCCTCAACTTAGCACCAGCAAGCTTGTTAGCTAGACAGTTAGCATCAGCTAACAATATTTACTTATTTTCAGTATGGTTATGAATAAACATTCATATCCGTCTAACTTACTCGGCTAAGTTAGTTGATCCAAACAATATAAAAATGTATACTGTTGATAAACAATATAAAAACAGACGTCACATAGGGCTAAATGCGTAGTATTTTAATAAAACTGCTAACATTACAGCAGCGGGGAATATGAACGTGCATGAGTTATTTTATTTAATTTGTGTTATTTTAATGTTTTGTTTTTTGACCTAAAACATCCCAGCCGGCATTTCAACGTTGATTCACCGGTGAATCAACGTCGGGTACCATGGTTGAATCAACGTTGGATTATGTTTCGATTTTGCAAATTGGATCAACGTTGATATTGTGACGTTGTTTCACCGCGAAATCATGACGTTGTTTCACCGTTGAAATCATGACGTTGTTTCACCGTCTTACCTTCAGCATTGGTGAATTAAGGTCGTTCTGTAGAGGTTGGATTAACGTTGAATTATGTGTTGATTTTGCAAATTGAATCAACGTTGATAACACGTTGTTTCACCGTCGTACTTTCAACATGAGTGAATACACAACTGTACGTTCAATTAGAACCTAGTTTGCATTTAGATCAACACTGTACACATACATAAAGTTTAAATCAAATGACTGGCAGCAATGGCTTTACAATCAACTTCAATAAACTACCACACACTGAAAATGGTAAAACAGCAGTTTTATTTTGGAAACATACAGTATAAAACATGTGAAAATAATCCCAAACTTTAGCTTTTTTAGTGTTTGTGCTTGGATGTATTGTTAAAAACCTGTAAAATCCAAATACAACATTTAAAGACTCAGTGTTTGTACCATAACATGCATATTTTGCGCTGCACAAGAGAAACCCTTGTACTTCTTTTGACTGAAACCAGTTGATCTTTATTTTGGTGGAAATCTATAGTTTCTGTGAAAACATGTTTTACTAATGTGTCTCATTACAAGAGATTTGTACATTTGTGCAGTGAAAATGTATTGAACAGTTTGAGAATGAAACCTGCAACAGAAACCATGTCGGTGGTAACGGATAGGACTGTCTGAGTTTTGTCGACAGCCAGAGGAAATTCTTTACGCAGGAAAAACGCTGCCTTGAATGAAATGCATTTAATATTTTAAGTAGAAATGTTTCTTCAAATTCTGATAAAATGTTAGAACCAACTGCCTTGTGCATATAGCGTGGTTGTGCTTTGGGTGATCCTTGAAAGAGTCCCAGCTCTAGGTCCTTTCTGATGCCGTCCCCTCCTCTCTCACACACTTGTGCACTTTCTGTACTGTCCTGTATGTATAAATAACAAAAACACCAAAAATAAATACTCATAAAATATCAACTTTGATATTGTGAAATATATTTAACTGAAAACTGAATGCAAAACATATCACATACAATATTTTCACTTTAAGTTCAATAACAGTGGGGTTGGAATCAAAGTGCACAACACTATTCATTAAACACCTATTTAATGTATTCAGATGAAAGTTTGCAATATTAAATTATTCACAAGCAGTTTTTTCAGAGCCCCCAGTTACACTGTTTTAATCAGAATCCTAACTATACAGTGTATTTAGTAAAACAAGTAAAATCAAATCAAGTAAATCTTTATTAAACTAAGTCAAATCAAAACCTTTCACAAAAGGTCAATGAATCTCTTCCAGAAGTGACAATGCAATGTAGCAGATGAACAATTCATTACCAAATTGCCAATAAACAGCTGGATTCTTGATGAATCTGCAAGGGGAAAGAAGAAATGGTTTACTGAAAAGTTTTTTTTTCTAATAAGAATAGTTATTGTTGTCAGCCACTTTAACATTGTAAATACAGTTTGAACATTAACACTGCACGGTGCTTACATACAGGTGAATACAAAATTTAAATAATGATTAAATTAAAATGTGTTGTACCAAAAGTTAAATAAAAACTGTACTATACTTAACTGTAAAAAAAAACAAAAAACCTTTACTCAAATAAAGATTAAATTAAAATGTATTAACATTAATTTATATTTAATTTCGTGATTCCTCTGCATACCACTAGAGGGAGCCTGAGTAGCACTAGTGTACTCATACCACACTTTGAGAATCACTGCTTTAAACAATATTAATTCGTTTAAATTTGTGATTATATGATATTTAGAAAACATGAACAGAGTATGTTATCTTTTGAGACTATTATACGATTAAAAATATAACAATGCATGGCATTCACATCAGAAAAATGTGAAAAATCTCTAAGACAGACATTAACGTAACACAACTTACTAGCAACACACAACAACATTAGCATCTGTGATAAAGCAATACAAAAATACACACACACACACACACACACACACACAGACACAGGTATTTATCTTCTGCAGGTTAACGTTACATGTCATTTACCCATTTGTAAACTCTGGTAACATTATATTTTACTATTTTTGAAATGTAAGATTTTCTTACCTGATTTTGTCCGTGTGTTTGCAGGACCTCGCAGATCACACCTGACCCTTCCTGTGTTCACATTCTAGTTTTTGTTCTCCGTTGACATGTCACGACTCAAATTCGCTCAAAATAAAAATTTAACAGGCAAATATTTATATTATAAGTAATTCAGAACCGACCGAGCAATCTCAACGAGCAGCAGCTCACACACACACACACACACACACACACACACACACACACACACACACACAGTCAGTCAGCCGCCTCACTCAGAAAGACGATAATAACGGTCATATTTTCAAACTGAGAAAGGCGCAAACAGTTTCATTGGCCAGTTTCCTGGATGACAGCCAGATTAACCAATCATGATCAAAGAAATAAGGTAAATGCAGTGACATGTATTTAGTTTTATTGTTGTTAATGATGATAATATTTTAACATATACCTTTAGATTTTAGAATAGGTTTAACGATCAAAATATTGTAAAATGCTAATAAAATAATAATAATGATCTTAAATAATTTAGTAATAATAATTTAAAAGGCAGAAATTTATTTTGTTTTCTGTTGAAGACATTAAGTTGATTCAACATACAGTTCTTGTAAAAAACAAATCAACATTGATTTACAAGTGTTTTTGGTAACCTTTTTCAATCATTTAGCATTAAACATTTTTTCAACGTTGTTTCAATGTTGAAGCAACAACTGTCATTATTTCAACCATATGTTGAAGTCATGTGCCGGCTGGTTTTCAACCGTTCAGCATTAAACGTTGTATTAACGTTGTTTCAACGTTAAAACAACAACTGACCTTATTTCAACCATTTTTCAACGTTGAAGGTCGGTCATGTGCCGGCTGGGATAGAGACATTGATCTGTCTGCATTCAAGCATTTCAGAGGGCTTAAATAGATCACCCTTTACAGCAGATTTAGTTCACAAACAACTGACAGTTTTGACCTAAATATGATTTTCAGTTACAATAATTAATCCTAAAATTCGA
The DNA here is from genome assembly GCA_023376895.1 of Aspiorhynchus laticeps. Classification (NCBI taxonomy): domain Eukaryota; kingdom Metazoa; phylum Chordata; class Actinopteri; order Cypriniformes; family Cyprinidae; genus Aspiorhynchus; species Aspiorhynchus laticeps. The sequence goes on along the minus strand of JALXFT010002236.1, from coordinate 1,562,551 downwards.
CATTAGTAACTTACTTTTCGCAGCATCAGTAGCGCGCGTGCGTTCACAAGATCTCCCGGTTCTTTACTTGTGAGTTCAGTTCACTGAAGACTCGCTCTAAACGGATCATTTGAATCAGTGAGTTTTCGACTCTAGAACAGCTACAATCGGATCATTCCAATTCGTGAATGAATCGTTTGGTGTGATTTGCGAACCGATTTAACAGGTTCATTGAAAAGAATCAGTTTGTTCATGAATCATGCACCGCTTCTGCGTCTCGGAGCATGTGATATATTATAAGGAGTAACGATATGTTTTATGAAATGTAGTGAAGTAAAAAGTACGATCTTATGCTTTGGAATGTAGTGAATAAAAGTAAAAGTTGCTCAAAATAAAACTACTCCAGTAAAGTACAGATACTTGAAAAATTTACTTAAGTACAGTAACGAAGAAGTTTTACTTCGTTACTGACCACCTCTGTTAAAGACAGGTGCATCTTTACGCATCTTTCCGTACAGATTATTAAACACATCCGTTTCGTTTTCTTTATGAACATCCAGGGGCCTCATTTTAATGCTTTTATGATAGCTCGCTTTATACCATCTATAAGATCTTGTAAGATGTTGTAATAACGCTTTGAATTGATGGCTGTTAAAAACCGCGTCATTCTACCCCGAAGCGTCTGATTAAAACGTTCAACCACCGATGCCTTGACATCACTTGCCGTGGCAAAATGACGTATGTCATACTTTTTCATCAGTTGCTGGAAATGTCTGTTAAAAAATTCGGTGCCTTTATCAGTTTGTAAATTTTGCGGCAATCGGTTTTCTTTGAGTATAGATTCGAATGCTTTCGTAACCTCCTTCCCCGTCATATTTTTAAGTGGACGAGCCCATGCGTACTTACTGAAAACATCTATACAAGTCAGTAAACATTTTATATTATCGTTTTCTTTCGAATAAGCAGACATATCAACCAGATCTGCTTGAAACTGGGCATCTTTCCCGTTCACCATTACTCTATTGCGCTTCTATTTGACAGGTGCGGTTCTGTGTAATGTATACGCCTCCTGAGCAGCTAACCAATCCGTCACTTCTCTATCCTTCAGAGCTACCCCATATTCCTGTAACACACCGCGTTTTAACCGAGCTTTACCTCCCAAAGATCCAGGATCTGAGGGGTTGCAGTACACTTTTTTCATTAATTCAGACATGTTACATCTATGCTTTTTTTTCAGAAAATAATGACGGCTCTGTTAGTGTCAAGGGTTTTTATTTACAACGTATGTAGAAGTGATTGTCAAACATGATTGGTTACACAACATCTAGATATTGAAGGAATTTCACACACATTACAATATTTTTCTCAATCATATATTCAACTAATACATCAATAATTTTACACACATCAGCCGGTTCATTTCTCGTCAACAGCATCACACATACATCGGATGCATAAGTACAAAGACATAAAATGTTGCCTATTTTAAGACTTTCTTCAGATCCAGGCATGATTTCAAGAATGTTTTTAACAGTCGTACGGGCCTCATACCCCTTTGCAATACACTGATTTGTCATAACGCACCACTCATTCGACATACACCGTACAACAGTCATTTGATTTTTTAATTTCATTAGACGTTTATTATCCACATAACAATTACTCTCATCATCGATAATCTTATACAATAAATTTATTATTTCTCTCTTAATTTGTTGTTTAAATAAGAGTTTTGTCAGACAGGTTGTGTTGCAGAGATTCCCCATGTTCTCAAGTTAGTCAGAATCTGCAGGTGCGCTTTTCTTCCAGCTGTCAACGGCGTCGTAAACAGCCTGTTTCATCCACAAGTTTCGTCCTGAGTTCGGCCAATCCCCCCACCAGGGCCGTTGCTAGTGGGGTGAAAGGTGGTGACAATTCTAGGGGCCCAACTGCCCAGGGGGCCCCACAAAATCCAGGAATTTTACTATAGGCCCATGTTCTGTGAATAATTCTAATATTTTATTAGTTGTATAACTGAGATATTATGAAAACCACAAAAAAAGCATGCAATTTGGTTCCATGCTTGTATATTGTACAGTATATGATATGTGTGTGGGGGGGGGCCACATCAATATTTTTTCAGGGGGCCCCCAATCCTCTAGCTACGGCCCTGCCCCCCACTATGAACATCTCATCTCTGAGGTCGCACAGAACAGCATCGACAACACCCTGAATTCTTTGGAGATACGGTGATAAACCGAACAGTTTCAAGGCATGGGACAGAATGTGTTTTAGATCGGATTTACACACTTTATCCCTCAGTTCTTCAAAACACCCCAGAAAATAGTATGCAGGGGCCTTGTAGAGGCATGAATGCTGTGTTTGGGAAGGATGTTCGTCTCACAACCATAGCAATTTTTTTTTTAACTGTTTGTCAACCAGATGTTCCAGAATGATCCCGACAACTGCTTTAATGATTTTATGGCCGGTTACACCGATGCACCCGTCGACTGTGTCCGAGACTGCTGTACCCAAGACGGCATCGGTGGCTATAGAATCAGGCGTTTGAGGCGGTCCGTACTTCGCCAAGAATGCAAGGTTATGATATCCCAGTTCTGTACAAAAAATTTTCAGCCAGGTAATGTTGTCCGTAGGCGGTCCCGTAGCGGATGCGATGTCGTTGCATACAAAACTAGGATATGATGAAACGTTTTCTTGGGTCATGTTGCTGGCTTTAGCGGTGGAAGTCTAGTACCTCTGAGAGTCCTGTCGGTCTGTATTTAATGGTTATAGAATGTAGGCGGCGCTACGTGAACGCCTCTCCGACTGGTCACGCACCATTCAGGATAAAACAATTTCACCTTTATGCTATTGTATCTGTCAAATGCTTCACACCATTTAAACAATTTGTCAATCTTTCCGAATATGTCTTCTAACGCAGGTACATCTTTCCATCGAAACAAGAATTTAATACTATAGTATTTGAGATGGTACTCTTCAGATATTGGCCAAACGCGTTCAGGCAGACCTTCGGTGCTATCGCTACAAAGTATATAAATGTAATCATCAGTTGATGTGATCCCCCAATACTCTGTATCGCATTCCAGGTGTGATGCCATTCCATTCCCCTATAAATAGAGGATCGTCGCAACCGTCTTTTAAATCATGCCAAACATAGTTGTAAAATAAACACCAGTCTTTTATCTGTTTTGTCATTCCCAAAACATATGCAGAAAAGTGCCTGATGATGTAGTGTTACATATATGGCAGTCCAAATTTGACTGTAGTTTCATTTTAAATCTTTTGTAAGGAGTTATGTATGCTCTATGAATAACTTTGAAGTGAATACGACGATGAGCCAGATTTTTAGATGTTAAGATGAGATTAGACCACACTTTCTCCCAGTCAACAGATAGATTAAGGTCAGATAATTCCCTATTCCAAATAGTTTTAATAGAAATAGGTTCTGTAATACAGTACAATCAATCATTTTATTATATATTAAGGAAACAGATGGCCGACCAGTAGAAGGTGCAATCCAGTCCCGCATAGGATGAGAGGAAATGGAAGAAGACCAAGGAACGCCATACGCTTTGAGAGCAGAAAATAATTGAAGAAAAACAAAATATGCAGATGCTGGTAGACAAAATTTGGTTCTTAATGTCTGAAATGAACAGAGGGCCTGGTTATCATATATATCACCGCACGTGTTTACACCCAAAGAAGACCAAGAGGGTTGGACAAATGGACGATTTCAGCATACAAAATTAAAATTGTGCCATAAAGGTGTACTGTTACAAAATTTGAAGGGTCCCCCTATCCGACGTTCAACCGTTTTCCAGATTTTAATAGAGTTAGCCACAACCGGACCAAATTTATAATGATCCCCTTTTTTCCTGTGCCAGTAAATACAATATCTTGAAGTCTATTTGGTTTGGGGCTCTTTCTTTTCTGTCGTGACAAACGTTAGCTAACTTACCTAAATTGTAACGATAGACTACCACAGAGTTTTTGACTACTGCTGGAGACTGTCGTTTTAATGAACGATATTCGTTTATTTTTAGATGACGGCTCTTTTTGCGATATCTTTTAAACTGTATTGTCAGAAGATTTTGACATGTATGATCTTACTTAACGGTCTGATATGTTTTATTTCACAACAAGGTAAGACAGCATTTTCTAATGTTAATGAACGTGTTTGATGCTTTTTTGTTATACAGGTTCATCTCAATAAATTAGAATGTCGTGGAAAAGTTCATTTATTTCAGTAATTCAACTCAAATTGTGAAACTCCTGTATTAAATAAATTCAATGCACACAGACTGAAGTAGTTTAAGTCTTTGGTTCTTTTAATTGTGATGATTTAGGCTCACATTTAACAAAAACCCACCAATTCGCTATCTCAACAAATTAGAATACTTCATAAGACCAGTAAAAAAAAAAAAAATTAGTGAATTGTTGGCCTTCTGGAAATTATGTTAATTTACTGTATATGTACTCAATACTTGGTAGGGACTCCTTTTGCTTTAATTACTGCCTCAATTCGGCGTGGCATGGAGGTGATAAGTTTGTGGTGCTGAGGTGGTATGGAAGCCCAGGTTGCTTTGACAGTGGCCTTCAGCTCATCTGCATTGTTGGGTCTGGTGTCTCTCATCTTCCTCTTGACAATACCCGATAGATTCTCTATGGGGTTCAGGTCAGGCGAGTTTGCTGGCCAATCAAGCACAGTAACACCATGGTCATTGAACCCGCTTTTGGTACCTTTGGCAGTGTGGGCAGGTGCCAGCTCCTGCTGGAAAATGAAATCAGCATCTCCATAAAGCTTGTCAGCAGAAGGAAGCATGACGTGCTCTAAAATTTCCTGGTAGATGGCTGCATTGACTGTGGACTTCAGAAAACATAGTGGACCAACACCAGCAGATGACATGGCAGCCCAAATCATCACTGACTGTGGAAACTTCACACTGGACTTCAAGCAACATGAATTCTGTGCCTCTCCACTCTTCCTCCAGACTCTGGGACCTTGATTTCCAAATGAAATTCAAAATTTGCTTTCATCTGAAAAGAGGACTTTGGACCACTGAGCAACAGTCCAGTTCTTTTTCTCCACAGCCCAGGTAAGATGCTTCTGACGTTGTCTCTGTTTCAGAAGTGGCTTGGTAGCCCTTTTCCTGAAGACGTCTGAGCGTGGTGACTCTTGATGCACTGACTTCAGCTTCAGTCCACTCCTTGTGAAGCTCTCACAAGTGTTTGAATCAGCTTTGCTTGACTGTATTCTCAAGCTTGCAGTCAACCCTGTTGCTTGTTCACCTTTTCCTACCCAAATTCTTCCTTCCAGTCAACTTTGCATTTAATATGCTTTGATACAGCACTCTGTAAACAGCCTCACCTTTCAGTAATGACCTTCTGTGACTTAGCCTCTTTGTGGAGGGTGTCAATGATCGTCTTCTGGATCATTGCCAATTCAGCAGTCTTCCCCATTATTGTGGTTTCATTTACATTTTACATTTATGCATTTAGCAGACGCTTTTATCCAAAGCGACTTACATTGCATTCAAGTTACAGTTTATACATTTGATCAGCTCTTGCTTTCCCTGGGTTTCAAAGAACAAGAGATACCCAGAATTTATACTGTAGGGATGGTCATTTATTGAAATTCAACTGTAAATTTTCTAATATATTGAGATACTGATTTTTGACTTTCATGAGCTGTAAGCTCTAATCATCAAAATTAAAACAAAAAAAACTTTTGAAATGTTTTACTGTACATGTAATGAATCTAAAATATATGAAAGTTTCACTTTTTGAAATGAGTTACAAGAAAAAATTAACTTTTTCACAACATTCTAATTTATTGAGATGCACCTGTAGATGAACAAACACTCTGAACTCTACTTTCTTTTTATTTAACTTTGTCAAACTAACTATAATTGTAATGATAGAAAAAACTATCGTATCTAATGCTTTTTTTGCTTTATTTTCTAACTTTGCCTAAAATTGCTTTAATTACACCAACACGTCTTGACTTGTAGGGAAAACAGTCATTGCACGTTTTACGCGTATATTTGATGTGAAAACACTTTAATAAAAACTTCCCTTTAACACGATTTCACCATATGATGTTTTATTGAAGCTCTCTTTTTTTGATTTTTTTATTGAAGCTCTCTTATGTGAAGCTCTCACAAGTGTTTGAATCAGCTTTGCTTGACTGTATTCTCAAGCTTGCAGTCAACCCTGTTGCTTGTGCACCTTTTCCTACCCAAATTCTTCCTTCCAGTCAACTTTGCATTTAATATGCTTTGATACAGCACTCTGTAAACAGCCTCACCTTTCAGTAATGACCTTCTGTGACTTAGCCTCTTTGTGGAGGGTGTCAATGATCGTCTTCTGGATCATTGCCAATTCAGCAGTCTTCCCCATTATTGTGGTTTCATTTACATTTTACATTTATGCATTTAGCAGACGCTTTTATCCAAAACGACTTACATTGCATTCAAGTTACAGTTTATACATTTGATCAGCTCTTGCTTTCCCTGGGTTTCAAAGAACAATAGATACCCAGAATTTATACTGTAGTGATGGTCATTTATTGAAATTCAAATGTAAATTTTCTAATATATTGAGATACTGATTTTTGACTTTCATGAGCTGTAAGCTCTAATCATCAAAATTAAAACAAAAAAAAACTTTTGAAATGTTTTACTGTACATGTAATGAATCTAAAATATAAGAAAGTTTCACTTTTTGAATTGAGTTACAAGAAAAAATTAACTTTTTCACAACATTCTAATTTATTGAGATGCACCTGTAGATGAACAAACACTCTGAACTCTACTTCCTTTTATTTAACTTTGTCAAACTAACTATAATTGTAATGATAGAAAAAACTATCGTATCTAATGCTTTTTTTGCTTTATTTTCTAACTTTGCCTAAAATTGCTTTAATTACACCAACACGTCTTGACTTGTAGGGAAAACAGTCATTGCACGTTTTACGCGTATATTTGATGTGAAAACACTTTAATAAAAACGTCCCTTTAACACGATTTCACCATATGATGTTTTATTGAAGCTCTCTTTTTTTGATTTTTTTATTGAAGCTCTCTTATGTGAAGCTCTCACAAGTGTTTGAATCAGCTTTGCTTGACTGTATTCTCAAGCTTGCAGTCAACCCTGTTGCTTGTGCACCTTTTCCTACCCAAATTCTTCCTTCCAGTCAACTTTGCATTTAATATGCTTTGATACAGCAGTCTGTAAACAGCCTCACCTTTCAGTAATGACCTTCTGTGACTTAGCCTCTTTGTGGAGGGTGTCAATGATCGTCTTCTGGATCATTGCCAATTCAGCAGTCTTCCCCATTATTGTGGTTTCATTTACATTTTACATTTATGCATTTAGCAGACGCTTTTATCCAAAACGACTTACATTGCATTCAAGTTACAGTTTATACATTTGATCAGCTCTTGCTTTCCCTGGGTTTCAAAGAACAATAGATACCCAGAATTTATACTGTAGTGATGGTCATTTATTGAAATTCAAATGTAAATTTTCTAATATATTGAGATACTGATTTTTGACTTTCATGAGCTGTAAGCTCTAATCATCAAAATTAAAACAAAAAAAACTTTTGAAATGTTTTACTGTACATGTAATGAATCTAAAATATATGAAAGTTTCACTTTTTGAATTGAGTTACAAGAAAAAATTAACTTTTTCACAACATTCTAATTTATTGAGATGCACCTGTAGATGAACAAACACTCTGAACTCTACTTCCTTTTATTTAACTTTGTCAAACTAACTATAATTGTAATGATAGAAAAAACTATCGTATCTAATGCTTTTTTTGCTTTATTTTCTAACTTTGCCTAAAATTGCTTTAATTACACCAACACGTCTTGACTTGTAGGGAAAACAGTCATTGCACGTTTTACGCGTATATTTGATGTGAAAACACTTTAATAAAAACTTCCCTTTAACACGATTTCACCATATGATGTTTTATTAACAAAGTTCGGGAGGAGCACGTTCAGATAATTAACCTAATTAACACGAGAGGTGAACAATCAGTAATCAACCCAGTTAACAAGATAAGAGGTGTGTATATATACACAGTAGACTTACCTCTGTTCATTGGCAGTTTTCCAGCATCCGGTCTGCTCCTTTTGCCATTACATCACAGACCAACAAACTTTTCCAGTCTAAACAACGAGACCTATACTGGGGATTTTTTCGGATCCTCCAGACAATCTACCGGCCCAAGGATCGCTCCTTCTTCACCAGACACGGCTGCCGAGCTCCAGGTTTCGTTGCAGCCGCCGGCTGCTCTCTGCCCAACCAGCCACATGCTCTCCACGATGCCAAGGCTTAACCTCGCCTCCACCGGCGTCACTTCCAAACTTCTTCCCCAGCATCCTCGTATCATTCGGCCGGACCAACAATTCCTCCGATCGTAAAGTGGATCATATTTAAGTCTGAGGCAAACGCTGATTAATTCTGACGCACCGTCCTCGCGGAGAGTAAACAAAGCGGATCTGTACGATCTAAATTATTCGTCTGTGCAATCAACCAACCTCACTCCTAAATCCAATCCAGCAGGGCGGCCAATATTTCGAGCAAAGCTCGCAAGGCCCCGAACTCACCTCGCTCGACACCACCATCGCCCCACACAAAAGACGGCTCTCCTTAAGCGCTGGGTTGCAGCTTTCAACGAGCCAGGGCAACGCCCTAAATCTCACCGTGGCAAAGCCTCACTCGCTTCCCTCTTCGGCTCAACTTTTCACCGCAGCTGTACCGGCCACATTGTCGTATGCAGCCGGGCCTCCAGCTCTTGTAGCAGCAGTTGCTAGCGCGAGGCTGCCTCTGCTAGCGGTGCAGGCCGTGTTGCAGTATTAATTTTTAGATAAAGTCACAAAATGGCAGGTAATTTGTTGCTAAACGTTTTAAATGACGTTGTGACAAAAGGATGTTAATGTCGTTTTGTAACCATGACGCAAGAAGCTGCGTAAAATAAACAAACGAAATTACCCAGATTTCTGAATTAATTTTCACTAGCATTTTAATTTAAATGACACATTTCACTCCGATAAACGGATGAAAAAATATAGATTTTCAAAAAAAAAAAAAATTCAACTATTTGCCTACAATTATAGGCACAAACTAACAAATAAGGTGTATTAAAGAAACGATTATTATTGAACAAGTGCAACTAGCAACCTAATTCACATGTGATGTGCATATTGCAAAGTCTAGCTGATGTGCCACTCTGCTAGCTTTTTAATACTTTCTTTTTCGTGTGGTTATGAGGAAAATGTATGTCTTTTAGCATCTTATCATTTTTAAAAGTTGCTAAATACACTTTTAAATGGCTAAATTTGTTGCTATGTGCTTTGTAAAACAAGTTGCTAAATCTGGCAAAAAATAAATAAATAAATAAATAAAAATATCTACTCCACTTCCCACCAAATGCTGTTGCCTCGAAGCCATCTCCAGTGTCTCATAACATCTGAACACGGATCCTGACAGGTGCAGACATAGACCCCTTATCTAAGGCCGTCTCCAATGATTAATTTGGTAACCGAGCTATTGATTGTACTGATAATTAATCGATTAATTATAATTAGTGCTGTCAAAATTAGCGCGTTAACGCAAGCGATTGATTTTTCAGTTTAACGCGTTAATTATTTAACGCCGTTAACGCAGGAGCGGGGCTAGGGTTGGCCACCCTACTCAAAGCTGCTACTTCTGTCTCCTTTTTCTTGACAAGGAGTGCATTTATTCAGTCGCGGAATGTCTTTATGACCACATCAAACTGGAGATGTTTCAGACACGCGTCACGTGCTTCCACTTCACTTCAGCGCCAGGCACAAGTCAAACGAGCAAGAAAATGGTCCGGTGCTCGTAGCGTGTGCTCCTGCACGCACAAATGCGCCAGCGCGTGCTGCAGACTTTATCATTTAATATCAAAGCGCGAAATAAACTACGAGCATGCAATGTCATGGTCAGTTAAGATATGAAGTTGCCAAAAAAGGCAATTAAAGCTGCCTTAAAACTGTGCATGCATGTAATATGTTATGAGTCACATTTAAGAGCATGTCTCTGAAATGGTTTTCAAAACTGTCCCGGAGCAGCCCAGCACTGTCTCCCTCATCTAACACACCCGATTCAACTCGTAAGCTCATTAGTACAGACTAAAATGGGTCAGAAAAGGTAAAGAGAGTTGAGAGGAAATACGATGCGTGTCAGATCCGCGTCACCTTCAGCAGCAACAGCTCTTAAATAAAATGGAAGCCAAAACAACATAACTCGGCTTCTCCACATTCAATTCAAATGTCCACTTAATTTTTATTATATGGCCATTTCTATATGACAGAAATGCTACAGCAATTGTAAATCCTTGAATGTGGACATCAAAAGTTGCCATTTTTCTGAGTTCAGTCGTTTCACAGAAATAATCTGTTCAGATTTCCCCATAGGCGGCGTGAATTAAATGAGGGTTCATGATCAGCCCTTTCGACGCCCCGCCTTCTCCATTTCGCTTTAGCCCATTGGAGTGGCTACTAGGAAAATTATTGGGTAAGAAACACCTTCTAACCGATCTGTCAGCTCCGCATAACTCCCTGTTTTCAAGCATAAAACACCTCGATTCCTCTTGACAAAATCTCTCTCAATAGTAGGACATTGGTCATGCAATAAATGATGAAATCATGCACTTGGCTGGCAAAAGTCGAAATCACCTCAGCTTTCAAAATTAGGTCTATCCATCCAGATTCATGGCACTTATTTGTGGTACGCAGGCACAGGAAATTCTATTTTTTTTTTTTCATGCGCTTAACTTTCGGATGCAAAGCAGCACCAAGATTTTCTGATATGTCATCAGAAGCAGCTTATTGGATTTGTCAAACAATTACGCAAACTAATCCTCATAAACTGTTCTGAGTATTGAACTCCCTGTCAGATGCTGCAAAAGCGCTCCCGGTCAGGAAAACATTGGCTTTTCCGTCTATCTACTAATGAGGCTTACCCGTCTGACACAGTGAGTATTGAGCTCCCGTCAGATGCTGCAACTGCCTCCCGGTCAGGAAATCATTGGCTTTTCCGTCTATCTACTAATGAGGCTTACCCGTCTGACACAGTGAGTATTGAGCTCCCGTCAGATGCTGCAAGTGCCTCCCGGTCAGGAAAACATTGGTTTTTCCATCCTTCTACCAACGAGGCTTACCCGTCTGACACAGTGGGTATTGAACTCCCGTCAGATGCTGCAAGTGCCTCCCGGTCAGGAAAACATTGTTTTTTCCGTCCGTCTACCAACGAGGCTTACCCGTCTGACACAGTGGGTATTGAGCTCCCGTCAGATGCTGCAAGTGCCTCCCGGTCAGGAAAACATTTGTTTTTCCGTCCGTCTACCAACGAGGCTTACCCGTCTGACACAGTGAGTATTGAGCTCCCGTCAGATGCTGCAAGTGCCTCCCGGTCAGGAAAACATTGTTTTTTCCATCCGTCTACCAACAAGGCTTACCCTTCTGACACAGTGAGTATTGAGCTCCCGTCAGATGCTGCAAGTGCCTCCCGGTCAGGGAAACATTGGCTTTTCCCTATTGAACTCCCATCAGACACCACCAAGCTCTTGCGGCCGGCACTTCAAAATGATTTCAACCGTCCATCGGCCGGTAAGGTCCACCCATCAGACGCTGCGAGCTGCTCCCGTCAAAACTATGTGGACCTTCCCGGTCAGTCGATTCAAGCCCGTCCACTCCGTCATTGACCAGTAGGGCTCACCCGTCTGACGCTGTGAGCTGCTCCCATCAGAGAAGCGGTGTGATCCTGATCGGGCTTACCAAATCACGTTGCTCCTCGTCCATCGGCTAGTGGGGCCCATCTTCCCAGCGCTGCGAGCTGCTCCCGTTGGAGGCAGTACGGGCCCCTGGTCTGACAACCCAAACACGCTTCTCCTCCTTTTATCGGTCGGTAGGGCTCACCGACCTGACGCCGCAAGCTGCTCCCGTCAAGAAACGGTATGAGTCCTCCCGATCAAGCAAATCACGCTGTTCCTCGTTCCTCGTCCATCGGCTGGTAGGGCCCTTTCACCCGGCACCGTGAGCTGCTCCCGTCGGAGTTTGAGTGGGCCCTCCTGGTCAAAAGACTAAGTTTCTTCCTGAAATGCCAGCCCGCCAAATTTTCGGCGCTCATTTTGGGGGGTTATTCGTCGGGCGGCTGTCCTTTGCTATGTTGCTTTTTGGGGGTACTCTGGGTTTGGGCCAAAATTCCGAGCTCTGAGCCCTCCCCTCGGACAGCACGCCAAATACGCATAAACTTTATTCTATTTATTATATGCAAGTGTGAACTCGTGAAATTATGTTTTATTAACAAAGTTCGGGAGGAGCACGTTCAGATAATTAACCTAATTAACACGAGAGGAGAACAATCAGTAATCAACCCAGTTAACAAGATAAGAGGTGTGTATATATACACAGTAGACTTACCTCTGTTCATTGGCAGTTTTCCAGCATCCCTCCGCCACCCCTTCTCCGCACTTACAACTATTCCTGTCCTAATCTGTAGGGGGGTACTCTGGGTTCGGGCCAAAATTCCGAGCTCTGAGCCCTCCCCTCGGACAGCACGCCAAATACGCATAAACTTTATTCTATTTATTATATGTAAGTGTGAACTCATGAATTAAAGTTTAAAAGCACATAACAATGGCCCACACACAAAAACAGTCATAAATTCCTTAAACACACTGGAGTGGATAACCAGGTCTCCATTTAGATGGGTGGGGGTGTACAACAGGTGTCCAAAACAGATGTCCAGTTATGGTAGGAGGGAGGGAGGGGTTGGAGTGTGGGGGGAGGTATTTTTATGAGGGGCAATAAATAAACATTTTTGAGACAAAGTGCACTACGATCTCTCTAAGATTGGCAGTAAGACTGGATCTCTCACCATCACAAACATCAGAACCACAGACTCTAGACTTTATCAAGTAGAGATCACCACAAATAAAGAAGCAGAGAAAACATTTAATGTAACTATCATTCATAGAATGACAAATTGCTGTATTGAAGTTGAGATAAAATAAAACCATGATTAGCCTACTGTCCCCTATGTGTGCTGACTAAGAGATCTCAACAAAGTTTTGACTGATTTCTCTTCATCCTCGGATAGTTTCCAGCTCTTCTTCCCGTTCCTGTCATCATCTGGAAGTTCATCCATGTCTAAATGTTCAGTGCTGAATGTGAGTCATGTGACTCTCTCCTGGTTCAAAGGAAACAGTTTAATCTCCAGCATCAGTGTGTTTAATCTGAGGGTGCTTTCACACTTGGTTCGATTGCCTGGTCCGAACCCAAGTTCGATTGGCCCCCCTCCCCCTGCCCCTGACCCTGACCCTGACCCTGACCTTGCCCCCGCCCCCGCTGGACTGCTTTCATATTATTTTCTTTGGGTCCGAACCACGGTTCGTTTGCTTCATCAAGCCAGCAGCTGTTTACCCCATTGCTTAGTAACGACGGCACTGGGGAAGGCGCCAAAATGCATAAGATTGCTATATGCACTTTTATATATTTACGTTTTTGAACCGTTCGTTTTGTTTACAAAGCTTACGTCTGTCTTACGAATGTATTGCAAATGCTCTAAAGAACACTGAAAGCGAACAGAAATGAGACATACAGCTCACTGCTTGCAGCGCGTCAGTCACACTCGTCAGGAAAGTGAGTGAAACACACACAAACACACATTTTTATCAAAGAATACGCCATTAATAGCGGTTCACTTCCGCGATTTGGTACGATTGCGTTCACATCAACAGTGAACCGTACCGGAGTTCACTTGAACCGTACCCAAGACCACCCTTTTTAAGCGGACTCGGGTTCGGTTCGCGGGTGCACACCCGAGTTCGGAAGACAGCGTTCACATCATCCAAACGAACCAAACTCTGACGTCAAACGGACCCGGGTGTGCACCAAAAGTGCTAGTGTGAAAGCACCCTCAGTATCAGTCTCTCTTTACCTCTGGAGGTGGAACATCAGGATAAAAAACACCTACAGCTGTGTGCTCAACACCAACATCAGCAACCAGACCAAACATCTGGACATCAGTCAACTCTGTCAGCCACGTGCAGGTACATCTGTCATATTTGTTTATTTATCGAGTTACTCTGTTGGTTGTGTTCAGGTGTGTGATGTAAGCAGTGATTGGTAGCTGTGTAATTCTTTGTGATATTAGACTAGCAGATGAGGTTACACTAATAATGACTTTCTTCAGGCGTTACAAAACACATAGTGCTGATATCTGTTGCTGCTGGATCTCTGTTTATTGTGGCTGCAGTTGGGATGTTCTGCGTCTGCAGGAAATATAGAAAAACAGATCAAGAAGGCATGCATAACTAAAGTACTGCTAATACATTGTAAAAATATATATTTTTTAAAAAATATGAAGAAGCAGAATTTAATATATTTGTCATTATTGTTAAAATAGTCCAGGCCAGTGAGGAAGAGATAATTTATGCTGATCCAACACTCTGTAAAAGAAATGCACAAAAAAAACGTTATTGATGACTTTGCCATGTGTCTGCATTAGTTCTTGTGACCCACTTTCACTCACCATGTTTCCACTGTTTCTGTTGCTCATCACAGTGACTTAAGTGAACTGATAATCACAGGATTTGAAAAAGTAGCATAGACAATCATATTTATCATTTACACAAACACTACTACAGAAGACGTTTTGGGACTTCTTTACACTTAATAAAGGTTCTTTATTGGCCTCTACAGTATATTTCCATGAATAACCTTTAACATAAACTGAGTCTTTCCATTCCACAAAAGGTTCTTTTGATTTTTTAAACATTCTTCACACTATGAAAAAAAATATATTTTAAGAAACAATTCATTTAAAATAATAATAATAATATATAATATATATATATATATATATATATATATATATATATATATATGTAAGGAATAATTGATGACGGGCCGTTGAATTATTAGAAAAATAATTTTTAAACCCGAGTTGTGTGCATTATTTTTCTAATAATTCAACGGACCGAAGTCAATTATTCCACTTATACTACGGTTGCCACACCTCAAGACATCGATCAGATTATATATTTCAAGGCATCCGTCTGTTTTTTCTACTTAAATCGCTATTGTGAGTAGGATTATGTCTTCCGCATCTCATCCAACGCCTCCTTTGCTAATTCCAAAACGTAATTTTAAACCGTAACGGGGCCTTGTGCCGTTGATAGTAGACTAAGGCAGTTAATAAAGTTAATAACTAAGTTATGAGAGAGAGAGAGAGAGAGAGAGATTAACATTGCCTCTGTGCGTCTCTCAATAGTGTTCGGCAGCAATGTATCTAGTCAGTACTGCTACATTCATAGCAGGAGTGGAGCCAGGGCCATTCCTTTGGCCACCCCATTCAAAACTGCCGTTTTTGTCCCTTTTTTTTTCTTGGCAAGAAATACATTTATTAAGATGCGGAACCGCCGTATCTCTTTATGACCACATAAAACGGGAGACTTTTCAGACACGCACTTCAGCTTCGCCTGGCGCAGGTCAAACGAACGTGGAAAGGAACAGGAACCAAATGAGCTTCAGTAGAACAACAGTGAACTGCGATCTGATGAGATGCTGTTAGGCTATATATCAGCAAAACAAACTTTCCTGTCCTGTCAGCCATCACTGTGCTCGCGGCGCACACTTTTCAACTTTACGCGAATATAAGGCGCTCGCTCTATATCTTCATCATAAATAATGCGCGCAAGAAACTATGAGCATACAAAGTTCTGTCGTCAGTTAAGTCATGAAACTATCAAAAAAGGCAATTATTGCATTCATGTATGTATAGCATCACATTAAAGAACGTCTCTCAAATGCACGTAGCCTACTAAAATATTGTGCAATTCGAGATCACAAAATGAGGCGCAAGCTGATGTTTTTTTTGTTTTTGTTTTTTTGTATGCACAAGTAAAACTGAACACAGTGCACATATACTAGAAAATATGCACTGTTTTTTTTTTTTTTTTTTTTTTTGTACAAACAAAGTACAAACGAAAATGAAACCATTTAAATGCTTAAAATAAGTAATTTTACTGGCATTTATATGCTGTTGACTTCCAGCCTTTTTTTATTAACCAATTCTTATCACTATCTGAATGTCTCATCAATGAGTATGCAATGATGGAGAACAAGCTTTTAGGGGTTTTGAGAACCAGAATCAAGCTGACTGAGAAATAAAGCTATAGTGATCCCCTTTATTAAAATAAGTGGAGGTGAGGAATAATACACAAGTTGTCATGTTCACTCAGCATTACTTGATCTAATTCACAAATATCTCAATTACAATTTAGTAGAAATTAATTGTATTCCATTGTGTTTTAGGCACTCAAACATTCCAATACTTTATAGTCAATCACATTTTTATATTGAAATAATTAATATTTATGTGCCACCCCAGACTGGTTGCTGGCCCCTCCCTGCACTCTAAATAATGCTGGGTTAAATACAACCCAGCGCTGGGTTCAATATGGACAAACACAGTGATTGGGTTGTTTTCAACCAATGGTTGGGTTAAATGTTTAACCCGACCTCCTGGGTAGTAACCCAACCGCAGGGTCAAAACAACCCAATCGCTGGGTTTGTCCATATTTTACCCAGTGCTGGGTTGTATTTAACCCAGCGTTATTTAGAGTGTGGCCACCCCTATGAAAACATTCTGGCTCCGCCACTGATTCATAGCCTAATCAAAGAAGTATTAAGATAATACATACAGTATATATTATTTTGTGGTTATAAAAACAGACCTAAGCTAACAACAGCCTTTAAAATGACTTAAAATGCATTATATAAAAACAATGAGGCAACCCTGCTGAAAAAAACAATAGAACCATCACAGAAAATTCTGACACCATCACAAATTAATCACAAATAAATCACAAATGCCATTGCAAACAATGAACTTTTAACCATTAACACCATTAAAAAAAAAAAAATCTGTAGTGTGTTTTGGGACATATTCCATTAGGATTTATTGGTTTAAACAAGCCACCAATAGAAGGTGACCAATTACAAGTAGAGACCAACAGGGTCCATTACAGTTTCCATTAAAACCAATACAAGTACCATTATAACCAGTAAAACCATTACAAATTTTGTGATCAGGTGTCTATTGTTTTTTTTTCAACATTACATGTTGTAAATGCCTTCAAAGGGAGCCAAAGGTCTGGTAATTGCTGCTGTTACACATACATGATGATCATATCCTTGTTTAATAGGCTATTGACCAAACATTTAATTAAAATATCCACTTAATCTTTATTTTTTGGCCAACTTTTTGCTATAGATGACACAGCCTTTATAATTTCTTCAACAAAAAACATGTGGACATCACATCCCTTACAAAAAAAAAAAAGTATTTTGCGTGATTTCTGAATGCTTGAAAGCATAAAATCAATCAGACAAGTGTATTAAGAAGATAGCCATAGGTAAATGTCAAGAGCTACAATTGTAATTTGTAAATAATACAATTTAATTACAATTTATTTACTTTTATGTTTTATTAAAGTTCTATGTTGACCCCTATGGTAGGTGGTTTTTAAAACTTCCATAATATTTGTGGGAGGGGGCACAACAATATAATCATGCTTAGGGCACCCATTTGGCCAGCAGCGGCCCTGTATCTAGTCATAGTGAAACTTAGTTCATTTTCTTCACGAACAGTGCCTTTGTTATTACCTCGCTTGTGAGAAGTCATGTAACGTTCATTTTTAAGTTGTTAAACTACTGATTCAATCGTCAGAGTAGCGCTAAAAACATTAGCGCAATGTAGAGTATGTTAGTGTGTG
Organism: Aspiorhynchus laticeps; assembly: GCA_023376895.1. Classification (NCBI taxonomy): domain Eukaryota; kingdom Metazoa; phylum Chordata; class Actinopteri; order Cypriniformes; family Cyprinidae; genus Aspiorhynchus; species Aspiorhynchus laticeps. Next base: position 1,544,751 of record JALXFT010002236.1, on the reverse strand, counting down.
TGTGCAAACAACTGTTATGTATGTGCGGTCTGTGAGGGAGAGATAGAATATGTGCTTTCCATACATAATAAAGCATAATTTTGTGGCAAAAACATGGACATGATCTGTCGTTTTTATCCTTTTGTTTACTATATTTATTTGTTTGGCCAGTGTCATTGTGGGTTTTGGTTATTTTGCTGTTAGTTTGCCTTTGAAATAACAGAAATCATTTGGCGAAGTGATATAGTCATGTAATGCGGTCAAGAGCTGCCTGGAACTACGTTCGCCGTGCATTTCCCTGAAAATAATTGCACACCTCAGAACGTTCGTCAGCCAATCAGATTCAAGCATTCAACGGCCTCATAGGATAAATATATGCAGTATATATATATATATATATATATATATATATATATATATATATATATATATATATATAATATTTGTAATATTTTGTATTTTAAAATGTATTTTTGTAATTAATACTCAACAATACTCAATAGCTGTAGAATGTGTTGTAGGTCTGAATGACAGGAAAGGATGTATATTTACAAATGACATGAAGTTGACCAGACAAAACATGAAATATTTTGTGTTCATATTGTCTGCAATGAAATACAAGTCAAAGTAAATTTAGAAATCACTACTTTCTTTTTTTATTTGCGTTTTCCATACTGTCCCAACTTTTTCTGATTTGGGGTTGTACTTAAAGTATAAAAGTAAAAGTAATGTAAGGATAAAAATGCCATTAAGGACAAAAGCTTAGGCCGCGCAACAGGGGCCTATTGTGCACTACCCCACCTCCTCAAAAAAAAACATTTTTTTCTAAAGGCCATAATGATCATGCATTAACATTAGTAATTTGTTATATTAATGTTCATTTCAAAATTTAGGACATTATTAAAATTCAAAGTTGTATCTGTTAACATTTGCATGAGCTGGTTAACAAAGATGAATAAACAACACGGTAACAAATGTATTTCTAATGTTAGTTAATGCATTAACTAGCGTTAATTAAAGGAAGTGTATTAAAAAGCATTACCTCAGTGTGAAACAACGGGGCTTCGCTGATGATTTCATAATCAAACGTCTCTGTCAGTTCACGCACATCGAGGACCGCAGAAATGTGCGCAGCTGCAAATTATGCAGTTTGTTGTAGCGACCAGGATCCAGCACAAAGTTTATGTGTTTCTTTCCACAAAGGACGCATCTTTTTAGCGGATCAAACACTGTACCTATGCTAATATGATGTTTCAAACACACTTGGTTCAGAAGTTTCCGATCGATAAATCCAGCACTCGCAGGTGGTCGGTCGGGTTTCATTTGTAGACGGTCCGGATTTATTGCTAAGACTTTTACTTTTTAAAAAATTGATCTGATTTATGATTGCTCAACTCGGCTATTTTCAAATTTAACTCCACAAACGCACGCATTTTACTATTATATCCTTATGTTGTAAACATAACGTTGTGGGTGGGACTAACAGAAACGGTCGAATCATCATCATTTTGACAAACGTGATGCACCGAAGAGGGAAAACTAAGAAACGACCTGTAATTGACCATGAAGCTTAATATTTTTAATACAAGCTTAATATTTTTTAATAAATATATAAAATTACAGTGAAATAAGACGTTTATTAGTATCGTTTAATAAATTACATCCATTTGGAAAATTACCAACTTCTCATTGGGTGGGCCACAGATGGCCCACCCAGGCACACCCGTGGCGACGCGACTGGTATTAATTATCACGAGCTGTAATAAAAAATCAAGTAACCATGTCCTAATAGTAAATACATTTGGTTTGAATAGCCTGGTATGGGCAAGATGTCTTAAAATGTATTTCTTTTTTTAACATTTAAACTTAGACCACATTATTAGATTACTTTTTGACTTCATGAATACACATAAATGACAGCTTAATGATTTTTTTTAATAATATTATAATATGTTTTATTTTATATATAATATATATTATAATTTATCATAATATTTTTTATACATTTGTCTATAATATTTATTTGGAATTTAGTTTTTTTTTATGTCATTTATTTGATAGTTATGTATACATTATTTTATTTTAAATGGTAGAAAAACCTGTTTTTGACCTCAAAATAAAGCACTTTCCCTCTGTACATGGCTGTGGGGACGAGCAGTTTTGTGGTGCTTGGAATTCTTTATAATTAATTAAAAAAATAAATATTGCCACATTGGAAGGTGTAATTGTTCAAGAAGGTGTAATTGTTCAAATAACACATTGTTTCATTTTAAAATATAAAAAATTGTAACCAAGTGTAATATTTCTGTAAAGGCTAGGGACAGAAAAATGGACATTTCCATAGAATGACCTCTATATATTTTAGGCTATAAATATGTAGCTATGTTACAGCTCTCCTTTGAAGCTCTTGTGCTTTTCTCCTTTTCCATCTCTCCAATCCTATTCTGCTCACATGTGATTGGAGATGAGTTTTGTTCCCACTTTTGTTGCAGTTTGCTGATTTTTGTAAAATAGCTTCTATTTTTGCTTTTCAGGTAAAATAGTGGTTTCAGTTTAATGTGTTGCAGGCTCATTTATTAGTTATAAATATTTGTTAATAAATAATATTGATGATAATAAACCATCAAAAAAAATATTGGGCTTGTTTTTGAAGCTGCGGTTGCTTATTTGTCTCGCGAGAGTTGGCAACAGTGTCCGTGGCAGAGACTCAAGAAGAGAACTCGAGCGAAATGTCCCAACCAAGCACCAGCGAGGAGGTTTGTAGCCAGGATCATCTTCCACTCCATGAAACACGTTAATGCTCAGTAGTACACATACATGTTTTTTTAATGTATTTGCATTGTACTAAAATGTGTTTATTTTCAATGGGCATATATGCGGCTGAAACAGGTAGCCTAGTGCATCCCAAATTTTTCAACATTAACATTTTAATATAACATTATAGTCATTATGGCCTTTAGAATTTTTCAATAGGCATCTGTGGCGCGGCCTAAGCTTTTGTCCTTAATGGCATTTTTTTCCTTACATTACTTTTACTTTTATACTTTAAGTAGTTTTGAAACCAGTACTTTTACACTTTTACTTGAGTAAAAAGCTTGAGTTGATACTTCAACTTCTACAGAAGTCTTTTTAAACCCTAGTATCTATACTTCTACCTGAGTAATGAATGTGAATACTTTTGACACCAGTGCATTCTGCACACATTACAAAGTCCTGGCTGCGGAGGAAGAGGGTACGGGTACTTGACTGGCCTGCCTGCAGTCCCGACCTGTCTCCAATAGAGAATGTGTGGCACATTTTGAAGCACAAAATGCGACAACGAAGTACTGTTGCCCACCTTAAGACTTGTTTGCAGGAAGAATGGGACAAAATTACACCTGAAACACTTCATCACTTGGTGTCTTCAGTCCCTAAACGTCTTTTAAGTGTTGCGAAATGGAATGGCAACATTACAAAGTGGTAAATGCTTTACTGTCCCACCTTTTTTTGGAATGTGTTGCAAGTCTGAATGACAGGAAAGGATGTATATTTACAAATGACATGAAGTTGACCAGACAAAACATGAAATATTTTGTGTTCATATTGTCTGCAATGAAATACAAGTCAAAGTAAATTTAGAAATCACTACTTTCTTTTTTATTTGCGTTTTCCATACTGTCCCAACTTTTTCTGATTTGGGGTTGTAATAACTTTTAAGAAATAATCTTTTTTGAGTAACGACCCCAACACTAGCTATGTCCTTGCTGGAGTGTGACGTGATTTGTGTCATGTGCAGGTGCGATGGATCGTGTACAAACCAATAGGGTGTCGGAATGGTGTTTATACTTCCCATCCAACCACAGTCAAATTCACTTTATCCGGATGGCGCGATTTACTTGGATAGGTATTTTTTTTTTTTTTTTTTTATACGATGACAAGCCGGAATGAAAACAAGCCGAAATGAAATAGGAGTAACGAGGCTATTTTTAAAATGTAAGGAGTAGAAAGTACAGATAATTGCGTGAAAATGTAAGGAGTAGAAGTAAAAAGTCGGCTGAAAAATAATTACTCCAGTAAAGTATAGATACCCAAAATTTCTACTTAAGTAAGGTAACGAAGTATTTGTACTTCGTTACTTGACACCTCTGATTGTCAGTCACCTGATACAGTGCATCATCATAAAAAGCCCTCACCACATCAGACACACCTATTGCTCCTAGTGCCAGCACATCGCGCTTCTTTGCGGCCTTCACAGAGGTCCGCTTTGGAAGTAACTCAGGTTTCAGGTCAGCCCACCGCTTGCCCCGCTTTAATACACTATGGAAACAAAACTCCCCATTGTAAGCCAAAGACTGGATGTGCTAAACAATGAGTTGCCTTCTCCTGTTGTGCTCCTCACTGTGCCGTGCACCACCTCTTCTCTCTGGGCGAGCCTCAGCAGTCTCAGCATAATATTTAGCCACCCGGGACACACAGTCTTTGCTGATGCCTGTGAAAGTAAATTGTTTAGATTGTCATATACAGGTGCATCTCAATGAATTAGAATGTCGTGAAAAAGTTCATTTTTTCTTGTAAGTTATTTCAAAAAGTGAAACTTTCATATATTTTAGATTCATTGCATGTAAAGTAAAACATTTCAAAAGTTTTTTTTGTTTTAATTTTGATGATTAGAGCTTGCAGCTCATGAAAGTCAAAAATCAGTATCTCAAAATATTAGAATATTTACATTTGAGTTTCAATTAATGACCATCCCTACAGTATAAATTATGGGTATCTCTTGTTCTTTGAAACCACAATAATGGAGAAGACTGCTGAGTTGGCAATGATCCAGAAGATGAACATTCATGCCCTCCACAAAGAGAGTAAGTCACAGAGGGTCATTACTGAAAGGTGTGGCTGTTTACAGAGTGCTGTATCAAAGCATATTAAATGCAAAGTTGACTGGAAGGAAGAATTTGGGTAGGAAAAGGTGCACAAGCAACAGGGATGACTGCAAGCTTGAGAATACTGTCAAACAAAGATGATTCAAACACTTGTGAGAGCTTCACAAGGAGTGGACTGAAGCTGGAGTCAGTACATCAAGAGTCACCACGCTCAGACGTCTTCAGGAAAAGGGCTACCAAGCCACTTCTGAACCAGAGACAACATCAGAAGCGTCTTACCTGGGCTGTGGAGAAAAAGAACTCAGTGGTCCAAAGTCCTCTTTTCAGATGAAAGTAAATTTTGCATTTCATTTGGAAATCAATGTCCCAGAGTCTGGAGGAAGAGTGGAGAGGCACAGAATCCATGTTGCTTGAAGTCCAGTGTGAAGTTTCCACAGTCAGTGATGACTTGGGCTGCCATGTCATCTGCTGGTGTTGGTCCACTGTGTTTTCTGAGTCCACAGTCAACACAGCCATCTACCAGGAAATTTTAGAGCACTTCCATGCTTCCTTCTGCTGACAAGCTTTATGGAGATGCTGATTTCATTTTCCAGCAGGACTTGGCACCTGCCCACACTGCCAAAGGTACCAAAAGCTGGTTCAATGACCATGGTGTTACTGTGCTTGATTGGCCAGCAAACTCACCAGACCTGAACCCCATAGAGAATCTATCGGGTATTGTCAAGAGGAAGATGAGAGACACCAGACCCAACAATGCAGATGACCTGAAGGCCACTGTCAAAGAAACCTGGGCTTCCATACCACCTCAGCAGTGCCACAAACTGATCACCTCCATGCCATGCCGAATTGAGGCAGTAATTAAAGCAAAAGGAGCCTTAAACTACTTCAAGACTTAAACTACTTCAGTCTGTGTGCATTGAATTTATTTAATACACGAGTTTCACAATTTGAGTTGAATTACTGAAATAAATGAACTATTCCACGACATTCTAATTTATTGAGATGCACCTGTACATTGATTGGAGCCAGTATGAAATAAACAGAATTACACACAACTAACTTGCTATTACCCCCCCCCCCCATTCTAGCTTTCTCCATAGCAGGGGTCAGGGTTGTTCAAAATTAAGAATTTAATTGAGAATGACCTTGAATTTGAATTGAGATTGCAAACAGGAAGCAGAATTGCAATTCAAATTCAAATTGCAGGAAGTAGAATTGGAATTCCATAAAATTCAAATAAATCAATGCTACATAATTAAGGTGTATTTAAGTAGTAGTAGTTGTAGCCCTTTATTGTCACTAGTCGCAAGTACCAGCGAAATTAGCCATCGACCTGTCCATACACAACATACATATATGACAATGGGGTAGACAGGACAGGAAGACAGTGAATTGAAGAAAATACAGCAAACAAGAGGAATGTATGTAAGGAGAAAAAAATAACTCCCAGACTATGCTCCTTGGGGAGTACAGTGTGAGAACAGGAAAAACACCTCTGCAACAAAAAGCACATAATACACCATAGACACACGACTTTGCAACAGGGGAAGTAATCCAGCTCTGGCAATCAGCCATCCGGTCCTGCAGCCAGATTAGCGCTGGTCCAGACCCGCTTGTCAGGCTGGCGGTTCAAAGCGACGGAGGCGAGTGATCGGGGTTGGGGAGGTGTATCTGTAATAGTTTTTGTGTGTATGTGTGTGTATGTGTAATCAGCAGCTGTCTTTAGAATTGGGGGAGGAATGCAGAGACCGTCACACTGCAGTGCTCTTACCAGGATGATTTTCCAGCAGCAGCCTTGGCCAAGGCCAGTGCTGGTTCAGGGGAGCCAAAAGATTTCAGTTGTTTAGTCTTGGGGCGAGTAACCGCATTCCAATTCCACGGCTACTCTCTTTGTCCAATTCTGATCTCCATGATCAAATTTCCTTTGCAAAGCCGTGAGCTTCTCCATGATAGAATCCATATTGCGGTTAATAGTCTCAGTCTCAATGCTGACCGCTCTTCCCACTGCTTCAATCATGACGGGCAGCCTTGTGAGGCTTTGGACAGCTGTTCCCGTTTTCTGAATTCTTCGATAACCCAGGGCAAAGCCTAATCCAATCAGCAGAAGACCTGTTATCATGGTTCCGAATAGGTAGATATCTTCGATGATGTCAATTGCGTAGAGAGACCAGTTGATCAAATCCATAATTTTTCAGTTTGGTGAGCATTGCAGAGAGAGTCTCTCAATAGATACAGATAGACGAGACGAGAGAGCAAGCAGGGAAAATAAGGGAGAGGACGGGGAGGAAAAAAATGTGACCGCCTCTGTTGAGTGCCAAAGAAGAACAATGAAGCTTTACATATTACATATGATTACAACATGAATTTCATACAGATATTATTGTATGGACTTTATATACACAATACTTTATTATAGTAAATAGTAGGGGTGGCACGGTTCACGGAAAAAAAACGAACCGAACGGTTCTCCACACACGGTTCGGCACGCACTAGGACCGCGGTTCAACTTAAATCTGACAACGCATGTGTAATATGGTTTGTTATAAATAACATGTAAAACAAACAGGGTTCGGCTAATGTATGTTTCTTTTAATGGATGCGCATTCTGGCTTCCCAGTACATTACAATAACAGCGATGAAAAGGAAAAAAAAAGGTGGACAAACCATTCACTCTTGTTCAATGCGAGTGCCGTATGCTGGATTAGATGTCATTTATTCCGTCATCACCGGGTGCTGATAGCGCGCGCGCACAGGTGAGACCTGAACAGCACACGTTGATATCTGTGTTTAAACTAAACTCATGTAAGCTTTGCCAGTTTAAACATTTAAGAGCCAGAGGACGCGAGCTCGCGCGCGCAATGAGAAGATTTGTGCGTGCGCGCAAACCCGCGCCTCAGAACGCGCGCAAATATTAAGCTCTCTCTGAAGTATTGTGTTTGAATGGACAAATTCACACAAAAAGTATGCCAAAATGCCCGTCTTGGTAAGTATCCTATACCAGACATAGCTGGCTGAACGTACAGTATCAGTGCATTCTCTTAAAGTGACAGCACTTTCTTAATATTAATCAAACAGCAACAACAAAGAAATCACTCACTGCTCTTGATTGAATCGCTTTTGTAACTTTAATAAAGATTAATCTTTAATTTATACAGTCAAATATGCAATGCTGTTTTACATTTGATTACTTTATTCAATTTCTGTACCTAAAAACTAATGCTATATACCTACCTAAAAAGAAAACTGAAAATCACTGTTTAATTTATTTGAATCTTTACTCTATTGTATTTTTTTGTGTGCTGTTGCTTGTAGTTAGACAGATTATTCTTATTTTCTATTTTTATTTGACAGTATAGTTTTTCCCTAAACATACCGAACCATACCGAAACCGTGACTCTAAAACCGTGATACAAACCGAACCGTGAAAAAGTTGAACCGTGCCACCCCTAGTAAATAGGCCTATTTTTTAACCACAAATTAACATTAAAAACATACTCTATAAAACAGATTATTAAAATTGTAATACCAAAACATTGTTTAATTTGATTACTTTAAAATTAAGATATTGCTAATTATTCTACATTAAGTGAATGTATGCTTAATGTTAGTGTCTGTACTTCCATTAGGAAGAAAAATGTATGTTAAAAGTATCAGATTCTCACTGATATGTGATGATAATGAATTTCCCTGAATTGCAATGAATTCAGTTCCACTTCCTGTAATTCCAATTCAAATTCAATTCAACATCCTGCAGGGTGAAGTCAATTCAAATTCAAATTCATTCATTGAACTGAATTAAAATCTGAAATTCTGAATTTTGCACAGCCCTGGCAGGGGTCAGGAACCTCTTTTGCATCAGTAGGCTAGTATTATTATCAGTACTTTCCATGTCACGTTAGCATGCTTGTTTACAGCTAAAGATCTTTGTCGCAAGGGAGAAACCTACAAAACGGTATTAAACTAGGCAATTCTGAAACGAAAATTGTACTCACCAAACACTTTAATGAAGGTCGCCTTGCAAACGGGCACCTTCTCCGGGTGACTGCTGCACAAAAGACTGTACTTGACTGACATGTTCCGGTCTTTTCGTTTGTTTACATCCAGGACTTTCAGATGCTGCCTTTTCACTCTCATTATGTCCAGGAGATCAAGTATGGCCCTGTCCTGGTCAACCTTGTTTGGTCTTTCATAAAACTTGTTGAAATTCATCATCAGGTCGTCCGGTGACAGCTTCTCGGCCTGACAGAAACCGGTCTTGTGTTGACATCCCACAGTGGGTATTAACGCGCCACCTGAGTGATGAACCTTCTTTTTTTGTTGTTTTTTGTGATTTTCTTTGTACAGTCGGCGTTTTCTACCCCCAGGTGTAGGTCTCACTGGCTCATCCAGGCCATCAAAAGTGTTATTAGAATTTAAAGCACTTATTTTGAAGACTGAGCACAAACAAACATTTCAAAGCATCGCCATGCTGGATTGCATCGAACAAATTCTGATTGGTCGAGAGGACATATCGCATTTAGGCTAAAAACAGGCTCGGCGCTTATAGCGGTTTGGAAAGGAACTGCATCTTGCAGTACATTTTAAACAAGGAAATATAGCGATTTGGCATGAAACATTGATGGAGCAGTGAATAGGTTCAGTACACAGCAAAATTGCATGACGAACTCCTTTTTTTAATTTGGCGTTTATCGTGTTTTGGAAAAGAGCTCTTCATATATTCATGTACAGTGCTGTGCAGAAGTCGTAGAAGGCATGTTAACTTCATGTACAATTTACTTTTGCAACTGAATCCAAATTTGGTATGATCAACCCTTTGCCTTTAAAAAAGCTAGTACACTAAAAGAATCTAACAGGCCATAGCACTTATAGCATATTTGTAGTCTATGTTACATGCTTTTAATTTTAGTGTCCTTAACTTTTTTTTTTTTTTTTTTTTTGCAGACACAGGGGCTAGGAATTAGTCCTATTGTCCTGGCAAGTTGTGGACGGGGTGGCACATCATGTTCTGCCATGGTTAAAGATCTGGCAGTGGCAGTGTTTGGACGAGAGATGTTGGCCACTCATGGGCTGTCTGGAAGGGCTAGCAATGCAAATAAAGGCACTACAGCAAAGCCAGCTCTTGATCAATTTTAATGATTGATAAGTGAAATTGCATTTACAGACAGTACAGAAGAAATTCCCAGATGTCCCAATAAAGTTTATCAGGGCAGCACTCAGAGAAAAAATAAATGATGAGCACAAGTTAAGAGTAAGGTAATAATTTGTGGCGCGCACACACACACACACACTTGTATTGGTTGTTTATGGGGACTCTCCACAGGCGTAATGGTTTTTATACTGTACAAACTGTATTTTCTATCGCCCTACACTAACCCTACACCTAAACTTACCCCTTACAGAAAACTTTGTGCATTTTTACATTTTCAAAAAAATAATAATAATAATTTAGTGTTTTTTAAAACCTGTTAACATGCACCAGGACGTGGGCGCACTGAAAGCTCTTTGTTTGCTCTTTGTTTGCACATGTCATTGATTTCAAACAGATAAAGTAAAACAGGACAAAATGAATCTTGACAAACTATATATCATTTTGAAGGTCTAAGCCTCAAGCATCGACGACAGATCGCTGTTTTTCGATAGAAAGCTTATACGGAATGTATTTGCTAAATTTGTGTAAGCAGTACACATCAAAACATGTAGAAAATAACCCGCAGCACATACCATATTCATCCTGATAACGACTCTCAAATGTATCCACTGCTGTAAATCCTGGTTTCATTTGAAAGATAAGGGTCCACTGAACAACATTCCATCGAGCACTTTTAGTCCAAAGAAACAACAACGCTGTAATTTAGATCGTTAATCCTTTGTTTACGTCTCATCTCTGCAGGGAGAGTTATTGTTTGTGTCCGTTATGGAACAAATTACGCTCAAAAACAGCGTCTTGGTGGTAAAAAAACAGCACGATTTTGTAGCAGGCAATGTCCCAAACAGAATGAAATCATCCAAAAATAAAAAAGTCAAAGATACACGGAAGATTGATTATTTGAATTCTGGCGCTCCCTCGCGACGGCGCATGACGCACGCTGTGACGCACCTGTCATCTGATGGGGCGTAACTTAGCGATCTTTTAGCACAATAAGAAAAAAAGAAAAAACATTTCTTTTTTTTCTTCTTCAGCAGTTTTATATATGTTTGCGTGTTTTGTGGGGAATTGCCTGTATCTGTGTGATTAACATCTCTATGACTGATAATGAGCATGTAAATACTGACTGTTCACAGATATCTGTGTGAATGCAGTCTATATAAAAGGCCATTATAATGTGAATATTGACTATACTGGGCAGCCATCAGTATGATTTGCATCTGTATGAATGATCTTCAGCATGTGATTACTAATGTATGAGCAGGAGAGCATCTGTTTGTCAGGAAATCAGTATGTAATTAAGTTATTTTTTTTTTTATTATTATTGTTTTTTTTTTCATCACTCAAATTATTATTATTGTATTTTTCTAGTGCTCAAATAAATCACTTATACGATTTCTAAGATTCTGTCTACTGTTTTAGAATTGAAAAACTGCAGTGGCATGTATAAAGACTAAATAGTTTGTAGTAGAACTCTTCAATAATTTGGTAAATATTTTTCCTCAAACGGGGGGGGGGGGGGGGGGCACTTCAGTGTCTATAACTTTTTATATTTTTGAGCATTATCAACTTTGGATGATGTATAGTAAAGGCCAAAGGGTCTTCTTTCCAAAGACACCACAATTGTGTGTGTGGCACACTGAAGTCAGGAACTGTTACCATTTTAAGTTAGTTAGTCATTTTCAGCTGTTATTCCCAATATGGGGGGTGCAGGTTAACAGGTTAAAGGGTAACTAAACCCCTGGTCAGAGCCTAACTCCACCCACTGGCAATATTTGAAAAATGCTGGAAAAGTGGGTAGAGCCCAGCGGAGAGCCTGGCGTGGTTAGTAAGTGCCATCATACGTCACAGCGGTATGCAACGTCCAATATTAAAATGCAACTGCAGTAGCCACCGTTCAACCTGAAGAGGGCAGCACTCAGATGTTTTTACACCATATATTGTAGAATTAAAACACTTTATAACCAAATGTCAAAACATTTACTTGAATCAATGCACAGCACTAATAAAGACACAGTCTTACAGATCATTAACTCAAAAAAGTTGTTTTAGGGTTTAGTTACCCTTTAAGCTTTTTGAACTATGGGGACCTAGGCAGTGTCCTCATAAACCTTCACATTTTAATACCTCTGTCATACCCATGTCAAAATTGTGTCCCCATAAACCACCCAAACCAGTGCACACACACACACACACACACACACACTTTGGGTTTTCATGTTTTATGGGCGCATTCAATAGACGCAAGGTTTTATAATGTTTCCTCATTGGGACCCAAAAAAAGTCCCCACAAGGTCAAAATTTACGGGTATTACTATACTTGAATGAAGAAGAAAAAAAGAGATCTAGCAATCATCCATATCCCTCCCGCCACCATCTTCTTCCGGGCAGCCGGCATCTCCTCCATCCCGGCCACCAAGCCCCTCCCGCCGGGTCGAAGAGAGGGTGGCCGCCGCCCTCCCGCTGCCCTGTGGATCCGCAGCAAATGTCCCACTCTGTGACAGGGAGCTGACAAAATCCTCCGCTTTCCGAAGAGAATCGAAGCTTCTCTGTTCACCTCCGTGCCGTAGTTTAATTACTGCCGGATAAGCGTGGAAGGGCTGGAGACCAAGCGCCATCATCGACCTCAAAACTGGAACCAAGCTTTTTCTCTTGGCTGCTGTAACTGGACTAAAGTCAGGAAAAAATAGTAGCGTAACATTGTCCAGTGTGCATTTCACCGGATAAGCCTGCCGAGCACCTTTCAGAATCTCCGATCTGAGGAGGATCACGTGACCCCTCGACGGTGATGCAGGCTTAGTTTTTCGCTCCGCTCACTTTGCCAAATATTTCATGATCCTGTCAGTAAAATTTGAACCACTCTGCATTAGACCCATCATGAGTAGTAAGGCAGACAAAGGAGATCGGAGAGGAGAGATTGAGCGGTCGCCAATGAAGAAAAAATTCAGAGATTCAGCCATCTCCAGTGAAGACCTGGACAGTGCTATTGCTAGCCGCATTGGTTGTTTATGGGGAGCATTTAAAGCATTTAAAGAACACCAAAGCACTTTGAATTCGGTTGTGAACTTGGCAGTAAGAGATGCGATGGACTCTGTGCTGATTCCAGCATTGCGCGAACTGCGTGAGGACATACTAGCGACCAATATGTCTGTTAAAGAGCTAAGAGAGGAGTTTGAAGCCATAGCTACAAAGACAAAGCAGACACGTGACAGCGTTGATTCTGTTCAGGCAGCGGCGCGGGAAGATAAGAGAACAGTTACGGATTTAAAGGATCAGCTGGAGCGACTCACCAAGAAGATGACAGATATGGAGGACCGGTCTAGGAGGAACAACGTTTGACTGGTGGGGCTCCCAGAAGGGATGGAAGGTCCAGATGCAGCTAGTTTCCTCCGAGCTAATCTTTCCAAGTGGATTCCTTCCTTGAGGGGCCGTGACATTGAGATTGATCGGGCGCATCGCGTCTATGACGGAGGGAGGGGGTCCGATCGGCCGCACACTCTCATCTTCCGTGTACTGAGATGGCATGACAGATCAGATATCCTGAAAGGTGCTCGGCAGGCGTATCCGGTGAAGTGCGCACAGACCATGTCACACTGCTGTTTTTTCCTGACTTTAGTCCGGCTACAGCGATCACGAGAAAGGCATTTGGTCCGGTTTTGAAGAAGATGACAGCACTTGGTCTCCAGCCCTTCCTCATCTATCCAGCGGTGATTAAGCTATGGCACAAAGGGGAACAGAGGAGCTATGATTCCCCTCAGAAAGCGGAGGATTTTATCAGTTCCATGTCTCAGAAGAAGTCCTATGCCGCCGCTCTGCGGGGGGACGACGGGGAGCAGCGACCGCTGTTTCTCCAGTTCGACGGGAGGAGCGTGACGGCCGGGATGGACTTGGCCCTAGCTGCCCAGAAGGGGATGATAGCAGGATGAGCATGGATGCTTGCTAAACCTATTGTTTGTGTTTTCTTCTCTTATACTGGGATATTGTCCTTATTTATCCCGTACAACGATCTCTTTGCTGGTAAGACTGACACTCCATTTTTCTGTTTTGGAGGGGACTAATGGAGAGTAGGTTTAATTAATAAAAAAAAAAATATATTTTTTTTTTTTGGCTGTGTGAGCCTTTCGGGAGACATGTCTTGCGTTGGAGTGGATCGGTCACAACCTATCAGTTTTTTGTTGCTCAGTCAGACCTATGTTCTCGGTAATGTGCTGTCTGAGTTGTTCTTTGTTTATGGTTGTCGGTTGTTCACATTTTTATGTTGTTTTTGTTTTTTACAGCAGACATTTATACTTTTATCTATTTTACATTATTTCTAAAAGGATTTTTCATATAGGAGGTTTGGTATCTAAAATGCACATCAGTGTTTACGTGTTATTTACGGAATGGAAGTGTTTCTGTTTTTTGTTTTTTGCATTTATTGTGTACAATCTTGGGATTATGAATATTCAATGCATACTTTAAATATTTTATCACTGAATGTGAATGGTTTAAATTCTGCTGTTAAAAGAACCCGTGTATTAGAATATTTACACCGTAAATCTATTTCCTGTGCCTTAATACAAGAGACACATTTAAAACAATCTGACGTGGCACGTTTCCAGAATAAGTATTACAAATGAATAGCTTTTTCCTGCGCTCAAAATAAAACTAAGGGGGTGCTTATCCTTGTTAACAGGAAGTTAAATTTAACAATTGAACACCTTGGTAGTGATGAGAAGGGTAGATTTGTTTTTATCTGATGCAAAATATATAATAATAGGTTAGCATTGGTCTCTATTTATGGTCCGAACGAGACAGACAGTGCATTCCTTACACAGATTTCCAAAACTTTACTTGAGGAGATTGATTGCCCTCTAGTGGTGGGTGGTGATTTTAATGCTGTCATAAATCCTGCTTTAGATAAGTCTCAATCTGGTACAACAGCCAATCCATCCTCTAAATTATTGAATAAATTTATCACTGAGCTCAACTTAATCGATTTATGGAGAATTCAGAATACTAAAGCTAAGGACTTCACTTTTTTTTTCTAATAGACACAAGACTTTCTCTAGGATAGATTACATATTTCTCAGCCCATCTTTAATTTCATCTAATTCCTCTATATCTATATTACCAATTTTATTATCTGATCATTCTGCTATGTTGTGCAGTGTTCCTCTTTCTGATGTCTAGGCCAAGTCCCCTAGATGGCGCTTTAACATATCATTATTAAGTAATCAGACTTTTATCACCTCTCTAAAAGAATATATTAAGGACTTTCTTGAAATTAATATGCCCTCTGATGTGGATCCTCAAATACAGTGGGAAACGACTAAGTGTGCTATATGAGGTTTCTGTATATCTTTCTCTTCTACTCTTGCCAAAGCGAGAACTCACCAGTTTACACAATTAGAAAATAAAATGCAATCATTACAAAACCTACAAAAACAACATTTTACTGAGCAACAGGCTACACAGCTGTCCTCTTTAAAAGAAGAATATGATTTACTTTCACACTCAAAGGCGGAATTTATTTTACATAGGACTAGACAAAAATATTATTTTGAATCAGAGAGACCTAGTCATTTATTGGCCCTTAGGTTGAAAGAATGCGAGTCTAAGGCATATATTAGCGCAATAAAATCATCGGATGATCAGGTCACCACGAACCCTGTGGCAATTAATGACATATTTAAAGGTTTTTACACAAATCTGTATAAAGCCGAAACAGATTTTGATGAACCAATTTGTAAGCAGTATTTAGATAAATTGGAACTGCCTCGGATCTCACAGATGGATAAAGAATCTTTGGAGGCCCCATTAAGTCTGGAGGAACTTCACGTCTCTCTAAAGAGCCTTCAAAAGTGCAAATCGCCGGGTCTAGATGGTCTCCCCCCTGAATTATATTTAGAAATTTGGGATTTGGTAGGGATACTTTTGCTTAACTCATTTCATTTTGCAATTGAACATGGGGCATTTCATAGAGATCAAAAAACATCACTGATTTCATTACTTCTTAAAAAAGGGAAAGATCCATTAGATTGTTCCAGCTACAGACCGATTTCGCTTATCCCATGTGATCTAAAAATCTATGCTAAAGTGTTTGCTTCTCGTTTGGAGAAGGTAATTCACAGTCTGATCAAGGAGGACCAAACTGGTTTCATCAAGGGGCGCAATGCATTCGACTCCTTCATATTCTTGACTTTGCGGACTCCCACCCAACACCTTGTGCGGTCTTTTCACTTGATGCAGAAAAAGCCTTTGACAGGCTAGAGTGGAATTATATGTGGGCGGATCTGCAATGTTTCGGCTTCGGTGAACACTTCGTTTCTATGATTAAGACATTATACCACTTGCCTGCAGCATCAGTCATAACTGGTAATATTATTTCCCCCTCATTCCCTTTACAGCGGGGAACGAGGCAGGGGTGTCCACTTTCCCCCTTATTGTTTTGTCTATCTCTCGAACCCTTAGCACAAGCCATCAGGAAATCTGAAGTATCGATTAAGATTCATGACCATAATCATTGTATTTCATTATACGCTGATGATATTATTCTATATTTAGACCACTTTGATGTTTCAGTCTCTAGTGTAATTAAGGAATTTGATAATTTTAGTAGCCTATCAGGATATAAAATAAATTGGAGCAAATCTGCTCTAATGCCAATTAACAATGTTAAGGTTAATTTTTCTATTCCCTCATTTATCCCTATTAAGAAATCTTTCATCTATTTGGGCATTACCATATATAAAAACATTCATAAGTGTAATGATTCACTGCTAGCACTGGGATCCATTTGCAGCTTGTTTATTGAACAGGTAAATATCCACTCACAATTCAAACACAGCACGAGCAGTATAGGGGCACAGACAGAATCAGAATGGTCGAACAGTTCCAAGATCGGGGCAGGCGGCATACAGGTGTGGTCTTAATCAAGAGTCAGGGCAGGCAGCAATCCAAGAGAGAGAGGTCGTAATCCAAAGCGGTGGTCAGAAAGGCAGGCGGCTATCAATCAGAAGACGTTAAACTAAACTAGGTCACACACAGGGTAGTCAGAAATAATCAAAAAACGCTTAGAAATGTTCACCGGAGCAAAACAAGACTTCGCAGTGAGGCACTGCAAGCTAACTGCTTAAATAGTCCAGGTAATGAGCCGCAGGTGGTGCAGCAGTGATCAGCCACAGGTACGAGGGGGAGATGGGAAATGTAGTGAAAACTAATACTCAGGAGACGGTTCCCTCTGATGGCCCGAAGAGGGAGCCAGAGGGACGCTCTCTGCAACAGAGCCCCCCCGCGAGCGGCTCCGGAAGCGAGGAGGTGGTCGACGCCGGGGTCTACCACGTGGTCTGGGGGCCGGTCTTTCCGGGTGGTCTCGGTGGAAATCCTCCACCAAGCTGGGGTCCAGAATATCCTCTGCGTTGACCCAAGATCTCTCCTCTGGGCCGTAACCCTCCCAGTCGACCAAGTACTGAAGAACGCGGCCCCGGCGCCTGGAGTCGAGAAGTTCTCAGACCTGGTATGTCTCCTCGCCTTCCATGGTGACGGGTAGGGGGCCCTCATCCTCCGGCGGTTCCTCTGGCCCCTCCTCAGGACCATCAGCGGGTTTCAGGAGGGACACATGAAAGGTGGGAGAAACACGGAAATGATTAGGGAGAGCCAATTCAAAAGAAACTGGTGTAATTTGTCGTCTGATTTGATAAGGACCCACGTACCTGGGGCTGAGCTTGCGGCAGGGAAGGCGCAGGCGAAGATCCCGTGTGGATAGCCATACCCATTGTCCGGCGTGGTACTCTGGGTTCTGACGATGTCTGTCTGCCTGAGTCTGCTGACGTCTTACGGCCTGACGCAGATGTTGGTGGGCCTGGTCCCAGGTTTCCTCACTGCGTTGAATCCAGTCGTTTACTGAAGGGACGTTGGTGGGTTCACCTGACCAGGGAAATAGCGGAGGTTGAAAACCTAGTATGCACTGGAAGGGGGTTAACCTGGTAGCTGGTTTCTGAAGGGAGTTTTGTGCGTATTCGGCCCACATCAGGTATCGACTCCAGTCCATCTGATTCTTACTGCAGTAGGAGCGCAGAAACCTCACCAACTCCTGATTCAGCCTCTCAGCTTGCCCATTGGATTGAGGATGGTACCCTGAGGTGAGACTCACGTTAATCTCCAGCGCCTTGAAAAAGGCGGACCAGAGGCGAGAGGTAAATTGGGGGCCCCTATCTGACAGGATGTCTTCGGGTAGACCATAGAAACGAAACACCTGGTTACACAAGAGTTCAGCGGTCTCAAGAGCCGTGGGCAGTTTGGGCAATGGGATGAGGCGACAGGCTTTCGAAAATCGATCCACAACAGTGAGAATGGTAGTATGGCCATCAGAATTAGGAAGATCAGTGATGAAATCGACAGCTATGTGGGACCAAGGGCGTTCGGGTATGGGAAGAGGATGAAGAAGACCGGCAGGTAACTGTCGTGAGGGTTTCTGGGTGTTGCAGACTTGGCAATGATTGATGTGGGAAATGGTGTCCTTTCTTAGGGTAGGCCACCAGAAACGATTCTGAAGCAATTGTATAGTTGCGTTGATGCCTGGGTGACCTGAACTGAGGGCTGCGTGAACTAGTGCTATGGTTTTGTCACGGAGAATCTCAGGAACGAATAACCTATTCTCGGGGCAGTCTGGAGGAATATCTTGGTTTGAGTTAGCCTGTTCGATCTCGGTAATGATGTCCCACTGAATATGTGCAATGACGACAGATGAGGGAATGATATTCTCAGGCGGGTTGGGTTCTGAATTTTCAGCGAATTGCCGAGAGAGTGCGTCCGCCTTGACGTTCTTCGTGCCGGGTCGATACGTGACTATAAAATCAAATCGGGTGAAAAACAGGGACCATCTGGCTTGTCTGGGGTTGAGACGGCGAGCAGTCTTAAGATATTCCAGGTTGCGATGGTCGGTAAGGACAGTAAATGGTTAGTTAGCCCCTTCCAGCCAGTGCCGCCACTCCTCCAGAGCCGATTTCATGGCTAGTAACTCCCGATCACCAACATCATAATTCCGTTCAGAAGGTGTTAGCTTGCGTGAGTAGTAAGCGCATGGATACATTTTAGCGGGGGCCCCCTGACGTTGTGAGAGTATGGCTCCAATTCCGATATTAGAAGCATCCACTTCCACTATGAAGGGTAGATCGGGGTCAGGATGATGCAGGATGGGCGCTGTAGTAAAGCGGTGCTTGAGCTGTTTGAAAGCCTCCATAGCAGGGGGAGTCCAGTGAAGTCGCTGGGAGTTCCTCTTTGTCATACTCGTGAGAGGAGCTGCCACTGAGCTGAAACCCTTGATAAAACGACGATAGAAGTTGGCAAAACCCAGGAAGCGTTGCAGTTCTTTGAGGTTCTTGGGACATGGCCAGTTTACTACCGCATTGACCTTGTTGTCATCCATAGCAATACCCTCAGGACTGATAATGTAACCCAGAAAGTCGACTGAAGTGGTATGGAATTCACATTTCTCAAGTTTGGCATACAATTGGTGTTCGACGAGACGGCGGAGCACTGATCTGACCTGATGAATGTGTTCCTCTAGAGTCTTGGAGTACACGAGGATATCATCGATGTAGACTATGACGAATCTGTTGAGCATGTCCCTGAAGACATTGTTGATAAATGATTGGAAGATGTATGGACTATTGACTAGGCCGAACGGCATAACCCGGTATTCATAGTGCCCTGTGGTCGTTGAGAAAGCGGTCTTCCATTCATCACCCGCTCTAATCCTGATGAGATTGTAAGCGCTCCGCAGATCTAATTTGGTGAAGAATCGGGCCTTTCTGAGCTGCTCCAGGGCCGAAGGTACTAGTGGAAGGGGGTAGCAAAATTTGACAGTTATCTCATTCAGACCTCGGTAGTCGATACAAGGCCGGAGATCCCCTCCTTTCTTCTTTACGAAGAAGAACCCGGCCGAGGCTGGTGATGTGGAGGGTCGGATGAATCCCTTCGCTAGTTCCTCCTGAATGTAGTGTTCCATGGCTTCAGATTCGGGTTGAGAGAGAGGGAAAATACGGCCCTTGGGGGGACTAGCGCCTGGCAGTAGTTCTATGGCGCAGTCAGAGGGTCTGTGAGGAGGTAACTGGGAAGCTTTGGTTTTGCTAAAAGCCTCCCTGAGGTCATGATAAGTGTCTGGCAGTCCTTGGTCAAGGGTTGGATCGGTCACCTCGACGACATGGACGGGAAGAGGATGGATTTGCGGCAGACATTGTTTGAAGCACAGGGATCCCCAGCCTGTGATCTGTGCGTCCAGCCAGGATATACTTGGGTTATGCTTGCGAAGCCACGGCAAGCCCAGGATGACGGGTGCGTGAAGGGTAGATATGATGTAGAACTGTATGATCTCCTGATGAAGGGCTCCGGTAATGAGTGTGAGACGGGAGGTCAGATGCGTTATTTTCCCAGAGCCCAAAGGGCGTCCATCTACCGCCTCGACTGCCAAGGGAGAGAGACACCGAATGAGAGGCATGCTGTTCTTATGGGCAAAATCTACAGACATAAAATTCCCTGCCGCCCCGGAATCGATCATTGCTGTGATATTAAATTTCTCTGATTCAGTCTTTAAAGTAACTGGTACTGTGAAACAATGATCATTATTCAAGGAATCTAGAGTCACACTCACCCGGACGGTTGTGTTGGCTGGTAGACGAGCGGGACAGGCCTTAAGCAGATGGCCGGGCTCACCGCAATACAGTCACAGACGTTGCGCAATGCGGCGGTATCGCTCGTCGGCTGAGAGGTGATAGGTGTCCACTTGCATGGGTTCATAACTATCGGATAAGGCTCTGGTTATAACACGAGCGGTTGGTCGACGAGCTCTGAGAAGGTTGTCGATTTGTATGGAGAGTTCTATGAATTGATTGAGGGTTTTCCCTTCGTCGCGGCAAGCGAGTTCGGTCTGCAATTCATGACTCAGACCCCGTCGATAATGAACTTTAAGCGGATCCTCCGTCCAAGTTGTTTGGGCGGCGAGAGTGCGGAACTCGAGGGCATAATCAGCTGCCGTTCTCCTGCCCTGAAACAAGGTAAGTAAAAGTTCATCCGCACCCCGTCCATCCTTAGGGTGGTCAAACACTTCACTGAACCGCTGTAAGAACTCCTCAAATGAACGGAAAGGAGATCTGTTACCTTTCCATAACGCTGTTATCCACTCCAGCGCTCTTCCGGTAAGAAGTGAGCAGACAAACGAGATCTTCCCCTCCTCTGTGGGGTATAAGGCTGGTTGCTGATTAACGAACAGGGTACACTGAAGAAGGAACCTTCGGCATTGACTTGAACTCCCATCGAATCTTTCCGGGAACGCCAGTCGTGGATTAACGCTCGTGGGTGGTGTTGGGGTGGCTGCCAAGACAGCGGGAGTTGTTGAAGCGGACGGAGCACCGGCTGGTAAGTGCAAGCTCTGAAGAGTCTTTACTAGATCCTCGGTGAGCGAGGTGAGTTTCTGTAACTGATGATGATGAGCGGCCAGCTGCTGAGCCTGAGCGGATAGTTCGGTTGTGAGCTGATACATCGGTGCTGGATCGTGCGTTGGCGAAGTCTTGTGTAATGATTCACTGCTAGCACTGGGATCCATTTGCAGCTTGTTTATTGAACAGGTAAATATCCACTCACAATTCAAACACAGCACGAGCAGTATAGTGGCACAGACAGAATCAGAATGGTCGAACAGTTCCAAGATCAGGGCAGGCGGCATACAGGTGTGGTCTTAATCATGCAAGAGTCAGGGCAGGCAGCAATCCAAGAGAGAGAGGTCATAATCCAAAGCGGTGGTCAGAAAGGCAGGCGGCTATCAATCAGAAGACGTTAAACTAAACTAGGTCACACACAGGGTAGTCAGAAATAATAAAAAAAAAACGCTTAGAAATGTTCACCGGAGCAAAACAAGACTTCGCAGTGAGGCACTGCAAGCTAACTGCTTAAATAGTCCAGGTAATGAGCCGCAGGTGGTGCAGCAGTGATCAGCCACAGGTACGAGGGGGAGATGGGAAATGTAGTGAAAACTAATACTCAGGAGACGGTTCCCTCTGATGGCCCGAAGAGGGAGCCAGAGGGACGCTCTCTGCAACAATAAGATTGCCAGAGACAATTTTAATAACATTTTAGTTAAGGTCAAAAATGACATTCAAAGATGGAAGAATCTTAAAGTCTCTCTCCAAGGAAGAATCTCCACTGTTAAGATGAATTTGTTACCTCGATTTTCTTTTTGTTTCTCTATGCTACCACTTTCTCCCCCTCCAGGTTACTTTAAGGAGATCAACTCCATAATTTCTAAGTTTATCTGGAATGATAAATGTCCCAGAATTAAACTTACCACATTACAACATCCTAATAGCGCAGGAGGACTGGCTGTACCAAATTTTGAATTATATTATTGGTCGTTCCAGCTTAAGGCCCTTCATAATTGGGTTGATCCTCAATCTACAGTTTCATGGAGGGTGATTGAAGCTGACAAGGTTAAACCAAATAGACTTCAAGATATTTTATTTACTGGCACAGGAAAAAAGGGGATAATTATAAATTTGGTCCGGTTGTGGCTAACTCTATTAAAATCTGGAAAACGGTTGAACGTCGGATAGGTGGACCCTTCAAATTCTGTAATAGTACACCTTTATGGCACAATTTTAACTTTGTATGTGGAAATCGTCCATTTGTCCAACCCTCTTGGTCCTCTTTAGGTGTGAACACGTCCGGTGATATGTATGATAACCAGGGCCTCTGTTCATTTCTTGCATTGAGAGCCAGGTTTTGTCTACCAGCATCTGCATATTTTGTTTTTCTTCAATTACGTTCTGCTCTCAAAGCGTATGGCGTTCCTTGGTCTTCTTCCATTTCCTCTCATCCTATGCGGGACTGGATTGCACCATCTGCTGGTCGGCCATCTGTTTCCTTAATATATAATAAAATTATTGATTGTATTACAAAACCTCTTTCTATTAAAACTATTTGGAATAGGGAATTATCTGATCTTAATTTATCTGTCGACTGGGAGAGAGTGTGGTCTAATCTCATCTTAACATCTAAAAATCTGGCTCATTGTCTTATTCACTTCAAAGTCATTCATAGAGCATACATAACTCCTTACAAAAGATTTAAAATGAAACTGCAGTCAAATTTGAACTGCCATATATGTAACACTACATCATCGGGCACTTTTCTGCATATGTTTTGGGAATGTCCTGTCATCAGTCTATGGACACATGTAAACCTGGTTTTGTCATCATTACTGAGAATTGATTGGTCTGTTAACCCAAGTTTATGTCTTCTTAATGATGATTCTGGTCTCTGTATTAGTTCAATGCAAAAGAGAATGTTGTTTGCTGGTTTTACAGCTGTGAAGAAGACAATAATTCAGAACTGGTTTACACCAGACATGTGTAGAGAGGCATATTGGATCCGTAGCCTCCTGCAAATTGTCTCATGTGAATGTACAACGGCGCGAGTCGGTGGGGCCAGGCCTTCAACCTTTGAGGCTTGGCAGTGTTTTTTACTGAATATACGTGATTATTTAAAGGAGTAACTTTTGTGTTCTTGTTGTCCTTCCCTCTCTCCCTCCCTTTTGATTGAACCTTGAGATGTTGAGTATATGTCTGCTGTTTTATTTTGGATATTATGTTGTGTTGTTTGTGCAAAAAATGAAAATAAAAAATTGTTGATAACAAAAGAAAACTCCATCACCCTGAACGTAGGAGCCCCGCAGGGTTGTGTCCTGAGTCCCCTGCTCTACTCTCTCTACACACATGACTGCGTGTCCTCTCACAGATCCACATCTATTATCAAATGTGCTGATGATACTGTGGTTCTGGGCCTCATTTCCAACAATGATGAGACCGCATACTTGGACGAGGTAGAGAGACTCACATCATGGTGCCAGGACAACTGTCTCTCTCTGAATGTGAGCAAAACTAAAGAGCTTATTGTGGACTTCAGAAAGAGAGACACCTGCTGCCCTACACTCCTCTTATGATCAGTGGGACCCCTGTGGAAAGAGTAAGCCGCTTCAAGTACCTTGGTGTAAACATCTCCGAGAACCTGACTTGGACTACACACACATTCAAACACAGGTTAAGAAAGCCAGGCAAAGACTGTACCATCTGCGACAGCTGAGGAAATTCAGGGTCTCACCAACAATCCTGAAAACTTTCTATTCAGGGACCATAGAAAGTGTATTGACTCAGTGCATCTCAGTGTGGTATGGAAACAGCTCCAGTCAAGACTGCAAGGCCTTGCAGATAGTTGTGCGCTTAGCTGAGCGCATCTCAGGGTCTGCTCTCCCCTCTCTGCAGGACATCTACCTCAAACGCTGCAGAAGCAGAGCTGTCAAAATCATCAAAGACTCAAATCACCCTGGTAACTGTCTTTTCACTCTACTGCCATCTGGTAAGCATTTCTGCAGCCTGATGGCAAAAACTGAGAGACTTAGGAGGAGTTTCGTCCCCCAGGCCATCAGGCTCCTAAACTCAAACTCAGCCTCTTAACATCACCATGACTCCACTTATTAATCACTCACAATCAGTAAGATACTCACACTCATTATTATCTACCTCATGCTGACAGCGTCATTTGCACACATCACTTTCTGTGTTTTGGTATCTTGTTTTTTCATTTATTTTTTGAGATTGATGCTACATGTCAACCATGTACAACCTATTTGCACATTCCTCTCTTGTACAGTCATGCCTATCTTAATATTTAAGTCTACAGTATACTATTATGAACATTATTTTATATTTTGTTCTTATATCTTTTTTATTCATTTAATTTTATGTATACTTCTTTGTGTTGTTGTTTTTTTCTATAATATCTGCACTGTCCATGGAGCGGACCTGACTCACATTTCACTGCTGGTTAATACTCTCTGTATAATCGTGTATGTGACAAATAAATCTTGAACTTGAACTAATGTTTGCAATTGTTCCGATTAATAATAATAATTTAATCATTGCTTATTTATAACACACTTTGTTTCTGTCACAACACACAAGGGAGCAGGGAAACGAGGAGCTTCTTCCAAACTTATACATTTATTGCAAAACACAAAATGACGATTAGACTGGACGCAGAGGCAGGGAAACACAGGGCTTTTAAAGGGGAGACTAAACTAGATAATTAACGACACGGGGCTGGGGACTAATAAACTAAAGACACAGGGCTGGGAACTGATAATTACAAATAAGGACAGGAACAGGAACTAACCAAATATGGGCACGAGAGGAGGGGAAACACGTGACATGGGGAACACAGGTCTGACAGTTACTAGCTTGTACCTGCGATTATTGATCAGTTAGTACACTATAAGAAAAATGGAAAAGATACTAGTAATTTTCCAGGACATTATCCATTATCACCCTGTATTGTAACCTGAAAACAGTGCATAATTTAAAATGCAGGGAAAAAACAACAACCAAAAAACAAAAATTCTTTCATATTAACATAGTAGATTGTGCCCTATTTTTTTTACAGACGTTTCTTGTAGCACACTAACTACTGATACACTGCTTAAAGCCAAAGACTATAGAAATCCTTGAAAGAGACTTTGTTAAAGCATAATTGTTTTAGTATTACTAGTTTACTAGCTATTACATTTTTTTAAAATAGTAATCATTCAAAAATGTGTAAGTGTTCAATAATTTGATGTATTAAAAATACAGTTATTTATATTATGCATGTCATTTTACAAACCGATCTAAATTAACATATATAAAATATATTTTTTGCTGAGATTTGTTGTGACAAATTTTTACGTAGTGATTACGCAATGACGTCACAACATCATTTAGCAACTTTTAGCAACAAATCGACCTTCCTTTAGCAACTTTCTCTGAAATTGAGTTGGCAACACTGCAGTTGGCCTGCTCTAGACCAGGTTAGTTTCCCAGCAAAAGTTGCCACAGTGACTAAGCTTGATCTAGGCCTATATTAAATTTGCTTTATGGAACCAAATTATTTGACAATGAGTCAGACTAACTGAAATATGCCTGGCTTATTTGGTTAACTTGTTATATGAAACAGGACTCGAGGCATTAAAAGTGTTCGTATTTTCTGCATCGAATCGCATTGTGTTGAATCAAATCGAATCGAAATCGGATCGCACTGCATCACATTGGTAGCTGCTTCATATGTATCTTTAATGTATTGTATCGTTGGCTATGCATCGAGATGTGCATCGTATCGGCCTGAGTCATGAGATGCACATCCCTATTATTTATAGGTCAGCTTACAATTTGTGGTAAGAAATGACAGTGCAGGAAGAAAAACAGCCTACCAACAAAACAATCACTGTAAAATATTAAAATACTCATTATGTGCAAATGTGCAAAGTTTCTATAGCCAAAAAATAAATTTCTACACTCATACAGCTCATACACATCACATACCACATTCTAGGTCAAATATATAGCAGAATATGGAGCACAATTAAAAACGACACAGTCCTCTCTGCTCTTGTTGCTGCTCCATGGTTTCCTCTGTCTGTAAGACAAAACATCACAAAAATGATTTAATAAAAAACTTAAACCTGACCCTCTAAACCCGACCTTTCAAATCGTTTCACATCCACATGTCAGGTGTTCTAATGCCTCTAAATAAAAATCTACTACATAATGATAATTATTTTTATCAAGTAAAAGGTCTTTTGATACAATTGTAAAATGTCAACCTTCAGGCCTACACTTAATAGTGGCCATAATGGGCCTGTAAATGGCACCTTGGCTTCAAGAATAAAAGTAATGAAACGTTTGTGCACCTTTGTACATTTTGCCATATTAATTGTAATTAAAATGTATTTCGTTTTAATTAACCACAATGTTGTTGTTCATATTAGCTCAGAGGGACACTCCTGATTAATTTTGTAAAGGGCAGAAACTTAAGCAAACAAAAACACAGGAACCATGACCAGAAGGTGGATGTTTTTACATTTATACTTAAAGATAGTTTACTTGAATAAATCATTATAGGCATGTAGTAGATTGTGTTTTTTTTTCAATTTAGAGGCCTTGGAAATTTGATATGATAGGCTTTATAGGGTTAATCCGTCATTAAAAAAAAAACTGTATTAAAGTTGGAAATGTTTAAATAAAAAAAAAAAAAAAAATCATATTTCACATACCTGTGACCAAAAGCTGCATGCTTGGATTTTGATGTGCCTTTGTGATGTAACAGACATACTTTCCTGTATCATTATATTGAAGGTTGTTGAGTTTGAGCGAGAAGTTTCCGTTCATGTACTCATTAGGGAAGGTTTCAGCTCTGTTCTTGTATGCCGGGTCCTGCTTCTCCACCGATCCTTTACCCTCAATTATGTCATAAACATTTTGGCTGCTATTATGTCTCCAATAAACCGTTATATCTTCTTTTTTAAGGTGATTGTCAATAGAAGAACAGGGCAAGACAGCAGAGCCTCTGACTTTACCCTCAACAGTGACCTGCAGACACGCTGAAAATGAGAGTCAAGCCTTTGAAAATCATTTAAAAATATTAATTTCTGGTACTGATAAAAATATTTGGACACTGACACATCCAATGGAAATGGCCACACACACCTTTGTTTACTAATACTGCAAACACACAGATACAGAAGAAGTACCTGTAAAAAAAACAAAAAAACGCATGTATGTTATATATATATCTATTTACATCAACAATAAATGACCAAAATCACAAAAGTGACTGTTTGCACCAGGTAGACACTGCACTGGGCACTTTCTCCGCTATTTGCACCCCATTAGTAGCCTACAAGTCTGTACTGGAGAATATAGCTTATTCTTGTCTATGTTTTCTTGTTTCCCATTGGCTACTATGCAATTATGCAGCCAGGGTACAGTGAAGTTATTGATTTGCTTTCAAGAATCTGTGCTGAGCTGTTAAACTGCAGCAATGTGGTGCAATGACACTGCACAAAACTGTACAGCATATAAAAAGCCTTTATATTTCAGTATTACAACTTTTCAGTGTACAAAACAGGCCACTGTTGTAAAATAATATTCGCTATAGTAGTTTAGAATTTATTACAGTACAAAATGTAGGCAAATATAATCACGGTTCAGTGTATTACACCTAGAGTGCGTACAAGGACACAGTATGTAGCACAGTCACAGACCTGAAGTATAATTAGAAATGCTTAAGCAAGCAGCTATTTTGTTGTTGGTGTTTAAACGAACTATTCAAATGAACAAACAACAAAAGAAAAATATAACGGTATTGATCATTTGCAGAAATAGTCGGAGCAGTGATAAAGGAAAACCACAATCATTACGACTAAAAATTCACATAGGCTAAAACATTATAGACTCGCCTATACCTGGTTCTCATGTTGCAAACTCTCACGCAGGTAGCAGAATCATGGAAATCCTTGTTTTTGTTCTGAATTTGAGAGGACGGTCAGTCTCCAACTCCGGTAAAGCCAGTCCGGTTTAGAAATAGCCCTCCTTGGACAAGGTCGAAAGCCAAGCTAGCCGCGATAAAAAAAGAAAAAAAGTGCGCTATGATTGGGCGTCGGAACCTTTTGAAGACCAATGATATTGGACCCACCCACTTTGACCATCTCCAATTCAGTGAATATGTCTGCACTTTTCAGAGCACCGTCAGTCAAATCCATTCCACATGACTAATGCCCTAAATAGATTAAACTCCATTTAGCTACAGCCTTGAATTCCACACTGCTGCTTCCTCAAATCTATTCCACTCGGCTCATTCAGAGTCCATATAACTCTATTCTGTGTTTTCACTAGTTACTCGCGCCTGCTGCACTTCCACAACACAGCAAAGTAAGCACAGCATCTCAGTGTATCTATGGCAAGCCGTTGTGGCTTTTAATCGAGAAGGGTCTGGCTGCAGACATGCACTTGCACTCTCAGACTTGCACTCTCAGACACCTGCACTTCCGCAAGTGACGTCACTTGCAGTCTTTTTTGTTTTTTATTTTATTTTATTTATTAAGTATTTTTTTTAATTGAATCTCTCAACATTTTCACAAGCATCCAGGTGGGGAAGACAAGAAAAAAGAAACTAAATTACGAAGTCGCTTGCAACTGCTACTTGCACGCTTCGCTGCCTGCTACGTCACTTGCAAGCCACACAAATGGTGCGTGTTGCCATGGAGACAAGACGCTGTGGTGGTTAAACGATTAAAACTAATTTAATATCATAACATACATTTCTCCTCTACGTTTTTTTCTTTTTTGACAGCTTGTGCCATACAGGTCATTGTTAATATGTAAAACTAAAATTATTAATTATTAATATGTAATAACATAAAAATATGTAAAAATCGGTGGTTAAACGATTAAAACTAATTTAATATCATAACATACAGGGTTCTGCAAGTCATCTGTAAGAGAAAAAGACAAGACCCACAAATCCGTGGCCACAGAACAGCAGAATATGAACGCAATGCTCTCAATAAGCGCTTTTAAACCTCCTGTGGAAAATTATAAACACTTAATATGGCTTAATGTGTTAAGATAGTGTTATTAAAAGATCAAAATCGATATATAGTTTATTAATTTAATATACTACATGGCAAGCATATGGCCATGAACACAAGAGCAAACTTTCACTTTTCATCCCATACAGCAAAACGCTTAATGTGGCATAATAACAGACTAAAATTGATAAAGACCAAATTCAGTATTTATTATTGTTATGCAAACTAGGCTATACAGACCATATGAACGCCCATTAAGAAATGCATTAAGTGATATTCAAAGGACCAACTCCGTGCAGGCAAGCAGACGAGCCCAGAACGCAATGCGTTAAGTTGCACATTAAAAATTTCCCTCCTGTAGAAAATCATTATAAATAAAAGAGTAATGTAGCTTAATGGACAACGACAATGATACAAAAAAGGGCTGTAGACATTTTATTCTAAATGGGAAATTCGAGACTGCGCGTTGCCTTTATTCTGGGCTCGCCTGCTTATTAATTATGTTTTAATAATGAAGATGAGCATATTTGGTCTAAATAATATCAGTCCGTTACGCCACGTTTTGCGGTATGGGAGGAAAACACTATATACATATACATTATATTAATAAACTGTATAATGAATTTGATCTTTTAGTAACACTATCTTAACACATTAAGCCATATTAAGTGTTTATGATTTTCTACGGGAGGTTTAAAAGCGCTTATTGAGAGCATTGCGTTCATATTCTGCTGTTCTGTGGCCACGGATTTGTGGGTCTTGTCTTTTTCTTCCAGATGACTTGCAGGACCCTGTATGTTATGATATTAAATTAGTTTTAATCGTTTAACCACAACATGGTCTTGTCTCCATGGCAACACGCACCATTTGTGTGGCTTGCAAGTGACGTAGCAGGCAGCGAAGAGTGCAAGTAGCAGTTGCAAGCGACTTCGTAATTTAGTTTATTTTTTCTTTGTCTTCACCACCTGGATACTTGTGTAAAATGTTGAGAGGTTCAATTAAAAAAATACTTAATAAATTAAATAAAATATAAAACAAAAAATACTGCAAGTGACGTCACTTGCGGAAGTGCAGGTGTCTGAGAGTGCAAGTCTGAGAGTGCAAGTGCATGTCTGCAGCCAGACCCTATTGATTTAATCTATAAGCCGTACTAGTATCTATTTTCACGCTACTAGTATCTTTTCCATTAAGTACTAGTACTTATTCATTAGGTACTAGTGCTTATTCTTTAGCTACTAGTGCTTATTCTTTAGGTACTAGTGTCTTTTGTAAAGTTACTAGTACTTATTCATTAGATACTAGTACTTAATCAGTAGACACTAGTACTTATTCATTAGATACTAGTGCTTATTTATTAGGTACTAGTACTTATTCATTAGATAATAGTACTTATTTTTTTAGGTACTAGTACGTATTCATTAGATACTAGTACTTATTCATTATATACTAGTACTTATTTCAATAGTGACTAGTAACTATTATATTGTTACTAGTAACAAATTTTAAATTTTTGCCATTGACTTCTATGGGGATCCGTCATTGAGATATCAGCTATTCAGTTCTGACTAGTAAGTATTCCACTAGTGACTAGTACTTAATTTGTATGTACTAGTAGTTATTCATTAGGTACTAGTACATATTTTTTAGATACTAGTACTCATTCATTAGATACTACCTATTAAATAGACACTAGTACTTATTCATTAGATATTAGTACTTATTATTAGATACTAGTACTTATCCATTAGATACTAGTACTTATTTTTTAGACACTAGTACTTATTCATTAGATACTAGAACCTATTCATTAGGTACTAATGCTTATTTATTAGGTACTAGTACTTATCCAATAGATACTAGTACACATTTATTAGATACTAGTACTTATTCAAAATGTTACTAGTAAGATTTTTTATTTTACTAGTACATTTTTTAATTGAACTCTACTGTAGCCATTTGGACTAGTCATAACATAAGACGAGTAAAAAAGCAGATCTGACTAGTAAGATAAGAATTGTTACAAGTAGTAATTACAAAAGATACTAGTGTCTAACAAATAAGTACTAGTATCTAATGAATGCTTACTAGTAATATTTAAATAGATACTAGTCACTATTGTAATAATTACTAGTCAGAAATCAAAAGATGATATCAAAAACAGAATAACTACCAGTACCTTTTCATTTGGAGATATCTTCAACCTCATAAAGAACTAGTAAGAATGTATTTGGAGATATCTTAATTCAAACAAGTCATTACATAAACATGAGTACCTCTCAACCGTCCAATCAGAGTCCACATGGAAATACAATACATTAATATGCTGAATTAATTTGATTGTTAAGTAGGGCTAACTGGCTTTGTATGTTAGCCTACCTTGCTAATTGGTTACCATAAAAACACAAAGAAAAGATTACAAACCTGTTGTCCAACAAAAGTATATTGACATGTTTTTACTCCAAATTCACATCATAACATCAGTCGAGCGTTTGAAATAACTTCCTTTTGCGATCTGACATGGTTTCTATACAGTGATAAGGGCTGTCGATTAGCATTGCATTTTAACATACTTTATTCTTATAAACATACCCGAGATGGATTGAAGAACACAGATACAACCATATATTGTCACAATCATTGTTTATTTTCTTCATGTTTTATCAGTAAAACGTCTATCTGCATGTTATGCAGCTACTAGGGTAACGTTACATAAACAGCGAAAGCTCAATGTTTTTGTCCATATAAGAGATCCCCTGGAAGTGAGTCTCACTAGTGGAGTTTCTGCGCGAGGGCGCCCTCTGGCGAAGAGTATGAATCAAAAGAAATTGCTCCTTATGGCTCACAAAATAACGAGTAAAAATAGCAAACATAATTAAGAACTTTGAGGTAAATATTTGCAAATCCTTACATTTTTCTTCAGTGTAGAGAAGTGTACATTTTTTTATTTTTCTTGCAGCTATATTTAATATATTTATTCTTAAATACTCAGTTTTGTATATTACAGTGAAATAGTGTTATTACAAAAGTAATATTCCAGTAATATTCCTTATTTTGTTTAATGTTTTTATTTAGAAATAATAACCATAATCATTATTAGTTCTATTGATATATACACTATATTGCCAAAAGTATTGGGTCGCCCCCTTCTAATGAACAGGTTTGACTACTTTAGTAATTTCCATGAGTACAAATCTTAATGTTAAAGCATATAATGATATTGTAGGAAATTGTGTGCTTCTAATATTATAGCAACAGTTTGGACAGGACCCTTTTCAAGTTCAAGTTCAAGATTTATTTGTCACATACACGATTATACAGAGTATTAACGAGCAGTGAAATGTGAGTCAGGTCCGCTCCATGGACAGTGCAATATTATAGAAAACAACAACACAAAGAAGTATACATAAAATTAAATGAATAAAAAAGAAAAAGATATAAAGAACAAAATATAAAATATAGAATATAAAATAATGTGCATGCTAGTATACTGTAGACTTAAATATTAAGATAGGCATGACTGTACAAGAGAGGAATGTGCAAATAGGTTGTACATGGTTGACATGTAGCAGCAATTTCAGAAAAAAAAAAAAAAAAAAAAAAAAGATACCCAAACACAGAAAGTGATGTGTGCAAATGACACTGTCAGCATGAGGTAGATAATAATGAGTGTGAATATCTTACTGATTGTGAGTGATTAATAAGTGGAGTCATGGTGATGTTAAGAGGCTGAGTTTGAGTTCAGGAGCCTGATGGCCTGGGGGAAGAAACTCCTCCTGAGTCTCTCTGTTTTTGCCATCAGGCAGCGGAAGCGCTTACCAGATGGCAGCAAAGGGAAAAGAAAGTTACCGGGGTGATTTGAGTCTGATGATTTTGACAGCTCTGCTTCTGCAGCGTTTGAGGTAGATGTCCTGCAGAGAGGGGAGAGCAGACCCAGAGATACGCTCAGCTAAGCGCACAACTCTCTGCAGGGCTTTGCAGTCTTAACTGGAGCTGTTTCCATACCACACTGAGATGCACTGAGTCAGTACACTTTCTATGGTCCCTGCATAGAAAGTTTTCAGGATTGTTGGAGAGACCCTGAATTTCCTCAGCTGTCGCAGATGGTACAGTCTTTGCCTGGCTTTCTTAACCTGTGTTTGAATGTGTGTAGTCCAAGTCAGGTCCTCTGAGATGTTTACACCGAGGTACTTGAAGCTGCTTACTCTCTCGACAGGGGTCCCACTGATCATAAGAGGAGTGTAGGGCAGCAGGTGTCTCTTTCTGAAGTCCACAATCAGCTCTTTAGTTTTGCTCACATTCAGAGAGAGACAGAGACTTTTCTATTCTATCATGACAATGCCTCGGTGTATAAGGCGAGGTTCAAAAAGAAATGATTGATTCAGTCAGTGTGGAAGAACTTGACTGGTCTGCATAAAACCAAGTCCTAATCCCAGTTTAACAC
This sequence comes from Aspiorhynchus laticeps, assembly GCA_023376895.1. Lineage (NCBI taxonomy): Eukaryota > Metazoa > Chordata > Actinopteri > Cypriniformes > Cyprinidae > Aspiorhynchus > Aspiorhynchus laticeps. The sequence continues at coordinate 1,510,891 of JALXFT010002236.1, read as the reverse complement.
CTCTGGTGTGTCTGTAAATGCAGACCTTGAGCCACAAACTCATCACCAAACACCAATGACTTGTACATATGGTGGGTTCAGTCATTTTAGACACTTACAAAACTGTTGCTACAGAGATGGAAATACAATTTTTAAATACATGAATTATGTTCCCATCGTTGTTGCCACAGATTTGGAAGTGCATTTTTCTTTTTCTAAAGAATGGGTTGCCAATACTTTTGTCTATATAGTGTATGTACAAGTCATTGGTGTTTGGTGATGAGTTTTTGGCTCAAGGTCTGCATTTACAGTCACACCAGAGGTGTTAAACTGGGATCAGGACTTGGTTTTATGCAGACCAGTCAAGTTCTTCCACACTGACTGAATCAATCATTTTCTTTTTACATTTACATTTACATTTATGCATTTAGCAGACGCTTTTATCCAAAGCGACTTACAGTGCATTCAGGCTATACATGTTTTATACTATGTGTGTTCCCTGGGAATCGAACCCACAACCTTTTGCGCTGCTAACGCAATGCTCTACCACTGAGCCACAGGAACAGTTTTTGAACCTTGCCTTATACACCGAGGCATTGTCATGTTAGAATAGAAAAGTCTCTGTCTCTCTCTGAATGTGAGCAAAACTAAAGAGCTGATTGTGGACTTCAGAAAGAGACACCTGCTGCCCTACACTCCTCTTGTGATCAGCAGGACCCCTGTGGAGAGAGTAAGCAGATTCAAGTACCTCGGTGTAAACATCTCAGAAGACCTGACTTGGACTACACACATTCAAACACAGGTTAAGAAAGCCAGGCAAAGGCTGTACCATCTGCAACAGCTGAGGGAATTCAGGGTCTCTCCAACAATCCTGAAAACTTTCTATTCAGGGACCATAGAAAGTGTTTTGACTCAGTGCATCTCAGTGTGGTATGGAAACAGCTCCAGTCAAGACTGCAAGGCCTTGCAGAGAGTTGTGCGCTTAGCTGAGCGTATCTCTGGGTCTGCTCTCCCCTCTCTGCAGGACATCTACCTCAAACGCTGCAGAGGCAGAGCTGTCAAAATCATCAGACTCAAATCACCCTGGTAACTGTCTATTTACTTTGCTGCCATCTGGTAAGCGCTTCCGCTGCCTGATGGCAAAAACTGAGAGACTTAGGAGGAGTTTCTTCCCCACGGCCATCAGGCTCCTAAACTCAAACTCAGCCTCTTAACATCATCTGACTTACTTCATAATCACTAATCACACACTCATTATTCTCTACCTCATACTGTCAGTGTCATTTGCACACATCACTTTCTGTGTTTTGGTATCTTTTTTTTTTCTGAAATTGCTGCTACATGACAACCATGTACAACCTATTTGCACATTCCTCTCTTGTACAGTCATGCCTATCTTAATATTTAAGTCTACAGTATACTATAATGCACATTATTTTATATTCTATATTTTATATTTTGTTCTTTATATCTTTTTCTTTTTTATTCATTTAATTTTATGTATACTTCTTTGTGTTGTTGTTTTCTATAATATTGCACTGTCCATGGAGCGGACCTGACTCACATTTCACTGCTGGTTAATACTCTGTATAATCGTGTATGTGACAAATAAATCTTGAACTTGAACTTGAAAAGGGTCCTGTCCAAACTGTTGCTATAATATTAGAAGCACACAATTTCCTAGAATATCATTATATGCTTTAACATGAAGATTTGTACTCATGGAAATTACTAAAGTAGTCAAACCTGTTCATTAGAAGGGGGCGACCCAATACTTTTGGCAATATAGTGTATATATCAATAGAACTAATAATGATTATGGTTATTATTTCTAAATAAGGAATAACAAAATAAGGAATATTACTGGAATATTACTTTTGTAATAACACTATTTCACTGTAATATACAAAACTGAGTATTTAAGAATAAATATAATATTAAATATAGCTGCAAGAAAAATAAAAAAATTACACTTCTCTACACTGAAGAAAAATGTAAGGATTTGCAAATATTTACCTCAAAGTTCTTAATTATGTTTGCTATTTTTACTCGTTATTTTGTGAGCCATAAGGAGTCATTTCTTTTGATTCATACTCTTCGCCAGAGGGCGCCCTCGCGCAGAAACTCCACTAGTGAGACTCACTTCCAGGGGATCTCTTATATGGACAAAAACATTGAGTTTTCGCTGTTTATGTACCCTAGTAGCTGCATAACATGCAGATAGACGTTTTACTGATAAAACATGAAGAAATAAACAATGATTGTATGGCAAGCCGTAGTGGCATTTAATCTATAAGCCTATGGCAAGCCGTAGTGGCATTTAATTTATAAGCTGTACTAGTATCTATTTTCACACTACTAGTACTTATTTTTTAGATACTAGTATCTTTTCCATTAAGTACTAGTACTTATTCATTAGGTACTAGTGCTTATTCTTTAGGTACTAGTGTCTATTGTAAAGTTACTAGTACTTATTCATTAGATACTAGTACTTATTCATTAGATACTAGTACTTATTCATTAGATACTAGTTCTTATTCATTAGATACTAGTTCTTATTTATTAGATACTAGTACTTATTCCAATAGTGACTAGTACTTAATTATACTTTACTTGTTAAGAAAAATCAGAACTAGTAGTTATATTTTAGTTACTAGTCACTTTTTAGACCAGAGATATCCTGAACTTAATAGATACTAGTACTGTTTAAATTTGCATATCTGCCCAATATGCTAATCGTATGTTGAATGTTAATGAACCAGCAACATACAGGAGAGAGATTAGACAAGAAACGGAAACAAGGAAATGGATGCACTTTTTTTGAGGAAACCACATAGAAAAGAAACAATCATTTGTAGACAAGCACATAGAAAACCTATTTTGTCAGTTTTGTAAACACTGTAATTTCGTAAACATAGTAGACTAATGTGTTTGTTGGTCATCGAGTGACCTCTAATGGCAGGATGGAGATAAGACACAAATTGTTTTATCTGTAATTTTCCTCCAGTAAAAACAATAAATATCATATCTAGGCTGTACGTTAACTTTTCTGCATATAGCACTGGTGCTACAGACATTGAATGTTTTTACATTAATGTTCTGTACAGGGCACACAAAATCTGAACATTATAGTTTTCAGACAAACATGTTCTTTATTTGGAATAAAAGGCTAAAAATGATTAATAAAAAGAATTTGGTCAAAAATGTTGTTTATATACACTATATTGCCAAAAGTATTGGGTCACCCCCTTCTAATGAACAGGTTTGACTACTTTAGTAATTTCTATGAGTACAAATCTTAATGTTAAAGCATATAATGATATTGTAGGAAATTGTGTGCTTCTAATATTATAGCAACAGTTTGGACAGGACCCTTTTCTATTCTAACATGACAATGTCTCTTTGTATAAGACAAGGTTCAAAAAGAAAATGATTGATTCAGTCAGTGTGGAAGAACTTGACTGGTCTGCATAAAACCAAGTCCTAATCCCAGTTTAACACCTCTGGTGTGACTGTAAATGCAGACCTTGAGCCAAAAACTCATCACCAAACACCAATGACTTGTACATACACTATATAGACAAAAGTATTGGCACCCCCTTCTTTAGAACACAAAAATGCACTTCCAAATCTGTGGCAACAACGATGGAAACATAATTCATGTATTTAAAAATTGTATTTCCATCTCTGTTGCAACAGATTTGGAAGTGTCTAAAATGACTGAACCCATACTTACAAGTCATTGGTGTTTGGTGTTTGGCCAGTTAAATCAAATTAATTCAGCATATTAATGTATTGTATTGCCATGTGGACTCTGATTGGACGGTTGAGAGGTACTCATGTTTATGTAATGATTTGTTTGAATTAAGATATCTCCAAATACATTCTTACTAGTTCTTTATGAGATTGAAGATATCTCCAAATGAAAAGGTACTGGTAGTTATTCTGTTTTTGATATCATCTTTTGATTTCTGACTAGTAATTATTACAATAGTGACTAGTATCAATTTAAATATTACTAGTAAGCATTCATTAGATACTAGTACTTATTTGTTAGATACTGGTTCTTATTCATTAGATACTAGAACCTATTTAATATATACTAGTAGTTATTCATTAGGTACTAGTACTTATTTATTAGACACTAGTATCTTTTGTAATTACTACTAGTAACAATTCTTATATTACTAGTCAGATCTGCTTTTTTACTCGTCTTATGTTATGACTAGTCCAAATGGCTACAATGTACTAGTAAAATAAAAAAATCTTACTAGTAGCATTTTGAATAAGTACTAGTATCTAATAAATGTGTACTAGTATCTAATGAATAAGTACTAGTACCTAATAAATAAGCGCTAGTACCTAATGAATAGGTTCTAGTATCTAATAAATAAGTACTAGTGTCTAAAAAATAAGTACTAGTATCTAATGGATAAGTACTAGTATCTAATAATAAGTACCAGTATCTAATGAATAAGTACTAGTGTCTATTTAATAGGTACTAGTATCTAATGAATGAGTACTAGTATCTAAAAAATATGTACTAGTACCTAATGAATAACTACTAGTACATAAAAATTAAGTACTAGTCACTAGAGGAATACTTACTAGTCAAAACTGAATAGTTGATATCTCAATGACGGATCCCCATAGAAGTCAATGGCAAAAATTTAAAATTTGTTACTAGTAACAATATAATAGTTACTAGTCACTATTGAAATAAGTACTAGTATCTAATGAATAAGTACTAGTATCTAATGAATAAGTACTAGTATCTAATAAATAAATACTAGTATCTAATAAATAAGTACTAGTATCTAATAAATAAGTACTAGTATCTAATGAATAAGTACTAGTATCTAATAAATAAGTACTAGTATCTAATAAATAAGTACTAGTATTTAATCAATAAGTACTAGTATCTAATGAATAAGTGCTAGTACCTAATAAATAAGCACTAGTATCTACTGATTAAGTACTAGTATCTAATGAATAAGAACTAGTATCTAATGAATAAGTACTAGTAACTTTACAAAAGACACTAGTACCTAAAGAATAAGCACTAGTAGCTAAAGAATAAGCACTAGTACCTAATGAATAAGTACTAGTACTTAATGGAAAAGATACTAGTATGTAAAGAATAAGTACTAGTAGCGTGAAAATAGATACTAGTACGGCTTATAGATTAAATGCTACCAGGGCTTGCCATATGCTGCAGGCTTATTGCCTCACTGACGTTGATGAGATTAACCCCTTAGGTATCGAAATTTGGTACCGAACGACAAGAAGTTTTTCGATTCTGTTTGGCATTACATCTCACCCACATCGATAATAAGTTTGATTTTCAATAATTTAAAAGATAAATTAAATTATTGTTTTATGCCTTCATTTGAAAACCAGATAGAGAATACAGAATTTCTGAGGAAAAATAAAACATTTCATAAGGCTATTAAATTTGAATAAACTAAGTAGTTTCTATGCATTCAAATAATTAGACCTACTACAACACAGAATTTAATAACAATAAAACATATGGTGAAAGAAAATAAAACACCCACTTATGAAAGTAGATAAGTAGAAAGTCTTTAACCTAGAATAGATTAATAGAAATGATGATTCTGTCTGAGCTATGCGTTTTAAAACAAACACACACTAGTGTAAACTGAAAACTATTTGAGCTTTATTAAAATTATTTGCACTGATTTATTGTGTTGGATATATTTTGTTCCTTTGTGCAGTGGCTCAGGAGATGAGTCTTTGAGTCTGTATAAATGTCAACAAGCTGAAAAAAATAAAAACAAAGTTTTTTGAGATAATGTAATCTTGTTAAAACTGATTTCATAAAATTGGTATCGAAAAAAGTGTCGTTCAGGAACCGGTATCGAACTCAACGTATCGTATCAATATCTAAAATTTTTGAACGATACCCAGCCCTACATTTTAGAGAGATCTACCATTATTTCACTTCGGAGGCTTATAGAGAGGTGTAATCTAGTAAGTACACAAAAAAAAAAACCTTCCTTATAAGTCATCTCCCATCTTATTCACGCAGGGCTCGCAAAATTTCAAAATCCCTGGTAGCCCTTCGGGCAGGTACTCTTCAGATTTTGGTAGCCCGAAATTAATTTAACTAGCCCAAATAAAAAAAAGCCCATAAATGTCAATCAAAAACATTTTCAATACACAAATATCAACACACATCAAGGAAAGAGTTTTATTTTACTATTTACAGGCAATGTTCCCTCTAATGTTTAATTTCTTGCTGAGCAAAACTTTTCTCTATTGGATGGACATTTCGGGCACCTGAGCAAAAACATTCTTTATACCAGACCTGTACAGCACACACACAAAAAAGTGTGGAACTTTTAACTTTAATGTGCTATTTATATTTGATTTAACCCTTGATGTAACTAAATGATGTACATTTTAGGTTACCTGAGAAAACATTTTTTACAGTATAATACACTGCAGTTCAAAAGTTTGGGATCAGTAAATATATTTTTTAAAGAAGTGTCTTATGCTCATCAAGGCTGTAGCCTATCTATTTAATAAAAAAACTGAATATTATTCCACAAAATAATATTCTGAAATATTATTGCAATTTAAAATAAATGTTTTCTATTTTGATATACTTTAAAATATAATTTATTTCTGTGATCAAAGCTGTATTTTCAGCTTCATTACTACAGTCTTCAGTGTCACATGATCCTTCAGAAATCATTATAATATGCTGATTTATAATCAATGCTGGAAACAGTTGTACTGCTTAATATTGTTTGTGACCTGTGATATATATATTTTTTTTAAATAAAAAGTTAAAATTACTGTTTATTCAAAATAGAGATTTTGTGTTACAATATACACTATTCAAAATATACACTATTGTTCTTTCTTTTTAAATATACTTTAAAAGAGTTTAAAGAAACTTTATTCAGCAAAGATGTGTTACATGGATAAAATTGATAGTAAAGACTTATATTGTTATAATAAATTTTGAATTCTTTTTAACTTTTTATTAATCAAAGTATCAAAGAAAAAAGTAACACCAGTTCCAAAAAATATTAAGCAGCACAACAGTTTCACTGTAAATCAGCATATTAGTTTCAGTTTCAGTTTCAGTTTCAAGTTTTATTTGTCACATACACGACTATACGGAGACTGTATAACCAGCAGTGAAATGAGAGTCGGGTCCGCTCCATGGACAGTGCAAATATTGAAAAAACAACACAAGGGAAGTAAACATAAGATAAAATGAATGAAAAATAAGATATAAAGAATAAAATATAAAATATAAAAGAATGTGCATGACAGTAAGCTGTAGAATTAAATATTAATATAAGCATGACTGTACAGAGAGGAATGTGCAAATAGGTAGAACATGGTTGACATGAAGCAGCCAATCACAAAAAATAAAATAAATATAAAAATAAGATACGATTTACAGATACAGAACGTGTTGTGTGCAAGTGTGCAAATGAGCAAATGACACTGACAGTTATGAGGTAGTTATGAGGTAGAGAGTAATGAGTGTGTGATTAGTGATTTGAAGTAAGTCAGATGATGTTTTTAAGAGGCTGACTTTGAGTTCAGGAGCCTGATGGCCTTGGGGAAGAAACTCCTCCTGAGTCTCTCTGTTTTTGCCATCAGGCAGCGGAAGCGCTTACCAGATGGCAGCCTAGTGAAAAGACAGTTACCAGGGTGATTTGAGTCTTTGATGATTTTGTCAGCTCTGCCTCTGCATCGTTTGATGTAGATGTCCTGCAGAGAGGGGAGAGCCGACCCAGAGATACGCTCAGCTAAGCGCACAACTCTCTGCAGGGCTTTGCAGTCTTGGCTGGAGCTGTTTCCATACCACACTGAGATGCACTGAGTCAAAACACTTTCTATGGTCCCTGCATAGAAAGTTTTCAGGATTGTTGTTGAGACCCTGAATTTTCTCAGCTGTCGCAGATGGTACAGTCTTTGCCTGGCTTTCTTGACCTGTGTTTGGATGTGTGTAGTCCAAGTCAGGTCCTCGGAGATGTTTACTCCGAGGTACTTGAAGCTGCTTACTCTCTCCACAGGGGTCCCGCTGATCACAAGAGGAGTGTAGGGCAGCAGGTGTCTCTTTCTGAAGTCCACAATCAGCTCTTTGGTTTTGCTCACGTTCAGAGAGAGACAGTTGTCCTGGCACCATGCTGTTAGTCTCTCCGCCTCATCCAAGTATGCGGTCTCATCATTGTTGGAAATGAGGCCCAGAACCACAGTATCATCAGGGGACTCAGAACGCAGCCCTGCGGGGCTCCTACGTTCAGGGTGATGGAGTTTGAGGTGTACTGGCCTACCTTCACCACTTGAGGTCTGCCGGTGAGGAAGTCTTGAATCCAGTCGCAGAGTGAAGTGTTTAGGCCAAGGCCTGTGAGTTTGGAAGTCAGCTTGATGGGGACTATGGTGTTAAAAGCTGAGCTATAGTCTATGAATAGCAGCCTTGCATAGTTTCCATTGCTGCTGTCAATGTGTGTGAGGGAGGAGTGGAGAATGTGTGAGATGGCATCATCAGTTGATCTATTGGGACGATAGGCAAACTGAAGAGGGTCCAAAGTAACAGGGATGGATGAGCTAATGTGTCTCTTAACAAGTCTCTCAAAAACCTTCATGACTATAGATGTGAGGGCCACTGGACGATAGTCATTCAGGCAAGAGGGTTTACTGTTCTTAGGCACAGGGATGATGATGGATTTTTTAAAGGAGGTGGGAACTACAGAGGTAGCAAGGGACTCGTTGAAGATAGAAGTGAACAAACCAGCAAGCTGATCAGCGCAGGACCTCAGGACACGGCCGGTAATCCCGTCAGGTCCAGCCGCTTTCCTGATGTTCACTCCCTTAAGTGCCCTCCGAACCTCGTCCTCCGTCACGGTGATCACATGATCCTCGCTTCTCTGCCTGTTGCTTCCGGACGCGCTGCTCGGCAGAGCCGCGATGCCGCCGTTGCTTTCAAATCGGCCGTAGAAGGTGTTTAATTCTTCAGCCAGCGACGGATCTGATCTCACCTCCGCGGAGGATTTGTTTCCAAAGGCACAGATGGTCCTTAGTCCCTGCCACATGCGTCGCGAGTCATTGAGCTGAAAATGCGACTCAATTCTCTCTTTGTATCGATGTTTGGCGGCACTTACAGCTCGTCTGAGAGCATAACACGAAGCTTTATATTCGCGCATATTCCCAGACAAAAGAGCCTCGTTGTATGCGGCAGTGCGTTTGTTAACCGCATCACGGATTGATCTGTCCACCCACGGTTTCTGATTTGGGAAGGTCCTTACAGTTATTGTTTCTGTAGCTTGTTCGGTAAGTGTGTTTACAAAGCTCACTGCTACATCCGTGAACTCGCTGACGTCAGATGAGCTCGCCCTGAACATGTCCCAGTCGACGTCATCAAGAGCCGACTGCAGCATAACTTCAGAGTGGGAGGACCAACGCGTCACTTCCCTCTTCACCGGGGGTTCCTGTGCGAGCCTTTGTTTATATTCCGGTGTGAGGAAAATGGCGGCGTGGTCAGACTTACCAAACGCAGGTAGTGAACGGGCCTTGTAGGCATTCTTGAACTGAGAGTAGCAGTGATCCAGTGTATTCGGTCCTCTGGTTGGACAGGATACATGTTGGTGAAAGTTCGGCATGACCTGCCTGAGGTTGGCTTTGTTAAAATCCCCCGCGATGATAAAAGCAGCGTCAGGATGTTTGTTGATGTAGCCGCTGATCACGTCGTGAAGTTTAGACAAAGCCAAGCCGGTGTCTGCCTGAGGTGGAATATAAACGGCAGTAGCGATGACCGCGGAGAACTCGCGGGGCAGATAGAATGGGCGGCAAATGATGGATAGATGTTCCAGATGAGGCGAGCAGGATCGCGACAGAGAGGAGATATTCCTGGGGTCACACCATTTCTTGTTAGTCATGAAACACACACCACCACCCTTGATTTTTCCGGCCTCAGCTGTTCTGTCCATCCGTAAAACAGAGAAGTTGTCAGACGGCGTTACAGCGGTGTCGGGAACCGAGGGCGTGAGCCATGTTTCAGTCAAACAGATGATGTTACAGTCCCTTATGTCCCGTTGGAAACTAATCCTGGCTCTAAGATCGTCCATCTTATTCTCCAAGGATTGGACATTAGCGAGCAAAATGCTCGGTATAGGAGGACTGTGAGCCCTTTTCCTCAATCTGTTTCGAATCCCAGCGCTTTTTCCACGGTGTTTTTTGTTCCGTCGCCTGTGTCCTTTGTTCTCCGCGTTACGAAGAATCTCAAGAGGCCGCGATGGATTCGGTGATAAAGTGTCCTGAACCAGGTTAGTGAAGCGGTTTCCAATGTCCAAGAGTGCACTTTTGTCATAGGTGATCAGTGCCGACGTTATGTGTGTAAAAATAGAAATCAAAAGTAAGTAAAAAAGTAAATAAAAGCATAGTCTAAGCGGAGCGTCCCGGACGGCAGCCGAACATAGCAGCGCCATCTTGGAAATATTAGATATTTCCAATATCTAATATTTAGCCATCTTGGAAATATTAAAATATTAGATCAGCAACACTGATAATAATTCAGCGTTTCAGAATGATTTCTGAAGGATCATGTGACACTGAAGACTGGAGTAATGATGCTGAAAATTAATTATATTTTAAAGTATAGGTATTAAAATAGGAACACAATATTAGAAATTGCAATATACTGTTGTTTCAGTATTTTTTAAATAAATACAGCCCTGATGAGCAAGAGACTCCATTAAAAAACAAGGTCAATTATTTATTAGGTTTATAATATAGGCCTAACATAATATAATATATCAAAACAAACTATTTAAACTGATATAATAGAAAACAAACTGAAGCAAAACTTAAGCTGAGATCTGTAAGTGAAATATATAAAAAAAACGTGAACATATAAATTCTTCTATAGCTGTCTAAACATCCCTATGAAGTACAGTTTGCACAATACACCTGTGTGTGACTGTAAATGTCTCAGAGTTTTGTTACCGTTCTGTGCTCATCCTCCGCTGTTTCCAGCACTTAATCAAGCCACTCTTCTTTAATACATGAGGACGTTTATTTCACATGTCATGTCATTTGCGTTTGTTCTCATGTTGAGCGCACCGTGCAATCATTGAAATATTCGGTTTCTACAGCGACTCGTTTGGCGCACATCATTCTCTTTCTATGAAACCTGTAAACCGCATTCACCGGTTCTAACTCTATAGCGATATCAACTCTATAGCGGTTTGCCTGAGTATTGTGATTCTTTCGCTTTTACTGGCATTCAATCAAATGACTTTCCCAACTAATTTTTGCGTGCGAGCGGCACATTATTTCTTCTGCGTGGCGCGGTTGTAGAAGTGTGCGGCCGCGCGCACGCAGCTTAAAGAACATTGCGTGGGAGCCCTGTATTTAAGGTAGCCCGTCGGGCAGGTGCTGATACATTTTGGTAGCCCGACTGGAAAACACAATAGCCCCGGGACATCGGGCTAGCGATTTTGCGAACCCTGTCACGTAAAACAAAGGTAAACATTTTACTGTATTATTGCCATTAGAGTATGCCATTATTTCATATTATTCCATTCTAATAAGTACAAAACTAACAACTAATTTTTATAAGGGAGCTCCCATATGTGTCCTATATGGAACATCCTTTATAAGAACTGACAATTCATTTCTTCTACTTGTTAGAAATGGGGTCTTTATAGCCCTTTAAAGTTTAATAATTTTACATATCTTGAAAACGCTGCAGCAAAATGTTTTCAAATAAGGCGTGTATATAATATGGGACATCCCTTATAAGAACTGACCATTCATTTTTTCTGCTTATTACAAATGAGGTCTTTATAGGCCTCTGAATTGGAATAATGACACATTTCGCCAAAATTCTGCAGTTAAATCCTTTCATATGAGGTGTGCATAGAATGGGACGTCCCATATAAGAACCATTCAAATATAATGAACCATTTAATATAAGACCATTGTTTTTTTATTCTTGCTAGAAATTAGTTCTGAGTGAAATAAAGGCATTTTATTAGCGTTCACTTTCAGTAAAACAAATGAAAAAGCAATTCAGGTATTTAGACTTTATTTTGTCTTTTTGTAACGAATCCTGCCTTAAACTCATTTAGTGAAAGGTGAACTTTAAAGATACAGAAAACCATTATTTAAATAAACATACAACTGTCAAAGACACCTATAAATAACACGGATAGCCTAATAAAGACGACTTGCTATTATTATCTCTCAATTCTGGGCAACTAATGAAAAGCTCTCTGAAATCTGAAAGCGTGTTCTCTCTGTTGTTCCTAAAATCACCGTAATCGTAATACGCGCACACACTTTTTAAAGTTGCGCCTGAAACGCAGCTGGCTTGAGCTCAATCATATACGGCGGCCAAAATCCACGCTGTTGACGCCTGCTGGTCAGAACAGTGTAATTGCAAAAAAAAAAAAACTCCAAACATGCATAAAAACACCTTTTACAAAATCATTGCAAATGTTTTAATGGAAGTATAATCTACCAAATGCAATTGACTAGTACAATTAAATATGAAGTGTCTCTGTGTTCTTTTATCATTTTGCACATCAGATGAAAACACGCACATTAAACAGATGTCTCTGCGATGCGTGAGTCCTATCAGGGGTCAGACGCTTAGAAATTAATTGCAACATTTAATTAAGTCTTATTTGTCTCAATTCCGATTTTTTCCCCTCACTCCCCATGTTTTATTTCAAATGTAACCCTTTAGATTTATATGATGCAACATCTCCACTCAGTTACTCATGAAATGTAGATGATAGGTGAAAAAACGATCCAGACTTAGTTTGTCAAAACCACCAAGACTTCCTGTGCTTGATGTGGTTGAACTTTTATCTCTCTTTGCTGTGTACTAGCATTCAGTGCTGTCTGTAAGGGACCAGGTTTCATATCAAGTGTTTTTATTTGCAGCTACAACATGAGGATTTTGCAGCTTCATCTCTGTGAGTATTACAGTTTTTAATGTGCTTTCTGAACTTTATTTAATGTACACATCCAGTCAAAGGTTTGGATACATTGGACTAGTTTAGTTTCCTCTGATATTTTAATGTTGCACAAAATATATAAAAATAAGTAGGCTGATTTTAATGGACTGGATAATGAAGGAAAAGCAGCAACAAGTGATGAGCAAACACTTTTGAAATAATTGTAACAAAAAACGTGGGTACAAAATTTTTGCTGTGAGTGTTTGAGGAGGATAGTTATTTATGATATATATATATATATATATATATATATATATATATATAAATATATATATATATATATATATATATATATATATATATATATATATATATATTTATTTATTCTTTTTTTTTTATCTTGTAGGTCTACTTATATGGTGTCAAGCAGCAGAGACTTTAACAGATCAGCTAATAAGTTTGGGGCAAAATGTGACCATAGACTGTGATTTTGAAAATGAGGTTTATTGGTTTTTACTAAAACTTCAATATTCTTCAGTTATATTACGCTCTATGTCAAACCCAACTCCTTTTTACTACAATAAACATTACAGACAAAAATATTCAGTGACCTCTAAAAATAATCTATTCATAAATAATGTCACTACGGATGAGTTAGGAGTTTATTTCTGTATGAGCACAGACAGAGATTCACAATTCAGCAATGGGACTAGACTGTACATCATTGGTAAGTGCACTATTGCTAGTTGAGTCATTCAATATAGCGATTATTTAGAGATTATTAACCGATTGTGACTTTATTCCTTCCTTACAGAACCAACTTCACCAAAGTGTCAGAATTATACAGTAGTGCAGTATATTCAGCAGAATCAGACGTTGGTGAAGTACATTGAACAGAATCAGATGTCATGGCAGACTCTTGCCCTCATATCTGGCATGATAAATGCTGTTTTGGTCGTTGTTGTCATAGGTGAGTTTTCATTAGCGTAAAAAATGAAGCAAGTCAACGTACTTTTGTTACTAGTTCTAAAGTGATGAATTAGTAACCGATGCTTGGGCTCAGCTGTTAAACTGTCAAACTGTCAAATGCTTTTTTTATTTACACACTCGTGCCATCAAACTATTGTATAAATGCAATATCACACTCGTACCTGTCCGATATGGCTGTATATCAACACGCTATGATTACCTACGGCCTACGGCTGAATCACATCCATTCTGATATACAGACATATTGCACTGCTACTCATCTGATATTGCTCATATATGTATATATATATATATATATATATATATATATATATATATATATATATTATGGGGGTAGAATTGTTGCATAATTCCAAATAAATAGCTTATGATCCACAAATAAATGTAAGGAGATAAAAAAAAAACATATTGGCAAATAAATAGAATGAGATCCACAAATAAATCTTAGTGTCACAAACATGAATTTAATTAACAAATAAAATTAAATGAGATTTGCAAGGAAAAAGCATATTCACAAATATATTTTTATGTCACAAACACAATTTTGCAACTTAGCATTCATTTGTGAATGGCTTTCAGCACATTTGTAGATCGCAGCATGCATTTGTGGATTTTGAAACATTTCTATCGTCAAGACGCTGATGATCCACAAATGCGTGGATTCCACCCACTGTCTGCTCAAGCCAATCAGATAACAGCCTCACATTGCTGACCAATCATAGCATGTTCTCGCTATAACCAATCACATTTAGCTTTACAGTCAGGACCGTCTCATCTTGAAATAACTTCATTCATCTGCATTGGCTTAAATAGGAAATATAAGGGGCAGCCGTGGCCTAATGGTTAGAGAGTTGGACTTGTAACCCAAAGGTTGCAGGTTCGATTCCCAGGTCCGGCAGGGATTGTCGGTGGGGGGAGTGAATAACAAGTGCTCTCTCCACCTTCAATACCATGACTGAGGTGAGACCCTTGAGCAAGGGCCCAACTGCTCCCCGGGCGCCGCAATAAGGCTGCACACTGCTCCGGGTGTGTGTTCACTGCTGTGAGTGTGCACTTGGATGGGTTAAATGCAGAGGACAAATTCTGAGTATGGGTCACCATACTTGGCCACACACCACTTCCCTTTCCCCTATAACAATAAAATAAAAATGGGTACAGTAAAATATGTTTAATATGTTAGACCATTAGACTGTGTATCTGTCAGGGTTCTGTTGTCTGTGTCATCTGTTCCTGCCTCTTGTGTCCATATTTGGTTTGTTTCCTGCCCTTGTTTCATGTCATTATGAGTTAAGTATGTTCCAGCTGTGTTTATGTGATTATGTGTTAATTACCCTGTGTATTTAGTTCCTGTCTTTTGAGTTTGATTTCGTCTGGTCTACTCATTACTTCCTGGTGTATCTTGTCTGTAAGCCTTGCCTTGACCTACCTTGATGTCTTATTAAATACTATTATTTGAGTTTATATCCTCGTCTCCGTGTTCCTGTTCCTCCCTGCTGTGTGCACCGTAACAGTATCAAGCCAAGCCACAGCATTGTATTATATTATATATATATATATATATATATATATATATATATATATATATATATATATATATATATATATATATATAAAACGCTATGGACACGAACATGGAAGCATCATGTTTTTCAAGATGGAAAGAAAAACGTCAATATGTAAACTGACTAATAAATAACTGGATTTAACCTCATGGTTAACACAGGCGTTTGTGCAAGAGGTTAAATTGCTGTCACACAGCAGTGTTTCCCAGTTTTTCAATCAAGCCGTTTAAATGATGAGCAGTCATGTGGATCTAATATATTAAGCATTATAAATAATATTTTCAAACATTAATTGAAAGTAATACAAAGTTGCCATTGTTTGGGGAGGAAAATATATATACGTGGGTTCTTTTTTAAATGTGGTGCAGGTGTGTTGAATATAAATGTAAGACAAGATATGTATTGGTTAAAACACTTGATCACACAAACAATATTTCATATGAATCAGATTTACTAGTGTTGTTTGTAAAAGTTACTTAACAGCATCCAAAGTTAATGCACAGCTTTTTTTTACATCGATCACTCACAAATCCCCAGAACACACTGCAGTGATGCTGAGGCTGCTACCCAGATGGTCATTTGGGCCCATATTTCATATTATACGTGTTATTATGCCCTATATTTGTAACTGCCATTGTGCTTTAAAGGGGTCATCGGATTTCCATTTTGTACAAGTTAATATAATTCTTTAAAGCTGCAGTCTGTAAGTTTTGCCTCTTTGTCGCCATCTCTCTTTGAAAACCTGGAATTGCAGTTACTTGCAGAATTATCTTCATCGTGTGGGGTTGTACTCTGGCACGGCTCCAGCGCGGATGAATCTAATGTTTTGAGGTGAATGTGTGGTAGTCAGTCCGGTGTGGATATTTACTGTACTTCGCAATCACAGATTCTAGCCTACATCTTGGAATATATGACTCAAATAAGACTTTTCACCGTATATTGACATCTGAACAAGTAAGTAACAAGTCTGCCAAGTTTGTTCTGACCAACTGAGGGAAAAAAGCATTACAATAAATCGTGCTACCAATGGTGATAAATCTAACGATCGGTTAGCTCATATCACATCAAACCATGCAAATTATTATTATTATACTTTATTCTCAAATTATTAATGTTAACAACATCAGCATTGCCTGACTATGGGTAGCCTATAGTGTGTATTAACGTGTAGATTTCAATTTCTGTATAGTCTAATCTCTAATTGTCATTCCATTTGAATTTCATATTAAGAAATTATTTTAACCCAAACAGAAAATTATGCTCCCTTCGAACTGGTTTTCTTTAAAATACAAATCTTGTGTAATCCCATGCTATCTGTTTCAGTGAATTTCATTCACATGTGTTTCATAAATAATCCTTTCTGGATTACAATCCACCATCAAAATGATACATTTAAGTGAGAAAAGGCTATAAATGATCCACCAGGATCCTCGCATGCGATGTAACCTAGTAGCCGGGACAACTTCTTTATGTTTACAGACGTGACGTAATGACGCAGTGCCATGCTCGAATTTCCAACGAAAACCTGCACGTACCACTCAAATTAGAAAACATTATTATAAGCTAACCATTGTGAATTGGGCTAAAGTAAGGCGAACGTTTTGAACACTGGCTGGTTATGTACTTGCTCAAATCTTGATTTCGGATCATTTTTAACCAAAAAAGTTATGGACTGCAGCTTTAAGGTCTTAATTAAAAGTCTATAGCATACTTTGGTTAAAATTTCTTAATGGTAGTGTAAAAAAACACCTTTTTAAACCTGTCAAAATCAGCTATTTTTAGCACGCAATTCTAGTCCATGTTGCTTTAAATGCTAATTAGCTCTGCTGGTCCCGCCCCTCTCTTTCGTGGGGTGATGAACAGACTGTGAACTTCAGATGTGAAACTGGCTAACTAGCACATTATTAGGAAAGGTGATTTGCAAAGATTCTTAAAAACCCTTATACTCACACAAATGATTCACACGAACATAGACGCATTTAGGCAGATTGGGGATCAGCGGATTCACTTCAAAGCGAAAGTAACGTTAATCCTCTGCATCTTCAGCGGCTCAGATGTCAGGAGTAAATTATGTCAATATGTTTAATTTTTGTTAATCTCTTTACATTTATTTGTGCATCATAATCTATTTATTTGGAATTATGCAACAATTATACCCCCATAATACACACACACACACACACACACACACACACACACACACACATATGTGTATGCATGTATGTATGTATTATGGACACATAACCCCCCACCAAAAAAAAAAAAAAAAAAAAACATTTAAAGCTTTGAAACATCATAAACTTTAAAAGAATGTTAAATGATGGTAAAGGTAAGCTAAATATCAAAATAAAGAATTGAGCATGCACAATTAAATATAAAACATCAGACGATAATAATAAACTAAAAAATCTGTAATATCGGCCAATAACCAAAGGCACTTTGTAACTATTTAAAATTTTGGCAAATTGGTGGCTAATTCGTATGAATTTGTACGATCTCATTAATATGTTTTCGTACAATTTGCTTATGTCCCACTGATGGTTAGATTTAGGGGCAGACCTTTATATGCTTACTTTGTTAAAAAAAAAAAGTATTTATTTATTTTTTGTATTAAATTAGTTTCTGTACAAATCACATCATACAAAATGCCACCTTGTGAAATAGTTACATTTCATCATGAGATTGAGTTGATAACCAATATGGATAACCGATATGATACCGATATATTGTGCAACCCCAATTAAAAATACAGTATCGTAGCTCCATCTATAAAAAATTCAACATAATGCTGTAAGTGTTGCAATTGCATACATTTTTATTGTTTTATTCAATTCTCAGGACTATTGAAGGTTTGTGCTTGTAGAAATAAAAGGCCTGCAGAACTCTCACAACAACTTCATAACACTGATCTAGAGCCGACACAAGATTTTCAACAGCATCTAGATCCAAACCAATCACAGGTACATTATCTGTATCTATCTATCTATCTATCTATCTATCTATCTATCTATCTATCTAGTTGCTAAAACTCTTTTCCTTATTGCTCTTAGTTGCTAAAACTCTTTTCCTCATTGCTCTTTCAGCATGCTGAGGAGGACTCTTCCATGTTGTGTACAAATATTCATCCTGGTCCAGTCAACAGCACTTATGTTGCTTTACAGCTGCCAAAACCATAACCAGAAATGTACAGCCGACCTCATACTGACTTCATAGCATTTAAGAACAAACTGAAACTCTTGCGGTTGTCCAAACACACATGTGGATGTTGGATGCGCACTGTGGTTTGGTTTTCTTCAGAAAAAGTGTTGCATCTAGACAGGTGGTCTGCACTTTAACCCAGTGAAGAGTTTTATAGTTTTTTTATGTAATATCTTCAGTCAGTCACTTATAAAGTGTATACGATTGGTAAAAAATGGTCAGAGCAAACATGACTTCCTGTGCTTGATGTGGTTGACATTTTGTGATGTTAACATTTGTGTATCAGTCTTCTTGCCATTTTCTTAAGTGTTTTATATGTTATGATATAGTACGCATTATAGATTTTAGAGCAAATGAAGGCTACGGTTAGTATTATTAAATTAGAGTGCTTATTAAATTAAAGTGTCATGAAATCCCCCTACATACTTCATATATCACACATTTGCAGAAAGCTAAAAAAGAAAAAAAGGTGTGATAATTTTGCAGAAAGGACTATGTTTCTGTGGCTCTGTGGTAGAGCATTGCGTTAGCAGCGCAAAAGGTTGTGGGTTCAATTCCACACATACTGATAAAAAATTTATAGCCTGAATGCACTGTAAGTCGCTTTGGATAAAAGCGTCTGCTAAATGCATAAATGTAAATGTATGTGGAGGTGCAGACAGCCACACAAATGTCTAGATCTAAGATAAGGTATTTTTTTTATGTCATTACCAAAGACAGAAAGAGCATGCCAAACTTACTTCTGTTGAGATTCTGCAGTGCATGAAGTGAATGAGTGCATCCTTTTATAATGTCAATACAGTACAATAGGCTGAAATATATGTAAGCATTTTAAATGTGTTTTATTCTCAGTCGACCTTATGACAGATAAATGAGTGATAATCCAAACAGCCAATCAAATCGCAGCACTGAGAAGCCTCGTTGCCATCTTTTTCATCATTTAATCTGTTAAGCTCTACTGAAATGTTAGAGACATTTCAGACAGTTTTTTTTGGTAAATTCCCAAAAAGGTGTTGTTTTGGCACGTCTTTTGGATACCGGCTATTCAGAGTGGCTATAATGAAGTTTTGTTCCATCTCAGAAATCATCCAGTAATTTCTAAAAATGCAAGTGTTGGATCAGACTTCTTATTCTTTACGACAATGACTTTGTTTATGTTAAATTTCCATTATGTTTTCTCCATTAAATACAAAGACTGTATGAATAAAGCTTGTGTGTTTAAGCAGTTTTATTTGAAAAACAAAAGCATGCTGAATGGACTCCAGTGTGAATGTCTGCTCTCAACATCTCTGTGCTCCAAGTAATAAATAATGTGACATTCAGTCAAAGTTAACCTTATTTTAAGAAATAATGAAAAAAAAAAAAAAACTATCATAAGCAGGTTCAAATAACAGTTACAAATTCCTGGGCATGCCATACTCAGGGCAGGACTTAGCATCGTGGGGGCCCCTGGGCTTGAGTCATTTTCGGGCCCCTACTCACTCTATAAATTACCTTAACCCTGAGAGCCAGTTAAAAAAAATAATTGAGGTATTTAGTGGACAAAAATGTAAAAAAAGCTTTGATTAAAAATTGGAAGTTTTGGAGCACTGAAATAAGGAAGAACATTTTAACATTTCCCTTTAAATGGGGAAATGGCAGTTCATTGTGGAACTGAAAAAAGTTAAAGTGAAACAGAAATGTTATAGAGGTTTTAGTTTATGACAACGTTTTTATATGTTCCAAATTTGGGCTGATATCTTAAAAAATTAGCTTTGAGATTTTGTTTAGGTGCAGTACTTAACTTTGTCCATTAGATGTCAGCAAAGCTCAACTGATACACACAGCATTTGGATTTGTGGTGTAATTTTCCCCCAACAAACACTACACACAACATGTACGATAGAGCTATGTATCTCTATAACAATTATGCCCAGTCTAAATAGAATTATTTATTTATATGACCACAGTGATCATGTATTTTTTGCAAAGCACAAAATTCAGTTTCTTTGGCAGAATGATCTCAAAATAACAACAAAATTTTACATGTACTGGAAAACATGCAAAATCCTTATAAGATTGCAGTCATAAAGAATTTCAGTAACTTGTAAACATAAACGTATTAATGTTAAATAAAAAAAAAATAAGTGCGCAAGTGCTGATTTTACAGATTGTATACATATCCAGATAATATACGTATAGTATAGGCTGACTCACATACATGTATGAGTACATCTAAACAATTTGAGTATAATATCTACTGTACACTGATTGTCCTATTTTGCTAATAGAAAAATTTTCACAGCAACTGAAACAACAATTACTTTGTCATTGAGGTATTTTTTTACTGGATGAAAAAAAAGAATGTTAAGTCACCACATTATCAATTTTATGTACATTTATTAATTAAAAACAGTGAATTGTTATAGAAACCTTAATGGATAATTTAGTATAATATGTAAACAAAATTGTTTGTAAAACATCTTACAAGACAAACATCTTGCATCTTTTTACAGTGTAGCAATCTAAAAATCAATAATATGTAACATGCCTAGCTCAATTAAAATTACAGGGATAATGCAATAAAGGACTGTCTGCAATTATAATGCAATAAAGCAAGTGCTCTCAGTTGCAAGAAAATATCAAAACACATTGAACAAAGTGCAAGATAAAGTGTGTGTGTGTGTGTGTGTGTGTGTGTGTTTGAGAGAGAGAGAGAGAGAGAGAGAGAG
Source organism: Aspiorhynchus laticeps (assembly GCA_023376895.1). Classification (NCBI taxonomy): domain Eukaryota; kingdom Metazoa; phylum Chordata; class Actinopteri; order Cypriniformes; family Cyprinidae; genus Aspiorhynchus; species Aspiorhynchus laticeps. The sequence goes on along the minus strand of JALXFT010002236.1, from coordinate 1,489,498 downwards.
AGAGAGAGAGAGAGACAATGAGAGAGAGAGTTGAGTATGAAAGTAGGTGAGTTTTAGTTGCCTTTGAAAAACATCAAAACTATGCACACAAATACAATAAAAACAGTATATAAAAATATTACATTAATCACAGCTGAAACAAGCAGGACATACAACAGCAGAATTCAGAGTATGATCATTTAAAACAACAACATAGCTGAGAGAAACAGGGAATCAGATTTTGACTCGATGCATGTACTATGCACTATATACTAGGTCATCTCACTTTAAAAAAAAATGGAATGGAATGGAGTCTTACTATAGTTAAAAGTGGCGTCTTCTGGACTTCTTTGCAGCAAAGTCTTTGATCACATCAGTAAAATCCACTTTACGTAGAAGATCACTCTCAATTGACATCAGAGTAACACACAGCCTGTGGAAGGTGCACAGCAACCATTCTCTGGGCAGGGACTCACCATTCAGATGCTTTCGTTTGAAATGAGTTTTGGAAAACAGACTCTTCTGATGTTTGTAGTGGCATTCAGAGGCTTTGACATTAGCCTCCTTATTTTGACAGGACTCCGGACCTTTCCGCGCCCAGTAAGCACACACATTCTCATCAATTTTACCCCAGCAAGCAGGATCAGTATCGTAAGTATCAGTAGTAGCTGTAGGCCTATCTGGTGCAGTCGCTGTTTCTGTTGCCGCCTCCATGGCTTCTGACTGAAAAGACGATAATCCACTGATGGGCTCCTCTGCATGTGAAATCAGATCGGCTCCAGCAGGTTGTTGTCCACTGATCTCTTAGCTGGCACAGGTACATCAGGTTGAGGTGTCACCAGGGCCGGCGCCACGGGGGGGCGTGAGGGGGCGTCGCCCCCTCACTCGGACTATCCCGCCCCCTCACTCAAGATGAGTGTGAAAATAGATTTTATTTATGAAATATAATGGTTTATTTAAAAAACACAGTTGCCAAACGAATAGTCTTTCTAGCATTAATATGATGCTACTATAGCAAACATTTAGGACAGTCTGTTTCACAAAGTCGCATTTTAATTACATCTGACACAAACTTCCCGCGCAAGCGGTTCAACTAAATGCAGGCATTATGCAGCACTACTGACTAAGCTAAAGGTATGATGAAATAATTTTGTAATGTTTAATAGAGGGCTAGATTATCGTAGTTAATTGATTATCTTGCTGTAGCCTATTGTTTGATGCTGTTCAGTTTGTTAAACTTAAAATGATGCATCTGTTAAATGGGCCGCAATGAATGTGTTATGTCAGGGAATCGGTCGCAATAAGCTTGTGTTTCATTGTAAAACAGACACGATTGAGTATTTCTGGTAGTTGTGGTGGTGTACCGCTGCTCCCTATAAGCAGAGTAGCTACGCAGTTTGCATAGGGCATCTTTTTTTTTATTAAATTCGTTCTATATTAATATATACATATACATAAATAAAAATATAAACATGAACAGATAGCCTATATATAATGATAAAAAATGAACGCAGTAGCTACGCACATGTGACGCGCCCTTCCCGCCTCTGCGCTCGCGCCTGCCCTCACGTCATATTTGCGGCTGAATGCAAATTATCATAAATGATGGAAAACTATGCCCGAGAAAAGACATCAGCAGTCCAGGGCCCAGAAAGGAAAAAGAAAAAAAGCCCAAGATGAAGCCCGTGCATCATTTTCATGTACGTTCATAATCCTGTGAAACTTTTTTGGCTGTTGACGTTAATAATGTCTAATAATTTCACCATCAGCATCTTCCTTAATATTCTCTTTGAGTTTCCATGTTCTTGTAGCCATGGTAACCACAAATTAACCGTGGTTTTGCTACTTCAAATAATAATTTGCAAATAAGTATTGAGAATTTTTTTTTTTTTTTTTTGTGGTTATAAAAACAGACCTAAGCGAACAATATCCTTTAAAATGACTTATAAAACATTATATAAAACAATGAGGCAATAATGATCGGTTAATTACTTATAATCATATTGCATAACTGATAAAATACATAAAGTAATACAAAATATACAATTTATGTACATTAGGCTACATATTATTACAAATGCCTGCAAAGGGCACCAAAGGCCTGGTAATTGCTGCTGTTACACTCAAGTCCTTTAATATTTAATTAAAATATCCACTTAATCTTTTATTTCTGGCCACCCTTTTGCAATAGAAATGCTACAGCCTCTATAATTTCTTCAAGAAAAACATGTGAACATCACAACCCTTACAAAAATGAACCATGGTTTTATCGTAGTAAAGCTGCTTAATTTTCTTTTGTGTGATTTCTGAATGCTTTGGACTATAAAATCGATCTGACAGCTGTATTAATAAAATCATAGCCATAGGTGGTAACTGTAATTGTAATTTGTAAATAATTCAATTTAATTACAACTTATTTATTTATTTACTTTTATATTTTATTAAAGGTCTATTTTGACCCCTATAGTTGTTTTTTTTTACTTCCATAATATTTTGGGGAGGGGGCACAACAATACAATTCTGCTTAGGGCACCATTTGGCCAGCAGCGGCCCGTATTTGCCGTATTTGTGGTAAAACTGCTGCCCTAAGACATGTTATTTTCTGGATGTCAGATTTTCGAATTCGATGCGATTTTGTTTTATTATACTCTGCCATCTGTATTTGCCAAGTAGGCTACCTTTTAGTAGCGTCATTCACTCAGAACACATTTTTCATTCACTGCGGTATTTTCCATTGTATTTCAAAGTAAATGCGCTAAGGTTGTCTTTGAATTTGAATGCTGCGCTCTCGTCTTTTATAGCAGCTTCTCCGCGCTTACTATATCATTCTAAAACACTGCACTGAAAAAAACCTTCCACTGACCTGTCTCGCGACCAAAACACTGTGTGTGAATCCAGTATTCTAATAGTTGTAGTAGTAGCGCGGGTAGGCTTGTTTACGGTCCGACAAATACGTGAATGTGCCACATATGTTTTTATTTATTTATTTATTTTTACTTTGCGCTACGTCATCACCCCCTTTCGTTACCTCAGCCGCCCCCTCATCAGTGCTGCGCTGGCGCCGGCTCTGGGTGTCACAGGTGTGAAAAATCCAGTAATCGTTTTCAATTTACTGAGTGCTTCCTTTTCACCTCGCTGTCTTTCATTTTTTAGTTTTCTTTTAAGCGCGCCGCTCCGATACCGCTTGTCCGCCATTATACTGATTAATGCGGCCGCTATAACAGCGTAAAGCCAACGCACCAATAACCTATCAGCAAACATCAAAATGCCTGACAAATAGTTTAACTAAACGATGTCATTCCTTTAACATGGCAGGGTTGTTATCAATTCCAGACCAATAAACGAACCTTAATTGAAAAATAAACAAATCAAATGAACGGAAGCGGGTGGGGCCCCCTATTGGGCGGGGGCCATGGGCTCGAGCCCACTCAAGCCCAATGGTAGGTCCGGCCTTGGCCATACTTGTATCTAATGACCTTTCATGGTCCCCTATACATCCTGCTTGGTGAAGAAGACACAACAGTGCCTCTACTGGGCAGACAGGATGAGCAGACAATACCAGTGAAGCTGCAGATGAAATAAAAACTTCCGCATCAACACTAGAGGTCAGTAAACTGTAATCACTAGAGGTGAGTTCATAAGACAGATTCAGTCAGTCAAAGAGCCTTTTAATCCTTGTAGCTATTTTTTAATGTTATATATATATATATATTAGTGCTGTCAAAAGATTAATCGCATGCAAAATAAAAGTTTTTGTTTAATATGTGTGTGTACAGTGAGCATTTATTATGTATATATATATAAATACAAACACATGCATATATGTATTTTGAATATATTTACATGTATATACATTTATATATTTATATTCTTATATGTTATATTATATATATATATATATATATAAGTATATTTAATATATAAACAACATATTTTTCTTAAATATATACATGAATGTGCTTGTATTTATATATACAAAATTAATATACACAGTACACACATATATTATGTAAATATTTTTTTTTATTTTGAATGTGATTAATCGCGATTAATCATTTGACAGCACTAATATATATATATATATATATATATAGTTTTTTTTTTCATCAGTCATTTTTACTATCATTTCATGGTATTGTTATATTAATAAGTTGGTTTACTGGTCTCCCAGCCTTGTCAAGCTGATGTTTTTTTTTGTTTTTTTGGTAATTTCAGCAGGTCAACCTTGGAGACCTGTTTAAACCAGCACATTTTTATACAGCAACCCATCTTGGGCTATGAAGGATATTATTAAATACGATATAAATATGCAATATTTATTTTTATTTATTTATTTATGTTTTGTTGATGATGTTAGCACAAGCTGGCAATTCATCAATATTTCTAGAGTGTAACATAACTGTTAATAACCAGGGTTTATTAATTTATAAACCTGCAGTACTCTGTCTCAGTCACAAGGAAACTATGTGCGTCTGCTTCAACTTCGACATGCCGCTATAAACCCTTTTCCACATCTAATTACAAAATTCAACACTGCGCAGTTCTGTGTTTGTTTTCAGACAATGTCATGAGTACATCATTGATAGCTCTACCAGTCCATTTTATTCAGCAATTGTCAGGCTATATTTTGGCTCAGATAGATAGATAGCGATTTGTGCAATATTTGTAAAGTTATAAAATTTAACAATTATGATTATTAAGGTGGTTTATAAATGAGCTACAAAGCAACTGAGTGGAAACAAAAAGATGATGAAACCACTTCCTGGTTAGTCACATTTCCAGTGTAAACACACACACACACACACACACTTTGGTAAAACAGCAACTTGTTGTGGTCTGAGGTCTATTTGGGTCGGCGTAGCACAGAAGTCAACGAGATGAATTTTATTTTATTTTTATTTATTTTTTCTGTTAGGTGAACAAATTGCACCTGTTCCTAATAGTGTGTCTATTAATGTGTGTGGTTGGTTAATTTGTTGGTTAGTAAAGCATATATTGTCCAACCATATATAAACCTCTCAGTCTGACATCCATTCTGCTCAAATTTTGTGCAAAGCTATATGTGGTGACCTTTTCATCATAAACTCTATTTTTAGTAAAAAACCAAACAAAACAAAAATTAATTACTTACATAAACAAACAAATAAAATAATAATCAGAAAACAGATATTCTTTAATAATGTTATTATTTATTTCTTGTTTAATTGTTTATAATGAATAGAGTGAGGAATAATAAGAAAATGTATGTCTAATTAAAAAAAAAGAATGAAGCAGGTAGAGGGTAGTGAATGATGCATTTAAGGGTTAACTATTTTTCCTCATATATTTTCTGCAACAATCCAAAGCACTCACCTCAGCTCTTAAGTAATATTACATTCAGTAAGATATGTAAATATAAAAACTGAAGAATTGATTTGTTTTCTGTTACTGATTTAATAACAGGGCTGTGTACATAAAAAATAACCACAACTATGTGCCTGTGCACATTCACGCGATGGGGTGTATTGTCCTGTCTAGGACCTTCAAGCGATTATTGAGGTGATTGCATCATAAGTTAAAATGCTGAAGAATATAGTTCTCGCTTTAATTTTGCTTCGTTTATGTTTGTGGCATTTCGATGGTATGTATTTAGATTAGGGCTGTCAACCGATTAAAATATTTAATCATGATTAATCGCATGATTGTCATGAGTTAACTCGCGATTAATCGCACATTTTTATTTGTTCTAAATGTACCTTAAATCAATCCTTTTCAAAATTGTTATACACTAATCAGCATGGGCATGGACAAATATGGATGCTTTATGCAAATATACACTATATTGCCAAAAGTATTGGGTCGCCCCCTTCTAATGAACAGGTTTGACTACTTCAGTAATTTCCATGAGTACAAATCTTAATGTTACAGCATATAATGATATTCTAGGAAATTGTGTGCTTCTAATATTATAGCAACAGTTTGGACAGGACCCTTTTCTATTCTAACATGACAATGTCTCTGTGAATAAGACAAGGTTCAAAAAGAAAATGATTGATTCAGTCAGTGTGGAAGAACTTGACTGGTCTGCATAAAACCAAGTCCTAATCCCAGTTTAACACCTCTGGTGTGACTGTAAATGCAGACCTTGAGCCAAAAACTCATCACCAAACACCAATGACTTGTACATATGGGTTCAGTCATTTTAGACACTTCCAAAACTGTTGTAACAGAGATGGAAATACAATTTTTAAATACATGAATTATGTTCTCATCGTTGTTGCCACAGATTTGGAAGTGCCTTTTTCTCTTCTAAAGAATGGGGTGCCAATACTTTTGTCTATATAGTGTATGTACAAGTCATTGGTGTTTGGTGATGAGTTTTTGGCTCAAGGTCTGCATTTACAGTCACACCAGAGGTGTTAAACTGGGATTAGGACTTGGTTTTATGCAGACCAGTCAAGTTCTTCCACACTGACTGAATCAATCATTTTCTTTTTGAACCTTGCCTTATACACAGAGGTATTGTCATGTTAGAATAGAAAAGGGTCCTGTCCAAACTGTTGCTATAATATTAGAAGCACACAATTTCCTAGAATATCATTATATGCTGTAACATTAAGATTTGTACTCATGGAAATTACTAAAGTAGTCAAACCTGTTCATTAGAAGGGGCGACCCAATACTTTTGGCAATATAGTGCAGGGGCGCCGCTACGGATTCTGGGCCCCCTGGACAGCATATTCACTCGGGCTCATATTCACTCGGGGGCTGGGGGCTGGGGGCTGGGGGGGGGGGCAGCTCACTGTCTTCCAGCAGCAGACAGTGAGCCAGGCACGTGCAGAGGGGGGGGGTGGGGGGTGGGGGGTGGGGGGGGGGTGGTGCTTGAGCACCTGCCCCTTTTCCCCTTGATGCCCAAAGTGCCCTTTTGTCAAGGCAATTTTTTTTTTTTTTTGTGATTAAACGCCCTGTTGTGAAGGCCTGCCCAGTCTAACTATTAGTAAAATGAATTAATAATAGTTTAGCTGTAAATTAAATTATCCACATGATGACCTTTCACCTGATGATCTCATCCGGGAAGATCCCTCAGGTTCAGACACGCCTTTAGGGTGCCTTCAATAACGTCCGCGGCTGCCGGTAAGTGGAGTTCTCAGCGGAGTGGTGTGCTTGTAAACTTATATTATTGAATTATTATTATTTTACGAGAACGGCGTGAACAGATCATGCACAGCTGTTATATTGCTGTGTAGCCTGTGGAAGCAAGGTTAGCTCTGCAGCAAGGGGCTACAATATTTTTGTTCAATGTTTTCCTAATGACAATTTTATGATTGGTTTATAAAGGCTACTACGAACACCCTTTTCCCATTTTATCACAGAATAATTCAGGAAATATATTTTATAGTTTCTGTACTAAATGATATGTCAATCAGTACTGCATTTTTTCATATAGTTTATTTATTTATTACCTGAAGATAACTTGGAAAAACACACATAAACCATATATTTTCGCAATCTTTTATTGTCTTCACGTTTCATCAGTAAAAACGTTTCTGCTTTTTATTCAGCTCAGCTACAGCGATAGTGGTGTGAGTTTGTCCATATGCACGTCAAACGTTTCTGCACGAGAGTGTTCAGCTCTCCTGATATTCCTCATTTTGGATACGAATAAAACGTCAGGTCATGTCTCTTTTAATTTAAATCTAGATTTAAATCTAGAAACCTCTATGTGAAAACACCTGCTCGAGCTTGAATAAAGTGCCGGGGACAAATTTACATTTATTAAAATTAATATTAAAAATGCAGCTAACGTAGTTCTACACACAGCAATTCAAACAAAGGTGCTTGTTCTCTTTCGTTCTTGCTGTTTAATTGGGAAAAGTTTAAAGCGCTTCGAGGTGCCTTGTTTTTTTAATGTTATCTTACTAAAAACTATTCATACTTTGAACTATTATTATTACAGTATTTATATAAAAAAAAACGTAGAGTGCCTTAAAAATAATTATCACAACACTGGTAAAACAGGCTTATACTGATTTTCTCAGTATAAAAATATTTTTTTTGATTCGTCCTCTGAATTATACTTATCAATCCTGTTTTTATAATCATTATCATTAAAAAAAATGAATACATTCAGAACAGGATTAGAATAGAATTCTATTTTAAATAAGACAGGAATATTTTTTTCTACAACAACAACAACAGTAGTAATGTAATTCCAGAGTAGTTAAGAGGTGCAAAAACTGTCTTTAACATTTAAACTTAAAATGGTCTTTTCTGTTCTGTGTTTCTTTTTCAAACCTGCGTCATGGCATTTGCTGCTGTATCAATACAGAAGCATCCATTTCGATACACATCAGCAAGGAGCACAGCCCTATTAAAAGCTGTGTTCCATGTGCCCCTTTTATACTTTGAGCACCTGCCTCTCCAAAGGTCTCTGCACGGCCCTGCAGTGAGCTGATCATAGCCATGTTTGATCAATTTAGCCTTCTCAAATCATCACGACTTGCCTAAAATAAAATCTATAGATATACTAAAACATTTCAAGCATATAACAATGTTTTAACGTTAAACCTAGATAAATGTGCGCTGCATCCTAGTTTGTGTGGAGAGTGACATGGAGGCACCAGTGCAATCAATTGCATTTTTTTCAATTGAAACAACTTGCAGTAATTTTTGCTCATAAAAGTAAGAGTAATACATCATTCGGAACTATAAAGGGTCTACTTTACAAAGCTTTTTATAAAATATCAGGGCTCTAGACTCATTCTTCCCACTTTCTCAGTTGGTCGCACAAGCACATCATTTGGTAGCAAATTCTTTTTTTTTTTTTTTTTTTTTTTTTATTAATCAATGCATGCTGATGAACTTGTATCATAGTTTATAGTTATATGGTAACGAAAGTGTTCAACATTCACCCGTTCTTTTTCATCAGTATTATTTGTGATTTATATTTTGTGACAGGAATTCCTTTTTTTGCTTTCACTTTCACGATCTTGGTGTCAGGCTTTACAAGAAAAGATAATGGTCTGTTTTGCTTATATCTATACACCTTTCACTTTTTAAGACTAAAACAAAAGATGGAATCATTTGTATTCTTAATTAAAAAGCACAACAACAATAAAACGGTACGTTACAATGACAAACTATCATAACATTTATTAACAAAAACGAGTAAGACGAGGCATAGGACACATCACATGCTGTATTATACTGACTACATAACAGAATGTTTAGCAAACACTGAGGAATCAAATATAAAAAACTAAGGAAAGCCGTAGTGTAACATGAGGTAAACAGCAAAGATAACAAGCTTTTCAAAATGAAAACAAAAAGTCAAACTAAACTGTCTGTCGCTGACAGGACTTGCATGTTTTCTCTACAAGAATACCAACATGTTCACCTTCTCTGTTTTAAGAAGCGGTCTTTTACTTTAGTTTGAAAACCAAATCCTCCGTTGCGCTCCGTCCGCTGCGCGCACCTTCGCGCTCCTGCTGACGCGCCCATTCTGCCTCTGCTCTGCTCACGCGTGCGGTGTGTGACACAAAGTGCGACCACCACTTCAAATTTTTACTCGCACACACTCAAAAAAATGGTCGCAGTCTAGAGCCCTGAATATATAAAATTATTTTATAAAATAAAGAAAACAATGATGTGCTGTCTCGTCTTGAACAGGAGCACTAAACAAAAATGAACCGAAAGTCAGTGAATACATGACTCACAGACATGATAAATATATCTATAGAAAGCTTTAAATTACTACTAAACGAAATAAATCAAATCGAAAACTCTTTCATTATAATCCGTGAAGATGCACTTCTCTCTAAAGGCGCGTCTAATGAGGAGATGAGTCAGGATCTTCATCTGATTCTTCATCTTTGCGACACTGACACAGAAAACACTAGTTTATTAGCATGGGCGGCGCTAGGGAGGGGCTAGCAGATGCTCCAGCACCCCAGAGAAAAACCAAGGCACCCCCATAGCACCCCCATTAAAAAATGAAATAAAATAAAAACATTTGACTCATTAAACACATGCATAAATGTCAGCATTTTATTTAAAAAAATGGATCGGTTCCTTGTGCCAAGTACTATTGGCCTGCCCCGAGTAAAGATTTTTCTAGTCAACTATTCGCACGTTTATATTAAATTGATAGTATAATAACCATTTAGGTTATTATTTATGCCTATTATTTAGGCATTTAGGCGTATTATTCCGCGCTCAAACGCACGCATAACGCTTGCCGCAAAGCAGCGGCTAAAGTAATGATTATGAATGCATCGGGGAAAAATACATTTTAATTATTTTATTAATAAACTAGTGTTTTCTCAGACTCAACATCTCCACAGTGGACCTGCCTTTAATAGAGAAATGCACCTATACGGGCTACATAATCAGAGAAGATTTGTTTTTTATTTTAATTGGTTTTCAAGCTTTCTGCAGATTTATTTCTTATGTCTGTGAGCTGGTTCATTGTTGTGACGCGCTCCATTCATGGAGACTGCATGAGACGACAGAAAGCACATCCAAAAATGACGGGAGTATAAGCTCTTTCCGCAGGAAAAATAAATAAATAAAAATAATTGCGTGCGTGCCCCCATGCAGATAGGCTAAGCGCGATAATACTCCCACATTCCTCATAAACATTTGAAATGCACCTATATAGTGATTTTATTATTCATATAATAATAATAATAACAACAACCTGTTTTGGTCATATTTACTATTAATTGCCCAGCTCCCCCTGTCATTGATCTAGCACCCCCTCAGCACCTGCATTCAACATTAACATTCTCGGGCGCCGCCCCTGTTTATTAGTAAATAATTCAAATATCTCCTTACTATTTCCCCCGACACACTCATGGTAATTACTTTTGCTGGGGTTTATGGCAAGCTTTATTGCGTGTATTTGAAGCAGAACTCTTCAGCTGCGCTGACGGCTCTCTGCTGCTGGACACTAAACACCTTCGAGCCGCTCTTTTTTTTTTGTTTGTTTTCTTTTTTTTTTCCCGGCCTGTCAGTAACACATGACAGTATGTATGTGTGGCTATGCTATCATCATTCACAGCCTTTTTTTTTTTTTTTTTTTTTTTTTTTAATATTTATTTATTTATTTTATTTATTTATTTATTTATTTATTTTATTTTGAATTAATTAATTTAATTTTATATACCCTTTTATTTGACCACACTATGACAGACAAGACCAGGGGACAGAGAAAACAAGAGAGAGAAGAAAGAAAAAAAAGAAAAAAGAAATAAAACAAACAAAAAAAACAAAACCAGACAATTTGCTTCGATACCTGCTGACAAAAAGAGAAAACAACAGAAGACACAACATCCGAGAGACTGCAGCAACAACCAATATCTGTATGAATCACAATAAATTCTAAATGTTAAATGTTATTGAGCAGCACACATAACTAATATTACAAAATAAGTTTTGAAGCAACAGCAGATCAAGACAATGTGTGTCTGTGAGCACCTGTTTTTACACCAATGTGAATGCTTGAGTGTACACCTGTGTGTGTGAGCGCGCTTGTGTTCATAAGGTTCCTCCATGTAAATGTTTAATAGTGTGTGTGGGGAACAACAGTGCCATCCCACAAGGCATTAAGCAGGCATGGAAAAGACCCGGGCCCCAAACATCCGGGGGCCCCCCAGGGCACGGGACCCCCAGGAGAACCACCGCAGGGACAACCGCGGCCTCCACCCAGAAAAGGGCAGAGGAGAGCCCGAAGGCGGGACCTCCGACAGCCACAGTGTAGACGCCCCAGGGTGCCGTGGCGGCAAGCCCGCAGGCTCCACCGGCATCCGACCACACCAGGGCAGACCGGGCCCTGGGCCCGGAGACCCAAAGGCCCCCCACCCCCCAATCGGGGCCCAGCAAGGCCAGTAGGGCCAGGCCCCGCCAAGCGACCGCCGAGAGCGGGCCGGCGCTCACCCGAGCATCCTGCCCCGGCGCGAGAAACCACCAATGCACCGGCGGCATCCTCCACCGGCAGGGCATGGTGGTGGGGTGGGGGTCGACTAAGATGATGAGTGAGGTGGAGTCTAAGGCCCGACCTGACACATAGACGTAGACGAACAAGCACACATATACACAAGCATACGTTCCCACCCTCATGCACGCAAACGAATATTCACACCCTCGCCCCACATGTAGACACACAAAAATGGACACGATACCCACACTCACACTCCCCATATGCACTCTATACTCCTAGATCCAGGCACCACCACCCCCAGAGGGGTAGTCAGCGCCCGATCCCGGAGCTGAACCCCCTTCGCTCCGGCGTGGGGACAGGAAGACCACCCCGAACAGCCCAGACCCCGACCGGGCGGCCAGCTCATCCTCACAGCCTCCGGCCCCAGACAGAGAACAGAGAACAGGGGTGTGAGAAAAAAAAAAAAAAAAAAAAAAGACCCCATGCTTCACCCCACCCGCTCAAATGTAGTGTTGGTGTGTGTTGTTCTAAGGTGCTTTAAAACAGGGGTGCTTTAAAACAGGGGAGGGGCACCCTCCACAAACTTGTGTCAGCTCGTCCCCTCCCTAGAGCCCTCAATGTCTATGTGCAACTTAAAATTGAGAAGTGGGCACTGGCACCAGAGGGAAGGCTGAATGAACAGACCGTCGAGCCGCTCTTGACAGTCACGACACGGTCTGGTGTTGTTTCCACCAGCGCGGCAATTTTTTTCATCACTAATTGATGGATGTCTAAAATATAAACATAAGGAGAAGCCTAAAAGTCTGAATTATGACGTGAAAATTGGCCCGATCGAAGCCTGGTCGGGGCCGGGCTGAAATGCAGGGCTCTAGCGTTCCCCTCGGTAGAAATCACGTTTCTCCCTCGGGGGCCCCCTCCCATCGTGGGCCCTTAGAATCGTCCTAACTTTCCCCCCCCTTACGGCGCCCCTGTATATAGTGTATGTTTATTATTATTGAAACCATAGTCAACATAAAGCATGAAGAGTAGACATGTTTCAAAGGTCATAGATGTTTTTCAAAGAACTTGTTCATGTCTATTAGACACATGAAAAAAGAAATACCAGGTTCCCATTACTTCTCTTTCTTTGCACTGAGCAATTTACTTACACAAACCTGTTTACATTTTTGCACACAGGGCAGCTCTTCTTCTGAACATGCAAAATGTACATTTATTATTTATTATTACATTTGTTTCCCTCTCTGTGCCCACATACTGTATTTTGATTAAGCTAAATTCTCAATAAAACTGGTATATTTTACTGTTTCTGTTGTCAGACAACAGAATGAATATTTACATTTACATTTACATTTAATCATTTAGCAGACGCTTTTATCCAAAGCGACGTACAAATGAGGAGAACAATAGAAGCAATCAGACCATCGAGAGAGCAACAGTATACAAGTGTCATGACAAGTCTCAGTTAGTCTAGCACAGTACACGTAGCTAGGATTTTTTTTTTTTTTTTTTTTTTTTTTAAATAGAATAGGTAAGTTAGTATTAGTTAGTCAGGTGCTGGCGAAAAAGATGTGTCTTTAGATGTTTTTTTGAAAATGGCTAAAGACTCAGCTGTTCGAATTGAGATCGGGAGGTCATTCCACCAGCTGGGCACAGTCCAGGAAAAGGTCCGAGAGAGTGATTTGGTACCTCTTTGGGATGGCACCACAAGGCGTCGTTCACTTGCAGAACGCAAGCTTCTGGAGGGCACATAAGTTTGAACCAGCGAGTTTAGGTATATTGGTGCAGTGGCAGTTGTGGTCTTGTAGGCAAACATCAGTACCTTGAATTTGATGCGAGCGGCTATTGGTAGCCAGTGTAACCTGATGAAGAGAGGGGTAACGTGAGCTTTTTTTGGCTCATTAAAGACCACTCTGGCTGCTGCATTCTGGATCAGTTGCAGAGGCTTGATAGTACATGCGGGAAGGCCCGCCAAGAGAGCATTACAATAGTCCAGTCTGGAGAGAACAAGAGCTTGGACAAGGAGTTGTGCAGCTTGCTCTTGCAGGAAGGGCCTAATCTTCCTAATGTTGTATAAGGCAAATCTGCAGGACCGGGCCGTTGTAGCAATATGGTCTGTGAAGCTTAACTGATCATCGATCACAACTCCAAGGTTCCTGGCAGTCCTGGAAGGAGTTATGGTTGATGAACCCAGCTGTATAGAGAAGTTGTGGTGAAGTGATGGGTTGGCAGAGAACACGAGCAGTTCTGTCTTAGCAAGATTGAGCTGAAGGTGATGGTCCATCATCCAGCTAGAAATGTCACTCAGACAGGCTGCAATGCGATCTGTTACCGTCGGATCATCTGGTTGGAATGAGAAGTAGAGTTGAGTGTCATCAGCATAGCAGTGGTAGGAAAAGCCATGCTTCTGAATAACCAATCCTAATGACGACATGTAGATGGAGAAGAGAAGTGGTCCAAGCACTGAGCCTTGAGGAACTCCAGTAGCAAGAAGTTGTGACTTTGAAACCTCACCCCTCCAAGACACCCTGAAGGACCTATCGGAGAGGTAAGACTCGAACCACAGGAGGGCGGTTCCTGAGATGCCCATCTTTCTGAGGATGGACATGAGGATCTGGTGGTTAACTGTGTCAAAGGCAGCAGACAGATCCAGCAAGATGAGTACAGAGGATTTGGAAGCTGCTCTTGCCAGTCTCAGGGCCTCTGTAACCGAGAGTAGGGCAGTCTCAGTTGAGTGTCCACTTCTGAAGCCAGATTGGTTGTTGTCCAGAATGTTGTTCTGTGCAAGAAACAGAGAGAGTTGGTTGAACACAACTCGCTCAAGTGACTTTGCAATGAATGGAAGAAGAGATACCGGTCTGTAGTTTTCTAAAAGTGCTGGATTTAGAGCAGGTTTTTTAAGCAGTGGGCTTACCCGAGCCTGCTTAAATGCTGTGGGAAATGTACCAGTGTTAAGCGAGGTGTTGATAATGTGAGTAAGAGCAGGTACGACCGAAGAAGAAATGGCTTGAAGGAGGTGAGTGGGGATAGGATCTAGCGGACAAGTAGTGGGATGATTGGAAAGGATGAGTTTGGAAACCTCCGTCTCCGAGAGAGGAGAAAAGGAGGTGAGAGATTGTGTATTTGTCGTTATGAAGTTATTATTAGTTTGCGGTGTGAGGAATTGGTCACTGATGGTTTTTGTTTTATTTGTGAAGAAAGTTGCAAAGTCATCAGCTGTAAGAGTTGATGAAGGAGGAGGGGGAGGTGGACAGAGAAGAGAAGAGAACGTTTTGAAGAGTGCGCGAGAGTCGGAACAGTTGTTAATTTTGTTGTGGTAGTATGTCATTTTAGCAGTGGAGACATTTGCAGAGAAGGAAGAGAGGTGTGACTGATACACAGTAAGGTCGGTAGAGTTTTTGGATTTGTGCCATTTCCTCTCTGCAGCCCTTAGTTTAACACGATGTTCACGGAGAACATCGGACAACCAGGGGGCAGAGGGGGTAGCGCGTGCTGATCTGGATGAAAGGGGGCAAAAGTTGTCTAAGCAAGATGTTAGAGTGAAGCAAAGAGCGTCAGTAGCACTGTTTGTGTCGAGTGCTGAAAACTGAGAGGGTGAAGGTAGTGCGGATGAAACCATTGAGGATAGGCGAGAGGGAGAGAGCGAGCGTAGGTTACGCCGAAAGGTGACCTGCGAAGGAGCGTGTGCTATTTCAGGAGTTAGTGTGAGGTTAGAAGTGATGAGGAAGTGGTCTGAGGTGTGCAGCGGAGTTACTAATGTGTTGTCAGTGGAGCAGTAGCGTGTGTAGATGTGGTCCAGTCAGTTACCTGATTTGTGAGTAGCCGTAGTAGACACTCGTTTGAGGTCAAATGAAGTGAGAAGAGTGTTGAAGTCAGTAGCCTGGGGTTTTTCTAGGTGGATGTTGAAGTCACCGAGCAGTACCAGAGGAGTACCATCTTCAGGAAAGTTTGAGAGTAACACATCCAACTCCTCCAAGAAGTCACCCAGTTGAACTGGGGGACGATACACAACTACAACGTGGATTTTAGCAGGGTGAGTAATAGTAATTGCATGAGATTCAAATGAACTGTTGCCTGTAGGAGATGGTAGAAGATCAAATTTCCATTCGTTTGAAATAAGGAGACCAGTGCCTCCACCCCTCCCAATCGTGCGAGGGGTGTGGGAAAAAGTGAAATTAGTGGAGAGAGCTGCAGGAGTGGCAGTGTCCTCAGGTTTGATCCAAGTCTCAGTTAGGGCCATGAGGTTGAGACCGGAAAGGGTAGCAATAGAAGGAATAAAATCTGCTTTGTTTACAGCAGACTGGCAGTTCCAAAGACCAATTGGAACAGAGAGTAAAGTAGTAGAGGACAGAGGGACCGTTCGTAGATTATTAGGATTGGCCTTCCTCCAACGTACAGCGCGTGCTCTCCGAGTGTTAGTAGTGATAGTACAGATTTGAAAGCACATAGTGAGTACAATTGATTAAAAATTAGATGAGTACAAGTTAGACAAAAAGTAGAAAGGGGAGAAAGCAATACTCAAGTGCCTTGTCGGTGTCCTTGCTCGGTGCAGTCGTGCAAGGTAGAGTCGATCGTCTTTACACTCGTCGGTCTTCACACGAGGAAGGCTTCACACGAGGGCTGCCGCAACCGCTGCCGCTGTGTACAAATCAGTTTTATACTTGCCTAATTACTAGTCCCTGAAGTCAGCTGACCACGCCTTTCTACTTAGCAAACCGAAACTGGGAACTCCCGCGATAAGCACGAGAACAAACGCGACTTGCGAACGCGTTTACCAGGTAAAACACAGTATGCAAAAATAATGGTTCCTAGCAACGACAACTGAGCTGAAATCTAATGAGAAAACAAGACAAAACACTTACAAACTGATGTTCTCTTCTGCTGATCGATTGTTCCTTCAGAATATGAAATAGTGACTGAAACGCGACCCATTAAGACTACATAACCAGCTCTCCCTTCTAAGATGTTAATCTGCACAAAAAAAATCCTGATCGCACCGTCGTCTGATGAAATCAAATACACATAAGATAAAGACAATAGCTGTGCTGTGATTTCGAGTATACTTGCATGTAAAATTAGAGAAGCAACATAATATCTGTGTTTAACTGAATTAAAAAGCGCTGCTCCTCTCTCTGCTGAGCAGAGGCAGAGAAAGAGAGAGAGAGAGAGAGGTGTGTGGGCGCGCTGAACGGAGCAGACGCAGAGAGAGAGAGAGAGAGAGAGGTGTGTGCGCTGGGAGAGCAAGACCTTGCGCCAGTGATTCTCAGAAACTAGGTTTGGGCGCTTTTTTGAAGGGAAAAGGTCGCTAAAGGGGTCTGCAATGTTGCTAAGTTAGCAACACTGTGCATCTCCATTTCTCCAACTACGGGTTGGGCCACGGGTCAAACTGGAAATATGCACTGCTTTAATTGCGCGTTAAAAAAAATAGTGCCGTTAAAATGAATTTGCGTTAACGCGTTATTAACGCGTTAACTTTGACAGCACTAATTTAAATATTTTTTATGCATTCAGTTCTTGCAATACAGAGAAAAATTATGTTATGTAAATTTGCAGGAATTACACGTCAACCAGCAGTTTTTAGATTATTTTTTTTATAATAGAAGAGTGTTTCAGTTTTTTCTCATGTCAAATCTAATTTTTTTCTCATGTCAAATCAGTCTGAAATGCTATTCTGCTATTTTGTTTGGAAGAAAGAGGAATAAAGAAAAACTAAAAGGTGATCGTTCATGTATGTATGTGTTTCAGGAGTGTTTGGTGTTGAACGTGAAATGAAGAGTTTGTCAGTGATGGGGGGAGATTCAGTTACTCTACACACTGATGTTACTGACATACAGGAGAATGATGCAGTGATAGAGTGGATGTTTGGAGCTGAAAACCCAGATATTATCATATAGCTGAAATTGATACAGAGGCAAATATCAGTGATGTTACCGATAAGCGATTCAGAGACAGAGTGAAGATGGACAGTCAGACTGGATCTCTCACCTTCACAAACATCAGAACCACAGACTCTGGACTTTATAAAGTAGAGATCACCACAAATCCAGAAACAGAGAAAACATTTAATGTAACTGTCTATGGTGAGAATAGAATTTGATCTGTTCTCTCCAGATCTGTTTTGACCATAAATCTTTGCTGCAAACGATTTCATAGAATCTCAAATTATTATTAAAGTGAATAAGAGTGTGATTAGTACTGCACCCTGTGTGTGCTAAGTGATCTCAGCAAAGTTTTGACTGATTTCTCTTCGTCCTCTGATATTTTCCAGCTCTTCTTCCCGTTCCTGTCATCATCAGAAACACTTCACAATGTTCTTCATCATCTGAAAGTGCATCCGTGTCTAAATGTTCAGTGCTGTGTTCAGTGCTGAATGTGAATCATGTGACTCTCTCCTGGTTCAAAGGAAACAGTTTATTGTCCAGCATCAGTGCGTCTGATCTCAGTATCAGTCTCTCTTTACCTCTGGAGGTGGAACATCAGGATAAAAACACCTACAGCTGTCTGTTAAACAACACCATAAGCAACCAGACCAAACATCTGGACATCAGTCAACTCTGTCAGCCGTGTGCAGGTACATCAGAGATGATATTAGCATTTACTGAGCTGATCTCTGTCAGCTGCCTAGTTTTGTTGAAAATAAATATTATAGTTGGTTAATTGATATTATAATATCAAAAATATGTCTGAACCCATTCCAACCCATATATATATATATATATATATATATATATATATATATATATAACCAACATGTTTATTCTTTTTATTATTATTATTCAGCATTAGTTAGTTTCATCAACTGTCATTTTTTATTTAATTTAATTTAATGATTATTAATTGTCATTTTGTGTTATAGATTTTGTCTCCATTCAGACTGTTGCTCTGGTGTTTGGTCTGATCGGTGTTGTTCTGGTCTTTGTGCTGATAGGTGAGTTGGATTCTGACTTCTTACAATTAAATTTACATGAAGTGTCTGTAAAAGTAAACATAAAAACATAATGCTCTTTTCTGGTACATTGGTCAAGTTGTTCTTACAGTTTTTTTCAACTGCTTACACACAAAATCTTTACTTGTCATACAATTTCTGAAACCTGACACTCAAACAGCAGAAGCACACACCAAATCTGCAAAACCATACACTAATTCTCGACATTTGACTCAGTTTTCAAATTCATAAAACACTTTTTGCAAAACACAACACACAATTCTCTATGCAACACACAAAAATCTAACAGGAAGTATATTCATTTCCTTTGTCAAACACAACCATTTAAAATGCCACACTAATTCATCAGTGCTTCACACTAACTCCTCACATGTGCAAACACTCATTGCTTTACTTAACACCAACTAATCATGGCTTTAGAATAGGCCTATAAATAGGCCACAGGTCAAGTTATATATTTTTCTCAGTCGCTTCTTGATGCATTTCTCAGATCAAAAATTAAATTCTCAAAACTACTTGTTCAACCTCCACATCATCTAGTCACTTGTGCACATCATAAAAGCAGTTTCTCGTTCTTTTGAACAAGTTGCGATTGCTTTCATGCAATTGATTATTTACATTTGTCTGCAGTTTCCTACATTATCAGTTGCTAATGTCATGTTGCTCAAAATGTATTATATAGTTCTCAGTGCAATAGTCAGACCACTAGTAGTGTGTAAATTTGTACTTTTGAAATGGATAAATGGCATACATAAGAAGTGCAGCTTTCTGCATTTCAATACAGTAACTCTCATCCAAACTGTTGCCATAGTTTACATCAGGTAACACTAACAGAGAGCACTGTTATATTGACAACATGACTAAGCATTTTGACTATCTTGTTTGTGAACAATGACATAAGGACTTTTCATTCTGATTGCACTGATATGTTCATTGACATAAAAACTTACATTTGAGAGACGAACTAAAGATTTTGAGTATGTTACAGGCTTTTGCAGGTATTCCATTGTGTGGTGCTGTTTGTACAAATTGTTTTGAGAAATGCACATATTTCTTTGCCAGTATTACAGTAAGGATGATTCGAGAAATGCACCAAAGCGACTGAGAAAAAACTACGTTTTGAACAACGGATGCAAACAATGTATTTCCATTCTTTCTTACTGTGTAATACTGTATTCACAACCACTAATGCTTATAGCAAAAAAAAAAAAAAGTTTTTTTTCAGTCTTGCGTTCATGTTTACCATGAATTTTTCATCTCTCTGCCAATTACTTTCAATCTTGTACAGAAATGTACACATGAGCTCATGAAAGAAGAGCTTTAGGTTTTGAATAACTGTGTGTATATGATATATCCAAAAATATAATATTATGGCAAAGGTGTTTGCTATGTAAGACAAGTGTTTGCTTTTGAGATATGTTTATGATATTTTGAATGCAGTGCTTCATTCTGCAAGAGATCTGAGGCATTTTGCATTTTGTGTGTGCAATTCTTGGATTTGTGTGTAAAGTTTTGAAAAAGAGAGGCCAATTTTAGAAAATATGTGTAAGCAGCTGAAAAAAACTGTAATATGTTGAGACTTTTTTTCTTCTTAGCAATATTAGGCCTATTAAAGGATTTTGCTGATGGAAGTAAGAAACACCCACAACGACCTGAAGATGCAGACCTACAGCAGCTTCTTATGTGTCTCGAACAACCTGAAGACTCGACGCAAACACTGATACATTATGTGCAAGTGTGATTAACATGAGTTATTCATTTCCAAATAATATATTTCATAGTTTTTCAGCTCCTTTGTCAGTGTCTTGAACTATATTTCAATATACTGATGTGGACATTTACATATTGAGTGAAGGATTTGGGTCAATAGCAGAACTAGATATTCATAATGTAAGAGGTTCATAATGACTGGAGTTGATATTTTTCCATATTTCTTAGATTTAGCATGCATAATATCTTGAATTGCACCATATTATGCTTAACTACAGTGTTGGATTTCAAAAAAATTTTTCTTGGTTGATGTTTCTATGTTCCCTTTTTAATAAAAAATCAAAACAAAACAATTATTTGTGATTTAAATTTATTCTTGATTTTAAGATTATATTACATACATTAAATAATACTAAACAAAAATATGGTAACATATTAAGTTCATTCAGTTTTAAAAAGTGTACTGATTACATCAAACTGTTGACATCAAGTTTGTTGATTCTTGTGGATCGCAGACAGAAAACGTGATTCTCGAAGAGTTCAATTTACACACTTACCTGAAACATAAAACTCTTCTCTGCTCTTTTATTGCCGTCAATCACTTGTACAGTATTTCCTTCAGAAAATATAATTCTGTAGTGTTAAAGTGATATTTAATAGATATAAAGCTCCTGTATGTGTTGAACAAACCAGTTTTGACACAAACATTGTTTGGTATGAGGTCACATTCACACTGAAAGCAAATGAGAGACGATGATGGCTGATTGAGTTTGACATCTCAAACATATAATCCTGTTAAAAAAGTCACATTCACACTACTATAACCTGGAGCAAAAGACAAAACACTTGTTTTGCTGTTGTGTAGGTGGTATTATTTGAGGAAAATGTATACTCATGATAAAATCAGAACCAGTAGTTGAATTATAGTTTGTTTCAGGGCTCAGGCTTTTCTTCAGTTTGTGTTGGGTGTTGTGGTTTTATACTAAAGCTGTGATCTGATTGGTCACGTGTGCTCCGGTGGGTGTGGCTACTGTTGCTGCTTTAGTTCAAGACATCAGAGCCAGAATAAAACTGATATCATCAAACATGGAAAATTTTAGATACTCTAAAAGATAAAGTCCTTTTATTTCTTGATGAACATTTCCTATAAAGTACAAAGTGTGTTTTTGTCAAGTTTGATGCAATTTAATGTGAATATTCAGACACCATGAAGAATATGAACAGTTCAGAACTTAAAAAAAGCAAACCATGTACACTGAAAAGTGCTGAGATCAGTATGTTGACTTTTCACTTTTTAAGGGTTCGTCAAAAAATATGTAGTAAATGGGGAAATAAGTCTGTGGTCACATTCACTCAGAAGGCAAGTGATAGACATGTAACCACACTATTGGCTGATTTTATTTGACATCTCACACACATACAACCATCAAAACCACTCACATTCAGACAACAATAAACTGGAGCAACAAACAAAATGTTCACACGACATTCTTATGTATACAAGCATACGTTTAAAAAAAAAAAAAAATAAGCATAACAAATACAAAATCCGCGTTTTCAATATGGGTGTGTGTAATTGACATTGCAGAGTAAAACGCCCAAGTATCATCAATTTATATTTTACCACAGGCCTTGTTTTACACAAAAATTGAACAACCCTATTATTAAACCTTTACCTAAACTGTTTTACCTATAAAAATATTTAACCTTTTAAATTAACCATGCATGTTACATATTTCAACTGGGCATCTCATTTTATTACGATTTATAATTTTTTTTCATATTTTTTTCTTCTATATTTCTTCTATATAATTTCTTATTTCTTGAATAACCAAACCTCAACAACATAAGATCAGATCCCTCGAACAGCTGATGAAGCTCCAGTTATAAAGAGTATTTCACTACAAATAGGGATTACTTTCGATTTGTCATCCTCATTTTCTTTCCTTGCATTTCTAGCGTCCTGAGGGGTTGGAGCTGAGATGCGACTAAAGGAAGGAAAAAAAGGACCACAGACCCACAGTCTGTTTCTGGTCTCAAGATATGTTCCTTAGTTTGTGCCTGGTGTGGCTACTGTTGCAGTTTTTGTTCATGACAAAAATCCAGAATAGAAAAGACATACATCTTTTTTTATTTATTGATGAACAACTCATATGAAATTGATGAAACTGATGAATTTTGGAAAAGTTTTAAAATATCTGTTTTTTAATGCAATTTTTTTTTTGTTGGGTCATAAATATGAGGGCTCTCTGACCAGTTTAGTTTGTGAGTCAGACAGAAACCTGTTGTGGTCTGAGCTTTTTTTGGGTCAGTGTAGCACAAGTTTAACTACATGAATGTGGTTTATTCAGTTGGATGTGAATGTGTCTGTTAATGGATGTGTAGTTTATGAGAAAAGTATATCTTGTCCACCTGTTGATATGAACCCTGCAGTCTGACATCCATTCCTTAGAGGCCGGAAATGCTGTAGGTGACGTCAGACGCTGGAGACTTGGCGGAAAAACTGAATGAACAGCGAGGACAGCGAGGAAAATTTGGAAACTCTTCAGGAATACATCGACTGGTGCTTCGACGTTATAGTCATGAAGAAAAACCAAAATGCATGTTCTCCAGCCAAAAGCGAGACGCCGTCTTCCAATAGAAGTTGCCCGGCAGACTCGCCTGAAACAACATCGCCGACGGGTAAAAGCTTTACCGACATCCTGGATTCAATCGACAAGCGGTTGTCCAGCTTCGACACGAGGTTGTCCCTGGTCGAGATCCTGCACCGTGAATTTAAATCCCTGAGGGAATCGCTGGAATTCAGCCAGCAGCAGGTGGAAACACTCGCTGCTGAAAACGCATCACTACGGGACTTGGTCAAGTCTCTAACTGAGAATGTGACCCATCTAAGTGAAGAAAAAAAATAAATAAAAGAGACTGTCATCGATCTCCAGGCCCGTAGCATGAGAGATAACCTGGTGTTTTCAGGCATCCCGGAATCTGCCGAAGAGGACCCGGAAGCTACGGTTAAATCCTTTATCAAGACATACCTGAAGCTTCCGGAAGACACCGTGGAAAACATCTGCTTCGAAAGAGTCCATCGGATGGGAGCGAAGAAACCTGGAGCCCAGAGGCCGCGTCCTATTGTGGCCAAATTCGGATACTTCAAGCAGAAAGAGCAGGTGAAGAGTCGCGGCAGGGAGCTGAAAGGAACAGACTTCAGCGTAAACGACCAGTTCCCCAAAGAAATCCTGGAGCGACGCAAAATTCTGTTCCCAATCCGACGCAGTCTCATCCAAAAGGGCTCCCGAGCTGTCATCGCTGTGGATCGGCTCTACGTGGACGGGCAGCTCTACCGCAACCTCAGTACCACTCCGTGGTTATATTAACACCACTCCAGATAAGAATCCGTTATATTTTTCTTTTTTTTTTTCTCTCTTTCCTCGCTTGTTCTTCCATTTACCTCTAACTATTTATGTCATTTCGCTAATTTAATACGATATCATAACAAACACGATACCGTCAGTCTCCGCAGTGTTTAAATGTTGTTGCAATGTTTTCGTTTCGTTCATTCAGCCTTCCCTCTGGTGCCAGTGCCCACTTCTCAATTTTAAGTTGCACATAGACATTGAGGGCTCTAGGGAGGGGACGAGCTGACACAAGCTTGTGGAGGGTGCCCCGCCCCTGTTTTAAAGCACCTTAGAACAACACACACCAACACTACATTTGAGCGGGTGAGATGAATCATGGGGTCTTTTTTTTTTTTTTTTTTTTCTCACACCCCTGTTCTCTGTTCTCTGTCTGGGGCCGGGGGCTGTGAGGATGAGCTGGCCGCCCGGTCGGGGTCTGGGCTGTTGGTTTTCTCTGCTGCTGCGGGGACCGGGGTGGTCTTCCTGTTCCCACGCCAGAGCGAAGGGGGTTCAGCTCCGTGATCGGGCGCTGACTACCCCTCTGGGGGTGGTGGTGCCTGGATCTAGGAGTATAGAGTGCATATGGGGAGTGTGAGTGTGGGTACCGTGTTCATTTTTGTGTGTCTACATGTGGGGCGAGGGTGTGAATATTCGTTTGCGTGCATGAGGGTGGGAACGTATGCTTGTGTATATGTGTGCTTGTCGTCTACGTCTATGTGTCAGGTCGGGCCTTAGACTCCACCTCACTCATCATCTCAGTCGACCCCCACCCCACCACCATGCCCTGCCGGTGGAGGATGCCGCCGGTGCGTTGGTGGTTTCTCGCGCCAGGGCAGGATGCTCGGGTGAGCGCCGGCCCACTCTCGGCGGTCGCTTGGCGGAGCCTGGCCCTACTGGCCTTGCTGGGCCCCGATTGGGGGGTGGGGGGCCTTTGGGTCTCCGGGCCCAGGGCCCGGTCTGCCCTGGTGTGGTCGGCTGCCGGTGGAGCCTGCGGGCTTGCCGCCACGGCACCCTGGGGCGTCTACACTGTGGCTGTCGGAGGTCCCACCTTCGGGATCTCCTCTACCCTTTTCTGGGTGGAGGCCGCAGTTGTCCCTGCGGTGGTTCTCCTGGGGGTCCCGTGCCCTGGAGGGCCCCCGGATGTTTGGGGCCCGGGTCTTTTCCATGCCTGCTTCATGCCTTGCGGGATGGGGCTGTTGTTCCCCACACACACTATTAAACATTTTCATGGAGGAACCTTATGAACACAAGCGCGCTCACACACACAGGTGTACACTCAAGCATTCACATTGGTGTAAAAACAGGTGCTCACAGACACACATTGTCTTGATCTGCTGTTGCTTCAAAACTTATTTTGTAATATTAGTTATGTGTGCTGCTCAATAACATTTAACATTTAGAATTTATTGTGATTCATACAGATGTTGGTTGTTGCTGCAGTCTCTCTGATGTTGTGTCTTCTGTTGTTTTCTTCTGTTGTTTTCTCTTTTTGTCAGCAGGTATCGAAGCAAATTGTCTGTTTTTTTTTTGTTTGTTTGTTTTTTCTTCTTTCTTCTTTCTCTCTCTTGTTTTCTCTGTCCCCTGGTCTTGTCTGTCATAGTGTGGTTAAATAAAAGGGTATATCAAATTAAATTAATTAATAAAAAAAAAAAATATATATATATATATATATAAAAAAAAAAAAAAAAAAAAAAAAAAAAAAGGCTGTGAATGATGATAGCATAGCTACACATACGTACTGTCATGTGTTATCTGTGTTACTGACAGGCCGAAAAAAAAAAAAAAAAAAAAATTCTTGAATAACCAAACCTCAACAACATAAGATCAGATCCCTCGAACAGCTGATGAAGCTCCAGTTATAAAGAGTATTTCACTACAAATAGGGATTACTTTCGATTTGTCGTCCTCATTTTCTTTCCTTGCATTTCTAGCGTCCTGAGGGGTTGGAGCTGAGATGCGACTAAAGGAAGGAAAAAAAGGACCACAGACCCACAGTCTGTTTCTGGTCTCAAGATATGTTCATTAGTTTGTGCCTGGTGTGGCTACTGTTGCAGTTTTTGTTCATGACAAAAATCCAGAATAGAAAAGACATACATCTTTTTTTTATTATTATTGATGAACAACTCATATGAAATTGATGAAACTGATAAATTTTGGAAAAGTTTTAAAATATCTGTTTTTTAATGCTATTTTTTTTTTTTTTGGGTCATAAATATGAGGGCTCTCTGACCAGTTTAGTTTGTGAGTCAGACAGAAACCTGTTGTGGTCTGAGCTTTTTTGGGTCAGTGTAGCACAAGTTTAACTACATGAATGTGGTTTATTCAGTTGGATGTGAATGTGTCTGTTAATGGATGTGTAGTTTCTGAGAAAAGTATATCTTGTCCACCTGTTGATATGAACCCTGCAGTCTGACATCCATTCTACTCTAAACCAACAACTTCACAGCCATATAAAGACAAACATCTATCAACACTGATGTTAAAAAAAAATCATCAAATAAAAGCAAAGTGATACATAATCAGAGTAAAAAATGAGTTAATTTGTCTATAAGGTGAAGATTAAAGCTAGATTGGAGGAGCTGATTCCCATGGAATGGTTCTATTAGAGATTTTCAAAGGATATGTGACTATAACAGCCACTACAGCTGTGCAAGGCTATAGGCTACTGTCAGCTGAAGTTATTTCATTGGTGTAGAATTCTAAATAATTTGATAGAATAATTTGGTACAATCAGAGTATGTAGGCCATGTATGTAGGTATTTTTTTCAATTATTAGTTAATTATTCATGTCCTGGAAACATTAAGGTTGTCCTTTAGTCAGGGGCGTGTCTAGAGGGAGGCACGGGGTGGCACCGGCCCCCCTCAAAATATACTCGGCCCCCCCTTGTGTCCCCCCAACAGCGCAGACTGATCAGAGTATAACATCTATGGTGCGGGTCCGGGAGCAGTTCGGGTGCATTTAAAATCTCACGCGCTACCGCTGATGTCATACACTAATCAGCTTGAAGTAGAACACACCCACTCACTGTCTGGTTCGCTGACAATTATTTCCCGTATACGATGCCATTGGATTAGAGTGCTGTCAATTTCACAATGCTCAACACCATTGGATGCTGTCAATTGCACAGCTCAAAAAGTAGAAGCGCGATTTTACAGGTTGCAGACCACGTCTCTGTTCATTGTAAGTATTAAATTATAATTATAGGCCTATATATATAAGCTCTTTAGAGTTTGTACTTATTTGTGTTGCCGCGCTGCACCTGTCCTGCACCGCTTACAATAGAAATCGTTATGTTACGTTTCTTCCTGTTGTTTCAAAGATTAAAGGCAATATCACTTTCCCAAATAGTCTGCAGTAACGTGGTAAACACTAAAATGTGGGGTTTTAATAATGTTAGCGTTCTGACACTTGGAATTTTAAGATGTAGAATAGTAAACACCTGTTTGTATTGAATAAACAAAAGTTTTTGCGTGGTAGTATTTTTTATTTTCGTTTGCAATGTCCAAGAACAGCTTCACATTTAAATGATTTTGACTATTATTATGAATATGGCTATTAAATATACTATTTGTGTAATATTGATGATTAAGTCAGAGTTTTTTTGTTTTGTTTTTTTTTTAGACAAAATTCTGTGAAAAAATGAAAAGGGGACAACAGCAGCAATATACGGAAGTTCTAAGCGGCCATGCATTATTATTTTTTTCCTTCTCGTTTTCTCGTGATCACGACTTATTTTTCTCGTGATCACGACTTAACAAAAGTTGTTTTCTCGTGATCACGACTTAATTTTCTCGTAATCTCCTCATAACAAAAGTGGTTATTTTAAACAATGATTGTTTGATTTTTAAAACAATGCACCATGAGTCTACTGTTGCTATAGTAACGAACCTTGACAGCAGGGGCAGTTCTAGCCCACAGTAACTGGGGGGGCCAGACCGGGGCCACTTGTGCTTTTAGGGGGCACAATTTTAAAATTCATCTTAACCCACTTTAAGTATTATTCATTCAGTCATTTTTTACCATGTCATGTATCACTGCAATCTCTGGAAGTAATCTATAACAATTTCAACTAAATTAAATATTTCATCATGTTTCATTTATTTAACAAATAATTTTGTATTGTAGTGCCAGGTGTCACAAATCCTGGTCATGAACTTTGGTTCACTCACCACTAGAGGTCACTCTCCCATCACATGGACTTTCACACCACACAGTTACAGATCACTCATAGACTGCATTTCCCATCATCCACTGCACCAACACAGCTGTTCACAATGATCACGCTTGCACCTGTTTTCCATCTCACAATCACTATCGCACACACACACACACACACACACACACACACACTACATAAGCCCTGGACTTTCTCCCACTCACTGCCGAGTATTGTTAGCCCAGCTACTTACCAAGCGTTCCCAAGTTTCCTAATTAGATTCCCCGTGTTCTGATTCTTGCCCGTGCTCCTGGATTATTCTCTCTACCTAGCCCTCTGGATTGTGTATGCTGATCGTCGACCCACGCTTGCTCTACGGACTGCTCTGTGTTTTGCCCCTGCCATACCTGTTTGCCGTGTACTGACCATGTTTAATAATAAAGCCTTGCAAATGGATCCTCTCGTCTCACGTCTCGTCAACCCCATTACACCAGGGGCATCATGCACTCATTATTTTTGAGGGGGCAAGAGTAAGGGGGGGAGGGGGGGCTCTCAGGCTTGTCATGTGACACACAGCAGCCACAATACCACTGTATAACCGATACAGGCTTATGTCCTACTGAAAGAAATAAAACAATCACAGAAAATTTTTATGGTTTCCACTACAAATACCATTACAAACATTACAAACCATCAACATTTAACCATTCAAAAATGGTTTTCTGTAGTGTGTTTTGAGACATATTCCATTAGGATTTATTGGTTTTAACAAGCCACCAATAGAAGGTGACCAATTACCAGTAGAGACCAACAGGATCCATTATAGTTTACATTAAAACCAATACAAGTCCCATTATGACCAGTAAAACCATTACTAATTTTGTAATGGTGTCTATTGTTTTTTTCAGCAGGGGTTTTATTTATTTTATTTTATTTTTTTATTCGATATATCCCTAAAATGTTTTGCACCTTTGTAGATTATGTTATTTGGTCTATGGGCAAAGTAGCCTATACTGTAATCTATTAACTACGCATAAAAGCCCGTCTTTTTATTTAAGTACCAGATATGGGTGTCATCATGCCATAAAATACTTTTAATACGACTGACTTTGTATTTAATGTGAATTTCATAAAAACACTGTAAGTTACTAATTAGCCTATAACACTTTCATTGAACAAAAAGAGAGCAAATAACGTTTACAATATCAAAGAACATTTTCACTTCAGTCCAGGGAGTCCTAATAATCTCTAAAGCTGTTTACACTGTGAAATGAATATCTTACTTACATTCATAAGTACATTAATATCTTACATTCATTGTTTCTGATGAGCGAATTAGAGAATTCAGTCAGCCAGCGTGCGGGGTGATGAAACAGCGTGTTTTAACGATGACTCATCTGAACGCCTCTGATTGGTCCTTGCATTCATAAGCTAAACAGAATCGAATGTGATTGGTTATAATGCGCAGTGCTTTAAAAATGTGCGTGTCTCTGGCTCTGTGCCAGCCAGCGAACGCAGATTTGAATTTAGCAGCTGGTGATGTTTTTTCTTTTTATATACATATAGTTTACAGGACAAACTGCGTATTTCACCCAAAAGTGTTTGCTGTGATATGATTCCTAATTTAGGGGGGGCCAAGCTTGTTGACTGGGGGGCACTGGCCCCCCCTGGCCCCCCCCTAGAACCGCCCCTGCCGACAGCAACATTCTAAAATGCTTAACCTTTATCTTGTTCAGCAAATATGTTGCTTCACTTAGAAATAACGTATACAAAATGTTATTTGTGTAATTAACATGTTTAAATGGTCTAACAAAAGGCATTAACACCGCAAGCGCAGGCGGAGCGCATTAGAAGAATGCAAAGAAGAGCTAGCCTATTCTAAAAATTGTAAAATGCTTGGATTAAACTCATTTCATTTTTTCTCGTTCGTTTGAAATAAAATAATATATAATAATATATTATAATAATTTGTTTGTGGTTTTTATTAGTCAGGCTGTGATATCATGTGCGTTAAGCGTGGATGCTGTTATGTGTGTGTGTGGAAATGCAGAAAATACAAAAAAATAGGCTACAACACTGTATAACATCATTGAACTAAAATACACACATGTAAATCACATTGCTTATTAATATGCATTTATTATCGATAAAGATAAAAAAATAAAGATGCACATTACAAATATGTCGTTGTAGCCTAAATGAGAAACTGTGATGAGTCGTGCAGCAGTAATAACTTAAGATAACAGATTCAATTTCAAGCAAAATGATCATATTTATTCAAGCATTTAAAATGTATAAGTTAATTAAATGTCAGTAATGAACTGCACAAATTATAGCGATCACGAAGAAGGTCCTCTGTCCCAAACGCGTACAGTAGTGGATATACAGTATACAACTCCCCATCAGTAGTTCTGTACTGTCACCTGTTGGCGCAGTTGTGTAACTTAGAGAACAAACTTTGTTATGTGGATATTACGAGAAAATTAAGTCGTGATAACGACAAAACAACTTTTGTTATGTCGTGATCACGAGAAAAATAAGTCGTGATAACGACAAAACAACTTTTGTTATGTCGTGATCACGAGAAAACGAGAAGGAAAAAAATAATAATGCATGGCCGCTTAGAACTTCCGTAGCAATACATTCAAGGTTTCTTCGAGAAGAAACCATGTCAAAGACAGGTAGATACAGTGCAGTGCAGGTCAGAGCCAATCCACCCGGCAGGGCCAAGTTGGCCAGCAAATTAACAGATCAGAAAGGGCCAGCGAGGACTACACCAGCAGCCATCTATCTGCAGCAACGGGTGAAAGTCAGAACATTATTTTTTTTACAAAAATTTCACTAGACACAAACACACACACACAGACACACAAACACACACACACACACACACACACACACACACACACACACACACACACACACACACACACACACACACACACACACACACACACACACACATGTTGGTTTTTGTGGTTTATGGGGACTCTCCATAGGCGTAATGGTTTTTATACTGAACAAACTGTGTGTGCTATTGCCCTACACCTACCCTACACCTAAACTTAGCCCTCACAGGAGACTGTGTGCATTTTTAGATTTTCAAAAAAACACCATTTAGTATGTTTTTTAAGCCTTTTGAATTACGGGGACATAGGCAGTGTCCTCATAAAACACCTTCAAATTGTAATACCTCTGTCATACCTATGTCACTATACAAATTTGTGTCCTCATAAACCACATAAACCCGCACACACACACACACACACACACACACACACACACACACACACACACACACACACACCGTCTGTTTGGACAATCAAAGTTGAGAACAAGTATTGTCTGATCAGTGGTTTTTATTTATAAAAAGAGATATGAGTTGTCCATGTACTTGTGCAGTGCCATTTTTATGTGACTTTTACATGACTTTTCCTATGCCCCCCCCCCCCATTAAAAAAATTCTAGAATCGCCCCTGCCTTTAGTGCAAATAAAAATATAAAGCAGAAGTGAAAACAAATTATTCCCACTTCAAATTGAAACTCAAAATTTAGGGTTCTGTAGTAAATCTAACATTTTCCTAACAAAGCTACAAACAATAGTGTACTAAATACTGAGTGTTCAAAATGTGAAGATGTTCAAACATAAGTTTATGTTAGTGATAAAATAACAGGGTGCATTAAAAAAAAAAAAAAACTTACACGCATGTGCTGTGTGCATTCACGTGATAGGATGTGCAGTCCTGCCTAGAAACCTCAAGCGATGTCTGTGGTGATTGTAACAGAAGTTTTTGACACCTTACTGCTGAAGGAATATGATTCTTGTTTTAGTTTTGCTGCGTTTATGGTTGTGGCATTTTAATGGTAAGTTTTTGCGTACTTACATCTTGTAATAGAAATAAAATAAAATTATGTAAACTCCCAGGAGCTACGCATTAATGCGTGGATAAATTTCTTATGCAAAAATTGATCACTTTAATCATTTGTAAACGTGTATTCCAGTTTATTAGTGTCTTTCTGCGTTTTCCCCAACAGTCCCCAAAATGCTATTCTTGCATTTAGTATTAAAAAAGTGTTCAAAATTAAAAGTTAATGAATGTGTTTCAGGAGTGTTTTGTGTTGAAGGTGAAATGAAGAGTTTGTTAGTGATGGAGGGGGATTCAGTCACTCTACACACTGATACTGATATACAGGAGCATGATGCAGTGATACAGTGGATGTTTGGAGCTGAAAACCCAGATATTATCATTGCTGAAATAGATAGAGAGGCAAATATCAGTAATGTTACTGATGAGAGATTCAGAGACAGAGTGAAGATGGACAGTCAGACTGGATCTCTCACCATCACAAACATCAGAAGCACAGACTCTGGACTTTATAAAGTAGAGATCACCATAAATCCAGTAGTAATCAAAACATTCAGTGTAACCGTCTATGGTGAGTACAGCAGTAGAATTTGGTCTCCAGATCTGTTTTGACCATAAATCTTTGCCGCAAACAATTTCATAGAATCTCAAATTGCTATTAAAGTGAATAAGAGTGTGATTAGCATTGCACCCTGTGTGTGCTGACAGAGATCTCAACAAAGTTTTGACTGATTTCTCTTCATCTTCTGATATTTTCCAGCTCTTCTTCCTGTTCCTGTCATCATCAGAAACTCTTCACAATGTTCTTCATCATCTGGAAGTTCATCAGTGTCTAAATGTTCAGTGCTGTGTTCAGTGCTGAATGTGAGTCATGTGACTCTCTCCTGGTTCAAAGGAAACAGTTTAATCTCCAGCATCAGTGCGTCTGATCTCAGTATCAGTCTCTCTTTACCTCTGGAGGTGGAACATCAGGATAAAAACACCTACAGCTGTCTGTTAAACAACACCATCAGCAACCAGACCAAACATCTGGACATCAGTCAACTCTGTCAGTTATGTGCAGGTACATCATACATATATATGTTTTTTTTTTTAACTGAGCTACTCTGTTGGTCTGTTGGTTGTGTTCAGGTTTGTACTGTAAGCAGTGGTTGGAAGCAGTGTAATTCCTCATGATAGTTAAGATTAGCAGATCCAGTTACACTAATGACTATCTCTCTTCAGGCATTACAGATACAAATCACATAATGCTGATATCTGTTGCTGCTGTAAGTATGTTGATTGTGGCTGCAGTTGGGATGTTCTGGATCTGCAGGAAATGTAGAAAAACAGACCAAGAAGGCATGTATAATTAACGAACAGCAATAAATATTTAAAATATAGAAAAAAAATGAAGATTTTAATACATCTGTCATTATTGTT
This sequence comes from Aspiorhynchus laticeps, assembly GCA_023376895.1. Classification (NCBI taxonomy): domain Eukaryota; kingdom Metazoa; phylum Chordata; class Actinopteri; order Cypriniformes; family Cyprinidae; genus Aspiorhynchus; species Aspiorhynchus laticeps. The sequence continues at coordinate 1,456,109 of JALXFT010002236.1, read as the reverse complement.
AAAATAGTCCAGGCCCGTGAGGAAGAGATAACTTATGCTGATCCAACGTTCTTTAAAAGAAATGCACAAAATCCGGTAAGAAACAAACAAAAAAAAAAACACGTAGGCTATTGTAAAAACAGTTATATAAAACAATTGCTTACACTTTATGTGTTGTCCTTGTTACAGTGCAATTATACATTTAAGTACTGAGTGATATTAATCAATTACATGTATGCTTAGGGCTAGGATTTTTAGGGATTTAGGGATTTTATTTTTAGGTTTTAGGGTTACTTGCATGTAATTATGCATAATTAATTGTTATTATAAGAGTAAGTACATATAACGTGTAACAAGGACACCTTAAAATAAAGTGTTACCAAACTATTTTGTGCCATGTGTCTCTATTATTTCTAGTGAGTCAGTTTTACTCACCCTGTTCTCCATTGTAGAATTGCTACTAGATTTTACTCTTTCTGTTGCTCATGACAGTGGCTTCCTGTTGATCGCAGGATTTGTTCTTTGTTGTTGGACTGTTTCCGAAAACATGGCATAGACCGACAGATATCACTTACATAAAGAGTTTAGACCTGTCAGCTACTGCAAGGACATTTCTACTATGGTAGTGAGGTTAGAACAACATTATACGCAAGTGTAACAGACAAGTATTTCAAGAATTTTTATATAAAGTTTTTTATTTATTTATTTATTTTTAATTGTAATTATTTCATATTTGTGATCAACACTTTGAGTCGACAGCATGTGACATTTTTGTGCACTAGTGCTCCATTACATCACAAGTTACTCATAATTATTCATTAGACCATGTGACTTTTTAGCAGATTCACAACAGCTTCCTGCCTGAGAGTGCTTTTGTCACGGATCTGTGTGGTGCACACACAATAGCCACACGAAGACGAAGGTTTGAAGAGAATTGATATTTAATAGAATCCAAGATGAGGAAGTTCAGCACACACAGGGTAACATCAACAATAACCGACAACTGGAACTAAACAGACAGGAACTAATATAGTGCAGATAATGAGGGGCAGACAGGTGGACACAATGAAGGTGATTAACTAATGAGATAATGAACTAATGAGAACATACACAGGCAGACAACAGAACCAAAGTCCAATGGGTTGTGACAGTTCGCCCCCCTCCCGGAAGGCGCGACCTCGCGTCGTAGAGAAGGGAGGGACGGAGGGGGACTATGGAGGTGGAAAAAGGAGTGGACGTGGGATGGAATCAGGTGATTGGAGGAGGTTCAGGAGGTGGCCCGATGATCGGGAGGAGGACGACTAACAGAGTCCAGGGTGGTGATGATGGACGGAGGAGCCAGGAAGGAGACAGGAGGGACTTGGAGCAGGAGGAGCCAGGTGAGACCCAGGCCACAGTCACGATGGTGGCCCACGGAGGAGTCGACGGAGGGAGGAGCCATGATGGAGGAGTGACCGCCGACTCCATGGGGCCGACCGACGGCGGCGGAGCAGGTGGTGGTGGAGCCCGAGGCGGCGACAGAGAGCCGAAGAGCCAGGGTGATGCCGAAGATCCGAAGGGCCAAGGTGGAGCCGGAGGCTTCCGCAACCGAGGTGAAGGCAGAGCTCCGGAAGGCCGCGGCGGAGCCGGAGCGACAGAGGACTGAGGTGGAGCTGGAGGGAAGGAGGAGCCCAACGTAGCCAGAGGGACGAAGGGACGAGGCGTAGCCGGAGGAGTGTAGTCCCGAGGTGGAGGTAGGGGGACGACTGACCAAGGCGGAGCCGGAGGGACGAGGGAGCCTGGTGGAGCTGGTGGACTGACGGGCTCCGGTGGAGACGAGGGAGCTGGAAGCCATGGTGGAGCCGCTGGGTCGTAGGATCGAGGCGGAGTCTGGGTCTCGGAGGCCGAAGGCGGAGTCGAGCGATCCTCCTGACTCAACGCCAAAGGAGCTGGAGATCGACAGACCAGCGGCGAGCCCACGCCACAGATGGTGAGCTGAGGGTGAACAGAGCGGCTGGCGCAATCCAGCGATGATGGCGTTGAGAAATGGAACAGGTCTATGAGAGGTGGTGGGAGAGGGAGGTTGGGTGGGATATCTTGCCAATCCGATAGTTCTGAAGAAGGTCGAATGAAGATTCTTTCCGTATTCAAGTCAATTAGAATTTCCGAGTCCAGTGTGAGCTCACCCTCAGCGATGGCGCCATGGGCGGGGCTTTCCATAGCCCCTGCGATCTCCACAGCTGTATCCATCCACGCTCGTGCTGTCGGCTCTCGCACCTGGTCAGATACTTGGGGCTCAGGCTCCGGGGCGATCGTCAGCTCTGTCGCTCCTGGTGGCGATGGCTCAACGCTCGCGGCAGGCTCAGGCTCTCTGTCTGCGGTGGGCACAAACAGCTCCGCGCTGTGAGGTGGTGGTTGACTGGGCTCTGGGTCTCGAGTGGGGCTGGTGTCATTATCCGCGATGTCCACTGTGAGATGCGATTTGCAGGACACCAGAACCCACTCGACGAATGCAGCGAAGCTCTCTCGAGGACCATCCCCAGACAACTGCGCTCGTGTGGAGGTGTTCAGTCCGGCTTGATAAAACGAGCAGAGGCAGCTGTCCGGGTAGTGTGTGTAATTAGATAGAAACGCAAAGTCCTCGGTGTGGTCCTCGAGAGATCGTTCCCCCTGCTCCAGCAGGAGGATGAGGACAGCGGGATCATCCATAACGTAAAAATAAAAACTGACAAAAGGAGAAACAAAATGAGGGGAAACACGCCGCTATACTTTCTTTTATAGGGTCGGTTATTCTGTCACGGATCTGTGTGGTGCACACACAATAGCCACACGAAGACGAAGGTTTGAAGAGAATTGATATTTAATAGAATCCAAGATGAGGAAGTTCAGCGCACACACAGGGTAACATCAACAATAACCGACAACTGGAACTAAACAGACAGGAACTAATATAGTGCAGATAATGAGGGGCAGACAGGTGGACACAATGAAGGTGATTAACTAATGAGATAATGAACTAATGAGAACATACACAGGCAGACAACAGAACCAAAGTCCAATGGGTTGTGACAGCTTTTCTGTGTTTGAGCTTGACAATAATGCTTGTCTGCTTGTTAGCGAATAGTGACCAACTTCAAGCTTTTATTCCCATGCAACTCATAATGTTCTGAGGGCATATGACAGGGTTTGGTTAAAAAAAAAAAGTATTATATTATTTAATGAAAATCTTGATTTTGACCATTATGAGTTACTGCAAAATCACAGAGTGCATGAATAAAATGGCAGCCATCTTTGAAGTCTTGCTGTAAGACAAAATTTATACCTAGCATTTTATGTATCCTAAATACAACTTTTAATTTGACAAAATTACTGTACAATTGCAATATATATTGTATATAATATATATGTGATTTATATAGATTACAAAATATGAGTTGTGCATGTTTTTGTTTATTTCCAGAGAGTTCAACAAGAGGATGAGGTGGTGTATGCAGGCATCGTGAGATGATTACATTATGATTCTCATTGATTATGTTTTGATCATAGTAACTGTGATTTTCTCAGTATTATTTTTTATGTAAAATATGCATTTATTTGTGTATTTATTTGTGATTTACTTTTCTAACAGTGAGTCTGTTGTGTTAATGCATGTTTTATTTTGACAAAATTTTCATTTGGAATTAAATGCATTTTAATCAGGAGTTGTTACTGTAATTTATTTAGGTTGCAGTATTGTGACATGTTAATGTTTTTAACATAGGGCTGTGAAGCGATTTGAAAATATAATAATTATCACACAACTTTGTGTAGTTAATCACAAATAATGATAATCAGAATTTGGCATAAACAAAATACTAGCATGAATCCATCCTGCCTTGTATCAGCTGTTCTGGCCACTGTTGGTGGTACAATGGTGCTGGGGATATATTCTTGGCACACTTTGGGCCCCTTAGTACCAATTGAGCCTTGTTTAAATGCCACAGCTTACCTGAGCATTGTTGCAGATCCATCTTGTGATGGCTATTTCCAGCAGGATAAAGCACCATGTCATAAAGTTCAAATCATCTAAAACTGTTTTCGGTAATTTGACATTGAATTCACTATTCAAATACAATTCAAATACAATTGCTTGCTAAAACAAGATTGATACATCTCACATGTAAACAAATGTGGCTGCCAAATGGCTAAATATAAAAAATAAATAAAATAAACTTGTAACCTACAGCTGTATTATCTTTACAATCACAGGCTGTTTTTTTTAGTTTAGTCCTTTTTATTTATTTAGCATCAAACAAACAATGTGCAGTAATACCACACACTCACTTATCTACTCCCTGTATAACCAGCAAACAAATGCAATTTCTCCCTACAGCATCCTAAAAGAAATGTGCAATATTTAAAAACAGTAAGTACAAGTAAAAGTACCTAAAATCCATTGAACTGAGGCACATTAGTGGCTCCTGGTGGAAAGAAATGAAGAAAATCATCTGTGACACCATGGTGTAGCCATTAGATGCCTGTATAGCCCTATATTAGAAATATATACAGGGCTGTGTTTCCTAGTTACTGAGAACAGAGGTTTCAGACATAATGACTTACTTTTATTAGGTTTTGAATTTTGATATGTATTTAGGGATATTTAGATTTGCATAAAAACTACATTTTTGCCTGGAGTGTCTTGTTGCAAGTAATAAAGCATTAACTTTTAGTACTTGGGATAAGAAGTCTTCTAGAGCTTTACTTTCATCAGTCGTTTGAAAGAAAATTGTATATTAAACATTATTAATCTGTATATAACATGATTTAATTTAAAAGTATCATGTTTGTAATTTTATTCATCAGATATTCTATAGCCTATAAAGCCTCTGACCATTAAATCAAATCAGACTCATAATTTTAACACATCAATTAGTTTAAACAGAATGAAACATAAGTAACAATGTTAAATGTGTATTTTACTTTTAAATGTGTATTTTACTTTATTAGTCTAACATGTAGGCCTTCAGTGTCCTCTCTAATTGTCTAACTGTCTCTAATTGTCTATTATTATTATTTTATTTTTTTTGTAATTATTTGTGCAACTTACCAAGTTATGTCTATGCCAAATGAATAAACTCAATATATTATTATTTTCTTTGAGTTAGCAATTAAAATTATTTTATTTACAGTAAATTTAATAATAATAATAATAATTAAACCCAAACATTTTGTTATTATAACTAGATAAAAAAAAAAGTTCTGCAAAACTTTAGAGTGGATTGAGAAAGCCTAGCCAGAAAGTTTGAAGTAGTTGTAAAAGCTTGAAGTTTGAAACAGTTTGAAAGTTTGAAAGGATATATAATTAAATGCTTATCAACTTTTAAAAATGACACTTTCCCTATGGGACCATTTTTTTCTGAATTTCTATGGCATTTCTATGGCATTCTGCAAAGCAAATTTCGTTTTTTTAACCATTTCTAATCCTTGCAAGCAATGCTTGCTTCAAGAAATGCACTTTACACATTAAAATGAGCTGAAATATTCTGGCAGCTAAGGTGCCATAAAAAGTCTGTTAAGTAACAGAAAATAGCAGTATTGTAAAAGTACAGTTTTGCCAGTAGTTTGAGTAATGTAACATACGATTTTCTGATTTTTTTTATCTTGCATTTTTGTTTTGTCTTTTTTAAAGATTGTTAATGTTTAAAGAAAGATATTTGAGGAAAAAACATTGAAAATAGATATAAATACAGTCAAACACTGCTACAATACAAATAATCAGCATTAAAAGTTCAGCATAAAATAATCAATATAAAAAGTAAATTTATTTAAACAAGGCTGCAGCACAAAGGCTGACCAAATTGCTGTACAAAAAAACAACAACAAAAAACAAGTATTAAAAGCCAATGAAAAGAGATACATTTTAAGACTGGATTTGAATGCAGATGAAGTGGAAGCAACCCTAATATAGTATGGAAGACTGTTCCATAAAGTGGGACCAGCCACAGAGAAAGTTCTATTGCCCTGGCACTTAAAGCGAGTTTGTAGATTTTGGAGTAATTTTTGATCTTCAGATCTTAGGCTTCGTGAGGATTATAGGGGTGGAGTAGATTAGACAGATAGCTCAGAATTTGATTATGTAGAGATTTAAAGAAAAGTAACAAAAGGTTGTAGATAACCAAGATCAATCATGTTACTTCCTGAAGAAACAGAGGTGTCGAAAAAAATAACCACTCTTTTATACACATTCCCAAAAAGGATATGTATAGAAAGCCAGCATATAACCTCTTCCAAACAGGCAAACAAAGAATTTAAATCAATTTGATTATTCTGAGCCATGAGCAGGTAAAGTTGTGCATCGTCAGTGTAGCAATTAATAGAAACCTGTGTCTCCTAAAGATGGAACCCAGGGGAAGCATAGTGGAAAACAGAGCTGGAGATAAAACCAGATTTTCTGTAGAAGAGTTGATATTTCCTATTTTAACAGAGAATTTTCTGTTAGTTAAGAAAGACTTTTAAGAAAACCCATTCTAATACTGAGCAAAAATAATACTGATACATTCTAAAGAATTTCTAAAAAAAGATTGTAAGTTGTTTTGTTTTTTACATACAATTTTATAAAAACAAACAAACAAAAATGTTTAAAACAAGTAATTATGATTAATTACAATTTATATGAAAAAAAATCTTATTAAAAAATTGAAATATTATGGTTATATACAGTTACAGGTTTTCCTGTTATTAGACATGAAACAAGAGTGCAGCCATCTTTAGAATTCTGTTTTTGAACTTCTGTTTTTGCGGTAGCGCTATATAGTTTTATAGCATCGCTGTTGAAGAGTAACTAGCTGGTGAAGTGGCTTTCTCAGTAGTTGGGGGGGGGGGGGTAATGATGTTAAAATTAGGGCTGTCCCCGACTAAAGATGTTTCTAGTTGACTAGTAGTCATTTCATTTAAGCCATTTTTCGACTAATCGCACATTTATATTAATTAATTAAGATGCAGAAGTCATGACTATGAATGTGTTGGGAAAATATCAAGGAGATATTTGAATTATTTATTAATAAACTAGTGTTTGATGAAGTGAATGCTGCTCGCCATTTCCGCAGTACAGTAACACGCCTTTAGAGAGAAATGTAGCTTTCATACGGATTACATAATGAGAGAGTATTTGTTTTCGAATTGAATTGGTTTGTTTAAAAGTAGACATTTCAGGTTTCTTATAGATATATTTCTCATGTCTATGAGGCAAGTAGCTTATACGCTGAGTTTCAGTTCATTTTTGTGACAGGCTCCAGTTCACGGAGAGCGAGATGGCAGAAATGATGTCCCGATCATTTTCTTTATTTTACAAAAGCATGTTTTGTTGATATTGGGAGTGTACACAAATAATATTATCTTATCTGTGTGAGCAAAAATGACAGCATATTTTAAGTTGTTTCTGCTGTTATCAGGAAAAAATGCTAGTTATTGTGCCGACGCCTCCATGTCCTACAGTAAACATGCTAATAGCTTCCACACTCCACACAAACACTTGAATATGAGCCTAATAGCACACATTAATCTAGGTTAACATGAAAGCAAATGGATGTATAATGTTTCACTTTAAAATGATAAGCCATATTTGAGGTCAATGAATGATGGGCAAACTTTTGGATTCCCTGCTCGATGTACTGTTAATGATCTTTTTTTCTCTGCAACTACACTAATACAATTTTGGTCTAATGCCGGGTTCACACTGCTGCTCTTCTCACCCTTCAAAACTGTCTGGGGTTCCGTCTAGTTGCTGTTGTGTGCACATTACATGACGGATTGCCGACAGGGGTCACACATTACACAACTTCTCAATAGGAATACAGCTCTGTCTGGTCTACAGACTACGTTTCACAACCAAACACACGTGAGAACTGATATAAGAAAATAATGCAAAAAGCTTGCAGTCCAAGTCGTTTGTACACTGATTTGCAATGAAAAATAGAAAATAAACAAAGTATATGAAGGAGAGAATGGTTGCTTGCTGATGTTGTGTTTCAGATGTATTATGACTCCTCCCACTGAACTTTCCCTTACCTTGGATTCTGCTCTCTCATTGGCTGTAGGTCGTTGCCAATGTCACTTTCAGTCAAAACGCATTTCACACTGCAGGACTGTGAGTCGCCGACAGGTCCAGATATTTAGCATGCTAAATATTTCATGGGCTTCTACGACGCAATGACACTTCTCTCGGATCGCGTCTTTGATAACACGCACTACGCGACTGTCACTCACGTGAACGAGCACCGATTTGCCTCTGATTTCTGTCGTTTGCCAGTGATTTCCACAAAACTGTCGCGAGTGAAAATAAAGGCTAAAATCATCTAGCGTGTGCCCGGCATAAGCCTCTAATAATGACTAATGTTTAGTCAACTTTTAGGGGGGCAGCCCATAAGCACATCGGCATATATTTTTTATATCGAACCGATATAAAATTCTGATGACTGCACTTCAGTGCTATATCCAAGTGTTTGCATCTTCAAACTTGTTCCGGGATTTTAAGTTCTTTAGGGTGACCAGTTTTCATTAAGGGAGCTGAAAAGCAGAATGGCACATGATGATATAGGCCTATTCGTTTTTCAATGATTATGAGATATGAACAATCCTGAAAATTTTGATTTCCTATATAAGACTTGCCTTTTTGATATCCTCCTGTGTGTTTCCTGTAGAATACCACAACTAGTATTATTAGTATTAGGCATACTACAAAGGGAGGTGCCACTGTAAAAAACATCGGAAGACGTGTGGTTCTGAAGCAAGAACCTAAAAAGACAAAGAAAAACAACTATCAAATTCATGAAGGTCCTAAAAGTACAGTAGCCATAAGGAATGCGTGATTGGTCACTGATCAGAATTAGCAAATAAATACTTGGTACTGGCTGCAAAAATATCCAACACTCATCAATTATAAGTAACTGTATAATTATTGCTTAATTTATAACCACATTATCAAATACATGATTGACAAAGATTAGTTCAGTGGAAAAACACAAATATCACTGACGTACTTAGCTGACAGGGTTCATTGATGTCCAGTTCTTCAATCTGGTTTCTGGTGTAATATTGCAGCGTCTCACTTCCTAAATGTAGAAATAGTTTGCTCATTCAGATAAAACATTACAAAATATTGCATTATAAAAGCAAATAAGCTTAGTAATAATAAGCTAATAAGCCTAAACTTTTTAGAAGGAAAAAAAAACTGAATCTGTCTTTTAAAATAAATAACTAATCCATGATTTGATTAATTTTACTTTTTCCTGTTTCCAGTGTTTGGTGTGTAAAAGCGCCTTTATTTAGGAAGAATCATTTTTAAAAAGTGTATCAAGGTCACTGAGTTTAAAAAGACTCACCATAGACAGTAACATTGAATGTCTTGTATGAAACCCTGTTTTTGCTGCTAATCTTAAGATTATAAAGTCCAGAATCTGTGGCTCTGGTGTTTGTGATGGTGAGAGATCCAGTCTGACTATCCAGCTTCCCTCTCCCAGTAACATTGCCATATAGCCTGCTGCTGTTGGCCTTTCCATTGACTTTAGCAACTAGAATGTTTTCAGGTCCAAAACTCCACACTATCAGATCATCTTTCTGTTTTGTAACACCTGTGTGTAGCGTGACAAAATCTCCCTCCGTCACAGACATATTTTTTGTCTCATCACCAAACACACCTAGTGAACAAAAAACAGAAACGGTTTCCGGGTGTATGATTACATGATTAACACTGACGTGACAGTAATGAATAGTTAAGTAAAACTATTGCCTGTAAATAATTATATGTGCAAAGCTGTATAATGTTTTACTCACACTATCACTAATACTCTCTAATTTAATTGTCAAATTATACTAACTACTTTAACCATCACTAATGCCACATAATATTTCAACTAGGGACAAAGACAAACTATGGACAGGAAAACAAGTGTTCAAGGATGTCAGTATGCTGGGAAACCTTTGAGAAAATGAATAGAAGACATACTAGAAGAACATACTATAATTTTATAAATATATATTTTATTTTTATACAATTTAAGAAAGGGTTACGGCAAGGTTTACAAATTAGTAAAACAGAATGACATAGATGTAGTGCTTGCAGTTTAAAACAGTAGTACATTTCACAAATAATTACAAATAAATGGCAAGTAGTAAGCACAAAAACTGAAATAGTATGTTTTTGTCAAAACATACTCCAGTGAAGAAGTGTAGAACAGTGTAGAACTGTGCGTGTAGGTCGCACAGTAAACACTAACGATGAACAAACATACAGTGCCAACACAGTGCCACACCCTCAGGATAATGACAACCTTTCTGAGAAAGAGACTTTTTGAAAGGACCAGAAGAACCTGCTTTAGAACTTGTTTGCATTTTAAACTGATAGATTGTTCATGTATCATCATGTAAAAACCCTGGTCATTCCAAGAATTGCCAAGACTTTACTTCTACTGTGGAAAAACAAAGATGATATTCTGAAGTGTGTTTCAATTTTTTTTACAATGCAAGTCAGTAAGGTCCAAATCAACACACAAAACATTTCTATTCAGCAGAAGAAACACTTTTGGTGAATTTCAAATAAATTGGTTTAGATTCCCGATGCATGTCTCAGTGCATATGAGAATCTATGGAATACAGCTTTGAAATTATAAACCATCATGACTGCAAAAATAAAGAATGCAGAAACTGAATGTCTCTTTACAAACCGTGCACACACATTTCAGCTAATTTTATGAATCCTAGATCACAAGTTAATTTAAATCCACAAACTAACAGATTGATCAGTGTACACAGTTCATCGTTTGAAAGAAAGGATGGAGCTATAAAATCTTACCATTTGTGAAGATCAGTAATGATAAAGAAAGAAACACAAGATTTGGAAACGTTGAGCTATTCATATTTCCTCCGTTGGACCAAATGTGCAGTCTGAAACTAATGTGGAAGGTTGATACCTTGGCGGGATCTTTAGATCTCATTCACACCTGTGTGAACAGCAGCTTCTGACCTTGTGAGAGGAAAAACAGGAACAGACTTCTTTTGTCAGGTAGAACGTAAGCTGCACAACACCCATTTCAGCTAGGATTGGACGATGTCTACAATGAAACATCTCAATTATCTATTGACCCAATCCTAATTTCAGCATTAACTGAAAGTGAAAGAATGCTGTACAGGTAACATAAGTGCCCTCTAACCACTGAAATGTGCCCTGACAAGCCTTTTTCTTAAGTTTCCTTTCTTTATAAATGGGGCGCTTCAAAGAAAATCAGGTGTCTCATTTACAAGGAAAGATCAGAAACAAAAAGTAATCTAGACTTATGACAAAATTAGACACACTATAGAATAAAAATATCTTCATCATTATTGGTGGTAATACTGTACACAACACAACAGAAATAAATGACACTAGGTCATCAGTTATTAGATTAGAAGAATGAAAGAAAGAAGAAAGAGAAACATTATAGTTGAACAGGGTCTCTAAATGTAGTCCAGGAAGTGTTTGCTAAAACACTGTTTAATGGTCTTAAAGGAAACTAAAAATGTCAAGAACTGCTTTATAAATTGCAACAAGAGTCAAGTGTGGTTCAGACCCAATACATACATATGCATTAATCAGCTTTGTATATGTAAGGAGGAATTTTCCTGCCAAACATGGCTAATTCATGTTATGGCCCATGGATTTGTGAAGATATAAATATAATACAAATGTGCCTTATAAGGTGAAATCATTTAAAACTGTATTTAAATGTCATTTCAACTGTGCTCTAAAACTAACGTGTACTGTACATTCAAACCAATACAACCTTATAAATGTAGACGTGGTGCAGTATCGAATTACAATCATGTGACTGTGATAAACTGCCAGGACAGGGAAGTTATTGCTATGGGGAGTTTCCATCCGCATGTTACAACATATCCTTATCGTTCTATACAGTAACCTTTGTGCTAGACTTCAACTGAAAAGTCAATTTATGAACATAATAAAAAGTATCAACCACCTGTAAAATTGCACCTGTGTCAATGTTTAAACCACTTTAACTGTGTGTTTTGTAACGTTAGATGTTTTATATTAGATGGAATTGTTAGCACACTGACGTCTTGCCTTTACTCTCTGAGCTTAGATATCAAGAAGTCATCGCTTACGAGAAGTCATAGCTGAAATGTTTGGACGTTTTAGTCAGAGAGTCATAACTGATTTGCTCATAGGTCAGAAGTACAAGCAATGAACAAAACATGGCTAAAGCAGCTGGTCTGACTTGTTGAGAGATGGACTGGAGCAGCTTATTGAGTCACTTGGGCGAAGTGTGACATTTCCAACAAACATTTTGAAAACAAGAAGTAGAAATGGCACACTTTTAAAAGGCAAACCATAGAATACACAAACCTCTGAAAACCATAGTTGTTCTCTTACCATGAATTATCAGTCTCAGGGTGGCTGGCATGCTCATGTCTTTCTTGATGCTTCATTGCAGTTGCCTTTAAAAAAAATGCAGTATATCTTAAATTCCATTAAAAACTATAACAAACTAATTCTATTTTTTTTAACAGAGGACATTACACCATGTGTAGTGACATGAATGTTTTTGTCACTATGAGGTGGCGTAGGGTTGTTTATGGCGTGTGTGACCCAAAAAAAAGAGATGTTTCCATTCCAGCATTTCATTTATTGATTTTAATTATCATAAAGCTTGTAGAAATCATCTAGAACTTACTCTGATGCACAAACACAAAGTAATACACACACGCTTACTTTCACTTACTGTTGGTATCCTGACAGACCTTTTGAGTCTGGTCAATAGTTGGATGGTTTAGGTCAGACAATTTAGGCCCGGTTTCACAGACAGGGCTTAGCTTAAGCCAGGACTAGGCCATAGTTCAATTAGGATTTTAAAGTAATTTTTATAGAAAAAAACATTACTGGTGTGCCTCTTGAGAAAAAAACAAGGGCACTGACATATTTCAAGATCAAACAGTGCAGGTTTCTTTCAGTTGAAACAGCGCAGACTTACATTTTAATTGGGGACTATAGGCTTAAGCCTTGGATAGAGTTTTAAATGATCAAGGTTGAAGCCGTGATCTGATTGGTCATATGTGCTCTGGTGGGCGTGGTTACTGTTGCTGCTTTAGTTCAAGACATCAAGATACAGAGGAGAAAATACATACACCTTTGTATTTCTTGATTAACTGAACAATTTATCTTCATTTCATTCAAATTAACTTTTTTATCAAATGTATTTATTGACTCATCTTGATGCATTTTAATGCAAAATATTCAGATATTCAAATATTCAGCAAGGTTATGAAGGATATGGTAAAATAGCCTATTGTAAATGCACCTGAGCAGTTCAGATTTTGTCAGTTCTTTGAGAAAAGTGCAATTATAAACCTTCATACATGAAAACAAAGCTGCCTTTTATTCTGACCAGCTTTTATAGTCAAATAGAAACTGTGGTCTGAGGTTTATTTGATTCAGCGTGGCACAATGTGAACTAAATGAATGTGGGTTATTCTGTTGGATGAACAAATAGTACTTGTTCCTGATAGTGTGTCTATTAATGCATGTGTGGTTGGTTTGCAGGTGTATAGTTCGGGTAAAGGATCTTGTCGAACCGTCAATGTTAACATTGCAGTCTTATGGCCATTCTGCTCAAACAAAACAGCTTAAAAGTGAAAGTAAATGTGTTTTTTGTCGTTGTTTTATAAAAAGTTTTTTTTTAAAAAATGAGTTAATCTGTTTATAAGATAAATATTAGAGCATATTGGAGGAGCTGATTCCTGCATGTTATGATAATGGTTCTATTGGAGATTTCCAAAAGATAGGTGACTATAACAGCCACTACATCTGTGCAAGTCTACACCCTAAACTGAGGTTATTTCATAGGAGTAACATTTGATAGAATCAGTGTATGCTAAATAACTATTAATGTGCAAAAAAATGTAAAGATGTAGTGATTTACATGTAAGAATAAAGCAGAATTAAAAACATTTTTTTCTTTCAAAATAAACCTCAAAGTTTAGGGTGCAGAAATCTAGTAAAGCTCACATTTTCCTAACAAACAAACATACTTAATCTCTTATTAAAATTTGAGCAAAATCACTTTGCCCAACAGTATCTACTAAATATTGAGTGTTCAAAATGTTAAACGTAAGGATGTAAAGATTGTTTTCTGTTATAGATAAAATGAGAGGGCTAAAAAAAAGGGCTACGTGTCTGTGATCGTTCACGCTACAGGACGTGTAAACCTGTCTAGGAACCTCAAGCGATGTCTGTGCTGGTTGTACCAGAAGTTTCTGACACATTTAACTGCTTAAAAAGATGGTTCTCATTTTAGTTTTGATGTGTTTATGGTTGTGGCATTTGGGTTGGTAAGTATTTAAGGTTTTTATATGTATTTACTTATTGCAATACGAGTAAACTAAAGTTATGTAACTTCGCCGAACATATTAACGGGCAGATAAATGTATAATTTCTCATGTGAATCTTGGTCACATTCATTTTTTGTTAGTAAAAGTTTCTTTCTTTCTGTGTTTTCCCCAACAATCCTCAAATCAGTCTGAACTGCTATTCTTGCATTTAGTTTGAAAATTCAGAATCAAGATTGTTTCTGTGTTTCAGGAGTGTTTGGTGTTGTAGGTGAAATGAAGAGTTTGTCAGTGATGGAGGGAGATTCAGTCACTCTACACACTGATGTTACTGACATACAGGGAAACCATGCAGTGATACAGTGGATGTTTGGAGCTGAAGACCCAGGTATTATCATTGCTGAAATAGATAGAGAGGCAAATATCAGTAATGTTACTGATGAGAGATTCAGAGACAGAGTGAAGATGGACAGTCAGACTGGATCTCTCACCATCACAAACATCAGAACCACAGACTCTGGACTTTATAAAGTAGAGATCACCACAAATTCAACAGTAATCAAAACGTTCAGTGTTACTGTCTATGGACAGAAAAATGTAATAGTGCATCTTAAAAAATAAGCATGAATCATATTGCACAAAGCCCACAGCTGTCACTCTTTATAAGAAAGGTACAGAACAGAAGTGTTAACACTTCACATTTATTGTGACCCAAGTTAAGAGAGTGTCTTACTCAAGTATGTTGAAACATTTGTTCTGTGTGTAGTGAAAAAAAAAAAACATTTTCATATAGCTAACATGAGTGATCCCTCTACAGGTGCCCACTCGGCTAAAAACAGGAAATATAAAATTATATACATTTTATAAAATGAATAACATCATGAAAACACCATTAAACCTGGTGACTGAACACCACTTCTCTGTCACATACACATTCAAGAAAAAAAACAAGATAAATGAGTAGAGATTGATGAGATAATACTGAGAAAAATACTAAAAAATGCTTGTGTTGTTTCCTGAGCACTGCAGACAGAGATCAAGATTCAGCCTGAAACTCATGATCACAACAGCAATACACTTATTAGTTTGTTATTTCTCTACAGAAGATTTCTACTGTAAAAACTGGTTAACTGTATGTTAATTATAATAAATTGCTTACTATCAAAATATACATAATTTTACTATAAAACATGCAAATTACCATAAAAATGAGTTTAATACTCCTAGATAAAGTCTCATAATTGTAAAGTATCATAATTGTGATATATATTCAAAATACGTATTCTTCTGCCAGCAGAGAGATAGAGAGAAATGACAAATGGGGATGTTGCCTTATCTCTAACTTGCTATAAATATAAAGAAAATATAGAAAGATAAGTAATATAAAAGTAGCTAAATATAGAGTTAATATATAAAGGTAAAGAGATAATATTATATCAAACGGTCTGACAGGATAGTTCAGTTCAATGAGCCCAGGGCACACCTCTCTTTATCTCTATACACTCTTGTTGCGACTCGCAACATGTTCACAACATTAATGCTTGTATACAGATTAGCCACAGGCTGCGCACCCTTCTACTTCTACTCACTCTTACGAGCCCATATCCCCTCCTGAAACCTAATATCTGTACGTGAACGAATCCTAACGCTACCATGACAGAGAGGCACAAAATCATGTTCCAGAACATTTACATTCAATGTTCCTTGCTGGTGGAATGATCTTCCCAACCGCTATCTGGGATGCCAAATCCCTGACAATATTCAAAAGACAGCTGAAAACTATTCTCATCCATCCTACTGGAAAAAAATAAAATAAAATTCCTCAATTCTTTCCCTTTTTATAATATTGTGCTATGCTAAACGATGTCTGAAACTTTGTATTATGTGCACTTCTTGTGTTTATTTGCCTCTTTATGATCAATCGCTTGTTGTATTCCAGATAAAAGCATCTGCTAAATTAATAAATGTACATGCACATTACGGTATTTCTGTTTTAGTGTGATGTAATGTTCATCTATAAATGAGTTCTGGCTATGGTTTCTGGACAGGCAATTTATGATGAGGTCTGATTCATCAAGTGGTCTTCTATTTTAGCACCTGTATTATTATGGTGGTTATCAATACACTACATTGCTATATTAACATTACATACAGTTTTTTTGTTTTTGTTTTTTTACAATCTCCAGGACTAATTTCTCAATACTTGGGTCACTTTTTCAAAACTCATCACACTGAGCGCAACAGCAGTCTATGTGGGTTAAACTGTGCATTATATAATCACTGCTTTGGCACAAAAAGCATTCAGTGACTACATCTTTCAAATTACATGAATTCCTTTCTAAAAAAAAAAAAAAAAAAAAAAATCAGGGCAACTTGCATGTTTTACATACTCTTTTTTTAAAACTCAAGTTCAAAACCTTACATAAATCAAAACTGAAAGAAATAGCAATTTGATAGCAATAAAGACATTTGAAAAAAGATGTTGTATAATGTTAACAGTTGTTAGTGTTTTTAAGTTATTGTTTTATGAGGTGACAATCTTTGCTAGTGTTATGGATTTGATTTGAGACTATGAAGTATGAAGTGTTTTCGTAGTTTTAGTGCATTTGAGTGTGAAATTAGCTGCTGTTCCAAGCTGAAATTGTTGATTAGGAGAACTGTGTGGAGAGTTAAGAAAAAGTGACCTAAATATTGAGAAATGGAATTGTAATGAAACATACAAGCTGTACTTTTTACAGTGCATCACATGATGCCTGGGACTGGTTCACATTAAAACATTTTCACAGCCTTTTGTTCACTTATGCATTCCTCTCAAAACTGTAACACAAGCACCAGAACTCATCACTGATCTACCTCTATTGTAGGTCATCTATAATAGAGAGAGCTTTTACATTTTCAATGCATGCTGGTATTTGCACCACTGTGCAGAAGGTTTAGATAGGCTGCGTAGATTAATGAGGGTGTGAACAACAACAAAGTAATATCTACAGATGATATACAGACATTTCTAGGAACCTGTGCAGATGACGTCGAGTCGTAGGAACTGGGAAGTTAGCGATGACAAAAAAAGTCTGTTACGTCCCAGGTCTAGGAGGAACATAAATAAAGGTCTTTCCACTGGACTTTTGTGATCACCACAGACATCACATTCATCTCAACGTAACACCCCCTTAGAAAGATGCTGTGGTTGACTTCTGTAAAACAATGTTACAGTATTTAATTTTAAACGGTCACTTAATTACAATATAAAGTACATGTAAATTATATTTGTTAAGTGAACTTACAGTCAATGAAAATATAATGCAAATGCACAGAATGGACATGATCGTTACAATCATCTCTGGTCTTGGTTTTGTTCCTTCATTGGTGAGTTGTCTTTCTGGTCTCTCTGTTTTTAGACAAGACAAAAGAATTACAAAAGTTGGAGGAAAAACACAAGAAAGCATGAGTGTATCCTTTCTTATGCATAAGAATACAGGCTGAAATACGTATAAACTTTCTGTCAATCATGTGGTTTTACACACCTTCAATCCGAAGCTCAACAATCTGGTCTTCTGATTCAGCTATGATGTAGCACTGGTATTTTCCTGCATCAGTGTGTTGAAGATTGTTGAGTTTGATGGAGAAGTTTCCTCTCATATACTCCTCAGAGAAGCTTTCAGCTCTGTTCTTGTACTCTGGAACCTGTCTTTCCGCAGAGCCTTTACCATTAATAATGTCATACACATTCAGGTCATACTTGTTTCTCCAGCGCACATCTATGTCTTCACTTGTAAGTGGAGGTTCTTCAGAAAAACAAGGTAAAACAGCAGAGCCTCCAATAAAACCCACAACAGTCTCCTGCAGAGACACTGAAGACAGAAAGAGGTTATGATTTATAAAAAAATAAATAAAAAGTATGACATTGCTTTACAAACAATTGTTAATTTTAATACTCACCCTCATGTGCTATTAGAAACACAGACAGCAAATAAAAAAAACACCACCTGTGTAAACAAACAAATGATTAATTTCTCTCAGGCTCAGCTACATCATCAGAATCACGCACTGATTCTGATTGGACATAATTGGACATAATTTCCAATTAGAAATTACCTCCAGTGGTTAAATCACTGTCTGTTTTTAAAACTGCTGTTTTCTATATTTGTTTGATGTTTTGAATTGAAATGTTTCAAATGAAACAAGGGATGGACTTTTTGGAGAAATAATTTTTTTATAACAGTAAACTCATGCACTAATTAAAATGTCCGTGTTTTCGTGTTACAATTATACAATCAACCTGGTACTGGGATGAGGTGTTATAACAACACCACTAGTCAGCAGGGTCAACACATGCATACACAGACAATATTTAATATGGTGACATGGTCCTCAAATGTTGTGAAGTTTGGTCAGCAATGTGCGAGAACTATTTGATTTGATGTTAGTTGACATTTCTGGTTTGTGTCGCCATATCTGATCTAGTCTGCGTATGCAGGATTAGCTAATTGGGAGCACCGGGAGAATTTTTTGGCAGTGAGGGCCGGTCCTGTCATGCCAGTGGGGTTGAAATATGGATGCCGTATTTAAGGCATCAAAGAAGCATCCCGTATGAAAGCTATAACGCAGTTTGTCCTGCATTCGCAGGCATTTTGCCATACGATCACTAGACCATATGAATAACAATTTCTTAATTGATAATGAATCATTCTTTTTGCGCAAATTGTTTTATTTGTGAACATAGCCATTTGAGAAAGGTTTTAAGACCAAGCAAAATCCTCTGCCGGCTGCTCCCGCTTCACAGCGAGCGGGACTCGTGCTAATGGCAATTCCCTTCACCGTCCACGTTTTGATTTTGGAAAATCAGTTTGGGCGAATGCAAACAACTTATTAATCATGAGCCCAACATCCAGCAAGGCAGGAAAACATTCAATCTACCCGAGTATTATTGTTTTACACTATTGTAAGTTACAGGGTTACTCCACCCCAAAATGAAACTTTTGTCATTAATAACTTTCAATTCGCATTTTGCGGTGGCGTAAACCTTTAATGCTGTCAAATAAAAAACAAAACAAAAAAAAAACACTTCTAGTGTATTCTTAAACTTCGACCTCATTTTATTGAAGTACAAACCCAAGCACCAGAAGCAGCCCACACTTTTGAGTCACAATTGAGTTAGTTTTATTTAATTGAAAAATATGCATTTTCATTCATTCATAAGCTATATGGTTGCAATAATATTTTAGCTCAAATTTTGTTTAAATTTTTTTTTTTATTGACCGACGTTTCATAGACCTTCAGTTGTTATGCTTTCAAATGTCATGCCCTTGTATGTAATTTCACATCCTACTACTACATCACTTGTGCAGTCACAATTCTATAAAGGTACAGTTTACTCGGGCTGAGGCCTTTTTTTGTATGACATTAAAATTATTTTTAGAATAATTGTACATAAATAGGTTAAGCAGAACAAATGTGATTATTTCTGAGATTTTTTTAACTGCAGTCAGTTGTTGGAGATATGCGAGCAAAAAAATAATAGATAAACAATGGATAATAGAAAGTGCAAAAACGGCGTTGACAAGCCCAGTAAAAAAGGCTCTAGAAAAATACAATTACAAGGCTTTAGAGACTATTGTGCACTATTGCAGACTTATACTCAGGTTTTAATTACATTATTTTAATAGCTATTGTCAGTCGTGAACTAAAGTGGGCCGGTCTAAGGCAAGCAACTCCAGGGCTGAAAATGAGTCCCACTCCGGCCCTGTGTGAATGCATGCATTGATCAATGCTTTGGTTTGACTCCAGAGTGAAAAAGGTTTACACTTCTATCTGTTAATCTTACATATAAACTAAACAAATATTGTATTAAGGAAAGGTCCCTTACAACAAGATCATCAAATTATGTGAAAACTATTCATGTACAGTAAACAAAGAATATTTTCAAAATATTAGAAATATAAAAAATAACAATATCAGTCCACAAATCTGACTTGTGATGTCTGGAATCATAAATCACACCATGTTTGTTTATTTAGGCCAGAGGAGAACTGGACCCAAAATGAGCCTGGTTTATCTCAAGGTGTTTTTCTAGAAGCTTTCCTCTCAAAGGTTTGATACAGTGTGCCATCTAGTGGTCATAATGTATAGTACGAAACAAACTGCCACTGGTTTCACTTTTATATTCAGTAATATTCTGTTTGGCAAAGTTACTTTTAAACAATCAGCATTGTATAAAGCACTATATAAATAAAGATGACTTGACTTGTTTTTAATTGCTTCTACAGTCATTAACTTTGGTCAATCAAAAACTTATTTGAAATTATTTCAAGTATTATACAACAGCACTTTATTCTAATTTCTAACGTACCTAATAAAAAGTTTGGCTATGCCGGACATTTATTTTCCTTTTGCCAGAATATAAATGCTTATTATCTGAATATATATGCAAAAGTTGTCAAGTTTACATTAGTTAACCTATATAAAAAAGAAAAAAAAGATACCTGCTGAGATTTCCAGATGAGATTCTTTTGTAGATTTCCATGAGGACAACACTAAATTACTGTTTGTAGCAGACGTACATTCCCAGACTAATCTTCAGACTCTCAAAGCAATAGTCAATCTGCTAGGAATCCTCTTCAGTTCTGTGAAAGTAAATACTTGCACATCATGAAAATTATCTGATTCTTTGCCCACTCTTCCCAAACAATTAAACTATTCACAAATACAAAGTGACATTCATTTTCAAAAGCTGTCAATTCCCAGAGACACAACACTCTCATGGCCTCAGACATGGACACCGACATAAACTCATCCCCTGCACTTTTTCATTGGACAAGTGTGTTCACGTAGAGGTTTTCATTGGACAATGTACTGTATATATATAATTCTAGATTTAAAATTTATAATCTGTCTATACAGTATGTTCTCATACCCATGCTTTATCCAACAACCAGAGAAGACACAATGAGTTAAAGGGATAGCTCACCCAAAAATGATTTACTCACCCCCAAGCCATCCTAGGTCTATATGACTTTCTTTTTAAGACAAATACAACCCGAGTTATATTAAAAAAAAATATCCTGGCTCTTCCAAGTTTTGTAATAGCAGTGAATGGGGATCAAGATTTTGAAGCCCATAAAAGTGCATCCATTCCTCATTAAAAGTGCTCCACATGGCTACGGGGAGTTAATAAAGGCCTTCTGAAATGAATCGATGTGTTTGTGTAAGAAAAATATGCATATTTAAAAGTGTATAAACTGTAATCTCTAGCTTCCACTAACTGTCGTACACACGTTCATGAGAGAGTGGCGTTACAGCTCAACTAGTGAACTACACTAAATGTTTACTGCATGTTATTGTTCTACTGATATACTGTAAGGTCTGCTTATGCCATGGCATGCTTGTCAGTTTAGCTTGCAATACATAGCTTGATTAACTTTATTTCTTTAATGAACCATTCACTGCAGAATGGAATAGAATAGAACTGGTATTACATTTGACATTCTGTCCCCCTCACTTCTGAAATGATGGATATGACACAATGAAATTGTGGCAGTTCATGGACGCTGGTCTTGTCCAAAATAACATATAGGGACGCATTGGTTAAGAGTCTGGTTTTGACGCGTGCTTCTGCCTTGGAATACAAATGAATAAACTTGTCCATACCTTCGGGATAAATTCGGATATGCCAATCCATTTATTGTCCATTTGGCATTGAAAATAACCAAAAAAAATAAAAAAAATAATAATAAATAAACTTAAACCAACTTGGTCTTCATTCAAACAAGATATTTTAAATTCAAGACAAACTGTCCCGAGCACAGTCCTACACAGCCCGGCACGACACGGTCAAAAAGTTTGTTTGACCTTCCATTAAGCACCTGTCACTAATCATTCTCTTACTTAAATACTCAGAAATAATAATACGCCCTCTAGTGGCAAAACAAATGACAACTCCATATAATGGCTCCAACACAACAAATTAAAGTTAGTGGTTAAAGAGCACTATTTATTATCAAATATGCAAAATGATACGTTTATTTTAATACTTGACAATGTCTAAATCACGACATAAAAACACTTAAGTAAGCTACTAGTCAAGTCCTTAGTCCTTTACTTAAGGGAAAGTAAGACATTTGCTAGAAAAGTCTGAGGATTATACACCTCTACGTTCACATATCATTCACATATGCACACATTCGCTCTTTATCTAATGCCTGATATGCTCCTCGTTACATCCACAGTAGGGAAACATGAGACAAAGAACGTAAATGACATTCAAAACAGGGATTTAACTTTATCCTAAAACAGCTGGCAAATATTCAAACTCACCGTGTTCATCTGCTTAAAGCTTTCCTGGTGTTCGGAATTCCCGGTTTTGCTTTGTGTGAGATGGGTCTGGCTGCAGACCGTGGGCGAGTGGAGCTCCACTCTCGAACAGGAAGTACGTCACCTCCACTCATGTTGCCAAGTCTGCGGTTTTCCCTCGGAATTGGGCTACTTTAAAATCAGTTATAGCGGGTTGTCTTTCATGTCCACGGGTTGAAGCGAACCCAATAACGTGATTTTTAGCCCCTGCAATGCGAATTTTACCAGGGAAACCTCTCCAAAAAACGTGAATTTTATGCCCCCAGAGTGGGAATTTTACCTGTCTTGGGCTTTTTTTTTTTCCAAAGAACAATAACATACAATATTTTATCAAGAAATAACATCAAAAAAGATGTTATAACATACAAATAAACATAAAAATAAATTACAACAAATAGGAGTTGCCAGCGGGAGTAAGTATAAAAGTTCAAAGACACAAGATACATATACATACAAGTATACACATCAAAATCAAATAAATAAAGTTCACAAGCTTTCAATGTTCTTACAGCTTTCTTATTCAAAGAGTCTCTGATACTGTCAATATATACATATATATATATATATATATATATATATATATATATATATATATATATACAACCAGGGCCGTCCTTTGGGCGGTGCAACTGGTGCGGTCGCACCGGGCCCCGCGCCCCGCGACGAACGGAATCCAAACACCCCCCCCCCCTCGTAACGCGATCGCAAATGGACCGAGGGGGGCCCCACTCCATACCTCGCACCGGGCCCCGCGTCAGCCAGGGACGGCCCTGTATACAACCCGATTCCAAAAAAGTTGGGACACTGTACAAATTGTGAATAAAAACAGAATGCAATGATGTGGAAGTTTCAAATTTCAATATTTTATTCAGAATACAACATAGATGACATATCAAATGTTTAAACTGGGAAAATGTACCATTTTAAGGGAAAAATAAGTTGATTTTAAATTTCATGGCATCAACACATCTCAAAAAAGTTGGGACAAGGCCATGTTTACCACTGTGTGGCATCCCCTCTTCTTTTTATAACAGTCTGCAAACGTCTGGGGACTGAGGAGACAAGTTGCTCAAGTTTAGGAATAGGAATGTTGTCCCATTCTTGTCTAATACAGGCTTCTAGTTGCTCAACTGTCTTAGGTCTTCTTTGTCGCATCTTCCTCTTTATGATGCACCAAATGTTTTCTATGGGTGAAAGATCTGGACTGCAGGCTGGCCATTTCAGTGCCCGGATCCTTCTTCTACGCAGCCATGATGTTGTAATTGATGCAGTATGTGGTCTGGCATTGTCATGTTGGAAAATGCAAGGTCTTCCCTGAAAGAGACGACGTCTGGATGGGAGCATATGTTGTTCTAGAACTTGGATATACCTTTCAGCATTGATGGTGCCTTTCCAGATGTGTAAGCTGCCCATGCCACATGCACTCATGCAACCCCATACCATCAGAGATGCAGGCTTCTGAACTGAGCGCTGATAACAACTTGGGTTGTCCTTGTCCTCTTTAGTCCGGATGACATGGCGTCCCAGTTTTCCAAAAATAACTTTTTTAAATTTTAAATGAGCCTTGGCCCAGAGAAAACGCCTGCGCTTCTGGATCATGTTTATATATGGCTTCTTTTTTGACCTATAGAGTTTTAGCCAGCAACGGCGAATGGCACGGTGGATTGTGTTCACCGACAATGTTTTCTGGAAGTATTCCTGAGCCCATGTTGTGATTTCCATTACAGTAGCATTCCTGTATGTGATGCAGTGCCGTCTAAGGGCCCGAAGATCACGGACATCCAGTATGGTTTTCCGGCCTTGACCCTTACGCACAGAGATTGTTCCAGATTCTCTGAATCTTTGGATGATATTATGCACTGTAGATGATGATAACTTCAAACTCTTTGCAATTTTTCTCTGAGAAACTCCTTTCTGATATTGCTCCACTATTTTTCGCCGCAGCATTGGGGGAATTGGTGATCCTCTTCCCATCTTGACTTCTGAGAGACACTGCCACTCTGAGAGGCTCTTTTTATACCCAATCATGTTGCCAATTGACCTAATAAGTTGCAAATTGGTCCTCCAGCTGTTCCTTGTATGTACATTTAACTTTTCCGGCCTCTTATTGCTACCTGTCCCAACTTTTTTGGAATGTGTAGCTCTCATGAAATCCAAAATGAGCCAATATTTGGTATGACATTTCAAAATGTCTCACTTTCAACATTTGATATGTTATCTATATTCTATTGTGAATAAAATATAAGTTTATGAGATTTGTAAATTATTGCATTCCTTTTTTATTCACAATTTGTACAGTGTCCCAACTTTTTTGGAATCGGGTTTGTATATATATATATATATATATATATATATATATATATATATATACAGTATAGTTCAGCCAACAGATCCATAAATTGGGTTTCTTATTAGATTTAGATTAGATTCTTAATTCGATTAAATTTGGTTCACAGTATAAGTAAATAAATTAAGTAAAAATACTGCTCCTCTTGAAAAGAAGTAAAAGAGTACATTTTCCCATAGGAGTGAAAAAGGTCCTAAACACTGAATATTTTCATTGATATTTTTTTTACTTTACACCACAGTGTAACTGAATATGTACAGTGCCAAAATAAGTGCAGTTTCCTCATATTCATTGCAGAAAATACAATTTACATTGAATTTTTTTGTAAATAATTATTTACTAAAATCTGTGAATGAGCTTATAAGAAACTTCTTTAATCTTATGTCTAAGATGATATTTCTGCGGTAACAACCACACTTTTCTTCAGCAAATCAATTTTCCATTTAATAAAGAGTTCCAATGAGACAAAACATAAGGTACATTAGCAATTTCTCTTTGAAAAATAGTACGAATAGCTTTATTATTACTTCATGAAAAACACATTTAACCAACGTAAAAAAAAACAAACATTAGTAACATCAAGAGACGCTGAATTGGGAGAATGGTCTTTATTAATACCTAACATGTGAGTACCTGAAGGGACTGAACCAATAACAACTGAGAACTCTCTTTGAGGAATTGATATTTTACAATAAGAAAGGAATTCATAAGAGTGTTCCTTCTTTGTTTTATAACTAACTAAACAATTTAATATTGTTGTCAAACCAGTTCTTAAAAAAGAGAGATTTGTGTTTGTATAGAATATTTCTATTATTTCATATGAAATAGCGATGCAGAGAAAAATTATGTTTAAATATGCTATTAATGACCAAGATAAGAGCATTTGTTTATTTTTGTTAACTGCTTGAAAATTTAAATTTTCAGCATGGGTGTGTGTAATTTGCATTGTAGAGTAATAGTATTGTCAAGTTATGTTTATCACAGACCTTATTTTATTAATTATTTGTAAAACGCCATTATAATTTCATGTTTATATTTCATGTTTATTGTTGAACACAACAATAAACATGAAACACACAACACTATCATACATTTATTTAACACACATACTTATTACATTTAAAATTTGCACATAACATACCTGTACATACCAAATGTTGTGGATGTATATTTTGTATATTGTGTTTGTGCTATTTTGCACATTGTCTATTTTGTATATTGTATATTATATTTTTTATTATCTGTGTCCTGTCCTGTCGCTGTCATTCTGTCACACTGTGGAGCTTCATCAAAACAAATTCCTCGTATGTGTAAACATACCTGGCAATAAAGCTCATTCTGATTCTGATTATAAAAACCTATTGGAAAACCTTGAGGGAACCAGCAGAGAACTAGTCTTTACAGTATTAGTCAGGTTTTGACATCACAACTAAAACACACTATTCTCAGGGAATGCAACTAAAACCTGTTCTAAACCTATTATAAATGTATTATTATATCACTTATATGTTATTGTACTGTTGTACTCACTATTTTATTATCACTCTAGTACAATTTGTACTACATATACTAACACCACATATCACTTTTACTATATTTTTACTCTATTACACTGCACTGTGTCAGTGCATAATGTTTTACCACACTGGATCCATGAAGGATTATCAGTTACATTTCTTATCGTTTGGTGTGGAGATTATAGCTGTCTCCTGCTATGAAAATATAGAAAACAGACTACCAGTGTGTCAATTTTTGATTTGTATTTACTGATTTTTTTCCATTTTATCAGTGATGGTCAATTATAAGTACTTAAAGATGTATTATTTTGATTTGTTTCCAGTATTTCAATGGGAATGAGCTGTGTTCTGACCTGGCACAAGAAAAGCTAAAATGTTGGGGTTGAAGACAGAGAAAGCAATTTCCACAAAGAAAAACTTAATTTCATTTAATGTACATTAGATTATATTACATGTATATGTCACAGTTATACTAAATTACATTAGATTATATTACATGTATATGTCACAGTTATACTAAATTAATATTAGAATTGTTACCAGGAAAAAAAAAATCAATAAGCACAAGTGTAAGCTTTCACAATTTCTAACGAAAATTTATTATTTTCCAAGCCTAACTAAATAACTGGAGACAGTTATTTTTAATTCCATGTAGATCACAAACCACTGAAATCGGCTGATAAATGTAAACGTTATCGTGTTTTTATCCAGAAAAAAACGCAGATCCTGCATTTGTTTTTAGGCAGTCTTAAGGCCAATTCACACCGCACAGACAAACGCCAACAAACTCCAACAATCTAGTCTGTTGGAGTTTGTTGGATCAGTGTGTTACCCCTGTTGGCGTTGGTTGGCATTGGTTCGAGTTGGTTGTAGTTGGTTTTTACCCGACTGAACATGCTTAAAGATATAGAGTTGGTCGGTGTCTGTTGGTGCAGTGTGAACATGACAGTTATTTTTCATAAGATTCTAAATCCAACGGCCAACTTGAGCCAACTAGTTTGTTGGAGTTTGTTGGCGTTTGTCTGTGCGGTGTGAATTGGCCTTTACCCGGACCAACATGGCGGACGAGTCGCGAGTGGAGGTGACGTATTTCCGCTCTTGAGTGGCGCTCCACTCGCCCAGTATGGCTGCAGCCAGACCCTATTGGGAACAAAGATCCGCTACCCATCCTACCCTCCCTCATCTTACCACCGCCAGCGACACACAGCGACAGAGTGACATGATCCCATCAATTTTCAATGGAGAGAGACTTCCGGCGACAAGAGCAACAGTGACCGTTGGCGACGGAATGTGGGCGTGTCAAGCGACAAAAGTTAAAGATTGCTCAACTTTATGCAAATGAACCGCGAATTTCGCAATAGGAGTGAAGAATCTGTCAGCGGCGCTCACACGTCACCGTCAGTGTTGCCAACTTAGCAATTTTGTTGCTAAATTTAGCAACTTTTCAGACTACCCTAGCAACTATTTTTTCCAAAAGCAACTAGCAGCAAATTTAGCAATTTTAAAAATTTATAATGGCAACTTTTAGCAACTTTTGATAAGTGACACAGACAATAAAAAGGCACACATTTTCCATCCAAATTACACAAAAAGAGGAAACTAAGCATTGCACACAGCACATGAATTGAGTTAGCTGCTATTTGCAATTGTTCAATTTAATAATAATGATAATAATTTAATAATTGTTCATTTATGATACACTTTGTTAGTAGCTTGTACCTGCGATTGTTGATCAGTTAGTAGCTACACTGTGAGAAAAATGGAAAAGATACTAGTAATTTTCCAGGACATTATCCATTATAACCCTGTAACCCGAAAACACAATTTTCTCAGAACAAACACAATAATTTAAAATGCAGGTAAAAAACCAATACGGAAAAATATTTAATATTAACATAGTTGATTGTGCTCTATTTTTACAGACTTTTCTTAGAGTGTAGCATACTAACTAACTACTAATACACTGCTTAAAGCAATTGATGAGAATATGTCATATTACTAAGTAGCTATTACAAAAAAACTTAAATTGTAATCATTCAAAAATGTGTAAGTGTTCAATAATTCAATGTATTTAAAAATACAGTTATTTATATTTTAATATTATATTTTGCATATTATTTTACAAACAAATCTAAATTAAATTATATAAAATATAGTTTTTTGCTGAGATTTGATGATGTGACAATTTTGCCTCGTGATGTCATCGCGCAATGACATCATCATTTACATTTATGCATTTAGCAGACGCTTTTATCCAAAGCGACTTACAGTGCATTCAAGTTACAGTTTTACATTTTATCAGCTCTTGCTTTCCCTGGGAATCAAACCCATGATCTTGGCGTTGCTAGCGCCATGCTCTACCATTTGAGCTACAGGGAAGCTGAGCTACATCATAACGCCATTTAGCAACTTTTAGCAACAAATCGACCTTCCTTTAGCAACTTTCTATGAAAATGAGTTGGCAACACTGGTCACCGTCTCGAGTGCAAGACAGGACAGAGTTGGAGCGATCTCACTGTTTTAAACGATTTGACTGTAACGACATAAATATGATGCGTGGAAAATAAACTGTTGGCAGTCTAAAGTGAGTTTGAGTCATACATTGACGGTTCGTGTTGTTAATTATATGATGCAGTGAGTTCAGCACCGGTTAATGATTTAATGCACTACTGCTGTAGTTTATTTAACAACACTCTCCAACAGCAGAATGCTACTTTTATTTCTTTTAAGTCTAATTCCTAGTCAGATTAGAATGATATCTTAGTTTTACCGGCAATATTGTGATTGTATTTTCTAAGGATATGTCCAGACGTGCAGTCTACCAATAACCTTATTGCTCAAAAATGCTGATGTTTCGAACGGAGAAGGTTTACGCCCCTGTTATCCCTGCGTCCAGTAGGGGGAGACTGTACAGTACAGTATGAGCCATCAAGTCTAGAAGCGTCACGAATAAGAGGAATGTTAAAATCGTTAAAGTTATGAGAGGGGTCTGGCTGTAAAATAAAATAAAAAATATTTTCAAACGACTCACTAGCGGAAGCGCAGGTGTCTTGAGAGTGCAAGTGCAAGTCTGCAGCCAGACCCTATTGAAAGTGTGTTGTTCAGCAATCAATGTTGCAACATTTAGAATTAAATGATTAGAAGGGTCGATGTCAATTAATCTCCATATGTCAATCAATATTGAAATATTGGTCTATATAATTTATATCGAGCGCCAATAAAAGTAGCCTACTTATTGATGGTCAGAGATGTAAGTTGGCTAACATTTAGATATAAAAAAAAAACAAAACAAAAAAAAACGGTGCAATTTATGCTATTTGATTTCTTTGTGGAAAGAACTTAGACTTTTGTAAATGTGCTAGCTATTTTCATTGTTATTTCTTGCAGATTGGAAATTCGATCCTGCATGAAACTAATCTATGAAGAGGCTTGAGGGCATGTATAAACCTTTTTCACATTATTTTATGTCAGCAGTTTGTAGTTTATAACTTTTTAGAGCGTTTCTTCATTTTACATATGAACGGCAAGTGGTCTGCTTAATTTTACCTTTTGCTCTCACAGGGCATGACATAGTACACTGCCAACATCCTTACTAACAATTCTTGGTTCCCAGAACGTTCTCGGAACGTTAGTGTTTGGTTCCCAGAACGTTATTTTTTTATGGTTTGTTTTTGGTTAGCCAGGAAAATTTTCTTAATGGAAATAGAACGTTAGTTTTTGGTTTGTAGAACGTTCCCAGAACATTATTATAACGTTCCCAGAATGTTAGTTCTTGGTTCCCAGAAAGTTAGTTTTTGGTTTATAGAACGTTATTCTAACGTTTCCCACACCTTTCCCTAATTTACTCCAGTATGTTCACTCCGCTGTAGGCCAGTAATCATCCAGCACACACGACCCAGTATAGTATAAGTGGCATGGAAATGATATGGACGCCTAATCAGTATTATAAAAACATATCTTGTTTTTATCTATTGTTTAATTAATAAAAAATGTAAACACATCAACTATTATGTAAGATTAAATAAGATTAAATCCGTCCATTGGGTACCTAACCAGATTTTATTTATTCAGCACCAAATAAAAATGACTTCACACAATGTATGGTTTATAAATATGACGTTTATTCACAGATATTAAAAAATAATAAAAAAATTAACGTTACTTGGCTAGGATTAGTAGGATATCAGTACATTCATTTCTTACCACTGAAGTGTGCAGTTTGTACAGCGGGACACTCCTCTTTTGATCCGTAAACAAAAACTTCTTTCTTAACATCATGTTCTCTTCAGTTAGGCATGTCAAATCCCTCCGAAATCATATTTACTGTCATAACTATATTCATTTTAAGTAATCATTCAATAAATAGATCGATAAATGAGCGAGTACGAGTAAACAAGTAAAACGAAATGACCGTTAATTTTTAAATTCCGCGAGCGCGCGGCTCTCTGTGGAAGACAGGTGAAAGCGCGTGCTGGAGCAGCGCGTGTAGATCAGAAGCGCGCACGCAGTAAATTAAACAAACCCACGAAGTTATGATTTCTGTTATCACTCCCTGCTTAATCCTGGCTTAATATTACAAGTTAAAACTTATTTTGATTGATATGATTACTGTATTTCAATAAATGCTGCATTAAACGAATCCCAGGGCTCTATAGGTCATTACACAAAAAACATCTGCAACGTTTTCATTGGAAAGATAGTTTTAAAGGGTTATAAAAATAACATAAACTAACCATTGTTCTCTATAATACCTTTTTTTAGGTTATTTTAAAAATAACCACCCTGCAACGTTCTGGGAACGTTATTTTATGGTTGCAAAAAAATAACCTAAAACTAACCATTAGGACCATTAGAACGTTAGAACCATTAGAACGTTCTCTATAAGTTATTTTGAGGTTATTTAATAATAACCACCATGCAACGTTTTGGGAACGTTATTTTATGGTTACAAAAAAAAACAACAACTAAAAAAGAACGTTTCCCTAACGTTAGTATTTGGTTCCCAAAAAAATAACCAAGCGGGAACCAAAAACTAATGTTAGGGAACGTTCTGTGTTTGCTGGGATGTACTGTATGTTATTGTCACATGGAAAAACAGTGAATATTGAATGCAAAAATCAAATAGAACAGAATAGAAGAGAATAGAACTTGTATAACATTTGACATTCCCCCCTCACTTCTGAAATGATGGCTATATGCTCCTGCAGGCCTCAGAAGACCTTGAATGTAAGTCATATACAGTGTGTGATTTAACATCATATAACATGAGTTTGTACGTTTGCCCACTGACAAAGAAATGATCAGTCTATAATTTTAATGGTAGTTTTATTTGAACAGTGAGAGACAGAATAACAACAAAAACAATCCAGAAAAATTTCAAAAAAGTTATAAATTGATTTGCAGTGAAATAAGTATTTGATCCCCTATCAATCAGCAAGATTTCTGGCTCCCAGGTGTCTTTTATACAGGTAAGGAGCTGAGATTAGGAGTGCTCTCTTAAAGGTAGTGCTATTAGGGATAATGCTGACCAAGGATGCCCTTGTGTTTTCTGCATGGACACAAGCCGCCGGCCCAGACCATTAACTGTTATGTGTAAGATTTTACAATCCATGGTGAAGCTCATGTTTAATACAGCTTTGACTACTTTGTGGGTTGGAGGGATTGTTCTTTTATGCTGGTTTTACAGAGTGTTGTTTTTACCCCAATATCATAAGGCAAAGCTAATGCAAATGTGACATGGATTGTCATAACACTTTCTATACTCCCTGACCACAACCACTGCGTATACATTCCTATAGGTACAGAAGCCACTTTTAACCCCTTAACTGTCATCCCCATTTTTGAAAATTCACGAGAAAGTGCAGTATGATTATAATTCATGAACGCTTTTGAATACAGACCTAAGGTTGGTCTCTTTTTAAAGAAGACAATTAGCAGATTATTACAGAAGTGAAATCATTTAATAAAATTAAAGTATTAATTAAAAAGTTATAGAAGTTTAAATTTACTCTAAAGAAAATGTATTATACAATTTGTATTGTATTTTATATAAAATAAATAGTTAAAAAAAATAGTTAAAAATCCAAAATTGCTATAAAATTAAAGCCATATGTCTACATAAGTTGTGTTCCAAATTTGAAGTTGATATAAAAAAAAAATTGAGGTTCATATGCAATTTTGTTTAGGCGTTATACCAAAAACAGCCACCGGGTGCCATTGAAACGCCATTGAATTATTTTTTTATGCATTTCTGTCACACATCTATCAATTTCTCTCTCAATATTACATCTATAACAAAATAACCACCAAATATGGAATCTAGAGACTCAGACCTTTCCAACGATATGTATTTTGTCAAGATTATAAAAAGTTTTGATTCTAAAAGACCGTAATACATTTTGTAATATGACACCGCCGCTAAGGGGGAGGAGCCTGCTAAAACATTTTGAAGTACCATTTCTATGGTAACGCAATGTCCGATTTCAAAATGGTTTTCACAGGATGAATTTTGAGATTTTAAGCTTTCAAATGGTATATAACTTATGATGATTGCTAAAACATGTGATGGGGAAAAAGGCAAGGATATAAAGACTTTTTGTGACAAAGGTCAGAACTCCTGTGATGATGTTGATTTATCATAGACGCTTGGTGCACTCTTGTCATAAATGAATCTATTACTGTTCCTACATAATTTGTAACAACAAAAAATGGTAATATATCTATTTAGGAGACTTAGACCTTTCCAATGATATATAGTTTGTCATGATTACATTAGGATTTAAGTGTAATATAGTGAAGTAAACGTAGGCGTCCCGTATACGGGACGGAGAGATTCTCCTACTAGACTCCCTGTATAGTAATCATGAGTCTGGTTTTGGAGATGACCAGTACAGAGACATCTTTAGGTCCACAGATAAGAGATAATTGCCTTTTTGTGAATAAAATGTAGCATTTTATTCACAAATGTCATCTATTGTGTTTAAAAAGCATGGGAGTTCTGCCATTTCAACAATCGTTTTTGCATTCGCACGGCTTGCTCTTACTGTCTTTATTATAGCATCGCCCACAGAATCAGCTTCTTCTGCCACTTTGAATCCAGTGATTCCTCCTCCAACAGCTCCTGTGAGAGCCGCAGCTCCGATAACACCGGCAGCAATTCCTGAACTCGCTGCTGCTCCGATGCCGGCCCCTGCAGCCGCTTCCACCCCAATGGCTTTCACCGCTGATGCAAACTTTGCTGCTTTGAGTAAAGCCACAACAGCTGTCACTGCGATGCCGATGCCCAGGAAAGCACCGATCAGTGTCCCTGTGGTCACTCCGGCAAGCCTAATGAAAAGTTTTTTATAAACATTTTCTTTAGCTTTTCCTTTTTTCTCTTCTGCATGCAAATCGTCCTCTATATTTTCAATCTCTTCTTGAATTTCTTCCTCCACCATCTGAAGCAGCTCATTGTTAAAGCAGCCTTTCTCACTTCCCTTCAGATTCTTTTCGAAGGTCCTCAAAAGTTTTTTCACCTGAACTCTGTTGCTCCTGTAACCCCACCAGCGTTTTCTCCAGTGTTTGTTGTCAATAACATGACAGCGACCTCCACATTTTTCAACAAGCTGCTGAAGTTTTGGACTCCCCTTCACAAATTCCTCAATGGTTTGACCTTCTAGATCTTCACCGTGAGTGAATAAAACTGATATGTGATTAAGGATATCACCACACTGCTCAAAATATGAATTCATAATATCCACAATCTCCATTTCTTGTTTTGTGTACCTTGCAACCTTTAGAATCATTACTATCATGTCAGGACTTGGACCCATTTCAGTGATGGATTTAATGATTTCAGCTCTGATGGCGTCCTCGGTAACAACTGTGTCAAAAATTCCAGGCGTGTCAATAACAGTGATTTTTCTTCCAAAAACCATCCCATTTCCACTCACACAGTCTCCGGTCATCGATGTAGGTGAAGCTTTACTCTTGAATATTCGCTTTCTAAGGATTGTATTCCCAGCGCTGCTCTTGCCAACTCCTGTCTTCCCAAAAAGGACAATCATTCTCTCAGGTTTAGATTTTTTAACTATTGGAAGAAAACACAAGGGTTTTGTTATTTTTTTTCTCCTCATTCGAAAAAAATAAGTTGCTGCCTTAAATATTTAAGTGCAATCAAATTAAAATGAATTTCAACTTAAATTAAATTAAACTGACTTTAAAAATGAGTTGCATTTTGAATAACTGATAAAAATTTAAAAAGTGAAAGTAATGGAAAAACATGTTGCCATATCTTATTTTACAGTGTAATGCTTTCAAGGCATTATGTATACGGCATTACTTTGTATTGTATCCCAAACCACCTGTTGAAAGATTTGCTTCAAACGAATAGGAATTCAATTTACTTAATATTCATTTTACTTAATATAGAGTTATTTTATGCCAATGTTTCTTACCTCCCATTATTCTTGTCCTTTAAAGCTATGTTATCTGTGAAACAATGTGTGTTGCGTTAATTCAATTTTCCTTTCTTTTTTTTGAATACGAAACAAAAACTGCACCAAAAAGTATTTTTGTTTCTCATTATCTTAAAAACATTTTGATTTTAAAGACTATTGCTAAAATTCTTAAAATTAATTTTGTAAACAAAAATAAACAGAATTTTTTTAAAGAAACAAAAACTAAATGCATACACGTCCCTCCTTCAGTAATGTTTAAAAGATGCACATGTTGAAGTTGAATGAATGAATCACGATGAATCCAGAGTGAACTGAAATCTAGACAAAGAAGAAGCTTAAATATGACGTCACGTGTTTTACTCACCACATTACCATACTTCCTTAAGTGTTTATATGACTTTAATAAGTAGATTTGTTCAAACCTTTGGCTGTTATAACTGATATATTATTATTTGCAAATAAAGCCGGAATCAAAACACATATCGAATAATAAAATACCATATTACTTGCAGATGTCTTCTAGTGAAGTGAAAGACAACAATATCAGTGAACAAGTAATATCAGTGTAAGCATAAGTCATTTTTTCAGATTTTTCCATTGCTGGGACTGTAGTTACAGCATCATCGTAAGTTTTTGATTTTGATCTTCACTGATAATAGCTGGAGAGAACTGTGTTCAATCTCCAATCAACAATGAATATGCAAATCTCAATAATTAAGGTTTAGTTGCTTCTGGAAAAGTATAATGCTGAAGTTTAATTTACATTTATGCATTTAGCAGATGCTTTTTATCCAAAGCGACTTACATTGCATTCAAGTTACAGTTTTTTGTTGTTGTTTTTTTTTTTACACTTGACCAGCTCTTGCTTTCCCTGGGAATCGAACCCATGATCTTGGCATTGCTAGCGCCATGCTCTACCATTTGAGCTACAGGAAAGAGCTACTAATTTCTTATGTAGTTTACTTTCATCACATTTCTTGTATAAGAATTTCACAACAAATAAATATTTCCATTAAGGTATTACTTTAGAACAATGCAGTGAGTTTATACAAAGGTGGTATATACAGTAAATGATACATAAAAACACTTCCTCATTAAAAACCACTTTATTGTCATATAAGTTGAACTTCCTCACTAATGTTCTGCTTTCGGTTGTGGGTATAGTTCTCATGTATTTTTGGTTTGTATTTCACTGGTCCCCTTGTTCTCACTTCTCGCGTGTTTGATAGGCCTGTCTGCTATTTTTGACACAGTCATATTACAGTGAACACACAGATGCATTATGTTCCGCCATTTTAACCTGAATCATTTTCTCAATTCATTCAGAAGAATTGATTTATTTACCAAATAAGTCTATTTATGAGTGAGTTCTTCTACCATACACTACAGAGATTCATTCAAATACAACGATTCTTTCAGAGAAGAAACACTAATTTGTGATTTTTGGAGACCACATCTTCTGTTAATGCTTAGTGTGATATTCTCGTTAGCGGAGAAAAATATTTGTATTTTTTTTGTTTTGTATCATTTTATAAAACTATTAGGCCTTGCGCACTTGCGATCACACTGTAGCATTGTCGTTCTTGCACGATTTCTCAGTTGATTTAGATGAAACTCAGTAATATTAAGGCACTCAAAGGAACTTAAGGAACTTGAACAGCCCAAAATCACAAACTGAAATTGCTGCCCAAAAGACGCCCTATCAATTTATTCTTTATTCTTTTGTATAGAAGTAAAAACTATATTTTTACTCCACAAATCTAAAAACATTAATGGAGGAATTATCTTATCCCATCTTAAGGCCTACAAACGAAGGACAATAAATATAAAGATAAAGATAACGAATATATAGTTATAAAAATCGTTCTCAATATTAAAGAATAGCATAGTTCACATGTACAGATAAGTGCAATGGTAATATGTATTATGTTTATTGTTCTTTAATTCTAACATAACATGAATTGCAGTGAAACTGCTGAATTTATTTATACCATAGTCCAGTGTTTCCCACAGACACTCTATTTGTGACAGCATATATATGCAAATTCATTCTCTGCCAGCAGGAGGCGCTGTTGGAGTGGTAGAGATCAGGTTTCCCCTGTAACGCTGTACACAAAGCAGTGCTCTGCTCACAAAGGCTGCTTTTACAT
Organism: Aspiorhynchus laticeps; assembly: GCA_023376895.1. Classification (NCBI taxonomy): domain Eukaryota; kingdom Metazoa; phylum Chordata; class Actinopteri; order Cypriniformes; family Cyprinidae; genus Aspiorhynchus; species Aspiorhynchus laticeps. Next base: position 1,418,995 of record JALXFT010002236.1, on the reverse strand, counting down.
TACATGCAAGATTAAATGAAAATGACATCTAAATTTTTCTGAAGACAGTCGGTTTCCTTCAGAAATACAGTGATATAAAAACACGCGCACCGGGTTTCGATTTTGAAACGTGCAGTGCTCATGTTTATTCAAACGAAGTCAAAGCCTTTTGGAAAATCTATTTATGGCAGTCAGTTTTGATATTGTGGCGGGCGCCACACATAAATCAATGTACGGGAAACACTGTAGTCTCATAATTGAAGTGTAAATGCTGCAGATTACATCATTGTCCAGTATTGTACAGTCAGCAATTTATAAAAACATTTTCATAATTGTAACATACATATTTACATACATAATTATTCAGGTACAATTGTAATAACTTGCGAAAACTTGACGCTACAGCAGCACTTCTTCTTCTTCGTCGTCTTGTCTGATTCAATCAACCAAGCTTTCTAACCATGAGCTTGCCCCCTCCAACCATTTGAATTTCCGTAGGCGGGATTTATTTTAATGATATTCTAATGGACCGCTTTGTGATGTCACAACACCCGGAAAACAACGCTGTAGTCCAAACAAGCTGTTCATTGTAGTTCTTGAAGAGAGATTTTTAAAAAACGAAATATCTCCCTTTGGAGAGGACTTTGAGATTTGTAACTTTGTAGATCTTTTTTTTATGCCCAAACATACACACTACACACTGACTAAAATTCAAAAAGTGAAAAAAGCATAATACGACCCCTTTAAAAAAAAAAAGAACTGGAAGGGGGCAAAAACCTTTTCATGGCACTGTAAATATAACCACGTTGTTACATCAAAATAAGACTTGAAATGGCCTGAAAACATGATCTGTGGGAGTTTCAGACAGCAACATAATGTTGTCCCAGATCTGGCCTGGGCTGACACTGGTTGCAGTCAGCTTGGTTAAATTTGTAGTAAATCTCCGTGTCTGTAATAGCCTGTTTACTGAGCTTTGATGACTGATGATCTAAAAAATGCATAAATAGTTAAAAGTTAATTATTAAAAAGAATAAAAAATAAAATATATTGGTTATTGCCTTGAGTTATTATTTTGGAATAAATGTAAAATTCTTCAAAAAAAAAAAACACTAGCTTGATGTGATTCTTGCATGGCTTTAAATAGCCATAGCACATTATTCATTACATTGTTAATGTAAAAATATTAAATATAATTGCTTTTTTTCCCTTCTTTTTCTGATAGTGTAATGTTTATTTAACCAAGAACATGTGACTGGTACATTACATGACGTTTGATAAAATAAAAATAATAAACTTTGAAGACTTTGCCTCATTTTCAGAACACCACCGCACACCACTGATTCTCACATACTGTAGTCTCTGATGAGCCTCTCAAAACATTTGCTGAAGATGGGTGTCAGAGCAACGGGCCTCCAGCTGTTCAAGCACATGTTTTTAGTTTTCTTTGGTATGGGCACAATGGTGGATTTTTTTAAAGCATGAGGGAACCACAGACAGAGAGAGGGAAAGGTTGAAGATGTGTGTGAAAACCCTGCCTAGTTAGCCACGCAAGCTCAGAGTACATGGCCTGCGATGACATCTGGACTGCAGCCTTGCGGATATTCAACCGTTGGAAGGCTCGGGTTACATCCACGACACAGACAGAGAGCGTACTAACCACTTCTGCATCAGCTCTCTCTGTGTGGGTGGTGTTGTGAGCCTCAATACAAACATGAAAATGATTCAGCTCATCCGGGAGAGAGGCAACCATGGGGAAGGGGTTTGTAGGCATCTTGGAAGGAGAGTAGCAGTCCAAAACACTCACTACGTGTGTTAATGGTGTTGTGCAAATATTTTGGAGCTAAGTCCACTGTTACAATAAATACTGCATCAGGATATGCGGGTTCCTGCTTGCTTGTTTTCCTTGAGTGCCTGGTCTGCGTTGGCTTGAGTGGGAATGTTAACAGCTGTGATTATGACCACTGTAAATTCAGTCGGTAACCAGAATGGATAAGAGATAGGAAATGCACAAACACAGTTTGTTGTCCAGTGGCTGAACGTTAGTCAGCAGAATGGTTGGGGAAAGGAGGTCAGAGGGAAAAGTGTCTGAACGGGACCGCTCTTCCCCCTTTTCTGCCTTTTCTGGCTGAGTTCCCTGCAAACAAGCCCCTGAGAATTTGCTCATTGGCAAAACGTTGGCCCCTTAGCACTGGCCCTGCATGTTGGCCCTCACGTAGCCTCCAGGAAGCCTAAGCGCTGTTTTATTGAAAATAATAAAGTTTGAAGTCACCGTTATGGAGGTAAGCGCTTGCTTTAGTTGGGCTCTTGACTTCTTAATTTTAATGTTTCTCTGGCTGCTATAACTGTGTGTTTCTGAAGCACATTTGTTATAGGAAAAGCTGTGAGAAGTCAAAGTGATCAGCTGGTGATGGTTACTTATTGATGATTCATTCATCATGTAGTGTCCTGATTCACTGATTTCACCCAGAGGCTGATCTCTGAGAACATTATTTAGATTTAACAATTTCACTTTATAGTAGCCCTAGAATACCACTGCATGAAATTTTGTCCTGCTTTAATATTTTGAATGTTTTTAAGTCAATATGCAGAAATTGTTTGGATAGGATCATGTAAACTCACACAGATATCAAGATTCAGTGTATGAACCTCAACAATGGTGACAATAAACGAAAAGCTTGTTTTGTGATGTTCAGAGTTGATCTAAATATTTTATTGACTGTCACCATTGTTGAGATTCATAAGCTGAATCTTGTCTACATGATCCCATCCAAATAATTTCTGCATAACGACTTAAGTTCAAAATATTAAAATAGGACATAATTTCATGCAGTTGTATTCTAGGGCTACTATAATGTGAAATAATTAAATCTAAATAATGTTCTCATAGATCAAACTCTGGGTGAAATCAGGGAATCAGATCACTACGTGATGACTGAATCATCAATAAGTAACCATCACCATCTGATCAGTTTGTCTTCTCACAACTTTTGCTATAACAAATGTGCTTCAGAAACACAGTTACAGCATCCAAAGAAAAACTTAAGTTAAAATGTCAAGGGTCAGGAACCCAACTAAAGCAAGCACTTAACTCCATAACGGTGACTTCAAACTTTATTATTTTCAATAAAACAGCGCTTAGGCTTCCTGCAGGCTAAGCGAGTGCTGCCTGTGCAGGGCCAGTGCTAAGCGGCCAATGTTTTGCCAATGAGCAAATTCTCAGGGGCCCTGCGCTGGCAGCCCATAAAGGCCCAGTGCAGGCTTGTTTGCAGGATTTCCTTTGGTCACAGCTGTGCGGCCCAGACAAAGGGCTCTGATGCAGTGTGTAAACAAAGTGGCAGTGTGGCAGTTCAAGAACTCGATGTGTCCTATTTTAATGATCTAAGCACATTGTCTAAAGCGCATGGCACAAGTGCACTTAGGGCATGTCTGAATCCACTTTTGCTAGTTTAACGACGGGAAAAACGGTCGGCGCACCCGGCACATGGTCTAAAAGTGTTGTCCCTGTTCTCTTAATGAGTAATGGGTGTGTTTTGGGCATAACGTACAATAAACCAATCAGAGTCTCATCTCCCATTCCCTTTAAGAGCCAGTTGCGCTCGCGCCATGGCAGATTCCCTATTTACACAGCAGAATTTTCAAAGATAAAAAAACTGAACGTGTCTCCAGAAAGGAAATGGAGCTGCTCTTGCGCATACAAATCGGTAGCCTAATTCTGATACATGCAATGACTATCCATTATGACATGTAGGCATTTTTATATTCATGTAGCCTACACAATAATAATATTTTACATTGTAATCCTTTAATTTTTTATATTTGGCATGTTTGTGTGTTGCTGCATGTCCCTGTGTGTGTAATAAGCAGAGTGTAAGCGCGTTGTGGATCTGCCTATAGGTGCATATTACTAACACGTTCTTTAAATAACAAAAACATACTGCACCATTGACTTTAGACAAGGTTTTAGTTGGTCAATGGCGCAGTATATTTCAAATGCCTCAAAATAGCAACGCGCCAACAATGCGCCTGAACAGACCTCGTTTTCAGAGCAGCACGCCTATGCGCACACAAATGGGTGTAAATGCATTTGCCATTTAAACAATGTGGCGCAGGACGTGAAAATGATAACTGCATCGTCCTGAAACTAGCAAAAAACACTTGGGTTGCACCTGGCACCGCATTGCGCCGGATGTATGATAGGGCCCAAAGTCTGCTTTGTGGTGTGCGACAAAGTTGCCAGTTTTTAACTCTTTCCCCACCAGCATTTTTTGAAAAAAGCTGCCAGCCACCGCCAGCATTTTAGATGATTTTCACTAAAATTTCATTTTTCATTTCATGCCCCCAGAATATTTTGTTTTATGAATATCTGAACATGCAATACACCAAAATAAAAAAACAGACCCTCTATTTTTTTTTTAAATCAGTTTTATTCTAGCTTCAAGCATTCTCTTTTTATCAACACTTGAATGTAGGTAGGTTTCATTAAAAAAGACAACATTTTGAGCAAAAAGCTGAGAAAATTGCATTTTTATCAAATACTACTACATCTGGATCATATTCAGTAATATTATCAAAGCAAAGATGCAGTAGATGGGTTCCATCAGCACTCCCAAAGCCAACACGTTCTCACTCCCAACTCGTCACATATTGACGCTTGGTCAGGACCCCTTGGCGTCGCTTTTTGTACCCATTTAGCATCATTTTTCAACGCACAGGGTATGGCGTCACTTTTCAACATTAAGGGTCCTCCATTGTTTTCAGTTGTTTGTCTTAATTGATTGGTTTTCATGCATTTGTAAAAAACAAAGAAATAATTTTATATAAATTTATACTTTCATTGGAGCACCTAACCCCACCCCTACCCTAAACCTACCCACTTCTGAAAAATATTAAACAAGTAGCAGGCAAATATAAGTACAGTCACAGTTATTTATTGCAAAAACTGACCATAAACAAGCAGTATAAAAGCATTACAAACAAGCCCTGTTGCATTCCAAGTCTTCTGAAGACATACGATATCTTTATGCAAAGAAGAGAGTAAACGTAAGGTTATAATCGCTGAAAATGATCCACTCAATTAACGCGCCACTCCATTATGACTGTAGTTGTATCTGCCTGTTATATCTTGTGTTTTATTGACAAATGGTAGGTTTAGGGGCTGAGGTTGGGTTATGTGCTCATAAATGTGTAAATAGTGTAATGTAAATAAAACTGTTGTGACTGTTTACATTGAAAAAAAATCACACCCCTACATACAGTATATGCAGTAATGGCAATATTATTATATAATATACAATATAGAATTTAATTATGATGATAAAATTCCCAGTGCCTTTTGCTTCTGCATATTGACGCCAAGAGTTTCTTATTTAAAGCAATGAAGGCTGTTGAAAGAAAAAACAGCATATGCTGGTTACGTAGGTTTTGAAGCATGAATGCTGGTTTGAGCTGGTTTAAGCTGGTCCTTAGCTGGTCATGTGCTGGTCCTAAGAATGTCCCTCCTGCTCATGACCAGCTTAGGACCAGCACATGACCAGCTAAGAACCAGCTTAAACCAGCTCATGGCCAGTTAAGGACCATCTTAAACCAGCATCCAAGCTTCAAAACCTATCTTACCAGCATATGCTGTTTTTTTTAACAGGGGAAACCTGAACATCGAAAAATTATGCTAAAAGGGTACCCTGTGAGTCAAAAAGTGACACCAAAGTGTCCTGACCAAGTGTCAATATGTGACGAATTGGGAGTGAGAATGTGTTGCCAAAACTTGCACAGTCCTTTACTTCCTGGATTGACATTAGACGGTTTTCATTTATATGCATTGATTAGTGTTGATGATCGCATTATTTTTCATATGAGATCGCTTGTTTCTTGTTGTCCCCACATGTCTAAAATCCACAACAATCATACCGGTACCAAAGAAATCACCTGTGTCCTGTTTAAATGACTACCATCCCATAGCACTGACTCCAATCATGATGAAGTGCTTTGAGAGGTTAGTCATGCAAAAAAATCAAAAACAGCCCCCCCAACACACTCGATCTGCTCCAGTTTGCATACCGTCCAAACCGCTCTACGGACGATGCAATTTCCTCCACCCTCCACCTGGCTCTTACCCACCTAGAAAACAAAGACTCCTATGTTAGAATGCTGTTCATTGACTTCAGCTCAGCATTCAACACAATAATCCCACAACAGCTCATAATAAACTAAACCTGCTGGGCCTTAACAATTCCCTCTGTAATTGGATCCTGGACTTTTTAACCGGAAGACGTCAGTCAGTCCGTGTCGGCCACAACACCTCGAGCACTACCACACTGAGCACAGGTGCTCTTCACGCTGCTGACCCATGACTGCACTGCCAAGTTCAGCTCCAACCACATCATCAAGTTTGCTGATGACACAACAGTGGTAGGTCTCATCAGCAACAACGATGAAACGCACTACAGAGAGGAAGTGGCACAGCTGGCTGAATGGTGTGGCGCTAACAATCTGTCCCTCAATGTGGAGAAGACAAAGGAGGTTGTGATGGACTTCAGGAGGAGGAACTCCACTGACCACCCCCCACTGACCATCGGCAGCTCGACTGTGGCGAGAGTCAGCAGCACTAAATTCCTGGGGGTGCACATCACGAAGGATCTCACCTGGACCACCAACACCATGTCACTCTCCAAGAAGGCACAACAGCGCCTACACTTTCTCCGCCGACTGAAAAGAGCAAGTCTCCCACCACCCATCCTCACCACATTCTACAGGGGCACCATTGAGAGTGTGCTGACCAGCTGCATCACTGTCTGGTACGGGAACTGCAGTGCTGCTGACCGCAAGACCCTCCAGCGGACAGTGAACACGGCTGCAAAGATCATCGGTGCCCCTCTCCCATCCATCCTGGACATTTTCCTTGCACGATGCTCCAGCAAAACCAACAGCATCGTGAAGGACCCCACCCACCCCTCCCACAGTCTCTTCCAGCTCCTACCATCAGGAAGACGGTACCGGAGCATCAGAGCCCACTCCGCCAGACTGCTCAACAGCTTTTTCCCCCAGGCTGTGAGAGCCCTGAACTCAAATCACCCCATCCCCCTCTGAAACCCCATGCAAACCCTCTACCTCCTGAAACATGGACCCCCCCCTCCCCCCTCCACCCTCCAAACACCCCCCAACCTTACCACACCAAAGAAAAAACTGTGAACTTTTTTTTGTGCAATTCAAGTGTGCTACACACAGGTGAGTGGGCCTGTACAAACCACCTGTAGTAACACACTCTCCTCTATGCACTAGACACTTTTCACACACTGCTATGTGTACACAATCCCACAAAAGACTCAGCAATATATGTATGTTTACATGCTCATGCACTACTACAAATCATCTTGTACTGTTCCCCAGCCAGCTGCTGACTCACAATGTTTCTCTCTGCACATTTACAGTATTTATGTGAAGCATTCGCATAGTTTGTATAGTTTGTATTTTTTATCTTTATGTTTAGTTGTATAGGGTAAACATTTATATATAGTATACTTAGTCAAAATCTGTCATAGGTTTATAGTGTTTATAGGTTATTGTGTTTATAGTGTCATAGGTTTATAGTGTTTATAGGTTATTGTGTATAGGTTTATAGTGTTTTACTTCATTGTTGTATGTCTGTATTTATGTAGCACCGTGGTCCTGTGAGGCACGACATTTCGTTCCACTGTATGTCCCCACATGTAACGGAATGACAATAAAGCTCAACTTGACTTGACTTGACTTGAACTTCTGCGTCTTCCTCGTCTGTGTTTTTGATCGGTACATTCTAGACTCATTCAGGAGATGTGTAATAGTGCCCCCGAGCATATAACAGCGAGAACGCGGAAACCCAGAAAATGCTGTGTTTGATAAAGAGTTAAAAGTGTGTCTATCGTAGACGGTTATACTAACAACATCCAGCATGAAAAACAACAAAATTACAAGTAAAATAGATTAAAAAATGCAAAGTTTGGTTGGAGATCGCAACACGGCTGCCATCTTCGGCACCATCATGAATGACACCGGATGGGACACACTTATAGTGTTGTAAAAAATGCATGCGTACAGAGCGGACTTTTTAAAATACTTCAAATTTTAAAATACACTTCTAAATGTCTGTTCAGCAGTCTCTATAACAGATGACACAATTTAGTAATTGTTGTCCTAACTAAGAGATAAAATGTTGCACAAAGAATAGCAAATGTTGTACAAAGAAACAAACTCATCTTTGCACCAATAAAACCCTTACAAAAATTAGCCATGGTTTTATTGTAGTAAAAGTGTAGTTTTTTTGGGGGGTATATTGATTACCATTTGTGTAACCACAGTTTTACTACAAATACCATGGTTAAACTATGGTTAATATAGCAAAACCTTGGTTAATTTGTGGTTACCATGGCTTAACTTTAGTAACCATGGTTTTTTGGTTTAATTTGTAGTAAATTTGTTAGAGGTGTCAAAATCACTGTTTTCTCCTTGTCGCACACCCAGACTTTTAAACTTCAACAATGAAAATACAGTTTAAAAATACAGCATATCTGGTAACTATTAATGTACCTGAATTAAGCACTAGTAAAATAATTAAAATACACTATAGTATTTAATGTGAGACCACTATCAATATTACTTTTTATACAAAATATAGCTGTCGCAGAGTATTGGTGTCATTTCCACCACAACACTGTAATGTCCCTTTAAAAGGTTTATGTGAAAGATTGTTTAGGTGGTTTCTATGGAAATGTTCAGTGACATCAGAGCACATGTTGGACATGGAGGAAATTTAAATTTTCATCAACAACAAATGAAGAAAAATCAAGGTAAATATTGCTTGATCAGTTAATATATTTATTCTACGTCATTTCCAAACATGCTGTACTTTATTTTAATATTAAGTGAATTGGACCCAGGATGATTCTGAAAGAATACTCTGCTGTTGCTGTAGTAATGAAACTTGTGCGCATCTGATTGACAGATAAACTGCACGCACTTATATCAGTGTTGTTTTTTTATTTTGTGGATATTTCAGCTAACAGCTTGATTTGTACATTCAGTTGAACAACATTAATTTAAAGTTAAAGACTGTCCTCGGCGACTCGGGATGCTTTTCCAAATCCTGCTGCACCACAGAGTGCCACTTACATAGTTTACCAAAAAAAATAATATATTGTTGATGTTCATGACTATAGCGGCATATACTCAAAAAAGCAAAAGCCGCAGCAGGCTAAGACACGAGGAGATTATACTAAAGACGTGTCACACTGAAGCATTACATCTGATATTATTTTTATTACTCCGTTTCACCAGCAGAAAGAACAAACACCAATCACTTACTTTAGTAGATGCATTCAGTCGAAGGAAAATACATCAAACAGCGCATAGTAATAGATAGTGATGGTAGTAACGTCATTGACAGTAGTGACGTTCAAAAGAAAGTTTTTCCCCATGCTCACCCCGCAGCCATTCTCCAAACAACCCGCCATGTCCCAGGTGAACACACACGCTAATATACACACCACACCCCCTCACGGTGCCATAGTTACAAATGACGTCACACCACGCGTGCACATACACAACAGTATAGAAGGAAAGAAGAAATATCACAAAAGACTAATCAAACCCGATGTATGGCTCCTACATTCCGGCCCCAAATTATTTCATAGTAATAATTAACCACCACTATTACCTTGTGGGAGACAGACACCAATCAGAATATGAAGAATGAACTATTAGTCCTTTAAAGTCCAATAATAACAAAGTTCATTCAAACTGTACAGAATCTTCACTGCCCTTCTGCTTCCTGCAGAAGGCAGACTTTGGTTATTGGTCTGTTCAGATAGCTAGTTTTAGTCTTAATCCGTACACTTCGTACCAGTCCATTTTTATCTAGAACAGTATCCACAATTCTTCCTGTAATCCAAGTGTTTCGAGGTGCCATATCATCCACTAGTATCACCAGATCTCCTGAAACAAAGTTTCTTTTTACGGAATTCCACTTCTGGCGCTCCTGAAGTCCAGGAAGGTACTCCTTTACCCAACGCTTCCAGAACAAATCCGACATGTACTGAACCTGTCTCCAGCGACGACGAGAATAAACATCCTCCTTCTTGAACAATCCTGGAGGCAATAACGGCCGCGATTTAAGCAAAAGCAGATGATTAGGAGTCAATGCCTCCAAATCTTGAGAATCTATAGATGCTTTCGTTATTGGACGACTGTTAACAATCGCTTCAGCCTCACAAAATACCATTGCCAAGCTTTCTTCGTCAAGGATCTGAGTCTTAAAGACCGAGTTCAGCACTCTACGAACTGACCGAATTAATCTTTCCCAAGCGCCTCCATGGTGTGATGCTGCTGGGGGATTAAAAACCCATTTAACACCCTTTTGCAACAGTACATAATTTATGAGGTCATGATTCAGATTCTCAATAGCCTGCCTCAATTCACGTTCAGCGCCCACAAAATTAGTACCATTGTCTGAACGGATTTCCAGGACTTGTCCACGTCTCGGAATGTGGCTCCACAATCATAAACTACCCGCAGTTTTTTCTTTTTAGGATGATACACCCCGTGGTGGGATAAATACCACACTCTTCCATCACTACGAGTCAGATGCTCATGCGGAACTCTCTCAGCATAGCCATCAGCCAGCATCTTGGACATGAATGCAATATAGTCGGAGCAAAAAGATGGATCTTTATTCAAGCGTCTTTTGAGACTCAATGCACGCTGTTCTGCAACTGGTTTATTGTTTGGCATTTTTAGGTATTTTTGTCTTACCGGCAAACCGATACTGTAATGACCATCAATAAACTTGGCAGATTGAAACTGACTCAATGAAGTGCTTATCGTCTCTCGACTGACCAGGTTGTTCATCCTGCAGATTTTCAGGAAAATCCACCTTCAGTTGCTTCTCCCAAAGCTCATCAAGCCTTGCCACAGAGATGCGATTAACTGTGATGTTGGGCTGCAAACACTGATCACTGATCTGATTATCTCCTCGGAGCGGAACATTTACGGTCCAACCCAGAATGGTCTTAATTGCATAAGGACCCCCATTCGCTGCATGAATCACTTCCCACGGTTCCAGAGCTTGAGGGACGTTATTGCCGATCAGAAGATCTACATCAGCATCGATCTCTGGCATTTTTAATTTTCTCAGATACGACCATCTTTGGAGGTCTTTCGAGCATGGAATATTACCTCGATAAACAGGCATACTCTTCTGAGTAAAAACCTCAGGCAGGCCAAAAAAGTTGTCCGAATCTAATCCGGCTACTTCCAAGTCTGACAGCTTATAACTGTCCACCACTTTCTCTTGTCCCATAGTTCTAAGGAGAATTCCCAGTTTCTTTCCTGTAAGATTAAGGCGATTCATGAGTCGCTCTGTACAAAACGAAGAAGTACTCCCTGGATCCAAAAACGCATACGTGACAAAAGTCTCTTGCCCTCTCTTGGATCTCACCTGAACAGGCAAAATAGAGAGCGTGCAGTCCTGTTTACCGGCCCCAGTCAAACCACTGGACTGAACTGACACCACAGCCCCTTCTCTGGTCATTTCCAAGCCACCGAAGGCCTGAGTTGAACTCTTTTGTTTAGCTTTGGGGTGGATATGCAACAACGTAGGGTGTCTATAATTGCATATTCTACATATCAGTCGTTTTCTGCAATCCTTACTCATGTGCCAAACGCACAGGCATCCAAAGCACATACGGTTCTCCTTCAAAAAATTATTTTTTTCATCTTGAGTCCTTTTATCCAAAAGAAGACAAACATCCAACGAATGTCCAGCTCCACAAAACAAACAAGCTGCTTTCACTAGTGAATTCTTCTCCCTTTTATTCATAGACTCTACTTTCTTCTCAGCAGGTGGTGCTACAGCAGTGGCAAAGCTACTGCCTCTAGCCTTCGAACCAGTTTGAGACTTGACCATTTTTAATTATTTTCTTCCTGTCGCAGTTGTATCTTGGATGTTTCCAAAGAGAGGATCACTTGCTATCTTGACCTGTCTCTCAACAAACTCCACTATGTCCAAAAATGTAGCTCTACGATGAAACTTCTCCTGAATATCACCAGCCACACTTCTCCAATAATCCCGCAACTTATAAGGCAGCTTTCTCACAATAGTCTGCATATTTGTAGGTACATCCAGGTCACTTACGGCGGTCCCCATGGAGTTGCAACATTCCTGTAACATGAAACTGTAGGCCCGCAAAGCCTTGATATCTTCAGCTTTAACCATCGGCCATGAAAGCACCTTATCCATATAAGCAGAGGCTACTTTAAATGGATCGCCAAAATGTTCCTGAAGTAATGACTTTGCCTTAGTGTATCCATGAGACAGTGGCAGATGTTGACAGCTTCGGACCAAATCCCTGGGCTGACCTCTTGTATACTGCTCAAGGAAATATAAACAGTCCTTTTGACTTTGTGTTCTTCCTTCTATGTTGTGTTCAAATCCTCTTATGAAGGTTTGATACTCCAGTGGATCTCCGTCGAAAACTTGTAAGTCTTGCTTGGGTAATAGAAAAAGTGACTGTTGCCCAATCAATAAAGATGTAATTTGATTTTGTCTTTCCAAAACTTTAAGAAAACGATGATCAGAGTTATTCACTGTTACAGGTGCAGCTTCATATTGGAGGCGAGTAACTGGTGGATGAAAAGAGCTGGTCAAATGTAAAACTGTAACTTAAATGCAATGTAAGTCGCTTTGGATAAAAGCGTCTGCTAAATACATAAATGTAAATGTAAATGTAAATGAAAAGCACCCTCTGACAGAGTGGGGAGACCAGCATTATTCGTGACAGCAGGCTGAAAAGATAAAGTGGATGAATAATCTCTGGTCACAACAGCAGGCAGCCCAATTTTGTTGTGTGTCTTGGGCCTCACAGCAGCATAACCTGAAAGCAAAGCTTCATCTCCAGCCTCTGCAGCCGATAGTTGAGTGTTAAACTCAGGAACAAATGTTGCAGCACCATGGCTTAACTGTGTTTTTTTCCTTTTTCCATATAGGAATTCATCCCATCTGATCTCACAGATGCATGAGAAGCACAAGATACTTCTGAAGCCTTGAACACGCTTACTTTAGCCATAGATGCTGCCAGCTCCATGTCCAGATCGAGCTCCTCCTTCTTCCTCCTCAACAGTTCCTGCTGTTCCTCCAAGGCATGCTTCTGACTCAGCAGCCTTTGACGAGCCTTAAGAGCAGCTGTCTCAGCCTCAGCCCTCATTCTAGCTGATGATGCAGTAGACATAGATTTACTCACCACTGTACTACGTTTCTTTGACCTCACTGACACATTAGAAACGCTATCACTTGGCCTAATATCATCTTCTACTGTATTTTCCATAATTTTAGATATATGGGCCTCATTAGCATTGGAAACGGTAGATCGTAAACATGGGGCATCAACGCCCTTTACAGATATGTCTGGCGCATCCAACAGCCATTTATTTGTCTCTTCCACAAAAGCGGTTTTATGTTTTTCAATGCTATCAAACCAAGCATTCTGTTTTTCTTGTTCTTCAGGTGGGATCATAGAAATCACAACACCATGAAGATGACTTGCTTCATTAAACAGGCTTGATATATTTTCAAGGTGTGACCGTATATATTCAGCACTATCAGCACTTTGCATTAAGTCTTTAATATCTTTAATTGCACCTTTAATCTTTCTTATTTTTGTTTGACGTTCTTCTTGGAGCTTTCCCAATTTATATTCGAAAGCCTTAGGTGTCAATGATACTTGCCTTTTCTCTTTCAACCTGGTATCACTCAACTCCATTTTATCTGCAAGATAATCCAAAACAAATCACAAAAAAATATCTGCTAATGACACTTAACACAGCATACTTGAATTAACTTTCCACTCAAAACAAGATACGATGCATTGGTCTTTGTTTCCCTCTAAATTATCCACAAAAGCTAAGCTAAACTCAACCCTAGTCTTCTGTGCATACTAGCGGTGGGTATTTATGTACCTCTATACCGATAGTCTTGAACCAGAGTAACCGTCTTGGGACCAGAACTACGGCGGCACTCCCAAGCGCAATGCTTCACCCTCTTGACGCACAAACCAAAATACTACAAAGGGTAATAAAACAAACAAACCAGTACGATCACCTTATGTGAAAGTACCGCTAAGCCTAGCAGGGAATACAATCCTTTTTTGACCAGCAATCCACATTGTTTACAGTGTACTTTTCAAATACAAACGGCTGTAGTAGTAAAAAAAATGAGCATCAATTATAACAGAAAATTTGTGAATGAAATAAGTTTTACACGAGACAAATGCGCGTTCACGTCTATCGTTTAACAATCCAGCGTTAACCAACAATACGTTTGAATCTGCGCTTCGTGAAACTTTCTTTTGACACAATATAGCGGCATATACTCAAAAAACCAAAAGCCGCAGCAGGCTAAGACACGAGGAGATTATACTAAAGATGCGTCACACTGAAGCATTACATCTGATATTATTTTTATTACTCCGTTTCACCAGCAGAAAGAACAAACACCAATCACTTACTTTGGTAGATGCATTCAGTCGAAGGAAAATACATCAAACAGCGCATAGTAATAGATAGTGATGGTAGTAACGTCATTGACAGTAGTGACGTTCAAAAGAAAGTTTTTCCCCATGCTCACCCCGCAGCCATGCTCCAAACAACCCGCCATGTCCCAGGTGAACACACACGCTAATATACACACCACATCCCTCACGGTGCCATAGTTACAAATGACGTCACACCGCGCGTGCACATACACAACAGTATAGAAGGAAAGAAGAAATATCACAAAAGACTAATCAAACCCGATGTATGGCTCCTACAATGACTTTATCCTAGGCTGAAAGATTGTGTATCTTTCCACACAACGTTTGTCTTGCTGTCCATATGCTTTATAAGAAAAATAATAGAAGCCCAATATCAATACTGGATCACTGCTACTCAATACTGGATCACTGCTACTCTCAGTTTAAGAATGCCTACAAGGCCCGTTCACTACCGGCTTTTGGTAAATCGGACCACGCCGCCATTTTCCTCACACCGGAATATAAACAAAGGCTCGCACAGGAACCCCCGGTGAAGAGGGAAGTGACGCGTTGGTCCTCCCACTCGGAAGCTATGCTACAGGCGGCTCTTGATGACGTCGACTGGGACATGTTCAGGTCGAGCTCATCTGACGTCAGCGAGTTCACGGAGGTAGCAGTGAGCTTTGTAAACACACTAACCGAACAAGCTACAGAAACGATTACTGTAAGGACTTTCCCTAATCAGAAACCGTGGGTGGACAGATCAATCCGTGATGAGGTTAACAAACGCACTGCCGCATACAACGAGGCTCTTTTGTCTGGGAATGTGAGCGAGTATAAAGCATCGTGTTATGCTCTCAGACGAGCAGTAAGTGCCGCTAAACATCGTTACAAAGAGAGAATTGAGTCTCATTTTCAGCTCAATGACTCTCGTCGCATGTGGCAGGGATTGTGCCTTTGGAAACAAACCCTCCACGGAGGTGAGTGCAGATCCGTCGCTGGCCGAAGAATTAAACACCTTCTACGGCCGCTTTGATTGCAACGGCGGCAGCGCGGCTCTGCTGAGCAGCGCGTCAGGAAGCAGCAGGCAGAGAAGCGAGAATCATGTGATCACCGTGTCGGAGGACGAGGTTCGGAGAGCACTAAAGAGAGTGAACATCAGGAAAGCGGCTGGACCTGACGGGATCACAGGCCGGGTTCTGAGATCATGCGCTGATCAGCTTGCTGGGTTGTTCACTTCTATCTTCAACGAGTCCCTTGCTACCTCTGTAGTTTCCACCTCCTTTAAAAAATCCATCATCATCCCTGTGCCTAAGAACAATAAACCCTCTTGCCTGAATGACTATCATCCAGTGGCCCTCACATCAATAGTCATGAAGGTTTTTGAGAGACTTGTTAAGAGCCACATTAGCTCCTCCATCCCTGTTACTTTGGACCCTCTTCAGTTTGCCTATCGCTCCAATAGATCAACTGATGATGCCATCTCTCACATTCTCCACTCCTCCCTCACACACATTGACAGCAGCAATGGGAACTATGCAAGACTGCTATTCATAGACTATAGCTCAGCTTTCAACACCATAGTCCCCATCAAGCTGACTTCCAAACTCACAGGCCTTGGCCTAAACACTTCACTCTGCGACTGGATTCAAGATTTCCTCACCGGCAGACCTCAAGTGGTGAAGGTAGGCCAGTTCACCTCAAACTCCATCACCCTGAACGTAGGAGCCCCGTAGGGCTGCGTTCTGAGTCCCCTGCTCTACTCTCTCTACACACATGACCGTGTGTCCTCTCACAGATCCACATCTATTATCAAATTTGCTGATGATACTGTGGTTCTGGGCCTCATTTCCAACAACGATGAGACCGCATACTTGGATGAGGTGGAGAGACTTACATCATGGTGCCAGGACAACTGTCTCTCTCTGAACGTGAGCAAAACCAAAGAGCTGATTGTGGACTTCAGAAAGAGACACCTGCTGCCCTACACTCCTCTTATGATCAGCGGGACCCCTGTGGAGAGAGTAAGCAGCTTCAAGTACCTCGGTGTAAACATCTCCGAGGACCTGACTTGGACTACACACATCCAAACACAGGTTAAGAAAGCCAGGCAAAGACTGTACCATCTGCGACAGCTGAGGAAATTCAGGGTCTCACCAACAATCCTGAAAACTTTCTATGCAGGGACCATAGAAAGTGTATTGACTCAGTGCATCTCAGTGTGGTATGGAAACAGCTCCAGCCAAGATTGCAAGGCCCTTCAGAGAGTTGTGCGCTTAGCTGAGCGTATCTCTGGGTCGGCTCTCCCCTCTCTGCAGGACATCTACCTCAAACGCTGCAGAAGCAGAGCTGTCAAAATCATCAAGGACTCAAATCACCCTGGAAACTGTTTCTTCACTCTGCTGCCATCTGGTAAGCGCTTCCGCAGCCTGGTGGCAAAAACTGAGAGACTTAGGAGGAGTTTCTTCCCCAAGGCCATCAGGCTCCTGAACTCAAACTCAGCCTCTTAACATCATCTGACTTACTTCAAATCACTAATCACACACTCATTACTCTCTACCTCATACTGTCAGTGTCATTTGCTCATTTGCACATTTGCACACAACACTCTCTGTGTCTTGTACATATCTTATCTTATTTTTATATTTATTTTATTTTTTTGTGATTGGCTGCTTCATGTCAACCATGTTCAACCTGTTTGCACATTCCTCTCTGTACAGTCATGCTTATCTTAATATTTAATTCTACAGCATACTGTCATGCACATTCTTTTATATTTTATATTTTATTCTTTATATCTTATTTTTTATTCATTTTATTTTATGTATACTTCCCTTGTGTTGTATTTTTCAATATTTGCACTGTCCATGGAGCGGACCCGACTCTCATTTCACTGCTGGTTATACAATCTCTGTATAGTCGTGTATGTGACAAATAAAACTTGAAACTTGAAACTTGAAATAGAAACCATTACAGAAATTCCAATGGTTTCCATTAAAATACCATTATAAACCATTAGCTTTTTCCAGTAAACCATTACAAAATTAATTTTTGTAGTATGTTTTGGGCATTTTTCCAATAGGATTTAACATCCCACCAATAGAATCCATCACATACCAGTAGACACTATTATAGTTTCCATTAAAACCAATACATTTCCCATTATAACCATTAAAACCATTACATTTTCTATTGTGTTTTGAGCAGGGTTCTATTGTTTTTTTCAGCAGGGAATAATAGCCATAGATTGCGCTTTCTCTTTCCATTTGCTCTGTTTTGTCAAACAAACACCACTTCAAATTCATCGATGCAACTTTGTTCATTCCTGAAGTGGGCTTTTATATGAACTGTTTTGGACTGCTGTCTTGAATTGGGTGCAATACCTGTGATTTGTACCTATGAGTGCTGCGCTTCTCATCCGGTGTGCGACTACATTCCGCACATGTATTAAATGCGTGTCTTTGAGAGCGCACAGTTTTTAACGTATTTACTTTAACTTGTTAGGTAATATCAATGATATGTCGTTTCAGATGCGTCTGAAATGACAAAAACATATACATATATTTAATTATTTACATTTAGCAGATGCTTTTATCCAAAGCGACTTACATTGCATTCAAGTTACAGTTTTTACAATTTGATCAGCTCTTGCTTTCCCTGGGAATCAAACCCATGATCTTGGCATTGCTAGCGCCATGCTCTACCATTTGAGCTACAGGGAAGCAAAATATTTTATCAAAATATTGCTAGGGACAGTTTGGCAGTGGATGTGTATTGGTAGAGACATGTCCCTAGCGTCCCCCCCTAATTCTTGCCCCTGAATGAAGCTATCTTCCATTTTTTCACAAAAAACTACAGAAATGTCATTTCCACCACACTGCCCTCTGTGGTGGAAATGACATTTATGGTTACAAAGTACAATTGATATGTTTAATGACTTTGTGAATTGAGTTTAATATGTGATGAGCTTAAGACTTTTTCTAATAAATATCTCTGCAGTTTCTCTACATTCACGTTAATTCATTGTCATTTCCACAACACCCTGTCATTTCCATGAT
This sequence comes from Aspiorhynchus laticeps, assembly GCA_023376895.1. Lineage (NCBI taxonomy): Eukaryota > Metazoa > Chordata > Actinopteri > Cypriniformes > Cyprinidae > Aspiorhynchus > Aspiorhynchus laticeps. The sequence goes on along the minus strand of JALXFT010002236.1, from coordinate 1,400,424 downwards.
ATTTTTTTAAAATATTTAAAAAGTTCTTATCACACATTAAAAATGTATCCACAATTTATGAGATCATGCTCTACTTAACATAAAAATTCAAGTTATTTAAGTTATATTTATTTTCTAATAAGCTCTTACCCAAACCAAAATTTAATTTCCGAGTGTGACAGGTGTACAGTTCAGCATTTGGTCCTTAGGGCAGTTAATTTATCTCATTGACAAATGCATAATTATTGTACATTGTGGAAAAACTGGTAAAACTAGTTTAAAAAAAATATCTTAGACAATTCTTGAGTGGCATAAGTTATTCTATTTTTAAATAACAGCTGTATAATGAGATGTGGTGGAAATTACATTTGTTCATTGCAGGTCGGAAAAAATGTAAAATATTAACAATTTCTCTTGTAATCTAAGTTTGTCCTCTTACAGACCTTAAAACTAGACAAATTATTTAAAGTTGTGAGACTGTGTTACGTGACTTTTGAACAAGTTTTTTTTATTCAACTTCACAAGGCTAAAAGTTCCCCTAGTTGAAGAAACGCCCACAATCAAGCATTTGTATTAATTTGCATTTGTATTTATGTATATTTATTTAGAGAATAGGGTTTGGCACACAACAAACAAACAGAAGCAGGTATGGCATATGTCATTGGTCATAGAGGTTTTATCACGGGTGATTAAAAACAAAGAGTTACATTCAACACTGAAATGTCAAAGCTTATGTAAAAAAAAAAAAAGAAAGAGAAAAAAAAACACGTTGCAGATTTAATTATATTATTAAATCTTTTATTTAAAATAATAACAATCAGTGGCAGTTTGGTACACTATATGTTATTAAGACCACTAGATGGCCACACCAGTAATAACCAAAGCGGCCAAAACAGGAACTAAACGCAAGGACGCAAGGTCACATTAAAGGGGTCATATGATGCTTTTTTAAAGATCATTATTTTGTGTATTTGGTGTAACAGAATAGATTGACATGTTTTATTGTTCAAAAAACACATTATTTTTCAAATACTGTACATTATTGTAGGTCCTCTATTCCCCGCCTCTCTCAAACGCTTCGTTTTCTACAAAGTCCCTCCTTCCGACAAGCGCAGTTTGCTCTGATTGGCCAACTGACCCAGAGCATTGTGACTGGCCGAACACCACAAGCCGCGTCGGAAATGTGCCCTTTCCATAATCACGAGCTTTAGCTTTCAAATTTAAAGTAAAGACAGTTAATAATGTCCTTAGTTTTACCATCAGTTCAAGCCCGAGAGAGGAACAGAGTCGTGTGACAGACACATGATGCTTGTATGTGTTTGCACCAAGCGGCAACCTCCCACTCTCTCTCGTGAAACCAACACGGCAGTGACTTAAACTGTAATTCATCGACTAGCCGCTAGAGGCTGGCTGCAAAAGGGAGTCAATCCCATAGACTCCCCATGTTAAAATGCCCAACTTTACAGCAGAAAAAAACATGTTTACAGCCTGGTTCCAAAAATTATTTTGGTCTATAGCCAATTTTGCCCTTCATGACAACTGTGAGGGGGTGAATTTTTTTATAACTCGTCCGTTTAAATTATATTGAGCCTTAAAGTTCTGCATAGTTGAGACGGATTGCCGCTGTTGTCACCACTGGCGAGCTAGGTGGGCAATCAGCTCTGGCCACGTCCCGCTTCTTTGCCCATTTTCGATTATCCGGGAGTGACGCGTGGTGATGCGCTTGCCAAGATGGCGATGGCCGACTCCGCCTACTTTGGGCTTCAAAAATGCTCTTCAGAAACCTACGGGTGGACTACGTCCATGTTTTTTTACAGTCTATGGTTTGCACACAAGCTGCGGTTGTGTGACCGTGTCTCCCTCTCTCTCTCTCAATTTCAATTTCAATTTAAGTGTGCTTTATTGGCATGACAAAAGCTATACATTTGTATTGCCAAAGCAATTGCAGCTGGACTGCTCACAAATAGTGCACATTTGAATTAACAGAAAGGAAGATAATAATAAAATACAAATATTAAAAAAAAAAGTGTTAAGCATGTAGTGCAAAATAAATGGCTAGTGTAAGTATGTGTTAAAATAAAATTAAATAGATAAAGTATAAGATATACAAAGGCAAAATATACATTTAAGTAATATAGCATAATATAATGTAGATGTGCTGGGAGCATCAGCTCAGGGCAGGTGGAGCGTCTTCTCTTCTGTGCTGACAGAGAGACACATATTGAGCAGCAAACACACAGCAGCTCTTGTGTTCTCCGAGCAGATACGCTAGTTTCTCCTGGTCTGGAAGAGTTTGAAATGTGGGGTGGATCTGCTGTATTTTGTTGTAGAACACTGTCCGTATATCTGTGTATTTGGAGCATTCTGTTAGGAAGTGCAGTTCTGTTTCCGTCTGATTCAGATCACAGTGTGAACACAATCTCTGCTCGGGGGGCAGCCATGTTTGTCTGTGTCTGCCCGTCTCTATCATCAGCTTGTGTCCGCTGAGTCTGTATCTGGTCAACGTGCTTCTCAGTTTCTTATCCGACACTGTGTACAGGTACTCTGCCATACTGTACTCTCTCTTTAGGGACAGATAGCATTGCATTTTACTCTGTTGTTGAGTTTGGGTTTGCCAATGAGTGATGTAACTCTGTTTGATTTGTGCAGTGATCTGATTGGTTCTGATGTTGTGAGTCAGAGCATCAGTAGATGTTAGTGAAGCATCAGGACTGAAGCTCTGGATCAGATGGAGGAATGGCTTGCTTTCTTTGCTCATCTCTTGGTATTGCAGGGCTTTATAATGGTATGATTGGGGGTCACTGAGCTTCAGATGTTTCCAGAATTTAATAGCCCTTTTTTGTATCTTTATGATTAGAGGATATTTGCCTAATTCTGCCCTACATGCGTTATTTGTTGTGTGCCGGTGCACGTGTAGTATATTTTTACAGAGTTCTGCATGCAGGGTCTCAATCGGGTGTTTTTCCCATTTAGTGAGATCTTGACTTGGGTTTGTGAGCGGACCCCACACCTCACTGCCATATAGTGCAATGGGCTCAATTACTGATTCTAATATTTTCAGCCAAATTCTAATAGGGATTTCTATAGGACATTGCCGTTTTATGGCATAGAACGCCCTGCGTGCTTTATCTCTCAGTTCATTCACAGCGTGATTAAAGTTTCCAGTGGATGTGATTTTCAAACCCAGGTAGTTGTAGTGTGATGTGTGTGCTATCTGGTTCGTGCCTAATGAAAATGTGTGTTGTGTTCCTTGGGATCTGGGTCTCTTCTGAAAGATCATAATGTTGGTTTTCTTCAGGTTGACTGTCAGGGCCCAGGTCTGGCAGTATTGCTCCAGCAGGTCCAGGTTCTGCTGTAGACCATGTTGAGTGGGAGACAGCAGAACCAGGTCATCTGCATACAGCAGGCATTTGATCTCTGAGTCGTGTAGAGTGAGGCCAGGAGCTGCAGATCGCTCCAGACTGAGCGCCAGTTCATTTATATAGATGTTAAATAATGTTGGGCTTAAGCAGCAGCCCTGTCTCACTCCACGCTCCTGGGAGAGATACCTTGTACGTTTGGTGTTGATTTTTACGCCACATTTACTTTCAGTGTACATTGATTTGATGAGGTCATAGGTTTTACCTCCTATTCCACTTTCAATAAGTTTGTAGAATAGTCCTTGGTGCCAAATTGAGTCAAAAGCTTTTTTAAAGTCAATAAAGCATGCATATATTTTACCTTTATCTTGGTTAACGTGTTTTTCAATTAGAGTATGTAGTGTATAGATGTGATCAGATGTACGGTAATTTGGTAAGAATCCGATTTGACTTCTGCTCAGTACATTGTGTGTGGTGATGAAGTCTAATAGTCGAGCGTTTATTATGCTACAGAATAACTTTCCCAGGTTGCTGCTCACACAGATTCCTCTGTAGTTGTTAGGATCAAATTTATCTCCGTTTTTAAAGATTGGTGTTATCAAGCCTTGATTCCAGATGTCGGGGAAGTAACCTACACTCAGGATCACATTGAATAGTTTTAGAACGGCTAATTGGAGCTTGCTGCTTGTGTGTTTTATCATTTCATTTAATATCCCATCAGGTCCTGATGCTTTTTTGAGTTGGAGGTTTTTGATTTTTTCTGTAAGTTCTTTATCAGTTATTGGGAAATCTAATGGGTTTTGGTTGTCTTTGATTGTTAATTCTAGTTTTTCTAATTGGTTGATTGTTTGGTTTTGCTTACAGTTTGTGTCTGTTTGTACTTTATTAAACAATGTTTGGAAATGACTTTCCCATATTTCTCCATTTTGTATTGGCAATTCTTCATGATCAGTTTTTTTCAGATTGTTCCAATTATCCCAAAATTGGTTTGTGTTCACGGACTTCTCGATTATTGTCAGTTGTTTTTGGGTGTATTGTGCTTTTTTGGTTCTGAGTGTGTGTTTGTATTGTTTTAGTGTTTCGCAGTAAAGAAGACGGATCTCTGCATTATTTGGATCGTTATGTTTCTGATTTGACAATGTTCTCAGCTTTTTGCGAATAGTTTGACAGTTCTGATCAAACCAATTTTTGTCATTTTTGAGTATTTGATTTTTTCCATTTTTTGTTTTCAATTTGGATTGCTTTGCTGATTTTTCAAATATGTAATTTATATCTTTGACAGCCAGATTGACCCCTTCATTAGTGTGAGCATAGGCGTTATTTAGGAAGTTATCTATCAGCGCTTGTATTTTTTGGCTGCTAAGTGCTTTCTGATATTCTTCAGCACTGTTTTCAGCCCATCTGTATGGGTTTCTGATGTTGTACAGCTTACTGGGCTTTGTGTTAATGTTATTCTCAGTCTTTTTGAGATACGCAGTGATTTGACTGTGATCAGACAGAGGGGTCAGTTCTCTAACAGTGAATGATCTGAGAGATGAAGGATCTATGTCTGTTATCATATAATCAACAGTGCTATTCCCAAGAGGTGAGCAAAATGTGAATCTCCCTAAAGTGTCCCCTCGTAACCTACCGTTGATGATATACAGACCCAGGCTTCGACAGAGCTGCAGGAGGTCTTTCCCATTCTTGTTTACTGTATGATCATGGTTATTTCTGTGGATATGGGAGAATGTGTTGTTAATAACAGTCAGTTTGTTGTTGATGTATTTGCTCCCTTGTGTGTCGGTGAAGTCCGGCTGTAGTCCTGTTCTTGCGTTCAGGTCCCCGCAGATGAGCACGTTTCCCTGGGCCTGGAAGTGGCTCGTCTCTTCCTCTAATGTGGAGAACGTGTCTTCGCTGTAGTAGGGGGACTCTGATGGCGGGATGTATATAGCACACAGGAATGTATCTTTTCTGGATGAGAGCAGTTCCTTGTGGATTTTAAGCCAGGTGTAGTATTTGCCTTGCTTTACTGTGTTGATGTGGTTGTGGAATTTTGATTTGTACCAGATTATTACTCCTCCTGAGTCTCTTCCCTGTCGGACTGTGTTGAGTTTTTGTGATGGTAGAATGATTTCTCTGTAGTTGGGTGGGCAGTGGGTGATTGCGTCTGCCCTGCTCCATGTCTCCTGTAGAATTATAATGTCCATCTCCTTGATGCTCTTCTGGAATTCTGTGTTTAAACTCTTTAGCCCAAATGCTGTTGAGTTCAAGCCTTGAATATTCCACATTGATATTGAGAGAGTCATTTCAAGAGTTCAAGGTATAGAGTTCTTGTTTTCAAAAATAGAGGTAATCCTTTTCTAATGTAGTATAATATATTGAAGAAAAATAAAAATATATATTTTTTCTTCTCATTGTTAGGCAGATGTTTGTATGCTGTGTGGACCCTCATGCTGTCAGCTGGGCACTGATGTAGTTCAGCAGCTGTCTGATCTCGCTCATCTCCAGTGTTTTTGCTGGTCCTTTCAGGGCCTGAGCGTAGCTCCTGGAGTGTGGGAGTGGTGCTGAGATCAGTGTGTTATCAGCTGAGGGTGCATGAGCGGGTGGGGGGCTGGGTGCTGCTGGTGATGGGCCCATCCTAGTGTCGCTCTTCTGCCTGGAGTGATGTTTTTGTGGTCGGGGGTGCCTTGGATGATCATCTGGTGCAGACTGGGGGTTCTGCTGATGGACTGTTGTAGGTCTGTGGTGGTGTAGCGTTGGTGCATGGGGTGTTCTGATGGGGGGATTAGCATGGTGTGGGGGTCCCCCGTATTGTGCAGCCAGCGGGGGTCGTTCTCTGTGATGAGACTGTGTGTTTCTGCTGGGTGTCTGGATTTGTGTTCTGTGGGTTGGCAGGTGTGCTGTTTTAAGGGGTGTATAGGTGGTTTGTCTGCCCCATGCTATGTCTTTCAGTGTTTTTGCAAACACATTGACTTTGTCCTTCCTTATGTGTACATGGTCGTACAGGTCTCTGATTGTGATGGAGGGGTGATGAGCCAGGTGCACATTGGACAGGCGAGCACATCCTTTGGAGATGTCAGCGTTGACTCTCTGGATGGTGTCTGGGTGAATGTCTCTGCGGGGTAGGAGGGTAGATATGGTGATCTTGGTGTTGGGGTAGATCTCTGTTGCCTTCTCTGCTACTCTGCAGATCAGCTGCCCAACTCTCTCCTGTTCCCTTCTCAGGTCGTTAGTGCCTGTGTGGATGATGATGTGTGAGGGTGTGCCAAAGCTGGAGTCAGAAAGTATTCTGAGTGCATCTCCTGTTTTTGGGCACCAGAGTTTTGTTGTTTTACGGCCTGGAAACAGTTTTTCTCCTTGTAGGAACTTTCCATTGGAGTCCATGAGGATGGCAATATCAGCCTCTGTTTTCACTGGCTGTTTCTCAGCTGGGGTTGTAGCTGTAGTGTTTTTCTGAGGGGGTTCTGGGTTTCTGGGGGTTGCAGGTGTTTCTGCTTCCCTTTGGCTGTTGCTGGGCTGTGATGGTTCGGTGGATGCCGGAGATGTGCTGCTGGGGTTTGGTTGTGTAGGTGTCGGTGAGGGTGGGGGGACTTTTGGGGAATTTGCAGGGTTAGAGAGACACCTCATCTGTGTTGATAGGGTCTCTATCTGTCTGTCCCTTTGTTGTAGCTCAACTTTGAAGCTTGAGAGCTCCCTCCCCATGTAGTCTTTCATTTCTGAAAGTTCCTTCCCCATAATCCGTTTAAGTTCTTTGCTGTAATTTAATTCTCTCTCTCTCTCTCTCTCTCACACACACACACACACACACACACACAAACGACGCTTCGCTGTGACTCTCTCTCTCTCACTCACATACACACGCACGCACACACACACATGACGCGCAAAAGTCCGCATTTGAACAGTCAATAGCAAATAATTAAACTAATAATAATAATAATTTGATGTTTTGTCAAGTATGGTGACCCATAGGCCTACTCGAAATTGGTGCTCTGCATTTAACCCATCCATGTACACACACAGCAGTGAGTAGTGAACATGCACCCGGAGCAGTGGGCAGCCATTGCTCCAGCGCCCGGGGAGCAATTGGCATTTCGGCACCTTGCTCAAGGACACTTTAGTCGTGGTATTGAGGGTGGAGATAGCACTGGTTAATCACTCTCCCCACCAACAATCCCTGCCGGACCTGAGATTCAAACCCACAACCTTTGGATTACAAGTCCAACTCTCTAACCATTAGGCCACGACTTCCCCTTATAACAAAACATACAGTTGCTGATTCAGAAGCGCCAGATTGTCATAGCAAAGTCAGAATTACCTCCTCTCCTAGGTTCACGAAACGGTCGTCCATAAAATGTGTTGCTGTTCTGTTGTAAGTAATCTTAATGATTTCTTTTTTTTTTTTTTTTGGCCTGTCAGTAGCACAGATAACACATGACAGTACATATGCGTGGCTATGCTATCATCATTCACAACCTTGTTTCTTTTTTTCTTTTTCTTTTTTTTTCCCCCCTTTTCTTTTTTTTTTATTTAATTTTTTTTTTTTTTTATCTTTTTTTTATATTAATTAATTTAATTTGATATACCCTTTTACTTAGCCACACTGTGACAGACAAGACCAGGAGACAGAGAAAACAAGAGAGAGAAAGAAGAAAGAAGAAAGGAAAAAAAATATAATAAAAAAAAATAAAATAAAAAAAAAAGGTTGTGGGGAAAGTCAACAGAGAAGGGGGAGAGAGAGAGAGAAAAAAGGAGAATGGGGGATAGAGAGAGAGAGGAAAAAAAAAAAAAAAAAAGACAATTTGCTTCGATACCTGCTGACAAAAAGAGAAAACAACAGAAGAAAACAACCGAAGACACAACATCAAAGAGACTGCAGCAACAACCAACATCTGTATGAATCACAATAAATTCTAAATGTTAAATGTTATTGAGCAGCACACATAACTAATATTACAAAATAAGTTTTGAAGCAACAGCAGATCAAGACAATGTGTGTCTGTGAGCACCTGTTTTTACACCAATGTGAATGCTTGAGTGTACACCTGTGTGTGTGAGCGCGCTTGTGTTCATAAGGTTCCTCCATGTAAATGTTTAATAGTGTGTGTGGGGAACAACAGCCCCATCCCGCAAGGCATGAAGCAGGCACGGAAAAGACCCGGGCCCCAAACATCCGGAGACCCCCAAGGGCACGGGACCCCCAGGAGAACCACCGCAGGGACAACCGCGGCCTCCACCCAGAAAAGGGCAGAGGAGAGCCCGAAGGTGGGACCTCCGACAGCCACAGTGTAGACGCCCCAGGGTGCCGTGGCGGCAAGCCCGCAGGCTCCACCGGCAGCCGACCACACCAGGGCGGACCGGGCCCTGGGCCCGGAGATCCAAAGGCCCCCCACCCCACAATCGGGGCCCAGCAAGGCCAGTAGGGCCAGGCCCCGCCAATCGACCGCCGAGAGTGGGCCGGCGCTCGCCCGAGCATCCTGCCCCGGCGCGAGAAATCACCAACGCATCGGCGGCATCCTCCACCGGCAGGGCATGGTGGTGGGGTGGGGGTCGACTAAGATGATGAGTGAGGTGGAGTCTAAGGCCCGACCTGACACATAGACGTAGACGACAAGCACACATATACACAAGCATATGTTCCCACCCTCATGCGCGCTAGGGTTGGGTACCGAACTCGGTACTTTTAAGGGTACCGACCGAATTGCGTCGGTACTACCGAGTATCGATACACATTAAATCATTCGGTGCCCAATTTCGGTACCTGAGAACGCATTTGGGCGCATACGAGAGAGAGAGAGATAGACAGAGCGAGAGAGAGAGACCCTGTGACATGATGTCACCCCTTCAACTCTTTAAAACACAACACACAGGGCAAACCCCAATGTTCTGATTCTGAAGTGTGCTTGCATTTCTAGGGTCATATGGTTTCCGCGAAAACGCGGACAGGACGGCGGAGTCCATTCATAAAAACGGAATTTACTCTAAAGAGCGGAATGCCACGGAATTCGTCAATTTTTGGATGAATAAAAGAAGGTCTGTCACTTAATTCGAATCGCGATATGAACTAGTGTATGCTGAATATTAAAACGCAAAAAGACGGTTTAAATATGAATCCTGCATGTTCCGTTAGCCTCTATACTGAAGCACACTGAACTCGCGGTGATTTTCGGACTCTGCATCTCACTAACGTACATAACGACGACATGAACACTTACAGGCTGTGAGAGTCACTTCATGAGAATTTTACCGTTTCATTTGAGAAAACTAGCATCATATCATACTGTATACACACAGAAACTTCACGGCAACCTGTCAAAATAAAAGTGCGGTTTAACATGTAAGATAAATATATTACTCTTGTATTACTTTTGTACAGTATAATGTACGTCTTTATATATTCCAGTTACTGTCAAATTTAAATAAAACAATTAAATGATACAAATAATTATTACAACTACATTAACCACTTAAGTGTAGAAAAAATACAATTATTATTAAAACTTTTTTAAAGGAATATTCACACAATTTTTCTACCATTGATTAATTTTAACCAAGGTTATTTTCGTAAATGAAAACTAAAACTAAGACGAAAACGATTGATGAAAAAACTATTTCGTAAACTGAAATAAAATAAAAATGACAAAATATTTGATAACCTAAACGAAACGAAACTAACAACAGTTATTGAAAAACTAACTGAAATAAAATAATAATTAACAAAAATAAATAATCGTTTTCGTAATTATTACGTTCTCACCCCTTGGCAGAAAAAAATATTTGAGTTGTGTGACAGTTTAGGGAAACACCTGTAAATGGCGCATCAAGTGCATGGGGTTATCTGATGGAGAGACGCAAAGCAGTTTAAAGCAGAGTCCTGCACGGGTCCTGTTTGATAAACGTGCACCAGCAGTACTTAACAGAACACCCGACCCGTTATCCCACAGCAGCACTAATTTAATTCTGTACCAGACCTGAACCGTTTGACATAAAGACCGCGAGTCGCGAGCCGAACCGCACCCGCATTAATCTACAACATCAGGTAGGCAAAATTATTCATTTTCTCGTGTAACACAAGCAATCAAACCAACATTAGGCATTCTAAGTTGGTGCTTTGAAGAAAAACAGACATGCAGAGCAACGTGATAATTAACAGAAAAAAAAGATGAGAACGCATCTTTCTGTAAACAATGCAACACTTCTAGCATCTTGTGATCACTCTGCCAGGCTTTCGAACAAACTATATCACATCATGCACACGCTAATAATTATTCATAAATAAAGAAAATAACATTCAAATATGAGCCTTTATTGTTAAATATGATTGCCATTATTATTGAATTTCATTAGACCCAGTTATGTATTTTTACGCGGCGGAAAAGTGAGCAAGACACGACAGTTACAATATCATAAATATGGTAACATAAGAAAAAAGACATCTAATTATTCTAATATAACCAAATTAGGCTACATTTATTTTCATAAATATTTCAACACACCATTAGAGATGACATTAAGCACAACTTGTGTAGATTTATTTACTAAAAAGGCATGACTCCTTCCTTTGGTGTATATTTGTATACTTTTACCATCTAATCAATCTTAGCATGCGTTAATTTTGTGTTGCTAAATGTTTGCCTTACTAATTATGCCTAAGTCTTTCTTTGGCCTTAGCTCTGGAAGTGATCTGTTGATTCTGCTAAACTTTAATTAAAACAAACTAAAACTAAACTATATAAAAACTAAATAAAAATGTGTTCACAAAATAAAAACTAAATTAAAACTAACAAAAATATGAATGAAACTAATAAAAACTAAACTGAATTTTATAGCAAATTTGAAAACGATATTAAAATAAAACAAATTTAAAATTTCAAAACTATAATAACCTTGATTTTAACAGTAAACCTCTGTTTGTTTGCAAAAAAAAATAAAAGGGTTTAATTTTCATTTGATTAAAAATAAATAAATATTTCATGCCTTCATTTGATTATTAGAAAAAAATAAAACACACAAAAATTTCTGGAAGACAAAAAAGAAAAAAAAATTGTAGGGCCCTATTGTTCAAAATGTTGAAATTGAGAGTTTTGGACTTATTTTTTCACTGAAATAAATGTTTATGTTATTACACAGAGAGTAAAGTACCGAAAAAAGGTACCGTTGGGTACCGGTACCGAATTCCAGGTACCGATACCGGTACTGGTACCGGTTCAAATGTGAACGGTACCCAACCCTAATGCACGCAAACGAATATTCACACCCTCGCCCGACATGTAGACACACAAAAATGGACACGGTACCCACACTCACACTCCCCATATGCACTCTATACTCCTAGGTCCAGGCACCACCACCCCCAGAGGGGTAGTCAGCGCCCGATCCCGGAGCTGAACCCCCTTCGCTCCGGCGTGGGGACAGGAAGACCACCCCGGTCCCCGCAGCAGCAGAGAAAATCAACAGCCCAGACCCCGACCGGGCGGCCAGCTCATCCTCACAGCCCCCGGCCCCAGACAGAGAACAGAGAACAGGGGTGTGAGAAAAAAAATAAAAAAAAATAAAAAAAATAATAAAAAAAGACCCCATGCTTCACCCCACCCGCTCAAATGTAGTGTTGGTGTGTGTTGTTCTAAGGTGCTTTAAAACAGGGGTGCTTTAAAACAGGGGAGGGGCACCCTCCACAAGCTTGTGTCAGCTCGTCCCCTCCCTAGAGCCCTCAATGTCTATGTGCAACTTAAAATTGAGAAGTGGGCACTGGCACCAGAGGGAAGGCTGAATGAACAGACCGCCCTCCGGATGCCATTCAGTGTGCCCACCCCCAAGGCCCTATATGTATGTGTCATGTGACAGTAAGTAATGAGAATGTCTAAGCTGTAATGTGTAATTGAGATGCAGGCGGCCACGAGGAGACAGAGGAGTACCACCTCCCCCGCATCCCAGCGACGCACCCGCACCTCAAAACCCTACCTATGTGTTGGTGTGATGGAGCGGGAGAAGTGAAGCCTTAGGGATGGGGAGGAAAGCATCAGAGGGGGCAAAATACCCCCCCCCCTCTGGAGCCAGCTCCCCCGCTGACCCCCATAGGCACCCCCGTTACCCCAAAACTGCCCAGGGCGGGGGGCCCAGGCCCATCCAGACCAGGGCTCATGGCAGCCCGGGGCGGCACACCAGACCCCACAGCAGAGGAAAAACTACCCCACCCCATCATCCAGTCATTTAGAAATCTTAATGATTTATAAATGCATCTACTTTCAGAAGGCCAAATAAAGTGCTTTAGCTTTCACACAGAAACACACAGGGTCTCCCTGTCATGACTGCCTGCATCAACACTACTGCGGTTACTGAAACGGGGCAGTCGTGGCCTAATGGATAGCGAGTCGGACTTGTAACCGGAAGGTTGTGGGTTCGAATCTCAGGTCCGGCAGGGATTGTTGGTGGGGGGAGTATCCTCCTTCAATACCACAACTGAGGTGTCCTTGAGCAAGGCGCCGGACCCCCAACTACTCCCCGGGCGCTGTAACATGGCTGCCCACTGCTCCGGGTGTGTTCACTTAGGATGGGTTAAATGCAGAGAATACATTTCACTACTGGTTATATACTCTCTATGTAATTGTGTATGTGACAAATAAAAATAATCTTAAACTACGGCTTCATTGCGTGAACATTTGGGTGGCATTAAGCAAATATTTCCACATCTTGACTTAGACATGTGGGGGCGTGTTTAAACGAGCCGTTTTAGGGGGGCGTGGCAGAGTCTTAACTTTGATAAAGAATATCTCTTTGGTTTTGAGACTTTAGTCTTTGCAACTTCAGGGATCTTATCTATGCACAATCAGCTTGTAACACTCCAAAGAGAAAGCAAAACATGAAATCGCATCATATGACCCCTTTAAGGCCGTTTCTCAGACAGAAGGCTGCATCCTCCGGAGGTTGCATTTGTAGGCTGCATAGGACATCAAGCCTGGTTTATTTCAGTTAACGGAGCATTACATTCGCGAGTCATAAGCATATTACAACAATTTACACTTAACTAAGAACAATGGTCAAATTTATAACTGTTAATATTCTAAAATAAGATCTTTATGACGTATGCAGCCTACAAATGCGACCTTCGGAGGATGCAGCCTTCCGTTTGAGAAACGGCCTATATTGGTCTCTGACAATTAAATACTTAAATTTACTTTATAAGTTGGTCAAGATGAGAAGGAAGACTTTAAGAGAATTGTTTAAACAATTATTATGTCACAATTGACCAATATAAACAACAGAAATCTGAACATTTAAAAATGTATGCAAGAACAAATTATAGTCCAATTAATACACACCGAGAGCATAATACTCTCAATGCACAAATTAATTTAAAACACTTTTTAAATTTAAATGTAAGAGCTGTGACTCAGTCAATGACCAAAAGCAAGTAGGCTGTAATCTTGTTAGCATATCCTGCCTTGAGGTGAGACTTTTGTGGTTTCTTATTTGCACAAAGTGCAAAGCCAGTGAAACATTTCAGAGATTGTCTCAACACTTTATTTAAAGCAAACTATTCCAAACTAATTAGTTAATAACTGAGCACAGAATATTGCAATATTGTAAAATGCAACTCCATATTCAAGTGCTTATATTATAATTTCAAAGAGTGGCATTAAACACATGAAGCTGTCATGGTGACCAGATTCCACAGTAATTTCCTGTAAAAGCAGCTCTGAATTTATCTTTGCTGTGATAAGATAGCAATGAACACAACAGGTTAAAAATGCATTACAAACATGTTTATACAATCTTTCACAAAGTATGCAATTAAGCAACATGAAATAAGGACTACTCAAAAATGGCTACTCATACACTGTTTGTAAACAGACATCTGTTGAGTGTTAAGTTAACTACGCAAACATTTCAGATTCAGTACATTCAAGAAAATTGGCATTTATATTCTAAAATTTATCTTGGGCTTCTGTTCCATGTAAATTAAACCCAGTGACCCTTATAGCTGAAACTGGGACATATTTATTTATTTTTTATTGCCAGTTGTCTGGACACCGGGACACACCTTGTGAAAAAGGGACATCTGGTCACCCTATTCAGGATCTATCAGTTGAAGCTGCTGTAGGTCAGTTTCTTCGTTGTTGTGGGTGTTTGTTACTGCGATCAGCAAAAAACTTAAATAGGCCTAAGACTTATAAGAAAAAAAAACAGAATCTCAACACATTAAGAACAACATATACATCAACAGTCATTCTAATGCACAATTAATGCTAATAAGGTAGAACTCCAACTCACCTATGAACCCAAATACCAGAACAACACTGATCAGACCAAATATGACAGTAGCAGTCTGCCACAATGTCGTCTCTATAGGTTGCACAACTACAGTGTGATTCTGACACTCTGTAGGTTGAGTTGGGACTGTAAAGAAAATAGAGTAACACTTTAGAATACTGATCCTTTGTTAATGAATAACTACACAGGAACAAGTCACTAATGCACTATTAACATTGCAGTAACTACTATTACCTAACAAGAAACTATGATTATTGATTTAGTAAGTAATAGCGCTCAGTTGAAACTGGTAGTTCACTATAAGCTAATCAATAACTACTATTATATATATATATATATATATATATATATATATATCCTGGAGAACTACTAAGAACTACTGTATACAGGCAGGCCCGTAGCCAGCTATGAGGCCACCGAGGTCCGGACCTCGGTAAATGTTTCATGTTCAAAAATAAAATTTGTTCCCTGAATGACTAATTTGCTGTTACTGTAAACTCCTCATATGAATGTCTGCATGACATGTATAATTCAGTTTAGACAGTTAGCAAGAATTGCAGCGCCCGTGGTATGAAAATGATCATTGCCAGATGCTGACGAAGTAAACAAGTCTCTTTGAGAGAGTTGTGAGTTGAGGACGTGGGCTCATCCTCTGTGTTGCCAGATCCAGCTATTAATAGTGTTTTTAGACTTGTCATTTCCACATAATTTGACACTTTAGAAAGTTAATAAAGTAGGAAGTTGTAGTTTAGGGACAGCAATATCTTTATCTTATCTTATTTGCAAAAGATTTGAAATAATCTTGGTTTATTTTCATTTATTTTTCGTTTTTAATAGCAATATCTGGCAACACTGCATCGCCGGCACTCAAACTGACAGTAATCAAAAAAGGCTATGAACAGGTTATGACAGGATATGACATTCGATAAGGCAAACGCAAACATATCATGACATTATCTGTCATAAACGTTATCAACGCTGTCAAAAACAGTATTTAACACTAGTACACAGATCTATAGAACAAGTAGGTTACATACTGAAATGAAATTAAATGAAATACGCAAACACTAGCCATGAAGAAGTCTATGCTATGTCATTCAATATAGTAGTTACATTTTCACAAATCATGTTATAAACATTGATAAGAGCACTATACAAAGTTATCAGCTATAAAGCAATGGTTATTAATAAAAAACTATAACAGTAATATATTGTTGCATGCATAATAAACAACTGATAAAATGATCCACCCCTAATACAGTATTAACAAATTTTGATGCAATAAATAGGGTATGATTTAAAAATGATCATCCCTCCAAAACAGAGAAAACATCTTTCACAAACATCTACATGTCTGTCTCTTTTAAAGTGTTTATAGTGTAGGCTATATAATGAGTTGTATTTGTATTTGTTATTTATTATAGCACAATTCTTTAACACCTGAATAATTACTATCCAATGCTGTACAACACTCTCAAAAGCTTACAATGATTTCAGTCGTTACTAGGGAGTTATCATGATCTTCACTTTAGAATACTGATCTAAATAATTAGTAATTCCTTCTGAAGAATTTGGTAATGCTTGAGTCATTACTAGTGGGTTACCATGACCTTTACTTTAGAATTAATTATACATTATGTATTATTCATATTAATTATGAACCTGTATTCAGTAGTTCTTAGTAGCTCTTAGGGAGGTATGAAAAAATAATAGTTACTGATTAGCTAATAGTGAACTACCACATTCGACTAAGCACTATTACTTACTAATTCATTAATCAGTTTCTTGTTAATAGTTACTAATATAGAGTGCTAATATTGCGTTACTCATGTGTTCTTGTGTTATTCATTAATGATGGAACAGTATTCTAAAGTGTTACCGAAAATAGAAATACCTTTATACAAATGCTGGTGTATATGTATATTAGTGTAAGCAATTGTTTTTATGAGCAACATATTCTTATGAAGAAATAGGTGAAGTATCACTCACCAACGATCCGTGTGGTCTGGTCTAGTCTGGTGCCGTTGCTGAATTGTGCAGTTCTGTCTATGTTTGTACAGTAATAAACTCCTAACTCATCAATACTGATATTATTTATGAACAGATTATGTTTAGGCTGCACTGAATATTTCTGTTTGAATCTATTATTAAAGTAAAATGTTGCTGGTGGGTTTGAAAAGGAGCGTAATATCAGAACTGGAGGATGTGGTAAATTTAGTAGCAACCATGTCACCTCCTTTAAGTCAAGACCACAGTTTATGGTCACATTTTGACCCAAATCTGTTAGCTGATTTGTTAAAATCTCTGCAACTTGACACCATGTAAGTAGATCTGTGAGAAAAAAAATAATAATAATAATTAGGAGTGTTTAAATTAAAATGACTAAAATGTTGACCATCAAAAATCCATTTATTCACAAAAGATATGCATTTGAAAAGATTTTCGTAATAAACTCACAGAGCTGAAGCTGTAAGATCTTCAACATGATGCAGTCTTGTTTCACACAGCTCTTGAGATCAAACCTTGAGATGAAACCAATAAGAGAGGTGTTTTAGCCACAACAAGCAGAGGAAGTCAAAGACAGCAGTATAAAAAGAACTATTCCTAGCTGCATGGCTCTCTACATAGCCTTTCGGTTATTTTTGTGAAGTGACGAGCCAAACAAGAAACTAAAGTAACTTCTGTGCAATGGAAACTTCTGTTCAGTGGAAAAGCTGTCACTGACGACATGTAACATTTAAGTACTTATATTTTTACTTTAGTTATTAATATGTACCTTTTAATTAATAATATGCAGTGGTGTGAAGTAACGAATTACAAATACTCACGTTACAGTAATTAAGTAGTTGTAATTCAGTAATTCAGTCGCATCTTCCTCTAATATGTTAAGGTATATTTCAGATTTCTGCTTACTAAATGATTTGTATATAACTCCTGCAAGTGCCACGTTCGGTAAATTCCCATTCACTTATGAGACGAGCGTTCTGCACTGCCTCGTCTCTCTCTCGTGTGCGTTCTGCTGCAGTCACTTTGATAAGTCGTTGTTGCTTGTTGAACTTGTTGACTTTAGATGAGTTTGAGCGCGTGATGCACGCTGTAGAAAAAGTCTGTTGGAAACACAGTAAAATAATGTACTCAAATTGAGGACCAATCTGCACCTTATTGATGACACGTGGCGTTAATATCAGAATCAGAATCAGCTTTATTCGCCAAGTGTGCGCAAGCACACAAGGAATTTGTTGTGGTTTTTAAGAAGCTCTTGGTACATACACGCATACATACATACATACATACATACATATCTGACCTGAGAACAGAAACATTTAAAGAGGCTTAACAATAAATAATAATAATGTGTATGAATCTGGAACAGATGATTTATGTACAAATTTGTGCATAATTTACTCTATATATACAGCTGTATAGAAAATATGCATATGTATTTGTATTTACATAGTACTTGAGAGAGAGGCAATATGTAATGAATTACAGGCATGAATTACAGAACACGGGTAATAATTCCTGTGTTAGCTGTTTAGGCTGGAGATGGCATGGGGGAAAAACTGTTTTTATGCCTAAATGTTCTGTATGCCTAGTGCACAGAGATCTGTAGCGTCTGCCAGAAGGGAGAAGTGCAAACAGGTTGTGTCCGGGGTGAGAGGGGTCTGTGATTGCCTTTTTCACGATGGAGTCAATGTGAGTGTCCAACTTCAGGTCCTGAGAGATGGTGGTTCCCAGGATCCTGAATGACTCCACTGCAGTCACAGTGCTGTTCATGATGGTGAGTGGGGGGAGTGCAGGGGGGTTTCTCCTGAAGTCCACTATCATATCTACAGTTTTGAGCGTGTTAAGCTCGAGGTTGTTGTGACTGCACCACACAGCCAGCTGCTCAACCTCCTGTCTGTAAGCAGACTCGTCTCCGTCCTGGATGAGATCGATGAATGTGGTGTCATCTGCAAACTTCAGGAGTTTGACAGAGGGGTCTTTAGAGGTGCTGTCATTTGTGTAGAGAGAGAATAGCAGTGGGGAGAGAACACAGCCCTGAGGAGCTCCAGTGCTGATGGTGCGGGTGTTGGATGCGAGTTCTCCCAGCCTCACTAGCTGCTGCCTGTCTGTCAGGAAGTTGGTGATCCACTGACAGATGGAGGTGGGGACAGTCAGTTTAGCCTACTGCATCTGTGTTAGCGCGTGATGTAATAAAACTGCCGCTCATTAATAAACTTTTTTTTTTATCCATTTTATACAATCCGACTTCATTTAGCAAGTGCACTCACGCATAAACAATTTTCAAGTTCAACACTTTTTGTTCCATTCAGTTGTGGATGCTGCTGATTCACCGAGGCTGCCGCGTCTCAGCAAAGAGACGTGCGTTTGCGAGCTGTGTGTGTGTTTTCTTTTGAAAAAGTTTCCCCAGAAAAATACTTCGCTATTTAATGCATTTTTCCTTACAAATTGTATTATCAGCATAACAATTCCAGTAAATGTGTAAAAGGTATGGCATGATGCCATCCTTCTAGAACAATGTGCATTACTGCATTTATGTTAAAATTGTAACATAAATTATCAAGTTTAGTTATTCTTATTTCTTTATTGCAAAACGCTAAAACTGGCACCGTTTTGGAGAGAAATGGGCTCTCATTTTAACCCATATCATGGTGTGAGATGCTGAACTATGAGTTTATGGTGTTTGTATTTGCACTGTTCTAAACATTAATATTGTATGTGCAACAACAGCATGCTGTTTCAGTGGCCTTACACATGCTTTTAAATCTATTTTTTCAAACTTTATGATTTAAATGGGGATGATTGTACTGAGAATAACTTTCATCTTTTCTTCAACTGAATACTGTTTCCACGCTGTTTTGATGTATTTTAAAGAGTTGGCAGTCAAAATTAAAACTGCTGGATGATAGATATTTTTCATTCTTTATGACAAACAAGATAATGTGAATTACAGAATGTACAACGTTTTTTTAAATGTATAAATTGCAAGTGTTCAGCGTTTATTATGAGGGGGTAGAATCCACAGCTCAGTACTCACTACACAATACTCATGAGTACTTTTAAATAGGCTACTCTTTTACTCTTACTCAAATAGTTTTTTTGGACAAGTACTTTTACTCTACTCACACTACATTTTTTGGAAGGTAATGGTACTTTTACTTGAGTATATTTTTTCAGTACTCTTTCCACCACTGATAAAATGCAGCCTTCACAAGTAAATACGGTGACACTGACAGCATAATTATCAGTCCCATGTATTTATGCACCTTTTGCAAGTGGTCAGCATTAAATACACAAGGAAAATGGGTCTAAAATGTTTTTGTTTTTTTTTGTCAAAACCACATATGGAGGTACTGCACTTAAGATCCCATATTGCAAACAACATGCTATCTGTCCTGGACAGTAGTGAAGTACCACCTACTCGCTGCCCAGTCACTTAACATGTGATCATTATAGGACTTATTATGAGTAAGTTCACCAAGAGCCTGTTCTGGATTCTGATTTTGATTACTAAATTTGGAATACCATCACTGTCACTAAACACTCACAGACTCTATGAAAGGTCAATGTGCAGCATTTAATAAAGTAATCCAAAAACATAATCCACATAAGACAAAAGGGAAAAAAAAAAACATCACACAAGGTGAAAACAAACCAGAGACCAGCAAAAGCACAGAGTAATTCTTCCACACCCAATTCTCAGTCAGCATGATATACATACAGGTAATCACCCACTGCTGGAGGCAATGAGGCTTGATAGTCCAGACAAAGGGTGATGGGAGTTGGAGTCCAATGCAAACACACTATAGTTCAAAAGAGTGCCCTCTGGTGGCTAACATGGGCACACCAACAGACAGTTGTGACATTATTCCCCCTCTGACAGTGCGTTCACACCAGACGCAACTTGCGTGAATAAATTGCGCTATTTGCGCGTAGTTGGACGCTTGAACATTTTGAGTTTACTCGCTTCATTCGCACGTGAAATTCACTTCACAACAGACGCAAATTCGCGTCATGGGAGGGGCTTCTGCCAGTCCGACCTCCTCACTCACTCACTTCCAAGCAAGATCCTTTTTATTCCTGTTTCTATAAAAGTACGAAGATGTATCGTACAGCTCCGGGTATCCACATACAGCGACGATGATTTTGTCCTCCATTGTTGTTTTGGATTTCTGCCTCTACTCGCTACGTTGTAATCACGTCAATACTAGAACTACTAGATATTAGCAAGCTCCTGATTGGTTAACGCGGCGCGAATATTCGCCAAAGTTCTGATTTTTCAACTCAAATCATTCGCGCAAATTGCGTCATTTGCGCCACCTCATTCGCTCGAATCGTGCCGCAGGATGTCAATTTGCATCTTTGCATTGACTTAACGTGTAAATCACTCGCGCTTAACGCTTCATTCGCATCTGGTGTGAACGCACCATGAGGAGTGGATTTCAGACGCTCCACCAAGAGTCAAAGAAATCCAGGAGGGAGGCGGACCAGGGGGAGGGATGGCAGACCAGGCCCGTGTAGCGGAAGAGGGCCTGGAGACAAAGGTAGGCCAGGGTGCCAAGGTGGAGCAGGCTGCCAGGGTGGGGGCTGCAGAGCAGGAGGCCAGGGCAGGTCTGAAGACCACCACAGTAAGGCCGATGGGACCAAAGACCCCCACGGTGGAGCTGAGGACCACTCCAGCGGACCAGACGGAGCCAAAGATCCCCACAGCGGAGTAGATGACCACCAGGCTGGAACAGAGAACATAGAGAAGTTAGTAACAGCCTTGATGGCTGCAATAGGATAGGCTAACAGCTCAGCAACAGTCTCCTTGACCGTAACAGGGCAGGCAGACAGTTCAGCAATGGTCTCCTTGACCAAAACAGGGCATGAATTCAGAGGCAGTCTTTGTGACCATAATAGGCAGGGCTAAGAGTTCATGATTGGCTTCTAGGGCCGAAACTGGCACAACAGGGGATTCACTGACGGTCTCCATGACCTCGTCAGGATAGATGAAGAGTTCATAAAGTGGACACCCCCCACCACCTCTGGAGGCTCTGCAGCGGATGCTGCCACACTACATTACTGTAGTATAATACATTATTGTAATAATGTATAATGTAATTAGTGTAATACATTACAATAGTAATACATTATTACTGCATTACTGTTGTAATACACAAATCTTACATCAGCAGACCAGTCTCAGAGCCTGATGTACAGTAAGCGTAAATAAAAATGACCTTCAGCCGTCTTCTCCCTAAGGTTGTGCCTCCTTTTCTTGGTATTGCTTCTCCTCTATCCCCTACTCCTAGGAGGGGGAGTATGAACTATGTGATGTGCAAACACCTGATCTTTGACTTATAGGGGAGAGATAGCTCACAATAAGACCTTTCACTGGGGCATCCTCACATATCACTGCGCACACAGCCTCTCTTCACATGAATAATTTGACTACATGGGAGAGACTATACAAGCTGAATCCAAATCCTTCCTTTATCTCAAAACCTCAATGAGGTTATTCTATATTTGACTTTTGAACGGTATGAGCATGTAGCTATCAGGTCATCACTGCCCAGTATGTCTGCATTCACCTCTCTTCACTTCGTTCTGGAATAATCTGGAAATGGTAACGCAAAGAACAATATTTGATAAGTAAAAATCTCAGTAATTCTGAGAGAGTGGGGCTCAAAAAATGAAAAAGAAAAATTTAAAATACAAACTTCAAATACAAACAACAGAACAGAAAAAAGATAAATAAATATATATATATATATATAATTATTGTGATGGGGGCCCTGAATAACTCAGCCTCAATATGACAACTCAGTATGAAATATTTTGTGTTTAACCTTTGGCATTCCATTTAAATAATGAGTTAAGAAACAGCTGCAAAAATCTCTGGTGATATTCAAGAAAATATATTACACTGTGAATGAAAGGTCGAGTTTGATGCTGATTTTGGCCAAAAGTATTCAGCTTGTTTTGTAGAGTAATTTTGGATTATTATTATTATTAGATTTTATTTTTTGTGGGGATTTTTTTTTTGCCATTATAATGATTGGATAGTACAGGTACATCTCAAAAAATTAGAATATCATGAAAAAGGTCAATTTTTTTTGTCACTCATTTCAGAAAGTGAAACCCATATATTATTTAGATTCATTACACACAGAGTGAAATATTTCAAGCCTTTATTTCTTGAAAATTTTATGATTATGGCTTACAGATAATGAAAACCCAAAATTCAGTGTCTCCGAAAATTAGAATATTACATAAGATCAATAAAAAAGGATATTTTAAGCAGAAATGTCAGGCTTCTGATAAGTATGTTCATTTCTATGCACTCAATACTTGGTTGGGCCTCCTTTTGCATGAATTACTCAATTTGGCGTGGCATGGAGGCAATCAGCCTGTGGCACTGCTCAGGTGTAATGGAAGCCCAGGTTGCTTTGATAGCGGCCTTCAGGTCATCTGCATTGTTGGGTCTGGTGTCTCTCATCTTCCTCTTGACAATATAGATTCTCTATGGGGTTCAGGTCAGGCGAGTTTGCTGGCCAATCAAGCACAGTAACACCATGGTCTTTGAACCAGCTTTTCGTACCTTTGGCAGTGTGGGCAGGTGCCAAGTCCTCCTGGAAAATGAAATCAGCATCTCCATAAAGCTTATCAGCAGAATGAAGCATGAAGTGCTCTAAAATTTCCTGGTAGATGGCTGCGTTGACTGTGGACTTCAGAAAACACAGTGGACCAACACCAGCAGATGACATGACAGCCCAAATCATCACTGACTGTGGAAACTTCACACTGGACTTCAAGCAACATGGATTCTGTGCCTTTCCACTCTTCCTCCAGACTCTGGGACCTTGATTTCCAAATGAAATTAAAAAAATACTTTCATCTGAAAAGAGGACTTTGGACCACTGAGCAACAGTCCAGTTCTTTTTCTCTTTAGCCCAGGTAAGGTGCTTCTGACGTTGTCTCTGGTTCAGAAGTGGCTTGGTAGCCCTTTTCCTGAAGACGTCTGAGCGTGGTGACTCTTGATGCACTGACTCCAGCTTCAGTCCACTCCTTGTGAAGCTCTCCCAGGTGTTTGAATCAGCTTTGCTTGACTGTATTCTCAAGCTTGCAGTCATCCCTGTTGCTTGTGCACCTTTTCCTATCCAATTTCTTCCTTCCAGTCAACTTTGCATTTAATATGCTTTGATACAGCACTCTGTGAAGAGCCACACTGTAATGACCCTCTGTGACTTACCCTCTTTGTGGAGGGTGTCAATGATTGTCTTCTGGACCACTGCCAAGTCAGCAGTTGTCCCCATTATTGTAGTTTCAAAGAACAAGAGATACCCGAAATTTATATTGTAGGGATGGTCATTTATTGAAACTCAAATGTAAATATTCTAATATTTTGAGATACTGGATTTTTGACTTACATGAGCTGTAAGCTCTAATCATCAAAATTAAAAAAAAAACTTTTGAAATGTTTTACTTTACATGTAATGAATCTAAAATATATGAAAGTTTCACTTTTTGAAATAAGTTACAAGAAAAAATGAACTTTTTCACAATATTCAAATTTTTTGAGATGTACCTGTATTCAGTGGTGTAGTGGAGGGTATTAGCAGGTATACGGCGTATACCCACTTCTTTATCAGTCGGCATTCCGTATACCCACTTCTTTATCAGTCGGCATTCCGTATACCCACTTCTTTATCAGTCGGCATTCCGTATACCCACTTCTAAATCCCCCCTGATGCGCGTCCTGCACTAACCAAATCTTGACAGTCCAGCATATGAGTAACTAATTCAATCACATGTGAATAAATGCAAACATTCTCTAAAAACATCCAGTAAAGACAGTGATGCGGTCAGAAGTACTAACTTATGAGTCACGACGTGCAAGAACCCAGCTATCGCTGTAGCCAAAGCTATCTCTACTGTAGCTAAGCTGAATAAAAAGAAACCTGAAGATAGTAAACATGATTGCGACAATATGATTTGTGTGTGTTTTTCAAGTCATCTCCAGGTAATTAAAAAGCATCTGATTCTGAATAATGCAGTGCTAATTGATAGCATTTATTACACTTGGCAATAGATAGGCTACAAAATATATATTCTGCTTTATTCTGTGATAAAAATGGGGAAAAAAATTTGTATATAGGCTAAACAAATCATACAATTGTCATTAGGAAAATACAGGAAAAATATTATAAATTATTGTCAAGCAGTGTATTTGATTTCTCAGCCAATTAAAAGCAAGAGGTAATAATTTATAAATAATAATAATCGTAATAAAATCTGTCAATTAGACAAAACAGTTATTATATTTGACATTTCTGTCCCCCTCACTTCTGAAATGATTGAGAATCACAATTTTTTGTTTGTTTCAAATAGAGATCACAATTCTCCCACAATTCTGAACAGACAACTAAACAAAATAGCATGTAATTTACTAGAGGTTCTGACAAAATGGCAGTTGCTGCAGTCTATTTATATTTATTTATTAAAATTATTTATTGCAAAATCAGCACCTCTTCTGTGGATATTATTATATTCATAATGATACTCAAGCACAGGGCCGTCGTCAGAAAATCTTCAGTGTGGGGGGGGGGCACTTCGTTTTCATAGGGGGGCACACTTTTTTATGATCTCAGAAACAGACATTCACCAAAACAATAACAACCTGTATTATTACTTAAATTGATCAAGTTCTATATTAAAACATATTTAAAAAGATAGCCTGTCGATAATCTGTCGACTTTTGTGTTATGTTATATTATGACTTTTATGTAGGCTATGTTAGAATCGCCAGAGTGTAGTTCTGCACGCTCGCGAATCTTCTCTTTATAACACTATAGAGATGCACTGCTCAGTGTAGAGAGAGATTCGTTGATTATAACTTAACTTTGTGAGATCGTGATGAACTAGATGGGTGACAGCTTTTTAATTACTATAAAGGGAGCTTTCTATGTCATATATAATCCATTCAGAATTTGAATAGAAGTTTTGTTTATCATGCTGCTAAACTGTAACACCACGCCAGCAGAGGGAGCTCTCGCCTGAGTTTTGACTGTGAGCTCTTCCTCTGCAGTTACTTCCTGTTTGGCGGCCATATTAACCTGGCCACCACATTGCATCCTTGCGAAGTATTGCCAGTTTACCCTGCCTTACCAAGCGTTTATATCTCTGTCTAGTTCTCCTGTGTATGACCAGTTTGCCTGTTTCTCTTGACTTCTCTTTTGGATTGCACTTTTATCTGTTTGCCTGTTTGGACTGCCTCCTTGTGTATCGACCTCACCGCTTGCTTTTCTGACACTGAGTTTGGATTTGTGGAACTGTTTAATAAACTCTGCATATGGATTCTACTTCGGCTTCCGCCTCAACTCCGTTACAGAATACTTCGCCACCAATGAATCCAGCAGAGGTTTCTCAGCTCCAAGCAGCTTTCGCTTATCAGAGCGAGTTGTTGAAAAATTACCAGGAACAACTCAACAAACTGCAATCCGCAAACGACCATTTAACCCACTACATTCGATCGCTTCCCTCGCCCTCCACATCAACGGTAAGACTGGCATTGCCAGATAAGTTTGATGGTTCAGCAGGACAATGTCGTGGGTTTATTCGTCAAGTCCGTATCTATGTGGAAAGCCAAAGAGATCAGTTTTCTTCTGAGGGAAGTAAATGCACGTTCCTAATGTCTTTGTTATCTGGCAAAGCGATTGATTGGGCTTCAGCGGTTTGGGAGGCAGATTCACGATTTCAATCGTCTTTTGAGTATCTATTACAACAACTTAGTGAAGTATTTGAATATCCTGAGGGGGGCAAGGATATTTCTACGCAATTGCTTCACATGTCACAAGGGAACCGCACCGCTGCAGATTTCGCCATTGAATTCAGAACTCTTGCTGCTCAAAGTGGATGGAATGATGTGTCATTGAAGGCTGTGTTCAAACAGAGTTTAAATTTGGAGCTTCAGGCTGAGTTAGCCTGCAAGGGTGAGGACTTAACATTTACTGCATTCATCACCATGGCCATCAAGATCGATAATTTGCTGAGAAACACACCCAAGAGAAAATCCACTCGACAACCAGTTCTTAACTCCCTCACTGCGCCCTCTGATCACCAAGAGCCCATGCAAATAAATTATGCTCATTTATCTGATGAGGAGAGAACTCGACGCCGCCAACAGAATCTGTGCTACTACTGTGGTGAAACAGGCCATCGTAACGTCGAATGCCCACACAAAGCCCGGAGGTCCGTCTCCGTTACCAGCCGGGTGAGTGGTGATCAATTCTCTCTACCAATCTCAAAGTCATTTCTCATTCCTGTTCGGCTAACTACTAAAGATGGTCCCATTTCTTTGACAGCGTTGATTGACTCCGGTGCCGCCTTGAATCTGATCAACAAGGATATCGTCAAGAAGTACAGTTTAACCACACTACCTTGTGTGCCCACCATTTGCATCACCGATGTCAACAACAAACCCATTGAGGGAGGAGTTACCAGACAAACTGCACCTGCTCAGTTACAGATTGGATTGTTCCACAGAGAAAGCATTTCTTTCTATATCATTGATTCACCCCGATTTGAAATCATCCTAGGATACCCCTGGCTATCCACTCACGATCCTGTATTATCCTGGAATCATGGAGAATTGACTCACTGGTCTGAATTTTGTCGAAGCCATTGTATGCCCGTCAATATGCCTCAACCATGTCTCACAACATCTGCTGAAGATCCAGCTTCTGCCTTCAGTGTTAAAATCCCTGCCTACTATCAGGACTTTTCAGATGTGTTCAGTAAGAGCAAAGCTTCACAGCTACCACCTCACCGTCACTGGGATTGCACCATCGATCTTCTATCCCATGCCATGCCACCCAAGAGTAAGGTATACCCACTATCACGCCATGAATCCAAGGCTATGGAAGATTACATTGAAGAGGCTTTGAACCTTGGTTTTATTAGGCCCTCTACCTCTCCAGCAGCAGCGGGGTTCTTCTTCGTTGAGAAGAAGGATGGAGGTCTACGACCTTGCATTGATTACCGAGGTCTCAACAATGTTACTGTAAAATTCCGCTATCCTCTTCCACTTGTTCCTGCCGCATTAGAACAGCTTCGAGAGGCTAAGATTTACACCAAGCTAGACTTGAGGAGTGCTTATAATCTCATTCGCATCAAAGAAGGGGATGAGTGGAAGACAGCTTTTCTCACCACAGGAGGTCACTATGAGTACTTGGTGATGCCGTTTGGGCTAGCCAACGCCCCAGCTGTGTTCCAATCATTTATCAATGAAATCTTCAGGGACATGTTGAACCAGTATGTGATTGTCTACATAGACGACATCCTTATATATTTCAAGTCTGAAGATGAACACATTAAACATGTTCAAACCACCCTCTCTCGTCTTCGAGAACACCAGCTCTTTGTGAAAGCAGAGAAATGTGAATTCCATGTACAGCACACCACTTTCTTAGGATATCACATAAGTCATCATGGAGTCGAGATGGATAATTCCAAGATTCATGCAGTTACGGAATGGCCTCAACCATCAACAATTAAGGAACTTCAACGATTTCTAGGTTTTGCAAACTTCTATCGCCGTTTCATCAGAAACTACAGCATGATTGCATCACCGTTGACATCTCTCCTGAAGGGGAAACCATCCAAGTTGAGATGGTCAAACGAAGCTACCGCCGCTTTCACCAAACTCAAATCAAGCTTCACGTCGGCCCCTATCTTGAAACACCCTGACCCTAACCTGCCATTTGTACTGGAGGTGGATGCTTCAGACTGTGGAATTGGAGGAGTACTATCACAACGTCATGGTCAACCAGCTAAGTTGTATCCATGTGCTTTCTTTTCAAGGAAACTTACTTCTGCTGAGAGGAACTATGATGTTGGTAACAAGGAGTTACTGTCCATGAAAGCGGCAATAGAGGAGTGGAGACATTGGCTGGAGGGAGCCATTCATCCATTTCAGGTTATCACAGATCACAAAAACCTTGAGTATGTAAAAAGTGCCAAAAGACTAAATCCACGTCAGGCCAGATGGTCATTATTCTTCTCAAGATTCCAGTTTACTGTCACATATCGTCCAGGAAGCAAGAATAGTAAAGCAGATGCCCTCTCCAGGCGCCATGATCCTCCCTTCCAAGAACATTCACCAGAACCCATCTTGCCTCCCTCAGTCATTATTGCTCCTGTAAACTGGGACATCATGGAGGAAATTCAAAGGGCCACTCAACAAGATCCTCCGCCTGCCAGGTGCCCACCCAACAAGCAGTATGTTCCCCAGGTACTACGACAGCGGGTCATGCAATGGGTCCATACATCCATCAACTCAGGCCATCCAGGTATCTCTCGTACCATCAAATTGATCCACAATGCTTTCTGGTGGCCAGCAATGAATAGAGAAATAACAGATTACGTGAAGGCTTGTCAAATTTGTGCACAGTCTAAGACCCCAAAGGAACTTCCATCTGGTCTGCTGCAGCCACTACCTATTCCTCAACGTCCATGGTCCCATCTGTCAATTGACTTTGTGACTGATCTGCCCCCCGCCAAAGATTTCACAACCATTCTGGTCATCATTGACAGATTCTCCAAGTCTTGCCGCCTCATTCCCCTCAAGGGTTTACCAACTGCCATGGAGACAGCTCAAGCATTATTTCATCAGGTCTTCCGAATTTATGGTTTACCCGAAGACATTGTTTCTGATCGAGGAACTCAGTTCACTTCCCAGGTATGGAAAGCCTTTTGTCGTCAATTGGACATTAACGTGAGTTTGACGTCAGGATATCATCCCCAGTCAAACGGTCAAGTCGAGAGATTGAACCAGGAGATCGGTAGATACTTGAGATCTTACTGCAGCCGGGAACAAAACCGGTGGGAGGAATTCCTACCATGGGCGGAATATGCTCAAAATTCCCTCACTCATGCCTCTACAGGACTCACCCCCTTTCAATGTGTGCTCGGATATCAACCCCCTTTGTTCCCGTGGTCTGGCGAACCTTCTTCTGTTCCAGCAGTGGATGACTGGATACGTCGTAGCGAGAGGGTGTGGGACAGCGCTCATGTTCATCTTCAAAGAGCTGTACGAGTACAAGAACTCCAGGCCAATCGAAGAAGGCGTCCACATCCTCCCTACCAACCGGGACAAAGGGTCTGGCTCTCCACCAGGGACATCAAGCTACGTCTGCCGAGCAGGAAGCTCAGCCCAAGGTATGTTGGCCCATTCAAAATTTTAAAACAAATAAATGAGGTCACATATCAGCTTGAGCTTCCTGCTAACTACCGCATCTCTCCATCTTTTCATGTCTCGCTCCTCAAACCGGTCCACCCGAATGCCGACCCCAACGCGGAGTCCCAAGAGCCACCACCTCCGCTAGACATCGACGGATTGCCAGCTTATAGGGTAAATCTGCTGCTGGACTCAAGGCGTAGAGGGGGTCGGCTTCAATACTTGGTGGACTGGGAGGGCTACGGACCAGAGGAGAGATCATGGATACCTGCTTCTGATATTCTGGACCCATCACTCATAGAGGAATTTCATCGAGCCAGGCCCGACCGTCCAGCGCCACGACCACGGGGACGTCCACGTAGAGCGCCAGGAGTCGCTCCTAGAGGGGGGGGTTCTGTAACACCACGCCAGCAGAGGGAGCTCTCGCCTGAGTTTTGACTGTGAGCTCTTCCTCTGCAGTTACTTCCTGTTTGGCGGCCATATTAACCTGGCCACCACATTGCATCCTTGCGAAGTATTGCCAGTTTACCCTGCCTTACCAAGCGTTTATATCTCTGTCTAGTTCTCCTGTGTATGACCAGTTTGCCTGTTTCTCTTGACTTCTCTTTTGGATTGCACTTTTATCTGTTTGCCTGTTTGGACTGCCTCCTTGTGTATCGACCTCACCGCTTGCTTTTCTGACACTGAGTTTGGATTTGTGGAACTGTTTAATAAACTCTGCATATGGATTCTACTTCGGCTTCCGCCTCAACTCCGTTACATAAGCATGACAATAGCAATATAAAATGTGATTCACGATCGCATGCGCTGAGCAAAGGGAGATATTTTTAAAGAATTTAAGGATTTTAGGCTTTGTTTTAAAGTTAAGACACTTATATGATTTATCTACATCACACTATATGCTACTCTAAAACGATTATTTATTTATTTTTGCTATCTGTAGGCCTGTGAACAGTGAATTTGTATTTTAAAATGGGAATACAACGAATTTATGACGATGTTTTATACCTTTTACATTTTTTATACAAGTTAATAGTGGAAAGTTCTTTAAAATCACCTGTAATGCAATAAAGTAGGCTTAATTTGCAATTTTTTTCGAGCCATTTTTAAAACATTTGCTGCATGGATTAAAAAAAAATGCTATAGCCTAGACTCATATCAGACAAAATTACATAGAGAGAAAAAAACAGAAGTTGTCAACAAATCATTTAAATGTTACGGTATTCAGAACAAAGCAACATAAAAACCAGTCTAAGCAGCTATACAATTATAGTATAAATTTATATATACAAATCATAAAATACAACACAAATTATAGCCTAATGGCATTCATTATAAAGAACATATAAAAGTTTTGCCAAAACGAATGTATTTAAAGAGAAATAAAATGCGCGGTCCCAAAAATAAAGCGAAACTCAGTGTAGACATGTCCGCAGTTTTTATATATATATATATATATATATATATATATATATATATATATATATATATATATATATACATATACATATATGTTAATTATTTAAGTGAAATACATTTCGTTCAGGACTTTTTATTTATTCCTTTTATATAGGCCTATGTTGTTTTATGATGTTTTTCTCCCTACACAGAAGTGCTGCAGGTGCGTGAGGTGACGATTTGAATCCTTATGTGCTGCTATTTGCGCGTGCCCTGCACTGCGTGCCCGTCCCCTATACACCACTGTGTTATTAGTGTCCTAATAAATTAAGATTAGTGGTTCTTTGCGCTAAATGCTGCTGAATACATGATTTTTTCCCCCCGCAATATTCATAGACTAGATCAGTAAAATAAAAGTTTTTCGTTCTCAATATTAAGTTCACTCGTGATCATGCGCAGGGGGGCACGTCGAGTCATTTGGGGGGGCACTGCCCCTTAATGCCCCCCCTTGGCGACGGGCCTGCTCAAGCAGCAGAAGTTAAGTGACAGTGTGCAAATATTACAATAGTGAACTAAATATGTTTAGGTATGTTTAGACTAGTTTTACATGTCACTGCGTTTATGACACAGGTCGTTCATCCTTTGCCAGACCGTTTAAAAAAAAATTAGGGGCATAAATTAAGAGTACGCTGTGGGGTAAAACGCCCCCTACGCTGAGGGGTAAAACGCCCCCCCTACGCTGTGGGGTAAAACGCCCCCTACGCTGAGGGGTAAAACGCCCCCCTACGCTGAGGGGTAAAACGCCCCCCCTACTCTGTGGGGTAAAACGCCCCCCCCCTACGCTGTGGGGTAAAACACTCCCTACGCTGAGGGGTAAAACGCCCCCCTACGCTGTGGGGTAAAACGCCCCCCCTACGCTGTGGGGTAAAACGCCCCCTACGCTGAGGGGTAAAACGCCCCCCTACGCTGAGGGGTAAAACGCCCCCCAGAGGGCATAGTTTCTCTCTATCATAATTAATATAATAACATATTTCTGTCTATCAAATCCTTTGTTTTACACTTAATGCAGTATAACTAGGTGGTAAAATCAAAATATTTGAACAAAATAAAAAGTGAGCATTAGGCTAGCTTGATAGCACAGTTAGCTCACTGATGGAAGGTGGTTAGGTGACCCAATGATAAAACATAGTGGCTTTTAATGCATTTATTGAATATATTTAATTACATAAATATACAAATTTATAAGTTTAATATTTATTTAGGGTTTTCTGTTTGTCTTGGTGATAGTGGTGAACAAATACATCAATTATCAACCCCATAAAGGCCTAGTGTAGAAATCTCAATATATATTTTTTCTCTCCATATAGATGCGGACATATAAGAGAAAAAGTAACCGTGGTGCTTATACAGAGCAAGCTCTACAAAATGCCATCAGAGCTATTGAAGAGGGAACTGCTTTGAAGGCTGCATCCCATCAATTTGGAGTCCCCCCAAAGACCTTGAGGCGGCATAGGGATAAAAAAGTTTTGGAGCCTGGATCAAAGTGTTTAGGCCGCAAAGCAGTTTTTACGTCATCATTCGAGTTCCAGTTAACTGAGCACATTCAATCAATGGAGAGGGCATTGTTTGGGCTTTCAACAATTGATGTAAGGAGGCTGGCCTATGACCTGGCAGAAAGGTTAGGCTTGAACCATTGTTTTAATTCAGAGCGCAAGATGGCAGGGAAAGACTGGTTCTATAATTTTCTAAGAAGACAAGGAACCCTGTCTGTCAGGACTCCACAGGCGACGAGCATTTCTAGGATGGTGGGGTTCAACAGACCGAAGGTGGACCTGTTCTTCCGTATTTATGAGGATGAGCTCCATAGGCTTGGCGAAAACGTTGACCCCACCCGTCTGTGGAATATGGATGAGGTGGGTGTCCAGAATGTACAGAAGCCAAACAAAATTGTTGGTTCAAAGGGGAAGAGGCAGGTGGCAAGAGTCACAAGTGCAGAAAGAGGCTTTACTGTCACTGCTGCCTGTTCCATGAACGCCGCTGGGCAGTTTGTACCACCACTGTTCATTTTTCCAAGAAAAAGAGTGAATGAGCGCCTGCTGTGTGGTGCCCCAGCAGGATCGATCGGTGGAGTGACTGACTCAGGGTGGATGGACAGTACATTGTTTCTCCAGTGGCTGAGACATTTTTATGACAACATTGGATGCACTCCTCTGAGGCCTCACATTCTGATATTGGATGGCCACCACACGCATAAGACCCTCGAGGCTGTGTTGCTTGCGAGAAAGCGTGGGGTGATAATGATTACCATCCCACCCCACTGCAGCCACAAGATGCAGCCATTAGACCGCACCTTTTTCAAGTCTTTTAAGGCAAAATACAACACAGCTGCAGATAACTGGATGACCTCTCACCCAGGACAACGAATAGATATTTATGCTGTGTGTGGGCTTTTCAATAAAGCCTACTCAGCTTCAGCGTGTGTGGAGAGGGGCCAAAAGGGTTTCAAGGCCTGTGGGATGTGGCCTGTTGACAAGACCGTCTACAAAGATGAAGACTTTGAAGGAGCCGAAGTAACTGAGGAGCCAGATCCAACCCTCGAGGACAGCAGGGAGATTGAGGAAGTGATAAGTGCTGGTAAACAATTACAACTACTATTACTATAAGGCTTGTGTCATCGTCATCTTCATCATCACTACATTGTGTGTGTGTATTCTCTTGACAGGCCCCAGTGGATCATCCTTGGTCCCCAGCACTAGCGCTCACTCCCAACCACAGCCTGGGACAAGCCTCCAGAGGCCAGCTGAACATGGTAAGAAAAACTATGTATTTTAAAGAGCTTACTATAATTTGCCTTCCAGTCACTTGAAAACACACTCTAGCTGGTCATTTAATTTGTATTACAACCTCTATTACTGTTAGGCTACTGTCATTGTCATCATTATCATCGTCATCATCATCTTATTCATCACTAAATTTTGTGTTTGTATGTGTGTGCGTGTGTGTGTTCTTTTGACAGGCCCCAGTGGGTTTCTGTATTCTAATGTATTTTTTATTCCTTTTTAAAGGACCGAGTCAGTCACTCTCCCCGATTCTAGAAGAGCTGTCCCCTAGGCCAAGAATAAAAATCTGTGCTGACCTCCTCACCATATAAAAAAATGTTGGAGGACAAGATAGCTGCACAAAACAAAGGCACACAAAAAAAAGTTAAACGCAAAAGCGCAGCTGAAGTGAAGAAGAAAGATGATACAGAATGCCTCTACTGTGGGGAGTTATTTTCAGTTAGTGGGGGGGACTGGATAAGGTGTGAGGGGTGACAAAAGTGGGCACATGTAGATTGTTCCAATGAGATTCGAGGGGAATTCATCTGCGAAATTTGCATGGATGAACAGTGAATGGCTAATGAATTAATGTTTATTTATTTTTTTATTTCAACATATTTGTTTGCATGGCTCAGTTATATGTATAAATATAAATGTTAAAATGGCTGTGAATGGCTAATGAATTAATGTTTATTTATTTATTTATTTATTACAACATATTTGTTTGCATGGCTTAGTTATATGTATAAATATAAATGTTAAAAATTTGAATATTTTGGACATTCCTCAAATAAATATTAATATATATACATGTTGATACATTACTTGCCTTTTACTTTTAGAGATTAAAAACTATAGTCTGTTCATTTTGATCTATGAAGCAAACTGGTTGGTAAGAAAGGAGGCATTTTACCCCACCTTGGTGGGCGTTTTACCCCACCGCTGGGGCAAAACGCCCCCTTTGTACAAAAATATGTTCAGTCAAAATACTAATTAATTATGAAGGCTGAGCAATTTTAATATTTGGTGAATAACTCCTGCCATAGTCACTCAAAACCGGGATGGCAATTCTAGTCACATTTAGTTTTGTTTCACTGTAATGTCACATTTTCCTTAAGGGGGGCGTTTTCCCCCACTCTACCCCTATACCCACTTCTCCAGGCACCACTACACCACTGCCTGTATTCACACAATTCCGGATGCCCAAAGTGCAACAATGCTACTGTATATGTCGGCACGCTGTCCACGAGGCTATTGGCGCTAACTTCACATGGATTTTAAATGGATTGATATCTAGAATATTTAATGACAATAGACCCTTTTAGGGCCAACGTCACAGCGCTAGCTGGAGGCAAAACAAAGGGAAAACTGGAGGCGGCCCATTCAAACCAGCGCAGATTCGGCTACATAAGGAGCTTAAAATATCATCTTGTTGTGATTTTGGGTGCCAGAATTGATGTAGTAGATGCTTCAATTTGAAATTTTAACGCATACATGCTGCCTCTGCCAGACAAAAAAAATGACAAAAGCTGTGGTTAAATGCGATAAAATGAGCGGACTGGATCGTCAAAAATGCTTGCTTTTGCAGCGCACTCTTCTTAAAAAAAGGTTAAATAAAGTATTGTCTTTTGTTGTTATGGGCGCGTCTAAAGATTTATTATGCATCTTACCACTATGTCGTGTATGAAATAATGTCTGTGTACCTGTGTGTAATACAACAAACTGACGATTTATATGCTTAATCAGTTATAACTGTATATACATTGTTGCGTGGCTGGAATAATAATGTAGCTGTAAAAATAGTTGCCTATTGAAATTGAAATATATACATCTTCACGACTAGATAGACATGGAGAGTTTGTCTTAGCTATACATGTTAGATGTGAGTCACTCAACCGGAGGGAATCCTGTCAGATCGTCCATCCTTTGAGTAAAAGTGTGTGTGGGTCGGCCAATCTGATTTCGTCCGTTAAAGCAGGGGCGGACTGGAGCCAAAAAGTGGCCCTGGACTTTTTGGCACAGAGCGGCCCACCAAACCCGGTCCGCAACACACCGCAACACTCAATAAATGACTGGCATACTTCATTACATTACAATTTGTCTTGGTGTATATGGCAAATAGTATATGGGGCAGTCGTGGCCTAATGGTTAGAGAGTCGGACTCGTAATCGAAAGGTTGTGAGTTCGAGTCTCGGGTCGGCAGGAATTGTAGGTGGGGGGAGTGAATTTACAGTGCTCTCTCTACCCTCAATACCACGACTGAGGTGCCCTTGAGCAAGCACCGAACCCCCAACTGCTCCCCGGGCGCCGCAGCATAAAAATGTCTGCCCACTGCTCCGTGTGTGTGTGTGTGTGTGTGTGTGTGGGTTCACTGCTGTGTGTGTGCACTTTGGATGGGTTAAATGCAGAGCACAAATTCCAAGTATGGGTCACCATACTTGGTTGTAGGTCACGTCACTTTTACTTTTTCACTTTCAAATAGTAAATCATTTCTAAGAATTTTTGCGAGGGACAGTTTAATATCACTAAATTGAAATACCTATATTATCAGTCCATATGACACAATGCTCTGGTATCGTCTAAGACTTGAATAGTGCAGCATGCGGACTGTTTTCTATTGGTCATATACAGTATTTGTCCTTTTGCAGGATCTTGACATCTATCGTTTTAAGGAATAGAGCTCCAATTGTGGAAAAGAGTATACAAATTATTTTGATAATGAAAAATACAGTAAACAGTACTGTGAAATATATAATGTTACAATTTAAAATAGCTGTCTTTTATGCGAATATATAGTAAAATATTTTATTGCTGTGATCAAAGCTGAATTTTCAGCACCATTACTCCAGTCTTCAGTGTCACATGATCCTTCAGAAATCATTATAATATTCTGATTTGCTGCTCAAGAAAAATTTCTGATTATTATCAATGTTGAAAAATGTTGTGCTGCTTCATATTTTTGTGGAAAATGTGATTCCATTCAGTCCTGAGTAAGATTAAAAAATATAAATATATATTTTTCTTTAACAAGGTTGCATTAAATTGATTTAAAAGACATTAAAGATATTTACACTTATTACGAAGTACTTATATTTCAACTAAATGCTGTTCATTAACTGAGAACCATTATAAAAACCATTATTAATAATTGATCACAAATAATAACTGATAATAATTAAGCAGCAAATTAAACAGCATTACAATGATTTCTGAAGGGACATTGAAGATTTGAGTAATGATGATGGAAATTCAGCTTTGATCACAGAAATAAGTATTTTATTAAAAATAAAAATCGAAAAAAAATTACATATTGTGATTTTTAGGATCCTCATTTCCATAATATCCCCTCATCACCGTCGCTTTCTGAGATTTGCTTTCAAAGGAGTGGCCTATCAATTATGCTGAATTATTGATCTTGCCTTTCATTTACATCTGGAAGAGAATTTCATTGCATTTTATCTACACCACATATTTGCTGTGCTTGCATCATAGGAGAAACAATGTGAAAAGGTTGAATCATGCAGATACAGCCACATTCCCCACAAAACACACACACACATATAAAAAATGTTGTTGAATCCATGCTTGACAAGCTCCTGTCTCTACATCCCCGCAGGCTTCTTTATTTGTGGCTGGTGATATCAACTCTTGTTCCATTCAGTAATTTCAGATTATTCACCTGAATGATCTCAAACTTCAAATCTGAAAAATGTTTGGACATTTACAACCCCAAATCAGAAAAAGTTGGGACAGTATGGAAAACGCAAATAAAAAAAGAAAGAAGTGATTTCTAAATTTACTTTGACTTGTATTTCATTGCAGACAATATGAACACAAAATATTTCATGTTTTGTCTGGTCAACTTCATGTCATTTGTAAATATACATCCTTTCCTGTCATTCAGACCTGCAACACATTCCAAAAAAAGTTGGGACAGGAGCAATTTAGGGCTAGTAATGAGGTAAATTGGTTAAATAATGATGTGATTTGAAACAGTTGATGTCAACAGGTGATTGTAATTATGATTTGGTACAAAAGCAGCATCCAAGAAAGGTCTAGTCCTTTAGGAGCAAAGATGGGCCGAGGATCGCCAGTTTGCCAACAAATACGTGAGAAAATTATTGAAATGTTTAAAAACAATGTTCCTCAAAGAAAGATAGGAAGAGATTTGGATATTTCACCTTCAACAGTGCATAACATAATTAAAAGATTCAAGGAATCTGGAGGAATTTCAGTGCGTAAAGGACAAGGGCGCAAGCCTAAGCTGAACAACCGTGATCTCCGATCCCTCAGGCGGCACTACATCAAGAATCGTCATTCATCTATAAGCGATATCACCACATGGGCTCAGGACTACTTTGGCAAACCTTTGTCAAGTACCACAATACGTAGTTACATCCACAAATGCCAGTTAAAACTATACTGTGCCAAAATGAAGCCCTATGTTAACAGTGTCCAGAAGCGCCGTCGACTTCTCTGGGCTCGGAGGCATCTGGGATGGACCATCACACAGTGGAAACGTGTACTGTGGTCAGATGAATCAGTATTTCAGGTATTTTTTGGGAGGAATGGACGCCGTGTGCTCCGGACCAAAGAAGAAAAGGATCATCCAGACTGTTACCAGCAACAAGTCCAAAAGCCAGGGTCTGTCATGGTATGGGGTTGTGTCAGTGCCCTTGGCAAAGGTAACTTGCACTTCTGTGATGGCACCATTAATGCTGAAAAGTACATAGAGATTTTGGAGCACAATATGCTGCCTTCAAGAAGACATCTTTTCCAGGGACGTCCATGCGTATTTCAACAAGACAATGCAAAACCACATTCTGCACACATTACAAAGTCCTGGCTGCGGAGGAAGAGGGTACGGGTACTTGACTGGCCTGCCTGCAGTCCCGACCTGTCTCCAATAGAGAATGTGTGGTGCATTTTGAAGCGCAAAATGCGACAACGAAGACCCCGTACTGTTGCCCACCTTAAGACTTGTTTGCAGGAAGAATGGGAAAAAATTACACCTGAAACACTTCATCACTTGGTGTCTTCAGTCCCTAAACGTCTTTTAAGTGTTGTGAAAAGGAATGGCAACATTACAAAGTGGTAAATTGCTCCTGTCCCAACTTTTTTTGGAATGTGTTGCAGGTCTGAATGACAGGAAAGGATGTATATTTACAAATGACATGAAGTTGACC
This sequence comes from Aspiorhynchus laticeps, assembly GCA_023376895.1. Lineage (NCBI taxonomy): Eukaryota > Metazoa > Chordata > Actinopteri > Cypriniformes > Cyprinidae > Aspiorhynchus > Aspiorhynchus laticeps. The sequence goes on along the minus strand of JALXFT010002236.1, from coordinate 1,361,207 downwards.
AGACAAAACATGAAATATTTTGTGTTCATATTGTCTGCAATGAAATACAAGTCAAAGTAAATTTAGAAATCACTACTTTCTTTTTTTATTTGCGTTTTCCATACTGTCCCAACTTTTTCTGATTTGGGGTTGTATATGTAAAGAACAGAAGTTGTCACAGGAGTCATAGCACAATATTTAAAAATATACGTAGAAGTGTATTGACAAACTCTTTAGATCTGTTTCCCAGCTTTTCTAAAGGAGAGGCCATGATTTCTTACATGTTCAGAATGGGTAACTCTGATTTCATTTGAAATTTGTTTGTACCTTCTACCTCTCCTTCCACCCTGCTACCCACTTTTTCTCTGTCCATGTCTTCCACACCAGTGCCCTCCACTCTACTCATCTCCCTCTCCTCTCTCTAGCATCCTCTTCTCTGCTCATCTCTTTATACATGTTACACTCCTCTTCTCTCTCTCTCATTACACCCCTTTCTCTACCTGCTCCACAAACTTTTACACTTTTATACAATATATACATTTATACAATTCATCTGATTACACCCCGCTGAATAACAATGTGTGCATACAGTGCATTTTATACATTTATGTTTGTACATCATTTTATACTAAGTCAATGTGCGATACCAAAGACGACCACCTAAAGACACTGAGAGACCACTTTATCTAAAAGACAGGCCTCTTCGACTCCAAAGATGAGCTTTCCATTTTAGAGGAAAATGGAAATCAATAGTAAAAGCCAGAGATAGAGCTGAAGGGATATAGTAAGAGGAAGACGAGGACGAGGAAGCACAGTTGTCTCAGATAAGAATAGAGTGGGACAGAACATTATTCCTGCCTGTTATGGGGTCAGTTTTTGATATTTGACACTGTCTGTTCAAGAATACATTTTATGTTTATAATTACAGTGTGGGTGTATAGCTGACAGATGTGGGTTTAAGGTCAATTTTGCCTTTCTAATACAAGCAGTCTCTTTCCAATACAAACAGCATCTGGAGGAAATGCAAAATGTGTTGCAATCATCTACTGTCCACCACTGGAAAGAGGTAGTCACTGAATGCATGTTCTGCCAAAGAAGCAATAAATGAGCCACAATTTAGCCCAAATAGTCACATCATGAATAAAAAAAAAAATAAAAAAAAGTGACCCATAATGAGAAGCAGCTAATACTACTGGGTGCCTTTATATTCTAATATTATTATAAGATTTTTAAACATCTAGTGCATAGTTGAGTAGTGAATTAACCAGTCTTAGGGGTAACACGTTACAAGTAATGCGAGTTATAGTTTACTTTTTTTAAAGTAACTAGTAAATAACTTTCTTCTCCTGCATCCTATTTTTCATGCAATCCACATGTACACAGATGTCTGTATTTATTTATTTTTATTTTTAATTTCAGGTTTTTATTAATTGTTATTGAACAACAGTTGGTATTTAAATTGTAAGTTACATATAATGGCTAATAAGGCTCACAGCTTTGTCACTCTTTAGCAAAGAGCTACACAAAACAGAGGTGTTAACACTCCACAGTGATTGAGACCCAAGTAAACAGTATGTTTTACCATTTGTTCTGTGAGTAGTGCTAAAACAAAACACATTTGTACACAAATATCTCCATATACTGCAGCATAAGCGCTCCCTCTACTGGTGTGCTTGAAAAGTGCATGCCCACTCTGCTAAAAACAGAACGTATCAGTGCGACTGGGCTTCAACGAGCCCAAAAGTACCACACCTCTCTTAAATCTGTCTACACTGGCTAAGAGTTGCGGGCTGTGCACCCTCCTACTTCCACTCGATCTTACGAGTTTACAAGCCCTTCAGAAGCCTGAGATTGTCAAGTGAACGACAGCTCACAGTACCATCACAGAGAGGCACAAAATCACTCTCCAAAACATTTCCTGTTCACTGTTCCTGGCTGGATGGGATGTTCTTCTATGAGCACTTAACTGCATCCTACTGGGGGAAAAAAAAATAGCCTCCGTGCTTTCACTTTTCCTTAATATTGTACTATTCTAAACAAAATCTGAAACTTCATATTACGAGCAATTCTTGTGTTTATTTACCTCTTTATGATGTGTCACTTGTTGTATTCTTCATTTGTAAGTTGCACGCTATTTCTGTTTCTTTTTTGTTTGTTTTGTTTTAGTGTGTAATGTTCATCTATAGATGAGTTCTGGCAATGTTGTCTGGACAATAGTTCTGGAAGTGGTTTTCTATTTTAGCACCTGTATTATATAATGGTGGTTATCAATACAAAACATTGCTATATTCACATTACATAGTTTTTTTTTTTTTCAATTGCTAAGACCAATTTCTCAATACAGAGGTCACTTTCAGTTTCAGTTTAATTTATTTATATAGCACATTTAAAAGTGACAGAGCCGACCAAAGTGCTGCACAAAAAAGCAGAATCAAGCCAACAACCACAAAACAAAACTAGAAAGAAAAAAAATGACACAAATGACACCACATTAAATATACACACAATAAAACTGTATACAGCAGTTACTCCAGCCCATAAGCCTTTTTAAAAAGATATGTCTTTACTGATGATTTGAATACCTGAAGAGAAGTGGCTGGTGCTGCCACAGAGAATGCCTGATCCCCCTTAAGTTTAAAACGTGTCTTGGGAACAGACAACAGCAAAGCGTTTGTTGACCTTAAAGGCCTATTGGTGTGATAGTGGGAAAGAAGATCAGATAAATAGTTTGGTGCCAAGCCTGTGAGGGACTTGTAAACAAATAGTAATATCTTGAATTGGATTCTATATTCAACTTTCCCAAAACTCTTCACACAGTGAGCACAGCTGCCATCTATGTGGCCTAAACTGCACATTATGTAACAACTATCATTGTTTTGACACAGAGAAAACATTCAGTGACTGTAACTTTCCATTTGACCTATAGGTAAGCCCCCATTGTTCCACAATGTTTTTGCACAATTTTGGACACAGAAGGCCACCAAATGGGAATTAAATATTCCATGGAGGGATTTATAAAATGTTTTAACATAAATACGGTGGGTTTACAGATCACAATGCAAGCAGGAAAAGTCTCATATTATGGTCGGTCATCACGATCGCGATGACAACATGCAGGATCAACACTGTTCATGTATCAGTGTACGATTAAATTAATGTACATTTAACCAGTTTAATATGAAGAGACAGTGAAATGAAGACCTTCGTTTATGTGTTTTTGACCTACACTGTACAAGACGCGAGAACAGTCCGCTATTTAGGTTTGTACATTAGCATGGACTCATTAACTTTAACGTTAGCTAGCTTTAGCCACAGATACCTTGCTGAAGCACAAGATAACACTAACGTTCTGCTTGAGCAGATGAAATTGTAACTTAATGAGTGTATGACATCCAGAAAATGAACGTTTTTGTCTTCATTTGTATTGGGGTTGAATACTCAGGGACATTTTGCTCTGTTTTGTTTGGATTCAGGAAATGTAATAAAATAAATTATATTGCCTATCCTCTCAGGATACCTGAAATTGGTGTTACAAGTATGCCAGGCACATCATTTTTCCATTTTTGAAGCATAAACCCCATCAAACCGATGCGAGCTTCGGATCTTCCAATGTTTCTCTATCTCGCTGAAACCTAAAGATGTCCGAGTTCCGCTCCCCATGCAACTGATACTCGACTGCCATTGGCTAGTCTGCATTCGAGGGGAGGGGCTTACCGATCAATTACAAGAATTCCTTTCTTACTCAGACACAAAAACCTCCAGAGCAACTTGCATGTTTACATACTCCTTTTACTGTAAAACTTAAGTTCAAAACCTAACATACACTGTAACACATTACTGTAAAAATTACAGAAATATTTTACAGCAGCAGACTGTTTTTCTCATAATAAAGCATATTGCTGTAAACTGCAATGCATTCTGGGGCCATGTGACGTTTGACGCAAATGTACAGCATATCGCTGTAAATTTCAAATCTACGGGATCTTCAATGGTTGACATTCGGGAGCGGGAAGAGGAGTGATTCACAACTGGTTAGTGACTTATTTCAGTTTTTTATTTTTTATGTTTGGTAACTGTAATAGTATATGAAGGTATCTACATTCGCTCATGTATTGAGGTTCTGGTATCCCCGTATTCACGCATCCTCCGTCTGCGGGGCTCGAATGAGACTTGCTCAGGGCTTCGGGAGCGTGGGCGCGGTAGGATTTCACACATTACCCGGCCTTATAGCGGCTAATGGCAGAAAATCTCTGGGTTCCTACGTTAAGAATTACATGCTTTAGTGACAATTGTTGTGGTTCACGGTAATCGCGTGTTGATCAGTACACTTTGTCGTGATTATTTTATGGTGTAAATCAAAATTGAATAGGCAGTTATCTTAACACGGGCGCAGAAATGAAAACGCGCTAAAGTCTTGTGGTCAGCCCGCTCACGGATGTGTGTGCCATGTAAATTCTGAACGGTGCTGCTAACCTAACCAGCGAGATGTGTACTTGAGATCCTTTGCTAATTTGCGTATTGCTTGTTTGTAATGCCTCTTTTAAATTTTGGTTTAAAAGAATGAGTTAATCCAGCCCAGTTTCCTGCCTTGCCACTCTGTTCACAGCATATTACATTCAGTCTGGAGTACCAGGGGGAGACCGCCGGTGCCTTGGACATTCAAAGGTAATAGTTGAATTCTAACCGTCTCAGTAACGCATACACTGTATATATATAGCAAACTACCAGTCAAAAAATTTTGGACAGTAAGATTTTTTTTTTTAAAATATATATATATATATATATATATATATATATATATATATATACTGTGTATATATATATAGTTCTCTTCTGCTCACCGAGCCTGCAGTGTTTTGATCCAAAATACAGCAGAAGCAATAATATTGTGAGATATTTTTACTATTTAAAATAACTGCTTTCTATTTGAATATATTTTAAAATGTAACTTCTTGCTGTAATCAAAGCTGAATTTTCAGCATCATTACTCCAGTCTTCAGTGTCACATGATCCTTCAGAAATCATTCTAATATGCTGATTTGCTGTCCAAGAAACATTTTTATTATTATCAATATTTAAAACAGTTGAGGAATCTTAGATTAATATAAAGATCCAAAGATCAGCATTTATCTGAAATAAAAAAAAAAGCTTTTGTAACATAAGCATTAAAAATCGTGCTGTCCAAAAACTTTTGACTGGTATTGTGTATGTCTCTCTGTGTGTGTGTGTGTGTGTGTGTGTGTGTGTGTGTGTGTGTGTGTATGTATATATATATATATATATATATATATACATATACAAACCCGATTCCAAAAAAGTTGGGACACTGTACAAATTGTGAATAAAAAGGAATGCAATAATTTACAAATCTCATAAACTTATATTTTATTCACAATAGAATATAGATAACATATCAAATGTTGAAAGTGAGACATTTTGAAATGTCATGCCAAATATTGGCTCATTTTGGATTTCATGAGAGCTACACATTCCAAAAACGTTGGGACAGGTAGCAATAAGAGGCCGGACAAGTTAAATGTACATATAAGATACAGCTGGAGGACCAATTTGCAACTTATTAGGTCAATTGGCAACATGATTGGGTATAAAAAGAGCCTCTCAGAGTGGCAGTGTCTCTCAGAAGTCAAGATGGGAAGAGGATCACCTATTCCCCCAATGCTGCAGCGAAAAATAGTGGAGCAATATCAGAAAGGAGTTTCTCAGAGAAAAATCGCAAAGAGTTTGAAGTTATCATCATCTACAGTGCATAATATCATCCAAAGATTCAGAGAATCTGGAACAATCTCTGTGCGTAAGGGTCAAGGCCGGAAAACCATACTGGATGCCCGTGATCTTCGGGCCCTTAGACGGCACTGCATCACATACAGGAATGCTACTGTAATGGAAATCACAACATGGGCTCAGGAATACTTCCAGAAAACATTGTCGGTGAACACAATCCACCGTGCCTTTCGCCGTTGCCGGCTAAAACTCTATAGGTCAAAAAAGAAGCCATATCTAAACATGATCCAGAAGTGCAGGCGTTTATTCTGGGCCAAGGCTCATTTAAAATGGACTGTGGCAAAGTGGAAAACTGTTCTGTGGTCAGACGAATCAAAATTTGAAGTTCTTTTTGGAAAACTGGGACGCCATGTCATCCGGACTAAAGAGGACAAGGACAACCCAAGTTGTTATCAGCGCTCAGTTCAGAAGCCTGCATCTCTGATGGTATGGGGTTGCATGAGTGTGTGTGGCATGGGCAGCTTACACATCTGGAAAGGCACCATCAATGCTGAAAGGTATATCCAAGTTCTAGAACAACATATGCTCCCATCCAGACGTCGTCTCTTTCAGGGAAGACCTTGCATTTTTCAACATGACAATGCCAGACCACATACTGCATCAATTACAACATCATGGCTGCGTAGACGAAGGATCCGGGTACTGAAATGGCCAGCCTGCAGTCCAGATCTTTCACCCATAGAAAACATTTGGCGCATCATAAAGAGGAAGATGCGACAAAGAAGACCTAAGACAGTTGAGCAACTAGAAGCCTGTATTAGACAAGAATGGGACAACATTCCTATTCCTAAACTTGAGCAACTTGTCTCCTCAGTCCCCAGACGTTTGCAGACTGTTATAAAAAGAAGAGGGGATGCCACACAGTGGTAAACATGGCCTTGTCCCAACTTTTTTGAGATGTGTTGATGCCATGAAATTTAAAATCAACTTATTTTTCCCTTAAAATTATACATTTTCTCAGTTTAAACATTTGATATGTCATCTATGTTGTATTCTGAATAAAATATTGAAATTTGAAACTTCCACATCATTGCATTCTGTTTTTAATCACAATTTGTACAGTGTCCCAACTTTTTTGGAATCGGGTTTGTATATCTGTGTGTGTGTGTTTCAGATTTCAAAAACATGATTGCATGCTTCAGAAACCAATGTGAATTACATATTGTCTGTCCGACCCTTTAGGTGCTTTGTTGGTATTAATCCAGAGAGAAGAACAAAGAAGTTGAAAGGATCGAAAAACAAAAGGGCAAATGGTGCCGTAGAAACAGGATGAAGTGAACCCACATGTTGCCACTCTTCTTTGCAAAGTGAAGGATTTTCAGTGGAATTTCTGAAATGTAAGTGCACACACATCCCAAGATCTTTTTTCCCTTTTCATTACTCTCTATCTTTATTTGACTGTACCTGTCATTCCTCTATCTGTTTCTGACTGTAGTATGTTTTTTAATATATCTTATATATTGTCCTTTTTAATATATCTTATATATTGTCCTTTTCCATCCTGGGATGGAACAGCGTCTGGAGCCTAACTGTTCTTTTTCTTGATCCGAAATTTTGCTGGACTCACTTGGGGCCTTGTTATTTGGGCATGTTGGACTGTTCATGAAATGGTGAAAATTCATCAGTCTTTGTGGATTTTAGAACTGTTTAATTATGACCATGTTGGTTAACTTGTGGTTTTAAAGTTATGCACGGTAATATATGTTTCAAGTAATTTAATATTATTAAATTTCATGTCCAATTTATTTTGTAATTCAAAGTCTTACTAAATACACTGTTTTATGACATTTCTTTCACTGTTTTATGACAATCTTTGTCATAGGCGCAGGCACTAGGGGGCGCTCTTGCAGCGCGGATTCAGGACGGCTGGGCGGAACCAGCGGGACTTCAGGACGGCTGGGCGGAACCAGCGGGACTTCAGGACGGCTGGGCGGAACCGGCAGGGCAAGGAGCTTGGGAGGTGCCGGCAGGGCAAGGAGCTTGGGAGGTGCCGGCAGGGCAAGGAGCTTGGGAGGTGCCGGCAGGGCAAGGAGCTTGAGCGGAGCTGGCAGGGCAAGGAGCTTGGGCGGTTCTGGAACGGCCTCCTGGCCAGCAGTGAGCTCCTGGATGGCCTCCCGGCCTTGTGAGATGGAGGACGCCTTCTTCCGCCTCCTCCTCCGTTTCTGAGAACGGGATGTTGCGGCATCGTCAGCCTCCACTGGGGGCGCAGCGGCATCGTCGGCCGCCACAGGGGGCGCAGCGGCATCGTCGGCCACCACAGGGGGCGCAGTGGCATCGTCGGCCGCCACTGGGCAGGGAGCTGCAGCGACTTCGGCCGCCTCTGGGCAGGGAGCTGCAGCGACTTCGGCCGCCTCTGGGCAGGGAGCTGCAGCGACTTCGGCCGCCTCTGGGCAGGGAGCTGCAGCGACTTCGGCCGCCTCTGGGCAGGGAGCTGCAGCGACTTCGGCCGCCTCTGGGCAGGGAGCTGCAGCGACTTCGGCCGCCTCTGGGCAGGGAGCTGCAGCGACTTCGGCCGCCTCTGGGCAGGGAGCTGCAGCGACTTCGGCCGCCTCTGGGCAGGGAGCTGCAGCGACTTCGGCCGCCTCTGGGCAGGGAGCTGCAGCGACTTCGGCCGCCTCTGGGCAGGGAGCTGCAGCGACTTCGGCCGCCTCTGGGCAGGGAGCTGCAGCGACTTCGGCCGCCTCTGGGCAGGGAGCTGCAGCGACTTCGGCCGCCTATGGGCAGGGAGCTGCAGCGACTTCGGCCGCCTCTGGGCAGGGAGCTGCAGCGGGCCCATTCTTCCTCCTTCTCCGTCTCCGAGAGCCAGGTGGTGGCATTACAGCCTCTGGGGGAGCTGCAGCGTCTACGGCTGCCTCTGGGGGAGCTGCAGCTTCATTAGCCGACTCTGAGGGCGCAGCTGAAAAGAGTGAGGCGGGGCCATTCCTCCTCCTCCGTCTCCGTGTGCGGGTCACTGGGGGACTGGGGTTGGGATTGGGGTAGTGTACAAGAGGGGGCTCTTCAAGGTCCAGAGAATCAGGCCCGCCATGATGGTAAATCTGGTACACAAACTCCCAGAACGTCTGTTTCCCCAGCCTCCCCATCTCCCAGAGACTGAGGGGCTCGTCGAGGCAGCTGTTGAACACCTCTTTAAGATCGCTGTTGTCCCGATAGTCCAGATCATCAATCACCGCAAGGAAATCATGGGCGAAGTCCCTGATGTCAGTCCCCCTCTGACACAGGGATGCCTGCTGGATGATCCGGACTATCTGATCTTTCACAGAGCCCCAGGAGCTGGGAGATGGGAAGAGGAAGATACCCATTCTCTGCTGAGTCCTCTTCTGGCCAGTTCGTACTGTCAGGGTTGGGGTTAAGGGATGAGGCGAGGACTCAGTTGTGCAGGAGAATGGGTCTTTTACTAATCAAAAAACAAACAATACAACAAAAACTACCCCGTAGGGGAAAAACAAGACGGAGGCTTGGCAAGGCAGGACAGGGCACGACAAGGCAGACAGGACACGACAGGATACATGTGATGGAACATCAATGACGAACTGGCACGGGACTGCAAACACAAGGAGATTATAAAGGGAGCAAATGAGGAGGGTAATGAGGTAAACACAGGTGGGGCAAATTAACAAATAATCAGGTAACAAGATGGGTGGGGTCAAGACAATTGACATGAGAGCACATGGCACACAGAAAACTAAGACAAAAGCCATGTGCTCACACAAAACGAAAACACAAGCACATGGCCAGCAAAACAAATCACCAGCCATCAGGGCCGTGCAGAGACCTTTGGAGGGGCAGGTGCTCAAAGTATAAAAGGGGCACATGGAACACGGCTTTCAATAGGGCTGTGCTGCTTGCTGATATGTGCATCGACATGGATGCTTCTGTATTGATACAGCAGCAAATGCCATGACGCAGGTTTGAAAAAGAAACACAGAACAGAAAAGACCATTTTAAGTTTAAATGTTAAAGACATTTTTTGCACCTCTTAAGTACTCTGGAATTATATTATTATTATTATTATTATTGTTGTTATTGTGTTTACAGGGTATGGTGGTTTTGCTGTTGTAAACACTACTGTTGTTGTTGTAGAAAAAAATATTCCTGTCTTATTTAAAATAGAATTCTATTATAATCCTGTTCTGAATGTATTCATTTTTTTTTAATGATAATGATTATAAAAACAGGATTGATAAGTATAATTCGGAGGACAAATAAAAAAAAAATGTTTATACTGAGAAAATCAGTATAAGCCTGTTTTACCAGTGTTGTGATAATTATTTTTAAGGCACTCTACGTTTTTTTATATAAATACTGTAATAATAATTGTTCAAAGTATGAATAGTTTTTAGTAAGATAACATTAAAAAAAACAAGGCACCTCGAAGCGCTTTAAACTTTTCCCAATTAAACAGCAGGAACGAAAGAGAACAAGCACCTTTGTTTGAATTGCTGTGTGTAGAACTACGTTAGCTGCATTTTTAATATTAATTTTAATAAATGTACATTTGTCCCCGGCACTTTATTCAAGCTCGAGCAGGTGTTTTCACATAGAGGTTTCTAGATTTAAATCTAGATTTAAATTAAAGAGACATGACCTGACGTATTATTCGTATCCAAAATGAGGAGATATGAATATCAGGAGAGCTGAACACTCTCGTGCAGTGCATGTTTCATACTCGAAGTCAGAGGGCGCTCTCGCGCAGAAACTTTTGACATGCATATGGACAAACTCACAAGGCTATCGCTGTAGCTGAGCTGAATAAAAAGCAGAAACGTTTTTACTGATGAAACGTGAAGACAATAAAATATTGCGAAAATATATGGTTTATGTGTGTTTTTCCAAGTTATCTTCAGGTAATAAATAAATATACTATATGAAAAATGCAGTACTGATTGACATATCATTTAGTATAGAAACTATAAAATATATTTCCTGAATTATTCAGTGATAAAATGGGAAAAGGGTGTTCGTAGTAGCCTTTATAAAGCAATCATAAAATTGTCATTAGGAAAACATTGAACAAAAATATTGTAGCCCCTTGCTGCAGAGCTAACCTTGCTTCCACAGGCTACACACAGCAATATAACAGCTGTGCATGATCTGTTCACGCCGTTCTCGTAAAATAATAATAATTCAATCATATAAGTTTACAAACACACGCTCCGCTGAGAACTCCACTTACCGGCAGCCGCGGACGTTATTGAAGGCACCCTAAAGGCGTGTCTGAACCTGAGGGATCTTCCCGGATGAGATCGTCAGGTGAAAGGTCATCATGTGGATAATTTAATTTACCGCTAAACTATTATTAATTAATTTTACTAATAGTTAGACTGGGCAGGCCTTCACAAAAGGGCGTTTAATCACAAAAAAATAAAAAAATAAAAACTTGCCTTGACAAAAGGGCACTTTGGGCATCAAGGGGAAAATGGGCAGGTGCTCAAGCACCCACAGCGAACTCGGCCGAGCGAACTCGAGCCGCACGCTCACACAGTGAGACAGAACATGGAGCGCGAGTGTCCGAACCCCGACACGAAACCGAAACTCAAGACATGAGTGCCGGGATCCGAACACCACGCTCCAACACAAAACAAGGCACGCAGACAAGAGAGCGCGCGGCTCTAGCACACTCGCCGCGCACTCACATAAACACAGGACATGAAGGGAGCGTCAGGGCTCTGTCACAAAACCATGAATAACACTAGACTGAAGTGACAGAACCCTGACAGATATGTCATATTTTTAAACTGTATTTTCATTGTTGAAGTTTAAAAGTCTGGGTGTGCGACAAGGAGAAAACAGTGATTTTGACACCTATAAGGAGGTTGAAAAGTATGAAAAAATCATAATAGAAAGGTAGTAAAAAGTTTTCAAGGTGGTTTTATTGTTAGTTTGACAAGGAAAGAGGAATTTGTCCAAAATTATATGTATTTTTAAAAAATATGACCAAAGAACATAAAAGTGCCCATAGTCTAAGAATCACTCGGCTATTGTTTATTCTTAGTTCATGTTAACTAAAGTTGTTAACTAATGAAACCTTATTGTTTCCAGAATATTGTTCAAATTGTTACTGCCTTTAGTTATTATTTTGGAATATAAAAATGCATAAAACACTATGAAATGTATAATTAGTATTAAACAATTAAATAAAATAAAAAAATAATATTAATAAAATAAAAAAAACATAATTATATATGTTCTCTTTTTTATGTAATATTTATTTACCCAGGAAAATGTGACAACATTAAGTGTACCACACACACACACACACACGTATATAAAACTGCCTCCTCATTTTCAAACACCACCGCACGCCACTGATATATATATATATACACACATACATACTTGCATACACACACACACACATATATATAATGGTCACATCTGGCTGCTGTCTTTCAGGAAGGATGAGGGGTTAATCGAGTAGTGCAGTATAAATATCATCACTGTATCTCAAGAAAGCCATGTTACAACCACTATACAAAGCTGAGCTTTCAAGAAGTATTCAATTGTGTGTTTTTAAAAAAAAGCGTATGAATAGGTATGGATATGTATATACATATAAGATATTTGATATATTTATTCAAGTGATAACTGAGACAGCTTTGACCAAAGTTATATGGTATAATTAGTCCACTAGAAATCTGATAGCCTACACATGGGCAAAGAATAATAATAATAAAAAAAGGTTTCTGGGTTAGTTTAACAATTCAAAATGAGGAGGGGTTTGGCCGGAAACCCCGGGAAAAAACGCTGGGACTTTTGCAACTTTTGCTATATTTAGGCAATTTATATAAAAGCTCACTGGAATCCCACATTAGCTACTGCATGTGAACCCTGGGAGCAGCTAAGCAGAAACTACTTTTGAGAAGAGGAACATCTCATTTCTCTGAAGGTTTGCCGCATTCTTTATATCATTGCTGGGATTTGTATTTTATTCTCATATGAAGCATAAATGATGTAAAAGGGAGATAATAACATTTTCTTTTTAAACGTAATTTCCAAATGGTTTGTATGCACGCGCCCAAACTCATGAATTGTTTACGTTTTTAACATGGCTGTTTCATTAAGTGTATTTTGTTAAATATGGAAAAAGTTAGTAAAACTGAAAACGGCTGTTCCTCATTGTGCATGCGCTTTGGTTTATGAAGCAAATGATATATAGTACGCATGCAAATGATTTCTTTTGATCGATCACCCTAACCCTATGGGCAGCATTTTTCACAGGTTAATATGATCAATTCTAAACTTAACGATATCACACCATCTTCGGAGCGCTCCTGTTTAAATAGACGACGCCCTTCAGCACCCGCAAAGTTTGGGATCTGTGCGAAACGTGACATCTCTTTTGTTCAAAATGGCGATTTTTAAATAAGTTGAGCAAGTTAATAGGCTAAATATGGTTTAACTATTGTATACGGGCTATGTATATTTTAAATGATTGATTTAGATAATGAAAGGTAGACATATCCTACACTTGGAACGCGTTTTGCTTTATATTAGGCTGCCACACACAAAAACTAGTGATGTAGAAATGTGGGCTATGTTTTATAAAACGCCTATAAGGAGTCCATTTTTTCACAATTAGTTTATAAAGACAAGTAGGCTACATTTGTTTAAATCGTAAAGTAGCCTAGCTAATTTCAAATGTTAAAATGTCTTAAAATATGCTTTTAATTCCTGTTCTTTGTTACACACTACTGATCATTTTCTATTCCGTAGCAGAACATTCAAAGACACGAAACAAGACACACCTGAAAGTAATTAACACCCAAATAAGTAATTAAACCCAAAATTAATGTCACATGTGGCATTGAGTGAGTTTACATGGACCCTCTTAATGCGATTATAATGAGATTTTGGCAATATTGCGATTAAACTTTACCTCATGTAAACGCAATACTTCGATCTAAATAATGCGATTAAGCTCATAATCGCAGCAAGCATAATCGTATTAACATAGGTGGCGTATGCCGATTTTAATCGAAATATACAGGCATGTAAACAACACCTTAAGGCCAATTCACACCGCACAGACAAACGCCAACAAACTCCAACAAACTAGTTGGCTCAAGTTGGCTGTTGGATTTAGAATCTTATGAAAAATAACTGTCATGTTCACACTGCACCAACCGACACCGACCAACTCTATATCTTTAAGCATGTTCAGTCGGGTAAAAACCAACTACAACCAACTCGAACCAACGCCAACCAACGCCAACAGGGGTAACACACTGATCCAACAAACTCCAACAGACTAGTTTGTTGGAGTTTGTCTGTGCGGTGTGAATTGGCCTTTAAAGGGATAGTTCACTTTGAAATTAAAATTTGGTATCTATCAGCTTACCCCAAGGGCAACCAAGATGTAGGTGTCTTTTTTTCTTCAGTAGATCCAATTTTGATATTTTTAGGTCAAACCGTTCTAGTCTGTCAGTCATATAATGGCAGGTATAGGTCACTGTCTCAATAAGAGGGAAAAAGAACATGCACAGAGCAATCCAAATTAAACAATTCCCCATCGTAACTACACATTGATGGCCTAAGACATGAAACGAGCGGTTTGTGTGAGAAAACGAACAGTATTTATATAGTTTTTTACCTCTTGTACACAACCATGTCCAAGTGATCTGAGTGCGCACACGCATCCGGTGTGTGTCGGAGCGGAACTCCTGTCAGACAACATCTCCAGGACGCTACGCTGCATCTGACTAGTAAGCCAATTCTCAAATAACTGCTATGATGACTTTTGCTCTACCCACTTAAATGATAGAAGTAATTGCGTTGTTCAATCTATACATACTGTGTCTGTTCCCCGAATCGTGAGGTCAAAATATAAATTTAACACAGGATCTAGAAATAATCTGATCGTGATTAAACCAGAAAAATGCAAAATAAATGAACAAAAACAATTTTTAAAGCTTGGGCTCCTAAACATTAGATCACTCACACCTAAAGCAGTAATTGTAAATGAAATGATCACAGATAATAGTTTTGATGTACTCTGTTTGACTGAAACCTGGCTTAAACCAAATGATTATATTGGTCTAAATGAGTCTACTCCACCAAGCTACTGTTATAAGCATGAGCCCCGTCAGACTGGTCGTGGCGGCGGTGTCGCAACAATATATAGTGATATTCTCAATGTTACTCAGAAAACAGGATACAGGTTTAACTCATTCGAAATACTTATGCTTAATGTTACACTGTCAGATATGCAAAAGAAATCTGTCTTATCTCTTGCTCTGGCTACTGTGTATAGACCGCCAGGGCCATATACAGATTTCCTAAAAGAATTTGCAGATTTCCTCTCAGACCTATTGGTTAATGCTGATAAAGCGCTAATTGTCGGAGACTTTAACATTCATGTTGATAATCCAAATGATGCATTAGGACTTGCGTTTACTGACCTAATAAACTCTTTTGGAGTCAAGCAAAATGTCACCGGGCCCACTCATCGTTATAATCACACGCTAGATTTAATTATATCGCATGGAATTGATCTTACTGATATAGATATTGTACCTCAAAGTGATGATGTTACTGACCATTTCCTTGTATCGTGCATGCTGCGTATAACTGATATTAACTGTAGGGCCCCACGTTATCGTCCGGGCAGAACTATTGTTCCAGCCACTAAAGACAGATTCACAAATAACCTGCCTGATTTATCTCAGCTGCTCTGTGTACCCATAAATACAAATGAACTTGACAAAATGACGAGCAACATGGGCACTATCCTCTCTAATACGTTAGAAACTGTTGCTCCCATCAAATTTAAAAAGGTTAGAGTAAAACGTGCTGCGCCATGGTATAACAGTTATACCCATTCTCTCAAGAAAGAAACTCGCAATCTTGAGCGCAAATGGAGAAAAACTAACTTGGAAGTTTTTAGAATTGCATGGAAAAACAGTATGTCCAGATATAGACATGCTCTAAAAGCTGCCAGGACCGAGCATATCCGCAAACTCATAGATAATAACCAAAATAATCCAAGGTTTTTATTTAGCACAGTGGCTAGACTAACAAATAACCAGACGTCACCCGATCTAAATATTCCCTCACAGTTTAATAGTAATGACTTTATGAATTTCTTCACTGATAAAATAGATAACATCAGAAATACAATAACTAATGTAGATTCTACGACGTCTAGTACTTCAGCCTCATTCACCACACCCAAAGAAAAACTGCAGTGCTTTTCAACTATAGGACAGGAAGAGCTAAATAAACTTATCAACACATCTAAACCAACAACATGTCTATTAGATCCTGTACCCACTAAATTACTGAAAGAGTTACCTGTAGCAGAAGCACCGCTTCTCAATATTATTAACTCATCGTTATCTTTAGGTCATGTCCCTAAACCATTCAAGCTGGCAGTTATTAAGCCTCTTATTAAGAAGCCACAACTAGATCCTAGTGATCTGGCAAATTACAGACCCATCTCAAATCTTCCGTTTATGTCTAAACTTTTAGAAAAAGTTGTGTCTGCTCAATTGTGCTCATTCTTGCAAAAAAATGATCTCTGTGAAGAATTTCAGTCAGGTTTCAAGCCCCGCCATAGCACAGAAACTGCACTTGTTAAGATTACAAATGACTTGCTTCTTGCGTCAGACCAAGGCTGCATCTCATTGCTAGTTTTACTTGATCTTAGTGCTGCGTTTGACACTATAGATCATGAAATACTCGTAGATCGATTACAAAACTATACAGGTATTCAAGGGCAGGCTTTAAGATGGTTTAGATCCTACCTGTCCGATCGCTACCACTTTGTTTATTTAAACGGGGAGTCATCTCAATTATCACCAGTAAAGTATGGAGTACCACAAGGATCTGTCCTAGGTCCTCTGCTGTTTTCAATATACATGCTGCCCCTTGGTAATATTATTAGAAAATACGGGATTAGTTTCCATTGCTATGCTGATGATACTCAACTATATATCTCAACAAGACCAGATGAAACTTCTAAATTATCTAAGTTAACTGAGTGTGTTAAAAATGTAAAAGATTGGATGACCAATAATTTTCTCCTATTAAATTCAGATAAGACAGAGATATTACTTATTGGACCAAATAACAGTACACAGAATCTCTTGGATTACAATTTGCAACTAGACGGATGTCCTGTTACTTCCTCTACAGTCAAAAATCTGGGTGTTATATTAGACAGCAACTTGTCTTTTGAAAAACATATTTCCAATGTTACAAAAACAGCATTCTTCCATCTTAGAAACATTGCCAAGCTAAGGAACATGTTACCTGTTTCTGATACAGAAAAGCTAGTTCACGCATTCATGACCTCTAGACTGGACTATTGTAATGCACTGCTAGGTGGTTGTCCTGCATCTTCAATAAACAAGCTACAAGTAGTCCAAAATGCAGCAGCTAGAGTCCTTACCAGGTCAAGAAAATATGATCATATTACCCCAATTTTACAGTCTCTGCACTGGCTACCTATTAAGTACCGTATCAGTTACAAAATATTATTACTTACCTATAAGGCCCTAAATGGTTTAGCTCCTGCGTACCTAACTAGTCTTCTATCTCGCTACAATCCATCACGCTCCCTAAGGTCGCAAAACTCTGGACTCTTGGTAGTACCTAGAATAGCAAAGTCCACTAAAGGAGGTAGAGCTTTTTCATATTTGGCTCCCAAACTCTGGAATAGCCTTCCTGATAACGTTCGGGGTTCAGACACACTCTCTCTGTTTAAATCTAGATTAAAGACACATCTCTTTAGCCAAGCATTCATATAATGCATTCATATAATGTATCTCATAATCTTGTACTGCAGTTATATCTGATCAAAACGCACATTATTATTCTTTAGCTTGGGTTGAACAAATAATTTTTGCTTGAATGGAACAACAGCTACGCTAATTATGTCTCTTTGTTTATCTGTTTCTGCCACGGGATTTACATCCCGTGGTAACTAGGAGTTACACAAGCTTCAGTCTGGATCCAGCCCTTAAATGATCTGAGATGACCAAACACCTGAGAAGAGATGATGCCGACCCCTCGGAGGACCTCAGAGGATGCCAACCTCTGATCCCCCAACAACATGCAGAATTAACAAATTTTGCCATAAGTTAATATATTAAGTTTCTACAATGTATAAATATATTGTAGAAACTTAATTTCCTGTAAAGCGCTTTGCAACGATTGTATCGTAAAAGGCGCTATACAAATAAACTTGAATTGAATTGAATTGTCTGACAATATACTTTTTTCTGTTGATATTTAACCTGCAGGTTCTAGACGGGCTGCCAGTCAGTGCAGTGTCATTGTTGCGCCACACGGTGGCGGTCAGAGACTGTGGCTGTGTTCGAAATGGCATACTTGCTTACTGCCCAGTACACAGTGTATACTGCCTACTATTTTTTAAAGAATAGTGTGTGAAACAGTATACAATAGGCAACAAATGTTTCGGAGTAGTATGCTTAATTGTCACATGACAAACACAAACATTAATTCAGCACAGCTGTGAAGGTTGTTACCTTACAAACAAATTTGCACACTATTCTTTTTACAAAAGGCTTGTTATTAAGGCTTCATACTAGTAAACAATATTGGCCAATTGAACTCATTTCATAACTGAAGAACTTTACATAGGCTATGGACTGAACTGAATGTGGTGTCTTTAACTGAACAATATTTTTGTCAGTTACACTAAGTGGAAAGAGTGATATATTCTACTTACACTAAGTGCAAATAATGATAAATTATGTTTACACTAAAATAGCAGCATTTTCTTTAGCAACAGGTGTGTAAATAGTAGTTAGGTGTCAGATATTTATACTTCAGTACTGTACATTATAAAACAGTATGCAATAACATATTGAGTGTAAATTATCATACATTTTATTTGATGAACGCCACTTTATCGGGACAAAAACCTACCTACAACTAAGCACACTGTATTATTAATGAGGCGTTTAATTTCCACTTTTCAAATATTTACTTAATTTTTTAAATTGAAATGAAATGCCTTTCTGATCTGGTATGGGATGGGAAAAGGAGAAGCACGAGTTTGACAAAAAGGCAGAATCGAACTCGGATCGCTCTCATCAGCAGCACACCTCTCGTGTTTTACTCGCTGCGCCACTGATTCTACAGAAATACAGTACAGCTGTTTATCACAGACAGGCATTGATGA
The DNA here is from genome assembly GCA_023376895.1 of Aspiorhynchus laticeps. Taxonomy (NCBI): domain Eukaryota; kingdom Metazoa; phylum Chordata; class Actinopteri; order Cypriniformes; family Cyprinidae; genus Aspiorhynchus; species Aspiorhynchus laticeps. Next base: position 1,342,279 of record JALXFT010002236.1, on the reverse strand, counting down.
GCGGAGTTAATGTCAATAGCCTCTGACAACAAATTGGTCTATTTCTCCTTTGAGTTAAAACACTGTTTCTTTTTAGAGCTGCTTGACAGCGGGATTTAATTCTGCTCGCATAACTGAAATATTAATTTTATTTATATAGGCTATTAATAGAAAATATTACTGCAATATTAATATTATTATTTAATATATTTGAAACGATGTACAGTAGTCAACATTTGAAGTGGATCAAAACCTTTCATCAAAGTTGCCCTAAAACCTAAAACCAAAATGCGTTCTTGTGTTAGGACAACTTTGATGAACTTTTTTGATCCACTTCAAAAGCGCTATAGAGATAACGGTGACGTCATTTGACTTGATCGGAAATGTGCCGTAGAGATTAAAGTACAATTTCTGTCCTACAAATGATATAGTTTTTAGATGCACAGCAATAGTTTGTAGTTTACATGTATACGTACATTCCCCGCCTCCAGTTCACTCATGCGTTTGAAGATGAAACGTCACATGGAGCGCGTTGCGTTCTGGGAAACAGTATCCCACGCAGTGTCTTCAGATGCATACATCAAAATTCAGCAAATGTAGCAGGTAATCCGGGCATTCCATGCATACAGAAAACTCACATACTATTCACAGTATTCACTCAGCATACTACAGTATAGTAGGAGATAGTATATTCGGAGCACAGCTTCTGTACTGATTTCAGTGTACTTGAGTTATATTTAGCAGATTCTGGCAAAAATAGTAGGTCATCCGGGTATTTCATGCATACAGAAAATTTGCATACTATGCGCAGCATACATACTGCATGCTGCAGAAATAGTAAGAGTAGTATGATAGTATGGCATTTCGACATTTCGAACACAGCCTGTCTTTGAGTGGGTCTTAAACCGTTCATTCAACTACACGTTTAAAAACACGGATTCATTCGAGATATGTACTAAATCATTTTAACTTTGAGCGCCACTTTTAAAGGCTCAGCTGACCAGCAGAGCGTCGATGCTAAGACAGATTTCGCTTTTCTTGGACATGACAGCCTGTTTTCACAAATATATCAGTCGCATCAGCAGCTGATGATCAGTCGATCGCTCTCATTCACTGTCTGTTTAGGCTTGTTAAGTGCAAATTTACTGAGCCTCTGTACAAATCAGCATGGTACACATTGTTATCTTTACTAATATTCTAATAGTAATAATAGTACATATGCACCAAGTATAAAACGAGAAGGGCGTAACCTTACAAAAAAAAGGAAATATCGCGGTTGTTGCATTCCTCTGTGGTTATGCTCGTCAATAGCGCGGTATTGCAATATTGCGGTTATCGCGACAGCCCTACTAACTGCAGTGTTATATTTGTAATACTTGATGCTTTTAATTAGAAAAACTAACCTTTGCCATCCCCAACATAAGATGGCTGTGCATGGTGAGATCAATATTAATGATAACATGTTTACTGTACATACTTGGCTGTTTGTGGTGAGTAACCTTGATTTATTACAAACAGCTTAATTTAACATCTACTTATTTGTTGCTGTGAGTTGCTTCATTGTTTCAGAAGAATGTGTAATGAATTTGTTTTTATGATTTCAGCATTTACCGTAATACAACTTGATTGCTTCCAAATGGACCACGTCATCTGGTTTTGCAAGTTGAATGTGTGCATCTGGTGTTAAAAACAGTAATTCACTGTTGTCAACATGGACTTGTGTGAAACTGGAAATCTCAGAAGGTAAAGTTTGATGTTTCTACATAGGCCAGCTAATGGACATTTTACAAAGCATATTTTTTACAAATGTATGTAAATATAAAGGTCAGTTATTCAATCTGAGACCAAATATATTTACTTTATAATATCAAGTTGTAGACGATATTATTAAATCCTTATTAAGAAATCAACATCACTTGAAAGGGTCTCTAAAAAGCACACTACAATTAGCATGAAATTATTCCATAAAACTCAACTTGTATATTTCTGAAGCAACATGATTCCTTCCTTTTGTATGAATAACAGATTGAAGTTTAAGCCTTAATATAGATCAGCGTGCTCATTAACATACTATATCAAATCAACACAAACCTAAAACATCAAATCAAATGTTTTCTTGCACTTCACATGCACCTCATGACATTTCAGGTTTGAGTTGCCATATTTCATGAAATCTGTGCATGCATTTACTGAGCCTGGACAAAACTGATGGTATTAAAAAACATGGATTATAAAGCAACTGGTGTTACAAAACATGGATCGTGAATGCTATTTATTAAGTTTACTTGCATATTCACCATTGCTTGCAAAATTACCATTATTTCAAAAGGAATTTGTGCGATCATAAGTTTCTGTTTCTTCCACATGCAGATTTCACTTATGTTCAAGCTTGTCATGTGGAATCACCTCGCCGATCAATTGAAAGCTGCTTGGTTTGAAAGTTATTCACTGTGCACTGTACTTCATACATCACTACATTATAAAGGAAAATTAATCAGTTTTTTCCTGTGAAATATTGCTCATGTGACCGCACCTTTAGAGAGTTTGAGAAATAATGCATGTACATGTAGCGCATGTTTATGATGAAGCTCAGTAGGAGAAATTTCTTGTTGCTAAAGAGAAATGTCAATTATTTCTGTGTTTACAGGTGGTGGTTATTTTATTTCCTGCCTGTGTTTCTTTTAACAAATGAAGGTGAGTGCTAAAATAAACAATTATTTCAGAAGTAAATTTCTACCTTTTGTTTGCTAAATTATATATATATATATATATATATATATATATATATATATATATATATATATATTAAATAAATTATCTGTCTTCAGTGTCTCTGCAGGAGACTGTTGAGGGTTTTATTGGAGGATCTGCTGTTTTACCTTGTTCTTCTAAAAAGCCTCCACTTACAATTCAAGACACAGAAGTGCTGTGGAGACACAGCAGCCAGAAAGTGTATGATATTATTAATGGTAAAGTCTTTGTGGAAGGACAGGATCCACGGTACAAGAACAGAGCTGAAAGCTTCCCTGAAGAGTATATGAGAGGAAACTTCTCCATTAAACTCCACAACCTTCAACACACTGATGCAGGAAAATACAAGTGTTACATCACCACAGAGGAATCAGTAATCAAGAGTGTTGAACTATTGACTAAAGGTGTGTAAAACCAAATGAATGACAAAAATGTTTACATTCCAGCCTGTGTTCTTTTGCATAGACTTAATAAAGGGATGCACTCATGTTTTATTTTTCCCCATCTTTTGTAAATCTTTTGTCTTCCAGAGAGACCAGCAAGACAACTCCCCAGTGAAGGAACAAAACCAAGACCAGAGATGATTATAATGCTCATTTCCATTCTGTACATTGGCATTATATTTTCATTGACTGTAAGTTCATTCATCAACGTCACAGTATAATCAACATGTACTTCATATTGTAATTAAATAACAGCTGTATATTGAGATGTGATGGAAATGACATTTGTGCATTGCAGGTCGGAAGAAAATGTAAAATATGAACATTTTCTCTTGTAATCTAAGTTTGTCCTCTTACAGACCTTAAAACTAGACAAATTATTTAAACTTATGAGACTGTGTAGCGTGAATTTTTAACAAGTTTTTTTTATTCAACTTCACACGGCTAAAAGTGCCCCTAGTTGAAGAAACGCCCAGCCTACTTCTACAGCATTTATTAATCTTAGTTAATATGAATTTCAGCATTTACTAATGCATTATTAAAAGCAAAAGTTGTGTTTGTTAACATTATGTTATGCACTGTGAACTAACAATGAACTGTATTTGTATTAACTACTGTAAACAAAGATTAATAGGCTAAATACTGTAATAAATGTTAATTGTTTGTTCATGTTATATTAAATGACACCTTATTGTAAAATGTTACCAATATTATTTTATTTGTGAGATGTTCAGCTGTTCTTTTTAATGGTCAACTTATTTTCGGGTCATCATCGTCATAAAAGCAATGTAAACACTGCCACAGACACGAAGATATATTTCATTTCATCACACTGAATGCTCACTCAAAACTGACAGTCATCACGTTTTCAGACCATTTCAAGTTTTATTTTGACGTGACACAAAGCAGTGATATCTAAGCAGGAGAGTTGTTTACTTACTTTACAATTAGTCAATAATGCCATCATTTCCTTCATTCATGCCAAGAGCTCGCACGAATACAAGAGGCGGGATTTATCGCAGGAACCAATCACATCCAATCATAACCGATCATATCCAATTATAGCGCGATGGAGGCATTGCCTCCTCTCACGTGACTTTCCACCATTCATCTCAATGAGCCTCCAAAAAAGCCACCGCACGCTTTAAATCTATAGACTGAAGGGAGGCAAGTATGGGCTCATTTTCCCGCCAAAAGTATTGCAGTCATGGATAAAAAAATAACAAGCGTGAAAACAAAATTTAAAAACGCAAGTAAAAATATATTGCACAAGATTTAAAAATGAAAGCAAAGTTTTCAGAATAGCAAGCAATGGTCACGAATCAAAAAATAATAAGCGTAAATAAAAAAATGAATAACGCATTTTTAAAACTAATAAGCATGAATCAAAACTTTAAACACATTTAAAATCATATTGCACAAAATGTAAATATTAATGCAAAATTATCTGACTTTCGCACAAAATCATGTTTTCCTTGGTTATATTTCTCTGTTTTTTCTGCTCTCATAAATTTTCTGCTCATATTTTTATGTTTTGTATGCTTATGCTGTTTTTCCCTTCATGCTTGTTTCCATGTTCTGCGCTTGCTTTCCCAAATGTTGCGGTTAGAGTTTCATGTAAATCAGCGCGGGCTCAAGCGTCTTCATTGGTCCACTAGTTCTAGATTGACAGCTCCTCCTCAGCCAATCAGTGGAAGAGGGGCGGTGACGTCACTCCAGTGCGCCTCATTAGCTGCCGATGCTCAGCGTTCACTTGTACAGGTGAAACTGGATTCCTGTCAGCTGGGAAACATATTTCCGTACAGGACACTGTTATATGTGTCTGTCTGTCACTGCTGTACGCCTGCCTGGCGATCCGATAACGTTAAATGAGTGAATTGGTAAATTAATTCTGAATGAATGAATGTAATGTTTTTGCATTGACTAGGCTAGATTTGACTTCTGATCAATGAAAGCGATAGTGTTACAGAGGAGACAGTTACAGAGGCCAGGTGGATTTGATATACACAATGATTCATTTGCATAAGATTCATTTGTATATTGTGTTTATTTACATAAACACAATATGCAACAAGCTACATATATAATTGCATAACACTATCATATTAATGTTTTAAATATATAAAGTTACAATACAGCAGCAATATGAAAGTAAAACAGCCAGCAGGTGGCGGCAAGGATCTTTAGAGTAAGACATTAAATCATTCATTCAGTGAGGAATAAAGTGAATCATTCATTATGAAAGCTGCTGTGTGTTGCTTGTAGGTGCTGTTCTGCTGTGGCTTTGTCAAAATAGAGCAAAATGAGAAAATAGTTACAATATTAAACTCGCTCAAATTTTCCTTCTTGTTATATTGATTATATTACAGTTCAATAAAGATTTTCAATGGAGCTGATATTCGGGGAACACACTCTTCCTGATGTGATATTGCTTGATTGTATGTCATTTTCTAATCTCAGTGTGACACAAAATGTGATAAATCTTACAAAACCATCAACCTTATCAATTACATACTGTGCATGAAAGAAAACGCTGCAAATAGCTGTTTACAAAAAACAATACATGACAAAAAAAAAGCTAAATATTGCCCACATGAGCAATATACAGCAAACTAAACAATTGTGACTGGGATGTATTACTCTTACTCATATTATCCTCTCCTAACAGTAATAACCATAAGACTTATTATTAGTCAGGTATGGGCGAGCAAGACACATATAACGGTGACTTCACGAGGCCGGTGCATATTGTGGCTGCTCCCTTTCGCGATGTGGCCATATAGGCGAATAAATACAGGTGAATATAACCACGACGAGTCACTAGGACGGCTCATTTAACGTTAACGGATCGCCAGGCAGGCGTACAGCGGTGACAGACAGACACATATAACAGTGTCCTGTACGGAAATATGTTTCCCAGCTGACAGTAATACATCTTCACCTGTACAAGTGAACGCTGAGCATCGGCAGCTGAAGAGGGCACTGGAGTGACGTCACCGCCCCTCTTCGACTGATTGGCTGAGGAGGAGCTGTCAATCTAGAACTAGTGGACCAATGAAGACGCTTGAGCCCGCGCTGATTTACATGAAACTCTAACCGCAACATTTGGGAAAGCAAGCGCAGAACATGGAAACAAGCACGAAGGGAAAAACAGCATAAGCATACAAAACATAAAAATATGAGCAGAAAATTTATGAGAGCAGAAAAAAAAGTGAAATATAACCAAGGAAAACAAGATTATGTGCGAAAGTCAGATAATTTTGCATTAATATTTACATTTTGTGCAATATGATTTTAAATGTGTTTAAAGTTTTGATTCATGCTTATTAGTTTTAAAAATGCGTTATTCATTTTTTTATTTACGCTTATTATTTTTTGATTCGTGACCATTGCTTGCTATTCTGAAAACTTTGCTTTCATTTTTAAATCTTGTGCAATATATTTTTACTTGCGTTTTTAAATTTTGTTTTCACGCTTGTTATTTTTTTATCCATGACTGCAATACTTTTGGCGGGAAAATGAGCCCATAGGCAAGCCTCCACTGTAACTTTACCTGCGGGTGTCGCTGTTTGACAGCGTTACTTTATAAAAAACGAGTGACTTTTATACTTTAAGTACCATATTTAGTAATATTTGCGATTTATATTTGTAATATCGATTATTTTCTCATCCAATTTTTTGAGGAGGCACTGCCTCCCTTGCCCCCTCAGAGGAAACGCCCCTGATATATACATATATATATCTGCTCTTCACGTTGCTGACCCATGACTGCACTGCCAAGTTCAGCTCCAACCACATCATCAAGTTTGCTGATGACACAACAGTGGTAGGTCTCATCAGCAACAACGATGAAACGCACTACAGAGAGGGAGTGACACAGCTGGCGGAATGGTGTGGCGCTAACAATCTGTCCCTCAATGTGGAGAAGACAAAGGAGGTTGTGATGGACTTCAGGAGAAACTCCGTTGACCACCCCCCACTGACCATCGACAGCTCGACTGTGGAGAGAGTCAGCAGCACTAAATTCCTGGGGGTGCACATCACGGAGGATCTCACCTGGACCACCAACACCATGTCACTCTCCAAGAAGGCACAACAGCGCCTACACTTTCTCCGCCGGCTGAAAAGAGCAAGTCTCCCTCCACCCATCCTCACCACATTCTACAGGGGCACCATTGAGAGTGTGCTGACCAGCTGCATCACTGTCTGGTACGGGAACTGCAGTGCTGCTGACCGTAAGACCCTCCAGCGGACAGTGAACACGGCTGCTAAGATCATCGGTGCCCCTCTCCCATCCATCCTGGACATGTTCCTTGCACGATGCTCCAGCAAAACCAACAGCATCATGAAGGACCCCACCCACCCCTCCCACAGTCTCTTCCAGCTCCTACCATCAGGAAGACGGTACCGGAGCATCAGAGCCCACTCCGCCAGACTGCTCAACAGCTTTTTCCCCCAGGCTGTGAGAGCCCTGAACTCAAATCACCCCGCCCCCCTCTGAAACCCCATGCAAACCCCTACCTCCTGAAACATGGACCACCCCCCCCCCTCTCCAAACATCCCCCAACCTTACCACACCAAAGAAAAAACTGTGAACTGTTTTGTTTTTTTGTGCAATCCAAGTGTGCTACACACAGGTGAGTGGGCCTGTACAAACAACCTGTAGTAACACACTCTCCTCTATGCACTAGACACTTTTCCTAACACTGCTATGTGTACACAATCCCACAAAAGACTCAGCAATATATGTATGTTTACATGCTCATGCACTACTACAAATCATCTTGTACTGTTCCCCAGCCAGCTGCTGACTCCCAATGTTTCTCTCTGCACATGTACAGTATTTATGTGAAGCATTCGCATAGTTTGTATTTTTTATCGTTATCTTTAGTTGTATAGGATAAACATTTAGGGTAAACAGTTTGTATAGCTTGTATTTTCTATCTTTATCTTTAGTTGTATAGGGTAAACATTTATATATAGTATACCTAGTCAAATCTGTCATAGGTTAGTTTTGAATAGGTTTATAGTGTTTTACTTCATTGTTGTATGTCTGTATTTATGTAGCACCGTGGTCCTGTGAGGCACGACATTTCGTTCCACTGTATGTCCCCACATGTAGCGGAATGACAATAAAGCTAAACTTGAACTATATATATATATATATATATATACACACTATATATATACACTATATTGCCAAAAGTATTGGGTCGCCCCCTTCTAATGAACAGGTTTGACTACTTTAGTAATTTCTATGAGTACAAATCTTGATGTTACAGCATATAATGATATTCTAGGAAATTGTGTGCTTCTAATATTATAGCAACAGTTTGGACAGGACCCTTTTCTATTCTAACATGACAATGTCTCTGTGTATAAGGCAAGGTTCAAAAAGAAATGATTGATTCAGTCAGTGTGGAAGAACTTGACTGGTCTGCATAAAACCAAGTACTAATCCCAGTTTAACACCTCTGGTGTGACTGTAAATGCAGACCTTGAGACAAAAACTCATCACCAAACACCAATGACTTGTACATACACTATATAGACAAAAGTATTGGGACACCCCCTTCTTTAGAACGGAAAAGTGCACTTCCAAATCTGTGGCAACAACGATGGGAACATAATTCATGTATTTAAAAATTGTATTTCCATCTCTGTTACAACAGTTTTGGAAGTGTCTAAAATGACTGAACCCATAAGACGCAATACTTTTGGCAATATAGTGTGTGTATATATATATATATATATATAAGTAGTTAATTTCATGTTCAAAATGCAGTAAAGCTACCAAAGCACTTAGTCCCTTCTATTTCTCCCTCCCTGTCAATATTACAGAACTCATTTGTTGTTCATTTGATTTCCTTCCTTGCAAATGCACCCTGACTACCTTCTTCTTCCTCTTCTTTGACCATTTGCAATATTGCCATCTTCTGGACAGTTGTACAACTTACTTGACAATTTATTCACTTGACAATTTAGTCTTGACTTTGATTTCCTCTGCTTGATGTGGCTGAAAGAGTCCTCCTAAAAAGCCCTGAGGTCAGGTTTCATCTAAAACGCAGCTCGAACCAAGACCGCATCATGTTGAAGATCTTAAAGCTCCACCTCTGTGAGTTTATTAATCTTTTCATACATGTTAGAATGTTTTGTTTTTCTTGTTTGAATGAAAATCCTAAGCAAAATACTTCTAATTATGTTTCTCGTAGATCTGCTCATATGGTGTCGAGCTGCAGAGACTTTAACAGATCAACTAACAGATTTGGGTCAAAATGTGACTATAAACTGTGATCTTGATGCAAAGGAGGCCACATGGTTTTTGCTGAATTTACCAGGTCCTCCAGTTGTGATATTACACTCATTATTACACCCACCAACAACATTTTACTATAAAAAAACCTTCAGGCACAGATATTCAGTGCAACCTAAACATTGTCTTTTCATAAATAGCATCACTATTAATGAGTTAGGAGTTTATTATTGCATGAACACAGAAGCAGATGTAAAATTCAGCAACGGCACCAGACTACACATCGGCGTACACATTGGTGAGTGATACTATTTCAGTTATGTGTTTATACTAATGTATACGCTGCCTTATATATATATATATATATATACACACACACACACACACACACACACAAAGATATATATTTGAACACTTTTTTTTACAGACCCAACTAAACCTGCAGAGTTAACACAGTGTCAGAATCACACTGCAGTGTTGCATACTGAACACTGTGAGCAGACAACATGGATATATCTTACTCTAATATTTTGCATGATCAATGTTCTTCTGGTCAGTGGGATAATAGGCGAGTTGCTTTCTGAACTTATTAAATGTACAGTAGCATAACTCCTTCAGTAAAAATACAATGCTCTGTTTTTTTCGGAAGGTCAATTAAGTTCTTATTTTATTATTACTTTTTTTAAGCATTCCTGAGACTGTCAAAAATCTGATGGAAGTGACGAAAATCCACAACGACTTACGGACCTACAGTAGTTTGAAGTTACAGATCTTAGGGTGACCAGTGTCCCAGCTCTCTTAAAATTGTAAATAGTCTTTCCCTTTAACTTTTAATATCCACATTGTCCCATGTCTTGTATTGAAAAAAAAAGGAATCTGTTTCTGTACCATTAAGTTGATTTGCTGTTGCAAATGCATTGTAATGTATTTCAACCAGTTGTGTTTATTTAATTAAGTTATTTAGTCAAAGAAAATCTCTGAGCAGCTTTTGGAAATCCTCAAATCTGGTTGCCATGAAACTTAATGCATCTGTCGTCATATTAAAATTACTTGCATATATGGAGTTTCATTTTATTTTACATTTCATCATGGAAATTTTGTTCAATTGTTTGTTGAAATAACTAAACGTATGTCTGCACTATCACTATTCCCGTGCTTGCACTATGTCCGTACTTTCTTCTGCACTGCAAGCTCCTGTAGTCAAGTTAAATTCCTTGTGTGTGTAAACATACGTGGTAATAAAGCTCTTTCTGACTTCTGACTAAACGTCTAAATTCACTTGTAAATTTACAGTTGAAATTTATCATTCACTTATCATTTCCTGTGGTTTTAGAACAACAGATTCAGAGAGTATATGGATTGTTTACTTCATTTTTATTACACCACAGGAATATGTGTAGGTCTAGTTCAAGTGGTGAAAATATATATTTTGCTGTGTATCTTAAATTTAACAGTGCCTGTGTGACAATATATTAACTACTTTTTGTGCTTAACTACAATGCTGGATTTTCACAGTTTCTCTGTGGCCACAGATGGGATATATATACACCTGGGTTGGAAATCATATTATAGATCAACAACAAACATAACTCTAATGTACAACTGTATAGTTCCTGTGAAGTAGTTTGCCATTAAGTGTTGCAACAATCTTTTTTTTTTTTTAAGTTATATTTATGGGCTTTGTGTGCCTTTTTTATTTTGAGAGGACAGTGGAGAGATGACAGGAAAGTATTGGGGTGGAGAGAGGGGAGCGGGATCAGGCAAAGGCCCTCGAGGCGGGATTCGAAATCGGGTCGCTGTGAGCACAGTTGTGCTATATGTCGACGCACTAACCACGAGGCTATCGGCACTGACATGTTGCAGCAATCTTTCGAGAAAAGTCTCGCCTATATCAAGGCAGGATGTGCTGACAAGTACAAAGGGGGGAGTAAGTAGAAAGCAGTGTACTTATTTATTTTTATTTAGTGGAAAAAATCTACACATATTTAGCCAAAGCGCTTAGAAGATCCACTTAAAGGGAAGCACAGAATAGTTCTCAAGTTGGGTTGCCTCTGACTTACTAGAGTTAATCTTGTAGGCCGGAAAACATAATCCATTTGTGAGGACTTTTGCATGTGATCCACAGTTTAACAGTTTCAGTCATTTGGCTAGTCAATCATTTGATTTTTATACACCTTCAGTCTGAAAATCCCAAAAGTAACAGATTTGCTATAGTGGTACGAAGATAATAACTGACTACCAAAGACTGAAACACAGGTCTAATTGTTCACAGAGGAACTGAATAAAAAAAACATGTGATGACAAGAAAACAAACTCAAACAAAACTTAGAAACAAAGGAAACAATGCAGAATCTGAAACCGCATACTAGAATACTCTAATGCTACATGGCAGAAATAGTAAGAATATGCTAATATCCAACCAAACCACAGGAGATGTGACGATAGAAAAGAATTATACGCTATCAAAATAAGTCCTTAAAGTGATGGGCATTTCCAAAACACTGCTTGATTAATCTTAAATATATATATATATATATTATTATTATTTTTATTCACTTTCCAAGTCATGTGCTTTCAGCAAACGAGGCTGTTGCCATAACAAACATTTAGTTTTCGGAACATTTCAGAATTCAGAGGTTAGCATTATGAACACACCAATGTTTTTTTTTTGTTTTTGTTTTTTATAATGTAGGTTCCTTTTTTAAAAAAATATATACATTTCTAATTCTTTAATTAAATCTTTTCTTTTTAATCCTTAAATCTTTCATTCTTAAAGTGCCCCTATTATGGGTAATGAAAGGTTCATATTTTAGTTTTGGGAGTCCCCAACAACAGGTTGACATGCATGCAAGGTAAAAAAAAACACTTTAATTGTCTAATAATATGCATTTATTTTACCTTACTTGATCAGTGACTCCCAAACTATTCGCTCAACAATTAATTTTTCCAAACGCTTCCTTTGCGTGACGCGAATTTGCAGTGATTGGTCTGATTGGTCGATTTCATTTCCATTTCATCATGCCTGTATGCAGGACCGTAGCTAGAGGATTGGGGGCCCCCTGAAAAAATATTGATGTGGGCCCCCCCACACACACATATTATATACTGTACAATATACAAGCATGGAACCAAATTGCATGCTTTTTTGTGGTTTTCATAATATCTCAGTTATACAACTAATAAAATATTAGAATTATTCACAGAACATGGGCCTATATAGTATAATTCCTGGATTTTGTGGGGCCCCCTGGGCGGTGGACCAACAAGTGGGCGGGCAATATGCTAATGTTTGATGTTGACGTCAACATGAAACGGCTTGGGATTCATTTTAAAAAACTCCTTTCAATGATTCAGAGTCAACACTTTTTTTTGAGAGAGTTTATACAGAGTGCACTTTCAGATTTAAAACTTTCCCAAACTTTGGTTGGGATGGATGAGACGCATTTGTCCGTGTTTCACTGTCTCGAATCGCGCTCGCGGAAAGCGCTCGATGAGCAGTATCTCTTCCGCGGCTCGTATAAGCTCTCGTTTTTTTTGTTGTTTTTTTTAAGTTAGAGCAAGAGACTGGACAACATTCACGTTACACGATTTGGCTGATTTGTACATAGAGACCACATTAAGAGAAACGATCATTCATGTTTTCAGAACCGCTGGCCAAAATTAAAAACGAAACTAAAATTAAAACATCTTTGAGAGCAAGGGGGCCCCCTGGTGTTTCGGGGGCCCTATGCAGCATGCGTATTCTGTGTATAGGGAGGATCAGCTCTGATGGCACGGCACTCCTGGCCGTGACGTGTGGACTGGATCCACGGGGCTAGGGTGAGCGGCGTCCGGCGGGCATTGAGTCAGAGGCGAGCCGGTGGCGTGATCTCCCGTGAACGGCGAGCACCAACCCGGGAACAAGAGAACCAGCCGGCGGGCTTGGGATAGCCACAGCCGGCGGCAGACAAAACACAGGAACGAAAATAAAAACTAGATAAAACGTACAAAACAAAACGAGGTGAAGGGGCACCGCTTACGCTTAGGTCTGGTCTTCTGTCACGGTGCACACAGCAGGGAGGATAAAGGAACACGCAGACGAGGACGTAAACTCAAATAATAGTCTTTAATAAGACATCTTAGCAAAGCAAAGCAAGGCAAGGCAAGGCAAGACAGACAGACAGACAGACAGACAGACAGACAGACAGACAGACAGACAGACAGACAGACAGACAGACAGACAGACAGACAGACAGACAGACAGACAGACAGACAGGAAACACCGGGAGTAACAAGTAGACCAGATCAAATCAAACTGAACAGACAGGACTATAAATACACAGGTAAATCATAGATAATTAGACAAACACAGCTGGACACAAATTAACTAATAATCACATCGAACAAGGACAGGAAACAAACCAAATATGGACACAAGAGGCAGGAACACATGACACACACAACAGAACCCTGACAATAATAGGGGCACTTTAAAGATATAACTATCTAACTTACCTAGTTTGCCAAGCCCAAAATGGACTATAAATAATAAAACACTTACAGAAGCTTCATATTTAATGCCATTTGTTGACCTTACTTTTAGATAATACTTTCATCAAAATATTTGCAATTGGTTTATAAAAGGTGTCATCATACATTTTTTTTTGTCATGTTGATTTTTTGTTGTATTTACACTGATTTGACCAGAAGGTGCTGCCAGCCTGTTGTGCTAAAGGGTTAGTTCACCCAAAAATGAAAATTCTGTCATTAATTACTTACCCTCATGTGGTTCCAAACCCATAAGACCTCTGTTCATCTACGAAACACAAATTAAGATATTTTTAATGAAATCCGAGAGCTTTCTGACCCTTCATAGACAGCAAGGCAACGGAAAAAGTTTGATGGTCCAGAAAGGCAGTGGTGGTCACTAATGAAGTAGCTTTACTTCGTTACTGTATAAGTAGCTACATTTTTCAAGTATCACTTTACTGGAGTAGTTTATTTTGAGTAACTTTTACTTTTACTTCACTACATTCCAAAGCATAAGATCGTACTTTTTACTTCACTACATTTCATAAAACATATCATTACTCCTTATAATATGCTCCGAGACGCAGAAGTGGTGTCTGATTCATGAACAAACTTATTCTTTTCAATGAACCTGTTAAATCGGTTCACAAATCGCAACAAACGATTCATTCATGAATTGGAATGATCCAATTGCAGTTGTTCTCGAGTCGACAACTCACTGATTCAAATGATCCGTTTAGAGCGAGTCTCCAGTGAACTGAACTCACAAGTAAGAACTGTGAGATGTTGTGAGTGCGCACGCGTGCAACTGATGCTGTGAAAAGTAAGTTACTAATGTCGAATTTTAGGATTAGTTATTGTAACTGAAAATCATATTTAGGTCAAAACGGTCAGTTGTTTGTGAACTAAATCTGCTGTAAAGGGTGATCTATTTAAGCCCACTGAAATGCTTGAATTCAGACAGATCAATGTCAGTGTCTCTATGTTTTAGGTCAAAAAACGAAACATTAAAATAACACAGATTTAATCAAATAACTCATGCACGTTCATATTCCCCACTGCTGTAACGTTAGCAGTTTTATTACAATGCTACGCATTTAGCCCTATGTGACGTCTGTTTCCGTTCAAATCAGCGTAAATAAACGTTCAATACGTATCCATGCATTACTGATGACAGAGAACAGCGTACACATTTTGCGTCCATCTGATGCTTTCCAAAATGGCGCTATGCAGACACAGAGGGTGTTTCTCAAACGGAAGGCTGCATCCTACAAAGGCTGCATTTCTCGGCTGCCACGTCATCAAACGTCGCTGAAGGCCATCTCAATCGGAAGGATCCTTGAAGGCAGCCTTCGTTTCGCGTCCTTCATTCAGCTAAATTTGAAGGATGCATGGGATGTATCCTCCGCGACCTTCTATCACCCACAATCCTATACCCATCCCATTCATGAAAATAAACTGACAAAAAAGAGTCATTAATGAGCTTGTCTGAATTTATTATGAAATCTAAGACAAAAATTATGTTTTTGGACATGAAAAGATAGATGTTATATTTTGTTTTGGTGTAAATTACTTACTAACACCTAAACTGCCAATAATGTAAGCCACAGGGAGATCGTAGACAGCTGTGATTCATTGTATTGCCTTAATAGAAAGCCAAATAATATAAAAATTTGTAATACAAAGTATTTTTCCAAAACTAAGTTTTATTAGTGTTTTTGTGCCGTGACGGTGAGGGCGGGAACATATGTGATGTAGCCACGCACACTTACTAGTGCGTCTCATTCTAGCGTTTAATGCCGAGGAGGAGTCTAGCCTACAAGACTCTGAAGGACTGAACTAGGAAGGACACAGCCTCGGTAGGATGCAGCCTTCCGTTTGAGAAACACCCAGAGAGACAGAGAGGAAATTAATTGTCAGTAGGCCCTCACTGCAGAACAAAGATCCAGGGGGCGGAGTTGGATCCACACCTAGTGGGTGGAGATGGTATGTTTAGGGGTGGGGATGGGTGGTTTTAGGGATCAGGGGGTGGAGATGGGTAGGTTTAGGTATATGTAAGGTGGGAGGAGTTGGATCTAGATCCAACCACGCCCCCTGGATCTTGTGTTCTGCAGTGAGGATCATCTCCGAATTGTTGAATAAATGTCATTATTTTTATTTTCTTTGCGTACAGGAAGTATTCTTGTCGCTTCATAAAATTCAGATTGAACCACTGATGGCAGATAGACTATTCTGACAATGCTTTTCATACTTTTATGGACCTTGACAGTGCAATTTACTATGCAGTCAATTGGACAGTCACCAGCCTCCCGGTTTTCATCCAAAATATCGTAAATTGTTTAGTTGAGAATGAACGAAGCTTTTACGGGTTTGGAACGACATGGGGGTAAGTGAATATTGACAAAATTTTCATTTTGGGGTGGAGTATCCCTTTAAGTGCATTGCATTCTGGGATACAGAGTTATGTGCAGTGGTGCAGTGGTGCAGTGTTGCATGCTGCTTATTTAGACAAGTATATAAGACTATTATTATGATTAGTCTTAGGCCACAATAAGGCAGACAGAGTTATATTGTTGTTGTCGTTTAGTTTCTCTGGCACTGCTTTCTAAAACGTATGAAATATGAGATTAATACTTATACCAGGCAAGAGATTATCTATTGGCCAAATTTATTAGCAGGCAGAATAAAGTAAGCAACTTGACTGAGGTGTGAAACAAACAAGACTGCATCATGCTGAAGTGCTCCACCAGTTCTTCAAAATGAGGATTATGCAGATCTGTGAGTTTATCATTTCATGACATCTTTTTAAACTTCTAATCATTTATGATGTTGTAAAATCAGAAAGCTCTATATATTTTTTTCTTCTTCCCGTAGATCTGTTCATATGCTGTCAAGCTGCAAGGACTTTAACAAATCAACTAACAGATTTAGGACTCAATGTGACTATAAACTGTGAACTTGACTTAAAAGAGGTGACATGGCTGTTACTGAATCCACCAGATCCTCCAGTCCTGATATTGCACTCATTCTTAAACCCACCAACAGCGTTTTACTTCAATAAAAGTTTCACACAGAAATATTCACTGCAGTCTAAACATCTGTTTCCTAAATAATGCCACTATTGATGTGTTGGGAAGTTATTAGGGTACAACGGGGCTAAAGGTACCCCCGGGGTAAAAGGTGCCTTTGACATTATTTTCCTCTAAACCACTAGATGGCACAAAAACGTGGCATATAACTTTCCAAAACATCCGCTTTTCAAGATGCACGTGCAAATGTGGCTGATCCTTAAAGCGATTGCATAAAGCAGCAAGTTGATTCTGTGCTTACTTGATATAATATCTGATGTTTTTTTAACCTGTTAACTGTCTGGCCCACCGGTGGGCCCATTTGCCATTGCATGTTTAAAACAATTATATCCTATACTTAACCTGATCTAATATGGACAAACTATATATCATTGGAAAGCTCTAAGTGTGTACTTTTCATATTTGTTTTGCAGGAAATGGAAATATTATGTAGTGACAATAGTTTATTAATTTGTGTCAAGAGAAATTAGCAAAAAAAATCTAAAGTATACAAGGAGTTGTGGCCTTTGTTATGAAAAGCCAATAAACACACTTACAATCACTCAAACTTCAGTTTTTATGTTAATAATCCAAACAAAATATATATATTCTAGTATTTGTCCAAAATATTGAGAATATAATTGAAAATGAATATATTTTGGTTGATGTCACAAGTCTTCAATGAAAATTGTAATGCATGTCTAGTAGATGCATGATCATACATGAAATTCACTTTTTCTGGGAGGTTTCTGTATCAACACTCTAGTTGATATGTCTGATAAAGGCTTCTGATCAGAAACATCTCATACCTTTTTCCAAAAAATGATCAGGCAAGTCATTCAAGTAAGTCTCAATAACCAAAACAGAGCAGCAAGAGCTGTATCTAACCCTCATGAGTTCTCGGCAACTCAGCAGGCCAATGGCCTCTTTGAAACCTGACTTTGACAAACTATTATCCAATCAAAAGCTAATTGCCTCATGTTGCTAATCACATGAACCAGACGGAGAAGCAGTGAAACAGAGAAAGGGCAAGAGAGAAGCCGTAAGAGAGGAGGAGAAAGAGGGAGAAGCAGTGAAAGAAGAAGCAAAAGAGCAAGAAGCAGTGAAAGAAGAGTAAGAGAGAGAAGCAGTGAAAGAAGAAGAGAAAGAGGGAGAGGCAGTGAGAGAGGAAGAGGAAGAAGAAGTGAGAGAGAGAGAGAGAGAGAGAGAGAGAGAGAGAGGAAGAGGAAGAAGCACCAAGAGTGGGACAGACAGAGGGTGAGAAAGACAGATCCAATCTGTTTCATCTGGCACTGAAGATAGGTGGCATACACCAGATGAGCCAGATATTTCACCACATGAACCTGCTCGAAATCCTGGGCCTCAAATTATTTCAACAGAATCTTACAGTCCTCTAGAGCTATTTCAACTGTTCTTTTCATTGTCTGTTTGCCAGACCATAATACAAAATTCAAATGCCTACACTGAGCACCTGGATACCACTAGGAGACCAAGGCAAGACATATATCAGAAGGACTTGTTCTCCTTCATCGCAGTTGTCATCTACATGGGTCTGGTCAAGCTACCGGCAGTGACAGACTATTGGAATGGCTCCAAGCTTTATAGTATCAGCTTCCCAGCATCAGTCATGTCATGCAGAAAATTCAATGCCATCACTTCAGCACTTCACCTGAGTGATCCAAAAGTGGATGCTGAAAACTTGAAGATAAGAGGTACACCTGCCTATGATCGCCTCTGCAAACTAAAGCCATTATATGACCAGCATTACATCAGCATCGACGAGAGAATGGTGGCATCTAAGGCAAGGATTGGTCTAAAGCAGTACCATAAAGATAAGCCAACAAAGTGGGGGTACAAGCTCTTTGTGCTTGCAGACTCACACCATGCCTATACCTGGGATTTTTTTCATTTATGAAGGCAAATCCCCCGTAGCGCAAAGTCAACAGAACAAAGGGTTAGCTACTACTCAGTGATGGCTATGGTAAATGACAAAGTCTTGGGTTCAGGCTATAAGCTATACGTAGACAATTTCTACACTAGCCCAATGCTGTTTAGGGATCTCCTCACAAAAAACTTTTGGGCCTGTAGAACCATTAGATGCAACAGGGTGGGCTTCCCTAAAACCACCCTCAACAATCTGCCAAAAACTACACCCCGTGGAAGCATGAGGTGGATCAGAGATGACCAACTTCTCTTTGTGGAATGGAAGGACACAAGAGAAGTCCTGATGTGTTCTTCCTTTCATTCAGCCAATGGAGACCAGACTGTGCAAAGGAGGGTCAAAACTCCAGATGGGAAAGACTGTTCCCATTCCTGCTGCAGTGTTAGACTACAATAAGTGAGTCAAAAAGTTTTCTGGAATTGCAGATTTGCTGGAAATGCAGAAATGTTAATAGCTATTTTATGTTTTGATTATTGTTATGTTTGCTTTACACACAGGAATATGGGAGGAGTTAATGTATCCGATGGCCTCATTGGGTATTACACAGTGCTGCGGAAAACTAGAAAGTACCACACTTTTTACTACCAATTTTTGGACATTGCAGTGGTGAATTAATTAATTATCCACCAGCAGCTGGCTGCACTGCAGAACAAGAGGGCAAAAAAACAGAGAGAATTTTGAGAAGCTCTAGTTTGTGAGCTTGGTGACTGGATGCCACCACCTGCTCCACCTGCTGCTCCTGCTTCCCATCACTCTGCACGCCACAGACCAAAGCACATTGCACAGTCCAAGCGTGCTTCTAGAAGGAAATGCAGAGCGTGCCACAAGAAAACCCCAGTCATCTGCTCTGCATGTAATGTGGCTCTCTGCTTCTTGCCACATCAAGATTATTTCAACAATTGGCATGATAAAAATACCTTGTAGTACTTATTATTGAAAAGTAATGACTTTTCACTCTTCCCATCACTCTACATGCCACAGACCAAAGCTTATGACTGAAAAATTTTAAATAATTATATATAGTGATGTACAGTTGTATGAATAGTTGTAATAGTTGTTTCAACACTATCTTTGTGCATTTATTATATATGCTCATTGAAATAAAAAAAATAAAAAAGTAATGCACTGTTTATACTGTTTTAAAATATTTTACATCTTGAACACAATGTTTTGAATAATAAAAAAGGGATATCAATCTGTGTTGTGGTGTGAGGTCAAGTGGTCTCCAAGTGTCCTTTAGGAATCATCAATTGGGCATGAATGTCACCTAGTGGCCTTTGTTTGTATAACAGCTCACAAAAATCTCATTTTTTATGAGTCGGTCTCAAATTTGGAACACAACTTCTTTAGACCTATGGCTTTTATTTCATATAATTTTTAGGGTGAACCAAATTTTTATTGATCTATTATTTTAATAAAATATAAAAGTATAAACTTAAATATAAAAATATAAACTTAAACAGCTATAACTTTTTTATTAAATTTTTTAAACTGCAGAGGCCTGTGCAAGAAACTTGAAAAAAATCTCTTCTTTAAAACAAGACCAGAAAGAGGATTATATTCATTTGAATTTCGACATTACCTTTGCAGGCCTACACTCAAAAATGGGCGTGACCGTTAACAGGTTAAGTAGCAAATGAGAATTGCTCAAATTAATGCATCTTCTTAACGATTTTCAGTTTTTTTTTAAGATAATTAAAGCAACATTTTTTAAATAACGAAAGAATATGTGAAAGTATGGTATTTGGGGTAAAAAAAAAAAAAGCACCCCCGCTGTTGGGGCTAAAGGCGCACAGAAATTAACATGATAATTAATAGATGGCTGACTTTTCCATTTGTTGACATGACATAGATAGATTCAGATGGTAAATATCATATATTATGTTGTGTGTCCATCTTAGAGATAATCACCATGTTTAGAATGAAACCATCATATTTAAAAACATGATATTAATCATATCATATAATACAATATAATTTGTTGCTTCTACTGTAAACCTATATTCAATTATTATGGGATCTCCACTGCTTAGAATATTTACTTATTAAAATTATGTTGCTTCTGTATTTAAATTATATTTTTTATATTAACATATTTTAATGACAGTATATTTATTGAACAAAAATTAATTATTTTACTTTTCAAAATAAGCAGAAAATAGTACAAACTTTGCTAAAGTGATTGTTTAGAACTAGTATTAACTTAGACATTATTTAAGCTTAAGTATTTGTATCAATACTGTGCCTTTACCCCGAGTGTGGGGTAAAAGGCCCCTCTTGCCACCTCATACATTTATAAGATTTTTAAACAAAATAATCCACTTGTAGGATTTATTTTCGCACAAAATCTGTTGCTCCATTAATGTTCAATACAAACGTATATATATTTTTTCTGCAATGATACATTTTAGATGCAGTGAAAAGCACATTTTGCTTAAGGTGTGCGTTTAGCCCCGTTGTAGACGTACAATTCAACACCAGACTGCACATCACTGGTGAGTGATACTTTAGTTATTACTTCATAAGAATGTCGTACTATATACATATTTACACAAGTCTGATCAGAAGTTTGGAATAGTAGAGATTTCTTAATGCTTTTTAAAGAAGTTATTTTAAACTATAATAATAATTCATATTACTGGTTTTTATTCTGTATTTTGGTGAGCATAAGACACATTTCAGAAACATTTAGTTATTCATTTTTAACCAGTTTTGTATATTTAAGCTCCTCAGAAGAAAATTATAAGGTTATATAAAATATGAAGTTATTCTGAACAGATATCAATTGACTCAGTAAATTCAGTACTGTCTGTAGCTGCAGTTACGGTAACAACTGTCACTGCGTTTTATTTCCAGCTCCAACACAGACATCATGGCCAAATCTTACTGTAACATTGGGTCTGATGAGTGCTCTTATGCTCATTGCTGTGATATGCAAATTGGTTTTCTTAAAACTTAAATAATACTGCTCCTGTCCGGTAAGTTAAATCGTTCTTAAATTAATGTATCTGATAATTTTGTTGATTTTTTCCTTCGCATTCTTGGGCCTATTAAAGGTATTTGTTGATGGAAGTAACAAACACCCATCAAACACCTCACATTTCACTGCTGGTTATATACTCTCTATATAATCGTGTATGTGACAAATAAAAAATCTTGAATCTTGATCTTGAATCACCCACCTCAACCTGAAAATGCGGACCCTCGGCAGCTTCTTATGAGCCTTGAGCAAACTGAAGACTCGACACAAACACTGATATGTGCAAGTGTGATTAATATGAGTTATTCATTTCAGTTTTGCAGCTTACTTGACTCTTAACCACAATGTGTGATGAAGCCAATGTGTTAATAGTTAATAGTGTTATTTATTAATGCTAATTCTGGTTGACCAATCACTGTTTCATTATACTGAGGTAAAAGTTTCCACCCTGGGTAATTTATATTAATTTTCCTGAATCATACAAATGCTACTAGATATAAGAAACGCATTTGATGCATGTTTTCTTTGAAAACTTGTAAATAATGCAATATCTCTTTCAATATATAATACTTCCGACTCATTTCTTTATAAATAAAACTGAGACAAGCTCAATAAAATGTTTAATGTTTCACTGGCTTTGCGTCATACAAACAATCAACTACAAAGTCTCACAAAAGCAGGATGTTTAAACTAACTAAATGCTTTCACCTTGACCTTGTGTCTCAGTTACCACCATATTATTCACCAAGTGTTTAAAAATAGTTTCTGCATGAAGTTGATCATAAATAATGTGACTGTAGCGGCTGATAACTGCCTGTGCCCATTATAAAGAAAGAAAAAAAAGTATCTGCTTAACATGAAGCTGCCATGGGCATTGCACATTATATAATCATAAGTGTAGTTTTCAGTTACTATATTCAATACACAAGGAAACTGAGCCATTTTATAATTCAGGGATGAATGAGTAAAGATGTGATATTTCATTTAAAATGTTATTTTAAAAATATAGCAAGTTTTTTTTAAGAAATGATATTCTGTATAAACTTTTTGCTTTTTTGCTAAGGCATGTTTATAAAAATTACTTAAATATCCTAATTGAACTATGGCCTAATCCTGGCTTAGGCTAAGCCCTGTCTGTGAAACCGGGTCTAAGATATTTTTGTAAGATTTCGTGACATTATTTTCGTAAAATTTAAGCACATTTCCCCTCTAATTTGTCAGCGGTGTGATTTACGTTTGAGTTGTTTAATGTTGATGATTTTCATCAGATTGATTAAAAAAACCTTTAAATAAATACAATATTTTTAAGTTATTCATATTTTTTAATATTAAAATCAGCAATCAATTATACAAGTGATATAGTATATACATATATTGTATCAACAGAGCAGAGGCCTGTTTCATAACGTTTACCAAACAAGCCAGGCCTATTTCAGTTAGTCAGACTTATTTTGAACCAAATCGATTGACAATAAGTCAGACTAACTGAAATAAACCTGGCTTATTTGGTAAATCTGTTTTATGAAACAGGCCCCTGCTCTTTTGATATTGCAGTGAATATATAGTGTATTGGAATCCTTCTCCAGCCCCTCCAAGCTTGGGATCAGTGCAGTGATTTATGTAGAAACCCCTGAGGCAGAGTTCTGTAACACATTCATCATTACAGTGTTTAATTTGAGGCTGTTACTTAATTACAATATGAAGTAGATATTGATTATGTTGCTGAATGAACTTACAGCCAATGAAAATATAATGCCAATAAACAGAACGGAAATGATCATAACAGTCATTTCTGGTCTTGGTTTTGTTCCTTCACTGGGGAGTTGTCTTGCTGGTCTCTCTGGAAGACAAAGATTTACACAGTTTTGGAGGAAAAACAAGAAAACATAAGTGCATCCTTTCATAATGTCTATGCAAAAGAATATAGGCTGAAATATAAACTGTTTTGTCAATCATGTGGTTTTACACACCTTTAGTCAATAGTTCAACACTCCGGACTACTGATTCCTCTGTGATGATGTAACACTTGTATTTTCCTGCATCAGTGTGTTGAAGGTTGTGGAGTTTAATGGAGAAGTTTCCTCTCATATACTCTTCAGGGAAGCTTTCAGCTCTGTTCTTGTACCGTGGATCCTGTCCTTCCACAAAGACTTTACCATTAATAATGTCATACACGTTCTGTCTGCTGTGTCTCCACAGCACATCTATGTCTTCACTTGTAAGCGGAGGTTCTCCAGAAGAACAAGGTAAAACAGCAGATCCTCCAATAAAACCCTCAACAGTTTCCTGCAGAGACACTGCAAACAGAAAGTATGATACAAGATACCAAGTTCAGAATGGTAGAATTGCTTTACAAATATTTTTTTCATTTTAACACTCACCTCCATTTATAAACAGAAACACAGGTAGAAAACACATCTGTGAATACCTGTAAAAGCAGAGTCAACACTTAGTCAAAGTCAACGTCTATGGATAAAAAAAAAAAAGAAAATAATGTACAAATAGTAGGCTAAATAATAAAAGTATGAAGTCATCAGTACTAAAGACAGGGTTCCCACTCTTTCATGAACACCAGATTCAAGGACTTTTTTAAGCACCATTTATTTTTTATCAAGCACCTATCAAATTCACACCCGGTATATGTAGTGTCATGAACAACCTTACAGTATTAAACATTTCACTTACACTTAACATTTACATTAAAACTTTCAGAGTAAAGTTTTGAATGTGTAAGTTTCATAAATTTAGACCGTTTTGAGCAGTCGTGTTCAAAGGAATTGAATGAAATCCATTGAAATCAATACTGGTAATATTCAAATAAAAAAAATTAAATATTGATTAAATATGCATCAAACTGGTTTTAGCTGTAGTTCTTGTACAATATTTAAATTTGAAAGAATTGCGCAATTTTTTAATTAATAAAAAGTGGTTAAATGTTGTAAAAACAATGTAAACCTGTTAACATTAAAAATTTTCACATTCTCTCAATAGAGAAGTTACTCGTTAATAAATAAACTCAATTCAAAATTATTTTGTAAATCACTTATTATTGTAAATCCCATTTTTTTTATCTTTGACCAAGACTAGAGGAATGCAGGTACTCAAACATGCAGCAGCTCAAAACTTCAATATTTTAAAATAATGTCATGATCAACATTTTAAACCTTGTACATGTGCAAATCTGCAAAAAAAAAAAAAAAATAGGACTTTCTATTTGCTTTTAAACTGTAAACACTTTTCACCAAGCTGTTTTTCTTATTTTTCAAGTTCTACATTTTCTCCTTAGCTCCATGTTGCAGTAAGTTTTGGGAGATCATTTTTAGTCCATCTCCTGTCCTGAATAGTATGTCTTGCAGAGATTGACTAAAAATTAGCTCCTAAAACTTACTGCCACAATCTGGAAGATAAATTCTTCAAACAGTGGTACAAGAGGATGTGGTGCTTGTCCTTCAAGAGTCAATCTCAATTTATCGGTCTATAAAGCCTATAAAACAAATGAGTCTTCATGTATTTCACAACGCTTTAGCATGTTATTCTTATTAAGTGAGGGTCATTCTTTAGGATTTTTCACCCAAGCAAAGTCTCTGAGAACCTGACACCTTGTAATCCTGGAGACTCCAGGTAGGTTGCAGCTCTGGAAAATGGTGGCGCTGGAGACTAAATGGTTCCCGCTGGTTTTACACCTAATTCTTCACATTAATTCTTAATTATTTTGCAGTTAAGGTGGGTCTTTCCTTCTCCACCTGTTTCTGTCAGACCCCACTGACCCAACGAGCATTTTGCTGACCAATAGTCAGGCTTTAACATTGCAATTTCTGTATTGCATTAGTTTTGAATATTTCTCATGGGGATTTAATAATTTTTTACTTTTCAGTCTGAGTTAAATCTCTTTTTTTGGCTCATTTCATCTGTAAAAGAAAACGTGCCTAATAATTCTGCACACCTGAATATATGGAGTTTTCACTTCCAGCCTTCATGGACAATTATATCTCACTTATAATGATTAAATACAAAATGAATAGTAGTCATTAAGATTGATGTGGTTTGGAATTGGTAAAATGTGCTTGGAAAAAAGTATGATCAGAATATCAACACATGTGCTCACTTTACAGAGTGCGCGTGATCGCGAAAGTGAAAGTGAACTGCGAGCGCTCATTCAAATGTTATTTCAATACCCCACATATTAATAGCGCGAAAATTATATACAATATTAGAATGTTTGCGGGAGCGGGACACAGACGGTAATGGTCAGAAACCCCGTGGGAGTGTGCTTAAGAAAACTGTCCTGCGCAGAGCTCTAACGTTATCTCCACCCTCAATCATTAGTGCCGTTTCCTTCAGTCTTTGACAACACATATGGACTTTTTTTAAAAAATAGCGCCATAAACAAAACATTTTCAAATTTAATTCAAGCACTTTCAAGGTCCTATGTTTGTTTTCAAGTACTTTCCAGGCCTTGAATCCATGTCTGAGATTCAAGTAACGTTACTTTCAAGAAGCGTGGGAACCCTGTAAAGACTTACAATATAAATGTTTACGCTTTAGTCTAAGTGAGCTCTTTGTATAGACTCACTTAGTTTAACTTGACACTTCATTTCTAACTATCTTTCAACATTATTATTACTAGCCAACGAATGCTGTGTAGTATACAGGATACTGCTAGCATGCAGCTAACGTAAGCCTGGACGTTTGTTTTCGAAAACTAGTGTGACATCTGGATTATTAAGAAATACATACCTAATTTCCATCATGCGCTCCAGAACCTGTATAAACGACGTGTACAGCGTTGTCACCATACACGGTTTATTCCGATCTATTCATTTATAATAGTACGTGTAACGCAAAGAGCTCTGAGAGACCAGCAATACTATCGCTTCTGTTGTTTTCAATCCTGTGCTGGAGAGCGCGGTTAGTTTCACATTCGATATCTCGAATCCTGGCTTGATCTATAAGAGGCGACAAGTCTTACGAAAATATCACAAGTATGCTAGTTTAAATAATGGCAAGTGGTGGTCGTTTCGAAGCGCTGCTTCATTAAGCTTCAAAAACATTTGAGATTTGTTTGTGTCGAATCAGTGGTTCTGAGCTTGTTCAAACTCACCAAAAGTCTCGTGATTTTAGCAAACGAGAGGTCACGCTGTCTGAGGGCTAGTTCGCTTTGATCAGAGGAACCCATAAACGGGTGTCTAATGGTTTTAACTGATCTCGGGTCAGTTTTATAGCGTAGATTCATTTAAAATTAATTTAATTCCTACCTATTTATTTTGTCACGCCCTGCTTAACCCGTTTAATCCCAAATTTTTCCCAGACATGAAAATATCCAAATGATGTCTCATTAGTAACCCTTTTAAATAATAATTTTTTGTTTGTTTGTTTTGAAAAGTGTGTGAAAAATTGTGTTTTATGGTCGGTCACAATTGTGATCAGTGGGATAATGTTTACTTAATTGCCATGCAGTCATAATTTTATATATATATATCTTAGCCCAGCTATTTTAATCTCTTTGATCACATTCTAGGGTTATTAAATCTTATACAACATTGATAGGAACACAGAAATGTTCATTTCTGAGATCTGAAAATGTATTTCTGATATCAACAATTGGGAGGGTAATTTCTGATATCTAAAATTACTTTTGTTACTAGTAACAATCACATTCATGATATCAGAAATGAACATTGTCTCTATAGTGACAATTCAAGTGTTGATATCAATAATAGACATCTGTACTAGTAACCACGTGATAACTGATATCAAAAATAAAGGTTTTTAATAGTAAGAATTGTATTTCTGATATGGGAAATTGGAATTTCAACTAAGAAATGAATTATTGATATCAACAATTGATTTTGAATGGCAGCCTATGGTGACATTTAACTAGTGAAAATACAATTACAGATATTAAGAATTATAGTTTTTACTAGTTGAAATCTAATTCCTGATATCAAGAATTAATATTGTTACTAGTGGAAATGTAATCGCTGATATCAAAAATAGCAATTGTTACTAGTAGAAATCTAATTCCTGATATCAAGAATTAATATTTTAACTAGTAAAAATTGAATTGTTGATATGAAGAATTAATATCCTGAGAATGAATAAGTCAAAACGGCTTGCCATACAATCCTCCAGTTCTGATATTACGCTTCTTTTCAAACCCATCAGTAACATTTTACTTTAATAATAGATTCAAACAGAAATATTCAGTGCAGTCTAAACATCATCTGTTCATAAGTAATGTCTTGATGAGTTATTAGCTACTGTACGAACATATAGCCTACAAAAATGCACAATTCAGCGACTACACATCACTGTGAGTGATACTTCAGTTTCTGCTTCATAAGAATGTCATAGTATATAATATACTACATATACACTAAGAAATGTCTGTAAAATAGGACTCAATGTACTGTCTTAATATGAAGGAATTTTCTGTATTAATTTTTCACTGGTGTTTTACCCATATTTTGAGTTATGCATTGTAAATTGTTGTGTTTTAGAGTTAAATCAAATGTCTAAAAACTTAATGGATAATGTCCTGGCAAAAAAAAGTACGAAAAGTTTTTCTTACAGTGTATGTTTACAATCGTATAAAAACAGACGTGTCTTAGTGGTCTATTTGTGGAAGCTTTTGTAGCCGTCTTTACTGTAACAGATTCTGTCATTTTTCTTTACAGCTCCAACTCAACTAACTGAGGATACAGAGCGCCAGAAACACACTGTAGTGAATTACATTCAGCAGAATCAGACACCAGAAGACATTAAATATCATATCTGGTCTGCTGAATGCCGTTTTAGTTGTTGTTATTGGTGAGTGTTCAAATTGTTTTTCAAGTTGTTCAGTTTTTTTAATTTTATTTAATTTAAATACACTTTTAAAGTAATATTACATCTCAAAATTATTTTAGGATTATTAAAGGTGCATGCTGTTTGGACATAAAATATCTAGAGGAAAATCACAAGAACTTTCTACCACTGATCTACAGCAAACACAAGTTCAACCTCAGGAATCAAATGAACCACATGTAAATGACATGAAACATTGTTTTGAACCATCTGTACAAAGACAACTGCAATATGCTAATAATGTTTACAATTTTTGTGTTTAGCTGAACGCCAATACTGTTTTCCTCACTGCTCTTTCAGTACGCTGAGGTGGACTTTTCAAAGCTGTGTAAAACGTTCGGGCCCAATCAAGTCAACAGCACCTATGCTGCTCTAAAGCTGCCAAAATCATAATCACGAGTTTGATACACATCATGCAGCTTTATTTCTCGTGGGATTTTATACCTTTATTCAGGTATCATTTAATCTCACCTTGAACTGCAAATTTGTCTGCAGATTTAACTCTCCAGATTTCACATGTAAACTCTACATACCTCATGCATTGTAGATTTATCATGCTTAATGTAACATTTACTGCTGCATGCTGTATTGTGCATTTGATTAATAAAGGTTTATTTGATTTATGCTTAACTGTTTTTTTATGGCCATTTTAAATACAGTGACAAGACCTCAAAGCTATAGAACGTGTGCTGGTGGCTAGACCACAGCAAATGTGCATATCAAGAGAACAAATAGCAAATGCCAAACACCAGCAACTACACACACTATTTTATTTGGTACATGACTATAAAGTAAAAACCATACAGTAAAATAAAATAAAAAAAACTTTAATGTGTTACTGTGAAATTTGTTTACACCAATGCTTTTCAGTGTATAAAATGACTGATTTGTAGATAGATGTAGCTAAATAAACCTTTATAAATAACCAGTTTCACAGCTTTATCTGTGGTTTGCACCTATTTTAAGAATATATTTCCTCATACAAAGTGTTACTGTTCCACTCATCTTTTTATCACAGTTAAAACACACACTCTCCCAAAGAATATTCTTGTGTTGACCGTTAGCATGATCAATCCAAAGTAGGGCTATTAGAAGAAAGTTATAATTTTGGGTATAGATGTTTTTGTTATGACCATTCAAACTTGTAAATGGAAATGGAAACAAACAAACAATAAACTACAAACTCTTACCTATATCTAGGCACTGGGCAGGATGTGTAAGCTAAACAAATGTTTTTCATTTTGACCTTTGGTCATATATTGTGTATCAGTGAGTTTCAGGAGTTATATATAATTGGGTGGTTGAAATACTATGCTCACATGTACTCAGTCTGAAATATATACTAACAATAACTGAAAATGTTGTGCATTTTGATCACAAATGAAAACTTTTGCACTTTGCTAAGTTTAAAAAAGCTGTTAACTTACACTGTACAAAATACACACAAACATTTAAATATTTGGTGTCAGTAAGATTTTAATGTGTTTGAATGAAGTCTCTAATGCTCACCGCATTTGTCTTCTCAAAAATACAGTAAAAACCGTAAAATTGTCAAATATTATAAAAAAAACTGTTTTCTATTTAAATTTATTTAAACATATAATGTATTCCTTTATACTGAATTTTCAGCATTATTACTCCAGTTTTCAGTGTCACATGACACTGAAATGATGATGAGAAATCACTCGAATATGCTGATTTGCTGTTCAAGAAACATTTCTGATTATAAATGTTGAAAATGACTGTGCTTCTTAATATATTTCTGGATATTTTTTCAGGATTGTTTATGAATAGAACAGCATTTATTTGAAATGGAAATCTTTTGTAACATTAGAACACCTTTACTGATAGTTTTGGTAAACTTAATGAGTCCTTGTTGAATAAAATGATAAAAAAAATACAAACTTTTGAACTGTAGTATATACAAGTCTAAAATCACGTATTAGGATTTTAAATATATAGCAACCACTACCACATTAAAAGTAGGCTATATTACAGGCTTGTGCTCCAGAAAAGCTAGAGAGAGACATAAACGAGTAACTCAACATGTGAGCTCCATTATATAATCAACATACATTAAATGTACATTTAGTGTTTTTAATCTAACTCACCACTTTAACCAACCACAATGAGCCAAAGACAACTTTTCATATAGTTATGGTGAAGAACAAAAGCACGATGATTCTGGAAGTCATTTTCACGGGCGGCGGAGAATATTTAAAAGCTCTTTGATCCCTGGAGGCCATTTTCTACTTACCATCCCCAGATGCTTTCACACACAAACACATCTTACACATACTGTACACACAAGGGTGCAGAGTGGAGAGATTTGCAAAGGAGTCATAAAACAAACACAATATTTACTCAAGGATGTTCCCAGGAAAGAGCAGAAGAGATTGTTCTTGAAGGGGAAGGAAACATACGAAGGCAACATCCTCAGCAAACTTCCTCTGAACATGGAGGCACCTGCTGTTGTCAGAACAAATGTTAAATTTGTACATTTGACTGTATCAAGAGTCCAGATATAATAGTAATACAATGATATACAGCCCTAGGGACTATTTAATCTGCATGCCCAGTGAAAGCAAGAGAAGTCAGTTCATCTTTGCACTGCATTTCACTCAAAACAGTGTGTTAGCTTGTCCATTTTCAATATTAGCTTTCCAAGCATACCTAGCGTTTAGCATAGGTGCTTGTCTTTCAAGAAGGTTGACAAACAATAGAATACAATTAAATGTATGTGAAATGTGGATGCCAGACTGCACAAATTCATAACCGTCACACAGCTACAGTCTGTTTGGTTATACTGTGTTAAAGCTACATGCTAACACTAGCACACGCTACAAAATAAACTTAAGTGTGGACTTAATAGAAGAATAATACAGTTATTATGGTCTGTAGCCTTTGTTGTTGTGCTAACAGTAGCATTCGCTGGTTGCAGCTAGTCGGAATGTAGGCTTTAAGCTATAAACAAGATGCTAATTGTCCGAGTCACACTGTCCTTCTCTCCATCAAAAAATCTGCTGTTTCACCTCCGTCTAGAGGCTCGTTTGGTGGATTTTGTCGCCTAACCCTCGCTTTACGGTTTTCAGGCACCTGCTTCCACTTTAGTGTGCGAAGTTTCTGCTGTCGCCGTTTTTCACGGTACCAAAGATGTTCACAGTAGTCGTCGGCTGTTAGCCCGCTAACTCCCATTAGATGGAGTTCCTTGTAGCTCCGCGACGAGGCTGCGTAATTTCCAGGATGGGTGTTCTGCACTTTCGACATGTGGTTCTGGGGGATGACGTGGAGCTCGTAGCGTGCTAGCGTGCGGGAGAACGAGTGCTCATAGGCTACGCAGAGGTACAGGCCAGCGTTAGCGGATGCTAAGTGCTGGAGGAGGAGCCCGCGTTGCATGTGGATGAGGTTTTCTTCACCTGGAACCAACTGAGAGATAAAAAGGGAATGATTTAAGTGTATATCCAGTTATTTTATGGTTTTTCGCGATTAAATCTCTTAAACAGGATGTGGACAGACCTCTTTGCTGGTTTGGCTGTGGTTTGGCTGAATTATCCACTTGATCGTGGCTTGTGGTGAACGCGGGACACATTCCAGGAAGGTTGAGTTCGTCTCCACGGCGTAAACCGTCTTCAGTTCAGCATTCTCTGACCCTGTAGAGACGATTGGATGATTGTTTATTTTGTATTTATTTGGAATGGGTTAATTTACTTCTTTAACAGAAAGACCAAAAACTTGTATTAAGAGTGCAAACAAGATCAGTTTTGATTTCATACTGAACTGATGCACACATCTTAGCATGTGTAAGTATCCATTTTGTACACTAGAGGGAGTAGTGTGCATTTGTTTTTCCAGGACTGGCCAATTTCTTATACAACCTGAAGGTGGAAAGTGGTGAGGTGAACAGAAAGTGATTTATTACCATCTCTCATGTCCTGACACTGGCTCCAGGGGTCTCCATACCTCACATCCTGTCTCCGGGCACGCCTGCGGACCACAAGTGGACGTCACTGACCCTCGGATATATTATTTGACACATTTGCTGTTGGTTTTCGGTATTATAATTCAAGCTGTTTTCTTTT
Source organism: Aspiorhynchus laticeps (assembly GCA_023376895.1). Taxonomy (NCBI): domain Eukaryota; kingdom Metazoa; phylum Chordata; class Actinopteri; order Cypriniformes; family Cyprinidae; genus Aspiorhynchus; species Aspiorhynchus laticeps. Next base: position 1,309,429 of record JALXFT010002236.1, on the reverse strand, counting down.
TTTTTTTTTTTTTTTCCCGGCCTGTCAGTAACACAGATAACACATGACAGTACGTATGTGTAGCTATGCTATCATCATTCACAGCCTTTTTTTTTTTTTTTTTTTTTTTTTTAATTAATTAATTTAATTTTATATTAAATTCAAGCTGTTTTCAACTAATACTCCAAATAAAATTAATACAAACTCACTGTAACCAAGCACTGTAATAAAACTCGATAAAAAATGTATATATTTAAGACTGAAATCACTTCTTCACTAAAAAAAGGTGCAGAAACAATTTTCACTTAGAAATTGCTAGTACATTTCACAAATAATTACAAAGCAACAACAAGTAACACATTGAAATTAAACATGACATTTTGAAGTAGAAAGGCTGAAATAATATTTTCTTGTAAAACATACTCCAATAATCTGTATTTACAAATTTGCAAATTATTGGTAACACTTTATTTTAAGGTGTCCTTGTTACACGTTACAAGTACTTATGATTCTAATAACAATAAATTATGCATAATTACATGCAAGTAACCCTAAACCAAACCCTAATCCTAACCCTAACCCCATAGTAAGTACATGTAGTTAATTAATATTACTCAGTACCTAAATGTATAATTAAACTGTAACAAGGACACCTTAAAATAAAGTGTAACCAAGATATGTGTAATAAACTGTACCATTGTTGTTATTTATCGTGTCCTTGTTACAGTATAATTACACATTTATGTACTGAGTAATATTAAGTAAATACATGAACTTGCTATATGGTTAGGATTTGGTTTAGAGTTATTTGCATGCAATTATGCATAATTTATTGTTATTACTATAGTATAATATAGTTATTACTATAGTAAGTATAGCAAGTAACTTGTAACAAGGACACCTTAAAGTGTTGCCATTTGTTATCGTTGATTTAATGTTTCTTTTTTCAGAAAAATTCATTTAAATAATTACTAAAATGCTAAAATGATTAGGCCTATATGATTTTCTGACCAATTAGAATATATTAAATGCAATACAAAGGGAAGTACCTTTTGTTGCTAGGGAAGTAGTTGGTACAGGAGGACCCGTCCCAAGCGCAGTATGGGTCACGAGCTAGACAGCAGTCTACACATGCTTTACCATACAGCTCACACCTCTGCACAGGCAGCTGGACAACCCCTTCGTCACTGCTTACAAATAGTACTTGCTAGAGAAATAAAATAAAATAAAACATGAGGATGTATGTCTAAATGTGATATAAAACAGACTAACCTTTAACAAATTACTTAAAAATGGTAATTAGAATGATAAACCCTTATCAAATCTAACATTTACAGTGACACACTTACAATGGATGTCTATGGGACAATACATGGTGGGTTTAAAAGCAAAATACATGAAGCTCATATTGTTGTTACAGTTTTTCTCAGTCGCTTTGGTGCATTTCTCACATCACTATTTACATTTGCACAACATTTCGTTCAACCTCCACAACATTTAGTCATTTGTGCACATCATAGTAGCAGTTTCTCATTCCTTCCAACAAATTGCAAATGCTTTTGGACATGCATCAATTGCTTTCATACAACTTTCTGCTGTTTTATAACATTATCATTTGCTTATGTCATGTCAGTCAAAATTAACTAAACTTGTGAATGCTGAATAGTCATTCCATATAAAACTAATAGTCCTCATTTCATTGCTTGAGTCATTACATACAAAAATGTTGAAATAGTTGTCAAAATCTGTCAAGCAAATTTTATAAAAAAAATTTAATCTTTTTTTTCCTGAAAATGTCTCCTAAATTGAACAATTTCTCTCAGGTGAACCTCAGCTTTCACTGATGAGAAGGGGTGTGTGAAGCATTAGTTGCAACCAACGATAAGCCACTTCTCTACAATCACTCAGAGCTGAATCCCATAAACCCCCACTTCACAAGCATATATGAACCAAGCAGGACATAGTGTGTACCATTTCTACAATACTGTGACACAGAAATGGAAGGTCAGCCTCATGGAAGAGGGGTGAGGGTGCGGGGAGGAAGGGGAAGGGGACAAAACAGGGGAAGAGGAAGAAGAGGCCAAGTACATAGGCGGATTCCCGATGAAATCAGGGCTACAATTGTGGATCATGTTGTCAATCACGGCCTCACAATGGCTGAGGCTGGTCGAAGGATGCAGCCAAATGTTGGAAGAACCACTGTAAATTCAATTATTCAAACATTTCATCGGGAGAACAGGTGTGTATAAATGGAAAGTAATTCAGCACCAAACAATCTGCACTGCACTACTGTCATTGTGTCAAACATGAAGCTTGCAGTGGGACAAGAACTTGTCACTTTTTACATTTTACCTTTAAACTTACAGCTTTACTGCATCACAGATTTAGTGTATTGTAGTGTTACAGTAAAGATTTGCCATATTTACTGTCATTTTACTCTGCACCACATAGGATTGCAAGACAACCTTGCAGAGGTGGAAGAGGGCCCCTTTTTTACTCCGCAACAAGAGGAAGCCATTTGTGCAATGGTGATTGCAAACAATGCCATAAGGTTGAGAGAGATACAAAGTGCTGTTATAGAGGATGACAACATCTTTGGGAATATTGAATCCGTTTCAATCGCTACAATTGACAGAGTGCTCAGGAGAATTGAAATGCGCATGAAACAATTGTACAATGTGCCATTTGAACGGAACAGCGACAGAGTGAAGGAGATCCGTCTCCAGTATGTACAGGTAAAACATGTATGTGTTCTATGCATACTCTAATGTTCAGTGCTGTAAACTGTTTACTTTGTGTAGTGTCATGCACTACACTTACATGACAGTTCTGTGTATGTGTATTCACAGTGCATACTGTACAATATGTCGTCCAAAATGCATTATGTTACACAGGAAAAGTTGTTATAGTTTTTCTCGCTCCCTCTTCTGTAATAAAGCGTGTACTGGAGTTGGAGGCCAGGGAACCGCTGCACACATTCATATACCTTGATGAGGCGGGTTTCAATCTGGCAAAAGGTAGAAGACGTGGAAGGAATCGCATTGGACAGAGAGCAACCATTGATGTCCCAGGCACAACGAGGAGGGAATATTACTATGTGTGCAGCCATCTCAGAAAACGGCGTCCTCACCCATATACCCCGTCTTGGTCCATACAACACACAACATCTGCTGACTTTTTTAGACACTCTTTACAGGGACATAATCCCTGAGAATGAGAGGGGTCTAACTGGAGACCATCTGAATAAGCATGTTGTTGTTTGGGATGATGTGCGTTTTCACCACTCAGATGTTGTCAGACAGTGGTTTGCAACACATGATAGGATGCTGGTGGAATATCTCCCTCCCTACTCACCATTCCTCAATCCAATAGAGGAATTTTTCTCTTCCTGGAAGTGGAAGGTATATGACCGGCATCCACATACCCAAATGGCCCTGCTAGTGGCCATGGATGCAGCATGTGATGACATCACAGCAGAGTCCTGCAGAGGGTGGATTCGCCACTCGAGGAGATACTTTCCTCGCTGCATTGCAAGAGATGATATTCGCTGTGATGTAGATGAAACTATGTGGCCAGACAGAGAGGAACGTCTGGATGTGCATGAATGATTTACAGTACTATGTATGTTGTATGTTCAGTTCCAATATGTACTGCAATATTGTTTACAGTTGTGCACAGCTCTACCCAAAGGGAGTTTATGTTTGTTGTAAATAAGGGTGTATTTATTCTTTTGCACAATGCTGTAAACAAATTAGAATTGCAAAGAGCATATGCAGTAAAAATGTGAAACATACATATTCAGTGTCTTGTACTCAGATACCTCACTAAATACAGTAATGTCTAACTTTACTGTAGTTTTCAAATGGCTGTGCAAATAGTATATAGTGCTGTCTTGAGCATTTTCAGGAAGTGTCACCAAAATCTGACTTTTTTTGCATTGGAAAACATTTACAGAGTAAACTGTCATAATGAAAACATGACAAAGCCATTTGACTATCTTGTTCATAAACAATGGTGTCAGGACTTTTCATCTTGATGACACTGACACTTTCATTGACATGAATACTTGCTTTTGAGGAATGAGCTATCCATTTTGAGCAAGTGACACGCTTTTGCAGGTTATCAACTAGGTTTTGCAGTTTGTACTAATTGTTTTGAGAAATGCATTAACTGTTGTGAAAATGTAAATAGTGATGTGAGAAATGCACCAAAGCGACTGAGAAAAACTGTAAAGTAAGTGGCCACCCACAAAACAAGTACACTTACCCTCTTGGTGGAGAGCTCCATGCTTAGTATTGGGGTTTGTGTCTACAAAACAGAACAAGAGAGAGAAAACAATGTCAACACATAAAATGAATCATCTCCTGAACAAAGAGGAGGAAGACACGCATTGTTGGCGCTGAATAGGAGCAGCTCATCATAACAGGCCCTTGTGAAAGTTTTAAAGCTTTCTGCTCTGTTGGTTCATTTCTCCTTCATATATAGCAGCAAATGAGCCTTGACTCTTAAAACGACTAACTTTCTCCAAATGGCATGCAATGTCTGCTATCATATGTCTCCACAAAGGTTTGATTGATACATACTGCTCTGTAATACACATAATTACGTTTTTGATGTGAATAAAATCACTTGAAATATTTACTCATGATGTACAAACTAATTTTTGACTGGAGATTTGAGGGATGCAGTGGTGTTCAGTGAATAACAACTTAAAAGTACAATTTTGGTCCGTTCCTTGCACAAAATTATAGTCTGACTTCAAAATACTTGAAATTTGAGCTGTACAGACTACTTTTATGGTCTTATATGTCTTAAAAAATGAAACCTCTAAGCTAAATGCTATTGTAAATCCATCATTCTACTACAGAACATTCTCCAGGCATCTCATATTAACCCTGTTGACTTCTGTTTGCTTACATTCCCTTCACCCCCAGAGCAAAACCGAGACATTCCTCACTGTCTAAAGTTTTGGATAAATGAGATCTTCTTTTTGTTCACTAAACACAATATTCTTGGTGTAATGCTGCCTCTCCTGTCCCTGGGTTTGTTCACGTGAGTAGACAGCCATGGGAAATCTGGTTTTCTTCTTTAGAAGTTATTTTTGTTTGGGAAGTGCTTGACATGAAAACAACAACCAATAAGAGCCCAGGGTCAGAGGTCATGAGTCCAAGAGATGGCAGGATAAACAAGAAGAAGTGAGAGAAGAAACTGAGATTTTATATTACCTTGAAGACATTAAGCTCTTCTAGAATGATTTCTTCAGTTTCCCAGTTCTCTTTAGGTACAGAGACCACCTTTAATACTCTGCCATCATCTGGAGATACAGAAGATTTACCATGTGTGATTTCACTATACAGTCAATGTGATAGATAGATAGATAGATAGATAGATAGATAGATAGATAGATAGATAGATAGATACAATGGAATGATAGATAGATAGATATATAGATAGAATGGAACGATATAACGATAGATAGATAGATAGATAGATAGATAGATAGATAGATACGATGGAACGACAGATAGATAGATAGATAGATAGATAGATAGATAGATAGATAGATAGAATGGAATGATAGATAGATAGATAGATAGATAGATATATAGATAGATAGATAGATAGAATGGAACGATATAACGATAGATAGATAGATAGATAGATAGATAGATAGATAGATAGATAGATAGATAGATAGATATTCACACACAATTGTAACATCTTTAAATATATCCCATAATGCACTTCATTACCATGGTGAGTGAGCACTGGCTTTTGGCGTGTGGATTTATGCAGCACCCTGAGGGCTGACAGCTGTTACACTGTTCTAGTTCTATACACAGTAAGATTGCGAGTCGGCTCTCTGTACACACAGGTTAAGCATATTTGTCCTGAACAGAGTATCTATTTGCCCTAAATGATTCACTTAAATGTGGCAGAGTTCACGCATACACCCAGCAGTCCAGGAGGACAAATGTTAGACAGGAAAAGAAACACTGGATCCTCGGAATGTCAGGATAATCCCTGGCAACAGGACCACTGACCGGCGTGGGAACAGAGGTCATCTTTGATAGAATTTACTGGATCTAGCAGAGATTTCCATATTTGCAGTGCAATTTTAGGTCTAATGCTTTCATAATACAGAACACCAACGGCTAGTTGTCACACTTTTTTACTTGTATAAAATATCCCATTAATTGAACACCTTTATCTTTTGTTGACTGCTTTCCAACATACCTGTGCCAAGATGTAAGACGTCATATTGTCCATCCTCGGCATCAACCCTATCAACCACAAGCTTCTTCAGCCTGTAGGGGGCATTGATCCGAGTGAAGACGGGATGCCTATGGATGGGTATCACTGGTTCCCACATCAGCTGATGGGTCCTCATGAAGCTCACAACATCATCTGGGAAATCTCGGGTGGACTTGTGCAAAGGGTCATAGGTTTCACTCGGACACTGAAGGGATATAGGAACTTTAGTTAAGCTTATATGCTGGAACCCTGTGGGGACTGAATTTGGAGTAACAGTCCCAGGCTAAGGTAAAAATAGTCAAAAACATTTATGCAGATGTGGATTTTGGCCACTGTTCGAGATCATATTGGTGCAAGCATCATAATTCTTGTTTATTCATATTGAGACAAGCAGTTTTGAAGGAATCTTCTGTTGTCATGAACAATTTGGTTTAGTGAAACCCCTCAAAACAGAGCATGTTATACATGATAACATAATCTAGTATGATAAACTTGCTTACCCACCTTGCCAGCATGCAAAAGCAAGTTCTTACCAGCTTTTACCTTGTAAAACCAATAAACATGGTGACCTTCAAACGATATGCGCAAAGAAAAAAGCATGGTGTCTAAATGAATTAAACTACATGTAAAACGAGTCTAAAATATGTTCATGATATTAACTGCACTTTCTAGTCCAGGGGTGTCCAAACCTGTTCCTGGAGGGCAAACAGTTGAGTTTAGCTTCAACCAACCTTCACACACTTGCCTGGAAGTTTCTGGTAATCCTGAAGACCTTTTTGAGCTGATTCAGGTGTGTTTAATTAGGGTTGGAGCTAAACTTTGCAGGACACTGGACCTCCAGGAACAGGTCTGGACACCCCTGTTCAAGTCACCAAACCCCCATAATTTGAGAGGGTTTAGCTGTCAACTCACAGTTGAGGTCAACTCTGTGGTTATGACTTCGGCAACTAATGGAGCAGATTTCACAGCCCTGATAATTGACTTCCTTTTGGTGACCTCACCACTAAAAGTCCACACTCCAGCCACTTTACTAACCGCACTGACGCGTGACCCTCATAGTGCCTGCCGACATTTTTACAACCCCCTTGAGGCAGTGCAGCTAGTGCATGAAGTGGCTGGCCACATGGTTTCCAAGCTGCCCCAACATATCTGCAATCCAGTATCAATCGTAGATCTCAAATCTTGCTTGCACTTGTGCTCACAACACCAAGATTACAGTTTGAAGTACTTCAAGTTGCCAACAGAAAGATGCATCCCTCAACATGACAAATCATCTTCTCTACTATACCAAACATAATTCCTTCCTGTTGAGAACTTACCGTCCCCGGCCGTGGATAAGGGATCTTCCCTTTGTACTCCATCCAGCGATAATCAGGGCTCTCCTTATGTGCAAAAGGCCCATTGAAGGCGGCTCGGATGGAGGCCATGGAATAGACGCAAACGGCTGAACCTCTGAAGACAGAGCTTTTGAAAAGGAAACATGTATTAGCCTGATGCCAGGTTAGAATAACAGAGTTCCTCAAGCTTGGCGACCTTTCACCCTCCCGTTTGGCCTCAAGCTATCCATTCCTTGGGTGGGAGCACCAAGACGGATTGTTCTAAATGGATCGGGAGCGGGGAGGAGAGCATCCTGTGACCAGATTGTTGATTTTAGGGGCATTTTGATACTGATGTCAATTCACAAGATAAACTGAGATAATCAGATTTAGGTTGTTGGAACGAATAAAGGAGGTCTGAGAACCCGAAGAGTTAGTTAAATGGGAATGAGTGTGACGGATTGGTTGATTTGGTTGGAGCCAATGATAATTCAGGAATTGAGGTAAAAAAATATAACATTGACTGGAATGTGGCTCTAAAAAGTTAATAAGGTTATGGGGTGGTGACCCAAAGAATGACTCATGAATCAGACTTTTCAGGTAATGAACCTACCTGGAAGTGGAGAAGACACCGTAGATGACTGGATTCTGTGGATCTTTGGTCTCCAAGAGAAATATGTCCTCTAAAAACAAAACAAAAATGAGCAGAAAGGTTGAATGAAAAATCTAACAAGGTCGAGTTTCTGAGTTCATGTTAACGTGTAATTAGAGTGTGTGAACATACCCAGCTCATCAAAATGTGTGTCCATGCCTCCAGATCCTGGTACTGAGCACACCAGCCTGGCCTTCAGGAAGGTGCTCCAGCGATTAATCAAGCTTCGTTTTCCTCCTATGTCATTCTAATTAAAACCAAGATGTAAGACTACGCTATAGGACTTTTCAAATCTGAACCAATTTTAAAACACTAGGCATCCTACACTTGCTCACTTTGTAAATGGTTACAGAGAAAAAACACACTGCCAGACTTTTAAGTTGTTCCAAACACAACAAACTGATGCAGAAACATAGCGCCTCATTGCTAGAAGAGGTATGACAAATGAAAACAATCTGTGTTCTAAAATTGGCTCAAAATATCAAACATTTCTGATATCTTCCAACTGGATGGAATCACATCCACAATTTGTAGTCTGTGCCCATTACTATGCAATTGTCTTTGAAATTGGTCAACTCCTGACTACCCAAAATATGCAGATTAGCTCTGACTTTCGGCAACTAGCATCGACTCCTCCAGACAAATTGACCCTGATGACAAATTGGGGCAAAAACCTGTGCAAAATTTGAGTAGTGTATTCCAGTCTTAAGAGATAATATGATATCACAGTATATCACTAGCAGATATTCTGTATAGTAGTAGTAGTACATTACATTTTTATGCATTGCCAATAAATACAGCATAAAATGAATATATAAAACATTTCAAGAATGCTCTGAAATGAAAAGCCAGAACAGAAAACCTTGTTTGCTAGATTTGTTGCTAGATTAATGTTTAATTACTCTCAAACAAACCCCTCATTCATCCATTATTAGATACACGACTACTTCTACTACTGTGCAACAGATGATACTGAAGCTTACACATTCATTCATTAGTGTCTACAATAGACTCATTGATTCTTCATAACAGACAAAGGTCTTTTGGATCCATTTCACGTTTTTATTGGCTCATTACGGCACTGGACTTGGCGCTCACCTTGCAGACACGAGCCACTCGACTGTAGATACGCTTGTCGAGCTGATTGGACTCTACTGCGGTCTCTTTGAAGAAGAAGAAGACTTTGTCATCGTCCAAGCTGTGTGTGTCAGGGATGGAATATGATCCCACAAACTCTGGCTCTGTGAAAAGAAATTGGCATCAGAGTGAGGTTGGAGGAAGTCACAAAAGTTAATTAGGCAGCACCAGTCACCCCAAAACAGTGGTTTCCAAACGTTTCAGACCATGAACCACCTTCTTATGCACTGCCAAAATTTTCTTAACCAAAATTTTGCCTTGTACTTTAGCAAAAAATCATTACACATCTTTAAAACGTCATCTTGACATCTTGACTTCATGGCTTTTTCCTGTCTGCTGCAAGGAGTTCGAATACATAGTGATCAGTCACATGATGTAAACACAACAGGTGACTGGCTTAAAAAAAACTCTCCTTTTGGATCCCAAAAGGTAGCTGTTTGTAAATCATTTGTAAAATTCCTTTTGTAGCAATGATTTGGGTAGCTGTATGCTAATCGAACATACTAATATGCTGACTGTATGCTAAGCTAAGAGGCTAAAAGACAACTTTATGCTAAGCTAACAAAATATACTAAACAGTATTTGTTAGCAGTAGTCAGCTGTTAGCTTGCAAGCTAATTTAAGAAATATAGAACTCCAAATGTTTAATTTGAACATTTACAGCTTTAGTCATGTTACATATGATTTTAAAACTTTAATTAGTTGTCATGTTTACATTGATCTTAGTGATTTACTACTAGGCCATGTGTGTCCATGAAGAAAAGATGGCAGCATCAGGTTTACAAATTTTTTGGGCTGCATGCTGAGGAACTACCAATAAGATGAAAGGAAATCTAAATCAATAGCTGTCTCCAGGTATGTTGACCTTCTTGCTTCCTATAGTTAAATTGGGCTAAACAGTGTTTATAACTGTGATTTCAACAATAGTTTGGTGTTTTAACCTATGAGCAATGTGAAAGTTTATTTCACAAAGCAATGTGAAAGCCAATACAAATATTTTCTTGCACCCATACTAGACCAGTTTGGCAAGTAAGGCCACGCTATGCTTGCACACACAATAAAAACAATGACATTTTTATTTCACTTCTTACCGTTTAACCACTGGTCCTGGTAAGCTTCAGTGCGGATATAGTGTTGATTGCTGCTATGCACAGATGTGCGAAAAATGGCAGCGTTTGTTCCCATGAAGTCTACGGACGTCCCAGCATACAGGTCCCCATCTAAGGTGAGCATTAATAGGCGTTTAATGAAAATCGCTTCCTGAATGACTTAAAATGACAAATGATTTTTCATGATACATAGCTCATTTTTAATGATTCTACCTCTGACTCCAGCTCTTTGGTCAAAATACTCTGTTTTACAGCAGCTTGTGTGAAAAGGAAATTTTGATTATTCCAAAGGCATCATTAAATGGTCAAAAGGTCTCCAGTTGCAGTAATAGCCTTTAATTAGGTAGCATATGGTTTATGCATTATAGTCTTCTGGGCTATACATGCCTTAAAAAAAAGGCTAAATATAATATAAATTTTGCAGCTGGTTTCATTTTCTGACCACACTGTAACAGCAACTAGGCAATTTCTAAAGACTCCTTTAAGTCGAATTACTACATAGTAAGTGTCCAATGAAGACAAATATGGGTGACAAACCTGTTTACTGGGGAAACTTCCAAATTTCCCCACACAACCTAACATCTGGCCAGGATTTATACGGATCCAATTAGCAATGGCTCAATAGCAATGACTCATATGGGAGTACATCTAACAATTTTTGTGCATGTTTCCTCAGTATTTTTATCTACAAAGGGCTTATAGGTTGTTTTTGAAGACGGTGTGTTCAGGAGACTCACCTGTCAGTCGGGCGGTAAAGGGCTCCTGTGGACTGAAAGGACATTTTCCTCTCCCAGATTCTCCAACTTGGCTGAGGAGCCGGAAAGTGGGTTTCTGGCATACCAAAACAAGACTGTCACTCTCTTTGCACCATTACCCTCATTATTAGTTCAGCTCTACGGTCAATAACTCTCAGCGATTTCCATTGGGTCCAATTCTCCCCGTAACTCCTCGTTTGCACAAGATAACAAGCTTAAATGACCCTTAAAAGTGTTTACTGCCTTTTACACTGGTTGTTGGCCAAAAAATAGAAAGTCTGCTCACCTCAAGATTGTGTCCCAGGTCAATGTAGGTGCATTGTGGGTGGAACGCACCGGTTCCACATACATAGACGTGAGTTTTATTGAAGGGCTGTAGGAGTCTCACATAATTGGCACAGTCCATCTGAGAGATGCATGTGGTATTTGATTAAAAGCATGATTTTAAAGAGTTATGGTGAGGATAGGTGGATATGAAGCATTTTAAATCACACAGTAATGCACCTGCTGATTTTTGCCTGCTATTGCAGGGGTTGGGCTGATGTTAAAAGACTTACCCTCCCTTAAGACTTTCTAACTTGAAATATTCCCCCCATAGTGCCATAAATATGATTTTCTAGCATTTATTCTTATCTCAGTTTATGAAAGCATTTCATCAAAAAGACATCTATGGGTCCTCGGAAGCTTTACTTTTTACTTACCGATAGATTCTTTCCAGCATATTTGCAGCGTTCAATGTGTTCCTGTCCAGCTGGCCAGTGAATCTAAAAATAAAAGAGATAGTTTTCCAAAGGAATGGGAAATAATGCATAGCAAAATAGCACATTATCGTTGTAAGGGTTGTTTCAAACTTACAAATCATTTTATATATATATGTATATATATATATATATATATATATATAGTAATATTAGATTTAATAATAATTTAATATTTGAAAATGGTTATTACTTTAAAAAACGTAATTATTAAAAAATTTCATACACCCCTTTTTAACTTATTACTTTTTAAAACTTGTAAATTTTGTTAATGTTCTTGTAAGAACCTGAGCTGAGTTGAGCACAGACCCTCCTTACCGTATTACCATCATTACTCAACAATCTGCATGCCTCTCAAATTGTAATCATTTCCATGTGGAAATAATGTGCAGGTATTGACCTAATCATTAGCTGGCAATCAGCATGCTGGACATAATTATATAATTGGGAGACTGAGAACCTGGCGTGCTTTAATTCTTATGAAGATCACATATGTATGGCTGTGCCATGACCTTACGTTTGGCCTCATAATTTCTTGCAGGCGTCTTTTGGTACTTCACTATTATAAAAGACAGAATCAATTAATATTGAACCAACTGTAATGTTTATTTAGCAGTAAGGGTGTGTAGTGGAGAATTGAGGCTAGAAGTATGCAAATGCAGACACGAATGCCTGGCAAACACATTGCAAGCTCACATTGCAAATTGATTTTGCATACTAATCTCCATATTCAAGGAGGCAATAGAGACACCTTCAAATATATGTCTTATTATGAAACTGTGTGCTATTATTCAAGAAGCTAGCTACAAACAGTCAAGTTGAGTAGCTTTAGCTTGCTCTATTTAAGAATCCAAACTGCTAATAAAAAACAAAGAAGAAGAAGATGAAGATGACGATGATAAAGAAGCTTTAGCTAATTAGCTCATTAAGAATATCCTCAAACTTGCTTTGCAGTATCGACAGTTGACTTGAAAACTGTGAAAAAAGACACCAAGCTAATGCTAATTCACTATAGCCAGTAGCAAGGCTATAGTTTTCAACACACATTGCGGTTCAAGTCAAACACGAGTACGTAGCTAGAATATTGAACTTATGTAGAATAATGTACATTATGGGACAGTCCTGCTGTCGATTCCCTCAAAAAAATAGCTTCATCTTGACACTCAGTTTGTTAAAACTAGCGAAAAGTGTGTTTACAGTAGCACATACAATGGAAACCTAGCTTCATTTTGGAGTTGAAAGATCGGTTGAAATTTGTTTAAACAAGGTTGGTAAACATTTGTACCACACCAATATTCTAATGCAGCACAATCATGATAATGATGTTAAAGACAAACTTTGTGTTTTGCCGTGTTGCTAGTCAATTTTATTTAAATAGCACTTTTCTCAATACACATTAGGGAAAATCGTGATGTTAGTGTTCATAATATCTTAATATCGTTAAAACGTTGTGATAATAAAGTTCACATTTTGCGATGATATAAACAATTAATCAAATGTGATTTGCTATATAGTATAAATATATTGTTTTATGTGAATAATGTATGTGTGCAGATAAAACTTTACATGTAGATCTGTGTGATAATATAGTTTACATTTATATATAATTTATTTATATATAAGTATACTACAGTACATACATTTTTTTCATATACTTTTACAAACCGAGGGACGAGTCAATCTAATTTGTCTGTGCTAATCAACAGATGTTCTGTATGTGGTGGAGCCGTTTTAAGACTGTAATCCTGTAACTTCAGAGAGGCCATGAAAACAGCATTACAGATGTACAGATTCATGTGAACAGTAAAACATTGTAGTCATGGTCTGTTTTCACTTTAGTGACCCTTATCCTCACGATCGGTAAATGACATCATGCGCTGTCAGATGGTGGTAGTTGTGCGTGCTGACCTTGTGTGCCGGTTGGGTGAAGCTGTCAGAGTTTAGCATGTAGATATGGTCTCGGCCTCCGACCAGCAGCCATCCGCGGTCCTCATCCAGCAGTAAGGCCTGGTACGCTCCCCCCTCTCCACCGTCCCAGAACACAGCAGAGCTGTTCCTCGACCTCAGTTCTGCCAGAAAACGACAGTTAGGTTTTACTAAAATGTGACGTTTTCAAACATAGATGTCTGTTCATTTGTTCTGAACACCCAAATGGTATGGTATCACATGACCTTAAAAAGAAGACTCAAAATGTTAATTAAAAATAAGCTACACTCTTAAAAATAAAGGGTCCAAAAGGGTTTTTTCGCAGTGTTACTATAGAGGAACCATTATGGGTTCCCCAAAGAACCTTTTAGTGAACAGATTTTTCTTAGTGTGAAGAACATTTTAATAATTTAAAGAATATTTTTCCGCTATAATTAACTTTTTGGCAATGGAAAGATTCCATGGATTTTAAAGGTTATTCAAGGAACCATCAATGCTGATAAAGGACATTTATTTTTAAGAGCGTAGAAGAACCAGTTTAGGTTCTCCAAAGAACCTTTCAGTGAATAGTTCTTGGAATACAATTTTTTTTTTCCCTTAGTGTGAAGAACATTTTAATAATCTAAGAACCATTTTCCACTATAAAGAACCTTTTGCAATGAAAAGGTTCCATGGGTTTTAAAGGTCCTTCGTGGAATCAATGGAGTCTTCATGGAGTCTTAAAAATACAGGTTCTTTACTGGCACTGATGGTTTTATTGACATCCATGGTTCCATGAAGAACCTTTAACATTCATGGAACCTTTCAAGGTTCTTTATAGTGGAAAAAGGTTATTTTAGAACTTCCTGGTGAACAATTCTTAAAATAACCATGTTTGTTAGTGTGAAGAACATTTTCAATAACCTGACTTTTTTTCCACTATAAAGAACCTTTTGTGTAATGGATGTTAAAGGTTCTTCATGGAACCATCAATGGCAATAAAGATCCATTATTTTAAGAATGTGTTTTACTGCATAGACCTATTTTGAAAGGATTGTGTTGCAGTTTGAAGCTTGTTAGATCGAGGTCCTTGCCAGGTGGTTCTGATCTTTGATAGATATGTAAAATAAATATGCCAATCATATGCTGAAGTGGTTTTGGCATGCTCTCATTCCAGATTTTAAATATCTGCGTTCCCCTACAGCCACATTCGCACACAATTAAACATGATGCATTTCTCATATAAACACATTCAGACACGTCCACATCTACGCAAACCCACCTTGCCGGTGCTTAAACAGGCAAAAACAACTCTCCTAATTAAGGCCAATTAACCCTCAACACGCTCCTTGACAGCTGCACTCCTGCCACCCACAATTCCAGTGGGACGAGGGGCCCACATATTTGGTGCGCATGATTACAAGTCGACAAGCGGTTTGACTAGCAGAACGTCCGGCTCATGGAGGTGTCAGGCATGTTGTGGTGATGGGAGGATTGCAGTAATAAACTTTGACAGGTGTTTTCTTAACCGCACACTCTGCCTTGATATCGATGAAAGGGAGTCGAGATGTTGCACAGGAAATAGCTCAAGGTCTAGAGACGGCATTTTTGGCTTCATGGTCTCTCTGGCTGGGTCATGTCAAGGTGAAGGTTAAATGATGCATCTGGATGTTGCTTTCTGTTTTTCTTCTTTTCTTGTCTTTTTTAAAACATGGCATTAATGGTATGTTGTAAAGTTTTCATTTTTTTACGTTTATCTTCAGGAACATTTGATTTCTATAGAAGCTGGTTTCTGCCACTGAATAAAAATAAAAAAGGTAATTACGACTTTTTATCTCACAATTCTGACTTTTTTTCTTAGAATTGCGTAATATAAACTCGCAATTCTGACTTTTTTCTCAGAGCTGCATTATATAAAGTCGCAACTGCGAGTTATACAGTAAAAATTGTGAGAAATAATCTGAGTTTAAATCTCCCAAATTCTGAGGTTTTTTTTTATATCATGCATTTTATATCATGTCATTTTATATCATTCTGAGAATTTATATCATGCAGTACCAACTTTATAACTCACAACTGCAAGTTTATATCATGCAATTCTAAGAAAAAAGTCAGAACTGCAAATTATACTCGCAGTTGCCAGTTATAAAGTCAGTATTGTGTGATATAAACTTGCAATTGCATGAAAAAAGTCAGAATTGCAAATTTAAAACTTTCAATTCTGAGAAAAAAAGGCAGAACTGCAAATTATATCTCACAATTGTGACGTTTATACCCACAATTTTCACAATATGACAATTGTTTATTTGTCACAATTGACCCTTTGATTGACAGGCATTGACCAATCATAACGGTGAATCTGCCATCTTGTCCAACAAACAAATCAAACAGGAGAGTAGATTAACTTCGGTGAAATTTGAACTTTGAACTTAAACTTGAAAAATTGTGTTTATTGCCATCGTTCCGCAGTTGAAATAAAATAAGTTATGATGTTCATTCATGTTTATTTCATGCTCTAAGTGAAAAGACGATCGGTTCATGTGCCGTTTGAACTGAGGTGCTACAGCAATCTGTCAGGACACATTAAAGAGCCACAAAATGGTATTTATTGTTTGAATTTCTCAAAAAAATAACAAAATTTGAAAGCTGAGAGTCCTGAGACCTTGTTGCATACCAGACGTAACCTGCTCTGTCTTGTCTGTCGGAGTTTTCTGTCGGTTTTCTCTTTGCTCTGCAATGTGTTTTTCTCTGTGTAAGAACATGGTCTGTAATGTGAGAGCGGCATGGCTTGTTGGACATAGCAACAGTAACTAAGGAGGGCGGGTTTTTGAGAAGGGTCAATTCTGAGAAAAAATGCCAGAATTCCAGTGGTGGAAACAGGCATCAATAGATTTCAGCCACTCTTATATTTAAAACATTTTAAAACAATGTGTAAAATATATGATTTTTATTTATTACTTTATTTGTATTTTTATTTTAAATTAAACATTTATAAACATATTTTTTTTATAATGTATTTCATTATTGTATGTTTTATTTTAAACATGAATACAATTAAATAATGATTTTAATTATGTACATTTATTATACATTTTTTAATTTAAATTTAATTTTAATCAAATGTATTTAATTCCATTTGTTTGTTTGTTAACTTAATCCAGCCTTTGTCCTGGCTTTAATTTCCAATTATAAATTAGATTGAATAAACTAAGTGCCATTTTGCAACATGCATGAATTCTCTATGAAATATAAAATAAACAAATGCTTCAAAAATGTTGACCATAATTTTAGTTATCTTGTTATATTAATTTCACATTGCCTTATATCCCAGCTAACAAAAATGAGCTCTGAGAAGAACGTTTTGCTAATGTTACCATTAAGTTATATGTTTTTTTATTGCATGTTAAGTTATGAATGTTTTCTGAACATGCTGTTTTAATATATATATATTTTTTTTCTTGGTTATGCAAACATTCCATTTGATCATTTTGCAAACATTATGGGAATGCTACATTTGAATGTTCTCTGAATGTTCTGAAACAAAAATTTCAAATTTAAAGTATTTAAATTAATTAAAAGTAAAAAAAAAATAATAATAATCACACTAAAATTTTCCATAAACGATGTAAATTAGTAATGTTTTTTTGCTGACATTTTGAAACATTATTAAAGACCAGATAACTTTGAACAAGCCTTCTTCAACATTTCTGGAAGAACGTTTGTTCAAAACCTTTATTATAACTAGGCTTATATAAAAAAATATACCCAGAGACAGCAAAGTCTGTATGTGTTATGAATGCAACCCGTGTGAGTAAATTCCAGTGCTTGGTAATGAGGCTGTAACATTTGTTTTTTGAAAAATAAAGCCCACTTTAGTGAAAAACATGGCTACACGCTGCCATTAACAACAGAGAAATATCCAGGATTTTGGTACACTAAAATACATTAATTACTGAATAACCCGTATAATCAAAATGAATGTAATTAGGATCTGTGATTAATGCAAGCCAAATGTCTTCCTGGATTATATTTCACGTCTCTTCCTGCTTCAGTTTTTTAGTTTTCATCCTCCATTAAAGCTGCACATTGCATGGCTCACCATTAAAGGAATTCTTAGATGACACAAGATGATTTCTCACCGACGACTAAAATAAATCTCATAATTGGGGCATGTTGATGCTATCCATCATGAAAGCCATTTAGCACAGAGGCCAACGTACAAGTCACAGCACCTGCTGGAATCCTTTCGACTGCAGCTTCCAGCGCCACGTTATAATGTTTCCGGAAGGCAGCGGCTCTTCGTCAGCTCTGGAGAATTTGGCACAATTTCATATTGAGAGTTCAAACACAGGCGACCCATACTTTTACTTAATTTTAGATTTTTTTAAGATCTCATGTTGATCAATTTCAGTGCAAGTCTCCACTTTCCAAGTTTGTATTACTTTTTAAAACTTGGAACATTGAATATTACATTATAAAAAGCTTCTTTCTTTCTTTCTTTCTTTCTTTCTTTGTTTTTCGATGTATTTAGAGATGATTCTTTAGGAATTGTAATTCATTAATTCATTCATTCATTTACACATTTTTCATTTTAGAAATTGGTCTTTAATTAGTTATTTCTTTCTTTATAGATTTATTTTTAGATTGTATTACTTTTTGTGTAATTTGTATGTACTTTTTATTTAGAAATTAATTTTATTAATAGTAAAAAAAAAATTGAATATTAAATTATACAATGGTAATATATTCATGTTGTTATTTTTATTTATTTATTTTTACTTTGACACAGAATTAAAACTTGTATACTTATTTTCTCATGAATTCCTTATTTTTTCTCATTAAAACTGAAAAAAGAGCTTTGAGTCTGTAAGAAGTTTTTTTTTTTAAATAAACCCATTAAATCCATAACACTAGAAGCTCATCTGTTCCTCTCCAGTGATGGTCTGTGTTTTTGTTCGCTAGTTTGTTCAGAGCGTTCACATATAGCATGAAATCACCGCTTGCATCACACGATCACACTCGACATCTTTATTTTATTGTCGACAAAAGAAACAACCTACCGGTGAGATCATGGCCATAGAGAGTCTAGCATGTGTTGATCATGTGTCACGCACTGGATCGGGAACATTTCCCACACCGTTGTTTAATACGTATTTCTGATAAATGAAGAAAAATCCCCCTTTCCCACCCACTTCCTAAACACACACATTCTCATTACCAAAGTCTTAAAAACAAGCATGGCCACAAAAGCCTCTTTTCCTTATATCACACAGAGAAGCATCTGGATGTGACTCCACCTGGTCCATAGAGTCCTTCTATCAGCCTGATGGACTGACTTTCTCAGGCTTTTAAGGTGCTGGACCAAAATACAGGTCCATATGATTGTATTTCACATTGAGGTCTAGCCAGAATCCAAGAGGAAATGGTTTCCATTAATGCATCCCAGCCATAAAACATCTAAGCACTGACGTTTGTTCATTATATGATGGTTTGTAACAGTTATAAGTCATAACTGAACATACGACTGAAATACATACATTGTATGCTACTTAGCAATTAAACTAGCATGCTAATTGACTGCAATGGCCTGTATGTGATGAAATGATTAAGGTTGTAAGACTGAGGAGGGTACAGCGTTCAGCCTTGAGGTCTTCAACACTTATCAAGACTGACACGCACATCTGGTCGACATGATACAGCTGGAATCGAGCGCTATGGAATGATCCATTCATAAATGTTTGAACTCATCCATTGCGAACGATAATGCAACTTGATTATTACTTAATGTTGAGTGTTTAATGAGTTGCTGAGTTGTTTATTTTTATGATATTTGGCAACCCGTTTCCAGGCATATTACACATTTACATTTAATCATTTAGCAGACGTTTGTATCCAAAGCAACGTACAAATGAGGAGAACAATAGAAGCAATCAGACCATCGAGAGAGCAACAGAATACAAGTGCCATGACGAGTCTCAGTTAGTCTAGCACAGTACACGTAGCTAGGATTTTTATTTTTATTTTTTTTTAAATAGAATAGGTAAGTGTTAGTATTAGTTGGTCAGGTGCTGACGAAAAAGATGTGTCTTTAGATGTTTTTTGAAAATGGCTAACTTGGCTAACTTGAAAATGGCTACTTATTACACAAGTAGATGCTGATGAATTGTACGTAATATTGTTTGTTTGATCCATTAATGTGTTAAGCTTGCTGTCAGACATTTCAGATATTTATTTTATTATTCAGAACATCATGTTTGAACATCTTGGGATCAGCTAGTGGCGAGAGTCAGCTTGATTTTTTTTCTTCAACAAAAGGTCAGTGAACGTTAAGAGCTTAATCTTCAGAGAGCTGTTCGTCCACAACAGAAGACAAAACGGTTTATATTTTTATGAAAATGTATATATAAATTATATGCAAGTTTAAATTGGTATATAGTGTATATATGGTTTATTTACTATTTATTTTCTGAAATATATTTGCAGTATTTCAACCCTGTTACTAATATTTAGGACATGTCTAAATATATTTTGAAAACCTTATATTTTTTTTTTTTGCTTTTTGTTACTTTATCTTCGGAAATAAATAAATAAATTTAGCTTTTAATTTAATATTTTCAGTTTACATATTAATTTTAGTTTAGATTTTCGTAATTTTGTTATTTTTAGTATTACATTTTTCATTTTTATTAGATTTTGTTTTGTGATATTTCTATTTAGCTTTAATTTTATATTTACTTGAGTTTTCATTTTATTCATTTTAGTTTTTCCTTTATGTTTTTAAGTTTTCATCTAATATTCACGGTGTATTTTAGCTTTAATTCAATTACCAATTAATAGTAGTTTTATGTTTTTTTTTTTAATTGTTTAGTTAACAATTACAATGCTGCTTTGCAGAGGATAGCTAGTTTAGGACAAAATATTGGTTTGTAGTTGCATAAAAACTTACATAACCCATAAAAGAAAAAAAAAATCTGTGAATTTTTCTTGAGATTACTTGGATCACAGGGTTGAGCAATTGAGCCTAATGAATACAGTCACACTTCAATTGTGTAAAAACTGAAATAATTAAATGATTATTTGCTTGTCTTCATGCCATGCTGTACAAAACATCTAAATTATGTCCTTTCCTGGTGCCAGAATTTTATTTATTTATTTATTTACATGGTAAC
The DNA here is from genome assembly GCA_023376895.1 of Aspiorhynchus laticeps. Taxonomy (NCBI): domain Eukaryota; kingdom Metazoa; phylum Chordata; class Actinopteri; order Cypriniformes; family Cyprinidae; genus Aspiorhynchus; species Aspiorhynchus laticeps. The sequence continues at coordinate 1,288,394 of JALXFT010002236.1, read as the reverse complement.
AGGGGTTATATTTAGTTAATATATATTTAAAAAAATCTATGAAAACAAATGACTTAATAGTTGGATAAAGTCAAGAATGTAAAGACCTCTGAAGTGAGACATACTGTAAGTAAACAAATACTTTAATGTGATTTGTTTTATGTGGTGCTTTTAAAAAAAAAAGTAATGACCTCTAATTTGTAGACTGTCAGACACTGTTCGTCTTTCCGTACATCAGCTATGTGACATTGATGCACCAGGCAGTGTATCTTTTGTTCGGTCTCAGTTAAGCATTTCAAAGGCCAAGTTGCCGAAACCTTACAGATTTAAGGGGTCAGAGGTGACCGATCTTGATTACCATTTCTCTTCACGTAACGAAACGTGTGGATTAGGCTTGGAAATGGAATTAGGCCACCCAGAGTTCTGTTCGGCTTTGAGCTCTTTGACAAAGTATCTTTATAACCCAATATCAATAAAAGTAAAATCCTGATAATCAAGACCAGAGTTGTTTTGCTTCTAGTATTCTGGAATGGGGTGCTGGCGAGTTCACAGTCTTCAGAGATCGCAAATCTCAAACGCTCTGTCTTGTGTCTGACGCAAGTCTATTGCGAATATTTGCTCGTGATCCATGGACACATCAAACACAGACGTTCACTGGGACTCTGCCAAACACCTGTAACAATCTCCTGCCTTTCACAGAAGGTCAGAAGGCAATGCAAATGAACAGAGAAGGGTGAAACTTCTCAAAACAGTCAGTTCTGAGAAATTAGGAAGTGTTGCTCTAATAGAAGACAGAAACCCTAAAACTGTAAAGAAACAGTTCATCTAAAAATAATATTTATTTATATGATTTGTCTTTAAAATCTAACATCGCATGCAGTTGCTGACGAACATGATGACTTGATGTGATATTGATTTTATGCAACAGTTCAATAAACAAGAAGTTAATTTTGTGTTAAATCTTAGACATAATATTGCCTGGTTTGTTGTGCATCTTCAAGCAAGACAGCTTTTATTTTCGGAATAAATTCATGTTTTTAAACGAATTGAGCGAGTCAGTGATTCAGTGAGCAATTCATAAATACAGTCGCTTGCTTGTTTCTGAACAATTCAGCCAACTGAACGAATCCACTTGCTGCCACCTACTGGTGGTTTTAGTTTCATATTTAGAGTATCATTTCTTTTTTTTTTTTTTTTAATCATTTCAGATTTCAGTATTCATAAAAAAAAATATTTATGCAATGTTGGGCAAGAAAGCAACAAAACACAACAAAACTTATATTTAGACACATGCTGATTATTAGTAACAGGGTTGAAAATGCACATACACACACACACACACACACACACACACACAAACACACACACACACACACACACACACACTGGAGTGTCATATTTAATCTTCTCATCTTCCAATGTGTAAACACGTTGCAAAGAAGATTCAGGGATGCCAACTATTGTACATTGTAATCAGGTACATAAAGCTTAAGAATATGCAAGCAACATCCTAACAATATTTCTGCAACATTGTGAATATATGTATTTATGTAAAAAAAAACAAAAAAAACTTAGGTTAAAAACTATCACAACCTTTTCACAACATTAAAAAAACCTTTTAACAATGTAACTCTAGCAGAATGTTTTTTAGGGCTTCTTTCTTTCTTTTTGGAGTTTGTCTGTTATAATCAGTCATATAGGCTTGGAAATACATGTGAATAACCTGTAAATAAATAATAGCAGAATTGTCATTTTTAGGTGAACTGTCCCTTTAAGAACGATCGGCCTAGTGGTGATTTTGTGCATTAATACTATTAATCAGTCTATTCAATTTCTCCATCGGTATGAACGTTTGAAACAGTGGTCTCATTATATTAGATGGCTGATTAGCCGGAGAAGGGACTCTATTGAGCACTTTTAAGGTCACTGACAGGTTCTGTCACTCCTCAAGCAGCGGGGAGTCCGTTTCCCTCGTTATCTTGGATTTCATCAAGTGCTGGTGGCCTTTGATTGGGTGTAGGGCTTGAGTGATGGGAAAATCACTGGAATGCCAAAGGTCGGAGCTCAAAAGTCTCAGCTATAAGGTAAAGATCAAGAGAACATCTCCCTGTCATTGCATCTGCGTACAACCACTTGAATAAGCAAAGCACTGGGCAGAATCAAAATCAACACGGATCTGGACACGTATCTTTTCCATCTGCTAACGCAAGGGATGCGTGCCTACGCAAAAAAACATCAATCTGTCACAGAAACACGCATGCTTCCTTCTGTTGGTCTACTGTACGGTTATCAGTGCCAACTTTTTCAGGTAGTCCCCTGAAGTCAGAGTGACGTATGCAAACTAATAAATTTAGACCTACACAAAATTGTTTTAGATTCCTGAATTATGTTCTATTTTGTTGCACTCCACTGAGCTGTTTTGGAACACCAGAGCGCATGTGAATGGCACCTTCGAAGGCAACTGTCTATGTGCAGTAGGTTTTAAAACGCTTCAGAAACTGAACTGTCCTTGACCTGTAACTCATTCTGAACGTCTTGCATATAACATAACATCTGGTGTCTGCAGTTGAGAGGAAGCTGGCTTCACTATATGGTTTGGACCAAACATTCCTCTTTCTCCACAAATCTGAATTACACAGACCAACCATATCGTTCATTTTTGCAATTTTACCAAAAATCCTGGAACTAGCTACAATGTTTCTCAAACATTCATGTCACTAATGTGTGGGAACCGCCCAAGATTTGTTTGTACACTAAGTGCAGTGAGATTTGATTTGTAGTGACTAAAGTATGGGAAGAAATGGATTTCAGGGATTTCTTGATACTTTTGTAGAGAATATAAGTTAAGCTAATGCAACAGTGAATAAATGAGATCTAGAACTCGCTTAGCAAGATACAGTATTTAGATATAAGAGGTCTTCCAATGTTCAATTAAGAGGATAAAGGAAAAAGATTGATAGAAAATTTCATGAACTTTAAGTGACCCATTAGTAAAACTGCAGTCAACAGTTGTGCTGAAAAGAACATTAAGAATCAGTTTCCTAGATAAAGATCAGGCTTTGACTGAAAACCGAATTACTGATGGAAATCAATACTACAGGACTAGACTTGCAACCCTTATTATAAACAACCGATACAATTGTAATATCATTAGAATCACTGGATATTAGATTATCGTTTTTCTGAAGTCTTTAGCGCAATCAAAGCATTTATTTTGTGGTAATAGCAGCACAACACTGACATAGTGTCTGAACAAGAACGAAACTGGATTGAAAAAATCTGTTTTGGATTTGTCAAAATGACGTGCAATAAAACAGAATTGGCGAAGCAAGGGCTGCGGGCGAGTGCTTAATGACAACTAATGAAACATTAAGATTTCCCCAAGAGCTGTATAAAATATCTCTACTGACTATTCTGACTGTTAAGAGACAGTTGTAAAGGCCAAAGTGACCACACATAGGAAACTCTTTCAAAATGTCTTAGGACAGTCCTCATTAGAAACCTAAAATATGTGCCAAATAATGTCTCAATTATGATTTAAGTAATATAAGTCAATGGGAAATTGAAAGTACACTGTGAGAATGACAGCCATGTTTGTTTTGTTCTTGTATCAGGTGACTACATCCTCTTACTGTTTATCAATGCCTGGATGCATTGAAGTCTCATTGCCAAGCTGTTTTCCAACTGTTTGTTCAGGATGATCACAAGGAACTTTCAAGGTGTGAATGTTCTTCTTGTCATTACTTTTCCTCCTGTCTGGAGAAAATTGGCAGCAGGCCTCTAGTATGCACTGTTGATCTGTTCCCAAAGCAAACCACACTACTTTTGAAGAGAAATGACATTTAAGTAGGTTATAAATTAAAAGGCATGCTTGAACTTTTAATATACTTTGAGTAAAAATAGACTTGAATTAAATTTTAAACTCTTTTTGTGGCTTTTATTTCGATGTTAGAGCCTTAAAAAAATCTTCACTCAAAAACTAACTGAAGAGCAATATTTCCTCTCTAAATATAAGAAACCTCATTAGTCATGGAAAAATATACAACTGCATTTGGTGCAATTCATGAAACTGACACCAGAGGAGACTCGCTTTGAGGGTGGGAGAGGTGTTAACATCAATATACCTCCTCATTTATCTCCCACATTCATCAATTTCCCTGTCTTCTCTCATTTGTCTTTTTTCAAACTGTCCAGAAAGGCTTTTTGCGGTGATGGAAGACATAGATAGACCCCATTTGAATTGACTTCTTTTTCCTTTGGGTCAGTGGCAGCTAGTCATTCGAATTTCCCATAAGCCCTGGTTGTAAGTTGTGTTCTGGGTCACCAACATTAGCAGAAGCAAAGTAACAGAGTGAATGGGAAAACCAAAGGCATCATTTATCAACTTCTTGTTTTCATCCTAATGGCAAATAATGGATGCTTTTGTATGAATGGATTTATAAACCCTCGTTGAATAGTTACTGTTTTAGGACTTTAAAGAAGTGTACGTTTGGCCATATTTAGTTTAAAATGTGTATCTGCAATTGTTTGTCCCTTCCTGTTTATTAGGTCATTCTAAAAGCCTTTAAAAATCATTGTCTCTATCATGTCTGACTGTAAACACTACAGTATATTGTTTATGTGTCAAAAAACAGTCCAGTGTTTTAAGCCATTAACTGCCTATAAATACAGACCCCCTGTAAGCTTTTACTAACTCAGTTAGTATCAAATTCCCTTCAGATGTAAACAATGTGACTTACAACACAACTACAACTTACATGTTCCCCTGTTAAACCCTGTCCGTCTGTCCATACGTCTATTCCCTATTGGATTTGAGGACATCCTCATGTCCTGGCCTTATGTCTTATGAAATACTATGTAAGCCTGGTCTGTGAAATATCCCACTGATGGTAATTCATCTTCCTAGTCCGGTTTAGACTCTCCCTTAATTTCTCATTTGTGTCCAAGCGTTTGTTTTTATAGGGTTTGTGGGACTTTGCAGCAAAGATTAGGAGTTTGTTGTATTTCCTCAAACTCGCTGCTGGTGCCAAACTTCAGATCAGTGAACTTTTGCAAACTTTATGTCAGCCACAGTCAGCTAACGCTGAGAAATAACATTAGAATAAAATATTAGATAAAAGATAACATTAGATAAAAACCTCAAGACCTTTTAAAGATCAAGAATTAGTGAGTTTGCTTATGTCATATGATAGCGTTGCATGAGAAGCACACCAAAAGTTAGTTTGTTGTTCATGTAAAGTCTTTTTTCTTTTTCTATGTGGAAAATAGCTGTATAGAATTAAAAATAGTGCTGTCAAAGTTAACGCGTTAACGCAAATTCATTTTAACGGCACTAATTTTTTTAACACGCGATTAACGCAGCGCGTATTTTCTGTTTGACCCGTGGCCCAACCCGTAGTTGGAGAAATGGAGATGCACAGTGTTGCCAACTTAGCAACATTGAAGACCCCTTTAGAAAAAGCCCTTCAAAAAAGCACCCAGACCTAGTTTCTAAGAATCGCCGGTATGCCGCGCGAGCGCGAGGTCTTGCTCTCCCAGCGCGCGCACACACCTCTCTCTCTCAATTCAATTAAATTCAATTCAGAAAGCTTTATTGGCATGACAAAAACATACATTTTTTACAAAATGTAAAAACATACAAAAACATATCTCTCTCTCTCTCTCTCTGTGTGTGCGTCTGCTCTGTTCAGCGCGCGCACACCTCTCTCTCTCTCTCTCTCACTCTCTCTGCATCTGCTCTGTTCAGCTAGAGGCAGAGAGGACCAGCTCTTTCAGTTAAACAGATACTATGTTGCTTCTCTAATTTTACATGCAAATATAGCCGAAATCACAGCACAGCTATTGTCTTTATCTTATGTGTATTTGATTTCATTAGACGACTGTGTGATTATCATGATTTTTTGTGCAGATTAACATCTTGGAAGGGAGAGATGGTTATGTCTTAATGGGTCGCGTTTCAGTCACTATTGCATATTCATTCCGTTGTCTGACAACAGAAACAGTAAAATATACCAATGAAAACAGTTTTATTGCATTTGCATTTAGCAGCTTTTATCCAAAGCGACATACAGTGCATTCAGGCTATGCATTTTTTATCAGTATGTGTATTTTATTGAGAATTTAACTTCATCAAAATACAGTATGTGGGCACAGAAAGGGAAACAAATGTAATAAATAATAAATGTACATTTTGCATTTTCAGAAGAAGAGCTGCCCTGTGTGCAAAAATGTAAACAGGTTTGTCAGTAAATTGCTCAGTGCAAAGAAAGAGAAGTAATAGGAATCTGGTATTTATTTTTTCATGTGTCTAATAGACATGAACAAGTTCTTTGAAAAACATCTATGACTGTTGAAACATACTCTTCATGCTTTATGTTGACTATGGTTTCAATAATAATAAACATACATTTGCATAAAGCATCCATATTTGTCCATGCCCATGTTGATTAGAGTATTAAAAATTTGAAAAGTATTAATTTAAGGTACATTTAGAAGAAATAAAAATGTGCGATTAATTGCGATTAATCACGAGTTAACTCATGACAATCATGCGATTAATCACGATTGCATTTTTAAATGATTGACAGCCCTATTTAAAACAATACTCATTTTGTATTCCACAAATAGAATGTGAACATACAGGCTAAGAACCACATGGGGATGTGGTAATTATGTCACAATTTTTATTTTTGGGTGAACTATTCCTTTAATACTTATAATGCAATAGGACCTAAGATATAGCCTTGGGGGACAGCATTTATCAGATGCCTGTAAAGTTGGTTGAAACAACATAAGGGTGAGTAAATAACAACATAATTTTTCTTTGTTTTCTAAAAAAAGGAAATTTGTTGTCTATATAGTAATAAACATTGACTTCCCGTTCAACATGTTAAAGAGCCCTGAAGGAAACATAAACTAAGAATAATGGTCTTCTGATGACCAGCACATCCCACTGGAGTTTATTTGCAGTTGTGACCTACGTGTTTTTGAGTTCGCTGCCTGTTTAGGAGGAGTGTGGACTAAATGTCTCTCTCTAGGGGGAAAGTGTGCCTCTACAGACACACAGCACTGATGAGAGGCCTCCGCTGCAGCACCCTTCGGCCCCAGACTTGTTTTCTTCATTATGCTCTGGAACGACATAATCTCTCTAAAGAGCCATTTGGGTGCATGTTTAATTGCTTCAATCCTGGACTTGAGGTGTTGAAAGTGTGCTCACAAACACACATGGACATGCACTTGGACGTATGCGCTACTTAGCAGTTTGTGAGAGATATTCAAGTCAAGTGAGGCAAAGTAAATCCTGTCAATGACCCGACCCAAACCCCTTGTTGCTTTTCTCAAGACAGACTATCATTATCTATCATCATTCTGAAAGACTTGCTAAAGATGAGAGTGAATGGCTTTGGCATTTATCACCAATTGTCACAAGGTTTCTGTGATCTGTTCTGAAAGTATGATTATAAAAGTCAGCACATTAACCATGATGTTTAGGCTTTGGGTGGACGTTTTGTCTTGCATTTTAAAGAATGAGGTCAGAATACTTCAACAAGACACAACTGAAATCAAATGTTGCTCTAAGAGTAGATATGAATGAATAATAAATATATTTTTGAAGGTTAGAAAGAAAAAAGGAAGGAAGGAAGGAAGATCAGAGTGCCCAACATCCAGGTTCGTGCTCATGTAGGAATCTGCTCCAAGTTAGCCCAAAAACATACTCTGCAAGTAAGCAAACGCAGATGCAACTGCTTAATCAGAGCATTTCAGGCACACAGTCCGACTGGACTGCTCTGGCGGTAACAAACTGAAGTTATCTTTGAGAAAAGGTATTGAGTGTGAATTGTACTGAATGTGCACATACAGTGTACTTCAAATCTAAAAAGTATATATTTTAAAAAACTGTACTTGCATATAATATTAATTAAATAAAAGGCCACTTAAGGTTACTTAAAGAGCACAGTAACATGACCGTTTCCTTCATTAATGCTCTTTGAATTCATTTAAAATCAAAAGTTTTACATTAAAGTACATTTTAAATGTTTTAAAATTTGTATGTCATGTTTTAAAGTATTTGAATGTGTTGACTAGCATACTTAAACATGTAAAGTACTAGAAAGTAACAGATCAAGAAATAGTTAGTCTGTAGAAGTTATATGATAGCTCTGTGAAAGAAACACCAAAAATGAGTTTATTCATGTAAAAGCTTTTTCTTTTTGTCAATGGAAAATGGCTATATAGACAATTCTTGTTTTGCATTCCACAGACAGAATAAGAACATACAGGTTTAAACAACCTGAAGATGAGGAAATAATAACATAATTTTTATTTCTAGGAGAACTATTCCTTTAATACTCAAATGGCAGGACCTAAGATATAGCCTTCGGGGATACCATTCATCTGATGCCAATAAAGTTGGTTGAAACACATGTAAAGTACTAGATTATTATTTTATTCAATATTACATTTAAAGTTAATATACAAACCCGATTCCAAAAAAGTTGGGACACTGTACAAATTGTGAATAAAAACAGAATGCAATGATGTGGAAGTTTCAAATTTGAATATTTTATTCAGAATACAACATAGATGACATATCAAATGTTTAAACTGAGAAAATGTATCATTTTAAGGGAAAAATAAGTTGATTTTAAATTTCATGGCATCAACACATCTCAAAAAAGTTGGGACAAGGCCATGTTTACCACTGTGTGGCATCCCCTCTTCTTTTTATAACAGTCTGCAAACGTCTGGGGACTGAGGAGACAAGTTGCTCAAGTTTAGGAATAGGAATGTTGTCCCATTCTTGTCTAATACAGGCTTCTAGTTGCTCAACTGTCTTAGGTCTTCTTTGTCGCATCTTCCTCTTTATGATGCGCCAAATGTTTTCTATGGGTGAAAGATCTGGACTGCAGGCTGGCCATTTCAGTACCCGGATCCTTCTTCTACGCAGCCATGATGTTGTAATTGATGCAGTATGTGGTCTGGCATTGTCATGTTGGAAAATGCAAGGTCTTCCCTGAAAGAGACGACGTCTGGATGAGAGCATATGTTGTTCTAGAACTTGGATATACCTTTCAGCATTGATGGTGCCTTTCCAGATGTGTAAGCTGTCCATGCCACACGCACTCATGCAACCCCATACCATCAGAGATGCAGGCTTCTGAACTGAGCGCTGATAACAACTTGGGTTGTCCTTGTCCTCTTTAGTCCGGATGACATGGCGTCCCAGTTTTCCAAAAAGAACTTCAAATTTTGATTCGTCTGACCACAGAACAGTTTTCCACTTTGCCACAGTCCATTTCAAATGAGCCTTGGCCCAGAGAAAACGCCTGCGCTTCTGGATCATGTTTAGATTTGGGTTCTTTTTTGACCTATAGAGTTTTAGCCGGCAACGGCGAATGGCACGGTGGATTGTGTTCACCGCCAATGTTTTCTGGAAGTATTCCTGAGCCCATGTTGTGATTTCCATTACAGTAGCATTCCTGTATGTGATGCAGTGCCGTCTAAGGGCCCGAAGATCACGGGCATCCAGTATGGTTTTCTGGCCTTGACCCTTACGCACAGAGATTGTTCCAGATTCTCTGAATCTTTGGATGATATTATGCACTGTAGATGATGATAACTTCAAACTCTTTGCAATTTTTCTCTGAGAAACTCCTTTCTGATATTGCTCCACTATTTTTCGCCGCAGCATTGGGGGAATTGGTGATCCTCTTCCCATCTTGACTTCTGAGAGACACTGCCACTCTGAGAGGCTCTTTTTATACCCAATCATGTTGCCAATTGACCTAATAAGTTGCAAATTGGTCCTCCAGTTGTTCCTTATATGTACATTTAACTTTTCCGGCCTCTTATTGCTACCTGTCCCAACTTTTTTGGAATGTGTAGCTCTCATGAAATCCAAAATGAGCCAATATTTGGCATGACATTTCAAAATGTCTCACTTTCAACATTTGATATGTTATCTATATTCTATTGTGAATAAAATATAAGTTTATGAGATTTGTAAATTATTGCATTCCTTTTTTATTCACAATTTGTACAGTGTCCCAACTTTTTTGGAATCGGGGTTGTACATTAAATATACTAAATTTGCAACTTTATCATTACACATGTATAATTACAAATATTTTAAATACATGACATACAAGATTCAATCGAAAGTATATTAAAGTACATTTTAGTTTACCATACAGTGTACAGTATGCTTGTCAGCATGTATGCAAACATTAACCATAGACCTATTATAAAGACAATAGATGTTATTCTGAATTGACATGTATCAGTTTACTTGCTGTGTAGGTGTATTATTTTCATCATAAGTATTTTTTTTAAAAGTATGCTGAAGTGTCCTTTTTTCCAGAAGGTATCTAGCTAATCTCTAAATGTCTATTTTAAGAAATTTAGACACCCCATCAGCCCTCAGAGAAAGTGATTCAGATTGTTTTCATTTTTCCTTCCTCTAATTAGCAACATTCTTCTTCCTGGCTCTGTTCAGTGTTAACGCCCTGATGGCTTCATTAGCCTGTGCCAGAGCACGGGACCCTGAGTCATCTGCTCTGCTTATCTCCCGCACCTTGTTGTCATGGATATAAAGGGGTTACACAGTCAGGGGTCATCACTGTGATGCAGCACTGTGTCAGCTATCAGGAACTACATCCCACAGGTCACATTCCTGGTGCCAAAGGGCTGTATTTTTGCAATGACATAGACTGTAATAAAAATGTTTTACTCTCTTGTTAATTTAACTGGTTAACACCAGTGGGAAAGTCAGAGGACACTGGAAAATCACTTGTCTGTGTGTCTGCCAGCCAGTGTTAATTTCGTTGACGAATAATTTTCGTCATAATTGACGTCAACGACATTTTTTTCACCGACGACAACGAGACGATGACAAACGAAAACTCTTTTTGAATGACAAAAACTATGACGAAAATCTATTGACATATTCGTCAACGAATAAAAACGAGACGAAAATGTTAGGGAGGGACGATTTGGAAAGAGATTCAATCAGAACATAGTTCTGCAGTGTGCAGTTAGGAGGTTAGATGCATACATATGAACAGGACATAAGCTATAATACACTTGCTGCACGTCTCATAAAACGTTCAAAAATATCAATATGTGGGAGTAAGAGAAGAGCAGACATATGGATAAATCTGACGACGCAAGAGAGAACTCGATTCGGTCCGGGTTTCTGAGCACAGACACTGAAGCATACACACACAGAAAGCGAGTACTCTCTTGCGTCGCGTGAGCGGAGAATTACACATGAAATGATGCCGTTTTGATGAGCATTCACATAATCAGGAAGTTGACTCAATTCAAAAATAATGAATCAAGTCATTAGTTGAAGTATGATCTTTCCAATAAAGGCGTGAGGAGAGTAGTGCTGCGTAGTAAACTACACTTGAAGCATTAGCGCATTATCACTTTAGTTACTGTGCTACCACGTAATAACTACATTAGACATGTGGATGAGGAAATTATGTCTGAATTTTTATTTTTGCGTGAACTATTCCTTCATACTTAAATGCCATATGGACCTAAGATATAGCCTTGGGGGACACCGTGTATCAGATGTCTGTAAAGTTGGTTGCAATGACAATTGGGTGAATAAGTAACAACAGAATGATAAGAGTGATAAGAATCAGCTTCCTGTTCAACATGATGAAGGACATAAACTAAGAATCTAAGAATACATTTTTCAGTCATGTAAAATATATCCAGTTGTTTTTTTGTTTGTTTGTTTGTTTGTTTTTTTGCAAATTTCCCAGTAACAAGCTACATTTCAAACAGTTAGTATTGTAGCATGACAAAATGCTACCATCACACCGTATTGCACACAAAGCTTTATAGTTGAGCCAAATCATGTTAGTCTAACGTATTTTTTTTTCATTCAAATAGTTCATATGACAGCTACTAGATATATCCTAATACGTTAATGTTAACATTAGCTACAACATTAACAACTACTGTTTGGTGTCAAAAAACTGATTCATTTACCTGCATGACACAGTAATATAGGGTTGGTAGCATATTTTTATTGGATCAACTATGATTTTTCCATTAAACAAAACTAAACTAAAAACTAAACAAAATTAAACATTTTTCATTAGTGTAAATTAATTACAGCTGTATTTTGCAGATTTTAGCATAACAAGATTATTTTTTCAATAAATAAACATCGTAACATGAAAGAAATGCTAGCGTCACACTGTATTGCACACCAGGCTTCTCACATATTATGGGTTTTCACATATATCAAAGTTCACACTTTGAATTACCATTGTGTATGAAATGTGCTATATAAATAAACTTGCCTTGCCTTGCCAATAGTTGATATTACAGCAAGTTCAAGAAAACGATTCACTCATTCATTTGATTCTTTCTACAGATACAACAGTACTATAGGGTTGTTACCTTATTGTAAGTTGGATCATGTACAATTTTCCCCCCAAACAAAAGTCTAAGATGCAAACCATGTCCCTCAAAAGCTTCTTACTTCTTAATAAAACCATCATATTCAGCTATTTCAAAAGTCTTCTTTGTGTACTTGCTCTCATTTCCTGTCTTCTTTAGCTTGGCTTTCAAATTAGACTTCAAGATGCCTGCAAGCAAAACAAGTGACTCGTCTCCATTAATGAATAACGTCTGGCTTTTGCATCTCGCTGCCAACCTTTGGATGTCTGCCACCCTGCACTCGTAAATATATGGCGCCCCTGAGATGATGTACACATTCTATTAACAGCCCTGAAGATAATGGGAAGCACATTTACACTATAGGTACAGCGCTCAGTCCGACACCACTGTATACAGAACCTTCCTGAGAGGAAGCGGCCACATCCCGCAGGTTCCGGGAGGTTCTGAGGGGTCAGTAACAGGGGCGGCTGTGATGTGCTGATAATGGCAGACGGCTCAGGGGATGAGACTGTGTGGCGTGGGTGTCCAGACAGACAGTCGCAGAGCAGTCCGATGATGTATTGCTGGGCGGCTGACAGTATCGCTAATGTGGCCCAGAGGTTTCATCCTTATCAGTGATAATGTTGTTTTGGAAGGGAGGTTAGATTATTGGAATTTATTAGTTATATTGGTGTAAATTGTGTTTTGTTGGGTAAAACCTTTTAATTAGAATTTATGAAATTATAATAATCTTATTCATTATTTTATTATTACATTTTTATTTAGGTAAAATTGGGGAGTGGCTGAAGGAAGGGGGTTTGGTTATCACATGCAGCATAGTTTGATTTCAGAAACTGCTGATATTCATTTTAAAATTAATATTTTTGGATATTTTGAATAACTAAATAGTACTAGTATATAGTTGTCAGACCTGTGTTCCCCATGTCACGTGTTTTCCCTCCTCTTGTGACCTTATTTGGTGTTTCCTGTCGTTTGTAATTATCAGTTCCCAGCCCTGTGTCTTTAGTCTCCACCTGTGTTTTGATTACTCCCCACCTGTTTCAGTTCTCCTCGTTTGATTTCCTTGTTTAAAAGCCCAGTGTCTCCAGTGTCCTGGGTCCGTGAATGTATGTCTACCTTGTTTCATTAAAAAAAACCCTTTGACGATATCTCCTGGTCTCCTCGCTCCTTGCTCCTGGCTCTCCCCTCCGAGAGCGTGACAGATTCACGGAACCTATACAAAGTAAGCGGCGTTTCTCCACCCTCGTTTTTGTTTTCCCGTTTTTTGAACAGTTTTTTGTTTGTTCCAGTGTTTTTTTTCCCCCTTTCCGTGGCAATGGAGTTCGCCGCCCGCCTCTTTGCCCTCATCGAGAAGGACCTCCCCTTCAGTGAGTTCGCAGAGGAATTCTGCAGGCTCGCCGCGGACGCTGATCTCCACGACGCGGCCCTCCTCCACATGTTCCGGCTCGGGGCCTGTTACCATCACCCCGTAGACCTCCCAGACACCACTGGACTTACCTGGAGGGAAGGGATTTACCTGTGTCTGGGAAGTGTCCGGGCCCGAGTCGGAACCAGTCCGTCAACGGTGGCTCTCCCTTGCCCGCCGGCGGTGAGTGTGGCAAGCTCAATGTACATTAAGTACCCACGAGCCCGGAAGTGGGTCTCCAATAGCGCTGACCTGAGGTCAAAGGTTTTAGACCCCCCCATAGCTTCAGTCAGGTCAGCGCTCAAAGCTATTCCCCGGCTTCCGAGCCAGCTACCGTCCGCGGCGAAATCTGGGCCCGTATTGCCGCCTGAAGCGGCGAAGACGATGCCGCCGGTCACGGCGAAGAGTGCTCCAGAGCCCCTGCTGATTCCGTCCAGCTCTCCTGAGCCCCTGCTGGTTCCGTCCAGCTCTCCAGAGCCCCTGCTGGTTCCGTCCAGCTCTCCAGAGCCCCTGCTGGTTCCGTCCAGCTCTCCAGAGCCCCTGCTGGTTCCGTCCAGCTCTCCAGAGCCCGCTCCTCGATTGAGCTCTCCAGAGCCCCTGCTGGTTCCGTCCAGCTCTCCAGAGCCCCTGCTGGTTCCGTCCAGCTCTCCAGAGCCCCTGCTGGTTCCGTCCAGCTCTCAAGAGCGCCCCCAGGAGACGGCTCCTTGCAAGTGCCGTCCAGTGGCTGCCCCACGCATGTGCCCTCCAGTGGCTGCCCCACGCCAGAGCCCTCCAGTGGCTGCTCCACGCCAGAGCCCTCCAGTGGCTGCTCCACGCCAGTGCCCTCCAGTGGCTGCTCCACGCCAGTGCCCTCCAGTTGGCTGCTCCACGCCAATGCCCTCCAGTGGCTGCTCCACGCCAGTGCCCTCCAGTGGCTGCTCCACACCAGTGCCCTCCAGTGGCTGCTCCACGCCAGTGCCCTCCAGTGGCTGCTCCACGCCAGTGCCCTCCAGTGCGCACCCCAGAGCCCGCTCCTCGCCAGCGCACCCCAGAGCCCGCTCCTCGCCAGCGCACCTCAGAGCCCGCTCCTCGCCAGCGCACCCCAGAGCCCGCTCCTCGCCAGCGCCCTCAAGTGCCCGCGCCTGCCGAGCGCCCTCAAGTGCCCGCGCCTGCCGAGCGCCCTCAAGTGCCCGCGCCTGCCAAGCGCCCCCTAGTGCCCGCTCCTCCAGAGCGCCCCCTAGCGCCCGCTCCTCCTGAGCGCCCTCTAGCGCCCGCTCCTCCAGAGTGCCCTCAAACGTCCGCTCCTCCAGAGTGCCCACCAGAGGGGAACTTCCCCAAGAAAATTTTTGGGGGGGGGCTATATATCCTCAGTCTGTGTGGCCGGGCCTAGGACCAAGGCCACGGAGCTCCCTGAACCACCGGGAAAAATAGTCCCCGAGGCTCCATGGCCTCCCGAGCCCCCAGATCCGCAATGGCCTCCTGAGTCCCCTGACCCGCCATGGCCTCCCGATTCTCCTACTCCGCCATGGCCTCCTGAGTTCCTGGATCCGCCATGGCCTCCTGAGTCCCCTGACCCGCCATGGCCTCCTGAGTCCCCGGATCCACCATGGCCTCCCGACATCCCCGCTCCGCCATGGCTCCCAGAATGGGCGCCGCCCTGGATGGGCACCCACCCCCCCTCCCCGTTGGATGGTGTACGGTGCGGGACGCACCGTTCGGGAGGGGGGAGTACTGTCAGACCTGTGTTCCCCATGTCACGTGTTTCCCCTCCTCTTGTGACCTTATTTGGTGTTTCCTGTCGTTTGTAATTATCAGTTCCCAGCCCTGTGTCTTTAGTCTCCACCTGTGTTTTGATTACTCCCCACCTGTTTCAGTTCTCCTCGTTTGATTTCCTTGTTTAAAAGCCCAGTGTCTCCAGTGTCCTGGGTCCGTGAATGTATGTCTACCTTGTTTCATTAAAAAAAAACCTTTGACGATATCTCCTGGTCTCCTCGCTCCTTGCTCCTGGCTCTCCCCTCCGAGAGCGTGACAATAGTACATTAACTTTATATATTAAATTGTAATGATTTATGTAATATTTGTGTAGAAATATAATACTATATATATATATATGTGTGTGTGTGTGTGTGTATATATATACAGTATTATATTATATT
The DNA here is from genome assembly GCA_023376895.1 of Aspiorhynchus laticeps. Lineage (NCBI taxonomy): Eukaryota > Metazoa > Chordata > Actinopteri > Cypriniformes > Cyprinidae > Aspiorhynchus > Aspiorhynchus laticeps. The sequence goes on along the minus strand of JALXFT010002236.1, from coordinate 1,272,455 downwards.
AGTATAATGAGTACATACACATACTGTATATATATATACTTAATTTATTATATACATGATATAAAAGCATGGAAGCTTATCAATTGTTGGTATTTTTAGATGTATTATTTTTTATTATATTTTATCATTTTTATTAATATTTTATTTTTACTTTTTTATTATATTTGATGTTTCTACAAATCACTAATAATGGACTACAATATGTAATAATTTTATATTTTAATCATCATTGTTAAACAATTAAACAATTATTTAAAGTGGCATCTTTTATCACATTGCTGTTGTTTTCATATTACATAATTATTATATAACATTTTACATGTATTTCTACGTCTATGTCTATTTAAGACACATAACAGTGCAATATTATGTTAAATTACTACATTAAATTTTAATAAAAACAAAGCAAAAAAAAAATAACTTAAAAGAGGACTGGCAAAATACAGACTAATTAACTTTGTAGATTTTCAGGAAGCAGGTCAATGGCACTCTTCCCCTGTTGCATTGTGTCTGTTAAAACAGCTTGACCCTGCTGATGTCCTCACGGCTAAACGGAAATAAGCGAAAGCAGCTTCAGAGAGAAGATGTAACTGACGATTTGCAGATTTTCACAGGAAAGACACTCAGAGAGCGTAACTATTTGTTTTGCAGAAATGATTTCATTATTTTTCCACTGTCTTTTGATTGTCGCTGTGAAGATAAATGCCAAATCAGTATGTAAGCGTGTGAGTTCTGACCTGTATGAGATAGCTGCAGTCGTGGTATATTCTGGTTTCCAGCATTACTGGGCCGTATAAGAGGCAGCAGCGAGTGGAGCAGAAAGACCAGCAGGGGACTGTATGGCCCAGTCCTCCATAATCCCACAATCCTCATCTCCAGTTTCCTGTAGTCTGACTGTAAAGAATGTCTTCTATGTCACATCACCTTCGTAGTGCTGGAGAAACAACAAACAGACATGAGCATATATATTTAAATTAAATATCACAGTAATACTGTATTGTATTGTTCTGTTTGTACAGTAAGTTGAACATAAATACAGTAGTAATAATGTAAACATGAAACACTGACAACTTAATGATAATATAAAAATATATTTAAATCAATAACAAATGTATGTAATATTTATAGAATAATAATAATTCTAAATAATTTGTTATTTTTTAATACATTTTTTAACATTATTTTAAGTACTACAAACCATTAATCTATAACAATCTGCATCTGGACTATATTATGTTGGACAATAATTGTATATTTTTTTATGATTATAAGACACATTACAGTGCAATATGCCGTTCACATATTATTTTGTTTCTGTAATCTGATTCTAATCAATATTAAATAACAATAATATAATATAATATAATATAATAAATGAAATAAAAATATAAAATAAAAATGTATTTAAATGTATAAAAAAAATATAGAATTATTATATTTTTAATTATTTTATATTTTTATATTTTTTTAAAATATGTTTTTTAGCATTATTTAAAGTTCTACAAATAATTCATATATAATAATTTGTAACTGGACTATATTATGTTGGACAATAATAGCATATTTTAATCATAATTTAATTTTTAAATGATTTTTAAGACACATTAGTGCAATATTCCATTCATATACCATTATTTACCATTATACACGTACCATTATTTTGTTTCTGTAATCTGATGCTAATCAATATTAAATAACAAAATAATATAATATAAAAAATACAATTATATATATATATATATATATATATACTGTATATATGTCACGGTGCACACAGCAGGGAGAGACGAGGAACACGCAGACGAGGAGGTACTTCAAAATAATAGTCTTTAATGACGACATCAGGGTAACACAGGGCAAGGTAGACACACCGGGAATAACAAGTAGACCAGACAAAAATGGAATACAAAAGACAGGACTTAAATACACATGCACAAATCACACACACCTGGACACGAATATAACTAATAACGGCATGAAACGAACCAAATAAGGAAACAAGAGGCGGGAACACAAGACACACAGGACACAACTCTAACAATATATATAGCTATTTAACATTTATAGAATTATTATATTATATAAATGTTAAAGATATATATATATATATCTGAAAATGTTCTGCCTCCTTATGGAAGGGGAAGGGGAAAGCTCCAGATGGCATTCTTTCACAATGACATTAACCCTGTTCATGTCATCTCTTCTAAATAGAAAACAGATTATGCCACATCCTCAGGCATTAACTACCAGATTTCAGCACGCTAGCGTCGCCCAATGTACTTTACAGTCTCCTCAAGTCAAAACTCTTTGAGCAAGTGCTTAAACCTGGAGGCACAACAGATGCTACTTCAAGACTAGAAACCCGAAACCTTAAGAGTGTGTGAGCGGCGTGCCGAGCTCACGACTGCGCGAGAACCAGCCTCGCGCAGAGAAGGAAACCGGAGCATTGTTTCGAGAAAAGTTCCCATGGCTAATCAGTTGCCCTGATCTTTATTTTCTTTCCTTTAAGAGGTCACCCTACATAAACAGATGGCATGCACAGCCTAGAATCACTCGAGTGGCTTCCTCCTGTATATGCTAACCTCTAAACACTGTCAAAGAACATGCAATAGTTCAATCCACTTGAATGGATTTTATATGTCTGATAGCAACTTTCGTACGTTTCGCGGTATAGAAAGTCCAACAATTGGCGAGCTCAATGAAAGAGCAGCAGTTTTTGTGTTGGCGCTCAGGGGAAGCATTTTCCCATGATGAGGGTATTGTATGTTGCGCCACTTAGACTCGTGAGGGGACCCCTGGGGACGGTTTCACCACGAAAAATGGGCTTGAGCTCAAACATATGCAAAATGAAGGCTTTCTCTATTGCTCCATTCATCACCTCAAAATCTAAGCTCATTACGGTGTTACTTGGACATAATAACACTATTCAAGTTCCTCGAGTGACGGAAACCAAATGCTCCCTTCGGTACGCTGATTTATCGCGAAATTTATTACCGCAGCATTTTAAAGTGAGAATCAGATGTTTATCAGACGTCTGATAGCTGTAATTCATTCATGGTTCTATTTAAATGAATAGTTCTCCCAAAAGTGATAATTTGTTGAACATTTACTCACCCTCAGGCTATCCAAGATATAGATGAGTTTGTTTCTTCATCAGATTTGGAGAAATGTAGCATTACATCACTTGCTCACCAATGGATCCTCTGCAGTGAATGGGTGCCGTCAGAATGAGAGTCCAAACAGCTGATAAAAACATCACAATAATCCACAAGAAATCTTGTGGCAAAATTGTGAATTGAAAAGCTGTGTGTTTATAAAAAACAAATTCCATGATTGCTTCCAATTGAAATATGAGTCCATAATGCATAATATTTCTTTCTCCAGTGGAAAAGTCATCTTGTCTGAATCAGGAGTGAAATATGCACAGATTAACCACCATTTACAAGCCAGCTCTAAACAAATATGTTGGTGGATTTTGATGTGAGAGGACAACAGGAGATGGACTTTTTCACTGGAGAAAGAGTTATTATGGATTATGGACTATATGTTGGATTATATTTTGGCCAGAAGTGACGGTTTGAAGTTAAAAACACCTTAATGATGGATTTATTTCTTACAGTCACACAGCTTTTCTCTTCACAAGACATTAATTGATGGACTGGAGTGGTGTGGATTACTTGTGGATTATTGTGATGTTTTTATCAGCTGTTTGGACTCTCATTCTGATGGCACCCACTGCAGATGATCCATTGGTGATTCCAAGTGATGGAATACTACATTTCATCAGATTCTGATGAAGAAACAAACTCATCTACATCTTGGGTTGGCCAGCCTGAGGGTCAGCAAATTCTCAGCAAATTTTTATTTTTTAAGGTGAACTGTTCCTTTAAGTGCTGTGGTATCAGGTTTACGGCTGAGTTACGTTATACCCTCCGGGTGGATTCAGCGGTCGCAATAACTGGATTTACTGTGTTGGCTGGAGCGAGAGATCAGGGACTCTTATTAGCTCCGTTTGTTGACTCAAACCTATTAATCTCCCAGAGAAAGCAAAAGAAAACATATCATTCCTGGCCCGACAACAACTATGTGTGAGCTGTGCAAGGTAGTGATGGTCTGGCAGATACTAATAGGCATATTTTTCATTAGAGTACTATCTGTATTCTTTATGTCTCTATTTAGCAGATATGAATCCAGTTGGGAGAGCAGGAGAGATTTGAATTATGTTGTATTAAAAAGGTCCCTTCTGTGGCCTTGGTTTTTATAGAATGAGTGGGATTTGGTTTCAATCATTACTGATGACTCTTTGGAGATTTGTAGCCTATGATGTGCTGCTACTAGAGTCCGTAACGTTGCAGACTTACTTTTGACTATCAGCATAAAGTCTGGTCCACTTTGCAACTTATTCTACACTTTGCAACTTAACTCATGATCAGATTGAGTGTTTTTAGAAGTAGCCAATTATCATGTCTACATTAATTTTTAATGCCTTATATATAGAATACAACAAATCACAAAGTTGTATTTGATTATGTTTCTACTTATAATGGCCATGTAAAGTTCAATAGGTCAGCTCTATTTTGAGAAAATTAATCTAAAAGTCTTAGAGATGATAAAGATATTGGCTGATGCCAAAAAAAATATATATATATATTTGAGCATCAGTGACACCTTAAATTAGGTAATTAAATACTACTAATAATACTAATGCTACTCATAATAATAATAATAATAATAATAATACAATTAAGTAATAATAACAATAATAATAATGTTGTAAATATATATAATTATTATTATTAAACTGAATAGTCTGAATAGTTCTGTTCATGGATATCCAGTTACTTTCTAGTGAGTGTTTGAAAATGGCTCTGAGTGTCTTAAAAAAAAAAGAAGAAAAAAGAAAACTGGACATAAAATAAAATAAATGTGTATATTATTTGTGGTTATAGCTTAAGGCCTTAATAGCTAGTAAGTGCAAACCAAAATTTATGAAACATTAAATTACTCCCAAAATTTTCTGAAGGATTCCTGTAGCCCAAATGGTAGAGTATGATTATATGTAAACCTTGAATGCAGTGTTTTGATAAAGCGTCTGCCAAATGCATATATTTAAAAAAAAAAATAATAATAGTGAACCACTGTGAATATTAATTAGGAAGAAAATAAACATAGACATGCGCTATATCAGACAAAATGTGCCTGTAGATTGACCTGTTCTAGACAACAGTTAGTCATCAGCTTTTTCAATATGAGGAAAGACAACAAACACACACTAACTGTGGGAAAATCATCAAGTTTCGGGAAGAGGAAGTAGCTGATATTAAGTCACTTCCAGACGACAAAAGCCACACAACGTGAAGCAAGAGAGAAATGGCAGCTCACTCCGGATATAGAGCCTGTTTCCTTGGACACATGTTTCCCTACGTTGTTAAGAATCATGGAAAACTAGCGGCTGTCAGGGTCACGTTCGAGAAATGACCTAATTTACAACCTTGACTGGCAAAGCTTGAAGAGTGACTGTAGACATTGTCCTACTAATGCTGCTTTAGACAAATGAAAATACAGTCAAAGCGCTCCGATCACTGGTGCCGGGACACTTTTACATCCGGACCTCACATGTTAAGCACACCGAGGTTTCTCTAGGACAAAAAGCCTCTTGGAAATACTGCAAACATCTTAACAGGCAGACGGGAAAATAATGATCCCTGCAGGGTGACACATAGCCAGGGACTTTGTCAAAGTAATGGATGAACACTCTCACTTCCTCTTGAGCTTGTGAGTGGACAGAATAGAGGGAGCGGCAGGGAGTCTTTCATTGCTCTGCACCAACAACCTCTGATCCGATCCGGCAAAAAAAATATATAAAAAAACACTTCAGACCCTGTCAACAGATCACTGTTGGTACCAAATATAATTGCAGTATGCTTGTATAAAACAATAAAACATTTACTTAACCAATTGTGGGTTATGGGGCAGGCCATTTATTTATTTATTTTTTTAATTTTCTTTATTTTTTTTTTATTTTCAGTGCTTATATTTGTGTACATTCAAATATAAATAGAGCCAAAAAAGCTAAATGTTGTTCAAACATCCAATAAAGAAAGTTTAGTTAGTTTAGTTATTTTTGCTGAAAATTCTATGAAAAAAAAAGATATTAAATTAACAACTTTTTTTTATGTTTTGGTGAAATGGTGTTGAATTTGTGCTTATGCACCACTGAGGGTTAGATTTAGGAATGGCGATAGGGATGATCCTTCACGCTTAGTTAAAAAAAAAAAGCATATTTTGCATGCAAATAAAATTGCAAGAAATCATACGGAATCGCCAATTTGTAAAATAGTTAAAGGGATAGTTCACTTTGAAATTAAAATTTGGTATCTATCAGCTTACCCCAAGGGCATCCAAGATGTAGGTGTCTTTTTTTCTTCAGTAGATCCAATTTTGATGTTTTTAGGTCAAACCGTTCTAGTCTGTCAGTCATATAATGGCAGGTATAGGTCACTGTCTCTATAAGAGGGAAAAAGAACATGCACAGAGAAATCCAAATTAAACAATTCGGCGTCGGCGTCAACGCTTGACGGAGGGCGTGTCTGAAGCGTGGTGCTGACGCGCCGTCATAGTTACAACAACCAATCACATACTTCTCTGGTGTTGCATGAACGGGATTGGGTATTTGCATGAGGCGATCTGATTGGCTGACGCCTCCGTTGGCGCTTGAAAAGTTGCGTCAGCACCACGCTTCAGACACGCCCTCCGTCAAGCGTTGACGCCGACGCCCCGTGTGAATGCAGCGTGAGCCAGAGCGTGCGCACACACCAGATGCGTGTGCGCACTCAGATCACTTGGACATGGTTGTGTACAAGAGGTAAAAAACTATATAAATACTGTTCGTTTTCTCACACAAACCGCTCGTTTCGTGTCTTAGGCCATCAATGTGTAGTTACGATGGGGAATTGTTTAATTTGGATTTCTCTGTGCATGTTCTTTTTCCCTCTTATAGAGACAGTGACCTATACCTGCCATTATATGACTGACAGACTAGAACGGTTTGACCTAAAAACATCAAAATTGGATCTACTGAAGAAAAAAAGACACCTACATCTTGGATGCCCTTGGGGTAAGCTGATAGATACCAAATTTTAATTTCAAAGTGAACTATCCCTTTAAGTTTCTCATGAGATCGGGTTTTATATTATTCATATGTGCTAAAGCCTAAAACTTGAGTTAATACACTTGAATTAAAAACAGGGCTGCGTTTCCCAAAAGCATCGCAAGCTTAAATCATAGACCCATTGAAATCAATGGAGCTACGATCAACTGAAGCTTACGATGCTTTTGGGAAACAAAGACTGGCTGATTCTGATTCTGATTGGCTGATCCACATTCGTAGACATTGCTAAACTGCATCTTACATTTTTAGTCATTCCTTATAACTAGTTCTTCCTCGTTTTGACTTGTTAGGGACTCTTTCCAGTTTCTTCTCATTAGGCGAACTGAACTAATAGCCACACAAATATATTGCATAAAATTGTACCACCACATATACCGTCATACCACCCAGCTCTAACTGGCTCGTTAAAACTACTAAGTTACATTTAACTGTATAAAATTAAAGTGAATTCAGAAATGAGCAGCCAAACCCAACTTGTATAAAGAGAGATGCGGAAAATTACTTATTCATTGAAAGTCTCAATGTGAATGAAAGGGGCCAGTCGGCACATTAAGATCCGCAGCGAGCTGTGAAAAGACCTGCTACCCCGTGAGCAAACAACACTGGGTTCAACCAGCCGAAAAACAAGCAACCAAGCCTCCCGTTTAACACGCACAAAGACACCAGCTTAACACGGCGGGACACGCATCCAGGGCCGCTTTAACACCAAACGCATTCAAAATCAGCCCTATTCTCTGTGAAGCGCTGCCATTGAGTGCAAAAACACTGAATTTTTCACAATTCATTAGGCTTTTTATAATGCAAAAATCCACAATTTAGAGAAACAACAGTCAAAAGGTTTCACGTTCCTTGGGAATCATTCAGTGAGCGAGCAGAAGTAGATTCAGTCTGTGGGTAATATTGCACTAGTGAGCTTCTGGGACACAAAGACAAGCCATGCCAGCGGATTTTGTGGTAAAGAAAGGATGGTTTACATGAACACATCCACCTCGCTTTTTGAGGATGACTTTGTTGAGCTCATTAGGAAGACTTTAGGTTTTCAGGAAGGATTACAGCTTCTCTGCAACATAATATGGACAAATGTGTCGAGTTCTAGAGGGTGGGAAGGTTATCTGAGTATGTTAGGAAGGTGTCATGTTTGAATGATTGTGTGGACCTCCACCCTGCTTACAAATGGCATTGCGAAGGCAAAAACGTTCCTTCTGCTTTTATTAAAAGTAATTTGTTCTTTTGATGTGATGTGCTTTATGTGTTTAATGTAGAATGCAAATTGGAAGTTAAGCAGAAAGTCATTCATAAAGCTTGTTGAGATCATTGTAATATGAATGTAAACTTTTATGTAGGCTGTTGATTGCTTGAACTCATTCTCAATATATCAAAGCCTGGAAGAAATCCAGACAAGAACAATTGGCATTTTATGTTATGTGTTTAATGTGTTTTTGTGATATTATCAATTATATTGGGATATTATTGGGTATTTTCAACTATGAGCACTTTTGGCCTTCTAATATAGTCTCTCATGCTCAACGGGGCTGTATTTATTTGATCATGTATACTTTAAAAACAGTAATATTATGAAATATTATTGCAATTTAAAATAAATTGTTTTAATGTATTATGAAATGTAATTTATTCCTGTGATCAAAAGCTGAATTTTCAGCATCATTAGGCCTACTCCAGTCTTCATTGTCACATAATCTTTATGAAATCACTAATCATATTATTATCGATGTTGAAATCAGAAAGAATCAGAAAGTAGAAAGTTCAAAATAACAGCTTTTATTAGAATTTTTTCTTGAAAATGTAATTTCTAGCACAATCAATTGATTTATTGTATTATTTATTATGTGATGGAAATGATGATGGAATGTAATACTTTGTCTATGTTAAAGCTAATGGCATTTTATGTATCCTAAATACACACAATTGAATAATATGTTTACACTGCATTATATATATATATATATATTATAATTTTTTATATATTTAAATTTTTTATTCACATTATTTTCATAAAAAATAAACTAAAATTAATTAATACTAAAATATACCATTTAAAATATATAATAAATAATAAATAAAATAATTTATAATTTAAAACAATACACAAATAATACAATTTAATTAATGAATAAAATATCAACAACTGGGATACAAAAGTGCTCTAAGTTGAAGAAACACTTATCAAAGTCAAACATTTTTTTGATTTTTTTTTTTTTTTGATTGTGGTAGTAGGCAAATTCTGGTTCATGTGAACATTCAGCCGGACAATAACTCCCCCACTCCTTAACAGATGGACCCCCTGGGCAGTTTTGGAAACTCTGGTTTGCTTCATAACCAAATAACCAAGCATGTCCGTGTCACATGGATCAATGTTTTGCCCCATGCGTGAGATCTTTCAACCATACACCCCTACAACTCCCACAGCAACACCCCAGTGATCTTGAACATCACAATCTGCTCCTTGAGTCCAGTTCTGCACTGAAGTCAGTAATCAACAGACCAGAAAAAGTGCCTTTCCTTCACATACCAGCCCATCTCTGCACTCCTCACCCGCAGATACCTGCGTCTGGCAACAAAATGAAGAGAGACAGATGATCTGTCCACTTCAGCTGTTTTCAATCTGACAGGATCCAGGGCTATCGGCCACTTCTACCTTAAGGAGTGATGTGATGAGGTGCCTTGAAAGGCCAGAAGTTATAATAATATTTAAAATGGTAAAATATCTGCCTCATCTTGTCCAGGGTTCTGGATTCTCAAATATACAGAGTTGATGAGTAATGCTATATTTACTAGGCATCATTGTTTTATGTTTCGGTGAGCAAATTCCAGCAATTCTTCTTGTGTGTGTTTCGTTTAACCATTTACCAGCAAGAAACAATGAGATAAAAAAAGGTTCACTCTCAGGAAGTGCATTCATTATTAGAGTCTGTATGTGTGAGAGTTAGTGATCAATATACAACTTCTACTATTATTACCATTTCTACATTAGTAGTAGTGGTAGTAGAAGTAGTATTGCATTTGCATTTCCTAAAGGAATCAAAAAGGAAAGAATAGAATACATGGTTAACTATATGCAAGGAAGATGCAAGTTATCAGTAAGCAAATATTGCAATCATGTCATCTCTGTTGAAATTTTGCATGCTGAAAATATTGTTTTAAGGCAAAAAGAGATTTTCATACTGTAATCTTAAATGTATTGGTGGGTGTAACGTCTAAAACAAAAAAGGAATATAAAACAGGAAAACAAAACAAAACATGTAATCAAAGCAAAACTAAACTAAACAAAACTAGAAAGCAAAGCAAAACAAAACAAAGTAGGATAAAACAAAACAGGAAAGCAAAGCAGAACAGGAAAGCAAATCAAAATAAAACAAAACAAAACAGAACAATAGAGCAAAACAAAACAGGAAAACAAAAAAATCTAAATAAAACAGAAACAAAGCAAAAACAACAACAAGAAAGCAAACTAAAACAAAACAAGAAATTAAAGAGAAATAAAACTAAACAAAATGGGAAAGCAAAACAAAACAAAAAGGCGAAACAAAACACGAGTATCAATATTAGGATTAAGAATGATTTGTCAGTCTTTCATTAAACCAAAAAAAAAATAAAAATAAAAATGCAAATTCCTTACGTGATTGAAATTCATTTTAATCTTGTACCCTCATATGGTAAATCTGAATGTTAGCCTATATAAAAACTTCATAAAACCAACATACTGATTTACAAGCAACAACTTTTTTAGCCATTGCACAATTTAATTCCAGAAAACCATTTAAACTAATCTTTCTTTCTTTCTTTCTTTCTTTCTTTCTTTCTTTCTTTCTTTCTTTCTTTCTCTTTCTTCATGTCTTGATACTAGAGCTGAGTATATGTCATATATCAAAACTATATGTCTTAGAAAGCAGTGTCAAGGAAAATTTACTGTCTAGTTATCCGCTGGATGTTTCTGTTTCCTATCAGCATCCAGGAAGCCTATTGGCTCTAAATTGCACACAACATGGAAAAATTTCAGCACACTTAATCTGCGATTGTCTGGTGGGGGCCTTTCAGAGCAATTCAATTTGGTAGGCGCCAGATTCCCTTTTCCGCACCCTAAATAATGTCCAAAATCACCACAAAGCATTCGAAACAGAGTCTGAACTCTGTTATTGTCTGTCGGAAATGCTCCATGCTCATCTGGGAGTCAGTCTGAGAGGGAAAAGCTGGGAAAAAGTCTACGATTAGTAATCTGTCAATTTACGTCCTACTACTGGAGGTTTTAAATCAACATGTGCAACTGTACGTGATTGAGTGTCAGGCCCATTACATCTCACCACATTAAAATAAACAGCCATTCGTCTGTGTATTTTAAAAAGCGGGGGAATATCCAGCATGTGAGATGTGAAATTGAAATGTTTGAAAATACAGTTAGACAAATAACTTTGCTTTGGGGAGGGAATGGGAAGAATCGTCCCAGTTCAAGAATCCTGATGGAATGTTGTGGTATACATTCCAGACAGCTGATGTTGAGAGGGAGTCAAACAATACATGTTGCACATCCCTCGTAACTGGGAAAACAACTATCTAGATGGTTCTGTAATGTTCCCTAGAGAATCTGGATGACAAACCGCTACTCCTAACCAACGCACCATAGGAAATTTGAAATGTGCAGAATTCCACCTCATTTCCTCCTTTCCAAGGATACCGCAAGCCATTCCTGCTAGTAATTGTGAGGACAACTAAACAGCCGTTTACTTCACAGTTGCATGACCCTGGGATTGGGAACTGCCTCAAGCACACTAACCCCCTCTTTAAAACACAGCATGAACCTGCCAGGCATAGGATGGCGACGATTTTCCCATTAGTCGTTTGGTTAAGATCCACGTAGGAGAGTTCCACTCAAGCTTTTACTGCAGAAAACCCTCGGGTACTAAAGTCATGATTTGCACTTACATATAGCCCAAGCTATAGGCACAGCCTAATCGCAGTTAAATTGGTACTGTAGGTATTTGTACGTTTTCACATTAGATATGCTAAAAAGTACGATATGGAAGATAAATCTATATATTTTTATTGCAGATGAATGTACACTGACTATAATTTTAGTTATAATCAGGGTTCTGATTAATTGTAATAACTGTAAAACTGAAACTAAAATTAAAAACATTAAAAAAAAAACATTTTTGTTACTGGAAATAAAATAAATGCTAACTGAAATTACTAAAAATTATAAAATAACTCAAACTTAAACTGAAAAAAAAACTAAAAATGAAACAACAACAACAACAACAAAACCTACTAAACCTTTAACTAAAATTAAAATGAAAACAATTACATGTTTTTAAAATAATTCTAATTATTGATATTATTTATTATATTATTAACATTAAAAATTATAAAAGTAAGTCAATAATACTTAAATAACACTGGTTACAACAATGCACTTTTATATAGATACACTGTGATTTCAGCTTCATAATTAAATAAATGTGTTTAATTACATAATTCCTGTAAATACTACAGTAAAAACCTAGTTAACAGTAAGTTACCTCATCATATACGGTAAAAAACATAACCTTGCATTATATGTCATTTTTACTGTACTTTTTGTCAAATGTATTTATTATTATTTTTTTAAAATGTAAAACCTCTGAATTACCATATAATTTACAATGGAAAAATGTAAAAGAACATTCCCTGCACATATTAAAAAATCAGTGTCTTCTTATTTTTGGTTAAATATATACAGGAATATGCCATGCCATCATGCTTGAGACATTGTTACCGTATGGTGAATATCTGGCAACCACATCAGCTGTTTAACAGGATGTTTTTTACAGTGTACCCGAAATCAAAGAATTGCTGCAATTTCACTGGTCACAACGGTGACCACTCACTTACATTAAGAATTGTGAATAACGAAACTAACACAGTCTCTTTACTTTTAATCAACTTATATATCTGCATATATATATATATATTTTAAAGTAAATTCTACTAATTAAAGTCAGTAGTTTTATATTTAGGTACAATAATTTATCAATTAGATCATTTGCAGTGCTTCATAGGATGAGTACTTAATTCACTATAAAATAATTTGAGGATATAGTTTTGTATTTTTTACTGTTATGATCCATCCCTGTGATTCACTCTATTGAGAAATGAACTGGAAAATACCTCTGGCACCCAGGAAAGTGTGGGCACTTAATGTTTCTCTCTATTAAAGCTCATCTCTTCTCTATATTGGGAGTTTTACAACAAAGGAGTAGTTAAAGGCAGCTTGTTAACATTACTGTCTAGACACACTTTTGTTTTTTGTTTAGTCTGAGATTAGAGAATGCCAGACAACACCTGCTGGACTTAAATCCCATTTGTTTCATTGTAAAGATACAAACAAAACACACTCATCCCTGATTTGGATCCACAACAAAGGTTTCACAGCAAAGGCTGTTGTGTAATAATGGATATGCATGTAAACAACCTGCTTTGAACAAAAACACAAATACAAGACAGAAATCAAAGTGTTTTGCTTACGAGTCAGATATAACATTCTTACTAAACAAGGTCTCTGTAAATAAAACATGTAAACTCCTGGTAAAGTCATCTCATTTGAAGTCAATATAAGTGAAAACAGTGAAATTTTGGTCTGTTTCTCACGAAAAACTATTTTGTTTTCTTTTGACTTTTACGATACTTTTGAGGTACTTTTATTTTTGATGTTATTCATTATAATTGCATGGGAAAAAGCGGCTAGTGCAATAAACAGTTGAAAAAAAACATCCTTATCATTGATTATGGATGGGTATGTTGGAAGCAATGGTTTGAAGTTGTGTTTTTACAAACACACAGGTTTTCTCTTCACAAGACATTAACTGATGGACTGGAGTGGTGTGGATTACTTGTGGATTATTGTGATGTTTTTATCAGCTGTTTGGACTCTCATTCTGATGGCACCCATTCACTGCAGAGGATGCATTGGTGAGCAAGTGATGTAATGCTACATTTCTCCAAATATGTTCTCATGAAGACATAACTCATCTACATCTTGTATGGCCTGAGGGTGAGTAAATGTTCGTCAATTTTTCATTTTTGGGTGAACTAGGTCTATTCCTTTAAAATCTCTCTTTTTGTGTTTGACAGAAGAAAGCCATACAAGTTTAGATCAACATGAGGGAGAATATGACTTTGTTTTCTCTAATGCGAGTAGACATGATTTTGTCAATAATGTCTTTAATCATTTGTGGTCCTCTTTAATTATCTCATAATTTTGTCATTAATAGCAATTATCTTGATTCATGTGTGACACTCCTCATACATCTGACCTCACTGACAATGTCAACAAACTCCTGCTCAGCAGATGATACAGACTTATCGTGTGTTTTCCTCCCCGGTGGTCCGAGTGACCTCATTCCAGGCATTGGATACCCATAAAACACCCATAAAACAGGCTGTCATGGTTCCCCGCGGAGCAACCTCAAGTACTGACATTCGGACTGCAGATTGGAGTCAGGCTCAGACTGCCAGTGGAGACAGATTGTTTAAAATCACATGCTTATTTTGTCTTTCTCCTCTTCCTTTTGTATGCTGTATTTGGAATGAGGTATTGTTATGCTGAGAGGAGAGAGAGGACCTTTTTTACCTTGAGTATTTGTTCTGTGATGGGTTTGTGTTTACGGACCAATCCCAGTTCGAAATATAGCTTTCAATCAAAGGGGAATCATATGTGTGCAGATTTTATACTCCAGTGGAAAACATCTGCCACTTTTTCTATATTGGCCTTTCTGCACTAGCATCATTAAATGGAATAGCAAAAATAAAGACTTTTCAAACAACTGATTATTTATTAATGATTGATTATTTAATATTGAATAAAAAATAATTTTATAAAAAAAATTCAATATATAATTAATTATTATTTATTTTAATTAACATTAGTTGCTTTGTTGACATGCATTAAAGAGGATCAGTTCTTTTTAATTCAGTTTATTAGATTAATTAATTAATTAATATCAATATATTATTTCATAATTAAGCTCATAGAATAATTAAGATTAAAACTAATATTTAGTTTAATATTAATTATTTTGTTGACAAGTCTGAAAGAGAATAGATGCCATAGATTTTTATTAAGTTTTATGAATTAATTAATAATTAATATTATAGAATAATTACAATTAACAATTCTTAATTAATATTGAGTTTAATTGTTAATTATTTTGTTGTCATGTCTGAAAGTGATTGGTTTAGTGTATTAGTTCAACTGAATCAATGAAACAATCAGATTTAAAAGGTCTTGAAAGTGAAAGTTTAAGCACCACTAAAATAAAATAAAATAGTCACATTCTACGACATTTAATGTGATTGTTCACATAAAATTTGCGAGTTTTCTTACCCTGCATAGACAGCAACAGAATGTAAAAACAAAAATAATGCCTTCATTCACCAATTTCTTCTCTTCCGTGTCAGACTTCAAAGTTGTTATTTTTGTTTTATCGTAGCTTCATAAAATTAAGGTTGAACCACTGATGCCACATGGACTATTTTATGTCTTTACTACCTTTCTGGGCCTTGAACATGTCAGTTGCATTGCTGTCTATGCAGGGTCAGAAAGTTCTCGGATTTCATAAAAAATATCTTAATTTGTGATCCGAAGATGAACGAAGGTCTTACAGGTTTGGAACGACATGAGGGTGAGTAATTAATGACAGAATTTCCATTTTTGGGCGAACTACCCCTTTAAGACCATTCCACAAATTCCCCCTAAAATCAATGGATAAAATCCCAAAAAAGAGTCTGCAGATTCTGTCTGGGCATGATTATAAGGTACTCCAGTGGAATTAAGCAAAGTATTTCCAGAGAGACTCTTTTGTACATTAGCGTGTTCCCAGGGCACTTGAGGGGACTTATATTTACAGCAGCGATAGTCCAAAATTAGAGGTCCTATTCTTGTTGTTGTCTGCAAATGCTGTTCATTAGGAAAGCTAGAGGGTTCTGTTTTGCCTCACATGACAGAACCTGGGAGCACATTAATTAAAGCCAATTACAGATAGCTTAAAAATCCCTCTGCTAAGCCTTTGAGAGCAATTTGTAGAAGATGAAACAGCACGGGTCAACCGTTATAACAAAAGAGAGCATCTCTACAACAAGTGCGCTTGATGGGAGTTAGCAAATGATTTAAGCTAAAATGCCTAATCCAAAACAGATAGTGAACTAGTGAAACTAAATAACAAGCACAGCTTTTATCCTTTATCTAGACCTCTTAGGTTTCATACCTATGAATTCGTCTTCCACATCACACGGTTACAAAAGCATCAAGGCCTGTAGGACGCTACAAAAAAAGAGGCTAAATCACATATGATAGCAACCCCCATGATGATTTTTTTTTATCTCAGCTGATGCGCAGTCCTCTATAATCTTCACTTGATTTATCTTTGGCTCTTTGGCCTTGAAGAATTCCAGTGCCGTTCGTTTGAAAGGATGAGAAAACAGAGCGAGAGCCCCATACTGGGAAGTAAGGATCCCCGCCGAGCTCTCTGACATCCTGGGACCTCAAGGGTCGTCCAGCCAGAGGGGGTGCGAGTATCTCTGCTCCAGGTGGAGCGATATGTGATGGTGAGGAACGCAGGGTTCGGAGGTTTAGACAGGCGTGTCGGGATACGGCTAATTAGATATATGTGTCCAAAACACCTCCATCTCTGAGGTCTAGTAAAAATTTGTATTATGATATTGGGGTGTGGAGGTTAAGTGTGGGATTTCTGCACTGCTAGTAGCACCAAAGATAACTGTAATCTGAGCAGTGTGATATAACAACTTGAGCTCACTGGAAAAACATTTTGGCAAAATTCCAAAAACATATACCTATATGTACAATTCATTGCAGTTTCCAGCTGTAATGCCCACTGGTAGCAGTAAAACACCAACTTTTATTCCTTTTCCACACAAATCAAGAGTAGATCATAAGTAGATTATCAATTCATGACTCATTTTTGTGCAGTTCATTGCACAATACTATGTTAGGACCTTAAAACACTTTCAGCATAGTGCATGATTTGTAAACTAATATATTTGGGTGTTTTCATCAGCTCCATATTTATGGCATAGAAACAGTGCTGGGTAGTAACTGATTACATGTAATCTGGAATATGTCATACAATTCCAAAAATTAAGTATGCATAATTGGATTATATTACATTTTATAATGCACATGATCAGATTACAGCTACTTTTTATGACTTGATTACATAAAATTAATTAAATAGCAGTAAATTATTCATAATTTATTGATTCATAATTTATCGATTCTCCCTATCTTCTATTTTTTCTCTTTTGAAGCTTAATTTCCAAAAATCCTGTGTGTCTGTCGCGATTCACTTGGAGCACGGAAACACGGAACGAGGAGACGTGGAGTTCAACAAACGTGAGGCTTTAATCCAACATGGAACACAGGAGACACAGGAACTACAGGGAAGACATTCAACAATCAGACTGGGGAGAAACTGGGTCACAGGGAGCACATGGGGAGCAAAAACACAACAAAACAGTCCAGGGGCGTGACATTACTCCCCCCTCCCGGAAGGTGCGTCCTCGCACCATCGAACAACAGAGGGGGGGGGGGGGGGAACGGGTGGGAACCAAGGCGGAGGCTCTGGAGGAGGACGAACACCCGGGAGGGGGCCGGCTGACAGAGACCAGGGGGGTGACGAAGGAGGGAGGAGCCAGGGAAGAGACAGGAGGGACCCAGAGCAGGAGGCGCACAGCTGGACCCAGGCCACAGCCATGATGATCCACGGTGGAGCCGACGGAGGGAGGAGCCATGGAGGAGTGATGGCCGCCGACTCCAGGGGGCCGACCAACGGTGGCGGAGCAGGTGGTGGAGGAGCCCGAGGCGGAGACGGAGAGCCAACGAGCCAGGGGGATGCCGAGGATCCGGGGGGCCAGGGTGGAGCCGAGGGCTCTGGCGACCAAGGCAAAGGCGGAGCTCCGGAGATCCGCGGCGGAGCCGGAGCGACTGAGGACCCAGGTGGAGCTGAAGGGAGGAAGGAGCCCAACGGAGCCGGTGGGACGGAGTGACGAGGCGCAGCCAGAGGAGAGGAGTCCTGAGGCGATGGCGGGTCGACGCCCGACCAAGGTGGAGCCGGAGGGATGAGGGAGCCCGGTGGAGCTGGTGGATCGATGAGTGATGGTGGAGGCGAGGGAGCTAGGAGCCGAGGTGGAGCCACTGGGTCTACGGACCGAGACGGAGTCTGGGCCTCGGAGGCTGGAGGCGGAGATGAGGGAAACTCCAGTCCCGGCGACGCTGGAGGATGGCAGTCCCGTGTGGCTCGCACCGCATTGATGGAGGGCTGAGGGCGAGCAGAGGGGCTGCCAGACGACAGCGGTGGAGGAGGCAGGAGCGGGTGGGAGGGCGGGAATTTTCGAGGAGCTGGCACTGGAGGGCACTTGCGAGGAGCAGGCACTGGAGGGCATTTTCGAGGAGCAGGCACTGGAGGGCACTTGCGAGGAGCAGGCACTGGAGGGCACTTGCGAGGAGCAGCCTCTTGGGGGTGCTCTTGAGAGCTGGACGGAACCAGCAGGGGCTCTGGAGAGCTGGACGGAACCAGCAGGGGCTCTGGAGAGCTGGACGGAACCAGCAGGGGCTCAGGAGAGCTGGACGGAACCAGCAGGGGCTCAGGAGAGCGCAGTCGAGGCGCAGAGCTGGCTGGAACCAGCGGAGACGAAGGAGAGAGGAGAGGGGGCTGTTCGAACTCCAGTTCATTTAAATCCCCCTCCAGGTCCAGCAGCCCCAGATGGATTATCAGCTCATCCTCAGCCACGGTGCAGGGGGCGGAGCTCCACTCCGCGTTCACACCGTCAACGGCTGGCTCCCTCGTGGTGGGCACTGTCGCCGGCTCTCGCACCTGATCTGACGTGTTGGGCTCAACTTCCGGGACGATCATCCGCTCAGTCGCTCGGCTTAGCGCTGGCTCGCAGATCGCGGCGGGAAATGGCTCTCCGTCATCGGTGGGCTCGGGCTGGTGCTCCTTACCGCGGGGAGATGGTGGGCTGGGCTCTGGGTCTGGAGTGGATCTGGCGAGATCATCCTCAGTGGAGACAGTGAGGGGCGATCCATTTCTCGCCAGAGTCCACTCCACAAAGGCGGCGAAATCCTCTCGAGGACCATCTTCGGACGACAGCGCTCTGCACGCGGTGTTCAGGCTAGCATCATAGAATGCGCAGAGCGCGTCGTCCGGGTAGCTGGTGGCGTTAGCTAATAACAGGAACAGTCTTGTATGGTCCTCGAGCGAATGCTCCCCCTGCTCCAGCAAGAGGAGGAGGAATTCGGGGCGAAGGAGAGGATCCATGGGGACACACAACGGAAACAAAAAACTGAGTAAAAAGGGTAAACAAAATGGAGGGTTTACACACGGAGGTACTGTTTGAGGTCGGTTATTCTGTCGCAATTCACTTGGAGCACGGAAACACGGAACGAGGAGACGTGGAGTTCAACAAACGTGAGGCTTTAATCCAACATGGAACACAGGAGACACAGGAACTACAGGGAAGACATTCAACAATCAGACTGGGGAGAAACTGGGTCACAGGGAGCACATGGGGAGCAAAAACACAACAAAACAGTCCAGGGGCGTGACAGTGTCATAACATTTAGCCTTGACTATATTCAAAATAGCCTATACAATGGCCAGGTAAATGTCATGTAAATAATTTTGCACTCCGTGCTTCTGAATTGGTGGGGGGGTAATAGTAAGTTTAAAACAAGTTAGATAACAAAAAGTAATCTAAATGTAATCTAAAAAGTAGTCAGAGCAGGCTGTATCATCTAAAATGAGTAATCTAGATTAAATTACCAACTACAATTTTCATTGTGTAATCAGTAACAGACTACAATTTGTAAATAAACTACCCAGCACTGCATAGAAAGATGTAGATAAAATAAAGTCGGTGCACCACAGCTCCAAAAAAAAATATTGACCTTTCATGCAGTGTGTAACACAGCTCTAAGTGAAAGAAAAAATGCTGCAAAGTTTTAAATCTGAAAGTGCACTGTGTCTAAAGTTATTGTCTCTCAAAAGAAAGAGTCGACTCTGAATCATTGAAACGAGTCATTTTTAAAACGAATCCCAAGCTGTTTCATGTTGTCAACATGAGAAATTTGCATATTGCCCGCCCACCGTCTTTTCAGGTTGGTCTGAATGAAAATGCAAATTCATTCTTTGCCACTAGGTGCCACTTTTGGAGCAGTTAAAATAGCGGTTTCCCTGGTAACGCTGTACACAAAGCAGCACTGGCTCACAAACACTGCTTTATCAGGCATTACAGGCATGATGAAATGGAAATGAGACCAATCACTGCAGATTAGCGTCAAACAAAGGAGGGGTTTGGAAAAATTCATCTTTGAGCGAATTGTTTGGGAGTTGTAGAGCAAATAAGATAAAAATAAATGCATATTATAAGACAATTAAAGTGTTTTTTGACCTTGCATGCATGTCAACCTGTTGTTGGGGACTCCCAAAACCAAAATATGAACCATAATATTGGCACTTTAATGTACCATTGAGTATTGATGTATTATTTAGCAAACAGGCTCTTAATCAGAACATGTTTTATGTTTTCTGATGTAGTAAACTTGCTCAGTAGCTCACCCGGTACGGTATTGCACTAGCGACGTGAAGCGCTCGGGTACAAATCTGTGAAACATAAGTTATGATAAAATACATGTTAAATGTGTGATTTTATCTCATGTTTGCTCGTTAACACTATTGGGTTTAGGGTCAGGTTTAGTGTAGTGTTACATTATTTTCAAGTGCGATAAAGCATTAGCCTTTTAGCGCAACTCGCTGGATATTGAATTTCCGAACTGCTGCTATACAAACAACATCAACAACATCATTGTAACAAAAGACTGCCAGATTCACGTTCATCTGTTTTGGATAAAACCAAACATACCTGTAGTGCCACTCACAAGACATCTCACTTTGAAAGTGTCGCAAAATTTGCAAGAAGCGGCTTAATAATTCCAAAAATGACAGCAAAGGTGTGATTTTCTAATAAGCCTGGGTTGTGTTTGGTGGCGGGGGAGTGTTTAAACTTATTATTATTTCAAAATTCTGTTTAGTGGCACTAGTAGAGCAAAAAACACACTTTCTTTCTTTTATCAAAACACAACAGCCACAATTTTGAATAGTTTAAATTGTTTTTGTCCATATAATAAAGGTCAATGGGGTCCAAAATAAAACATGCAATAAAAGACCGTTTAAGGTAAGATTGCACTAGATTTTTACATTTTCCAAAGAAAATACCAGTTGCCCTTGTGCAAATGTGACCGCCATAATGCTACAAGTGAAATGTTGCCAGAGCGTTGATAAATGATTGCTAAAGCGTTCTGGGGGATTCTAGGTTGATTTACTTACTTTTTATAGCATTATATTGCCAGACTAGATTCGGTGCCGCTTATAATGGATGTCACAAGAGCTATCTTGAATCTTTTTGTGTGTGACTCCAACTATAAAACAGAACATGTAAACAAATGTTAGATTTGTTCCCTATTCCGCAAAGCTCCACACACTCCATCCCAATCCTGAAGGAATAAACAGCTGCAGATTACAATGAAATCACTCAGAAACAATGAAAGACAAATATATACATGATTCATGACCGGCATATTGTGAATCTCAGTTGGTAGTACAATCACAACCGTGCTTGTTTTGGGCTCAGAAATAACATCAGAATTTAGCTTGGCTGAAAATTGAGTTTGGCTGAATGATGACAAAGTTACTATAATTTGTCGAAACAGCTGGTTGGGTGTTTAGACAGAGCTTCCCTTCGCCCTGGCCCACACAGAGCCACTTCCAGCCTCATTCTGACCTTCCTGGGGTTGGCGCCAGACAGCAGGTTCGAACAGATGCATTGTGGGAAGGAAGTACTATGTTTGCCAGTGCATTGTTATTGCTGGGCTGATAGAGAGAAGGGCCAATTAATTAAGATAATAGAGAGGCACCACAATGGGTTATTGAGTCATTTACGGAGGATGTTGTTTGCGGTCTCGCCAACGCACGCACATTCAGAGCAATTCTTCTACAGACACACGAATACAATGACGGCTGATCGGCATATCTGGCTGACTTCCCAAGATCCACCTGCCCAGGTTAACAAGTTCAATGACAGACAGTAAACACCTAAACACCTTTAAAAGACAGTTAAAATATTATGTAGGTGAGTTTATCCATGTTTTCACTTTCTTATACATTCATATTTATTAGCATTTTCACTTTAATTTAGAAAATATTTATTTATATTTATGTATTTATTTATCTGCACATTTTTCAGAAGTCTTCTGCTGAGACACCACTATTTTCATGATGAGTTTTGCACTGGAAATCATTTTTTTAAACGCTTTGTCAGAAAATATCTTTACATTTTGAGTTTTCAGAAAGTCTTTTGGAGTGTGTTTACATATTAACATGAAATTTAAACTGCAACAAAATAACACGAGCAAAATCTTAATCAAAGCTGGCATCCAATTCTTCTTTTCAATATGGATGAGAGCAAATTAGCCTTTTTCTATGGGAAATGGGTTAATTTTAGATGACCAAGTCATTTTTTCCCCACATTTTTTTCCACAGAATTGGACAAAGTGGTTCTACTTTAGTCTCTATTAAAGCCATAAGTGAATAATAGTGGCATTTGTGACTTGCTTGTTGGGTGGTCTATGTCCTCTATTATTTCCCTGACTTTTTTTTTCTAATCTTACATTGCATAGTAAATACTAAATTTAGATGTAAAAGGGCAAATAATGAATCGGTCTAGCCACTCTTTATTCATTGTTAATCACTATATACACACACACACACACACATACATATATACAGTATATTCTTTTTACTAGTGTAATTTCAATGGGTTAAATAAGGTTACCTTTTTATGTGATTTATTGTCTCTTTGGTAAACTCTATAATTATTAGAATCAATAAACTGCATACTAAAAACATATACTTTGTGTATTTATTTAATATAAAGAACTATCAGCAACATAACAGTAAAACATAGTTGCATGTCTGGATGAAAGATCTCAGATTAATATATAAGAACCAGAAGAGTATAGATAAGAGAATAATAGACATTAACCAGATGCAGATGCTCTGATAATCTGAAACAGATCTGAAAATATAAATCAGTCCTGTGCAAGATTGGGACATTCCCAAAAATGTAGATATGCATAGCAAGTACAAAGGACATTGATATATCAGATTTCCCAGAGCCAAAATGTGAAATGATTCATCTGTTCACAAGGGATAAAAATGTGAACTTCTCCCTAAACTCCATAAAATGTCATCTGATATCCTTGACACAAACGTCAGCAGGTCAGATGGATATCACACCAAACCAGAATCCTCAGACGCTTTGATTCCTTTACATTTTTTGCCGAGTGAAACCACAGAGTAATCAAAAACCCACAGAACTCCTCTGGGCACAAGATCAGAAAACCAACCCCAAAACCTCAACCATCAATGCATAACTTCCTCTGAAAATTAAATATATAAATAGAACAAATTAAAGGACATTTTCAGGTTTAACAGAAGCTATACACATCTCTTTGATTTAGTAATAATAATAATAATAATTGATTACAATTACAAAAATCACACTCAATTTGTGAAAAATATTTGTTGTTCAATTGAAAATAATGTACAAATTTATTACATAAATGCAATATTTATTTTAATAAAATATGTACTCTCAATCTGTATAAACAAAAGAAAAACATGTATTGTTAGATTATAAAATTATTATTAATAAAATAGTTTAATAATGGCGCTCAATTTATAAAAAGAATTGTTAGCTGAAATAAAAATAATTTTCAAAAAATAATTTTAAATAAATATTTTAATATAAATAGTATAAAGAGATACTTCAATAAAATAGATAATTGCACTCAATTTGTAAAAGTTAAAAAATATTGTTAGCTGAATTAAAAATATCTCTTTCAAAAAATAATAATAAACATTTTATAAGATAAATAATTGCACTCAAAAACAATTAACTAATAAAATCATATAGACAGTTAAAATCTAAAAATAATTAAGAAAATATTTGAATAAAATAACTGCATACAATTTGTAAACAAATACTGTTAGTTAAATTGTAAAAAAAAGAAAGAAAATTAAATAATTGATGCATTTGTTTTTGTCTGTATTTTTTTCATATTTTTATTTTTTTATTTTAATCTTAATAAAACAAATATTTGCATCTGATCTGTAAAAACTATATATAGTTAATTTATATAAAAAAAATAATTTAAAAACTTCATTAAAATAACTGAATAAAATAAATAGGTTGCAAAAACAAATGTTAGTTAGCATTTTTAATGGACATGTATGGAGCAAGTGGGTTACTTGGAGCAGATGGTGAAAGGCCCCTTTGGAGCCCCTCTATGATCAAGGCACCATGAATCATCCTAACCTTCGCCTATAAGTTACTACTAATGAAGAATAAGTGGTTGAAGCTACACTTTTGACTGGTAAATCAAAGCACATCTCAAGGCAAAGTAACTTCTTTTCAGTAACTTTGTTTAATACTGTAGAACTTCAAGTGTCCTGCACTGAACAATCATACTGTATGCCTGCTCACATGAAACAGAGCTATTGTTACCAGCAGAACAAAGCTCAGTCCAGATAAAACAATAATAGCTGCGGGGCTGCAGTGCTGGCCAGCACAGATAAGGCCCTCGCAGACGCCTGGCTTTTCTCATGTGGCTTCTACGTGAGGACTCCTCCCAAAACCAGATCACAGTCAATCTGTCAACTTCTCCTCTCGCTTTCAAGTGCTCAGAGTGGGTGTGAAACCTAAACCCTCCCTGACAAGAACTTACAGCCATATCACAACACATCCTGATAATGCAATCCATCAGTCTTCAAATCTAAGCCAATCTGAGAAAGCGTCCATCAACTTCACAAAACTTGCATATGTTTTATACATTTGCTTCCTATCTTGGTCTTATAAGAAGTCATGGCTTTCTGGAATACTTGATTCTGATTGGTCACCAATGTATTGGTCAAATATTTTTGCGCTCTGATTTTTTTTTTCCCTTTCTCATTTAAAAAAAAATAATAATTAAATAATTTTTTTTATGTAATTGATTTAAATTAAAATCAATTAGATACTTTTACTAAAATAATTGTTAAATTAAATTAGTTAAATCAAACGATTAATTGCGATTAATTCAAAATAAAAGTTTTTATTTACATAATATATCTGTGTGTACTGTGTATATTTATTATGTATATATAAATACACACATACAGCATATATTTTGAAAGGTGTGGCTGTTTACAGAGTGCTGTATCAAAGCATATTAAATGCAAAGTTTACTGGAAGGAAAAATGTGGGTAGGAAAAGGTGTACAAGCAACAGGGATGACCGCAAGATTGAGAATACTGTCAAGCAAAGCTGATTCAAACACTTGGGAGAGCTTCACAAGGAGTGGACTGAAGGCTGGAGTCAGTGCATCAAGAGTCACCACACTCAGACGTCTTCAGGAAAAGGGCTACCAAGCCACTTCTGAACCAGAGACAACGTCAGAAGCATCTTACCTGGGCTGTGGAGAAAAATAACTCAGTGGTCCAAAGTCCTCTTTTCAGATGAAAGTAAATTTTGCATTTCATTTGGAAACAAGGTCCCAGAGTCTGGAGGAAGAGTGGAGAGGCACAGAATCCATGTTGCTTGAAGTCCAGTGTGAAGTTTCCACAGTCAGTGATGATTTGGGCTGCCATGTCATCTGCTGGTGTTGGTCCACTGTGTTTTCTGAAGTCCACAGTCAACGCAGCCATCTACCAGGAAATTTTAGAGCACTTCATGCTTCCTTCTGCTGACAAGCTTTATGGAGATGCTGATTTCATTTTCCAGCAGGACTTGGCACCTGCCCACACTGCCAAAGGTACCAAAAGCTGGTTCAATGACCATGGTGTTACTGTGCTTGATTGGCCAGCAAACTCGCCTGACCTGAACCCCATAGAGAATCTATGAGGTATTGTCAAGAGGAAGATTAGAGACACCAGACCCAACAATGCAGATGAGCTGAAGGCCACTGTCAAAGAAACCTGGGCTTCCATACCACCTCAGCAGTGCCACAAACTGATCACCATCATGCCATGCCAAATTGAGGCAGTAATGAAAGCAAAAGGAGCCCCTACCAAGTATTGAGTACATATACAGTAAATGAACATTTTCCAGAAGGCCAACAATTCACTAAATTTTTTATTTTTTTTTATTGGTCTTATGAATTGGTGGGTTTGTGTTAAATGTGAGTCTAAATCATCACAATTAAAATAACCAAAGACTTAAACTACTTCAGTCTGTGTGCATTGAATTTATTTAATACACGAGTTTCACAATTTGAGTTGAATTACTTAAATAAATTAACTTTTCCACGACATTATAATTTATTGAGATGCACCTGTATACGGGAGTAAATTTACAGCATGTGAAGGACGGAAACAAACAAATCAGAGTAACACAATATGTACAGCAGCAAACAGGAAAAGGAAAGAACCAGGAGGACAATGACCATCACTGACGTCCAACATTAAATAAATGCAATGTACGTCCTGTCCTATCCTGTCCACAAGAGTGAGGTTGTGTGAGGCAATACTGTAGTATACTGTACTACATACTGTAAAAACAACATACTCAAACTGAATTGTCTTAAAGTATTAAATGATTAACCCTCATGCTCTGTTTGGGGTCTTGGAGACCCACATGCCCCTATAGCTTAAATACAACAAGTAACAGGTTTACTTCGAGTCTTTTCTCTCAATTTTTGGGAGCTTATAACTGACTTTAAACAAATGCTAAATGTTAAAATAACGTTTCAAACGTCTTCTGTTAATAGTTTTTACATCTTCAGTTTAACAGATGGGCTACTTCAATTTGGGGTCTCAGAAACACCCAAAGCATAAATGCAATGCTTATTTTCCTATAAAACAAACTTTTAAAACGATTATACACCTGTAAAAATCAACATTAGCTATTTATCATATAATGTAAACGAACACAAAACAAACAAACACTTTTCCCTTAAAATGTAGAAAAAAATTGTATTAACATGTAGCCTACCGTAGTGAAACATGGTTAATTTTTTGAAGAACTACATATCATATAAATATCATGGCATATGAATACTGTCTCTGATAAAGGCTGTATATCAAAATACCATGGTATTGGCATCTATTTAAAGTTGACAGAATACCCACAAACAACAATTGGAAACCTACCGAGTGTTATTTCCCCGTTGTTTTCCTTGCTTGTCGTTTTATTCCGGTTTCTGTCGTAATGTCAGTGAGGTGAGTCGTGTGAAGATGCGCGGCGAGTCGCGTGAGTTTTCCGCGCCTCCTTCACTATAAACAACCTCTCAGAGAGCCACTCCTCCGCTCCCCAAACCCCGCTTCACTCCTGTCACATCCGTCCAGTGTCGAAATGACCCACTCTGAGAGTGATACTCAGGCAGGTGTGTTGTTTACCCGCCAGCAACAGGTCAACATCCGAGGAACCGCGGAGAGTCGAGGTTTGATGGGAACATTAGGTGTCCAATACTGTCCTCTTCGAAGCCGAAAGTTAAGCGATTTAGCCTACCATTATTTTACTATATAGGGTCTAGTGGTCGCATGTGCAGTATATTTACAGGATTTCTGAGGTTGTATGAAGGTAAATTTAAGTCTTTTTTTTTAAGACCAAGTAAACAAAATGTAAGGAATAAATTGCCGCGAACGCCTGATCAAGCAAAATTATCCATGGTTTTACTACACATAACACCAAAAAAACAACACAAAACATGGTACTAGTTAAACCATTGTATCCACAAATGACACTTTTAGTGTAATAAAAGTGATGTTCGGCCTCAGTATTTTTTTTGGATAAATACATTAAGACAATAATTTGCTGAGAAATAGGTCAAAATGAAGTAAGTTTATGGTTAAAACGAGAAAATATCTCTTAGGCTCAGAAAAATCAACTTAATTTAAAGGGAAAAATAGCTTTCATACCGCAGTGAGAAATGTTTTCTTATTATTATTGTTTTAAGTATGAACTCACTTAATTTTGATCAGTTTGATCATATTTTTATTTTATATCTCAAATGTATCTTGTTTTAAGGATGTTTAGGTAATTGTATTGGAAAACAAAATAACACTACAGAAGATATTAATTTAATTTAACGACTTTATGAATTTAAGGCTTTCTGCTCTGATTTAAGACTTTTTTGTGGAAGGGGAGAATTAAGACTTTTTAATTACATAAGTGTTTTAAAAACAAAATCATATTTTAAGTGAGCACAATAAAATCAAACTAGTGTGCATTTTTCATAATATATATATATTTTGTTTTTCATTATTGGGCAAGCTGTCACATTTTTCACTTTTTTCTCAATTTATTCATTGGATTTTAAAAAGAAAAAAGAAAAAAAAGGATCCTTCTCAAATCAGGGTTGTAAACAGCAGGTTGACAACTTACCCCATACAGTGTGAGTTAGGATTAACGTGTAAAAAGGAACTGTATATTTTTCCTGGAAAATATTTTTTCAGTTGCCAAAACATTAAGGTATAAACTGAGAAATATAAAGACATTCACATAAGTCCATTCAAATTATCAAAATCCAATCATCCAAATGCCTGTATATAGAAATGTATCAAGAAAATCTGTAAATGTGTAGCAAATCAACTGCACTTTTATGGCAAAAATGAACCAAAAATAAACTGTACTCAAATTAATTTCAATACTTAATAGTAATATATGTATATTTAATATACAGAATTAAGTAATGATAATAAAACAGTTGTTCAAAACATGCTGTTATATGCTTATATGAGAGAATGAGGAGAAAGGAGCTTTGCTTTCATAGACATTTACAGTTAATCAATATATTACATAATAAAGATACACTGTATACTGTATTTACATCTTATGGAAATGATGAATTATTGCAAGATTGGTTAAGACACAAAACAAATTCAGTTATTACAAAATGCTGCAAGAAGAAGGGTATTTTGTGGTGTGAACTTTGTTTTCTCGCCCAAAAACAAAGTAATCGTAGTCTTTCCCACTGTAAGCGTAATGTACATGAGTGAGAGGAACCAGCTCGATTGTTTGACGCTGTAAGAGAATAAGAATGTAACAGAATATTAGCTACAGAGTATGTAATTTGTATAATATGATTCATTTGCAAGCATAAATTGCTAACATTTTAACCTATAAAAGTGGAAAAATAAGTTTTAAACATCATTCTCAATCAAACAGGCCTATATGCACACTTGTTTTCAAAATTCGAAGTTGATCAAGGCGGTGCTTCCACCTGGTGGTCAAATGTGGAACTGCATTGTCACAATCCTCTATTCACATTTGGAAAATCATTTATTTGTTGATTTTACCCATAATTCTGTGCATTAGGTAGCACACACTGCTGGCTCAGTTTCTGCTCACCTGCTGCAGGATGCGGCTCACAGCAGAATATTTTAGCAGGTGATTCTGAATCGCTCCTTTTGAGGCATCGCAGATTTCCTGGTCAGGAAAGCCCTCTATCGGATAAACCTGCGAACAAGCGATGTGCTTATATATATATACACACACAGGGGTTAAATTGGAATTTGCTATGTAGGGGGGCTCATGGGGTCTCCGGCTTTTGAGGGGTGCACGTGTATGCAAAGCCTACAAAATCAATTAACAAACAATTAACAATTATATCAATTGACAAACTGTAAAATATAACAAGTTGAGAGAGCCTTCTGTTATGAACACTAAAATGCTGATCAAAATCATTCTAGATGCTCATTTCACTTCTCATTTGTAAGTCGCTTTGGATAAAAGTATCTGCTAAATGACTAAATGCAATGTAATGTAAATGTAGATGCTGGCAGTGTGCAAAGCTACATCTGTCTGCAGGATTTTTAAAACCAAATGTAAGATTTTTAAGACCTGCAGAAATTAATTTAAAAATAAAAATGAATACCATATGAGCAGAGTAGGGCAATGTCTATGGTAACATATTAAACTGTAAAATGACTGTAAAACATGATTTAATTACAGTTGAGATACAGGTTTTCAAAAAAACAAACACAATTATATCTTATATGTATAATTATATATTAAAAATATCTAAAATGATAACCCTCACATTTAGTCTTTAAACCATTTTTTAAAGAAAAGAGACGGGTCAGAAGTATAAATTATTATATTAATTTAAAACAGAGTTATATGGGCGGATGGTGGGAACAGCTGACAGGCTTATTGACAATCCAATTTGATTCTCTGCCAGTAGGAGGCGCTTTTGGAATGTGAAACATATAGTGGTTTCCCCAGAAACGGCTGTAAACAAAGCAGCACTGTGCTCATGAAGCTACTTTATCAGATAAAGTTTAAATGCAATCAAAACTTTTCTGAAGACACTCGATTCCTTTCAGCGATAGGCTACATATCAGAGCATGTGAGCGGAGCTGAGCGGTGAGAATTCCCGCTCCCCGCTCACGTGGGTGTTCGCTCCCCCCGCTCCACCGCTCAAAGTCGCCCCAGACCGCTCCGCTCAATTCCGCTCCCCGCTCACCTACAATTTCATGCCGCTCCGGTGAAATCGCTCCACGCTCGCTCACATTTAAAATTCATCTGCATGCCGTTTTCAACCGATGCCTTACGTCTGGGACACACTGCCTGCGATGCGGACGTGGAGCGGGTTTGTTGCGTGACTGCTGCGGAAAAAATCTGCTTCAATTATGTTGGACCGCACCTGATACGCGCGTATTCCGCAGGCAGTGTGGCTGCTCTAATCTGTTAACATAGGCACGGAAAGGAAAATCAACACGCAGCAAACCCGCCCCGCGTCCACCACGCAGCCTATATCCTATAATATATAAATATTTCACAAACTCCATCTCTCCTTCACAACGAACGATTTTTGAAGTGTAGGCTGACAGTTTTGTTAATTGTTGAAGGCACAGGTGAATTCTGGGTGGATATGTGCATGCCCTAGGCTCGTGGAGTGAGCGTATCGGAGCGGAACCGGAGTGAGACAGAGCGATCGCTCCGGCCTTTGGATAAAAACCTGCTCCGCACTCCGACTATATTTCGCACACTCTGCTCCCCGCTCGCTCCCCGCTCCGCTCACATGCTCTGCTACATATGCATTGCATCATTGCTTGAATTAGTAAGAATGAGTAAAGTGTTTCAAACTATAGCCTATATGTTGAAAATCTACGAGGAAAGTCCTCTGATGAGTTACCAAGGTAAGCATGTGCGGTAGCCCCGGACGGCCCAGGCCCAATTTAACCCCTGTATGTATATACACAATATTGACAAAAGTATTGGGTCGCCCCCTTCTAATGAACAGGTTTGACTACTTTAGTAATTTCTATGAGTACAAATCTTAATATTAAAGCATATAATGATATTCTAGGAAATTGTGTGCTTCTAATATTATAGTAACAGTTTGGACAGGACCCTTTTCTATTCTAACATGACAATGCCTCTGTGTATAAGACAAGGTTCAAAAAGAAATGATTGATTCAGTCAGTGTGGAAGAACTTGACTGATCTGCATAAAACCAAGTACTAATCCCAGTTTAACACCTCTGGTGTGACTGTAAATGCAGACCTTGAGACAAAAACTCATCACCAAACACCAGTTCATTAGAAGGGGGCGACCCAATACTTTTGGCAATATAGTGTATATTAGGCTTGCCGCGATAGACGGTGTTGGCGGTGATACCGGTGTTAAGCCGCAACACCGTTTACGTCACTTGCACCGTCCCACACCGTCATTTTGATTTTTTTTATAGTAATAAAAATCATTTAGTTCAGCTAGAGGACACTACAATTAAAACTGAACGCGGCTGCTGAATGCAGCACACCGAACGAACGACAGTCGCGCATCACAGATCAGATTTCATTTATCACACGTGAGGAGAGTGAGTCGAGCTCGAGAAGAGTGAGGTGAGACAGACACGACGATGAAAGAAGAGTTTCAAAACGAAATGTAAAAGTGCCTGTTTTAAAAATATTTTGGATTTTGAAAAGGCTGTTGACTTCTGCCATTAATCTAAGTCAGTGGTTCTCAACCGTTTTTTCCACCGGGCCGCACTATGGTCCAAGTGCAAGTCTCACGGGCCGCACGCATGTCATTTACATATTACGTCATCAATACAAACCAACCAGATTTATAATATTATTTATAGCCTAAATATTCTGATATCTAAATGATTACATTTATTGAAATAAATAAGTAAATAAATAAATAATTCTACTCACCATTAATAAAACACCTGACGCTGTAGGGAGCTGACCAATTTTGTGAAATTCTGCTCGAAAGGAGTAACAGCACAATGACGTTGCAGTCTGTAAGACGCGCACGGAAGCGTGACTTGACGCGCGACACTGCAGCAAGTGTGCGTTCACAAATGAAGCCTGTTGATCCAAATATGGAAAGCATTTTCGAGTTTAATAATCTGAGGTTCTCTCTAGAGATGTTTCGCCACATGTCTGTAATTAAGGATGATTGCTGGGTGTTTCTTTTTACCTGAACATCTTCAAGTGAGTGGCGCGGGGCGAACCGAGAGTCCAGCACTCTCTTCACTGCTGATGCTATTCTTGTCTGAATGCGTTCCTTCGCTGGCGTTTACCACATTTCGTTTTCTCCCTTAACAAATTTGTTCATTCTGATGCTCAGTTTTACAGAACTAATGGCTGCTGATGACTATTTGAATTGAATTCTGCCAAAGTGCACGCGTGTAAGTGTTCGTTAAATGCGTAACATTAATTACGATCTGCTCATGTCTGAAAATAATATATGAAAAACTAAATTATTTTACATAACATTATAGCTTATATTTGTTTAGTAAATTTTTGAATTAATGTAAAAACTAAAATGAACTGTAAAACTGAAAGTTATTTTTTAATTGTGTTCAGCACATAGACTGTAACATTCAGCATGGTGGAGCGCATCTGGATTCGTGACGGATTCGTTAGAACCACTGATCTAAGTGATAATGGACGTTTTTTAAAACATTCGTTTCTCATTTATTTGGTTCCACAGTATGCTGATTTTTATTTTATTTAAACTGTGCATATTCCCCCCCATTATTTTACATCAAGCTGTATGCCGTCCGTGCCTCCAAACTTTCTTATTCGTTTTGCTAATAAATGTTCTACATTTCATAATTATCTGTTCCTCATTCTTTACTGATTTTTAGTTTTGTATACCTATTTAAACTTTATAAGTTATTTGTTATTTTATATTAGGCATATAGCATGGTGTATTTTTATTCGTTTTGTTAAATAAAAGTTCTTTGTTCTACGTTGTATTTTGTTGTTGCTTGAATTGCATTCAAGCAATTGATGCAGAATTGCCGCTAATTTAAAAATGAAAGTAAAACGCGAACGGGGCTTTTATAAGCTATTTTTTAAGCAAAGGAAAGTGAGGAAAAGTGGGAAAACTCAAACAAACTAAAAACAAACAACAAATATATATACACTAGGGTTGTGACGGTGAGGAAAT
The DNA here is from genome assembly GCA_023376895.1 of Aspiorhynchus laticeps. Taxonomy (NCBI): domain Eukaryota; kingdom Metazoa; phylum Chordata; class Actinopteri; order Cypriniformes; family Cyprinidae; genus Aspiorhynchus; species Aspiorhynchus laticeps. The sequence continues at coordinate 1,238,773 of JALXFT010002236.1, read as the reverse complement.
TTTCCCACCGGTTAATCGAGGTGTGACAACACCGATAATACCGGTATCACCGTGGAGGGGGGGGGGGGGGGGGTCGTTTGAGTTTTCCCTCTTTTCCTAGCTTTCCTTCGGTTTTAAATAGCCTGTAAGCACCATGCACCTGTTACTTTCACTTTTAAATTCACGGCAATTCGGCGTCAAACAGTTGTTTGTTTTTAGTTTGTTTGAGTTTTCCCACTTTTCCTCACTTTCCTTTGCTTAAATAGCTTATAAAAGCCCCGTTCGCGTTTTACTTTCATTTTTAAATTAGCGGCAATTCTGCATCAATTGCTTGAATGCAATTCAAGCAACAACAAAATACAACGTAGAACAAAGAACTTTTATTTAACAAAACGAATAAAAATACACCATGCTATATGCCTAATATAAAATAACAAATAACTTATAAAGTTTAAATAGGTATACAAAACTAAAAATCAGTAAAGAATGAGGAACAGATAATTATGAAATGTAGAACATTTATTAGCAAAACGAATAAGAAAGTTTGGAGGCACGGACGGCATACAGCTTGATGTAAAATAATGGGGGGGAATATGCACAGTTTAAATAAAATAAAAATCAGCATACTGTGGAACCAAATAAATGAGAAACGAATGTTTTAAAAAACGTCCATTATCACTTAGATCAGTGGTTCTAACGAATCCGTCACGAATCCAGATGCGCTCCACCATGCTGAATGTTACAGTCTATGTGCTGAACACAATTAAAAAATAACTTTCAGTTTTACAGTTCATTTTAGTTTTTACATTAATTCAAAAATTTACTAAACAAATATAAGCTATAATGTTATGTAAAATAATTTAGTTTTTCATATATTATTTTCAGACATGAGCAGATCGTAATTAATGTTACGCATTTAACGAACACTTACACGCGTGCACTTTGGCAGAATTCAATTCAAATAGTCATCAGCAGCCATTAGTTCTGTAAAACTGAGCATCAGAATGAACAAATTTGTTAAGGGAGAAAACGAAATGTGGTAAACGCCAGCGAAGGAACGCATTCAGACAAGAATAGCATCAGCAGTGAAGAGAGTGCTGGACTTTCGGTTCGCCCCGCGCCACTCACTTGAAGATGTTCAGGTAAAAAGAAACACCCAGCAATCATCCTTAATTACAGACATGTGGCGAAACATCTCTAGAGAGAACCTCAGATTATTAAACTCGAAAATGCTTTCCATATTTGGATCAACAGGCTTCATTTGTGAACGCACACTTGCTGCAGTGTCGCGCGTCAAGTCACGCTTCCGTGCGCGTCTTACAGACTGCAACGTCATTGTGCTGTTACTCCTTTCGAGCAGAATTTCACAAAATTGGTCAGCTCCCTACAGCGTCAGGTGTTTTATTAATGGTGAGTAGAATTATTTATTTATTTACTTATTTATTTCAATAAATGTAATCATTTAGATATCAGAATATTTAGGCTATAAATAATATTATAAATCTGGTTGGTTTGTATTGATGACGTAATATGTAAATGACATGCGTGCGGCCCGTGAGACTTGCACTTGGACCATAGTGCGGCCCGGTGGAAAAAACGGTTGAGAACCACTGACTTAGATTAATGGCAGAAGTCAACAGCCTTTTCAAAATCCAAAATATTTTTAAAACAGGCACTTTTAAATTTCGTTTTGAAACTCTTCTTTCATCGTCGTGTCTGTCTCACCTCACTCTTCTCGAGCTCGACTCACTCTCCTCACGTGTGATAAATGAAATCTGATCTGTGATGCGCGACTGTCGTTCGTTCGGTGTGCTGCATTCAGCAGCCGCGTTCAGTTTTAATTGTAGTGTCCTCTAGCTGAACTAAATGATTTTTATTACTATAAAAAAAATCAAAATGACGGTGTGGGACGGTGCAAGTGACGTAAACGGTGTTGCGGCTTAACACCGGTATCACCGCCAACACCGTCTATCGCGGCAAGCCTATATATATATATATATATATATATATATATATATATAAGTAAAATAATATATAGGCCTATTTAAATATCTAAGTTATAATGAATTTATCAGTTCATTAATGAATGAATGTATACCAGGAGATTTTCATCTACAAAGAACGCTTCTCCAGACACCTTCTCAAACTTCTTCAGCGGGAATTCAGGCACACGGTTGGGTATAAACACAAACACCTGTTTCTTCCTGCAAAACAGTGTTATGTTATGGACAGACAACAACATAAAAACAAAGATGAATGGGCCAGATTATTGTGTAGACCAAAACAGGAACTAAAACCGAAACTGAGATCATAAGAACTAGTAACGGACTGATGCATCTACCACAGACAGTGTTTCAGGACAGGGGCTTAACTCACACTTTCAATAAAAAAACACATAAAACACAATTGTAATGGTAGCCTACATTTACCATGTAATTGTGAGCTGTATGAAATGCACAAGGTTTCTGTAACCGTTACACGTGAGGCAGTCTTTGTAACCCTTTCCATGACAAGAAACACACCTGAAAGAAAGAGGTGAGATATTTTTATTATCACATGAGCATATAACACACAGGTCAGTGGTCAGTTTAATCCTCAAATTACCTTTTTCTTCCTCTTCCGTGGCAGGTTGTACACCGTCGGTTGCGACTGTGACCAGACCCGTGACAGAACATACAGCGAGTCTGAATTTGTTTTGGAGACAGTCAGTAGGATGAAACATCAGCAGATATTATTAATACTGCTGTCAAAATTAGCGTGTTAACGCATGTGATTCATTTTTCCAGTTTAACGATGTTAAAAATATTTAACGCAATTAACACAGGGGCGGAGCTAGGGTTGGCCACCCCACTCACAACTGCTGCTTCTGTCTTTTTTTTAACAAAAATTGCGTTTATTTAGACGCGCAGAATGTCTTTACGACCACATCAAACGCGAAACATTTCAGGCGTGTGCTCCACTTCACCTCAGTGCCAGGCGCGATTCAAACAAGCACAAAAATGGTACAGATGAAGAGGAGCTTCGGTAGAACATCAATGAACTGCGGTCAGATGAGATGTTGTTAGTAATATGTTAGTAAAAACGAATCTTCCTCTCCTGTCAGCAGTTATACTGTGCTTGTGAACACATGCTCTTCAATTGCATGCATAAATGCGCCGGTGCGCTGTATATCATTTCATATTAAAGTGCAATTATATATAAAAGGTTGTGAGAACAGATGTGTGTCAGATCCACGTCACGTTCAGCAGCGGCAGCTCTTAAAGTAATAGCAGCCCAATAACCTAATAACCCGGCTGCTGTGATGTCTGTTAATCAAAGAACAAAATAAAAAAGAGTAAATAAATAACTTTTGTAGCTTTAAAGGGGTGGTTGATTGCGATTTCACTTTTTTAACATTAGTTAGTGTGTAATGTTGCTGTTTGAGCATAAACAATATCTGCAGAGTTGCAGCGCTGAAAGTTCAATGCAAACGGAGATATCGTCTTTTAAAATTCTGGCAGTTTAATGCCTACAAAAACAACAGGTAAGGGACTACAACGAGTTACTTCCCGGGTCTGATACACAGACCCAGATAAACCCCGCCCCCGGGAACACGCAGCAAAGGGGGCGAGGCCATGCTGCGCTGCTTTAGAGAAGAGGAAGAGAAAACTAGGGATGCATGTAAAAATCTATTCATATGAATCGCGATTCTGTCTTCTAACGATTCTAATGGATTCAAGTTTCAAAATCATTAAAGCAGCAGTTCTTAATACTGTTACTCTGTCGCCCTGCTCTGCATCTCTCTCTCTCTCTCTCTCTCTCTCTCTCTCATTCAGATCGTCAGATAAGCTCCCAACAAACTGTTCCAATTATACACTTATTTTCACACAGCAATGAGAAGCATTATAAATGGACACGCGTGCGGTTGCTGTGCTGTATTAAAGCTTTAATCAGAATAAAACCGTATATTAAAAGCTAACAGAAGCAGTAGCATTTACAAATAGCAGCGTATTTAAAAGTATGAGACAACAACAACCAAACATACCATTAAGAGCCGTGCTTGCACAGGTTCTGCACGATCCTCTTCACTAATATCCTCTGGGTCTCAATCGGGCTCAAATTGATAAGCTTTATAGACAACGCCACTGTTTACAATTCAACCGGAGCACATGCCACTGAGGTGAGGGGCGGGACGTTCAGACGTGCAGTAGAGGCGGTTTAGCGAATCACAACACACTGAGCCAGCTAACCAATCTCAGCCCATCGAGGGAGGGGCTTCATAAAAACAGGAAATAAATCGAGGCGTTTGTCAGAGAAGGGACAGAGAGGTGTGGAATAAAGGCCTGTTCACTCCAAGCACGATAACGATAGCGATAAAGATATAGTTCTAAAAATCGTTCTCAGTATTAAAGAATAGCAGCGTCCACACCACAACTATAACGATAAAGGCACAGAGAAACGATATCGTTGGAATCACTTCCAGAACGATTTTTTTCCAGCTGATGAATGATAAAAACACTGACAGCCAATCAGAATCCATCCTGCTATAATGTGCTCGAGAATTTAAAGCGGCAGACGCACGTGCGCTTAGAATAAACAGACGATATCGTTCGCTGGTGTGGACGCAAATATAGTTATCGTTATAGTTATCTTTATCGTTATCGTGCTCGGTGTGAACGGGGCTTAAAAGTAAATTATGTGAAAAATAATGTGTTTTAAAAAAAACAAGCATGAACACATGCTAGACTGCACCCCATAAACACAATCAAGCCTAGAAAAACCACCCCTTTAAGGATTCATCTATATTTAATTTAGTGTTTGATAACTTCATTCAATTATTTATATTTCCTACTTGCGGAAGGGCACACGTAGCTAAATATGACATTTATTATAATGGGTTTATGTGAAGATTAGTTTAAGTTAATTTTTTTATTTTTTTATTTATTTAAGTCTAATACATGTTTAAATTGATAGCTCTCATTTATACTGTAATGTTGAATGGCTATAATAAATGGTCAATTTCATAGAGACATCGGTATTGGTATCAGTGATACTCGCCTGCAGTCATAAAAAAGATACCACTAAACAAATATAAAAAAATATACTGTCTTTATGTTTGTACATTAATTTGAATATTGCATGTGAAATTACTGCAATAATTTTGATTGCTTCCATTGTCCTCATTTGTAAGTCGCTTTGGATAAAAGCGTCTGCTAAATAACTAAATGTAAATGTAAATATAAAAGTATATTTAAAAACTTTAATGTTAGGTGGGATTAATAGCGATTCATTTTAGAAAAAAATTTGCAATTAATTAGTTAAAACTTTTTAATCGATTGACAGCACTAATTATTAATAATCAAAATTCACATACCAGTCCTCGTCCTCGGCAGTGGGTACAGCTCACTTTGCCGTTACCATGACAACGGTGGCAAGGCTGCAATGACAATGCACTGATGCAATCTGACAGGCATCAAAACATGAGCAAAATCTGACTTACGGTGATAAATTAAGCACAGGAGGCACATTAGGTAAGATACTCTTTATTTTGAGTTGGTTTTGGTGGTAAGTTATAAAACTGATATGAATATATGTTGTTTAAAGGCATACCTTTATGAATGAAGAGTGCGGGACCCTGACTTTCTGAATGGCGTCTGTGAATTTGGGTGGGTAAGACACCTGGACGTGCCATGGTGGAGGACTCACTCCATTCTGAGGCCCATCCACACACTGACCTGAGGAAAAAAATATTAATATGCTATTTTGATACCTTTTTTATTATAGTATTTGTGTCATCAGTCACCTGTGTGCGGCTCTGATTCCCAGGCACTTGATCTGGACTCTGTGAAAGTTTCCAAGCAGTACTGAAACGATACAGAACATATGGTCATGTAATTATTATAATATGCAATAATAATACAGAAATCATTCCAGATCACAAATGGATAATAACAAGATTTACGCGGTAAACTGTAAAAGGCTTCAGCTCTTTGAAGATCAGATTTTTGGCAGGTTTGCTGCTGTATGTCCATTTTTTACCCGCAAACTGGAGTAGAGCGTCTCTCGCTACATCCTCTGAGACGGTGGGCACCCTGTCAGTAAGAATAAGTACATCTTTATGCATTGTGCCGTATATACTGTATATATATACAGGATATATGTGTGTGTGTTCTTTCCTTAGCAAATATTGTATGAATATGTTTTTGTATTTGTAACTTCTTACAAAAAAATTATACTGAACAGTAAAAAGCATTATTGTACCTACATGACATTTGGAACTGAGGCATTCTTGTCATCTTCAGGTTTAGGGACAAAGTCTGGTGGAGGAGGACATATTTGATCTGTACAGTCTACAAACAAGAACCCAAGTGAGAAAACAATAACGTAAGCATTTGAGACATAACTGTGATATTAGGTCATATATGGCATACTAAATTTACATGATTTTACAAGTTGCCAAATATTGACCAATATTACATATTTTGACCAATACTGATATTTTAAGCATTGTCTAACTGATATGCAAAGCAATTTAATTATTTCTGCATTTTCACACAATAACTAAATGGTCATTATAATACAAGAATAAAAAAGAGAAAAAAAATACTCATTATGATTATAAAAAAAGAAGATATTTAGTTATATTTATTATTATAGTCTCTTAGTGTATATAACAGTGCAAAATAATAATAATGTCTAGTAATATTGGTGTCTTAATGATAGTAATTATTATTATAGTGCCTTAGTTTATTACAATAGAGTCTTAGCAATAATAATAATAATAATAAACACGTCACACTACAGTGAGATACACGCACGAAGGCGGCGAAGATAGATTCAAATAGTCTTTTAATAAATCCACAATAGTGCAAACACAGGACAGACAGGCAGGATGCACACATAGCATGGACATAGTAGACCGGATAGCAAACAGAGAACAGAACACAACTAATATAGTGGAGCAAATGAGGATAATTAACCAGACACATCTGAACCAAATCATACAATCAAATGGAGACAGAAACTAGGTCACACAGAGCACATGAGGGATGAAAACAGAAGAAAAGTCCAATGGGGTGTGACGACATAGTTCTATAATAATGATATTAATCATAATCATATACATAATCATAATAATTATTATAATAATAAAATATTGTTATTATTATGTCTTAGTGCTTATAATAGTGTATTATAATAAAAGTATCAAAATAATAATAATAACAATAATTAATTACTAGTAGTACTAGTAGTATTATAATAATAGTGTCTTTGTAATAATAAGAAGAAGAATGCCATTATACAAATCATGATCAAACTCATTTTTGTCTTAGTTTCGGGTTGTAATTGTTTTCATTCTATCTTTGTATATGAGTGGTTCACATGAAAGCTTTTCACCTCCACCCGTGTGTTCCTCATAGCCTGTTACACTGTCCAGCCAGCCTGGAGGCAGAGTAGATGGACCCTCCTCAGGAAGGTTGGGGTCAAAAGAGTCTGCAGCAAGAGAGAGATTATGACATTTCTGATTTATTCAAGACCAACATGTTCCTGTATCAATCATCCTTTGTTGGTCCCGAAACAACATTCCTATCAAACAGTCGCTGCCTTAAACCAGAGACCGATTTTTTTTTTTCCAAGTAGTCCCATGATCATCATCCTTGTTTTTCTGGAACATCATCAGGGATCCTGGAATATTTATCAACCTGTTAGAGTTTAGCGCCTTCAACACACACAAAAAATGACTATGACACTATTTTGACATTCACAATACTGTTTTTTTTCTTTCCCACTTTTTTCACCTCTGCAGTGAATGGGTGCCGTCAGAATGAGAGTCCAAACAGCTGATAAAAACATCACAATAATCCACAAACAATCCACACCACTCCAGTCTACCACTTAATGTCTTTTGAAGTGAAAAACTGCATGTTTATAAGAAACAAACTTTGCTTCCATTTTCTATCCATAATATTGCTTTCTCCAGTGAAAAGTCATCTCGTCTGAATCAGGAGAGATATATGCACAGATCAAGCACAGTTTACAAGCAAAAACAGTCTAAAACAGATCTACACAAATATATGTGAGGATTTAGATGTGAGAAAACAACAGCAGATGGACTTTTTCACTGGAGGAAGTTTGATTATGGATTAGTGACAATTTGAAGTTAAAATATCTAAATTATGGATTTGTTTCTTACAAACACAAAGTTTTTCATTTCATAAGATATTAATTGGTCTACTGGAGTGGTGTGGATTACTTGTGGAGTATTATGATGCTTTTATCAGCTGTTTGGACTCTCATTCTGACGGCACCCATTCACTGCAGAGCATCCATTGCTGAGCAATTGATATAAACCTACATTTCTCCAAATCTGTTCCAATGAAGAAACAAATTCACCTGAGGGTGGGTAAAGTTTCAGAAAATTTTCATTTTGGGGGGAACTACTCCTTTAATTAAGACAAGTTGCATTGCTAGGCAACAGAATACAAACACTTTTCTTAGCAATCAAGTGTTGGCAGCTGTTCATTAAGTCATTAGGGTTCTTTCCCTCAGCAGTGCTTGTCTGAATGCATCAGTGAGTTATATATACTTCACACAAACATCTTGTTACGTTCGTGAACAATGCCGCTAACAAGTGGATATAAATATCAGCTGGACTGGGTTTCCTTCAACAAAGATTGTGCTTCAGATTTAGCGTGAAGAATGGGCAAAATCAGGCCTTTATGCCAGAGAAACAATGCCCTCAAAATATACAGCAGCGGTGAATGATGGGAGGAGCAGGTCGTCTCTGATACAATTCAAATGTTAATTTAGCAATGCACATTCATCAAAATTTTATAGCTATGAAAAAAAAAATGAGATTGTCCTTTGTGGTGACCATGGTGTACTTTGTTTATTGCCTACATTTAGCTTTTTACTTCTGGTGATTGCATTTAAGCTTCAAAATTAATTAAAGGTGTGTTCATTTGTGAAGATTAACATGTAAGAATCATAAACTTGTGTTGGTCACAGCGGTTATTTTCTGGAATAATCCAAAAGCCAATGGAAAAATCGTATTGGGTTTTTGTTGAGGGAAATATTGACGCAAACTTCAAGTCAGCCTACAAATACGTCATTACTGCAGCACTCAATGGCTCTGTCCTAACTGGCACACTTGTTGTGTACTTGCAGACTTGCGAAAGGGAAAAACACCCTGAGAACTAGTCTTTCTAACATAGTCTGGTGCCTAATAATAGCGTTGCACAAATAAAATGCACTGATAACCGAAATAAAACAATTGCTTCGGTCTAGATGAATTCAATTGGCCGTTGTGCCTTTAAGAAGCTGGTATGTGATTAATTATGGTCCTACTGACAGACATGCACTGCTGCTTTGTGAAGCAGAGATCTATTTAGCAAACAGGATACGTTCAATTTTAAGATAACATTTAGAGTTAACAGTTTCAGATAGTAAATTTTTCCTCGGAATGCATTTTCGCTCTTGCGATACATGAAAGTGTTATAAGTGAAGTTCAATAAAAGTTCAAGTAGATAACGGACAGTATTATGCACAAGTTATACAATAAACACGTCTTACCTAAAATTGTTTTAATGTTATTGCTGAAAAGTAGCTACTATTTAAAAAGCGTTAATCTTAACTTTAGAGCCTTAAATTAAGGACAAAGTTTTATCCAAAAATGAAAATTCTGTCATTATTTCCTCACCGTCATGTTGTTCCAAACCTATATGAGCTTCATAAGAGAAGATATTTTGAAGAATGTTGGAATCAAAATGATTGATATCTATTGGCTTCCATAGTATTATTATTATTTTTTTTTCCATACTATGGAAGTCAATGGCTACCGTCAATTGTTTGGTTGCCAACATTCTTCAAAGCATCTTCTTTTGTGTTCAACAGATGACAGAAACTCATACAGGTTTGAAACAAGTGGAGGGCAAGTATGGGTGAACTGTCCCTTTAACTGTTGCTCTCTCGATGGTCTGATTGCTTCTATTGTTCTCCTCATTTGTACATCGCTTTGGATAAAAGCGTCTGCTAAATGATTAAATGTAAATGTAACTGTACTGAATGCAGACCTTAGTGTACTTAAAAAAAACAAAAAAAAACACTTGCAGTTTGGATAAAAGGGTACCTAAAGAGAAACATTCATGTTTAACACTTAAATACCATCAAAGTTTCACTTTAAGAAGTACATTTTAAATCATTCTTTTAATATTCTTTTGTCGTGTTTTAAAGAAGTAGGCTACTCTTATTTTGATGTATTGACATACTAAAGCACATGTGTACTTGATTATATTTTAACTGTAGTGTGTTTTTAACATTACATTTAGTCTAAATTGCAACTTCATTACAAATGTGTAATTACAAATATTTTTAAATACATGACATTCAAGTTTCAATAGAAATTATAATAAAGTATATTTTAATGATAAATGCTTGTCAGTACATTCAGCATCACACTTAAACCATATCTCAAAGACATTATAAATATAATTATTAAATTTCATATAAAAATGTACTTAATTTGGTCAAAAAAGCAACGTCAGGTTGTACTTATTGCATTTAATATTAATTTAATACTCGTTCAATTGATTATAAATAGCGTGCAATTGCATGTACAAAAACATTACATTCAGTTCACACTTAAGTATATTCATTAAATATACTTATATGCATTAGAATATTCATTAATATATATTCACATATTTCAATAATAAAATCAGTGTTGGGGAAAATTACTTTTAAAAGTAATGCATTACAATATTGTGTTACTCCCTAAAAAAGTAACTAATTGCATTACTTGGTTACTTTTTATGGAAAGTAATGCGTTATGTTACTTTTGCGTTACTTTTTCACATCTGGGCTGTGCTTTCTTGCTTGTTTTTAATATGAAAATCAATTTTTGGCAAATGTAAAAGCCCTTTCACACCAAAAGTGAAAAGCCTCAGGCTTAACCAAGAAATAGTGTAGTTATTAGCATGGTTGAACTGGATCATCGAAGGACAGCAGCAAACACATTGGTTTATAAGACAGGATTAAATACATAAAGGATATTTATTTAATTAAGTTATTCTGAGTCCACTGTTTTTATTCATTTTGAAGAATACTGAAACTGTTTTTGTCCAAGTGAGATGACTAAATGCATGTTGATATTTAGAATTACAGTAACATAATGTTCACACCTCTCAACATGGAGAGCTGTCAGTCAATAAATGAGAAAACAAAGTAACTTGCGTTACTTTTTTGAAAAAAAAAACTCAGATATTTTCTTATAAATTAAAAAGTAATGTGCTACTTTACTAGTTACTTAAAAAAGTAATCTGATTACGTAACGTGTGTTACTTGTAATGCATTACCCCGAACACTGATAAATATTAAAAATATGCTAGTGTACGGTTTTCACGAGGGCATGAGTCAGTCTTCAAAATGTGAAATGACTATGATGAGATATTGATGAGTTACTTAACATTTTTCCCATTTGAGTGCATATAGTTCCCTCTTAAATTAAGCTTAGCTCTCAAAACACCATTTTTAAACACTTTTAGCTAATTATTTACAAGTAGAAAATTACGTTTTATTGAATCATATTAAAAAAAATCTCTTTCTTGTCATTTAAAAGTGGAAAAAAATAGATTATGTTTTAAATAATGCTAAATACTAATTAGGATTCTACACTATTTGTTCACTATAGTCACAAACAAAGCAAAGTGGCATTCATTATGTGAACTAATTTGTGCAAAAGTTCAGTTTTTCTTCCTTCCACTGAAGTACATGAGATACATAGATAACTTGGATCACGTTTTGCACAACTGAAGCACAGAAACTCAGAAGTTGTTACTCAGTTAAACTCTCACTCATGTAATTCTGGTCGAATTAAGTTACATAGCAGATAGCAAGATTGCTTATATTTAATATTAGGCTACAGCACTGAAAATGTTCAGTTAAGTGTTTGCGTCAGTTTGTTTTTCGCAGTTTTTTTATATTTTTGGACGTCCAAGAGACGTCCACGTGGTTGAAGACGCAACTGACAGCCGTCCAAGATCAACAAAACTGTTATTTATTAAATGTTTTACAAAGTGAATTTGATGAAAATGAGTTTAGCACTGCGTTTAGAAGCTTTGGATAAAGTTTTGTTCGAACAGAATGAAGTTTTTGTTGCAAACCGCTTGATTTGACGTTGTGCAAAAGGGATGATCTTTGTGGTTTCTTGCGCAAATGTGTAAGAAGTGAAGTAAACTTTAACGCAAAACAAAACATTTAAACTAAACTAATCTCTAAAAACGTGTTTATTACTTTAAAATTGTAATATAATCACTTGAAGTGATATTGAGTGTTATGTTGTAATGACTAAATGCATTTTTTTATTACTTTTAAAACACTTTTTGTAGGATAAACTAATAGCCTACGATCGTTTCTTGCATGCCATTCAGAGTAGACAATTAACGTATATAGTTTATCTTCAAGTAAAACTTTTAAGGAAATAAAACAACAAAAGACCGTTATAATATGCACGTATTTCAATATTTACCCACCTGTATCTTCGTCTTTGTCATCCATAACGCACAAAATGTTTCTGTTTCACAATGATCCTGGTCCCAACAGCACTTCACATTTATGTTTACTGGGAGCTTTTCCTCAGTTTTGAACTCTAAAAACTGGACAGTAATGAAGAAACGCCCACAATAATGTTCTGGCAGCCTGGTTTAATGAAGCGCGCCTGATACAACCAGGGTTGCCAGGTTTTCTCAGCAAAACCCGCCCAATAGCTACTCAAAATATGCCCAATTGCTTTTCAGTGGGGGATCCCCAGGTAAAAATCGTATTCCGGTGGGTAAAATACACATTTTTTGGCGGGGTTCCCCTGGTAAAAGTCGCATTCCAGGTGCTATATCACATTATTGGGGTCGCCTCAACCCGCGGGCATGAAAAACATTCCGCGGAAAGAGTGTCAGTAGCCCAATTCCGCAGGAAAACCGCAGACTTGGCAACAATCCTTAAAGGTACAGTACACTCTAAAATAAAGTTCTGTAACACAGCTACTCGCCTTCCTGTCGTTGCAAATACCGCGATAACTCTCGTGGGACACAAAATGCAGTGACTGACCACATCAGTCTTAATTTGCCCATACAGAAAATAGAAAGAAAGAAGGAAGAAAAAACATCCAATGAAAGTGGATGGAGACTTATGCTGCCATTTTGACTAACATCTCAATTTGTGTTTTGTGAGAGAAAGAAACTCGTACAGCTCTGGAACGATATGAGAGTGAATAGATTTTTAGAAAAGATTCTTTAGCGTTTTCTAGGTAATTTATTTGTTTAGGACAGTATAGGATATAGACAGTACAGCCATAGTGTAACAGTGCATACACAAATTATTGTAACATAAACCTAAGCGAAAAATGTGTGTAATGTATTATTTTTTTTTTGTAACATTATAGACTGTCATAATTGTCTCTGTGTAATCATAATAAGTGTTCTTTATGAGCATACATGGTGAAATTTGTAAAAAAATTAAAAAAAGAAAGACAGCAAAAAGAAAAGAAACAATATACTGTAACATAATATTTTACCCAAAATCAATAGACAAAAAAATAAGAATCTTTTTTTTTTTGCTTCCACCACATAAAGCCAACTGTGACTTTTTATCTAACAATTTTTTACTTTTTTCTCGCAATCGTGAATTTTATCTCACAATTTTCTCGCAATTGCAAGTTTCGATGGGAAAACTGAGGAAAGTCAGAATTGCGAGGTTTTATTCTTTAATTCTGACTTTCTATCTCACGAGTCTTGACTTTTTTTCAGAATTGCAAGAAAAAGAAGACAAAACTGAGACATAAACTATAAAAATAAAAACTGCGAGAAAAAAAAAAAAAAAAATTCCAAAAAGTAACAATATTTTTATCCCGTGGTGGAAACAAGCTTCTTTACTTAAAAAACAAAACAAAACAAAAAACACTCGAAATAAAACATTCTGAAAGTTTACAGTAATTGTTTGTTTTTTCCCCTTTGATTCTGGGGTGAAATACAGATGCTCTATATGTTCTATCAAGTACATTCTAGACGTTCTATGTTCCATCTTTTTCTAATTGTCTTCCAGTTTCTTTGTAATAATTTGAAAGGTGTTTAACCATTAATATGAAGACGACATCACTCTTTTACAGGTGTAACGGCCGCACAGGCATGTTTAAAGGATGGAGCAACAGCAGCATTTGACAGGATAATCTTTGGTGTAGACTTTGTGTTCGGTTCCATATACAAAATAAATGTGGGTCTTCTCATTCCAGGTGTAGTGCACTCGCGTGATGGGAATGAGCTCAATGGTCTGCCTCTGAAAAAAACACACAAAAAACAGAGTTAAAACATGCTTTGTCTCCATATGATATAAAATATTCCACATCAGTTACTCTTTACATATAGCATTTCTTGCTGTTTTACTATTACGTTTAGAGAAATAATAATAACTTATGTGACATGAGATTTTTTGTTGTTTTATTCAGTTTTTTGTTTTGTTTAATGTTTAATATAAGTTGTTTAGAAAAGAGCAATGAGTGTTTTTCTCTGTTTCTTGTCATCGTTTGTGTCTTGTTTGTATGAATATATGGCAATATTCAGACTGCTTTCTGTCAAGCACAAGCTCTAGTCTGGTTTCTTTTAGGATTCAATGGGACTGAGCCAACAGGAAGCAGTCGTTTAATTAATTCCCAGAAGAGTGGGAGGCTGAGATGTGCTCTTAAAGAGACAAGCGCAGGTTTTTGGTGTTTCATCAGAAGTGTTTGATTTGTTTTAACAGATGAATTACCTGTTGCAGAATACGGCAAGTGGTGGCGAACTGAGCCTGATGTCCTCTCACGGCACTTTCAGACTCAGCGTTCACAGAGCTGTCCGGAAAACTGACAACTGGATAAACCTGAGGTGATGAGGCAAAGCTTCAGTGTCACAGCCAAACAAACAAGGTTATGCTGTAATATAACTGTTGGTCAGAAATAATCGGCCTACAAAAAAATTGCTTATATATTTCTTGTTATGCTATATTATCACCAAATATTGGATTCAATCTTGCAACGTTTTCTTTCAATAAAAAGGTTTTGTTTCTTTTTGGTGATGAATGATTGGAAGCCTCATTTATCTGAGCTTATTTATCTGAGCTTATCGTCAAAATTATCCACAAATGATGCTTTTTTCACTCAAAAACTATGGTGCATGAGCTCAGATCAATAAGTCCTATGATCAACGAGTTCCAAAAATACAATTGTACAAAATTGTACAAAAATACAATACAATACCTCTGTTGACAAAAAAAAAAAAAACAGTTGTCAAAAACACTGAATTTGGTGATAATATTTAGCCTAATTATAGATTTACAATTTAATTTTTAATTTAGGTAAAGGATTTTCAGCACAAGGGTTACATGTATTTTGTATATCATGTATTTTTCAAAAAATATCATATTTTAAAATATCATATGTTGTTATGTTTATATTACATACTTATTTAGTTCATATTTTTAAGCTTAGAATTAAACAGGCCATTTTTTTTGCTGCTGCACCTCTACAAAAACGACCCTTTTGCATATGAAATGATCAACAGTTTTGAACTCGTTAACATTCTCAAACATTTGCCTGCATATTTAACATATATGGATATGGATATGGACTGAAATAATCAGAGATTTTGTTAAAAACTGACTTTGCTGACAATCACTGACATCTTGTGGATAGAAATGCAGAGCAGTAGGTGCTACATGGCAGGTCAAGTTTCTGTTTCAACAATTTGTAGTTTCAATAAATGGACTGCTTTTGACTTCTGAAGTTGCGATATGTTTTCATAGTTTATGTTATCACTCCTTTAAATAACAAAGCAATTGTTTTTTGCTCACCATTGGAGCCATATCAGTAAGAAGTTTCTCTCCATTAATTTGCTCAAGAAGCTCAACCGGGAATCCTGAGCCCTTGTCAATCACAGCCACGTGCATGTTGTTTTTCCTGAGAAGATAAAACGTTTGGGGGAAAATAAATGAATGTATAAAAAATAGTGCTGTCAAGCGATTAATCGCATTCCAAAATAAACATTTTTTGTTTACATAATATATGTAAGTTTACTGTGTATATTTATTATGCATATATAAATACACACACATACAGTATATATTTTGAAAATATTTACATGTACGTGTATATATTTATATTCTTCTATTTTATATTATATATAAATATGTTTAATATATAAACATAATTTTTTTCTTAAATATATACATGCATGTGTGTATTTATATATACATAATAAATATACACAGTATACACACATATATTATGTAAACAAAAACTTTTATTTTGGATGCGATTAATCGTTTGACAGCACTAATAAAAAAGTTCATTAGCTTGTTTGTACAAAGTGAACTTGTGAAAGTGTGTTGTGAAAATATTAGTTGTCTCACCATGTTATTTTAAGTTTGATGAAGCAGAGGAGCTTTCCTGCCCTTCGCAAGTTTTGCACGTGATTGAACCGACTCCTCCACAGGAATGACACCTTCAATACAGATCATTTAATGAGTACACTATTCTTACATTTTACAAAGAAAATGTAATGGGTTTTAACCCATAAAACCCTGCAAATCCCACTTCAATGACACTGGGGTGTTCTGGGTGGTTGCTATGTAGTTGGCAAGGTGCTCTGAGTGGTTGTTAATGTGGTTACTAGGATTCTGGGGTCCGTTCTTTGTACCTCGCTACTTTAAAAATACTTTTACAGTTATGTTATTGTGTTGGTTTAAAATATCATGAATAATGATGTTATAATGATGGGAATAACGCCTTTATAAATAAACGGCGCTACTAACGGCGTTATTGTTTTCAGTAACGAGTAATCAAACTACTGTTTCCCCCGTTACAACGCCGTTACCGTTACTGACAATAAAATGCAGCGTTACTATAATTTATTATAATATTATTATCATTTTATTTTTCAGTTCATCTGAATGGATGCGCAGTGTAGCTGTATTTGACGTACCGCAAACTCTAGTGTGAAGCGCACGGCTCGCAGTAGCTTTGTCTCGCACACACACTCACACGCACTCGCACACACACACTCACACGCACTCGCACACGCACACGCACACGCACACTCACACTCACACACACACACACACACACACACACACACACACACAGACAGCGCAAGAGCGAGAGAGTCTTTCATAACATGCAGAATTGACGCGCTACATGTAAACGATATTCTTTGTTGTATTTTCCTGTCAAAATAACGGAGTTCCTTTGGAATTCTTCAGCTTTTAAGAACTCCGCTAGTGGGCGGAGCTACTGCGCAAACGACAATCTCATTGGCCGGCGCTCACCTATTATCGTCCCTGTTTTGTTTTCAGCGAATCAATTCGAGCAAACCCATACAACGTGATTAATATTCATGAACCCAGCAGCTCATTAATCCTTAGTGCGTTTTATATTGTTATTAGTGGTATAATTCGTAGTAGTTTTGTTATCTTATAACCCCCCCCCCCCCCCTTTTTTATAGAAACACTAAATGACAAACAATATCTTAAGCACCAGTCCTAAGTTCAGTCAACATGACAAATATGAATTCATACTTGGTTATTCTAATTACTAAAGTTCTATCATCATATAATGCTAAATTATCATAATATCATATTATAATGATTGACTAACTGATGCTAAGTGTCAGTAGATAAATAGTGCTGATTAATGTACAATGTTTTATAATAATAATTTATTCTATTTAGTGTCCATTTCATTCATTTAACATATTTAATATTGGGGCATCCAAGTTATTTGACATTTGATTTAAAAAAAAAAAAAGTAACGCAATAGTTACTTTCCCTGGTAATTAGTTACTTTTATAATGATGTAACTCAGTTACTATTTGTGAGAAGTAACTAGTAACTATAACTAATTACTTTATTAAAGTAACGTGCCCAACACTGGTTATAATAAATAACATATATATATATTATCATGAATAATATAGATTATCTGTATAGCATGTGTGTAAGACTCCAATACAATTATAAAGTAATTATTTTATCACTAAGAAATCTTTAAATGAGTAAAACTGGCTGTGTCTATAGTGTTATAGACTACACAACATTGTTATCTTATTTTCAAATTAATTTTTAAATGATTATTATTTTAAATTATTGTCCCAGGACCAGCAGGGTACTCTTATAATAAAGTAGCAGTGGCTGTGACAGATTTTAAGTATCAATTCTGCTTAAAAAGATGCAATCTAATCCTGTTTACATGAAATAAGCTGCTCCCGAGCAGGTTTAAGTTTACAGACCTGTTGCTATGACAACAAGTCCAGGATGAGCTTCGAAGAACCAAATGATCCAAGATCAAGCGAAATCATCAACAATCAAATCCAGCTAACTGAGTTAGCAATGTACGAAGAACGGACCCCTGATAGATATTTTACACTAGTAGTTGGATTTACTTATGGATTTACATACTTATGGAACAGCATTGCCACCTTGAAGTAAAAATTATAATGATAATTCTGAGGAGGAAAAAAGTAAAATAAGACAAAGTCAGTAAAGTGAGATTTGTGTATTGAATATGTTGTGTGTTTTAGCACTAGAACTCTATATTGACCGATTAGCATCAGAACTGAAGCTGTGTCTTTTTGATACTAGCCTAAATGTACACATCAATTTTTGAGAAATTTCATGTAATGTTGTATTTTATTGAAAAGTAAATTTTCAACAAAAAAAAACACACACACAAAAAAAAAACACACGCAAAAGAGCCAAACAAAATTTACATAAATAACTAAAGCAAATTAAATAAATTAATGAAAAAATTAAATAAAATTAAAATAAATTAAATTAAGCTGTACTGGCTTTTCTATATTTTTATATTTAAAGTATACATAAATAAATAAATACATTAATTAATTGATTGATTAAAAAGGTTGACTTCATACCTAATCATGCCAGAGCCCTGACACTTAGTACAGCGTTCATTGGATGCAGTTCTCCCAATGCCACTGCAGGATCCACATCGAGTCTGTAACAATAGAAGCATTATAATGAAACAACAGACAGAAAATACAGAAGGAAGTATTAAAAATGACATCTGATCGTCATATGGTACTTACCCTGCCTGAATTTACACATCTACTGCAAGCAGATCTACCGAGATTCAGGCATGAATGACAACCCTGTATTTTGAATTCAACAACAACAAAATTAATCAAGATGCATTTTCAGTGAACTTGATGAGTGGAAGACTGAAGAAAGTTTTACTTTGACAGAGGATGTGTGAGGAACGCGGATGGCTTTCTTGCAGTCTTGGAAGAGGGAAGGAATGGGCACCGGGATGCTCCACGGAGTAGGAGCCACTCCGAAACCATCCACCACCTGACCTGATAAATGAAAGGACATACATATTTAAACATACAATTTAATTTCATTTTGGAATTATATATAAATATTCGGTTTAGAATTACTTTACTCACCATTGTATGGTTCACTGTCCCATTCTGTTGTTCTGGACTCAGTAAAAGTCTCCAACCGGTACTATTAGTAGAAACAGGTATCCAATATAGATGTAAGCATGGCTGCTATATATAGCTGGATGTGATGTATGTGAATGTTGCTGCTCACCCGGTATGTGTTGAGGGAATGCAGGCCTGTGAACACCATCTCTTTGGCTGGTTTAGAGCTGTAACAGCATTTGCTGCTGGCATATGTTATGAAGGCCTCCTGAGCGAGTTCTTCAGTGATCGCAGGAATGCTGAGGACATGACGTGTGAACTTAAGTTGGGTTTGCAACTTTTGACCAGTCATTTACAACACTACATTTTCAGAATACTCATGAATGAAACTGCATGCATGCAAGAATGCATGAATGAACCGTTGTAGCAAATTAAATTCAGAGCGTTTAAAGAACAATACCATTACTTGAAAAATAAACATTAACTAAAATAAAATAAAACACTTAAAACTTTATTTCAATGAGTTGCCAAAGAAACATTTCTCATTTTCGTTTAGTTTAAGCTGAAGTACTAAACCTAATAAAAACTATAGACATTTTTAAAAATAAAAACTAATGACAATGACAAAAATTACAATAAATTTAATAAAGCATAAACAGAAAATATAAAAATAAAACCTAAAACAAAAAATACTGTAAATCAATGATACTAAAATAACACTGATGTATAGGCGGCACAAAATAAATGATAAACACAAAAAATAAAGATGGAAATGCATTTCTAAAAAAAATTTTTACATTTACACCTAAAATGTATTACATTTATTTATCCTTAAATTTATTTCTGTAGCCTATTTAGTTTTGTTTTCTTAACAACAAAATAATTCAAGATATTAGTTTAAATTTCAGTGGTAAAATACATAGCATCAGTTATAGTGCATGCTCATTGCTTTCTTTTCTGGAACATTAGGACTAAAATACTTCATTAAGTAGGAAATAAACAGAAATTTTACCATTTTCCCTGATGATCCCCAATTTTCCTTTGTCTTTGTCTCATTTATTTGGTCACATTGTTTTTTTGTTTTTGTTAACAACCCCCCCCCCCCCCTTCCCCCTTCCCCCCTTGCCTAACTGGTTTTCTTGTTATGTTTTGAATTCATGAATGAGGCAATTCTGGATTTATTTACTCAACTCCACCCTATTTCTGAGTCATTGAACACTGCAACATAGACTCAATTAATATAGTGCAAGCATATCTAAATGCAGCTAAAAACCAGATAAAAGAAAAAAGAGAGAAACTTTAAGCAATCAGCCAGCGGAGAAACTAACCAAACCCTCTAATTATCATACTGGAATAGGAAATAAAACTGAAAATAATAATAAATAAATATTTTTTTTTTTAAATATATGGAGTTCTTACTCAAAGCATCTCTCTGGAGGTCTGGATGGAGCTTGTGGTTGCACCGATCCAAAATCTGACGGTGGAATAACTGTGGATGCAATAAGAAAACATCACTGTCACATTCATTACCAACATTTTACTCTTTGTTTCAGCTGAAGCTACTGAAGCTCTTCTCACCATTAGGTCCCAAACTCTCATATCCAGGAACGACGGGCATCAAATCTGCAGGAGGAGCCGTCGCACCATCATTTGGCACTGTGTTTGGATCTGAATAATGTACATCATACATTTATTTCAACATACTATATCTTTTTTTTCAGCAGTTAGTCCTTCTACGAGGATAGAAAGTGACAGGAAACATGTTTCTCTAAAATCGCTGACTGAAGCTTTATGAGATGAACTATTTTAAAGCGCACTTCGTAATTTTAGTCTCTTTCTGTCTGAATATGCAAATTATAATATATATAAATATAGACTTTAAAGTGAACTGCTGAAGGTTAAGTGATAGTTGAGTGCACCTCTTGGAAATAATTGTATGATTACCTGCATAAGATCCAGCAGGACACGATGGACCAGAGTGAGCTTCATCCTGGTCACTATTACGAAAACAAAACAATTGATATATTAGCTTATTATTACACCACACCGCACGAATAAAGGTCGACACCACAGACCCTGCCGTGAGAAAGAAAGAAAGACACTTCAATGCCTTATTGTCCTTAACAAGTCCTTATTTAGCGACCTTTCTTCGTCTTTTATCGCGATTTAGAAGATATTACAAGTTGCTGCGTTTGTGGTATTTTTATAGAAATTACTAGCGATTGTTAATTAAAAAGCAGCATTTGTGTTGTTTCTAAGGGGCTTCGCTCCATAATTTCGTTTATTTTGTCAAACCTAACTTACCTCAGCAAATGCGTCCTGTCCATCCTTGCAAGCGAGTTGTGAGCTTTCGTTTTGTGAGAAGTGAGAGTCACAGAAGAAAGAAAGAAAAAACAACCCCCCCGCAGTGTAACCTGAGAAGATTTCATGAAAAGAATTCAAAGTTCACATCAGTAAATCCATATTCACGCCAATATAGGCTTTTTACTCAGTTTAATAATAATTTGCGAACTAAAACCTTTCATTTGGGGAATGAGCAGATGTTTTGCATATGTTTTACAGATAACTTGGAGTTATTTAAATGAGGAAGTCGCCTAGAGAAGATAATTTGATCATATTTCAGGTTTATGATGCCCTCTTGTAGAGAACAACAGCAACTGGTAATTTTTAGGCCTCTATTAATTCAGTCAATTTTTGACAAATGTAATAAACAGTGTCATCCTAAATGTTATTGTTGCAGTAAATGACCCTCAAAGTGACAAACTACCCTACTGCATACTAACTTTACTGAATAGCATGTGACAACAGTACATTGTGCAATGATGGACATTTAAAACAGCAGAACTCACATGACCTCATTACTTTTTTAATCTAGTGAGTTTTAACAATCTCAGATATAGTTTGCCCTTTTATTACAGTTTTTGTATACAGTCAAACTCTTGAAATGAACAGTCAAGTTTGAGTGCATTGCATCATGGGATATAGTGTTCTACGTAGTGTGCTCTGGCTGTAAAATGCGCAGTAGGCTACATAAAGGCCCATTCACGCCGAGAATGATAAATATAACGATAATTATTTTAATTATCATTAAAAGGCCTGTTCACGCCAAGGACGTTCACTTTCTGAAAATGTTTCAAGCTGATATACCATAAAAAAAACATTGACAGCCAATCAGAATCCACCAGACTTTAATGAGCTTGAGCATTTTGTGCCAGAAGACAAAACTGCACTGCATGCGTATAGGCTAATAAACATATCATTAGTGTGCATAGGTGTGGATTCTAATAGGCCTGTAGTTATCAATAGTTATGTTCATAGTTAGGAGCTCTAAAGTGCTGAGAAAGTTGAACATCCCCACCAATCACATTCAAACCTCAGGACATGTTTATGCACTAATCGGGTTAGGTAAAGAGGCTTCTTTAGTGCTAACAAGGTATCGCAAAAAAAACAAACAAATCCCAATTAAAAACCAATGCAAATGTACAGCCTTAGTATAGTAGGCTACACATGACTATGAATGAAAAGCACCAATCATATGAGGCAGTGTGTATATATATATATATATATATATATATATATATATATATATATATATATATATATATATAAACAGAGGCGGAACGTGTTGTGTGTCTTTACATCTTTAAAAAACATTTGAAATATATGCTCTGCTTGGCAGTAAAAACAAAGCACTCATTTACAGATTTAATTATTTTTTTTCTTGCTGTATTAATCAAGCCTATATATATAATATGTATAAGCCTATATAAAATAAAATATGCAACGTACAACGTTTTTGTCATTATAAAAAAGTCAGTTTCCCACATGTTGTGGACGGCCACATTTCAGAGCAGGAGCGACTTCCGCTGCCTGATATTACTTCCAGAGCGTCGCTGCGTCACTTCCTCCTCTTCTTCAGGACTGTCTTCGGTAGAGGCAGGTCCAGCGGTGAGCGGAATAAAATCTCAATTCATCCTTTAACATTGTGATTAAAATAAACTTTTCTCAGTCCGTGGCGTTGCATTAGTGTTCACTCTATTTAAATGCGCTGATATTGTGGCTGGTGGAGCGATACAATAAGCGATATTTTTATAAACAGTCGCACGGTGTCTGTACATGGCGGCTATTAGTGTGATGCGTGTGAAACACTGAAGTCAAAATATATTACATACCGCTCTGCTCGCTTTAACATTACAAAAGAGACCTTTTATACTAAAACTAGGTGATTTAGACGCTTAATATAGCCTGTTGTGTTTAGTGCTAGTCGCATGTGTTGTGCATGATGCGCCGTTAAGATTTCTGCTGTAACGTTAGTTTAAACGATAAAACTTCGCGTTATGCTGTAATTTACTCGATTTTGTTGACATAAAAGGTCTTTGGACGAGTTTACCGCTGGCTAGCATTGCTAATGCGCATGCTACATGTCAAAGTAGATTGCTTTGGTCTAAGATGCGAGTCATCTGGACTGTTTATATAGAGTGACTTATTAGACTTTCGTAAATGTATAACGTTACTATTCTTGTGTTTTTAAACTCGCATGTTCACTCTGTAGGCATCATGGTTCAACTCAGACCCCTCACCAAACCTAAAATCCTCAAGAAAAGGACCAAGAAGTTCATCAGACATCAGTCCGACCGCTATGTCAAGATCAAGGTAGGAATATCAAGGGATTTTCTGAAGCCATGGTTTTTAGGCTTTGAAAAGTTGCGGAAATAATGCAGGTTTGGATGGAGAAGATATTTTATTAGTTAATGTTGGAAATAAGTTAAAATTCACGTTTTTAAAAAAAAAAAATGAATATTAGTAAGTCATTCCAAGATTTTAATATTAGGAGATGTTAGAATCACAAGCATATTCGTTTTATAAAAATCATTTATTTCTGAAACCTGTTTTATTAGGTTGTGCTGTGTGAAAAGCCTTTTTTATTTAGTTATTTTTAGCAGTTAAACCAAGTGCAGTTTTCTTTGTATTTAGCGAAAATGCATTTAAATATTTAAAATAGCTATAGAAGCTGTTATGTTGATAGTGCATGCTATAGATCTTGTGAATAATTTATCCATGCATACGTTTCATTTTGACCTCCTAATGTTTAAACAAAGCATTGGTTTTATTTCTTGATAACTTTACTCAAATGTGTAGTGATTAGGAAGATCTGATTTAGTTTGGTTTCATTGTGACTTCCAAGTTCTACAATATTTTGTGTTTTCAGCCACAAGTTGCCTTTTTGTGAGTGCATTATCAAAGTTATTTTTCATAATTGCTAGACATTGATCAGAAAGCACACTTGTAGCAAGTTCCCAGATCTTCTTGGAGTGCGGTAGCACTTTGTATGGTTGTCAAATCCAACAACACAAAACATTTATTAATTAAGAGATCAGCTAAAGTAGTTCAATGTTAAACTACTTTTAACAGAGAATTTAAAGTTAATTTAGCTCTTATTTACATCCATGATCTAATATGAATGATCTCTCTGCAGAAAAACTGGAGGAAGCCCAGAGGTATTGACAACAGAGTGCGTAGACGCTTCAAGGGTCAGATGTTGATGCCCAACATTGGTTATGGGAGTAACAAGAAAACAAAACACATGCTGCCCTCTGGATTCAGGAAGTTCTTGGTCCACAATGTCAAGGAACTTGAAGTCCTCATGATGAGCAACAAGTAAGATTTTTATATATTGCCACTTTTATACCTAATATAAGTGTGCTCAGATTACTATTACATATAAATCCTTTGAATGTTTTAATGTGGTGGTTCTTTGTGGTCTTAGTAATATTTAACTATTAGATTTTATTTGTTTAAAGCGGTCTGGACCGTCTATATCTCTCTGATCATACCTGCTGAATTGCCCGTATTCATCTCAGGTGTTGAATTCAGAGAAATAGCATGGCGGAGGAAATACCCATTCCATCTCTAGCTCTTGCCATAGCCAGCAGTTGGAAGATAATCTGCAACAAGTGACTTGTGCTTGTATTTGTGTCTCCTTCTTTGAATAGAACTAGGTTGTGACTAGGGTTGCAAAAAGTTGGAAAATTTCCAGTAAATTTCGGAAACTTGCCGAGAATTTTGGAAACTTTCTGGGATTTTTGGAAATTTACCTGGATTTTTGGAAATTGTCCACCCCTTTGCAACCCTAGTTGTGACGTTTGTGTAAATGGATAACTTGAGTTTCAATGATGAATGCTGCATTTGCTTATTTAATATTGTTTTTAAAATAAGAATGTGATAATCTTAATGCTATTCTTTCTTTGTAGGTCCCATTGTGCAGAGATCGCCCACAATGTGTCTTCAAAGAACAGGAAGATCATTGTAGAGAGGGCTGCTCAGTTGGCCATTAAGGTCACAAACCCCAACGCCAGACTCCGCAGCGAGGAGAACGAATAATCTGCTTATCTTGTTGTCTTTTCAATAAAGTGGAAAAAAGTGTTAACTACACTTGTGTTTTCTGTCTCATTTATAGTCTAGATATGAGATTTGCAACCCTGTTCACGGCTCGTTTTGAATATTTTATCACACACCTGTTTCACACCTGCATCCAAAAGCTGAAGATGTCTCTGCAGGCAGCATGCAGGGATAACGATAACAATCACATCCTGTTTGCTGAGATATCTGATTGATTTTAAAGGAGGCATCAGTGGTTTTTGCTTCTTTTGATATCTCACAATGCTATATGCAGAGCTGTTTAGTAATTGATTACATGTAATCTGGATTATGTAATCAGATTCCAAAAATTAAGTACTTGTAATTAGAGTATATTACATTTTTTAAAGTACTCGTAATCAGACTACAGTTACTTTTTTATTGATAACATGATTACATATTCACACAATCGCAATAAATTATTCATTTATTGATTATCCCTAATTCCTCTTTTTTTATCGTTTAAATTTTCCTTTCTAAAATAGTCTACTGCTATTTTATATACTCAGAAAGGCCAGTTTTGTGGACATTCGCACAGATCAGTCATTATTCAGCTGGCGACACAGCATTTGACCAATGGATTTACAAAAATTATTTCAGGTTTAAGAAGTGTTTCAACATTGCATCAACTACTGGTGAACGCATTCATTATTATTTGAATTATCACTCGTTAGGTTATTTAACCATGTATTATTGAAAGGCTTTTGTCTTTCAAACTCATTAAAATGCACAAATTCTCATATCTTATTTGCCGACATTCTCAAACTTTTTGCCATCTGAACCTCTTTCATCGAATATATTTACTTTAAAGGGGTGGTCATCAATCAGTGGTTCTGTAAAAGACAATATCTCCCTTTGCATTGAACTTTGAGCATAGTAACTTTCCTGTAGCTCAAATGGTAGAGCATGGCACTAGCAACGCCAAGATCATGGGTTCGATTCCCAGGGAAAGCAAGAGCTGATAAAATGTAAAACTGTAACTTGAATGCAATGTAAGTCGCTTTGGATAAAAGCATCTGCTAAATGCATAAATGTAATGTAACTTTGCTGATGTTGTTTATGCTCAAACAGCAACATTACAAACTAAAGTTAAAAAAGTGATCATAATCAGTGACCCCCTTAAAGTACCCCTGAGATTTAAAAATAAATATTTTAAGTATCGCATTAATACATGTTCACGGTTCTCTGACATTGGTTAATGGCCATATGGCGTGCAGGTAAACATAAAATATGTTTTATTTTTTAGTAAGTGAATTATTTTGATTGTTATTTTAAAATGATTTATTTTAATTTTACGTTTTTATGATTTAAATACATGTTTGCCTTTCATTAAACTCACAAACCCCTGCAGTTCCTTTACGAACCCCAGTTTGGGAAACCTTGTAATATGTTTAATGCACTTCATGTTGTTAATTACAATGAAAGGAATATATTTTCTCACTCTTTGTATTTTTACATCATTATGGTAGAAGATTATCCTGTTCAAATCAATGTGATAAACGAGTTAGGTCAAAAGTAATCTGATTATATTATCTAAAATGTGTAATGTAATGGATTACGTTACTGACTACATTTTTTGTCATGTAATTTGGAATCAGTAACGGATTACAATTTGTAAGTAATCTACCCAGCTCTGCCTTTATGTTTGATTGTGACAATCAGTGTTGGGCACGTTACTTTAAAAAAGTAATTAGTTATAGTTACTAGTTACTTCTCACAAATAGTAACTGAGTTACATCATTATAAAAGTAACTAATTACCAGGGAAAGTAACTATTGCGTTACTTTTTTTAAAAAAAAAAATCAAATGTCAATTAACTTGGATGCCCCAATATTAAATACAGCGGGGAAAATAAGTATTTGACACATCAGCATTTTTATCAGTAAGGGGATTTCTAAGTGGGCTATTGACACAATTTCCACCAGATGTAGCCATCAAGCCAAATATTGAATTCATACAAAGAAATCAGAACATTTAGGTATACAAGTTGAGTCATAATAAATAAAGTAAAATGACACAGGGAATAAGTATTGAACACTTTATTTAATACTTTGTAGAAAAGCCTTTGTTGGTGATTACAGCTTCTAGATGCCTCTTGTATGGAGAGACCAGTCGTCTGCATTGCTCAGGAGTGATTCTGGCCCATTCTTCCACACAAATGGTCTTTAAATCTTGAAGGTTCCTTGGGCCTCTTTTATGAACTTTGATCTTCAGTTCTCTCCATAGATTTTCTATGGGAATTAGGTCAGGTGATTGACTGGGCCAATCAAGCAGCTTGATTTTCTTTCTTTGAAACCACTTCATTGTGTCCTTGGCCTTGTGTTTGGGATCATTGTCTTGCTGAAATGTCCACCCTCTTTTCATTTTCAGCTTTCTGGTAGATGGCAGTAGATTTTTATCCAGAATGTCCCGATACATTTCTCCATTCATCCTGCCTTCAATAATATGAAGTCTGCCAGTACCCCTTGCTGAAAAGCAGCCCCAAACCATGATGCTTCCACCCCCAAACCTAACTGTTGGTATGGTGTTCTTGGGGTGGTGGGCAGTGCCATTTCTTCTCCAAACATGGTGTGTAGAATGACTGCCAAAAAGTTAAATTTTGCTTTCATCTGACCATACTATAGTCTCCCAATAATCCACAGGCTTCTCCAAATGCTCTTTCGCAAACTTTAACCGAGCCTCATCATGCTTTTTGTTCAGCAATGGAGTCTTGCGTGGTGAGCGTGCATGGATGCCATGGCGGTTCAGTGCATTGCTTAGTTTTCTTTGAAACAACAGTACCTGCTGATGCAAGGTCTTCCTGAAGTTCTGCCCGAGTGGTTCTTGGCTCTTGGAGAACTCTCCTGATTATTCTTTGGACTCCTCGGACAGGGATCTTACGTGGAGCACCTGATCGTGGCCGGTTTATGGTGAACTGATGCTCTTTCCATTTCCGGATAATGGCCCCCACAGTGCTCACAGGAACATTCAGCATTCTGGAAATGCACCTATAACCATTCCCATCAAAATGCTTTTCAACGATAAGATTACGAAGATCTACAGAGAGTTCTTTGCTTTTACCCATCATGAAGTCTTTCCTGTGTGCCTCCTAGGTAATGAGAAGCCTTTATAGGCCATCAATTAGGACTAAAGCAGCTGATATCAATTAGTACTGATAGGGGGCAGGGGTTCTCTCTCAATACTGACAGATTTCAGGTGATCTCCTTGCTTTCTATGCCATTTTGCACCTTGTTATCTTCATGTGTTCAATACTTATTCCCTGTGTCATTTTACTTTATTTATTATGACTCAACTTGTATACTTAAATGTTCTGATTTCTTTGTATGAATTCAATATTTGGCTTGATGGCTACATCTGGTGGAAATTTTGTGTCAATAGCCCACTTAGAAATCCCCTTACTGATAAAAATGCTGATGTGTCAAATACTTATTTTCCCCGCTGTATGCTAAATTAATGAAATGGACACTAAATAGAATAAATTATTATTATAAAACATTGTACATTAATCAGCACTATTTATCTACTGACACTTAGCATCAGTCAGTCAAGCATTATAATATGATATTATGATAATTTAGCATTATATGATGATAGAACTTTAGTAATTAGAATAACCAAGTATGAATTCATATTTGTCATGTTGACTGAACTTAGGACTGGTGCTTAAGATATTGTTTGTCATTTAGTGTTTCTATAAAAAAGGGGGGGGGGGAAATTTTATAAGATAACAAAACTACTACGAATTATACCACTAATAACAATATAAAACGCACTAAGGATTAATGAGCTGCTGGGTTCATGAATATTAATCACGTTGTATGGGTTTGCTCGAATTGATTCGCTGAAATCAAAACAGGGACGATAATAGGTGAGCGCCGGCCAATGAGATTGTCGTTTGCGCATTAGCTCCGCCCACTAGCGGAGTTCTTAAAAGCTGAAGAATTCCAAAAGGAACTCCGTTATTTTGAAAAGAAAATACAACAAAGAATATCGTTTACATGTAGCGCGTCAATTCTGCATGTTATGAAAGACTCTCTCGCTCTGTATCTTTCTTTGCGCGCTGTCTGTGTGTGTGTGTGTGTGTGAGAGAGAGAGACATGGCGCGCGCTTCACACTAGGGGTGTGTGATACTGCAAATTTTGGTATCGATCCGATACCGAGTAAATACAGGGCCAGTATCGCCGATACCGATTCCGATACTTGTCATTTAAAAAAACATACATTTAAATTACCAACAACAATTTAAAAAAATTAACAATAACTAATGTTGATATGACTAATATTATATTCACCTTAAAGCTACGTGGATATTATTTGCCTTTCTAAAAGGACTTTGCAGGCAGAGGAGCCCAGAACATGAAGCAATGCACAGTTTCATGTTAAGTATTTTCCTCCCATAAAATAAGAGTTAGAAAAAAAATGTACGTAGCTTAATAAATTAAGAACGTAATATTAAAAGACAAAACTCAGTATACACCTTATTAATGTTGCAAACTAGATATACAAGTTCGCAGATGTGCTCAGAATATTAAAGCAATGCTCAAAGTTTTCACATTATGCATTTTCCTCCCATAGAAAACCATTATAAAGAAAAGTGTAACGTAAGTGGCTTATTGAATGAAGACAGTGATATGAAAAATAACTATTAAACCATAACTCGTTTATTATTGAAAGGATTTTCGTATGTACTGTATTTTGTTTATTTTATACATACTGTAATAGTTGTTTGTTATGCAATAAAAAAAAACTGTGATATGAAAAGGACAAATTTGGTATAGTTTATAAAAATATATACTATGAATGTACAGGTAAGCAGATGAACCCAGAACATGAATGCAACACGCTGAATTTCATTTCCTCTCATTGATAACCAATATAAAAACATTTAATATGGTGTAATGGAGGAAGACAGTGATAAAGACCAAATAAATATAGACTAAATTCAGTATACAATTTGTTAATAGAATATAATATGTGGCAAGCAGCTGAGCCCAGAATATATATGAAAACATGCTAAATTACATGTTAAGCATTTTACTCCCATAGAAAACTGTAATAATGAAAACATTTAAAGTGGCTTAATGCATGAAGAAATAATATTCGAAGGCCAAACTCGGTATACACCTTACAGTGATACTGCATAAAAAGGACAAATGCGGTATACAGTTATATACAATATGTACTATGTGAAGGATTTCCTTCCTCCCCTTTTCATTTCTTTTGTAGCTCGGAGTTCTAGCGTTCCATCTCACTGTATCCGCTCGCGCTTGGAGCCGCCGCTGAGTCACGTGATGCATGACAACAAACCAGCGTAGCAGGGGAGGAGCAGTAATGTTTGCATACGAGATGTGAAAAGAGCGGAATATACACCCACAGACATGTCTACACTTTGTAAAATGTATTAAGCAATGTATTAAGTGTATAGGATAAAAAATTAACCGAGTGTATCGATCTTATCAGGCTAGTATCGAGCCGATACCAATACCAACGTTGGTATCGATACTATCGATATTAGGATCGATCTGCCCACCCCTACTTCACACTAGAGTTTACGGTACGTCAAATACAGCTACACTGCGCATCCATTCAGATGAACTGAAAAATAAAATGATAATATTATTATAATAAATTATAGTAACGCTGCATTTTATTGTCAGTAACGGTAACGGCGTTGTAACGGGGGAAACAGTAGTTTGATTACTCGTTACTGAAAACAATAACGCCGTTAGTAACGCCGTTTATTTATAACGCAGTTATTCCCATCACTGGTGACAATTGAGTGAAAAAATAAAAACGGTATCTGAAAGTTACAGTTGGTGGACAGTATTGTTTGAAACGTGTATATTTTTAATCAACTTTTTATGTAATTTCAAGTGAGAAATTAGTATTGCAGTAATTAAATATTCTCTTGGTTATCACCAAAGTGTTCTGAACTCATTTGAAATCAGCTTTTGGATATTCCTTTGCGTGCAAATGCTGTCTGAAAAGGCATGGCCTGATTGGGTAGTAAAGCAACAAGTCAGCTGCTTAAACATTTCCTTACAGCTCTGGGCGGCGTACGGAATTGCATATACTCCTGAGTAGGTGCTTCACAGCCATTCATAAATCCTCTCCTGTGGCCTCATGGGATATTAAAGCGTGTGTGTCATATGCATTCTTCAGAATCATGCCAGAAGATGGTCATTCGGCTACTTTTTGACTATTCTTTTGTGGCTATTATGGATTGGAACATACTACTTTTGTCACATGCTGTTTTTCACCTGCTATATATATAGTAGAGAAGTATGTGATTTTGGATGCAGCCCAGGTCTTGGGAGACTACTAATCAGCCGATGACCCGAATCAGATGTGTTTATGGAGACATGCAAAATTTGCTTTGTTGGATGGGCTCCAGGAACGGGGTTGAAAACCCCTGGTCTAGAAGATGCTGGTTATGTAATAATACGCTTCAAGCTTTAAAATTATTTGTTTATTTTCACAACAAATCTGTAGTCCACTGCAGGTTCTGCAGCCACAAACCAAAACGAATTGCAGTTGCGAGTCCTAACTGGTGTCCATCGATTCTACAGCCCCTGTTAAGGGGTCTCCTTGAAGGCTCTTGAAGATGGTGGCCATCTCGGCGTTGCTTCTGATCTGATTGGCAAAGTCTGCCATAGCGGGACTCTTTTCCACCTCGCTGATGGACAGCAGGGCGGCGACTGCACGCATGGCAGAGCGCCTCAGCTCTTCCTGTTTCTCAAATTCTTGCTTCACTGAACCGGCTTTTACCTTTATGTTATAAAAGTAGATAATTGTTTACTGGAGAATTAAGACAACCCATATTTGTAACAAACTGCTGTCATGTTAAGCCTTACCTTGGTAGTGCAAGTAGCTTTTAGTGGTTCCACTAACCTGTCCAGCCTTTGTACCACAGCGTCTGGACACAGTTTAGAAAGTCTGGCAAGCATAATGAAAGTCAGCATCTGAAAAAACAGAAACATGAACATCTTAAAGGGAATGAACAGTGAAAATATATATTTTTTTATAATCCCATGTAATGTATTGGAGATTTAAGCAGAATGTAATCCAATGTACCACAACCTCACTGAAAATGCACTTACTTTAATGTCATAGTGATCTTTCAGGCCTTCTTCAACATGGTTCAGAAATTCAAAGATGTCCAAACAGTCCAGGCAGCTGTCCAGCAGGGTGTACATACATTCAAAAGCCGCTTTGCGGACGTCCAAACCATCATCTACTGTGTGCTTGAAGGGGCCCATCTCAACCTGAGATGTGATTAAACATGCCGTAATTTAAGTCTGTTGAGTCTTCTTGAATTCTTATACTGTTTTTGTATATAATAGTGTTTCTAATATTTTACTCACAACATTGTTATATATGGCATTTTTCTTGTGCTTTTAACGTTCATAATTTGTACCTCTCTGACAAGGTCTTTTCTGATTTGTGTCTCCTTGTATAGATGTGGGAGAAGTGATGTCAGAAGTCCACGGATCAGGGAGGGTTTGTTGTGGGCAGCTGAATTAAACATGACTAAAGCCACCCGCCGAACATTGAGGTCAGGATCCTGGAGTGTTTTCAGGAAGTCACCTAATAGCAGAATTACAAACTAGGCCATTAGTTCAAGGATTTAAGATAGTATCTATCATGCATTTACCTATACATAAGTAAAAACATGCAAGTTACCAATGCATCCTTTGAGAAGTGAGTCTATGGGCATGGGGTGGTCTACAATGGTGAACTTCACTGCAGTTACAACTGTACTGCGAGAAAGAGGAGACCCTGGAAGAACAATAAATATTGTTTTTTTGTTTAGATTTGTGCAGCCCAATTATGTATATCAAACACTTGCAACATTTTAAGACTATATGTTTGAAACTAGCCCATTATCTACTGAGTAAATTCAAGGTAACATTTCATCTCTTATTACCCGAGGACAGTTGCTTCTTTAGCCTTGGTAGGAGTTCAGACGGACTGACCAATGTGAGTTTCCCCAAACATTCGGCTACAATATTGCGAGTGCCCTCTTCTGCGCATTCACAGTGCTTGAACAGCAAAGCCCAGATGTTCTCCACATGAGGCTTGAGACTGTCGGCTGACAGAGCGCTGATCATTTCTTTGAGGGAGTGCAGAAGCAGGTACTGTCTCTTCGGCTGGCTGCCGATCTCCTTGAGCATGAATGGCAGATACTCCCCCAAGTTTCCGACACAAATGTTTCCCAATGCAAAAGAAGCAGCAGACTTGACTTCCTCATTAGGAGAACCGAAGGCTTCCATTATGACTCCCTTCAGTTCCTTCTGCCCTTCGAAGTTCATAAAACGTCCAATTTCTCCAAGGCACAGCAATGAGAGAATTCTCACAGACTCGGATGATTTGGGGTTCTTAACCTCCTGGATAAGATTGGTGACCACTCCAGAAGCCTCTTTGGGACAGGCCATCGACAAGGCAGCTACACACTTGGCCACCGAGTAGTAGGACTGTTTATGAACGGACATTGAGTCAGTAGACTTGAAATCATAGAAACGCCCCCTCAAGGCTTTCAGAAGGTCACTGAAACCCATGTTGTTGGCCTTCGTTGCTACAAGAACCTGGAAGAACTCAAGTATTGAATTAAGAGCACCTCCTTGTAGCAGTGGAGAATGGACTAAGGTAAGCACTTCAGGTACGATCGTCCCCCCAATCTTGCTCAAAGAGGACGGGCAAACTTTGGCCATACAGGTGATCAGCGTTATGGCTACTTGTGAGATATGCATATCGCTCTCTTGAATCAAAGCAGGCACCTCACTCAGTATGGACTCTATCATAGGCGGCTTGAAGCTGTCGCTGTAGTTTGTGACCATCACATTCAGGGCTGTTATCGTGTTCAACTTAAGGGCCCGTTGGTTTTTCCGCAAGAAGGATCCAAGCATTGGAATCCCCTCTGTTAAAATGGGCCTTAAGTCGATTTTAAGTGGCGAGGAAGCGACAAGAGTCAAAGTCTTCACTGCGACAAGTCTGGTGATTTCATTTTTAAGCCTCTCCAGAAATATCTGCAAGGTGGGCTGCAGGTCACCACCAAGCTGGTCGCCAAAATGACTCAAAATGTGGCCCATGCAGAAAATGGCCCGCTCTTTCACCTCTTGGTCTATGTCAGCCGCCTTCAACCTCTTCGAGGTGCAAGCGAACACGTTCTTGATGTAAGGTTTGGCATCAAAAGAGACAGGCTTGTCCAGTGGCCGCATGAGTTTGACAATCTGCTGGGTGACTTGGAGGGCCTCCGATGTGATTTTATAAAATGGGTCTTCGACGCATTGGATCACTGGTGGTAAGATGACGCTAATGTGTGGGTGGAAGATCTCTGGGTTGTGGCTACTTAAGAGAACATTGAGGAAAGCAAGGGCGTCAATCTTCATGTTTGAAGAGGTCGACTTGTCTGTCAAGGAGTAAATAATACCTAAAGAGAGATAGAGGCTTAAATTAACATAAAATAATATGCCACAAAGTTGGTTATAGGGATAGTTCAGCCAAAAATGAAAATTCTGTCATTAATTACTCTCATGTTGTTCCAAACCGTGAGACCTTCGTCCATCTTCATTAAACAAATTTAGATATTTTTGATGAAATCTGAGAGCTTTCTGACCCTGCATAGATGGCAACGCAACTACCACGTTCAAGGCCTAGAAACGTAGTAAGGACACTGTTAAAGTAGTCCATGTGACATCAGTAGTTCAACCGTAATTTTATGAAGCTATGAGGATAATTTTTGTGTGCAAAGTAAACAACAACAACAAAAAACAACTTTAGTCAACAATTTCTTCTTCTGTGTCAGTATTCGACGCGTGTTCATGAGAGTACCAGTGTGCATTTCTCTGCTTGCAAACAAGCCGCAGTGCATCCGGGTTATACGTCAGAACGAGGCTCCTGCGTCAGCAGCATCACGCATCGTGATACTCTCGTGAGCGTGTGTCGAAGACTGACATGGAAGAGAAGAAATTATTTTTGTTTTCTTTGCACACAAAAAAAAGTATTCTCGTAGCTTCATAAAATTACGTTTGAACCACTGATCTCACATGGACTATTTTAACAATGTCCGTATTACCTTTCTGGGCCTTGACCATGGTAGTACCATTGCTGTCTATGCAAGGTCAGGAAGCTCTCAGATTTCATCTAAAATATCTTAATTTGTGTTCCGAAGATAAATGAAGGTCTTACGGGTTTGGAATGACATGAATGTGAGTAATTAATGACATAATTTTCATTTTTTTATGAATTAACCCTTTAAAAATCAGAACTGGATGCAAAAGGTCTAAAGGCAACTTGATAGACTCTTATGTATTTGTTGAAACTAGAGCAAGAAAAGAACATCACTGACCAGAACGTAGTGTCCATTAGCAGTAGACAACCTGAAGTAAGCATGTTATCTGTTCTTATTCAGAATAGTGACTTTTACACCATGTGTACAACAGGTGTGACTATAGTCATGGGTCATGCTTCAACCACTTGAAGCTGTCTACACTGGACACGTCAAAACAAACTTTCCAAATAAGTTTGTCCTTAATGCCAAAACTCAAATGGGGCTTCACTTTACTATTGGTAACTCATTGTTTTGCATCCATTGTAGACAGTTTTATACAATGTGGACAGGGTGTTAGCATAGCGTTTTATGCTAAATCTCTTTTAATCTGACCTGGAATGAGGGCTGGTATGTGTTCTCCTAGTTGACCAGGCAGTACATTGACCATCTCTGTCAAAAGATTGAAGCAGCCTTGCCTACATCTCATGCTTTTCTCCTTTAGCTGTCGGTGTAAGGCTTTTATAATTGTCGGTACCTGTAAATGCAGGTGGGAGCTGTTTTTAGGAGATATGCACCGGATGCTACATGTTAGTTTAAACCTGCAAACATTAGTACCTGTTTCTTCAAGAGAGAAATTGCAGGCTCCTCTTTAGCCCCTGTGTCCAAAGTGGGACCATGAGGGTGTTTGGTCTGTCTGAGCAAAGCCACGTAGGCTGAGAAAATGTCAGTTTTAACATTTTCCTCACGCTCTTTGAAGCGGGACACCAACGTTGGGCTTACGGATCCATAGAGCTCCACCAGTAGATCCCTGCGGCTGCTGATTATCGCCTCCAGACATTTCACAGAGGAACGCCGCACCTTCCAGCTCATGTCATCATCGTCACTGTATTCATCATCAGACTCTATAGATTACAAGTGTGCTGACTGTGAAAAACACAGCCCGATCTCACAGCAATTCGTACATATTTTACGAGGTGGCTAATTCGTACAAATTCATATGATTTTTGCCAAATAGTATGTATTTTATGAGTTGCACAATTCGTATGAATTTGTACGAATGACCTACACCTAACCCCGCCCCTAAACCTACCCGTCATTGGGGTTTAGACAAATCGTACAAAATCGTACGAGTGAGGTCGTACGAATTAGCCACCTCGTAAAATAGGTACGAATTGGTCGTGAGATAGCGTTGGAAAAACATGAGCATGCTCATCTGCCATCTGCCTCAACTCATAGCTAGATGAAGTTGATTTTTTAATCTAACATTAGTAATATTTTGTAATTCTTTTCAAAGGAATCATTTTTATTTATGTTTACTCTTAAAGTTGCATAAGGATAGTCATAAAAAATCACCCTGATCTTCATCTTCTCTGTCCTCAATGTCCATACTGTCATCCTCGTTGTCATCATCATCGTAGTTGTAATTGGGGTCGTAGATGATGTACTTCAAACACAACTTAATGATTGCTTGAATGTGAGGGGACATTTCCTTTGGACATCTGTTAAAAAAAAATTAGAATAATAATTTCTGACATACAAGTATAAACATACAGTGATAAAATAAAATAGTTACAAAAACAACAAAATAACATAATATATACCAATATGATTAATTAAAATGAAACAAAATGATGAAACTTAATATAATTTATATCAAAATAATATAATAAAATGTTACAAAAATGACAAAGCATGATATAATTGAAACCAATATACTGTAATAAAATAAAATGAGTCAAAAATTGACCACACAATATAACGTAAACCAACATAATACAATGAAACAAAAAAATACAGAAATGTATAGTTTATAGCAAAATAATAATAAGATGTTACAAAATGACAAGACAATATATAATTTAAACCAATATACTGTTTATAAAAAAATAAAACAAGTCAAAAATTACCAAACATGCTATAATGTAAACCAACATACTAAATCAAAACAAAAATGTTATAATTTATACCAAAATAAAATAGAAAAATGTTACAAAAATGATAAAACATATATCGTTTAAAAGAATATCATAAAATAAAATGAGTCAAAACTGTCAAAACATGATATAGGTCTAATGTAATCTAAAAAAAAAATAAAAAATTACGAAATGACAAACATTATAAATTAAACCAAAATCCAAAAGTAAATGTCAGAAAATGTCAAAATATGTTACGATTTAAACAAAATAATTAAAGAATCCCTCATGTAAAAAAAAAAAACATTTTTAGTTTTAGACCAAATAATACAGAAATAATAATTCTACCTGCTAACAAAAGCTTCGAAAGCTTGAAAGCAGAACTCGCGTAGCTCATCATCCTCCACGTTACAAAACTTCACCACCATTGGCACAATCTTCTGCAGGTGTTCCCCTTCAGATCATAAGACTCAGTATTACTCCACTATTCAAAATGTAATGTAATACTACATGTTATATTAAAAATCTCCAGAATACACTTTAGAGCTTTATTGAATTTATCCTAGCTAGTCTCTTCGGCTCTCTCTGCTGGTCATACAATAACACTACATTCCCTCAAAACTTTGTTTTGAAATGTTAAATCAGCTCTCACCGATCCTGTGTCCTCCTCGTCTGCTGACCGTGGCCAGGCACTGGATGTAGGTGCGGACGTTGGCAGTGGGCGGCCCGCGGGACAGTTCGCCCATGAGGTGTTCGGTGAGCTGCGTGAACAGAGCGGGGCTACAGCTGGGCACCAGGTGACCCAGAGCGATAATAGAGCGTTTCCTCACAGCCATACGAGGACTCATGAGCTGAGCGAGGAGGCTGGTCAGAATCGACTGATGGAAGCTCACCAGAGCAGTGCTCAACCTGGCAAACAATGTATAAGACTGGCGGGTGGATGCTCATAAACACTTACAGTTGAGGTCAATCTTCAGAATCTGCAAAATGTTAATTATTTTACCAAAATAAGAAGGATCATATAAAATGCATGTTATTTTTTATTTAGTACTGACCTCAATAAGTTATTCCTCATAAAATATGTTTACATATAGTCCACAAAGACAAAATAATAGTTGAATTTATAAAAATGACCCAGTTCAAAAGTTTACATCCCCTTGATTCTTAATACTGTGTTCTTATCTGAATGATCCACAGCTGTGTTTTTTTGTTTAGTAATAGTTGTTCATGAGTCCCTTGTTTGTCCTGAACAGTTAAACTGCTGTTCTTCAGAAAAATCCTCCAGCTCCCACAAATTCTTTGGTTTTCCAGCATTTTTGTGTATTTGAACCCTTTCCAACAATGACTGTATGATTTTGAGATCCATCTTTTCACACTGAGGACAACTGAGGGACTCATATGCAACCATTACAGAATATTTTTCTTATTTTGCCTAAATAACATATTTTTTACATTTAGTACTGCCCTTCAGAGGCTATAGAAGATAGTTACATGTTTCCCAGAAGACAAAATAAGTTAAATTTAGCCTGATCTTCAAATTCAAAAGTTTTCACCCCCGCAGCTCTTAATTCATGTTTGTTTGTTTTTTCCTTCTGAAGCATCTGTGAGCGTTTGAACCTTCTGTAATAGTTGCATATGTGTCCCTCAGTTGTCCTCAGTGTGAAAAGATGGATCTCAAAATCATACAGTCATTGTGGACTATATGTAAACATCTTTTATGTGCAATATCTTATTCAGGTCAGGACTAAATAAACAATAACATGCATTTTGTATGATATGATCCCTCTTATTATGGTAAAAACATTTTGCAGATTCTGAAAGGGGGATGCAAACTTTTGACCTCAACTGTACATGCAAGTACAAGACATTTGGACCAACCTGCCCAACATGTCGGAGAGAATATCCAAAGCCTCCAGCTGAATGGACACGTCGTCTTGCATTCCCAATGC
The DNA here is from genome assembly GCA_023376895.1 of Aspiorhynchus laticeps. NCBI lineage: Eukaryota > Metazoa > Chordata > Actinopteri > Cypriniformes > Cyprinidae > Aspiorhynchus > Aspiorhynchus laticeps. The sequence goes on along the minus strand of JALXFT010002236.1, from coordinate 1,198,806 downwards.
TCCAATCAACTGGGACGTGATCTTCCTACAGATGTTGACTGTGAGGCTCAAACCTTCAACGCAATACAAAAGCTATGACTAAAGATCCCAAAAAGATGGAAATTTCTCTAATATCATCTCGATACCTGTAGATGAAGGTGGCAGTTCGGCGATGACGGTCTTCAGGCCCATGCTGGAAATGTCCCTCAGCTGCTCTTTGTTGGACACCATGTTGGAGCAGAGAGTGTCCACTATCGTCTCCACCTGACACTCCTTCACTTTTCCCACCAGAGGACCAAGACTACACAAACCAGAAATACACTCTAAAAAATGCTGGGTTAAATACAACCCAGCGCTGGGTAAAATATGGACAAACCCAGCGATTGGGTTGTTTTGACCCAATTGTCAAAATTGTTGGTTGAAAACAACCCAATCGCTGGGTTTGTCCATATTTTACCCAGCGCTGGGTTGTATTTAACCCAGTATTTTTTAGAGTGTAATCATGATCACTGTATCACTGTAAAGAAAGACGTTTGGAAGAAAATCTGAGTGAGAAAATACCATTTGACGGCCAGATTCTGCACTTCTCCGTTTTTGTCCTCCAGAAGTTTGAGTAGCATCGCCACAACTTTCCTCTCGCTTTCCTCGTCCAGTTTGATCGAGTCCTTCTGGAGCTCCATCATCAGGTCATTGGCCGCCATAAACCTGAAAGAAATCATAGTCTTTATTAGTGTTGATGTACTTCACAATCCACATCGTGTAGGACTGTAGTAACTGATTACAGGTAATCTGGATTATGTAATCAGATTCAAAAAATTAAGTACTTGTGATTAGAGTATATTACATTTTAAAATGTTCACAATCAGAATAGTTACTTTTTTATGGATTACATATTGTTCACACAGTGGCAGTAAATTATTCAAAATGTATTGATTCTCTCTAATTCTTTTTTCCTCTTTTAAATTTTCCGTACCATTCAGCTTTGATTATATTCACAAAGACATATTTGAAGGAATATATTTTCTTAATTTTTCTTTTTTATACAAGTGTGGTACATTTAATGGTATAAGTTTAAAACAAATTTGATAAAAAAGTAATCTAAATGTAACCTAAAAAGTAGTCAAAATACATGACCTAAAATGAGTAACCTTACATTAATAACTAGTTTTCATCATGTAATCTGTAACCAACAGACTACAATTTGTACGTAATCTACCCAGCACTGATAGTACGTCCAAAACATGGTTTTACTATGGTAAATAAATAGGCTACTACTACCAAGATAGCACAACTGTTAGCTCATCCAATTAAAATCTTACAAAGCAAAACAGTTTGAGAACAACAAATTATCAACTGAATTCTGTAGGAATCGTGATATAGTTATCATTAATGTTGATTTATTTAATAACAAGTTTCCATTTATTTAGGCTACCAAAAGACGACTAAAATATAATAGAACAGAATAGTCTACGTGTAAATTTAAATTTCATGTAAATAAATAATAATAAGTCCACAACAGCTATATATAGTATATATTTTTAGTTACAAAAGTCTTCTTCTTTCCAGGTTAACAGCGGTTGGCATCCATCTTATAGGTGCAGTTACAAAAGTCAATGTTTATTCAATTCAAGTTTATTTCTATAGCGATTTTCACGATCGTTGCAAAGCAGCTTTACAGAAAATTTAAGTTTCTATTTTAAAGTTTCTACGTTATATTTAGTAGCTTATCAGTGGTCTCCAGTTAAGCATTTTAAAGTAACGTTATAGTATGAATCTGACAATTATTCAGATATAATAAGTTTTTAGGCCGTTGCTTTGTCATTGGCCTATTTTTGTAAACATTACGTTAACGTTAGTCAGAAACATGCGTCTACAACACACTTGTCTTACCGGAAGTCTTTGTCAGTGGATGTCATTTTTTCCAAAAGATTAGAAATGTAAAAGGTGACATTCGACATCTTGACTTCTTAAAGTATTGCACTTTATGGCGATGTAAAAAAATTAATACAGAAAGTTGAGCTTGATGAAGATCATAGCGCCTGGCTGGACACTGGACAGACTGGGACATACGACACTTTTGAACAGTTTATAAATAGAGATGAGCGATATATTAAGAATTTCAGTCGCTTTGCTGTCATCTGCTGGAATCAATGTGGACTGCAGGGCGCGGACGGAAACATGGAGCGGAACCTTTATTTAGTTCCACCCGGAGCGTTTATCAGCGGAGACACAGTCTGCACTGAGCGTTGTCTGCCACGTCGGAAATATTATCAGTAAATTCATTTCTGAAGCTCTGAAGAGCAACCAGGACACTTTCTGAAGATTTAGTGGTGGAGGAGGTTGTTGGAGCGATATAATCAAATATGGTGAGTGTTACATTATCGACTGTGTTTCGATTATTCTCAGATATTTGTTTAAACCCGGTAAGTTAGTTCTTGAGCTGATGAATGGAAAAATCTAAACAAAACCCGATTCTGTAGTTTTACAGTTAGTAACCAGATGGAAAATAAAATGCATTTTTAGATGCCAAAACTGTTTCTGAGATTAAAAGCAACTTTGTGTTGTTTAGTTGTGATTAGATTCTAAACGTCGTTATAAAACAGCTCTGATAATATACAATGATCTGATTTTATTGTCAAATATCTACGTTACAGTATTGCGATATTTTCCAGAGTTTTCAGTTGTTGTTGTTTTCCCCCCCAATATTGTTGTTATTATTATTATTCATAATTAGTTGTAGTTACGATCGGAGTTTAATGACCTATCAACTTACAATACCTTGTTTTTTTGTTTTTGGACATGGTGCCATTTTATATATTTTAAGTTTTTTTTTCATATTAAGTTTTTTGTATTATATTCAGTGCTGTCAGTTGATTAAACTATTCAAATCAGTTAATTACATGTTAAAATGTCAAAGAAATAAACAAGTAAATAATCGTACATCAGTATTTACAGAAAAATAACAAATTACTTACTTTTCTGTATTGTATTTAGTGTTGTCTACTGATTAAAATATTTAATTTAGTTAATTACTTTATAAATAAAACAAACAAATAAATAAATGATTGCATATGTCAGTATATGCAAAAAATAAGTAAAATAAATGACTTTTGCATTATATTTAAATATATATTATAAAATATTTTCAATATTAAATGAATGAGAAATGCATATATTATCATTTGTCAATTGAATTAAATATTTAATTTAGTTAATTACATGATAAATAATAATAATGAAATTTAAACAGTTATTGATTAGTTGCATATACCTTTATACATGACTGTTTATTGAAATGTATGGGTATTCAGATAAAATGCATGATAATATTACAAATTCTGCTGATGTCAGTTAAATCTAAAATCATTTATGTTTTTGACAAATAACTGCTTACCTTTTCAAGCACGTCTGTGGTCTTGTGTCTTTCAGGTTTCAGTCATTAACACAGTGGACACCTCACATGAGGATATGATCGTGAGTTTCTCCATCCGTTCTGTCTCCTCCTTTACCTCTTCTGCATCTTTCCTAGCATTTTAACTCTGTTTTGTCGTTGTGTGTTCAGCATGATGCTCAGATGGATTATTACGGCACCAGACTGGCCACCTGCTCCTCTGATCGCTCTGTGAAGATCTTTGATGTCAAAAACGGAGGGCAGATCCTCGTGGCTGATCTGAGGGGGTGAGTGAAGCTCACGAATAAAACTAGGGTTTCAAAGATACCAAAATGAAACTAAAATTTCAGGAGAAAATAAAAATTATTTAATATTCTCCAAAAATGTAGCTGTAAACAAATATGCATTACAACAGTTAAATATATTCTTTAAATATTTTTCAATGAAGTATGTTTTAATTATGTAGTTATTCAAGTTTAAAAGACTAAATAGATGAGAAGGAAACCAGTTATAAAAAATAAAAAAACAGTGGAATAATTATATAAACACAGGTTTTTATCAGCAATATTAAATATAAGTTAAAGTTCAACACATTAAAAACAACCAAAGCTGAAACAATGTCAATAAACCTGCTTGCATTTGATTAATTTTGAACCCAGTAAATTAAATGATAAATAATTATCAAATAATAAATCGAAAACAACAAAAACAAACATATTTGCATATTTCAGTGTTGTCAGGAAAAAGTATATAAATAAATTAACATAAAACATAACAAAAATAAAATAACAAAGTAGTTGATTTAATCACATGTATGTTGAATTTGCATTTGTATTTATTATTTATAAAGCACATATACAACCAAGGTTGTCCAAAGTGCTGTACATCAAAGAAAATAAAGGAACGAGAATGGGCATAAACATAAAACAAGAAGACATAAAACAAATACACATCTAATAAAAAATTGCCAGAGGAATTAAAAGCCATAGTTAATAAATTAGCTTTTAACAGAAATTTAAAACTAGAAAAACAACACACATATTTGAATTGGCTTAAAAAAAACACCTAATAATTCAAAGATATGGCTGACAAAACCATCAAATGGGTGTTAAAGAAAGTGTTTTACTGGTATCATTACAATTAAATATATATATATATTGATTTTTATTATAAACTAAAACTCTAGTTTAAGGGTGACTTATGATTGATAACGGGGCTAATGTCTTATTAGTTCTTCTTAGTTTATTTGTAGTTCTTTTATTTGAATTCTTTCAATCTCTTTGGGCAGTCACGAGGGTCCGGTGTGGCAGGTGGCCTGGGCTCACCCCATGTACGGCAACATCCTGGCATCCTGCTCCTACGACAGGAAGGTGATCATCTGGAAGGAGGAGAACGGCACCTGGGATAAGATGTATGAATACACAGGCCACGACTCCTCTGGTAACTTCACGCTTTTGACTCTCATATCAGACTCTGTGACACAGAAGTGCATCCCGCTGTGGACAATCACACGTTTGTTCTCCCGCAGTGAACTCTGTTTGCTGGGGACCGTATGACTTCGGCTTGATTCTGGCCTGTGGCAGCTCAGATGGTGCCATTTCAGTGTTGACCTGCTCTGGAGATGGACACTGGGATATTAAGAAGATCAACAATGCACATACAGTGAGTTTAGCCTTTATATGCGACCATAATATCTTAAAATATACCTCTACAGGGCTCTAATAATTATGTGACTATTACTATTACTAATATTTACATATAGTAGATTTAGATTTTATATAAATGTGTGTAATTTAATTTATTATTATTATTTTGAATAACCTCCCAAATGCATTTTAATAGCTTATATAACAGTAATAGATTATTTTTAAAAACTAAAACCGGATTGTATCTGATCAAAAACTTCTCATATTCAAAGTTTTTGTATGTAAAATTTTTCTTAAATATATGCATGCATGTGTTTGTGTGTATATATGTATATATGTATATATATATATGTATATATGTATATATATATGTATATGTGTATATATATATATATATATATATATATATATGTATATGTATACGTATATATATATATATATATATATATATATATATATATATATATATATATATATATATACATATACATATACATATATATATACATATATATATACATATATATATGTATATGTATATATATATGTATATGTATATGTATACATATATATATATATATGTATATGTATATATATGTATATATATGTGTATATATATATATATATATATATATATATATATATATATATATATATATATATGTATATGTATATGTATATGTATATGTATATATATATATATATATATATATATATATATATATATATATATATATATATATATATATATATATATATATATATATATATATATATATATATATATATATATAAATAATATTAGGGGTGTAACGATACGCGTATTCATTTTGAACCGTTCGGTACGAGGCTTTCGGTTCGGTACGCATTACAAACCGAACGATTCGTTGGAATAATCCTATTACGTTTGGAAAATAAAAGAGCTCAAAGTGTGTGAAATATAATGTTATCAGTGCCACTGCGCTCAACAACGCAGCCCAAACGACGTAACAGGCAACATGCTGTCTGCCCCGCGATAACCTCCCCGTGCTGGGGTGCATCGAAAGACGATGATCTTGTATCGACGATAGCCAGAGATACTGTCAAAAACATCAATTATTGGCAATATTAAGATTATTTGGCATTTCCAATTATTGTAGGCCTGTTACATTCTTATTTTTATTAGACCTTGTATTATTATTATCAAGTTACTTTTATTATTAAATTAAAATGACAATTAATTTGGCCCGCAATAATTACCATATAACTGACACGCTGCGAGGAAAAGATTAGGCTATTTACTCCTCAATTAAAATGTTTTTAAAAAAGGTCTTTTAAAACCGGTCTATTAGGCTATAAAATAAATTATAGTCCTATAATTAAAATATTAACACTGCAGTCATCAATGAAATAAAAAGCTTTTATTTCAAGCACCGACTTTCAAACCAACCTGTTTAACACGAAATACGTTTCTTCTCATTTTTTTTTTCACTATTTACGGGCCACAAGAGAAATATTAAGGAAATAAATGAAAACAGCTATAGCCATCGTTATCAGCATATGTTGAAGTCTCGTCGTCTCTGAGAGACTAAGCAGCGTCAGATGCCGAAAGCTCCGTCATTCCGTTTTTACTTTCACTTTCTGCTTATAGTGAATTGACTGAGATTAAGATGTTCACCGGCATAAATATGCAACGTGCAAACGCGTGCTTGTGTGATAACCATTGGCTTACCTTCATGGTCTAAAACAGAAATATTTCCAACATTGCGAGTCGCAATTTGCGACGCAACCAATTGCCCCGCCCCCCGTATCGAAAATGTACCGAACTGTGACACCACTGTGTCGTATCGAACCGAACCGTGAATTTTGTGAACCGTTATACCCCTTATATATATATATATATATATATATATATATATATATATATATATATATATATATATATATATACACAGTGGGTACGGAAAGTATTCAGACCCCCTTAAATTTTTCACTCTTTGTTATATTGCAGCCATTTGCTAAAATCATTTAAGTTAATTTTTTTTCCTCAATGTACACACAGCACCCCATATTGACAGAAAAACACAGAATTGTTGACATTTTTGTAGATTTATTAAAAAAGAAAAACTGAAATATCACATGGTCCTAAGTATTCAGACCCTTTGCTGTGACACTCATATATTTAACTCAGGTGCTGTCCATTTCTTCTGATCATCCTTGAGATGGTTCTACACCTTCATTTGAGTCCAGCTGTGTTTGATTATACTGATTGGACTTGATTAGGAAAGCCACACACCTGTCTATATAAGACCTTACAGCTCACAGTGCATGTCAGAGCAAATGAGAATCATGAGGTCAAAGGAACTGCCTGAAGAGCTCAGAGACAGAATTATGGCAAGGCACAGATCTGACCAAGGTTACAAAAAAATTTCTGCTGCACTTAAGGTTCCTAAGAGCACAGTGGCCTCCATAATCCTTAAATGGAAGACGTTTGGGACGACCAGAACCCTTCCTAGAGCTGACCGTCCGGCCAAACTGAGCTATCGGGGGAGAAGAGCCTTGGTGAGAGAGGTAAAGAAGAACCCAAAGATCACTGTGGCTGAGCTCCAGAGATGCATTCGGGAGATGGGAGAAAGTTGTAGAAAGTCAACCATCACTGCAGCCCTCCACCAGTCGGGGCTTTATGGCAGAGCGGCCCGACGGAAGCCTCTCCTCAGTGCAAGACACATGAAAGCCCGCATGGAGTTTGCTAAAAAACACCTGAAGGATTCTCTGGTCTGATGAGACCAAGATAGAACTTTTTGGCCTTAATTCTAAGCGGTATGTGTGGAGAAAACCAGGCACTGCTCATCACCTGTCCAATACAGTCCCAACAGTGAAGCATGGTGGTGGCAGCATCATGCTGTGGGGGTGTTTTTCAGCTGCAGGGACAGGACGACTGGTTGCAATCGAGGGAAAGATGAATGCGGCCAAGTACAGGGATATCCTGGACGAAAACCTTCTCCAGAGTGCTCAGGACCTCAGACTGGGCCAAAGGTTTACCTTCCAACAAGACAATGACCCTAAGCACACAGCTAAAATAACGAAGGAGTGGCTTCACAACAACTCCGTGACTGTTCTTGAATGGCCCAGCCAGAGCCCTGACTTAAACCCAATTGAGCATCTCTGGAGAGACCTAAAAATGGCTGTCCACCACCGTTTACCATCCAACCTGACAGAACTGGAGAGGATCTGCAAGGAGGAATGGCAGAGGATCTCCAAATCCAGGTGTGAAAAACTTGTTGCATCTTTCCCAAAAAGACTCATGGCTGTATTAAATCAAAAGGGTGCTTCTACTAAATACTGAGCAAAGGGTCTGAATACTTAGGACCATGTGATTGATAGTTCAGTTTTTCTTTTTTAATAAATCTGCAAAAATGTAAACAATTCTGTGTTTTTATGTCAATATGGGGTGCTGTGTGTACATTGAGGAAAAAAAATGAACTTAAATGATTTTAGCAAATGGCTGCAATATAACAAAGAGTGAAAAATTTAAGGGGGTCTGAATACTTTCCGTACCCACTGTATATATGTGTATATGTATATATATATATATATATATATATATATATATATATATATATATATATATATATATATATATATATATATATATATATATATATATATATAAATATATAAATATATATATATATATATATAAATAAATAAATAAATAAATATGTAAACAAAAACTTTTATTTTGGATGCGATTAATCATTTGACGGCACTAGTTTTTACTATGTTATTACAATATTTAACACAATAAATAAACAAATAAATATTAATTAAATTTAATATTTGTTTGTTTAAATATTTTTTATTTTAATTTTTTTATTTAATTTAATGTTGATTAGAGCTGTCGCGATTCGTCGATGTTAGTCGACTAGTCGATTTTGAAAAATCATCGACTTCATTTTGCTCGCGTCGACTAACCGGCATTATTAGACTATTTTCCAAGGCTGCATGATATTAAACCCATTTAAAAATCATAATTAAGCATAATTGTGAATTCACAAACACTATGATTTAATTAAATAATTATATGCGATGCAGTTCTAACACAGTATATGCGCTTTAATTATTTACATGCGTGTAGGTTAAGTACGTGCGTCTCACAGCGGCCCCGTTCACAGTAGTTCCACAGAAACTTATCATTTACATGTGTGGAGCATCTCAAACTCCATCTCTGCATGTTGTTGTGAGTTTGGGTTTATTATAACGTTCATCTGAGAACGCAACGTGCGCCATTTCATCAGATTTGTAAGGTAAACCATTTATAAACCTGTGCAAACACAGGAGAATACATCGCGATTTCAAAATAAGAGCTCAAACCCTCACTCTGAGTTTACACGTTTTGATGTCCACATATTCATTTAATTACAGTGGCTATAGCATTTCTGTCCTAAAGAAATGGCCAAATATTAAAGATTAAGTGGACATTTGAATTAAATGGTGCTTGGTCAATATTAAACAAGGATTAGATTGCGCATAATGTGTAAAATAATCATCAGGCCACCTGCAGGCCTTTGTTGTTATGCGTTATCTACATTAGCTCTATTGTTTATAATACATTATGTATTTTAACAGTTTTGTTCAATAAAACCATATGATTTCATGCTTTTGATACTTTATTTGAACTAATTATTATTGCATCATTGCTATTATATATGTATATTAAGTCATTTTAAAAGCTATTGTTCACTTACATCTATTTTTATTACCACAAAAAACATATATATATATAATTATAGGGCCCTATAAAATCCGTTTTATTTCCAAATTTAGTTTTTTCCATTTTAATTTTTCTATACTCTGTTTTAATGGTTAAATTAAATTGTATTAATCAAAAAGCCTGTCTAATTAATTGAGTTTTACAGTTTTATCTTTACCAAATTCTGTTTTCCATTATTTTCTGTATTCCATTTTAATGGTTCCATTATTTTTTTTATTTATTTATTTTTTCTTTTTCAGAAATACTGCACATTTACATTTTTCTCCTAAATAAATTCTGGTAAATAACATTTCTGGTAAATACTCCTTTATTTAAAATACTGATTATAATTGTATTATTAGACTAGAACACGTAGATATGTTGTCTTTCTTACACTATAATACTGAACTGATTTCAGTGATTTGGACTGAGATGAGATGGACACTTGTTTCTTGCACTCTATGTTGCACTTTACTTTTGCTTTAAAAAAGGATTTCATAGAAATTTGGATTTAATTTGGTTTAATAAAATATTTTTTTGTGTTGATTTGTGTTGAAAAATTGTTGGTTTTTTGTGGGAAATTAATCGTTTAGATTAATCGATTAATCAATAAATTAGTCGATAGATTAATCGAAATAAAAATAGTCGTTAGTGGCAGCCCTAATGTTGATTAACCATCCTAATGCACTCAAATACTGCCGACACCTTTTGCATTTCCGGGTCCGTTTTGCCCCACTGGAATGTGAGTTTATAAAACAGTCATAGCTTAATATTTTTCAACTAAAACCATATTCTGATTAAAATGTTCTCAATAATAAGTAAATGTTCAGAAATTGCAGTTTTGGTGTTATTACTATGTACTAATTTACTATATTGTTATTACTGTATTTAACCCCTTTTAATTGAAACAGCTAAGGTTTTTGCACACTGAGTCTGAAACTTTCGCACGTCAACTAATACGACCACACATTGTGTCAATCACGTTTACACACTGCCTCAGAAACTTTCGTACGTCATAAAAAAATTGTATCGGGTTTGATTTTCTGCGTTTTTGCATCCGTAGCGAGCATTTTGACTTGGTGTGCAAGGTTTCTGTGCGTGACGATGATGAATGTGAAAAAACGCATACGAAAATTTCGGACTCAGTGTGCAAAGACCTTTAGAACGTAAACTTGAATTTAGAGCTTTAGAAATTTCTGATTTTACAGTGAAATCTCGATGATGCAAGAGAAACTTTTATTTTAAGGTGTCCTTGTTACAGTGTAATTATACATTTAAGTACTGAGTAATATTAATTAACTACATGTAATTGCTATATGGTTAGGATTAGGGTTTGGTTTAGGGTTACTTGCATGTAATTGTGCATAATTTATTGTTTATTGTTATTATAATAGAAAGTACATAACTTGTAACAAGGACACCTAAAAACAGTGTTACCAAACTTTTTTCAATATTTATCAGTGCTGATCAGACAATACGGCTTTATAGACATGCAATATAGAGGCTTCAGTCGAGTGTAGTAGATATCATACAAGACTGGCCCAGTTTGTTGTACTGCATCCTGTTATTTGAGTTTTTTTAATGGTTTCTCTCTTCTCTCTGGCAGATCGGCTGTAACGCTGTGAGTTGGGCCCCAGCTGTTGTCCCAGGGAGTCTTATTGAGCAGCCAACAGGACAGAAGCCCAACTACACCAAGAGATTTGTGTCTGGAGGCTGTGACAATCTGATCAAGCTGTGGAAGTGAGTGAAGCCCTTATTTTAGAGAGTACAGTGGCGAGTACCTGCTGTCAGCTTTTACTGTCACACTTGGGCACCAATTGACCCACACAGAATTAAATAGAAAAAAAAATCAAAATAAATTAATATTGTATTTACTCTGGAGGCAAGAAGTTTGTAATAATCAATATATATTTCTTTATATATTTTGAAATAATTGTCTGATGCTCTTTAAGGCTGCATTTAGTTGATCCAAAATATGGTAATATTCTGAAAAGTTATTACAGTTTAAAAGAACTGTTTTCTATTTGAATATATTCTAAAATGTAATTTATTTCTGTGATCAAAGCAGAATTTTCAGTATCATTACTCCAGTCTTCAGTGTCACATGATCCTTCAGAAACCATTCTAAATATGCTCATTTGATGCTGAAGAAACATTTCTTATTATCAGTGTTAAAAACAGTCACACTGTTTCATATTTGTTGCTAAAAATATGATATATACAAACTAAAATTTTTATAATATTTTTGTTTTTCAGGATTCTTTTACAAATGGACAGTTAAAAAGAGCAGCAGGTCTTTGAACAGTTGATTTTTTTTGTAACACTTTTAATGTTAAAATTTAATCAATTCAATGAGTCATTGCCGAATAAACGTATTACATCACAGGAATAAATTACAGTTTAAATATATTTAAATAGAAAATAGTTATTTTAACATTTTACACTAACTATAATTGCAATAAACGTTTAAAAATAAAAGCAATATTGGTGAGCGTTCTTTCAAAAGCATTATAAATCTTAATCGTTCCATACTTTGGGTTGCCTGTGTGTGTGTGTTCTCCATTTCCAAATATGGTAAAATGCTACATTCTTATTGAGCCAATGATATTTGAAGTAATAAATCACCCAAAAAAGTTATTAAAATAAGACTGAGTCTACAAATATCTTTGAATTAAAACAATGTGCCAACAATCCTATTTTTCTTCCCAGAGAAGAGGATGGCCAGTGGAAAGAGGACCAGAAGCTGGAGGCGCACAGTGATTGGGTGAGAGATGTTGGCTGGGCTCCTTCCATTGGTCTGCCTACCAGCACAATCGCCAGCTGCTCACAGGTGATCACAGCCAAATGCTTTACTCTAAATATTATACTGTATATCATTGTGAGCTATAATTGTAAATAAAATTGAATAAGTTGATTTTTATTCTAAACTAAAAATGATATACATTCCTGGCAAAGCCATGTATTTGGTTCCTTAGGAATGCTTTAACTATTAAAATGTATACCTTTAATGCTATGTAAGTTGGATAATAGTCTCTGAAATATGCATAAATGATTTATATTATATTGTTATATTCCACCATAGGATGGTCGTGTGTTTATCTGGACGTGTGACGACCCAGCCGGTAACACCTGGACAGCCAAACTTCTCCACAAATTTAATGACGTGGTATGGCACGTGAGCTGGTCCATCACAGGAAACATCCTGGCTGTGTCAGGAGGAGACAACAAAGTATGTGCTCTGTTATACCTTTCCAATACGACCCTAGAGTCTGGATTTAAAGGAATAGTTGATCAGAAATGAAAATAATTTATTAATCGTTAAAGTGCCTAAAAATGGCTTTTTCAATCAGCCATTGTAGCAAATCATATTGAAAATATTTAAAGGAACACTCCACTTTTTTTTGGAAATGGGCTCATTTTACAAGTCCCCTAGAGTTAAACAGTTGAGTTTTACCGTTTTTGAATCCATTCAGCCGATCTCCGGGTCTGGCGGTAGCACTTTTAGCTTAGCTTAGCATAGTTCATTGAATCGGATTAGACCATTAGCATCTCGCTCAAAAATGACCAAAGAGTTTTGAGTTAAAACTACTACTTTCAGGCGCTGCGTCATATCATTGCGCCTGCTGCACTCATGGTACGGCAGCAAAGTTCCTCGATTATTACGCCGGAATGAGAGTATAGTTCCAAGCCATATCGCACTAGAAAATCACAACTTTTCATTTTCCGTCGGTCTTAGTACACGATGTAACTACAGAAGAGTCAAGCTTTAAATAGGAAAAATATCGAAACTCTTTGGTAATTTGAGCGCGATGCTAATGGTCTAATCCTATTCAATGATCTATGCTAAGCTACGCTAAAAGTGCTACCGCCAGATAGGCTTGCTGCGATAGATGGTGTTGGCGGTGATAACGGTGTTAAGCCGCAACACCGGTTACATCACTTGCCCACCGTGGCACCGTCCCTCACCGTGCACCAAGTCTCACGGGCCGCACGCGTGTCATTTACATATTACGTCATCAATACAAACCAACCAGATGTATAATATTATGTATAGCCTAAATATTATGATGTCTAAACGATTCCATTTATTGAAATAAATAAATGAATAATTCTACTCACAATTAATAAACACCTGATGCTGTCGGGAGCTGACCGATTTTGTGAAATTCTGCTCGAAAGGAGTAACAGCACAATGAAGTTGCGATTGTAAGATGCAGTCTGTAAGACGCGCACGGAAGCGTGACATGACGCGCGACACTGCAGAAAGTGTGCATTCACAAATGTATTTGATCCAAATATGGAAAGCATTTTCGAATTTAATAATCTGAGGTTCTCTCCAGAGATGTTTTGCCACATTTCTGTAATTAAGGATGATTGCTGCGTAGTAGCCTATGGGTGTTTCTTTTTACCTGAACTTCAAGTGAGTGGCGGGGCAAACCGAAAGGCCAGCACTCTCTTCACTGCTGATGCTGCGACGATCTTGTTTGAATGCGTTCCTTCGCTGACATTTTCCACATTTTGTTTTCTCCCTTAACAAATTTGTCCATTCTGATTCTCAGTTTTACAGAACTAATGGCTGCTGATGACTATTTGAATTGAATTCTGCCAAAGTGCGTGCTTGTAAGTGTTCGTTAAATGCGTAACATTAATTACGTGAGTAGCCTACATAGGTCTGCTCATGTCTGAAGAAAATATATGAAAAACTCAATTATTTTACATAACAAAAACATTATCACTTATATTAGTTTAGTAAATTTTCAAAGTAATGTAAAAACTAAAATGAATTGTAAAACTGAAAGTTATTTTTTAATTGTGTTAAGCACATGGACTGTAACATTCAGCATGGTCCGCCGCATTTGGATTCGTGACGGTCCGCGGGTTGAGAACCACTGCCATAGACTGTAAAAGGGTGAGACAGACAAGGCGACGGCAGAAGAGTTTCAAAACGAAATGTAAAAGCGCCTGTTTTAAACATTTTAGGATTTTGAAAAGCCTGTTGACCTGCTATTTATCTAAGGTGATATTGGATTTCTTTTTTTTTTAAACCTTCGTTTCTCATTTATTTTGATCCATGGTATTTGCAGATTTTTTTTTTATTTAAACTGAATTTTTTTTTTTTTTTTATTATTATTATTTTACATCAAGGTGAAGTCCGTGCCTCCAAACTTTCTTAATCGTTTGGCTAATAAACATTCTGCGTTTTATAATTGCGTTCCTCAGTCTTTACTGATATTCAGTTTTGGATACCTATGTAAAATTTGTAAGTTATTTTATATTAGGCATATAGCGTGGTGTATTTTTATTCATTTTGTTAATAAAAGTTATGTTCTACGTTCGTTGTAGCCATTTTGTTGTTGTTGCTGGAATTGAATTCAAGCAATTGATGCCGAATTGCCGCTAATTTAAAAGTGAAAGTAAAATGCACACGGTGCTTTTACAAGCTATTTAAGCAAAGGAAAGTGAGGGAAAGAGGGAAAACTCAAACGAACTAAAAATAAACAACTGCTTGATGCCGAATTGCCGCTAATTTGTTAGTGAAAGTAAAATGTGCACGGAGCATTTACAAGCTATTTAAAACCAAAGGAAAGTGAGGGAAACCTCAAACGACTCCCCTCCAGGGTGATACCAGTATTACCGGTGTTGTCACACGTCGATTAACCGGTGGGAAAATTTCCTCACCGTCACAACCCTACCGCCAGACCCGGAGATCGGCTGAATGGATTCAAAAACAGTAAAACTCAACTGTTTAACTCTAGGGGAGTTGTAAAGTGAGTTCCTTTAAAATAAGAAGTAAAAATAATACAATGAAAATTTTATTTTAAAAAAATCTATAAAATACACTACTGTTCAAAACTATTTTAAGAAATTAATACTTTTATTCAGCAGAGAAACATTCAATTAAGTGACCATTAAAAAATGTGTAATATTACCAAAGATTCTGTTTCAAATAAATTGTTCTTCTGAACCTTTTCGTCAAAGAATCCTGAAATCAAAATCATTTCACAAAAATATGAAGCAGCACAACTGTTTTCAATATTGATAATAATAAGAAATATTTTTTTGAGCAGCAAGTCAGCATATTAGAATGATTTCTGAAGGATCATGTGACGCTGAAGACTGGAGTAATGATGCTGAAAATTCAGCTTTGATCACTTAAGGCGGTTCCACACTGAGCACGATGACGAACGTAGCTTTCACAACGAGCGCAAAACGATTGTTCGCCTTCTGCTAATTCACACCTGCACACTAGGTGGCGCCAACCAACAATGCATTTTTCCTCAGATACAGTATGTATCTCGTATATGGATTTAACATCATCCGCTGCTTAATATACAGCATTAAATTAAGATAAATAAAGTTTGGTTCTATGCCAGAAACACAAACTATTTATAATGCTTTACAAGAAAACATCTTAAAATACAAACAGAAGTAGCATCAAGCCACATTTGAAAATGTATGTACGTTAATTAATGTTTTTGCTTAAAACCCACTTTAAACCATCATCGAGTGCTTGTAATAACTTCCGATGTTTATCTATAGTTGATTTTGATTCTATGATAGGCAGACAAGCACTCTTTGTATTTTAATAACGCCACACTGCTTATTGTCATATACATCCTTTATTGTTATAAAAATACCATGAGCTGCTATTGTTTCGATTCAAAAGCGTCATCGCGCCAAATTTTTGCGTTCAGTGTGAAAAGCCCTTTAGAGTATAATATATTCACATAGAAAACAGTTATTTTAAATTGTAATATTTCACAATATTACTGTTTTTACTGTATTTTTGATCAAATAAAAGCAGCAAAAAGATTGAGCAAAAGAGACTTCTTTCAAAAACATGAAAAAAATGCTACCGACACCAAACTTTTGAACAGTAGTTTATACGTAAATGAAAAAATAATATTTTATTTATATCCACCAATATATTGTAATAATGAGCAATATTTACCTGAATATATTTTACTTGCTTAGTATTTTGACTTTTTAATACATGTTTAATACATGTTTTTAATGTAAAGTTTTAAATAAGTTCATTAAAATGGGCAGTTTGAAATGTAACACCATTTTTGCTATTAATGTTTAAATAATGAGCATTAATAATCAGTTATACTAATAAACAGAACTAAAACTGCTAAAAAAAAACATTTCCTTACTTGAAATTAAAATGCATTTGAACTTTTTACATTTTTTACATTTGACCTTTCTCATTTTTGTTTAGCTTTAACTATATATATTAAAATTAAAACTAAAACAAAAAAATCATAACTACATAAATGGAAAAAAAAGACAAAAACATATAATTACTAAATTAATTTGCTAAATTTACTAAAACTAACTACTAAAACAATTACTAAAACTTAACTAAAATTGTAGCTTATTTATTAAAACTAATATAAAATAATAATAGAACCTATAATAGTTTCTCAATGGTACTAAAATAACACTTCTTATAAACGCTAACAAACGCTCTCATACTAAAGGCTGGATGTCCTCCAGCATGCTGTGCGCCAAACATGATTCATCCCGTCACCAACTAAAGGACAGGCCGTGAATGTTCTCTGACAAATTCATTGTGATACTTTCAGTTTTCACCATGAAACTTATGTTGACAGTCTTTGGCTCTCGTCCTGTGGGATTATGGAGTGAAGATGCTCCGCTGGAGCATGTGGGCAGCTTACAGCACTGCATTTACCCAGCATCATTACTCATTTTACAGTGCCTGACTATTAAAGCACTCTCAGGTTCAGGAATTAATGACTGAGGTTATATCACCCAGTGTGAGGGAATTTAAATCAAGACTCTGGGTTGTCGTGCTTTCTGTGAGATGCTCTGCCTTGTAATTATTCACAACGGCGGGCGACGGGTCGAGCCATTTACTCTCAGACGAAGGTGCCATTATCTGATGCATTTATAAAACAGACAGCTAAATAATGCAAAAGGGCTTTGAAAATAAGCACAGGTTAAATACAGTTCTGACTATGTGATTCTAGGCAGCTAAAGCAGGCACTTTTTTTCTTTTTTTTACTAATGGTGTGCGCAGTCATTCTTGAAGGTGTTTTCATTACCTTGTTTGCTTGCCAAAATGATCTTACCCCACCAAGATGAGCAAGATTGTGTCGCTGTCCCTGGAACAGGAAGACATGTTTGCTTTTTCCTAATGGCCTCTAACCTACCTAACCAGTCAATTTAAAGCATCCTTTCTGAATAAAAGTATTTCTTTAAAAATCCAGAACATTTGAATGATAATGTATGCATTTAATCTGAAACTGCTTAAAATGGCTTTTCAAATCAACTATAAATGCTTAAAGAACTAAATACAGTATAGTTTAAAAAAACACATTAATTATTGTAAAAAAGATTATTCATGTCGCCAATATATTGTAATAAGTAGTTTACCCACAATTATTTTAATTGCATATTATTTTTGCTTTTGCATATGAAGTTTTGAATTAATTGATTCAAATTGACACTTTGCACTGTTATTTTTTGCTATTTAAGTTTAAAGCACTAATAGACCATTTTAAATAAATGGTTAACCATTATTTGCTTAAATGTATTCACCCTCAGGCCATTCAAGATGTAGATGAGTTTGTTTCATCCTCTAAACAGATTTGGAGAAATGTAGCATTACATCACTTGTTCATCAATGGATCCTCTGCAGTGAATGGGTGCCGTCAGAATGAGACTCTAACCAGCTGATAAAAACTTCACAATAATTTACAAGTAATCCACACCACTCCAGTCCATCAATTAATTTCTTACAAACATGCCCCTTTTCACTTTAGAAGATGGACTGGAGTGGTGTGGATTGTGATGTTTTTATCAGGTGTTTGGACTCTCATTCTGATGGCACCCATTCACTGCAGAGGGTCCATTGGTGAACAAGTGAAGTAATGCTACATTTCTCCAAATCTGTTCTGATGAAGAAACAAACTCATCTACATCTTCGATGGCCTGAGGGTGAATACATTTAAGCAAATTTTCTTTTCTGAGTGAACTATTTCAAGAATAGATAATCAAACTAGTTTAATGACGAATAAAACGCTCACTTAAATCATTGTGATATTAACTGTAAATTAGACATCTAACCTGGTGGTGTTTTATAGGGATTGTTCAACCAAAATTGAAAAGCATATCATTTACTATGCTTCCAATTGAATTTTGCGCATAGGTGACCCTGTGGAAGGAGTCAGTGGATGGACAGTGGGCTTGTATCAGTGACATCAACAAAGGCCAGGGGGCTGTGACCTCCATCACAGACAACCAGCAGAACGAGCAGTGAAGTCTGTCTCCTCTCTCACACCTCCAATCAGACATCATTCTGCCCTCAAAGACTTTTCTTGAACATTAAAAGTGCATCTCACTCCCAGACGGCGGAGCGGATATGAAATTTAGTTTTAGTTTTCAACCTTTAGATCGTTTCCATTGGTTCATTTCCAAACAGGATGTTTGAGCTGATTTGTATTATTTTTAATAATCCTTAACATGTCAATTATGTTGAGAATTGATTCATGGAGAAGTAAAAAAAAAAAAGTTGATAAATGAAAGCTGGTCCAAAAATATTGGCCACAATGGACTTTAGTGTGTTTCAAGACCAAAACGACCATTGAAGAATAAAGTTTTCTATATTAAAATATAACCAACTTGTTTTCTTCTTCTTAATAATAATTTCATAGAATTATATTGTCTAAAATTTAATTACGTACAATATAATGGTTATAAGGAATGTATTGTGAGTATATACAACACTATCCCACTACCAATTCGTATGTATTTTACAAAGTAGCCAATTCGTACGACTACGCTTGTACGTTTTTTGGTGCGATTTGTGTGAGGGGTATGGTTAGGGGCGGAGTTAGGGGTGGTCCTTCATAGGAATTCCTATGAATTTGGCAACTCGTAAAATAAAATACAAATTCGTACAATTTTTTTAAAATCTTACAAAGTTTTGTGCAATTAGCAACAGTTTGGTTACCAACATTTTTCAAAATATCATCTTGTGTTATTCGTACATTTTTACCAGAATGCAACATTTTATCACACAATTCAGACTGTTTTTCTCACAATTGCTAGTCATAAACTTTCATTAAGTCTCGATTAAGAATTGCGAGTTGTTAACAAAATGTAAACCCAGAATTCGTAGAAAAAAAGTTAGACGTGAGTTCATAATTGCGAGATGTAATTTCACAGAATTCTGATTTTACAATTCAGAATTGCTATATGTGAACTCGCAATTGGGCGATACATAAATTCGCAATTGAGAAAAAAGTCCAAATAGTGAGATATAATCTCGCAATTGCAAGAAAAAGTCGCAATAAACTTATGTATTTTTATTCTGTGGTGGAAATAAGCTTCTATATGAATCGCGTACATATGGGAGTGAAGTGTACGCTAATTATGAAAATGTTGCGTTTTTTTTTTTATTGTTCAGAAAAAAAGCATGACAATCCACTCCATCGTATGAAAATGTATGAATAAAAATTGTACAAATCCATACGAATTATCCACAAGTATCCACAAAACAAAAAATAGCTACAAATTGCCACGAGAGGATAGGAATAAATGGTTGCAAACAGCGTTTCATGTTGACTTTGCACCGTATTTCAAATTGCAATACCTGGAGCACCATATAACAACCAAACCATGAGTGAAACGGTTGGCATTACCTGCAAAATCTGTCAAATAAACATGTCATCTAAACATCCAGCGTGAATGTGCTATGGCAGTTGTTTCCATTACTGTCATATTAAATTATGCCTCGGTTACAGATTTGGCAGAGTTGCCCAAGGGTTCAGGAGATCAGCACAGAGGCCTGCCAACCCTCCCTCTGCCTCCAGTTATGAGTTTGCATCTGGAATGGGGAAAAAAAAAAACTCCAAATGTGTTCCAGCCTCTCACATGCGCAAGTGAAGTGTCACTTAGAATAACAGGTTGATTTATTGTTTTGAGAAATGTGTATTTTCACACACTGGGTTGCACATCAGCTTAGCACTTTCGGTTTGCAGTTCTGACAAGTTTCTTACTCGTATTACAGGAGCCAAATCATTCATCTTCAGTACATTTCACCATTTTTCATTACACAGTTCCCATTTTTCTTTTAGATTCTGTTGTTCCAATTACCAAATCAAAATTTGCAGACTGATATTACTGAAGTTTAAACCCTCTATTTTTTTTTAACATATTTTGCATAACTGTAAATGAAGCACTGAACTTTTTTTTTTTTTTTTTTTTTTGCATTGTGACATGTATGTATGTATTAAGCTTTTTTACTTCTAATTCTCATTCCTTTAATATTAAAAATGTTCTAATTTATGGTAATAATGACAAAATATTAAATTAATTAGCAATTTTTAAATAATAAAAATAATTACAAATATTTTAGATATACAAGTTAATTAAATAGTATATTTAAAATAATGAATTATATAATTAAATTAATAAAATGTAATTGTAGCATTTGTTTTACTGCTTTTAAGCTGCCATTAATTAAAACAAAAAGTGAGCAAGATGATTTCCACTTTTACTTTATTACATTAGGGCATGTGCTTCATTATCATTAACTTTTATCACAATAAATAACAAATATTCTTTATATAATAATAATTTTAAATGAATATGTAAACATATATATAAATTGTTAATTATTGATTTAAATTAATTATATAATTAAATTATTTATTCATAATTTATTTGTAGTATTTTTTGGCCTACCTTTAAGATGATATTCATTTAAAAAATGCAAAGACGATTCTCACTTTTACTAGGAATGTCCTTCATGGTCATTAAAAATTATATCACAATATATAACAAACACAACAATTTTCTTTATGCAACAAAAATATACTCTCAATACATTTTAAATAAACATTATAAAACAAATAAATGTTTTATATAAAAAGTTTAAAAATTAAAATAAATGATCAAAAGTAATTTTAATTTTTTTTTATATTATGTATATAATGTAATTGTAGTATTTGTTGAACTGCATTTAAGCTGAAATAAGTAATGTTGAAGAAAGTTTTTTTTTAATGTAGTACAGTAGGAAGTGTGCTTCATTCATTATATCATAACAAATAACATTTCCTAATGCTAAATATTTATCATTTTAAAAAGTAGATTTTTTTTTTTCTCCTAAAATTAAGAAAAGTAATGTTTAGGCAATCAAAACGTCAAAGCATCTTTCTACTAAGTACCATCTACACACCATACAGAACCTTGGAGTAAAATATGTAAACTAACCCGTGGTATATGAATATGCTAATCATTCAGTAGCGTCTTGAATGATAGGATGTGTCATCCGAGCCCATCAGAAGGTAAGGGTTAATGAGTTTGCTGTGGCATATTGCGCGGATCTGAGAGCGTTCCGGCGGTCCACGCGTTCACACACTTTGGTGAGGCGGTGACACTCGTGAGTCATTTGCGCTCCGCTCTCAGGAGTGACAGCTGATGCCCGCTCATGGACCACTGCATGAACACCACAGGATCTGTCCACGATACACCTGACCACCGACACATCTCCGGCCGCGTGCTCCCTATCCATCATCACCACAAACGAGCATCTGTTTCCGCCTCTCTCCGAATTTAACGCATTGCTCTTAGTTATTTGCCATGCCAAGCTGGAGGAGAAACCTGACTTTTTGCCTGCAGAGAATGCACGACGAGGGTAAGTGAATGTATTTCAGACTTATAAATCGAGTTTAGTGCGAATTCGCTTATCGGTTATATTGGTAAATGCGCAAATGAAGCTCTAGGGTGTGCGTAATAGACAGTTCTGTGAATTCACCACGAGTGACTGCGTTTGCTGCTCTGAACCCACGTGTTAATCAAGTGCCATGTGTTTTTCCTTGCTTTGTGTCTGTAATTATGTCTAAAATTATGTCTCAAGCAAAATGAGTTGTGCCCCAGGATATAGTCTTGAGGTTCTCCTCGATAAATGTGGGGTGAATCTATGCAATACGTTGTCTTAATATGTTGGATAAATGTTAAAATGAGAATTTTTAAATATGAAAATCATATTATTTTGTTTTCTATAACAGTATCACAAGAAAATTAACATTGTGTGAATTTTAAATAATTTAATTATTTTTATTTATATGGATATTGCCATTTTTGACAAAGCTGTCAAAGCTGAAAATGTAACTTCTAAAAAATTGTTGCATTTTCACATTATTTTATTAAAAATTAAGTACTTTTTATCAAATTTTCATTTCTGTAATGCCAGAAACCTTCTCATTCTTATTGTGGTAATGCCTCGATGAATAACAGTATCACACTAAAATGAACATGGTGTGAATTTTAAATAATTTAACTACTTTTATTTATATGGCCATTTTTAACAAAGCTATGCAACTTCTAATGTAAAAAAACTGGCAATTTATTAAGAAATATTAGTTTTTTTCTCAAAAATATTTCAAACAAAACATGCTATATTTACAGAATACATAATTATTTCAGATCATTATTTTAATTAATTAATTTATAAATGAAGTTATGAATTAAGTTATAATTAATAATAAAGTTGAATTGTTTCAGGTTCACCAGAACCTTTTTCTAAAAGTCTTGTATACTCTTTTTAAACATAGTCTGGCTTAAATTACAACACACAATTATTTATTTATTTATTCATTTATAAATTATAGAATTCACAAGGAAATGCATAACAGGAATGGCCCCCTTACATAGCCTTGAGGTATTCATGAGCTCCTAACTACTGTATAATGAAGTCCAAGGCCAAACGAGATGTGCCCCATAGCCTTGAGGTACTCAACTCAACTCTTGGGTAAAATTATGTCAAACGAAAATTGAGTTGTGCCCCAACAGCTTTTTCCCCCAGGCTGTGAGAGCCCTGAACTCAGATCACCCCGCCCCCCTCTGAAACCCCATGCAAACCCCTACCTCCTGAAACATGCACCCCCCCCCCCTCTCCAAAACACCCCCCAACCTTACCACACCATAGAAAAAATCTCTGAACTGTTTTTGTGCAATTCAAGTGTGCTACACACAGGTGAGTGGGCCTGTACAAACCACCTGTAGTAACATACTCTCCTCTATGCACTAGACACTTTTCCAAACACTGCTATGTGTACACAATCCCACAAAAGACTCATGCACTACAAGTCATCTTGTACTGTTCCCCCAGCCAGCTGCTTGACTCACAATGTTTCTCTCTGCACATGTACAGTATTTATGTGAAGCATTCGCATAGTTTGTATTTTTTTATCTTTAGTTGTATAGGGTAAACCTTTATGGTAAACAGTTTGTATAGTTTGTATTTTCTATCTTTATCTTTAGTTGTATAGAGTAAACATTTACATAGAGTATACTTAGTCAAAATATGTCAGTAGGTTAGTTGTGTATAGGTTTATAGTGTTTTACTTCATTGTTGTATTTATGTAGCCCCAGGGACCTGTGAGGCACGACATTTCGTTCCACTGTATGTCCCCACATGTAGCGGAATGACAATAAAGCTCAACTTGAACTTGAACTTGAGTATGTAACCCTGAGGCAGTCCTCTACATCTTGATCTACAGTGATGTTCTACAGTGATGTTTAAGATATTTTAATTCAGTTGCTGATGTGTTTTGAGTTGAAGTTGAACGACTGAATGTTCATTGCCCAGGGGAGAAATTCTGAGTCGCTTTACTTGCCTCAACTTATTCATCTCCTGTGCATAGAAGATCTCATAAATTGTGCATGCAGAGAGGTGAGAATGTCACATTCTAAAAGGAGACATTGTGTAAAGATACTTTTAAAACACTTTTAATCACAATCAGTAAATTACATATAGTATACTTAATTAGCAATGAACTCCGTTATTCAGCGCTGACCAAAAGTGTTGTTGAAACACTCAGAAGAACAAGGAGAAAAATTGCATTTTTATTCTGTTTTTCTCTCTCTCATTCAGGAGCTAATCCTGTTTCCTTATCCTCTTTCCATTAATCATAAGAACCGAGTTAAATTAGAATAGCGAGAATGAATTTGCAGTTTGCAGACAGTGTGTGTGTGCATTTGGAGGAAGTTGTAGCACTGATAGAGTATTGCCTGATCATATCTCGTAGCGGCTGCAGCAGTATATCTGGACAGACTCCCGTGTTTAGCTCCAGCAGAATTGATCGTATCTGCATGAATGCTCAAGACTTTGAACTGAGTTCTGCACCAAGTTTTGGTCCTATTGCTTTTTTCAAATATTGTTTATCAATTCTTCTGATCAATTATAATGGCATATTATTTTATTTTAAATTATTTTATTTTGTTATGTTTTGCTGTTTTATTTATTTATTTATTTTAATGAATGTGGCTGTGTATGCTGTTGCCATTTAAAATGGCATTTCAGAAATATTTCCTCTGCCTCGTGTCTCAGAGCAGGATGAGGTCAGAGAGCAGAATGTGCATTTGCCCTCCGCTATAGAGCCGTCATCTTCCTCCTACTATTTTTAGAAGGCTCTGGAATCGCATGTACAGTATGTTAAATATCAAAGGATTGTGCCCTGTTGCTGAAGTCCAGTCATAGCAAACATTGTTTGACAAATCACAGAAAGATTGTTTCGACAATAGTTTCTTGTACTGGCCGATTGTGAAAATGTGATTGTGAGGTTATGTGTGTTTGTCAGTGAATGCAGTGATATGATTTTTTTGAACACTACAAGCCATATAAAACATTTGTGAAGTTTTCACAATCCAGTGCATTAAATTGCATTATATAAAAATGCAACACTTTACATAATGGTAGATTAATTTACTTTGATTCCACACTTTACAAATCCCTCAATTAGTTATGGAAAATATACTCATAAATCTTAAAAAAATATATTTTAAGTCATTTTTGCATGAAATTCAATGCATGCAAGATAATCTGCATAAGACAAATTAACAAATCTTAATTATTTTAACAAATAAGAGTATCCATGTTGAAAAAAAGGACAATTCTTTAAAAATCTAGTCTAAAACACGTCAAGCTCTTAGAAATATACACTTATTCATGATGGTTTAGGTTTTGAAAAACTTTTATACAATTTTTAAGAAAAGTTGAAATGTAATGAAAAATGTGTTCATTATTATTATTAAAATATGATGTTTTAATAATTAATATATTAATACTTATTGTATTATGTTAATATATTAATATATCGTGTGCATCATATGGCGAACAAAAGTAAAAAAGTTTTTTTTAAATAATAATATAATAATAATAATAATAAATATTGTTATTTTATTTATTTATTTCAGTTTTTTGCAAACAAGTTATCTGTTCCAAATATTACAAATATTTTACCAAAACTGTTTTTATTATAAATAATAATAATAATAAAAATAATAATAATGTAAAATTTTGTATAAGTTTAGTTGCGTTTTGTTTTTATTCAGCATTATATCAGTATAGGGGATTTTTACATTATGAAAATTAATTTTAGTTCACAAATTAAAAACTTTCTCATTATAGCTGAGGTGTATTCAGGTCATTTTACAGTGACCTTTGTGTGAAATTAATTTTAAAAACTAAATCATAGTCAAACCCTTATACAGTATATCTGCAAAACTGTTGAGTCGTGTGTAAATCTGGCTCCAGATGAATCAAAACTTTTTCACTGAGTCATTTTGGGTTAAATACACATTAAATTAATTAAAGTATCAAAAAGATCCACTAACACACCCCAAACTCAGCTGAAGTTAATTTTATTTTTTTTCAGTTTCCCATCTATTTTCAGAACCGATCAAGATAACGTGCCCAATTTGCATAATCTACTTTGGTGCCACACTTTACAAATCCCTCGGGCTAACATCCCACTCCTATCAATTCATCGGTTTAACATAAACGATACTAGCAGCAGCAGGCCTTCATCACATTACCGTCTGCGCTCAAACTGAAAAAGCGCGCATGGTCTTTAGAGGTGTAAATCTGCCCTCACGACACTGCACGACAAACCCACAACGTCTCTTCAGCTCTCATTCTCAGAAGCGCTTGATATTTCATTATAAACATATTCAGAGCTTTGGGAACGTTGAAGACTCTGAGGTATCGTGGGAACGAGCAGATGCGGTAATGAAGAGATGTGTGGTTCGCTATCTTGTGAATGAAAATGACTAAATGCAATGAGAGATAGCATGACTCTGCTCGGTACGCCTATTACTGATAGCTGTTGATAAAACATTCCCAAAGACGTTTATATCATGTTCAAACTAGTTTTTGACAAATCTTCTACAATATATTACCGAAGTGGTTAAGTACCTTAACCCTCATTCTTGATCTTGTTTGTCTTGTATTAAATCTAAGGATGCTGCTATTCTCATTAGACATGCTCATCCATGAAGCTCTCTGGGACTCGGGAAATCTTTTATGCAGTTCACATAATCAGTTTGGCTGAACTGATAAACTGTAATGAAAATGATTATGGTTCATTTTCTTTCCATGGGGGAAATATATATTAATTTGGATGAAATTAAATCATTTGTCTTCACCTTTTTGTGACAGGTGCAGCTCTACCAGATTTTACAATGACTTGCTTACCTTCATGTCATTCAAAAATTAAATTTTGGAAGAATATTCAAAATCTTTTTTTAGCATAATGAAAGGGAATAATGCCTAAGAATTTCAAACCCCAAAATGAAAACAAAAACATAAAAGCAATAGTCCACATGACTTGCGCTATAAATGTGCTATAGTGTTTTGAAGCTATAAAAAAAACAAAATGAATGTTATTGTTGACCAAATCATTTTTTGAATCTGTATTTTTCAGTGAATCTGTTTATGCATTACACAAAACTGAATGATTCATTAAAGCTGCAGTCCATAACTTTTGGCACCGGTTAATAAACAGAACTGCGTGCGTCTTGCGGAAGAATATTGTAGCCGGAGCTACTTCTCTCTGTTTATGTCTATGACGAATCACGCAGGTACTGGGCTACTCCGCAGCGGTACCTACCCGAACCAGTATAAAATAGTCTGAATATAAACACTCATTATAGGGGTTCCTTAGTGACTCAGGACAAGCCAAAAACACGGTTTGGAAAATGGATTCATGGTGTACTACTTGCTTATTATATAAACTTTGTAAATTTAGAACACACAAAGTTGCGGACTGCAGCTTTAACATATCTTATTATTAAGTATATAATCAGAAGGAAACCATCAAAGAGAACTTTGTATTCTTTGTAAGTTTTTTGAAGGTATATAAAAAAAAAGAATGGTGTGAAAGAATGGCCCAAAATTAATGTAAAATGTTGACTGAATCATTTTTTTGAATCTGTATTTTTCAGTAAATCGTTTTATGCAATTCACAAAACTGAATGATTCATTAATGAACCTGGTTCTTGAGCCTTCTGAAGCTATACGAAAACTTTGTGTGAAAGAATGGAACCAAAATGAATGTCATTATTGCAAGAAAATCTTGACCAAATCATTTTTGAATCCGTTTATGCAGTGAATGACTGAATGATTAAGTAATGAATCAGAATTTATTCCAAGTTTTTGAATCAGTATATTCAAAGTTTTTGAAGCTATACAAAAAACTTTTTGTGAAAGAAAAGGCCAAAATGAAGGTCATTATTCACAGAAAATCTTGAACCAATCATTTTTTTAATCTGTATTTTTCTGTGAATCAGTTTATGGATTTCACAAAATTGAATGAAACAATGAGTATTGCTTTTGAGTACATTCCAAGTTTTTGAAGCTATACAAAAACTTTGTGCGAAAGAACAGACTGCAAAAACAAAATTAATGTCATTACTCGCAGAAAAATTCAACCAAATCCTTTTTGGGATCTGCATTTGTCAATTAATCATTTTATGCAGTACACAAACCTAAATGATTCATTAATTAATCTGCTTCTTGCAGATTCAACTCACTGAATCAGTCATCCAGTCCCAGTTGTTAATAGCTGACTGAATTAAATTCAGATCAATTCTAATTTAAATCATATTTTGCCTTCCACGGATGAAAGACAGGTTTTGGCATGACATGAGGTTTAGTAAATGATCTTCAAGAATTTTTGGATGAACTAAGCTTTTAATTTTAGATCCTAAATGATAGTTACATTGTTAGTCATTTTTTTTATGAAAATGGAATAACCTGACCTTTTTTTCTCCAATTTGTTTTTCATAATGACCATATTCACATTGATGTTGGCCAGATTCTTCCTAATCATGGGTTTGTTTCAGCATGTGGTGAAGTGTTTAAATAATTTGCTTGACTGGTTTTTCCTGAGTGCAACATTTTGCCAGATTGTCCCACAGGCTTGTATGCTTATGAAGCGTACAACAGCCCGGATCATGAAACAAATATGATTCACAACCATTAATGTCACTTCCTTTTGTCATATGTTCGTATTTACTTCCCTATCAGATCATGGGAAGGAAGGGATACATATGACTCAAACCCCCAAACAGACTGTGTTGAATGCGTTTTTTGTCGTGTTCAGTGACATGCGTGTCAGCAGCATTAGCTAATCTTCATCTAGGTCACTCATTGGAATTGTGGGTAATGTGATTTGATGAGTCACCCAAGCAGATAAATACAGCTTCATTTTCAATCCGTTATAATATACAACATCTGGAATGTTTATTTCCTGTCCTGTTTCCCATGAGTGGTTTGGTGTGGTACTGTCAGTGTTTTGTGACAGTGAATGTGGCTCACCGTGACTCACCCCGCTCGGACTTGACATTGTGATGAGCGACACCGATGGCTGATCTACAGCGTCTTCATACGCACACTATCGGGTTTGCTTGGTTTTGCGCAGTAAAGCCTGCTGGGGCCTGATTGCTCTGAGAGGCAGTGGCCTGTAAACGCAGACAACCACAGGGCGGGCAGCTTCTGCAAAAGACAGTCTGCCGTTCATCACTTTGTCAGAGATGTGGGGTTCAGCTAGTTCACAAACATACGGCGGTGCTCTTTTGCGGTGACATCTGCAGCCGTTTATGATGAGTTGCAGCATTTAACCTTTAAAACCTTCTCACTGACAATTGGTTGCTTGTATCCAAATTGTTCTGTGATTTACAGTTAAACGTCTTTTTATGAACAAGAATAATATCGTTCTTAACTCCATGGGACATTTATTGCTGTATGTTGTCGAAGCCATGCAGGAAAACACAATTTCCTAAGCAGAGAGTTGAGATTAGCATAGCCACATTAGCAGCTGTTGGTATATGCAGACATAGAAATGCATATATAGATGCCTCATTAGCAGCTGTTTCTATGTACGTTGTCCTTCATTCTGGAATGGTAAAAGACTGTCAAATCTATATCTGCAAAAGACTTTGCTAAACTACCACAATACAACAAAACAAAGTTGGTTGATAACGTGACATTAAAAAGTTAGTATTTTATAAACCTGTAATATTGAGTTAATACATATTAAAAACACAAACCAACACATTCTTACCTTTGAGAGTTTAGCCAAAGACTGACATGGAAGAGAAGAAATTGTTGAATAAAGTTGTTACTTTTGTTTTCTTTGCGCACAAAACAGTATTATCGTAGCTTCATAAAATTAAGGTTGAACCACTAATGTCACTGGACTATTTTAACAATGTTCTTACTACCTTTCTGGGTCTTGAATGTGTTGCTGTCTATGCAGGGTCAGAAAGCTCTCATTTCATCAAAAATATCTAAATTTGTGTTCTGATGATGAACGAAGGTCTTGCGGGTTTGGAACAACAGGAGGTTATAATTAATGACCAAATTTTTATTTTTGGTTGAACTATCCCTTATAACTTAATTTAACTAAATAACTTAATTGTCTTTGACTTAAACACCACAATCAAGATAACTTTGAGATGAATGGCAATGCTAACAGCTAGTTCTCTTCAGGTATTATCAACCTAACCAAATAGCAGCTAGCTCTCTCAGATGTTATAACCCTGCTGAAAACAAACAAACAATAGAACCATCAAAAAAAAAAATCCACTACAAATACCATTACAAACATTACAAATCATCAACTTTTAACCATTAAAACCATTATTTTTATTTTATTATTATTATTAACATTATAATTTTTTTTGTAGTGTGTTTTGGGACATATTCCATTAGGATTTATTGGTTTTAACAAGCCACCAATAGAAGGTGACCAATTACCAATTATATTCCCATTATAACCAGTAAAACCATTACAATTTTTTGACAATTTCAGTGATATCCACCAGGTAAGCTATAGTAGTACATTTTTAACAGTACTGTACACTGGACTTTTTTTTTTTTGAGAAGTCATTTTTGTGGACTTATGTTATAGATGCTTTCTTAAAATGTCAATGGATACAAGACATCCTTAAATATAGTTTTAATTTTATTGCATTAGTTTAAGTTCTAAGTTAAGCAAAAGTAGCAAAGTTTACCATGAACTCTCTCTTCAAAAACCCCACTCTCTGAACCTGAAAAAAAAAAATCACTTTCACAATCTTTAATTACTAGGAACTGTCTGATAGTCGACACAGATACTAAAGCTTGACACTTCCTACAGCTCAATACATTTGCCTCGGTTCATTTATCTGTGGAGATAAATTAAATAACTGGGCAAGTGTCTGCAATGACCAAAACCAATGTCGGGCTCAGACAATAAATGTCTACAAAGCTAAATTTATGGACAGGCTATCTCCTTTAACTTTCGCTGGCACTATCGCCCTCTTTATCTTTCCTTTATTGGTCTGAGTGTGTACTTACAAAGGTAAGTTATTACCAACAAACTCTACATTTTGGAAAACTTCACTCAATTTTAGCTTTAGTCTAACTTTCTGATTTAAAGTTATGCTGTGCAACTTTTTGCACTGAAAAAGGGCATTATTTCTTGTGTTGTATGAAAACGGTTTCATTTTTTTTGTGGATTTGATTAGAAGTTACATCGTTACACCAGTAGGTGGTGACAAATGACTGTCTATTGAATCAATAATTGAACTGATTCGTTAAAAAAAAATTGTGTCTAAAGTGTAAATTACTCAGTATTTTATTGTACTTATTGGAGTGTTGTGTAAATTATTGCTTGATGAACATTGTTTGCATTAAGTGGAAAGTTTGGCTAAGCTACTCTTTTTTTGTTATTTGTAAAACACTTCAGCTACTGTTCATAGTCTTATTTTCAGAAACTCGCTGTGCTCATCTTCCTATCTCAACCTAAGCTCTACATTGCTATTTTAATTTTGTTAAAGTAATTAATAAATTAAGTTGAAAGCTATTGTTCACAGAGGGGTTGCCATGGCATTTATGAGGGTTTAAGTAAAGGATGAAGATAAAGGGGATGCTATAAATGTACACACTGTATCAGGAAGCAAAGCATGTAATTAGTGTTAGCTACAGGAGATGCATGTCACGGTGCACACACGAGGGAGGAACAAGGACACGGAGACGAGGACGTAAACTCAAATAATAGTATTTAATCACATCAAGGCAGGACAAGGCAGGACTCAGAGACAGGATACAGGAAAGTAACGAGTAGACCAGACGAATCAAACTCAAAAGACAGGCACTAAATACACAGGGTAATTAACACATAATCACATAAAACACGGCTGGAACATACTTAAACTCATAATCACACTAGACGAGGACAGGAAACAAACCAAATATGGACACAAGAGGCGGGAACACATGACACACACGACAGAGGACTGACATTACTCCCCCTCCGAAAGGCGTGACCCACGCCGTAACAGTTCCACCGGGGAGGGGGGGGGGGCGCTCTGGACTCCAGAGCGGAACAGACAATTCGGAGGCCATGGCGGAGCTGGCAGCTCTGGAGCCATGGCGGTGCAGGGAGCTCAGGAGGCCATGGCGGAACTAGGAGCTCTGGAGGCCATGGCAGTGCAGGGAGCTCAGGAGGCCATGGCAGGTGGTCCTCGTGGCCGTGGCCTCGTCCCCTCGGCCCGGCCCCTACAGCCGGAACCCTTTTACCCCCCCAAAAAAAAAATTTTCCTGGGGAAGTTAGGGGGTATCAGGAGCCCTCCGGAGCTGGACAGACACAGGACAGGACACACTGGAACAAGACAGTCCACAGGAACAGGAAGCCCTCCTGGGCTAGTTCGGAGGCTGAGGCTTCTTTTGGGCATGACCAGGAGTCAGGGGCCCTCACAGGGTCCCTCAGCGACCGCCTCCACTTCTGCGACAAGGGGGGCAGGCGGCTATAATGGCCTCCTCGGCACAACAAGAGGAGCTGCCTGCCCCAGATGAGTCTCCGTGGACAAGACTGACAAGATTGGATTAAAACTGCTCCTGTGGACACAACACGACTTAAAACATGTCTTGGGGACATGGCACGGCACTCCTGGCCGTGATGTGGACT
The DNA here is from genome assembly GCA_023376895.1 of Aspiorhynchus laticeps. NCBI lineage: Eukaryota > Metazoa > Chordata > Actinopteri > Cypriniformes > Cyprinidae > Aspiorhynchus > Aspiorhynchus laticeps. Next base: position 1,165,791 of record JALXFT010002236.1, on the reverse strand, counting down.
CGATCCACGGGGATAGGGTTACCGGCGGCCAGCGGGCATGAGTCAGCGCCGATCCGGCGGGCTTGAGTCAGCGGCGATCCGGCGGGCTTGAGTCAGCAGCGATCCAGCGGGCTTGAGTCAGCGGCGATCCAGCGGGCATTGAGTCAGAGGCGGGCCGACGGGCATTGAGTCAGAGGCGGGCCGGTGGCGTGATCTCCTGCGAACGGCGCGCCTAGGGGAGCGGCAACCCGGGAACTAGGCAACCAGCCGGCGGGCTTGGGAGAGCCACCGCCGGCGGTAGATATCTCCCGCGATCGGCGGGCATGAGGGCTCGCGGCAAGTGGACTCGCGGCACTCACTCGCGGCGATCGCGCCGAACTCCCACGCAGACTTGACGCGGGCTAGGGCAGGATGACGAGCGGCGACTTCGTTGCCGCGTGACAAACAGACAAAACTCAGGAACAAAATAAAGACTTTTGAAAACGGAAAACAAAACGGGGTGAATGGGCACCGCTTACGGTTAGGTCTGGTCTTCTGTCACCATGCACACACGAGGGAGGAACAAGGACACGGAGACGAGGACGTAAACTCAAATAATAGTATTTAATCACATCAAGGCAGGACAAGGCAGGACTCAGAGACAGGATACACCGGGAAGTAACGAGTAGACCAGACGAAATCAAACTCAAAAGACAGGCACTAAATACACAGGGTAATTAACACATAATCACATAAAACACGGCTGGAACATACTTAAACTCATAATCACACTAGACGAGGACAGGAAACAAACCAAATATGGACACAAGAGGCGGGAACACATGACACACACGACAGAGGACTGACATTACTCCCCCCTCCCGAAAGGCGTGACCCACGCCGCAACAGTTCCACCGGGGAGGGGGGGGGGGCGCTCTGGACTCCAGAGCGGAACAGACAATTCGGAGGCCATGGCGGAGCTGGCAGCTCTGGAGGCCATGGCGGTGCAGGGAGCTCAGGAGGCCATGGCGGAACTAGGAGCTCTGGAGGCCATGGCAGTGCAGGGAGCTCAGGAGGCCATGGCAGGTGGTCCTCGTGGCCGTGGCCTCGTTCCCCTCGGCCCGGCCCCTACAGCCGGAACCCTTTTACCCCCCCAAAAAAAAAATTTTCCTGGGGAAGTTAGGGGGTATCAGGAGCCCTCCGGAGCTGGACAGACACAGGACAGGACACACTGGAACAAGACAGTCCACAGGAACAGGAAGCCCTCCTGGGCTAGCTCGGAGGCTGAGGCTTCTTTTGGGCATGACCAGGAGTCAGGGGCCCTCACAGGGTCCCTCAGCGACCGCCTCCACTTCTGCGACAAGGGGGGCAGGCGGCTATAATGGCCTCCTCGGCCACAACAAGAGGAGCTGCCTGCCCCAGATGAGTCTCCGTGGACAAGACTGACAAGATTGGATTAAAACTGCTCCTGTGGACACAACACGACTTAAAACATGTCTCTGGGGACATGGCACGGCACTCCTGGCCGTGATGTGGACTCGATCCACGGGGATAGGGTTACCGGCGGCCAGCGGGCATGAGTCAGCGCCGATCCGGCGGGCTTGAGTCAGCGGCGATCCGGCGGGCTTGAGTCAGCAGCGATCCTGCGGGCTTGAGTCAGCGGCGATCCAGCGGGCATTGAGTCAGAGGCGGGCCGACAGGCATTGAGTCAGAGGCGGGCCGGTGGCGTGATCTCCTGCGAACGGCGCGCCTAGGGGAGCGGCAACCCGGGAACTAGGCAACCAGCCGGCGGGCTTGGGAGAGCCACCGCCGGCGGTAGATATCTCCCGCGATCGGCGGGCATGAGGGCTCGCGGCAAGTGGACTCGCGGCACTCACTCGCGGCAATCGCGCCGAACTCCCACGCAGACTTGACGCAGGCTAGGGCAGGATGACGAGCGGCGACTTCGTTGCCGCGTGACAAACAGACAAAACTCAGGAACAAAATAAAGACTTTTGAAAACGGAAAACAAAACGGGGTGAATGGGCACCGCTTACGGTTAGGTCTGGTCTTCTGTCACCATGCACACACGAGGGAGGAACAAGGACACGCAGACGAGGACGTAAACTCAAATAATAGTATTTAATCACATCAAGGCAGGACAAGGCAGGACTCAGAGACAGGATACACCGGGAAGTAACGAGTAGACCAGACGAAATCAAACTCAAAAGACAGGAACTAAATACACAGGGTAATTAACACATAATCACATAAACATGGCTGGAACATACTTAAACTCATAATCACACTAGACGAGGACAGGAAATAAACCAAATATGGACACAAGAGGCGGGAACACATGACACACACGACAGAGGACTGACAATGCAAGGACAGACTGGACTTAATGTTTCCAGAGCTACACTACATTGTTAATGGCAGAGAATATCTGTGTCTTTTATATTGTCATTGCATAGGACATAGCTTATATAAAAAGACAAAATAAATGAAATTTTGGATTTGCTTGTCTATTAGACTATTACATTGCATTATAATATTATTAACGGGCCGACATTGTGTAAAACATGCATTTACGCAACAAATATATAAAATTGTTGTATATCGCATTATATTGACTGTCAGTGTCAGCCTTGTGCACTATATGTACATCTGTTGATGTCAAGGTGTTGAGGCAGTGTTTTTATAAGCTATTACTGGTTTATTGATTGTGGAAGGTGGACAGGGACAAAAGTTTGTATAGCGTGAGTTATTCAGCTGCACCGCGTCTTTTCTCTTTCACGCTCTCAAAGTGGCTTCACATCAGCGCATCTTGTCTGCAAAATGAGCTGCTGCACACTGATCCAAGACTTTCGCTCGCATTTCGGGAGAGTTGACAGAATTGTCACTTGCCTAATCGGGTCATTGTTGCATCGTCACAAAAATGTAAAATTTGCACGTCTTTTTAAGCCAATCGGTACTCACAGGCTCCAGAGGCGGTTTAAGGCTGAGCGCTCACAGTCACATCCAAAGCTGCCTCGCGAGTATCATTTTGAGTTATTCTTCGTAGTTTGTTGTTGAGCTTAAGTGGCCAAATACACAAAAATTACATAAAAATGGCCATCCTGGCGAGTATCCTCTTAAGAAAACGCATGTGTATCAGTATTGGATCCGTGCATTAGGTCTTGTGAGAGCAGAGCAGCCTAGGGCCGTTCACATGTTGCGTCTTTTGCGCGCTCAAGTTCTTTATTTCAAATGTAGATGTGCGGCAAGCGCGCTCATAATAGAAGATTTTCACACTATAGGTCAGAACAAACGTCTTTCATTGGCGCATGCCAGGTGCCAGATCGGATTTCGGAGGTTGTTCCGGCACAAATTAAGCCCTGGATTTACCCACATATTAACCCTTTCTTTAATTTATTGTGCCATTGCTTTACTGATATCTACTGTGCTAAGTAAATTAATTAATGTTACAATGTAAATTAAGACTTTTCTTTCTGAGAATGTTGAACTAAACAATTAAAAAGGACATGACAAATCATGACATAAGATTGACATCACACACAATTAAACTACACATTTTCCCTAATGAACAAATATAATGTCTGATGTTTGCATACATGCATACCAGGGTACCATTAGGACATCAGTCATAAATAAACATGACGTCTGATGTGTAATATACGTATACCAGTGTACCTTCGCATCACATATGCAAATATAGTCTCAAATACAGCAATTTCATTGGCTGCTGTGTGTTGTTACATTTACATGGACAGTGTTAACAGAGTTTGCAAGGTCAAATTTCACGCATTCCAATTTATGACTTTTGGCCCCGTCTGCCATCCATAATATGTACATACTGTATGTGCTTCTGTTGATGTCAAGGAGTTGAGGTGGTGTTTGTATATTTCTGGTTTATTGATTTGCACGTAAACCCTTAAAAACAATTTTTGTAATGAAGCAGTTGTTATAGACTGAAATATATCCATATATTTGGGAATTTTGAGATTCTAATGTACTGCTGCTTGGTCATTTGACAAAAATGTTTTAACTCTGACTTGTGTCCATTACTATATGTACCAACATCCTATATATATATATATATATATATATATATATATATATATATATATATATATATATATATATATTATTTTTAATAAGTGAATTTCTAGTGAATGTTGTTTAAAAATATTTTGAGGTGAAAAAAATATAAAAAATCAGCTTATATACTGTATGTTTCATTTGCTGTAATCAAATTGTATTAGCCTGTATCCCATCACAACTGCATTTTGTTAGCCATTAGCCACCCAGCTTTCTAGCAATTGCAATCAAATCAGCCACTGAAATGTTGGTTGAATATTGTTATCAGCTCTGTTTAACAATAACTAATTTGAATTTGCTTGTTGAAATTTTGTCACCTGCATGTTTATTTCCGCCTGTGAAATGTTTCCCGCTTTTTTGAGTGCAATGGCAACTGTGTGTATTGGTTTAGTACAATTGATACTTCCTTCTTATTCTGAAAAATGAGGCAGATGGGCATTAAGCAGTACAGAACTGCATGAATGTGTCTTCAGCAGTTAGCAATAGCTGTTTTAGTTTCTATAGCTAAAGCTTGTCACTATTAAGGGTAATTCTATATATTTATTGACATCATTTGGTCTCAAAGTATTTTTGTGGTCTGTTAACAGATGTTTTATGTAACCTGTTATTGTCAGCATTGTCTGTTAGCATAAACAGCCTTTTTAATTAACTGATTTGCAATTCTGTTTACGTGAATTGAATTTGAAATGGAAGACAAGGCGGTGTCACTAATTTTGCCAAAAAAAAAAAAAAATTATATATATATATACATATATACTTTCAACTTTTAGGAATACACTGACTAGAATACAGCCTCAATTCTAACAGAAATGGACTAAAAACCACAAAACTTTGATTTAATTGTGCCTTTAGGAGGCATATTTCAGTGAATCAGATTAAAATAGCTTTAACTGCGATGTTATCCTCGGCTCTCAGCGCAGTAGTTTGCGTTCAGCTGTCTCTAGCACTCATTATTGTGCCTTTTTGCTGTTTACTTCCTGCATAATGGCCATTATTCAGTGTAATTCTGCCTTTCTAGATGACTTGCTTTGTGGCTCCAAGATACAAGATCAAGAAGGGGAACCACGATGCGTTCTGTCATTCTGGCTGCAGGGGCCTGTCGCTTTGAGTTTGAGGGCTGCGTATCATTTAAAAGAACATCCAACCTATTCTCATCTCTTCAGTACAAACCTTCAGTTTTCATACAGTCAAAGTCTAACACCTGACCCTCAAAGACTCTTCTGTGTGTAAGTCATATTTTATTATATGTTGCTGAACACTATCTAACGTTTAGATGTTTCAAACCAAATTTATTCATTATGATATCACAATATACATTGGTGTTTATATGATATTTCAGGATACTCAAAAGAATACCTTTAAATAACTATGGTATATACTTTTAGCAATACCATCAAATATGTTAGATGTCAAAAAACACCACAATGTCCAAAAACCTCCATAGTATTACCATGGTACATGTCCAAAAAATGATAAAACATGGTATCACCATTGTACATGTATGAAAAACTATGGTAAAACCATGACAGATGTGCAAAAAGTACTTTAAAATACACTGAAATTGTACTGAAATTCATGTACCATGGTTTTTATGCAGTACTTCCAAATATAACATGATATACCATGGTACATTTCCAAAATAATGTGGTAGTAGTACAATGGTGCGATGTCCAAAAATTAATTGTCGTACAATGGTACTACTTTGTTATACGTGATGATATTGTCAACAAAAAAAAAAAACACACCATGGTATTACCATAGTAACATCTAAGAAACCATGGTATCACCATGGTATATTTTGTAATTGTCTCAATTGGCAATATGTAGTAGATTTTGGATCTAAATCAATAAATAGCTGTCAGACCATTTTATTCAGCATGATGTCACCATGACTGAATTAATACTGTATTCATATGTGGTAAACAATGGTATTTATACGGTATTTCAAGTTACTTCAAATTACTTACATGGTACCACCATGGTAGATGTACAAAAAAACTCTATGGTACAACATAAAAAAAAAAAAAAAAAAAAACTGTATTACTATGGTACATGTCCAAAAATCATTGTAATACAATGGTATGTTGAAAAACATGTGGTATCACTATGGTACATGTATGATAAACTATGGTAAAACCATGGCAGATGTGTGAAAACTCAATCCTTTACTGTACCATAAATGATAATACTATGGTACTTCAATATATACAATAGAGCTGAAATTCATGTACCATTGTGTTTATATAGTACTTCCAAAGTTACCATGATTCTACCATGGTACATTTCCCAAATAGTAGTGTTAGTACCATAGTGCAATGTCTAAAAACATCATGGTCATATCATGGTACTTTATTGTAAGTGATGATATTGTCCTAAAACCACCACAGTATTATCACGATACTATGTCTAAGCAAAACTTCTAATTACTATGGTACTACAATGGTAGAAAAAACAAACAAACAAACAAAGTATGGTACAGCATGCAAATAATCCCCACAGTATTACCATGGTACATGTCCAAAAATCATTGTAATACTATGGTATTATTAAAAACACATTATCACCATGGTACATTTACAAGATGTTATGGTAAAACCATGGTAGATGTGAAATAACTCCATCCTTTAGTGTAAAATAAGTACAATGATAATACTATGGTACTTTAAAATATATAACTGAAATTCACAACATGATTTTCATATAGCTCTCCCAAGAATACCATAATTCTACCATGGTACATTTCGTAGTACCATAGTGCATATTGTCCAAATGTACCATGGTATTACCATCCAAAAACACAGTAATACCATGGTAATTTTTGGTTGTGTTTAATCTATGACACACATGTAATGTGTAATATTATTAGTCAAAATGTGATCATGTAGTGAATTCTGGTGAGATTTTGAGACCGAGCAGGTGTGTTTCCAGAGGACCACAGTAATACATTGTAGCACTCGTGATTTTAAGCGTTCGTGATCGGTGCAAAGCTTCCATGCGGCCCAGTGGAGTGCGAAAGGATCTTTTCCCTCTCAACCTTTGACTCGAAGTGGCAGATCTGTCTCATGTGAGCACTCATGCTTTCCTGATCTGCCCCTACGCCACACAAGTGGAACATGAGGAATCTGAATTATCGGTGTGATGATGTTCAAGAGAGATGTCTGTGGGGAGCTTTTCTCTTTTTTTGCGCGATGGTGGGTGGACGCTAAAGAGAGCTCTAGGGCAGGAGTAGCAGACTCTCCACTCGCCGAGATGAAGAATATAATCTAAGATGAAAGCTTGTGTTGAGACGGCAAGCGTCTAACCCATTCACTGTGCTGTGAAACTGGCAGGAGGCCACAGAATCTGCAGCAAAAGCATCTTTCTGGCTACATAGCTTTCTTAGCTTATCTGAAACGCACTGCTAGGCATTAGCATACTTTTGTGAAAGATGCAAGAGCATTTAGGGAGAGAAAATCCTGAGTTTTTAGCCTGATTACAGAGGTTTTTGTTTGCCAAAATGAACACCCACAATGTGCAAATGCTAGTAAATGAACTTCTAGCAAGTACAAAACAGTTAGCATACTCTGTGCAAATACATAAATGCAAATTATTGCTACACAAGCTAATTTGTTGTTGCTTTCAGAAATGTCAGACCGCAGTTCATAAACAACGCAAGTTGTTTATGAACAACTACTTCCTCGATTTTTAATTATCGGTGTATTATTTTTTCCGTGCTTTGCCATTTTTATTTTTATTTTGCTTTTAATATATTTTTTATTTCATTTTTAGCAATTTCAGTACTTCATCCTAAATGTTTTTTATTTTATTTCAGTTTATTTCTAATTTTTAAGTTTTTAATCTAATATTCCTTTTATTTTATTTCAAAATATTTTATTTATTAGCTATTATAGTGTTAATTAATATTTAAAATTAGCTTGTTAGTAATTTTGTTACATGCTTTGTTTTTTTGTTCATTGTTAATATTTCTATTTTAATTTTAATATATTTTTATTTCAGTTTTAGTAATTTTACTTCAACCTAATTTTTTTTGTTTATTTATTTATTTATATATTATTATATATTTATTCATAATCTAGAATTTATTTAATTTTATTTCAGTTAATTTTATTTCTAATTTTTAAGTTTGTAATCTAATGTTTATTTAATATTATTTGTTAACAAAACATATTTTTAGTAGTTTAAGTTAACAGTAACAACACTAGTAGTAATTGACTAGTAAAAATTGACACCCACCCACGATCCAATTAATTTTTTATAATATTATAAAACCATTTTTTATTTTGTAATATCCTGTTTTATTTCATCATATTTGAGAAGTAAAAAGGCTTGTGTACGGTTTCATGTTGACTTTCAGCCTCCAGAATGAAAATATATAATACTTATGTAATAGCACAGTATCTTTCCCATAATTCCCATGATTACAGAGCCATCTCTCACCAAGCCATATTAGACCTCCAGAAGATGACAGATGATTGCTGTGAAGCGTTCAGCTCTTTATGTGATCAATAGTGCTTGTCTGAGGAATCTATTTACCGTTACATCGATCACACTGAATTAAAGCTCCTGTCGTTTCCCTCACTCGTGGAAGTTTTCCCAGCAGCAGTTTTTGCACTGGATTGACAGAAAGGATTGGATTTTACTTGAGCCTTTCATAAATGATATTCTTTTATGTCTTTGCCTTTTTTATACACTCTTTTTTCATCCAACAAAAGCTGCTCTACTATCTCCTCAGGGTTTAGCGGTGAGGGACTTGGCCTTCATGCCTATTGTTGCTTTTGTCTCCCAAACCTCCGCTTATGATATCCTCACCCCAGCACAAAAAAAACAATAAACACTTCACTGGGGAAATTTCTCACAGTTGGTCACTGCACTAGGTACTGGTAGCAGTGTTTTTTTCTTTTATAGTTACTTTATTTACTTTTTTTTTTTAAAATAGTCTGTAGAAAGACAGTTGTCTTTATGTATGTAGTCTGGCACAGGCCTTGTGAGGAAATGGTTTGAAAAATATTACTATATTTTATATACCAAAACTAATATTCTTCTAAAAATTATTAATATTAAAGGTAAATAGTTATGTAATAAATGTACATATTACTTTGAATTATATGGTATATATAAAATCTGTAAATGTAAAAACTAATTATTAATATTATAAATTATAAATACTATAACAATGTTTGTAAATATTATAACTATTTTTGTTTTATAATAAATACTTTTCATTTGTAATTTAAATATTTATAATTATATTACTGTATGATCTGTAAACTGGTAAATGTTTATCACAGTAAGTAAAACATTAATATTATAAATGATATTAAAAATATTAAATAAATAATGTTATTTATAAATGTACATTTTAAATACAGAAGTAAGATATATCAGCATAATGTAACAAAATATTCTAGAATATGTTTTTCATTTATAATTGAAATATTTGAAGATGTATTATCATAGAAACTAAGTATATAAAATGTCTATCTGTCTATCTATCTATCTATCTATCTATCTATCTATCTATCTATCTATCTATCTATCTATCTATCTATCTATCTGTCTGTCTGTCTGTCTGTCTGTCTGTATGTATAAGCATAAATGTCTTATTTAAAGGTGAATTCAACTATAAATCAGGTTCCTGGTGTATTTGCGGAGGAGCTGGATCTAGATTGGGTCTGTTCCAGCACAAATGAAGCCCTGCCTGTGGCTCTGATGGGCAGCTTGATGTGCTGCTTTCCAAGAGCCTGTGCTTCACTGTCACTGACTGAAAAGACACTCAGCACAGATATCTCATTGGGTTGGAAATTTGACTTAAATGTACATTATATGCAAATATAACATGCATATTTCTATATATCTATATATTATTTTATAAAAATACATATATTATGATGATGATGATGATGATTATTATTATTATTATTACACTTATATGCAGAAAATATTATAATAAATTTTGTATGATCATGATTAAAAAGTGTATGTCAGTGTATGTGTATGTCACATACAAATATAATTTGCATATATATATATATATATATATATATATATATATATATATATATATATATATACACACACACACACACCTGCTAAATATAATATAACACATAATATAACATATAATATAACACAATCCAGTTGATGAAAACTTCATATTAATCATATATGTGTGTATATTAAAGGGGTAGTTCACCCAAAAATGAAAATTCTGTCATCATTTACTCACCCTCAAGTAGTTCCAAACCTGTATGAATGTCTTTGTTCTGCTGAACACAAAGGAAGATATGTTGAAGAAAGTTTGTAACCAGGCTGTTTTGGGGTACCATTGACTTCCATAGTAGGAAAAAAATACTATGGAAGTCAATGGTGCCCCAGAACTGCTGTGTTTCCCACATTCTTCAGAATATCTTCCTTTGTGTTCAACAGAACAAAGACATTCATACAGGTTTGGAATTACTTGAGGATGAGTAAATGATGACAGAATTTTCATTTTTGGGTGAACTATCCCTTTAAGCATGCACTATACTAAATTGCTCAGCTGATACTGATACCCCAACTAATAAAACATAAAAAAACGACTCAGAAAACTCTCTCGTCATACATTACCATACTACAAAAAACTGTTATATTAAACTTTTATTCATTTTCAGATATAATAATCAACACTCAAATAAAAACGGAAATATCTGTATATAACTCAGCTGCACATCAGGTAGTTTTGTATGTTTGTGTGTGTGTGTGTGTGTGTGTGTTATTCTGTCGTTGAGTGTAACACAGTACATTTCTCTACAAAAACACATTAAAAACAGGCAAGTCTGCTTTTAAAACCACATTCAATCCAGCAACCAACAGAGATAAAGCGCTCTCACTATCAGCTCCTAATGAAATTTCAAGAAGTCCAAGTGAAAAATAAAAGAAAGCAGCTTTTCTCTGGACAGCGGTGAACAGCTGCCGGCTCCTGATAGCGCTAACCAAACACTTATCAGCATCTTCTGCATTATATCTCATACTTTCAATACAAATCCATACCAATGTGTCACTTTAACAGACATGAGAACTAAGGCTGTGTTTCTCCTGTGAGAAGTGAACAGCTACGCACGATCTGACGGATTTAAAGCTTCAGTGTGTTGTTCATTCAACTATCGACAGCTTTCAGATGTTTCTTGTGCTTTCTAGAAGAAACAGTTGCGATCTTGTGCCTCAATTATTCTGTCAACGCTTCTGACTGGTGTTTAAGTGACTGCGTAGAATATTTCTGTCATGTTAGTGATATTATTTAATTCATTCATATTTAATGAGTTGTTGTTCTAACAGGAGTTTGTGTCTGTAATTCTTTCTCCAGGCTGAACTGTGTTTAAAGCATGTTTGACCTTTTAAAAGACTGAATTACAGACTTTCTCTTTATTATGGCTCGTGTGTAAAACAGCTGCTTCAGGCGAGTCTGTCTTGCATGGCTGATTTTCTCTCGTCTTTTTTTAGGGTTGCTAAAACAAGCTGATTATTTGCCGGCTCGTTGTGAGATCAAATGAATCTAAAAGCTCATTCGCCAAGTGTGAAATTTACATTCCACCTCTATACGTCTAATTTTATCATTCAGTCAGTGCTGTTCATTAACATGTTTATAGTTTTAAGTATTATAAATATTTAAGTACCTCAAGTTAAATTAAACAAAATTTAAAAATGTTGTTATTAGCTGAAATAAAAGTTTTTATTTAATTTAATTTAATTTAATTTAATTTTATTTGATGTTTATTTATTTTTTTCAAGTAATGGTTGGTAATGTAAAAATCTATCTATCTATCTATCTATCTATCTATCTATCTATCTATCTATCTATCTGTCTGTCTGTCTGTCTGTCTGTCCGTCTGTCCGTCTATCTATCATCTGCTTGTCTATCTATCTATCTATCTATCTATCTATCTATCTATCTATCTATCTATCTATCTATCTATCTATCTGTCTGTCTGTCTGTGTGTCTGCCTGTCTGTCTGTCTGTCTGTCTGTCTGTCTGTCCGTCTATCTATCATCTGCTTGACTATCTATCTATCTATCTATCTATCTATCTATCTGTCTGTCTGTCTGTCTGTCTGTCTGTCTGTCTGTCTGTCTGTCCGTCTATCTATCATCTGCTTGACTATCTATCTATCTATCTATCTATCTATCTATCTATCTATCTATCTGTCTGTCTGTCTGTCTGTCTGTCTATCTTATAATATATTATTTTCATATAACGTTTATAGAAAATACATTATTTATTTTATATATTTTTTCATTTACTATAATAAATATATAAACTAGCTGAAATAAAATGTTAGTTATTTTTAACTATGTAACTTATTTCAAAGTAATGATTTTTTTATATGTTTAAGTTTTAGTTAGTTAATAATATTTTTTTATAATAATATTTATAATAACATCCCCTTTGTTATATACATAATTTTGTGTATGAGTAGAAAGTATAGTTATAGTTTTTGAAATATATTCAATTTGTTATTTTATATTATATGTTATTTTTATACTTTGTTTTTATTCTGTTCTTATTTTAATTTTGTTGTTATTTGTATATTTTTTTCTTATATATATATATATATATATATATATATATATATATACATACACATTTAGTTTGTGTGCCATGGCAACTAGCTGAAATACATTTTTTTTTTTATTTATGTAGCTATTCAAAAAATAAAGTTTGATTGGATATTTATTCATTCATTCATTAGTTTGTTTGTTTGTTGAGTAAACATTGTGTAAAATATTTAAAAAGGAATTTGGAATGGTTATTTATTTATTTATTTATTTAAGCAAACATTATGTAAATTAGTAAGCTTATTATTAAAGTAATTTGGAAATTTAAATTTGTTTATTTACTTCCTTACTAAAAGTTTATTTTATTTCAAATAATAACAAATATTTTTAATGGTTTTAAATTTGGTTAAAAATAATAACACTTATATATATATATAAATAAATGTAAATAATTAATTATATATATATATGTGTGTGTGTGTATTCTACAGGCATCTTTCCTGTTTTATCTATATTAATCTGTTTATATCATGTGATCAGATCATCATATGTCGGTCTGTTTTTCCTCACAGTCAGTTCCAGCTTTATATTCTATCATTATTTCACCTCGCGTTTCCCTCCTGATGTTATTTCCTCAGCCGAGCAACAGCCAAGTATCTGTTTGCCAGTTTGCTGGGCCTCACAATTATTTTATACAACTAATCGTTTGCATAATTTGGAAAGGCAATAAAAGCAATTTTCTCTTCCCCAGTCCAGCTGTGATTTACACACTGCAGTCAGATTCAGCATTATCTGCTTTTGGCCTCCGCTGAAATCTCTGAATATTTAAAAGAGCATGGTGTGTACATATGGAATACAACAATAATCTATTACATTTTTCTCTTTCCTTTTTCCTCTTTACACTTTTTAAAAAGATGTTCCGAAAACAATGACTTTTTTGTGGTGCAGCCAGTGAAAATGTCAGGAAAATTAAAGCTAGTAGAAAGAAATAGATACATTTAGCATGCATTATTATGTGTTCTAATCATAGTCTCTGATTGTCTGGTTCTCATTTAAATGCAATGACTCATTTCTCAGGTTTTGAGGTTGTAAAATCAGTTAATTAACATAAACATTAGCCATGTTCTCAGATCAAACAGAAGGAAACGGCTGTGGAAAATCTATGCTAATGACTGAAATGAATTTGGGCAGGCTTCTGTCATCCTGTTATGAATGCTGCTCAGGATCATTGTCCTGTTGCTCAACAAACCCTGAGCACAGCTTCATCTTTCTTTGTGAACTGAAGTCCGTTCACTGTCCTGCCAGCAAAGCTTACAGTCACAGGTCATTGACCCTGCAGTTAAGCGGTGCGGGACGGCTGTGTGACAGTCACCATACATGCAGGATGTGTTAAAACAGTGCAGCTCTGGTCCAAACACTGGTTTCAGTTCGCAACCTTTTTTTGACCAACTTCTCAGTTTCCAAATTCTTACAATGACTTAATCAGGGTCTCGAGGATTACTTTTACAAGCAGGCATGTTTGATTATGCTAAACTCTACTTAAAATTATCTTGTCTTTCAAGACGTGTTGACCTTGACATTCATTCAGTAATTATTTTAAGGCTTTTTCTTTTTCTTCATAATGATACTACGACAGCTGTACCACATTTCTGATTTTGTGCCCCCCCAACATATATCAAAATGAATTTTGAGATCAGCTGCTACTTGATTAGAATTTTTAACACTTTTGTTTTGAAATCTATTTGTTTGTTTGAGTACATACTGTGTAAAATACTAAACTCATAAAAAAATACATTATTTATTTATTTATTCATTTATTTATTGTTTGTTTGTTTGGTTGTTTATTGAGTAAACATTGTGTAACATTATTTTAAAAGGAGTTTGCAAGGACCGTTTGTTCGTTTGTTCATTCCTTCATTCATTCATTCATTCATTTGTTTGTTTGCTGAGTAAACATTGTGTAAAATCCTTAATGTCCAATTATTTATTTATTTAACATTATGTAAAATACTGACCTTATAAAAAGAAAGAAATTTGCAAGAGCTATTTATTTGTTTGTTTGTTTGTTTGGTTGGTTGGTTGTTGAGTAAACATTGTGTAAAATACTTAGCTTGGAAAAAGAATATTGTAATGCCCAATTATTTATTTATTGTTTGTTGTTTATTGTTTATTGTTTAAACATTGTGTACAATTTATTAAAAAGGATTTTGAAATGGCCATTTATTTATTTGTTTGTTTGTTTGCTTGGTTGTTTGAGTAAACAGTATGTAAAATTATTTAAAGCTTCAAGTTTATAATTTATATAAATGCTTCATTCATTCATAAAGCTGCAGTCCGTAAGTTTTGCCTCTTTGTCGCCATCTCTGTTTGAAAACCTGAAATTGCAGCTGTGTGTGGAATTATCTTCATTGTGTGGGATGTACTCTGGCACGGCTCCACCGCGGATGAATCTTATGTTTTGAGGTGAATGTGTTGCTGTCAGTCACTGCACCGGTGCGGATACTGTACTTAGAAATCACAGATTCTAGCCTACGTCTTGGAATATTTGACCCAAATAAAAATTTTCACCATTTATTGTCATCTGAACAAGTAACAAGTCTGCCACATTTGTTCTGCCCAACTGAGGAAAAAAGCATTACGATAAATCATGCTACCAATGGTGATAAATCTAACGATCGCTTAGCTCATATCACATCAAACCGTGCAAGTTATTATTATTGGTATACTTTATTCTCAAATTATTAATGTTAACAACACATGCATTGCGTGACTATGAGTATAGTGTGTATTAGCGTGTAGATTTCAATTTCTGTACAGTCTTTTAATTGTCGTACCATTCGAATTTCATATTAAGAAATTATTTTAACACAAAAAGCAAACTATGGTCCCTTCGAACTGATTTTCTTTAAAATACAAATCTTATGTAATCCCAGGCTATCAGAAGCACATTTAAAACTGGAATATAATTTAATTTCATTCACATGTGTTTCATAAACGCATAATCCTTTCTGGATTACAATCCGACATCAAAATGATACATTTAATTATTCTAGCTGCTGTGAGAAAAGGCTATAAATAAGCCTCCACCTGCAGGATCCTCACATGCGATAGCCTACTAGCCAGGAAAACTTCTTTATGTTTACAGACGTGACGTAATGTGCCATGCTCGAATTTCCCGCAAAAACCTACCCGTACCACTCAAATTAGAAAACATTATTATAAGCTAACCGGTGTGAATCGGGCTAAAGTAAGGTGATAGTTTTGAACACTGGCTGGTTATGTACTTGCTCAAATATTGATTTCGGATCATTTTTAACCAAATGAGTTATGGACTGCAGCTTTAAAAGGGAATTTGGAATGGCCATTTATTTATTTATTTTAGTATAAACAGTGTAAAACACTTAGCTTATAAAAAATGGAATGGCTTTTTAGTTTGTTAATGAATTGAGTAAACATTGCGTAAAATACTAAACTAACTAACTAACTAAATAGTTATTGCCCTTTGCATCAGGACAGTTATGATACTTTAGAAATGCTATCTAGGTAGGTGACTAACTAGGTTTTGAAAGATTTTGTGTACAACAATAAGACATTGATTGATTTGCATGCTTACTAAATACTCTGAAGCAGCGAGGCCTAAAATGTGTGATTATAAATGAAGGCGTGTTTGATGAATAGAAAGATTCAATTTGCCGTTAATGTATATAAATATATATAAATATATATATATATATATAAATAAAATCACTGATGTTTTGACGTTGACGTTTGGCGTTGATCTTACTGAAGGACTTGGTTATTTTACATGGACTGCATGAGCTCGGATGTCTCTGATTGTGGACACTGATGTCCTCTAGTAGTTTTCTGTCCCCTTGAGGATGTTATGAGTGTAGATTGGATTTCCCATCAGCCTTAAATCTGTCAAACCAATCTCAAACCCCTTTTCACTCTTGTTCTCCCGTCTCTTGTTTCATGAATGGTTTAATCAATAAAGCTGCCCAACACAATGCCACATGGACTGACTGTGTTATATTGCTATAGTTAGTTGGGTCTGTATTTGTCCTGAATGGGGTGGAGCGTTGAAATTATAGGGTCAGATACATCCCATTTACCATTGTTGGAGAAATGCAGGAGCTAGCATGAGCTAGACATTTCTAGACTCTAGACTGACTCTAGAACAAAATAGGCCAAAAATGCATTTATTTTTATGCATTTTAAAGGTGGAACAATGGCAAATTAATGTGTTCAAGATAAGGAAAAATCACATTAAATTTTCAACAGAATAGTTAAATTTTTTTAATTATTATTTTAAAACTGTTGTGGCGTATCCATCAAACAAAAAAAAATATCACATATTCCCTGCCACTTTCATTTCCTGCAAATATCATTTTAAATCTAAAATATTTTCAAGCTATTTATATACAAAACATTGAAAATATATATATATATTAAATATTGTAGATATAGATGTAAAGTATTATACAATATATATATAAAAAAACTATTATTTACAAAGTATTTACAAGCTATTCATAAATATATTTTTATATATCTACAATATGTAAAGTATTTTAGAAAGAAATCATGAACTATTATTTGCCAAATAATTACAAGCTACTTATATACAAATGTATATAATATTTTATATAAAAAACTGAACTGTTTACAAAATATTTACAAGCTACTGTTTTTATATACAAATATGGTAACAATTTACTATACAGTTCATTAGTTAACATTAGTTAACAACATTAGTAAACATGAACTAAGAATAAACTACGTCTACAGCATTTATTAATCTTAATGTTAATTTCAGCATTTATTAATGCATTATTAAAATCACAAGTTGTGTTTGTTAACATTAGTTAATGCAGTGAAGTAACATGAATAAACAATGAACAACTGTATTTTCATTAACTTTAACAAAGATTAATAAATAGTGTAATAAATGCATTGTTCATTGTTTGTTCATGTCAATTAATACATTAACTAATGTTAACAAATGACACCTTATTGTAAAGTGTTACCACAAATATATTTAAAAAATATATATTTTTCTACAATATGTGAAGTATCTTATTAAAAATAGCATGAACAATTATTTACAAAACAATTACAAGCTATTTATAAAGAAATCTAGATTTTTACATGTTTAATATATACTGTATATATATATATATATATATATATATATATATATATATATATATATATATATACATATACTTTAACTATGTTTTCTTCCTTTCATTCTTTTCATGATTTCTTTTACTGATTCTCTTCATTCTAAAATCACCCTGACACATTACTTTTATTTATTACCCAATAAATTTTTTTATTCATAGAATTGATATCTTCACTTCACCATATGAATTGTATTTTCAAATGAATTAACAGATCTGGACAAAATTGTCATTGACCCAGTCACTTTTATCTACAGCAACCAAAAGTATAGTTCATTTAAACACATATTTATCAGTATGTGGCCCCTGGAAATCAAACCCATGACCTTGGTGTTGAGAACACGGTGTTCTATCAGAAAACTAACTATGGACACATGTTTAGATTTAGTTCTTAACTAGAAGACTGCAAATCCCTAGTTCAGATGTAAACTGTGTCTCTGGCCATCATCCGGTTTAATCCAGCTCCTCACATTTTGCTGAACTCTCCTCAATCTTTGGCTGCTTGCAGGTTTAGACTGCTATTTTTGCCCGCTGAGAGGATGTCTGGGTAATCCCTACGTGCAAATACACACTTTGCGCTTTCAGTTTGTGAAATTAAATGCTGCTCTATGTGGAATTGTTCAGCTGGGAACAAACACACTCGGTCTGCCGTGTATTGAATGTTATTGTACAGCAGGGCCTGTCATTTGCCCTCCAGGAGGAATCACAAGAAATGCTAGGAAAAAAGCATACAGAACAAATACTACAAGGTTGCACCGAGTTCAAGGTGTCGTTTCTTTTTATGCGCATCTACTAAAGTTTTTTCTTCCATACATTAGTGTTTACTGAGGTTTGCTTACCGCTGCTTGTCAGGACCCAGCTCGTCGCAGCAGATATGAAAGCGTTTGGACAGCAGCTGTGTCAGATCTGCTGAGGAAGGAAGACATCAGCCTGGGTTTTCACACTCTTCTCAGCAGAGCCACTGGAGCGTTTCTGTGCCATATAGATCAGCATGACAGATTCACCCTCCAGCTATTGTTTCATTCAATATTAAATATATACACACATGGGAAAAAAACTGAGATAATTAGTATTCACATGGCGCAGCTGATTGGTTCGTTTTAAATCAGCAGCTCAGAATTCAAATATTTGGCCAGTGCTTGATGTAGCAGTTGCAGCGTGCTCAGAAACCCTCCTCCTTTCCCAGCTCCACCTGTCTAGATCTGCTATGGGGTGATTCCATGTACGTATGTTACATATAGGGGTTATTTCATATATGTTATATGTGCAGCAGCAGTATTTCCTACATGCTCACAGCAGCATGTCTGTGGATGTATTAGCATGTATTAGCAGCTGCATAGCAGATCTATTCCGCCAAGACCAAACAGATTAACATTGCCATGTATATTACCATGCTAAACTTAGCTAAATAGAGTTGTCAAGACAGAACTTATTTTATTTCAGTTAGTTGCAAATGTATCATTTCTCATTTCAGTTGTTTTTTTTTCATTAAGTTTTTCACCTTTCATTCTATTTCAACATTATTTCACTTAAGATTTTTATAGTTTTAGTTAATAACAACACTGGTTTCATTGTAGCTGTTCTTTGCATATTGTGCAAAATTATAATTTGTGACTGTCATTTATGCTAATAAATACAACATACTGTAATGATGTAGTGTAATGTAGTAGCTAAAGTACAATTAATAGCATTATTAGCTTATTTGGAAGTGCAATATTTAATTTTTATGTTATTTTGCCACTTTATTTGACATAAATAGTATAGTAATAGGAATTCATTTGATTGTGGATATCATGAGCTAAGCTAGAGTTAGCAATGTGTCATTAGCATAAGCATTAACTTCTGTAGGATGCATACTCTGACACTTTTTTTGAATGAAAACATTTTTCAACAAATGTGATTTTAGATAAGGAGGAAGTTTGTTTTATTTCTGATGTATTTCTTAGAAAGCTGGAGTGTAGCTTTTTAAAACAGCTAGTTAGCATTTAGCTTATGTCCTAGCCTGATAGGTGCTGCCTATTGCTAGTCAGTTTCAAGTTGTATAAGGAGTAGCTATTAACACTATGGTTAATAATTTATATCCATTGCTATGAACAATTATGAGTCACAGCATGAGAAAGATTTATATTTCTTAAAAACATAAGTGTTTTGTCAATGCTTAGGATAACACTAGCATATAGCCCCAAAGCTAATGAACTAAAAGTCACAAAACCTTTTTGCATTTCTTGAGGCGATTTTGAACGTTGACAGGTTCGCTGATGTGTTCACAAGAATAGAAAATAGATTCAGACACTGTCCAGCTAGCTACTCTAGTAAAAGTTAGCATGTTTATGCTATGCTAGTACTAGCACATGAAAAATTAGCATCTTTGCTGTGTCCTCACCTGTTTAATTTTAAGTTATGTACACATTTTATGAGAGCGTGTGTAACAGCGGTGCGTTTGCAGAGAGGGCAAGTGTTTCTGATTGATTTATCTTGTCGAATCTGATGTGGATCGACATCGTTTTTTTTTACGCAAAAAATGCATTGCGTGTGAATGGCCCATAAATCTGTTTAAAAGGTGACAGCGGTCTCATCTTAGATGGCGTCTACTTTCTTTCTCCCTGTAGGAATCCACCTAGCTGCTTGATTCCTCTCTCAGGACTGAAATAACCAAAATTGCTTGTATTTCTAACGTGAAATGTTGCTTTTGTAGGGCTGCTAATACCCTTAACCATGCAGCCAGGCTTCTATTGCTATATTTTACCTCATGTCTTTGAGGTGGCGAGTGCTTATCACAGACGCTCACTGCTCCCCACCAAGCATAATGGATTCTGCCTTCAGGATTAGACTCGGAAAGATCTCAACAATACCTAGTAGGAGGCTGGGGCTTGGGCACAATTTCTGTTTTTTTTTCCCCTTTAGCGGGACTCATTTAGCATGATGCGGAAGTGTTAGAGAGTGGGATATTTTCAGTAGTGATTATAGTGTGGATTTAGCATGTTGGGTTTTGCAGGGTTATTAGCAAGAGTGTCAGTGTCACATTGCACAGGTCACCAATACTGTTTACTGCCGTCATTTTAGCAGTTTTATTTGCTGCCACTAATGGTGCAAAAATTACAGCTTGAAGTTGACCTGTTTGAACTGTTTTAGCAATTTGGAACGTTTTAAAACGATTACAGTGGTTTACGTACAAACACTGTAATATACATTGCATTGCACATATTCTTGGCTATGAAATGATACAATAATGATAATGTGTATTTTATGTCCTTTTGACCATTTGATGTCTGTACTAGAAATCAGACATCAAGTGACAATCATATATCATATGTGTGTGTGTGTGTGTATATATATATATATATATATATATATATATATATATATATATAATTTATATTAACAATTTGAAAATAAACAGTGAAACGGTTGGAGTTCTGTTATCACTAGAATTTCACACTACTCTCAGCTAATCAGAATTGAGGACCAGAAAAAAAGAAACTGTTGTATGAATATAAATGTTTATTTAATGTGAGATATATCTCTATTCAAATGTGAACACAGAAAACATGTCATTATATAAGTGTTTGGACTTTTATGGACATTATGGATATAAATATTTGAATACTGATTCGGTTATTTCGATATTTTTTTCTTAATTTAAAATATATGTAAAAAAAATATATATATATATTATATATATAAAATATATAATATAGATAATATATAAAAGTTATTTTAAAATAATTTTACAAATTACATAAAGATTAGCTGTTATCATATTATTTTTAAACAAACAAACAAACAATATATAAATAGGAAGTGACATTACTTGGACAGTGACAGGATTAAAAAAAAGTAAATCTTTCTTTCTTTTTTTCTTTAATTTATTTAATTTTTTTACAGTGTAGACTGTATCCGTCAAGCTTAACTTTCGAGTCTATACACATTTTCTTTACAATTATTTAAGTTACTCTAGGATGTATAAGCAAAAATTTAATTTTCATGGAAAGTTGTCTGGTAAAATGACAACTGAATTTTATTCACACTTTACTTAATTATTTGCCAGTCATCTAATGTAATCATTTCATTTGATTCATTAATGCTTGTTGCATACATGCTTCTTTTGAAATGAATCAAATATGTGTTCTGTTACTGATTCCATATATGAATTATCCTTGAAATGCCACATACTTATGAATATGCACACCCCCATATCTGCTTTAAATATGCTCAATATGACATGCTTTATTTAGAAACATTTTATTGAATAGAAATTTGAATGCTAAAATAAGTCCAGGCTGTTACGTCTACAGGCTGATGAATTTTCATGATCTGGGGTCCATTGTGAGTTCAGGTCAGCCCTGGAGGCCGCTTGTGTTACGAAAAACCCTGTCAGTCAACAGAAGCACCACCCGATGGGCCAACAGAGGGAGCTCTTACGTTACACATGGCATTAACAGTTGTGATTTGAAATCATATGCATAAATTATCGTGAAGGTTACAGAGAAGTTTAGAGTTTGTTTAGAGGCACGGAGTGAAAAGCAATTGAGAAATTGCTGCATTCACCCTTTGTGAGCGAATCAAGGAGACTCTCCGGAATGAGATGTGCATCTGAACGCCAAGATTAATGGCACCTTTGAACCGTTACATTACAGCACCCGAAATAATCACGGCCGCGCGGCTAATCTCCACTTTGATGAGTTCCTTCTTTAGCAGAGAGAGAGAGAGAGAGAGAGAGAGAGAGAGAAACAGATTACTGCACACTTGACTGCTCAGACACTCACTGCAGAGTGTACCAGCTGCTCGGCGTGTTTGTTTTCCATGCTTTTATTGTTTGTTTCTGCTTTACCTGCGGTTGCAGTTTTGTTTGGTGCCGCAGTGCGTTATTTCCATTGCTATTTCTAATCTAATCATTTTATAGCTTCAAATGAGTTGACTTTTATTGCTTGCATTTGAGATCTCCATTTGTGCTTTTTAAGTTATAGTCTGTGGTTGGATTCTTAGAAAGGACACAATAAGGTGCCAAAAAGCTTCTACATTAGATCAGATCTCTTACCGATTGGTTTGCACCCTGTCTTTGGCAGTATAATGAATCACTGAGCACGTCTGTGTGCAGGACTCATGCATTTATCTCAATTACAAAGCCCAGCAATCATTCGCATTACTTGCAGCTGATACGATCAGAAACAAGCTCTTTGATTGAAGCAGCTGATGGATTCCATGGCCTTTTGGGCCTGTTTGATGACTGTACGTGCTGTACATTGGGCTTCCTAAAATCAATTGTTGCTCAGTGGGGTACAGTGTTATTATTCTTCTGCACATTTTAGAGTGGCCTTTTATTGTGGCCAGCCTATAGGCACACCTGTGCAATAATCATGCTGTCTAATCAGCATCTTGATATGCCACACCTGTGAGCTTATCTCGGCAAAGGAGAAGTTCGCACTAACACAGATTTAGACAGATTTGTGAACAATATTTGAGAGAAATAGGCCTTTTGTGTACATAGAAAAAGTCTTAGATCTTTGAGTTCAGCTCATGAAAAATGGGGGCAAAAACAAAAGTGTTGCGTTTATATATTTGTTCAGTGTGTGTGTATATATATATATATATATATATATATATATATATATACAAAATATAAACAATTTAATAAGTAAAATAATATTATTAATATTATTAGAATATTATTTTAAACTTTTTATAATTTCATTTAAAATATTTTTATCATATTTAAATTATTTACAAGACTTTTATTATTATTTTAATGATTTTTTGTTATATTAATTATTTTATATTATTATTTAAGTAATTGTTTTTAATTAATAATAATTATTATTATTAAAATAGATTAAATAATTATTCATTTATTTAAAATTCCATTGCAATTTATTGGCATGACCATAAACAATACAATAAAATTAATAGAAGAAAACATTATAACATAACTTACACTGTTTAAGTTATGTTATAATGTTTTCTTCCATTGCAATTTATTGGCATGACCATAAACAGTACAATAAAATAATAGAAGAAAACATTATAACATAACTTAAACAGTGTAAACAGTGAAACAAATTAGATCATGTCATACATTTACTATAGAAAATTTCGATAATGATTGCTGTATTCTGTAAACACGAGGAACAATAATTAAAGGGATTTACAGCTGTCACTCTGAAAACTTTGCAGTTTAAACTGTATAATCTTAATGGAATGTGCAGATGTGTTTTTGTATACACATTTCAGCATTTACACTGGGTAACATCTGTTTTTCTTCTCAGCTGGACGTGAAATGTCATCTGTACTAATTAACCCAGAGTGTGTGTGTGTGTGTGTGTGTGTGTGTGTGTGCGTGTATAAATGTTTGAGGCTGAGTGACATTTTCCAGTGCATTAGGAGTCAGTGATCACAAGGTGGCGCTGTGCGCATATAAAAAGTAGCGTTTTCGATTGAGACACGTTTTGTGACGTTTTCCTCTCATTATCTGTATGTGTGCTCTCTCATTTAATGCTTCACTGGTTTCTGGGTCGGTTTCCATTGAGAGTTTGTCAAATATCTCTGACAGATTTAGAAAGCTGAATGATTCTGTCGGCTACAAAGAGCCTCTACAGAATTTGTGTAATTTGTTTGGTAGCACAGGGTTTGCTGTGGCCTATTTCTGTTAAAAAAAAGGCTTTGTAATATTTGTCTTCATTAGTGATTATTTTGTCACAGTGAATGTGTGATTATGTTGGAATCTTTTCTTTTGAAAGAGAGACTAAATGCAGTTTGAAACTCACTCTTCAAATGGAGTTTGCTGTCTCCTGATCATTTTGGTGAATAAGGGTTTAGATTTTTTTTCTTTTTCAAAAAGTGTGGTTCTGTCAGATGTTTGCCAGATGGCATCAGACTTAATCCTCATCATGTCCCGCATGCCCTTGAAACGATGCATAACTTTTACTCATCTTAAATGTTGATGTACAGATAATGGAAAAAATCATCAGCTTAGTATGTTTTGATCATATAAACGGTATAGAAAGCCGAATTCCACCCAGATCAAAGAGTATGTCCTAAGAGTTGCATGTGCGATGACTGGATTTGAGGCAAACTTAATTATGTTTGATGTTTTTAATATGGCAGTGCGATATTGCACAGTTCACTATGGAAGGCAGACAGGGACAAAACTCTTTAAACGGAATGCGTGAAATTTGACCATATCAACACTCACGGTTTGTCCAAGTTAACGTAACAACACGCACAGCAGCCAATGAAATTGCTGTATTTGAGACTATATTTGCATATGTAACTCAATAGTACCTTGGTATATATGTATACAAATATCAGACGTCATGTTTAAGTCAAAGTATACTTCAAACGAAGTTCATTTTCGTTCTTCGTTTGGGGGCAAAAAGAAGTTCGAAAAGGCTGAGCTATTGGATATTGGAGTCATCTCAATAACACAAACCTGTTTGCTACTTTATTTTATTAGTCTTCATTTATTTTATTAAACTGGATAAATTGTTACACCTTTTTATATTTTATGTGGTGTCATGATTTGATAAAAACAAAGGGTTATTGTTGTTTGTTCTTTTGGCATTTCATTTATTGTATACCTTTTAAATTCGCTTATTGAAAGAACAACAACAGCAGCAGCAGCAGTATGGTGTAACATTTATTTGAAACACTGTTTTGTGTATTTGGTACTTGCTAGCTTATATCTTTAATCTTTCCTTTCTTTTCATGGCTTTGGAAAACTTGCATCTGGTGTTTCTCTACATTGCTTTTTGCATAACTCCAGGTCGTCGACACCAAGCTTAGTTGCAAATTCTTTCTAGGAATTAAATGCTTTCTATGAATCTTTAAAAATCTCTCTGCGAGCGATTGTACAGGTGTGGATATATTTGTGGCAGCTCAGCTATTCGACAAAGTGTATTTATGTTGCTAGTGACTTGGAGATGTTGTTCTCCTGCCTGACCTCCGTTGAATGAGAAACGAACCGAAAAAAAAAAATTGCATGTCAAAGAAGGGGGAGCTCCAGAACACACCCACTGATTGTGTAATCGCCACGAACCAATGGTAGCTCAAAGGTGTTTAGGAGTCAAAACGAACTCCCCCAGAAAGTTTGCTTTGGTGAGCTGTTTCGAACTGCCGAATCGAACTCAAAACGAACTTCGTTTCGAGCTGATTTTGTTCGAAATGACGTCATATCAGTTCGTTCTTCGATTTCGTTTGAAGTATATCGAGGCCTTTATTCATGAAAGATTTTCTAATGGTACACTGGTATGCACGTATGCAAACATCAGACGTTATATTTGTTCACGAGGAAAAATGCATCGGTACATTGCGTGTGATGTAAGTCTCAGTTTAACGTTACTTAACGTTACGTCCGCCACTGAATATTTTTTTTTTAAAAATATTTTTTTTTTTTTGCAAGTTTTTATCTCACAAGTTTGACTTTTTTCGGAGAATTGTGAGCTATAAACTCACAATTGTGAGTTATAAAGTCAGAACTTCGAGATATAAACTCACAATGTAAATTCGCTATTGCGAGTTATAAAGATTTTTTTCTCGCAATTCTGTCTTTTTTTCTCATAATTGTGGAATATAAACTTGCAATTCTGAGAGGGAAAAGACATGTTATGAGATATGTTCTCAGAATTTTATGAGGGAAAAAAAGGGGTAACACTTTATTTTGATAGTCCACTTTAGATATTCTACTAACAGTAAGTAACTTTGCAACTACATGTCAACTAGCAGTGATTAGAGTATTAGTAGACTGTCTGTTTAATATCTTCTAACACTTTATTTTGATGAGTCCACAACATACAACATACTGACTATGAGAATCTTTGCAAGTATATGTCAACTTATTCTACTAACCCCAAACCTACCCTACTGAGAGTTAGTAGACATGTAGTTAACATGTAGTTACAAAGTTACTTAGTTAGTAGAATGTCTAAAGTGGACTATCGAAATAAAGTGTAACCAAAAGAGGATAAAAAAAGTCAGAATTATGAATTCATATCTCACAATTCTGAGAAATAAAGTCAGAACTGCAAGTTTAACTAGCAATTTCACGTTTTTTTTCTTGCAATTTTGTGTTTATATCATGAAATTTAGATGTATTTTTTTCTCAGAATTGTTAGATATAAAGTTGCAATCCTTGGGGGGGGGGGGGGGGGGGGGGGGTATTCTCATGATTTTTGAGAAAAAGTCATTTTTTTCTCGCAGTTGCAAGTTTATCTCACTCATACTGACTTTATAACTCACAACTGAGTTATATCTCACAATTGTGAGAAACAAAGTCAGAAGTCACCTTTTTATTTTTTATTCAGTGGTGGAAACCGGCTTCCATAAAAAAGTCTCAATTTACATTTACATTAATTACATTAGCTACATTCATTAATTTAATCTAGCACAGTAGATATCAGTAAAGCAATGCCGCAATAAACTAAAAAAAATGGATTAATATGTGGGTAAATCCAGAGATAAATCTGCTTTGTAATGTATTACACGTTCAAACATGGCCAGAATGTGTACACAATGAGAGACACGTTCAAATTTGTTTTGGCCCCGTCTGCCTTCCATAGTTCGACAATAGATAATGCCGAGTTCACACTGCACGATTTTCAAAGTCGTCGGATCATCTTTGTTTTCACAAAGCTCTTTCTGGTCTGCAAACTACGTTTCACAATAAAATGCATGCGAGAACTGATAAGGAAATAACGCAAGATCACACTGATACTGTGGTCTATAACTCCTCCCCGAACTTCCCGCTGCCCTGTATCTTGCTCTCTCATTGGCTGTAGGTCATCGCCGATGTATTTTTCAGTCAGAACTCATTTCTCACAGCAGGAATTAGAATCGCAGATAGGTCGATATTTAGCATGCCAAATATTTCATGGGCATCGGCAATTCTCTCAGATCGCGGCTTTGATAATTCACAATGCGTGTTTGTCACTCGCATGAACGAGCACTGATTTGCCTCCGATTTTGGGCATTTTTCTGGCGATTTTGTAAAACCTGTCAGCGAGTGAAAATCGGGGCTAAAATCGTGCAGTTTGAACTTGGTATTAGAGTAATAATAAAACTCTTAAATTGTAAAACAACACTAATTTAAACGATCTTAAATGTACAGTAACAGAAGTTAAAGTAATCTAATTATATTTCATGATTTATCCAGTCAGATGAAATAGTAAGAAAGCATCTAACATTGGGCTAGTGAAATATACGGTATATGTTCAAACTGAATATGATCAAAGGATTATTAGAAAAAAATAAATCACTTGACGCAAGTAATGCAAGACAAGTCTCAAAAGCTTACTTTGCATAGGAACATCTGTTAAATGATTGCTGGCTTGCTTGTGTGGAATGAATCATTTCAGAATTGACATTTGTATAACAATTTGACAGTCTGATCTTCAAATCTCTGGCATTATAAGGATTTCAGAAGTCCTGGCTTCTCTCACATACAGGGAACCTCACTATCTTTCAATATCCTGGTCCAATATGGGTCTGTTTAAAATAGCTCCATATTCTCCACTCCAAACAGCCAATATTAGAGACTCCATCCAGGTGGTGCTATACAGCATTATAAATATCACTGAAAACAGTCTGGATTCTACCAATTTCTTTGTTGGCGGTTGTACAGCTTTTTGTGGGTTTCTTTGACATTATTCAAATAATCTACCACTTTGTTACATTCTAGTCTGTTATTACATACTGTGAGCGCTTGGATAGAATATTTTAGTAAATGCACCAGACTTTATGTAGATAATCATAAGTCTGGACTGCAATCTAGCCGACTTCACCTCTTCAGCACTTTACTTTCGTGGGCTATCACTATGTAAATGCAATGATTAATTTATGAATCTCTAGTAAAGCCAGTGCCGTCTGAGCTATGATGGAGTTCATATTAGAGGTCAGGCAAAAGCTCTTAAACCAGCACAGATCTATACAAAGGACAACTGACTGGAATACACACGGCATTTAATAAACCTCATCCAGATGTATTTGTTCCCACTCATAGGCCACAGGAGTTGGAGTCTGGCTCATGTCGTTTTATGGTTCTGTTGCTTCTTTTTATTTTTTCTTGGTTGCGCTCGGAATGGATTTCTGATTATTAATGAAGCAGTATATACATTTACATTTACATTTACATTTATTCATTTATCTGGCGCTTTTATCCAAAACGACTTACAAATGAGGAATACAAGCAATTCATCATAAAAAGGTAATAACACGAGAAGTGCTTGCAATAAAAAGTTTCACACATCCTTCAGAAGAGTGCGGCTAGAACAAGGAGCAAATAGTAAAGTCATAGAAGGAGATTTTTTTTTATACAATTATAATATATACAATATCTCACAAAAGTGAGTAAACCCCTCACATTTTTGTAAATATTTTATTATATCTTTTCATGTGACAACCCTGAAGAAATGACACTTTGCTACAATGTAAAGTAGTGAGTGTACAGCTTGTATAACAGTGTAAATTTGCTGTCCCCTCAAAATAACTCAACACACAGCTAGTGTTGTTTTTGGCGGCCTGTTTTAATTTTAGTTTTAGTCTAGTCTTTGTGTGAAGCTGTCATTTTAGTTTTTATTAGTTTTAGTCACGTTCATACTCTTTTTAGTATAGTCAAGTTTCAGTCAACTAAAATCTGAGCATTTTAGTATTATTTTAGTCAGAATTATCCATGACTATTTTGGTCTAGTTTTAGTCGACAAAAACTGATGACATTTTAGTCTAGTTTTAGTCGACGAAAACTGATGACATTTAGTCTAGTTTTAGTCAATGAAAATTGTATTTTAGTCTCTTTTTAGTAATGCAATTCTATTTAACCCAGTCAATATAGTATAAGTGTCACGGTGCACACAGCAGGGAGGAACGAGGAACACGCAGAGGAGGACATACTTCAAAATAATAGTCTTTAATGATGACATCAAGGTAAGGTAGACACACAGAAACAACGGGAATAACGAGTAAACTCATAATGACATGAAACGAGGACAGGAAACAAACCATATATGGAAACAAGAGGCGGGAACACAAGACACACACGACAGAGGTCTGACATAACTCCCCCCTCCCGGAAGGCGCGTCCCGCGCCGTAACAGTACTACCAGGGAGGGGGGGTGGGCACTCTGGAGACCCCACAGGACCGACACAGAGACATACACAAGACGGGGCCTCCAGAGCGGAACAGACAGACGGAGGCCCAGGTGGAGCAGGGAGCTCAGGAGGCCAAGACAGTTGGTCCATGGTGGCCGTGGCCTCGTCCCTCGGCCCGGCCTCTACAGCCGGGACCTTTGTACCCCCCCCAAAATAAATCCATGGGGCAGCTCAGGGGTATGAGGAGCCCTCCGGGGCTAAACACACACAAAACAATACTTAAAAAGACCTTGGTCACAGTCTGGTTATATACGGCCACGGCCGGCTGGCGAGACCATAACCAGCTGGCTTGACCACTCAACGGCAGGGGCCGGCGGGCTGGATGAAGCCACAGCCGGCGGCGGGCCGAGTGACCGTGGACGGCGGGTTGGCCTTCCCCGCGAACTAGAGGCAGCTGCCGACGGTGGGTTGGCTTTCCCCACGGACGGCGGCGTGATCTCCCGCGAATGGTGGGGTCGGTGAGCCGTGGACGGCGGCGTGAACTGAAGTGGCGAGTTGGCTTTCCCTGCCAACGGCGACCAGCGGGCATGAGTCAGCGGCAATCCGGCGAGCTTGAGTCAGCGGCAATCCGGCAGGCTTGAGTCAGCAGCAATCTGGCGGGCTTGAATCAGAGGCAGGCCGGCGGGCATTGAGTCAGAGGCAGGCCGGCGGGCATTGATTCAGTGGCGGGCCGGTGGGCTAGGGTTAGCCGTGGACGGCGGTGTCATCTCCTGCGAACGGTGGGCTGGTTGATCCGCGAACGGCGGCGTGAACTCCCACAAACGGCGGGATGGCTGAGCCGCGAACGGCGGCATGAAGTCCCGCGAACCGCGGGATGGGAGAGCCGCGAACGGCGGCGTAAACTCCCGCGAACCGCGGGATGGGAGAGCCGCGAACGGTGGCATTAACTCCCGCGAACGACAGGCATGAGGGCCCGCGGCGAGCGGACTCGCTTGCCGCGAGGGACAAAACTCAGGAACAAACCAAAGACTTGAAAAAACGAACAAAACAAAACGAGGTGAAGGGACGACGCTTACTGTTTGGTCTGGTCTTCTGTCACGGTGCACACAGCAGGGAGGAACGAGGAACACGCAGAGGAGGATATACTTCAAAATAATAGTCTTTAATGACGACATCAAGGTAAGGTAGACACACAGAAACACCGGAAATAACGAGTAAACTCATAATGACATGAAACGAGGACAGGAGACAAACCATATATGGAAACAAGAGGCGGGAACACAAGACACACACGACAGAGGTCTGACAATAAGTACCTAGTAGTATAGACAAAACCAAAATTTTCTTTTAGCCAAACCCATTTCAAACAAGGTTATCTTATTATATTATTGTTACCTTGTAGACTCAAGAATACATCCATTCCAGACACGGAAGACGCTCTGATTTATTTTACCAACATGTATTTTACCAACCAAACATGTTAGAAGTACACACACATAAATTTAAATAAATAAAAACAATAAATAAAATAGCATCACATGACAATGCCAGAAAAAAAAATACATTCAAGTTTAACAAAGAGAAACAAGGTGCTTGAATGCTCGAGCTACAATAACATACTAAAAAGTGCAAATAAAATGTGTGTGTCTGTTACTTGTATTGCTTGTAAACTGAAGTCAGAAGAAGCCGGTCATCGGTCCCTTTCTCTGTGTCATACTTAACTTTGTTTGTTGTCGCCTTCTAAATAATGCTGCGAGTGGAGCTTGAGGAAGTGACGACGCCTGCGTCTGTGCAGAGTGTTGCCAAGTCCGCGGTTTTCCCGTGGAATTGGGATACTTTAACACTGTTGCCGCGGGTTGTTTTTCATGTCTGCGGGTTGAAGCGACCCCAATAACGTGATATTTAGCCCCTGGAATGCGAACTTTACCGGGGAACCCCCCTCGAAATGCGATTGGGCTAGTTTTGAGTAGCAATTGGGCGGGTTTTGTTGCGAAAACCTGGCAACCCTGTGCCCTGACGTGAGACACAGGAAACAGAAATAATGCAAAATAATAATAATAACGCGACTAAATGAGACGAAACAACGTTATAACATTTCGTTTCGTCTCGTTTTGGTCAACGAAAATGAAGAGACATTTTAGCATAGATTTTATTTTGTAAACCACATTTAGTCTCGTTTTTATTCGTCAACAATATTGCATTATACATTTAATTATAGTCATCGTCACATGACCAGCATTTATGTTGCGTTTCTACACCGCTGTACACCCCTAAGTGAAAATGTCCAAATTGGGCCCAAAGTGTCAATATTTTGTGTGGCCACCATTATTTTCCAGCACTGCCTTAACCCTCTTGGGCATGGAGTTCACCAGAGCTTCACAGGTTGCCACTGAAGTCACTGGAGGATGTTAGAGACCTTGCGCTCCTCCACCTTCCGTTTGAGGATGCCCCACAGATGCTCAATAGGGATAGGTCAGGAGACATGCTTGGCCAGTCCATCACCTTTACCCTCAGCTTCTTTAGCAAGGCAGTGGTCGTCTTGGAGGTGTGTTTGGGGTCGTTATCATGTTGGAATACTGCCGTGCGGCCCAGTCTCCAAAGGGAGGGGATCATGCTCTGCTCCAGTATGTCACACTACATGTTGGCATTCATGGTTCCCTTTAATGAACTGTAGCTCCCCAGTGTCGGCAGCACTCATGCAGCCCCAGACCATGACACTCCCACCACCATGCTTGACTGTAGGCAAGACACACTTGTCTTTGTACTCCTCACCTGGTTTCCGCCACACACGCTTGACACCATCTGAACTAAATAAGTTTATCTTGGTCTCATCAGACCACAGGACATGGTTTCAATAATCCATGTCCTTAGTCTGCTTGTCTTCAGCAAACTGTTTGCGGGCTTTCTTGTGCATCATCTTTAGAAGAGGCTTTCTTCTGGGATGACAGCCATGCAGACCAATTTGATGCAGTGTGCGGCATATGGTCTGAGCACTGACATGCTGATCCCCCACCCCTTCAACCTCTGCAGCAATGCTGGCAGCACTCATACGTCTATTTCCCAAACAGAACCTCTGGATATGACGCTGAGCACGTGCACTCAACTTTTTTGGTCGACCTTGGCGAGGCCTGTTCTGAGTGGAACCTGTCCTGTTAAACTGCTGTCTGGTCTTGGCCACCGTGCTGCAGCTCAGTTTCAGGGTCTTGGTAATCTCCTTATAGCGTACACCATCTTTATGTAGAGCAAAAATTCTTTTTTTCAGATCCTCAGAGAGTTCTTTGCCATGAGGTGCCATGTTGAGTGAGAGCGATAACACCAAATTTAACACACCTGCTCCCCATTCACACCTGAGACCTTGTAATACTAACGAGTCACATGACACCGGGGAGAGAAAATGGCTAATTGGGCCCAATTTGGACATTTTAACTTAGGGGTGTACTCACTTTTGTGGCCAGCGGTTTAGACATTAATGGCTGCATGTTGAGTTATTTTGAGGGGACAGCAAATTTACACTGTTATACAAGCTGTACACTCACTACTTTACATTGTAGCAAAGTGTCATTTCTTCAGTGTTGTCACATGAAAATATATAATAAAATATTTACAAAAATGTGAGGGGTGTGATATACACTTCTGTGAGATACTGTATATATAATTAGAATATATATGTATACTTTTTAACACGATATATGTAAAATAATGTTTTAATGTATTAGGCAGTAATAAAAGTTGTTGTCACATGACTCATCATAGAAAGACAATTATTTTATTTTACTATTTTTCATATTATTTTATTTTGGACTTTTAGAAAGTTATTTATCTTAAAATGTGTTTGATATAGCCTACTGTTGTAGGAATGTTTATTTTTTTTTATTAATAATAAAAATCTAATTTCATAGGTAGAATTTGATGTATCCAAAATGTAGAAATTATGATAAAAAGTCAAAATTTATGGGATACAAAATGTCTAATCTTGATCATGAAGTCAAAATTATGAGACAAAAAGTCAATATTTTGAGATACAAATTTATAGTTAAGAGGAAAGTAAAAAAAAATATGACTTTTGATTGAATAACACTTTTTGCATAATTTCACAAAGACAAATTTTGAGAATTTGATGTATTCAAATAAAAAGTCAAAATTATGAAAAAGTCATAATTATGAGAAAAAATCTAATTATGTTATAAAAGTCATAATAAAAAAGTCACAAGATAAAGACATAATATAAGTAAAAATGACTACAAAAAATATTTTGTATGTAATAATTATTACATTAATCACATAACTTCACAATATTATAAGTTTATTTGGGCTAGAATCTAAATACAAAGTCATGATTATGATAAAAAGTCATATGAGATAAAAAAAATCATTATAAGATAAAATTAGTAAATATGAGATAAAAAAATCATATTTATGACATAAGTTGAACTTCAAAATTAACTTGTATTAATTATGACTTCAATCTCATCATTGTTACTAGAATTAACACAATAAAAAATATATTTTAACACTTTTTGCAAGACTAAAGCTTATGATACGCAATAAAAATTGTTTTCTATTTTTTTTAACTGTGATTTTTAAACAAGAATGCTATTTACTGTTGTTTCCTTGTTAAAAGAAGTGAACTAAAATTAAAAAGAAAAAGAAAAAGAAAAAAGCATTATTTGGCCAACTTTTTTGGTTGTGATGGAAGTGACGCCACAACTGAGGAATAGTCGTAATTCATATAAACATTTATATCACTTAACACAACGAATATTGCGGGGGTTTATGATTAGTCCACTCTTGGTCCGATCATAATAGACTGAACAATGTCATTAATAAATATTTTCTATGTTGAATTTTGATATTCTAATTTGATATTCCAAATCTAAATCTTGGTGTTCTGGCACCTTATATAAAGCCGTACGTGAAAAATCTGGGTGTGGTGTTGGACAGTGCCTTAAAGCTTGATAGACAAGTCAAACAAATTGTGAAGTCAAGCTTTTATCAATTGCGAACCTTGGTAAAAATGAAGTCCTTTCTTTCTTTTACTTACTTTGAAAAAGTAATCCATGCTTTTATCACCACAAGGCTTAATTATTGTAACTCTCTTTGTTTGGGGATCAGTCAATCCTCCTTAAATCGCCTTCAGATGGTTCAAAATGCGGCTGCTAGAGTCCTGACGGGAGCTCGAAAGCGTGAGAATATTACCCCTGTAATTCAGTCGTTACATTGGTTACCTGTGCGCTACAGGATTAATTTTTAAAGTGCTCTTACTGTTTTTTAAGTCTTTAAATGGTTTAGCACCCTCTTACCTCTCGGATCTGTTGATAGACCACCAACCTGCAAGAGCTCTTAGGTCTGCCAACTTAAGGCTCTTAGTGGTTCCTTGAACCAGACTCAAGTCTAGGGGTGATCGAGCATTTGCCATAGCTGCTCTGAGACTTTGGAATAGTCTTCCTACAGAAATCAGAACCGCCCCTACACTATCCATTTTTAAATCTAGGTTAAAATCGTTTTTATTTGATCTGGCTTATTATTCATGATTTGCAATTGCTTTGCCCTGTGTCTTGCAGTTTTATTTGTGACCTTGTCTTTGTTTTTAATTCTGTTTGTGGTTACTTACTTTGTACAGCACACTGGTCAATGGTAGTTGTGTTTAGTTGTGCTTTATAAATTAATTGAAATTGAAATTCTGAGACTGAAAGTCTGGGATGAAGGTAAACAACAAAATATAGACACATGAAAAGTAGCGGAAATAAATAGTGAAGGCATATCAAAAAGTTTAAATAAGACCTTCCTATAACAACGAAAAGTTTAATTGGTTTCATAAAATAAGCCCAAACATGTAAACACACCTGTTAATAAAAAACATACACTTTTCTCATCAATTTAAATCTGGACTCCCTTTTGCGTTAAACAGGTTAAAGTTTGTCAGTATTTTTGCCCGAGCGATGCTGAATATGTCCTCTCAGCCGTGTCTCCTCGTGGCAGTGACTCTGTCGGGAATAGTGTGTGGTTGAAGTCTCTTTGATTTAATGACAGTGCAACACTTGTGCAGTTCATAAACAGCTTTTTTTTTTTCATGTGTCTGAGAGGTTAATTAGAATTTCCTCAGCCTTCAGTTTCATCTCCAGGGTTTTACTCTTTAGCACAAAAACAAGACTCTTCTCAATAATTATGAGCACCATCAAAACAGGAACTAACACGGGAGAGGTTTGCCGGGGTTTCGGAGCTTCCCATTAAAAGTCTGTATTTTAAGTTTGTTTTTAAAAACCCTGTCATACACTCCATAATTGCTGCTGAGGAAATTGAGATCAGCAGCTTGTCTTAAAATTTCTGATACCTTTATTTTCTTTTATTTATAGGTGTTACGGGTGCTATGCTATAAAGCGCACGACAAGGGAAGATATCAAATAATAGTCCTTTTAATAATAGTCCACAGAGGAAAACAGAATAAATCCAGGAGCATGGGGTAGCATAACACATCAGGAAATCAAACTAATAGCAGACAAAGGAACAGGGGAAAACACAGGCTTTAAATACAAAACGTAATCAGGGTTGAAACAGAAACAGGTGTGGAGCTAATTAACTAAACAGGGCAATTAAGGAAAACTAGGTCAACACAGAAACGTAACAATAGGTCATTGATGTGCAGAGTCTAAATATATTAATTTATTCGCTCATACATTATTCATGCATAAAAAATAGAAGACATGAACTTGAATGTGTCTCTTGAATGATCATTTTGATATTTTTGTGGGATATGCAGTAGACAGAAATGTCAAGGTGGTGTAACCGTTCAATGAGACGTCTTAAAGACAAGAAACCCTTTTAAGTAATCTGCCAAAATTATTTCTGATAATATTAATAGTTAGGGGCCAAGCACCGAAGGTGCGTAGGCACCTATTGTATCCGTTGGCGTTCTTCTTCTTCTTCTTCCGTTTCTTCTGCTCTTGAGTCTATGGCAGCCCATAGAACCGATTGCGGGAAAGTTGTAAAATTTGGCACACTGATAGAGGATAGTGTCAATAGTAACCACAGCAAATTTGGAGTCTCTAACTCAAACTATCTAGCGCCACCACTTGTCCAAAGTTTCACTCATGTTTATGTTAATAACAGTTGAACCGTAAGCCACAAAATGAAAATACAAAAATCGTAAGGTTTAGTTTTTTTGCTACTTTTAATTGTTCGTAAAACCTACTTTTTTGAACTCATCCTAGACGTTTTTTTCGATTCTCACCAAAATTGTCTCAGATCATGTTGGCAAAAAGTTATGGAATTCAAGTTGATTCGTCTAAGCGTTCTCGAACGAATTCGCCGAAAAGCACGCAAAAATTGATCTGAGGCTATATCTCCGCAAGGGTTTGACGTATTGAGACCAAACTTGGTGTGTGTTATAACAAGTGTTTCGGCGCTGTGCCACTTAGTGGTCAGGAGATATGAAAAATGCATATTTTTGCTTATAACTTGTGAATGGTTTGGCCAAAAATCACAAAACTGGCCTCTTTAGATTCGGTGCATCATGCCGAGTCTAACCATATCCAATTTTCCCATGTCAGCCATTTTGGGCGTCAACCATGCTGAAGTTTGAGGTAAAATGCTATATTTTACAAACGCATTGACGTATCATTACGAAACTTGGTATGGCTCATCAGCACGATGCCCTGAAGGAGCCTGAGAAGTTTAGAGCCAGCGCCACCTAGTGGTAAAATCAAATATTCACATGCTTATAACTTTGGGTGGAGTTGACTTATTTTCACGGGAGTCACCTTTTTAGACTCCTGAATCCTTGCCGAGTCCAGCGATACCAAACTTGCCAGATTTTGGCTTATGGTTTGTGCACCGTTGCATTTTAGCGCTTAAAAAACATTTGCCAATGTCTTAGAAACCGTTACTCTGATCGACATGAAACTACCATAGGAAATTCGAAAACATAGCGTCCCGTTTATATGCTAATGCCCAATTGCCAAAATTTTGATAGTAAGTGGCACAAAAATGCAAACAAAGTAGACAGTCAGTCATTTTTTTGCCTATTGTAATGAGACTGGTATTAATAGATTCCTTGGGCCATGCTGAGAACAGTGATACCAATGTTGCTATAGTCAGACAAACTTCCTCTCTGCCCTTTTGATTTTCTTTAAAAACATACTTTTTCGAACTCCTCCTAGACCGTTGGTCCGATTTTCACCAAAATCGAATCATATCATCTTCAGACCATGCTGACAAAAACTTATGGATTTTGTGTTGATAGTCAAAACTGTTTTCACATACCACAACAACGAATTTGAGACATGATGCCAAAATGACACTTGAGGCCGTATCTCTGCAATGCTTTGGCATATTGACACCAAACTTTGTGTGTGCCATTGTCACCTCATACAGAACACACCACATCGATTTGATAACGGTGCCACCTGTTGGTCAAACGTGATAAGCCAATAAATCATATTATTTTTCAGCCGTTTTGACTAAAATAATTCTAAATGGCTTCAATTACTCATTTCTGCAGTTGGTCTGATGCTCCATGCTATAGGTAGCTCCTCATTTTGCCGCTGGAGTGCTTGGCCCCGTCATTGCTGCTTGCAGCTATATTTACTATTACTACTTCTACTACTAAATATTAAGAATATCATTAAATTAAATGAAAATAAATAAATAACATTCTATTAAAA
Organism: Aspiorhynchus laticeps; assembly: GCA_023376895.1. Taxonomy (NCBI): domain Eukaryota; kingdom Metazoa; phylum Chordata; class Actinopteri; order Cypriniformes; family Cyprinidae; genus Aspiorhynchus; species Aspiorhynchus laticeps. Next base: position 1,127,300 of record JALXFT010002236.1, on the reverse strand, counting down.
TATTGATCAATCTGAAATATATTTGATATGTATAAATATAAATATTTTTTAAAATATATATTTGGAATATATGTATGTGATTTTTTTGTAACTTGATTTCATCTGTTGTTGGTTCTGATGATACTACTACTACTACTACTACTACTACTAATAATAATAATAATATACATTAAATAAACATTTTATTGAACATTTTGTAATGGTTATTCAAAAAAATGTATTACACCAAAGTAAAGCTTCTCCAACTTTATTAGACATTGCAAATTTCCATCAATAAATCAATCAAGCACTCACTCACTCACTCACTTAATCAATCAATCAATAAATCTCATACTATTAAAATATTGAAATTAATTAAAATGCCTTTTCTAATGAATATTTACGGTAGAAACTGTGAAAAGTTTCAAAACAAAAATAAATAATAAAAAACAAACAAACAAGTAAATAAACAAATAATATAAAATAAATAAATAAATAAATATATAAAAAGAAAAATAAATAAATAAATAGTGACAACACTTGGAGCTGCATTGAAATAAGTTGAAATATTTTGCTGGTTATCAACACCAAAGTAAAAATTATATTTTAAGAAAATATTACAAATAAAAAGCTATTATTGCATTTCCAAGATTTTTGCTGGTTACTCCAAAACCAAAGTAAACATTGCATTTTAAGCAAATATTACACATTAAAAGCTAATGTTGCATTCCCAAGCTCTTGGCAAATGCATTTAAAACTAGCTTACTACATTTCTTTATTATTAGTATCACTATACATTTTTGCCTTTCATAAAGGTTCAAGCTAAATATCTGTGATCCTGATCTCGCAGTGCTGCAGGCAGAGCGATTCCTGACAGATTGTTCAGCTGTGTGTGGCTTACAGAAGATTAACTCTCCTCACTGGCTCAAATCAATGTGTTTGCGCCCAAGTGGGTAATCTGTTAAACGCTATCATTCATATGCTGTGTGACAGAGTTTTTTGTCAGGTCGATTTAGCTCTCCGCGGGGTTCAGGATCTGACACGATAATTCTTCACATGGCACGTAAATCACAAAAAGCCAAATGACTTAAATTAACATGATGTAAAATCGATTTTGTCATCCATTTATGAAATGTTAGATGCTCTGCACTGTTTGTTTGAGATATGGTTGTTTGCAGGTTTCGTGAGGGAATGTAAAGAAAATATGGATTAAACTACTGCAGTTGCAGTAGTCTGGAGTAATATGTGTTTGTGTTTTTTTTATTTTTTTATTGTGGTGTTAATCAGCAAGACATTTTAAAGCACAGAAACACTGGGCCTGTTTCCCAGAGCAGATTAAAATGTTTCCACTGGAGGACAGCCATTAGTTTAGTCTAGGTCTAGGCTTAATCTCTGTCTCGAAAATTACTGTTAATTAAATCTGCTTCCTGGCAGAACAAATTTTAGACAAAAAATCATGTAAACCTCCCACTTGTCCGATTTTTTCAGGAGGGAGTAATAATGCTGGCTCTTGAAGCATGTGGCATTTTTTGGTGCTCTCAGCCTTATCTCGGCAACAGCGTTCCTTGCGGAGTATTTGGGAGGTGAATGTGGTGTATGCTATCTATCTGACTCAGAAATTAAACTATTATCATCATTTACTTACTTTTATGTTGTTACAAATCTGTATGACTTAGTTATTCTGTTGAAGACAAAAGGAGATATTTAGCAGATTGTCATAGCTGCTCTTTTCCATACAATAAAAGTGGCTGTCAAGCTCCAAAATTGACAAACGCACATCTAAATTTTGGCATGATGGGTTGAGTTACATTTATTGGATATTTCCTCTCATTTTCCTCACAGGGATGGTTGGGTAACTATTGCAACCAGAATTTGTATTCCCCTCATAAGTGGGCAGGGACTTCCTGCCAGCTGTAGCCTATCTATAGAAAAGAGCAACTTGAACGTTTTTCAAAAACTCTCCTTTTGTGTTCAATAGAAGAATGTAAGTCATATGGGTTTGGAAAGACACAAGTGTATATGGTAAGCCCATTTTTGCTGCATAAGAAAACAAGGCTTTGGTAAATCATAATTATGACATAAACCCCGCAATCATGAGATAAAACCCAGAAATGATGAGCTAAACCCCCAAAATTATGAGATAAAATCCCAAAATTATGATAAAATCCCAAAATTATGAGATACAAACTTGACATTATAAGAGAGAAAAAAAGGAAATTGAGATAAAACCCCATTATGAGATAACTTGAAATTGAGATAATTCATAGTTATGACATAATTCAAAATGGTGACAGAAATGTTGATTGCGTAATTATGAATTTTAAATAAAAAAATACTCTTTTTAAACAGTCAAACTTATCACAAAGTAAAAATTATAAGATAAAAAGTCATAATTATGACAGTCGGAATTGACACTTGACTTTTTATGTAACATATATGCCTTTTAATCTAAAAAAAAACTTTTTATGACATACAAAGACAAAATTATGAGATAAAAAGTCATACAACTTTTTAAACTCATAGATTAAGACTTGGGCCGTTTCTCAATACCAAGTACGCAAAGTTCGGACTTGCGTCCTCGGTAGTTCGGACTTCGCAAGTCCGGTAATTCTGCAAATGGAACAGCAGAGTACTTGATAACGTCAGTCAGCTCGCCTGTATTACAATACGACGAAATACGATATCAAACACCAATGCCTCTTTTTGTTTTCATGTAAACATATTAATAGCCGCAAAAATGTACTTCAGGGAACGTACATACATTACAGTGAAAATAAATATATCAAACAGCTTTGCCTCTTTTCTGTTTCATTTAAAATATTAATTGCCACAAAAATGTGGTTCATGCAAGGCGTACACGCATTACAATAAAACAAAATGATATTAAACACCACTGCCTTTTCATTTTCTTCAAAATATAAAACACAACCCTCTTTTCGTTTTAATTTAAAAAATATAAAACATTAATATGTGGTTTAGGTAATATGTGCACATATACTCTGATTCACTGTATAATAAAATTAAATATGACAAGCACAACTCTGCCTTTTTTTGTTAAATGTCGTAATAGGAAATAAAGACAAAAGCAAACAAATCAGTCACGTTAACAAAGTAAGCGCTGTATTACGATTAATAAATAAATAATTTATGAAAAATAACTTGCTCAACCAAAACGATATGACCTGGAATAAATAATAGATTCATGAGACCAAAGATTGCCTGTTAGATTTACCCAAAACGAATGATATCTTATGTTTAATCACTACAGAGACATCAGAGCCAGCAGCAGATGTCAGAAGGACTAAGTTAGCCGAGGTTATGCTCCTCTCTTCGGGATACATGAGCACTGGTGATCGCCTGGAACTCACGTCTCTGAAATCGGCGAAACTAATTTTCAAATAGGCGCTATCTTTATAAATAAACCGCAGATTTGAGTTTTAAACAACTACATTCTCGCCTGAAATACTCTTAGAACAGCATTTTATGACACAATATCATAAAATAGAGGTTTTCCCCTCTGCCATTAACGCTCGCTGATTGGTGCGAAATGCATTCTGGGATACCTGGCTGCCTCAAGTTCGCACAAGTCACCTCTGATGCATCCTTGATAAAAGGGGCGGAGCAAGAACACATCCTGGGATTTGAACTGTACTTGGCTAAATGTGAACTTTGAGTTGGAACAGTACTTGGACGACGACTGATGACGTTTCACAAGTCCACAAGAACAAAAGTATAGACAAGAACGCATATTGAGAAACGGCCTTGGTATCTCATAATTTCTACTTTTATTTTCATAATTGTGACTTTGTTTCATCAACTTATTATTTGTTAATAATTTCTTAAAAAGACTTAATGTGTCATAGTTTCGACTTTCTATCTCATAATTATGATTTCAAAGCATGCTTTTTCTTACATTTTTCGGAAATGGGTTTCCATACAAGGCTGAGAAAATGCTAACATTTTCTCTTAAAATTAAGTAACTGTTCTTCAAAGTTCAAAATGTAAAAAATTCAAGTTTCAGTAAAATTTAAGCTCAATTGTGACAAAGTTGATTACCAAAAAATAAAAAATAAAATAAAAAAAATCCCATATGATGGGGTGAATCTGTGAATGTTAAAGTTCTGTTTTTTAAAAAAATATATATTTTACTAAGGTTTTACTATGAAAAAATGGTTTCTGTTTTAAATCATATCCAATTTTTCAACTTAGTCATCATGAAAACAGAAAACCATAAACTCTAAAACTAATTAAAATGATTATTTTAACAGCCTTACAGCTCAAATAATAACCCAGTTTTAACAGAAGCATTAATCGAAATGCTTTTAAAAATAAGTTTAACATTTTTACATTTCTGCTTTTAAATACTCCAAAAATGAGCCCCATTCACTTCCAATATAAGCCTCTCACTCGGAAAATAAAGATTTAATTATTTTTTTAGTATTTTTGTAATCAACATTATACAACAAATGCTCTCAATTGAACTGAACTTGGAATATTCCTTAAAGCCCATCAGCAACATTTGTATTTAAACATTTTTCCCCTGCAACGCCAATCGTCTACCTCCGATCGCAGAACCTTCACGCTTCTCTGATTACAGCTTCACTTTTAACTCTACCCATGTCCCATGCCAGCACGAGTTGCCCGTGTCTCTGCAGTGAAGCTGTTTAAAGTGACGCCCAGCTCCACAGCAAGGACACTGGCAAAGATGAGCGGCCCTTTCTGCAATTACCAAAGGAGGCTAACAGGAGCCAGCTGGAGGAACATCAAAGAGCGCTGGTTCAGAAAAAGCGAGCCGCGTCGAGGTACAGAGGCTCTCAGCAGCCTTCACACTGCGCGAACACGAATGAAGCAAGTACTCATGGCCTCAAATATCTAGTCCCCCCTTCCCAAGTGCACTAAATCAAAGTGCGCACTCGTTCGCTCACTGTAGGATATGAGAGATTCGAGAGGACGGGAAAGTGAGTGCTGAGGGTGCGATGGTTTCAAACAGGAATATTTTAGTCTCGATGTCAGTGGAGTCATTGTAGCCTCTGGCTTAGCTTAAGTTAGCATAGCAGGAACATGATTCTAATGAACGGCTTTTCTTGTTAGTGCTGATGTGTGTAATTTTTTTAGATGTTAAAACACTTTCTCCTAGGCTAGCTTAATGTACTGAGACAACTATAAATAAGACATGCATTCGTAGGTTTACGTATGAAGATTACTCTGGTTCTGTGCATTTTGCACTTATTGCGAAAATGAACACGCAAAATAATCATATAAAAATAATAAATAAAAGTGAACTAACAGCCCTTATTGAAACTGAGAAAGCTGATACTGAGACCGAATCACTGTATATCACATATATATCACTATGAAAGTTGCATTTTTTTAATGTTCTGCAACAGTTAACACGTAAAAATGCTTTCGATTTTACTATAATGTTGAATGACTATACACTCATTTTATTCCAGAAATTGACTAAACATTCTATGGGTAAAATCTACTTACTCTAAACTTTGTAACAGAGGCATGAGTGTCAGTATTGGTATTGATGATACTTGCCTTCATTAGTAAAAAATATGCCATTGAACAAATATGTACAATACCATTTTATTTATGTTCTTTCTACATTAATTCAGAGATTCAGTGTGACAATATATTATTGATTACAAATTTTAATGTTAGGTGTTTAATTGTGATTATTAAAGAACAATTTGTGATTAGTTTATCTTTTTTAATCGATTGACTGTGCTAAAATATCATATATTAATAATTGAAAAATAAAGTGGGCGGAGCCTCCTTGCCAGTTGTAACTATGAAAAAGAGCATCCTGAACATTTTTCAAAAGTTCTCCTTTTGTGTTCCACAGAAGATAAAAAGTCATACAGGTTTGGAATGACACACACAAAAATAAAATGGCTTTGGTAAATCATATTTATGACATAAAAAGTCATATTTATTAGATAAAAATATAAAAAACGTGAAGTTATGAGATAAAACACCTAAAACAAGTTGAAATAATGACATAACGTAAAATTGATAATTCATAGTTATGATATAAGTCAAAATTGTGACATCAACATTTATTATGTAATTAATTTGCAATCCAAATGATCCCAAAGTCAAAATTATATGATAATAAGTCAAAACTCAAAATTATGAGATAAAAAGTAAAACGTGACACAAATCGTTGCTTATGTAATAACTATGACTTTTAAACTCATAATGTTGTCAAAATATTAACTTTTTATGTAATAAGTGTGCCTTTTATTCTCATATGTTTGACTTTTGTGACATAACAAGATTATGAGGTGAATGATTTAAGGCCAAATCCCAATTCTATTTTATACCCCTTCACCTACCCCCTCCCCTTGTCCCTTGAAACAGAGTGTGAAGGAGTACCGTAGGGGTGAAAATATTCCCCTGAGAATTGGGACACCACTACTATACCGTTACACGTGATCATACGTCATCTGGCTCCTACAATACACACTGGACTGGTGTGCATTAATTACCGTTCTATATCGTGCAGCTCACATCCAGGAGCAAAGGGACTTTTCAACGCTGCCACACGACTTTTATTAATAACAGTTTAATAATGAATCACTACATTACATTTTCCAGCAACGAGAGGATAAAATCTGGTTTTGAAGTAAGTTAAACTCGCTCATTGTATACACGCAAATTTCATCTCTCATATCAAACAATATGACGTTTAGCAAACTTTAGCGATTTTTTTCAAACATTTCTTTGAATAGCATGACCGTAAATATGAACTCACGATTGAATGTAACATAAAACTAATGATTACTTTTCATTAAAATCTTTATTAATTCCAATAATGCTCATGTGTCTTTTTGTTTGCTCGGGCAGCCATGTTGCCGCTGCAGCCGGTTTACGCTGAGATCATTTATACCCCTTCGTTTGTAGTGTGGTCCCGAAAAATCTTCGTTTGAAGGGCTATCTGGCCCTTACCCTTACCCCTACCCCTCCAACCAAATGAGAATTGAGACATCGAGGAAAGGGGAAGGGCTAAGGGGTAGAAATGGGATTGGGCCTTAGTATCTCAGTTTAGTTAGGTGCAATTAATTGCAATTAATTACAGAAAAATGTGTGATTAATTAGTTAATCACATTTTGACAACCTAAACCTAAAGTTTGGCACCTCATAAAAAGCAAAAATTATCTGATATCTCTGTGATATACATATGATATACATACATACATACACACACACATACTGTGTGTGTATATATATATATATATATATATATATATATATATATATATATATATATATATATATATATATATATATACACATATTTATATACACATATATTAAATATGTTATAAGCGTGTTCAAAACATAATGAGATTCTGGCTAAAACAGTTGTTTACACCTTTGTACAACTCATTACATTGTAAACTCTGAATTTTATTACTCTGATTACACAGATTTATTTTGCTGTCAATAGTATTTAATAGAAGTTAACAGAAACACATATTTAAGAAAAGCGAGAACGTCTGGGATTTCATCTAGCAGTTACAGTTACATGGCATAAATGCATGACTTGATTTGTGACAATTGTCTTTGTCTAAGTAGTAGTTATAAAACACATTTAGTTTTCTGATAAATAATCTTTATAATAATAATAACAGTAATAATACAAAAAACGTACCATAGATACCATAGCTCATCATAGAAGAGGTGGATATAATATGTTTGTCATGAAAATTTACATTTACATTTACATTTATGCATTTAGCAGACGCTTTTATCCAAAGCGACTTACATTGCATTCAAGTTACAGTTTTTTACATTTTATCAGCTCAAAATGAAGCCATTTCATGCATTTTTTATTTTTATCTATTTGGGAATGGATCTGGATTAAAGAAAACAGTGTTATATAATAAAAACTTCCATTCAAACTTTTGAGCTGTACATATTAAACTGAGATTTACTGCCACCATTAGGAGACCATACTTGGCCAGTTGGGTTTTTCATCAACCACCTGATATTTAATTGTTGCATTCGTTATTAAGCCCGTGCCTTCATTGTAGAGGTATTACTGACCTTAAATCGTTTTCATAATCAAATGTTTGCAGTAATTACCTCATTATCTCGTTCACACCTTCATCTGTATTTGGATACATAAGCACTTATGGATGTAAGTGACATACTCAAGTGACATTTTGTGTATTGCCGATATAGCATTCAAAATGTGATGTCGACACAAGTCATCAATGATCCAGACATAAAATGCGACGCAGTCCTATAATTCTTTGACATCCTACCCAGGAGGCACAGAAAATTAAAGCTTCCTCGTCTATGTGGATTAATTATTAATCCACCGGCATTATAACTTGTTGCTGTACAAGAGGAGTATTGGGAGTGATTCTTAGCCAGTAATGAGTGAATGTAGAAAAGTTGCCTTAGCCTTTTATGTATTTTTTTTTCTGACTTTAAAAAGAAGTGTTGTTTTCTTTTTGGGGAGTTCTGACGTGGGAAGAGAGAGTTTATACATACTAAGCGTACTAAACCATATGAATCATTCACAACAGACTTCAAACAACATCTCCTCTCGCACAAAAATTCAACAAACTTTCAAGTGTAAGTTGACAGACCGGGCTGAATTTTCTACTGCTCCTAAAAACCATGATTTTGATTTCACCACCCAGTGCTTTATATATTTATTTGTTTTAAAACTTGGAGCTGTGGCAATGCTAAAATATTTCTGTGTTGCACCACATTTATACAAGTGTGACTCCTATAGTGCTAATGAGATGTTCAGACTAATGTATCTGCGTATTAGTGGATTCTCTTGTTCCTTTTAGTGTGGGTTTCTCCATTAGCTAAGTACTTTAGCCTGATAATGGCCACATACACACTCTAAAGCTTCAAGAATGACAACCGCATTTAAATATGGGAGTGAATCCCCTAAATTATCATTTCATGTGTGTATGGCACAAAACTCACTCTTGAAATTGCGATGATTGACACCATTGTAACGTTGCGTATTAGCGGTAACTGCTATTTTTAAATCAAAGTAATATTACAGTGATCCCAAATATCAAAACACAAAATATGTTATTTCCATACCTAAAATACATATTTTACAGTCGTTATGCAGATTGATCATAAACACAGCTAAAAGGCTTCCTACCAGTGGCCATCCTTCACAAAGCTTAACATCTACCACAGTTTTATCATAGGTAGAATGCAAAATGTTTCAAGACAAGCATTTCAGTCAAATGTAATTTATGCATTATTTCAAACCTTTAACCCAGGGGAGAAAATGAACCTGCTGCAACAGTTTAAAATCAGTCCAATTCTGTGCAAAAAATGCGGATTTGGCAACCCTGCATCCAACACGAGATGCATCCAAAATTATTTAAATACTCCGCATATTGATAGCAGCTCCCTGATGCGCAAAAATGATATTCAGTATTAGAATATATGCAGGAGCAGGTGGTAATGGTCAGAAATTCAGCAGGAGCGGATTAAGAAAACAGCGCGTAGGGCTTTAAAGGTGCAGTGTGTAGATTTTAGCGGCATCTAGCGGTTGAGGTTGCGAATTGCAACCAATGGCTCAGTCCCCCGCTCACCCCTCCCTTTAGAGAAGCTACGGTGGCCGATACATGGCTAAGATGCCGTCGTCTGAGACCGCAGAGAGCAATGAGGTTTCTTTACAAAGATAAATTAAGGAATTATATCTTACTTTTTCGCAAGAACAACATAGTGACGAAGCGTACTCTGTAGAGCAGTTTGTCCGTTTAGGGCTACTGTAGAAACATGATGGCGACTTCCATGTAAGGGGACCCGCAGTATATGTAGATATGAATTGCTCAATCTAAGGTAATAAAAACATAACGGTTCATTAAGTAAGGTCTTTATACTCCTCTGAAAATGTAGTTATGTATATTATATTGCATTTCTGTCTATAGATCATCCTAAATATTACACAGTGCACCTTTAATACAAAAACGCACACAATGAATGCCGGCAGTAGAAAGCAAAAGCCTAAATTTCTAAAAAAAAAAAAAAATGTAATCCCGGCCGGACGCATTTTTATAGGTCCAAAAAGAGGACATGTCTGGGAAAAAGAGGACATTTGGTCACCCTAATTAAACCATCATAAACCGAGCCATCATGTTGTGTTTATTTCTGGAAAGTTACTTTGCAGAGCAGCCTCTTGAAGGGTTGCCATGTCCACTTATTATAAGTGAACCTTATGAAAGGGATAGTTCACCCAAAAACAAAAATTACCCAGTGATTTACTTACCCTCAATAAAGGCTTAATAAAGCGCTTCTGAAGTGAAGCACAGTGTTTGTGTAAGAACGATATCCATATTTAAAACTTTGTAAAGAAATATGTAAGAAAAGAAAACTGTCTAGCGTAATCTCTGGTAAGAATATACTAGTCTCGTGAATTTTGTTTACAGTAAAGGAAAACCATGTGAAGAAGTGAATTGTTTTAACTATACTTTACATTTTATTAGTCTTAAAAATCCTTGTTTTGTACTTCTAATTTGTGACCCGTGTTTTGTTTTGCTCGCTCCTCTGTGCTTCTGCGTTTGTTATTTCTCACCAGAGTTTACGCTACGCCTATGTCCTACTTTATACAGTGAAATGTCACGCTCTCGTGAATGTGTGTACAACATTTAGCGGAAGCTAAAGATTATGGTTTATAAAGTTTTAAATATGGGTAACTTTCTTACACAAATGCATTGATTCGCTTCAGGAGGCCTTTATTTTTGATTTGGGTCACTTTTTTGGGTTTCAAAATCTTAACCACCATTTAAAGCCATTATAAAGCTTGGGAGAACCAGGACATTTTATAATGTAACTCAGATTTTATTTGTCTGAAAGAAGAAAGTCATATAAAGCTAGGATGGCTTGAGGGTGAGTAAATCATGGGGTAATTTTCATTTTTGGGTGAACTATCCCTTTAAGCGTCTTTGGGCTCATAAAACGATCCAGCTAAATAAAGTTGGCATATTTTGGTATGTGGCTTATTCCCAAGATAACACGTTTGGATTTAAATTTATCATGGGCTTGTTCTTATCTGCTTTTTTTATAACAAGATCTGGCAACAATGAGTCAAAATGTGCCTCGTTCACTGTAATTTCTTGCACTGTGCATAAAGAAGAGAGACACAACTCCGATACGAGTTTGAATATGTCATTTACAACTAGTTGAGTCAATTCAGTTGTAAAATATGGTTGTCTCTCCTGCAAATTACAGAACTGTGTGTGTGTACAAAATTATCAACCAAATTTAGCCACGGTGTGTATGTGGCCAATGTTTCACCTCAGAAAACAAATTAGGAAAACACAGCTGCTTTATATTTAGGAACGGGGCCTCTCACAAGGGATCGTCATATTTGAGGGTCCATGATAACCTCTAGAATAAGATGATATGAGTTACATCCAGAGGTTTAAAGCTTGGCGCTTGTTCAACTCCTTTCCCTGTAAGGAAAAGGGGAGTACCTGTAAAGTAGTGCATTATTTTTAATCAGCATTGTGACACTGAAAGTGAAAGTGACATGACATACGACCAAGTATGGTGACCCATACTCGGAATTTGTGCTCTGCATTTAACCCATCCTAAGTACACACACACAGCATTGAACACACACACACCGTGAACACACCCGGAGCAGTGGGCAGCCATTTATGCTGCGGCGCCCGCGGAGCAGTTGGGGGTTCGGTGCCTTGCTCAAGTGCACCTCGGTCGTGGTATTGAAGGTGGAGAGAGTGCTGTACATTCACTACCCCCACCTACAATTCCTGCCGGCCCGAGACTCGAACTCACAACCTTTCGATTACGAATTCGTCTCGCTAACCATTAGGCCACGACTTCCCCCAGAAGATCTGTATGGAAATGTAACTTGCCTGCCTTAATCAGAGGTCAGTATTTACATATAAATGGAATATGCAAAAGTAAATGTGGCTTGACATTATGCAGAGGCACATATTTAATAGCATAATAAACAACTCACACAATGAAGGAATGAAAACAGGCCTCAAGCGCCGGAGTGCTTCAGGACCACAGATTAAAGGCTATTTGTACATGCCAAACCTTGTTTTCAAAGTGTTTTATACTATCTTAATCTCTTAAATTGAACTGTCTGTGACTTTTAATATAGCTACATCAACTACTAAAATAAGTTTATTTGCCCTGTGGAGCAACTCTGCAAATATTAAATTATTTTCGTTTAAAGCTGCAGTCCATAAATTTTGCCTCTCTGTTTGAAACCTGCAATTGCAGTTATTTACGGAATTATCATCTTTATGTGGGTTGTGCATCTGCACGGCTTCTCAGTGTGTATGAATCTAATGTTTGGAGGAGTATGTGGGGACTGCCAGTCACCGCACCACTGTGGATATTCACTGTACTTGGAAGTATGACCCAAATAAGAATTTTCACCAGAAAATGTCATCTGAACAAGTAGGTAAGTAACATGCATGCCACTTTTACTCTGACCAACTGAGAAAAAAAGCATTACAATACATTGCGCTACCAATGGTGATTAAATTTAACGATCACTTAGCTCATATCACATCAAACCTTGCAAATTATTATTACTATTATACATTGTTCTCAAAATGTAAATGTTAACAACATCAGCATTGCATGACTATGTGTATTTAGTGTGTATTAGTGTTACCTAGACTACTGGTAACTACGGGTGAATCTCCATTTGTCACTGATGATTGTCATATTGATTTTTCTGGATTACAATCCGCCATCAAAATGGTGAGTTTAATTATTCCAGATGCTGTGAGAAAATGCTATTAATAATCCGCCACCTGCAGCATCCTCACTTGCGATATAGCCTACTAGACGGGACTCTTTCTTTATGTTTACAGACGTGACATAATGACGCTAAGACGAACGGTGGCATGCTTGTATATCCTGCGAAAACCACTCAAATTAGAAAACATTATTACAAGCTTACTGTTGCGAATCAGGCTAAGGTAAGAAGATAGTTTTGAATGCTGGCTGGTTATGTACTTGCCCAAAAATTGATGTTCGATATTTTTTAACCAATATAAGTTACAGACTGCAGCTGTAAAGGAACACTCCACTTTTTTTGGAAATAGGCTCATTTTACAACTCCCCTAGAGTTAAACAGTTGAGTTTTAACATTTTTGAATCCAATCAGCCGATCTCTGGGTCTGGCGGTAGCACTTTTAGCTTAGCTTAGCATAGATCATTGAATCGGATTAGACCATTAGCATTTGGTCATCAAAAATGACCAAAGAGTTTCGATAATTTTCCTATTTAAAGCTTGACTCTCCTGTAATTACATCGTTTACTAAGACCGACGGAAAATGAAAAGTTGTGATTTTCTAGTCCGATATGGCTTGGAACTATACTCTCATTCCGGCGTAATAATCAAGGAAATTTGCTGCCGTACCATGAGTGCAGCAGGCGCAATGATATGACGCAGCGCCTGAAAGTAGTCCCCAACTATGTCATACTAGTTGCTTAGCTGGGGACTACTTTCAGGCGCTGCGTGCTGTGTGAAAGTGAAACATTTTAAGGCCCAAAACGTGCTCTATCCCAAATTTTTCTAGCTACGCAAGCGTGATTTCATGTGTTGTTGCATTCCAAAGTGTTTCAGACCACAATTCATAAGCAGTGTAAGTATGAGTTGCAATCTTAACGTTGCTGCTTCTATAGCATTAGCATTTATGTAAAATGTTTTCTTTTAGAGTAATTTTTTGGTTTCAGGTCAACTATTATGCCACTATCAGCTGTCATGCAGAAGCAACATTTTGAAGTAATCTTATATAGCATGATATAACACACTGAATAACACATGCAGATGAGTGGCACATAAATTTGAACTCTATCGCTCCCTTGTGCATTGGAGGTTGTTTACGGATACAGCATGTTAAATATGTTCAATGGGACCACATGCAGTTTCGAATTGTCATCTGATTTCATGAATTCTACCGGATTTCCAGGAGATGCATTTGTTGCGCCAAACCCCTCGTGGAAGAAGAAAGCCTTCATGTTTACAACTGTGACAATAAAAACTTGCCAGGATCAAATAAACGCTGGATTTTCTAAAGTAGGTGAAGTTAACGCCTCCTAAACATGACACCTAACAAAACAAGCTGTGATTAGTTTCTTTACATGTCAGTCAGATGGCCTCTTGTGTGGTTCTTGGCCAGTGAAATCTGTGATGGAGTCCAGACCTTCTGCCCTCAGTCTGAAGGTCTGGCTACACAAGACTACATGCAGTCTGTTAGCGAAGAGTTTGTGTTTGCGTACTTGTTTAGAGTTTGTCACATTTTCTGTTGTTTGCTAATTTTTTTATTAAAAATCCAGTCATTTCAAAAAGAATCCATGCAAAGTGGAATTTCTCATGAGGACATAAGATTTTCACTTCCAGATTTCACATCAGGTCAATTTTGCCACGTTGACAAACAGAAAGCTTCTGTTTGACTTCTCTGTGAGTGGTGCTTCATGCATTTCTACAGTTGACAATAGACAATCTACCTTTTTTACCTCAGAAATTTGCTAAGTACACCTTCTGTGTGCCTCTTGTTTGCCATTTTTGTGTGCCGTATGCATCAAACGGTCAGTAAACTGACTGTGGGTGGGACTACTGTTTGTACATTAATCTCTATTTATTTGATAGCCTGTTTAATTGTTTATTATGTATGGTTCCTGCTTTCTTGCTACCCAGCAGCCTCATTAAATCGTCCTTCTGTGACATTATCTGCAACACCTATAATAGAGAGGTCAAAGTGGGATACAACACTCATATTAAAACAGGTTAATTTGAAGCCCTGATGATTAAATTGTATTTAGTACACTAGCTAGTCATGTAAACGGCCTTTAACATCAGGTTATAAAGGAAGAAGACACTGGATGAGATCCTCATGGGAACTTCGCCCTAATTCCTGCTGTGCAGTGCAGGAAGCAAAGAAATGAAGCATAGGGGAAAATGCTCTTTGCCATGGTGAATGACTTCTAGTGGATTAGTGCGACTTCAGCACTGAATAACAAGTCAGCAAGTTTACAGAGCTGGTGGCAACAAGAAACACATTTGATATTAAAAATTAACTTTCATTTGAATTGCATAGAAGCACTGTGGCAAATTTATGTAGCATTTTATTTCCATGAATTTATCTCCACAGATAAAACCCTATGAGCATTATTGTCTGATTAATTATGTTGCCTTCATCTAAAATGCAGAGACTGGAAACATCTACACTAGAACAATGACTCCAGATTTCAAAACTGTTAAATTATCCTGAACATACGTTAAGTTATTGCTTGTTTTTTTTTTGTCTTTTTTAATCAGAGCAGTTTCAGAAATTAACTTGAGGATACGGCTCTTTTCCACACTTGATTCCCGTCGAGTTTGATGTTAGCATGTTGCTAAGCTAATAATGTAAATTAGCGACAGCCAATAAGATTGTAAATCAATCTTTTCCTATAAATTGAAACTTTTAAGTATGTTTATATTTACTGTGAGTAGTTTCCCGTACTAAAGCACAGCTACAGATATCGGTCTATCTTTAAGCCTAAATCAAACATCAAACCTGATTTGAACAATAGCATTACCTATCCTTTGGAAAAGCCTTTGAGCCTTGAGCACGTCTATCATGCCTTGAAATTGGTTTGGAACGGAGCCTATATATCAGTGTTGATTCTGTGCCCAAATCAATGTCAGGTCTACTCAAAGATTAAGAAACTCTGAGAAAGACAAATATACCACAAGTTGTACTTTTTATTAGAAGTTACAAGCTGACGTGGAGTTGTTATCTGAATCATGATAGAAGAAGTTCATGATGAAAAAGTTATCTTTTTTTGAACTCCAGAGAATTTTCTACCTAAGCAACATTTTAGGCACCATGGGCGTAATGTTCTCCATCACAAAGGCTAATTTCAAACAACAAAGAGCCCAATTATAGTGCCACATTTTACACAAAATCAAAGGCATAATTGCATGTATTCTTTGTGGAAAAGGCAATCCCAGAATGCATTGCAACAAGTTCATTGAACAGTCCAAGATGATGGACGGATTGAAAGGTATGAATAAAACAAATTTGATGTAATTAAAATTTAATTATTTCATACAATATTTATGTTTTTTTGGTGCTATTTGCATAGTCAGCTATTAACATAGCAATAGGCTAACATTAGATTCTATTGTAAATGTGAGTTGATTGTGTGGTTGGTTGAAAAGCACAATTTATGCATGCATGAAAATGACTACAAACATTAGAGTACTGAGCTGGTAGCTCAGCAATTGCAAACTGTTACATCTTAATTAGATGAACTAGTGTACTGCATTAAACGATGACACTGACACAAACCTTTTTACAACGGAACTTCACTATCTGTTCACTGGTATACAGGTGACATTCAGCGCATACTGCACATGTGCCACACAACAGAGCACCAGTACGGGGAGTCGTAGGGACAAAATGCACAACGCCTGAAATGCAATACACAACATATTCCTCCCCTTTTACTTTCAACATCAACCTCAACAACTAAACACTTTTGAATATATATATATATATATATATATATGCACATAACACCTAATGCTAGGAAAAGAGGGTAGACTGCCTCATTTCCCTGGTTGAACCCTGGGGATTATTCTGCCCCAACGACGTGGGTTAGCCACTAACTAGAGATCCAGACTTTGTGGTGGTTTCCTCACTCTAGTCGGATAAAAATGGAGAGGAGGCTCAGGTGGTGTTTTTACTAGAGTGTCTGTAACAGTCACTGGTGTAGCTGGTATAGGAGATGTATTCTCAGGAGGAACGCTTACCCCAGGTTCACTAGCAGGTGGTGTGGGCAAGATTTCTGGTACTACCTCCTGACCCGGGTTGATGTGAGATGGAAGCTGCAGTTGTTGTTGGGCCTCCAAATCACAGGGATCATCACTGGCGGTTGCTGAAGACAACAACTGGTCAACATGTCTCCTCCATGTCTGATTTTCTTTAGTTTCAACAATGTACGAAACAGGGCCAGTTTGTGCAAGAATGGTTGCGAGTACCCATTTTGCTCCCTTTCCATAATTACGAGCAAGTACGCGGTCACCTCTGTTGAAACTTCTAAACTTCGCCTTACATCGCCTCTCCACCTGCTTTCGCTGTTGTGACAAGACAATCTGCTTGGTTCCTGTTGGTCTCAGCAGGTCCAGTCTGCTGCGTAGTTGTCGTTTCAGCAGTGCTGTAGCTGGAGAGACCTTAGTGACTGCATGTGGCGTGTTCCTATAAGACAACAGAAAAGTGTTCAATCGCTGGTTTAGGGAACCCTTACCCTGAGATGTCTTTAGAGCCTTCTTCAGAGTCTGGACGAATCGTTCAGCCAGGCTATTAGTGGATGGGTAATAAGGCGCAGATCTGATGTGTTGAATCCCATTCACACGCAGGAAAGACTCTTCAGACACCAGTTGGGGGCCATTATCGCTTACAAGCTGCTGTGGTATCCCAAAATGACTGAACACAGATCTAAGCTCTTCGATGGTTTTCTCAGAAGATGTGCTGTTCATAACTGCCACCTCCGGCCATTTGCTGTGTGTGTCGACAATCACCAGAAACATATGGCTCTCCATTGGTCCTGCGAAGTCGATATGTATTCTTTGCCATAGCTCCTCTGGAAAGTCCCATGGGTGCAAAGGGGCTATCTGTGGCATGTTTCTTACATTGTTGCAATCTGGACAACCCCTTGCTTCCTTCCTCTTCGATCTCTGCATCTATGCCAGGCCACCAGAAGTAGCTACGGGCTATCTCTTTCATCCTCACTATTCCCACGTGGCCTGAATGAAGTCATTTCAGCAAAAAGTTCCTCAAAGGTGGGGGTATAATGACACGATAACCCCATAGTAGGCAGCCAGATTGTACTGTGAGCTCATTTTGTCGAACCAGGTAAGGTTTGAAATTGTCTGTCATCTCTCCTCTCTTGCCATGAGAGATCCAGGCCAAAACTTCTGACAAAACTGGGTCAGTTCTTGTGAATCGTTTCACTTGAGCTGCAGTGACAGGTGTACTCTGCACTTCCTTAAAGTAAAAGATATCAGCTTGACCGCCTTCTGGTGGTGTGTCCGGCAGAGGCAACCTGGACAGTCCATATGCGTTGCAGTGCTGCTCGGATCTCCTGTACTTGATGTCATACTGATGGGCCGACAACAACAGAGCCCAGCGCTGCATGCGATTTGCTGCCAATGAGGGAATGCCGGTTTGGGGACCAAAGATAAGGTAAGTGGTCTGTGGTCAGTAAGTAGAGTAAATCTGCGCCCAAACAAGTACTGGTGAAATTTCTTCACACCAAATATGATTGCTAAGGCTTCTCGTTCAATTTGAGCGTAATTGTTCTCTGCCGAGTTCAGGGTCCTTGAAGCAAAGGCGATTGGCCTTTCCTCACTGGATGGCATAACGTGAGAAAGTACTGCGCCGACACCATACGGTGAAGCATCACATGCCAGCTGTATCGGTAGTGAAGCGTTGTAATGCGTGAGGACCTTGGATTGTTTTAATACACATTTCACATCCCTGAATGCCTTCTCACATCTGTCGGACCATTTCCATTGTTTGGACTTGTTCAGCAGTTCATGTAGGGGACGAAGCCTGCTGGCCAGGTTTGGCATGAACTTTGCATAGTATGTTAGTAGACCTAGGAAAGATCTCAGCTGGCTTACGTTCTTTGGAGATGGTGCATCCACAATAGCTTTTACCTTTGATGATGCTGTGTGGAGACCAGCGCTGTCAATTACATGCCCAAGATATTCGATTGTGGATTGGAAGAATTCACATTTGTCTTTCTTTACCCGGAGACCATACTCCTTAAGCCGCTGCAGTGTCGCATTCAAGTTCCTGAGATGATCCTCATCATCTTTTCCTGTGATTAACAGGTCATCGAGATAACACTGTACTCCATTCAAGCCACTCAGGATCTGGTCCATGGCACGCTGGAACAATGCTGGAGCCGAAGTTATCCCAAAAGGTAGCCGCTGATATCTATATAGGCCCTTGTGGGTCACGATGGTCAACAGATATTGGGCAACAGAATCTACCTGCATTTGAAGGTAAGCATGACATAAGTCTATTTTGCTGAATTTCTGGCCACTTGGTAATCCAGCAAAAAGATCTTCGATTAGCGGCAAGGGGTACTGTTCCACGGTTAAAACGGGGTTGACAGTGACCTTGAAATCGCCACAAATTCGAACTGTTCCATCTTTTTTTAAGACTGGAACAATGGGCGTGGCCCACTCACTCACACTTACTTTCTGAAGTACTCCAGTTTTCTCCAGGCAGTCTAGTTCTGTTTCCACCTTCGGCTTTATTGCATAAGGAACAGGGCGCGCTTTTAGGCACTTAGGTTTACTGTCAGTTTTAATGGCCAGCTTTACTGTAATATGTTTCATGTTCCCCAGTTCGTCTCCGAACACCTCTGCATGTTTCCTCAGGATGTTTTGCAAACTGGTAGACTCTTTTGCAACTAGGTGCACTTCCTGCCAATTTAACTTTATTTTCTCTAGCCATGCTCGGCCCATTAGAGCTGTGTGACTACTACCTTTCACAATATACAGTGGTAATTTAACCTTCTGTTTGTTCAGCTCCACAGTCACATCCACAACCCCTGAAAGAGGTACAAGCTCTCCTGTGTATGATTTCAGGGTCAGGTTTGCTTCCCTGGGACAGAGGTGTGGCCACTTCTCTAGATAAGTTGACTCTGCCACGAGCGATACAACCGCGCCTGTGTCCACTTGCAAAGTGAAGGCCTCTCCATCCAGCAGTGGCGTCACCCAGTAGCCATCGGAATTTGAAGACACAGACATAACATGTGAGAACTCATTTTCATCAGATTCATCCTCTTGTTTCCCTGTATAGTCCACTTGATTTATGCGTTTCTTTTTAGTTTTCCTGAAATAACCTTTCCTTGGTTCCACCTGTTTAGTTGGATTTACTTTCTCAATTACGGTCAGCTTTTTGTTTTGACATGCACGTTCGATGTGCCCTTTTCTTCCACAGTTTCTGCAGTCTTTGTCTTTGTACCAGCAGTCCTGTGCCTGATGACCACTCTTTCCACATGCTTTCTTGCCATCCTGTTTTATTTTCTCACTGTATACTTTGTGAACTTGACTGGATACGCTTAACTCTTGCGCCTCTTTCGCAGCCATTTCCATGGATACACTGATTTCTATTGCTCGCTCTAATGTAATGTAATGTTTTCTCATAGGAGTCATTTTTGAATTGTCTTACTACGCAGTCCACAGACGAATCTGTCTCTTATTGTGTCGTTCAATGCTGTGCCAAATTCGCAGTGTTCCAATTATAATCGATTCTCCCTCTACCTGATTGCGTTTATGAAAGCGAAATCTTTCAGCAATGATGAGGGGTTTTGATGCATAATGTTCTTGGAGCAATGCTACAATGTCCTTAAGCAAGCAATCACCAGGCTTATTGGGCTGGACCAGGCTGCGCAGTAGATTATATGTCTTGCTGCCAATTACACTGAGGGATGTTGGTACCAAAACCTCATCTTTTATCCCATTAGCTTTGACGAAATAATCAAACCGTTCAGTATATGAGCTCCATTGCTCGACTGTTTCATCATATGGTCCGATTTGTCCCACTAGACCCGCCATTTTGGTCCGTTTTCAGGTTTATTTTTCCACTCACTCTTTTGTGGCCGACTCTTTCCTCCCGCTTGTGTCGTCTTCGTGATGTGCAGCCGTCGTCTCTTTTCTCTGTTTGCGCTATTCTCCCAGTGCGATTGGCTATGCATGTATTGCCTGTTAGCTTCCGATGAACGCATGCGATCGCGTGCAGCCGTTGTCAGCTGAATAACACTACATCCAGAAGTGTCGCGGAAGATAAGAGACCGTTTATCCTCGTCGCCAGTTTTGTTACATCTTCATTAGATGAACGTGTACTGCATTAAACGATGACACTGACATGAACCTTTTTACAACGGAACTTGACTATCTGTTCACTGGTATACAGGTGACATTCAGCGCATACTGCGCATGTGCCATACAACAGAGCACCAGTACGGGGAGTCGTAGGGACAAAATGCACAACGCTTGAAATGCAATACACAACACAAACATTATTCAATCACGTGGTTGCATAAGGGACGCCTTTTATGTGTGCATGACAATGCCAGTTAAAGGTATAGTTCACCCAAAAATGAAAATTCTGTCATTAATTACTCACTCTCATATTGTTACAAACCCGTAAGAACTTCTTTCATCTTCGGAAAACACAAATTAAGATATTTTTGATGAAATCCAAGAGCTTTCTGACCCTGCATAGACAGCAAGAGAACTACAATGTTTAAGGCTCAGAAAGGTACTAAGGACATTGTTAAAATAGTCCAGGTGACATTCATTTATGCATGAGAATGGTCATTAAGTTTACTTGTTTACTTTACTAGAGTATTGAACTTAGCTTAGCAACATGCTAACATGAGATTCGACGGGAATTGTGAAACGTTTAGCTTCACAGCAAGCTAAAATTAGATTCTTCTGAAATCAATTGTGAATGCTAGACAATCATGTGCAAGAGAATAACCATTAATAAAAAAATAGCTGTTTATTAGGTTACATTGGAAGCTTCCTATGTAAACCGTAGACATTGATGTGGTTTACCAGGGTTTGGAGCAGACATGTTTTGTGTTTTGCCTTTTAAAGAAGCTTTTATTTCTCTGGGTTGTGGGGTGACATGGACCATAATCAGAGATAGTCTTGGGAGAATTTGATGATCACACACACACACACACACACACACACACACACACACACACTCACAAACACCCACACACTTCCACAACTCTATATCATACTCCTCTAATATGCCACAGGGAATCACTTTGACTGGTCTTCTTTAGTTCAGTGCTAGTTATGTGTGTGTGTGCGGGCTGACTGACTGATCCCATTTTTACCCAGCTCAGATGTAGCCAAACAGACACTCTCTCTCTTGCTCTCTTCCATTTCTTCTCCATCTCTCTCTGTCAGGGATGAAAAGGAACCGCATTATCTTTCCTCAGCACACAGCTGACCCAGTTAAAACTCTGAAAGTATGACAATTTAAGAAAACTGGTGAACACCATTCCTCTCCTTACTTTAGCGAGCATATGGGAACTCCACAGGAACATGGCAACTATTTAAAGGTGGTTTGTGACTGAAATGACACATATCAGATTATATTTTCAAGCACTGGTTGACTGTGTTATCCCTGGGTGTACTGTCTGCATTGAGCAACTCCTTAAAGAATAGTTTACCTAGAAATGCATTCGGTCAAAAAATACAAAATACGAAAAAGTCTGTCTTCATTTATTCACCTTCATATCATTCCAAACCCATATTATTTTAACATTTTCTATGGAATACAATAGAAGATGTTTAGAAGAATGGTCATGCTGCTCTTTTCCATCGAAAGTGAATAGGGACTGATGTTATAAAATAGGACAATAAAGCTCAATAAAAGTATTATTAAAAACTGTAAAAGGAAAATTAAAAATTGAGTTAAAACACACCCCAAATTGTTATAGAAAAGTAGTTTTTGTATTATTTTTTTGGAAAAAAAAGTCCTGTTGGTTTAACCGTCAAATAAAAGTACATTTCCTTACATTTTAAATGTGAGTGTTCGAATCTTATTTATTACCTACATATATTTTTAAAGGTATGTTTCTCAAGGATTTTTGGTGAATTATTAATTCAGCATATATCATCTGTACATATGTTTTTGGGGAGTTGCACCACATGACATTTTATAGCCAGAAATAACCTCACCTTAAAAATGATAAAAAGGTCAAATTATCTTGTGTTTTAAGAGATTTTCTATAATGTATTTCTTATATGTGTGTGTGTGTGTTTAATATTTGAACATTACATTTTTTTAATGAGGCTCTACACATTGGTTGGACCACGTGACTGATTTTGCAGACAGCAAGAATGTTCCGATATGAAGCGGTGAAAAAGTTTGGTTAAGAATTTCTGTTTCAGGAATTAAATTTTTATCTTTTAATAAGGCTTTTGTCTTCATTATTGATCCTGCCATTTCTGACTTTATGCAACATACTCGGGTGGCTGTATCTATCCTTAATATTTTTTCCTTTCCAATGTCAGTGAACCCAATGAACTCCCATTTTCCATGCATGCAAACCATTTTATTTGATGAACATGGCTGCTCATGTCCTAGATTTCCAGATCAGTCCTTCTTGCCGAGGAAGAACTTTGTGAGACAGGTGAACTCAAAGGAAACAGTTGCTCAGCAGAATGGAGTTTTAAAAAGTGATTTTCAAGCATTTAATCAGTGTTCCACTTTTCAAACCGATTTCAGCTGCCACGCTTAGCAGTCGTGTTAAAACGTTCACAGTTTCCAGCATCTGAGCCAATGTCTGGGTTAGCGCTGCAGTAATTAGCCTAAGGACACAGAGGAAATAGATTTAAAGGGATAGTTCACTCAAAAATAATGATAATGTCATCATCATCTCACCCTCATGTCACTGTGTGTGTTATTTTTTTTCCCTTTTCCATGGAACACAAGGGAGAAGGCAGCAAATTCAGGCTGCTCTTTTTGAAAGAAACTTTGACAATAAAATTGGATGGGAATTCTGGCAGTTAAGCTCTAACAGGGACAAAAAAAAGAACCAGAAAAGTTGTCTATATGACTCATGCACACTATCATTTGTAAGAGCTGTATAGCAGTGCTGAGGAAGATAATTTAAGCTCGACAAGCTACTCATTTAAAGCAGTTAAACTATAGTCATACAGCTAAAATAGTTAGCTAGAAGCTAACAAAAAGCATGGGGAAATGGATTTTAAACATATAGCCTAACTGTGAATTTTTATATTTTTTATCAGAGCAGTCTTTGTGGTTTAAATACTTTGAGAGTTTTTGAATGATTCTTGAAAGCTTACAACTAAATATTTTGGTATAGAAAGCAACAAAATGGCAGCATTTTTAATTTCAAACTGAATCAAATGAATTGATTCACTAAAAAGAATCAGCTTTTTCCTACTACACAAGTTAGAACATTTTAGGAAGACATACTTAATTGTGTTTTGTAAAGATGTGTTTATAATACGATGTAGTACTGATGTAGCATTTAGCGCTACACTGCTTGGCACATATTTACATTAGTAGACTGGTTGGAAGTTAGCCAAAGTACTGTCACGCTACTAAAAAATATACAGAGCATTGCTACCTTTGGTTGGTTACTTTCCAACACTGCTACTGTATCTATGCATGAGTGTGTGTGTGAGACTTCAAAATCCGGCTTGTTGAGGTTTTTGCCTCATGCAAGCAGTTTAAGATGCTATTTGCTAGCTGTGTCATCTCTTCATTAAGTGCAGAAAAAAATGTTATTCTCTATGAAGTTAATTCCTCAAAAAAACTTATTTGTGAATAATTTATCAAAAACTTGAGTCTCAGCTAACAGTTCTGAAAAGTTTTAACTACTGTATGTAAGGCAGAGTTCGCCAAGCAAAAGTAAGATGCTTGGAAAACAGACAGTAACATAGAAACTTCTACAACATGTAATTTGTTTTTTTTTCTTTTTCTTTCAGGTAATCATATGATATGACACCTACAGAAATAAAAGAGTACACTTTGAATGTACTTGTTAAGTTTACTATAGTAATGGAGGTAAAAATCTTCATTGCTCTAGTACTTTAACTTCAAAAACCTGTCTTGACCTGTCTTGCCAAGGTCATCCAAACTCTCACGAATTGTATGAACAGAAATCAACAAGTACCTTTGATAAAATATGATTCTGAAAGTGGATAATGACAAATCAAGATTTAATCTATTTTAAAAGCATCTATCTGGTTTTCAACTCCTCAACAGGATGTAATTTCCTGACCGATTTGATTTTAGTTCCCCGCTATGTTTTATTTTTGAAGGAAAGTAGGTAATGAACTCTTCCCGTACATGTGCAGCCACTTTGTCGGATTAGCGCAATGTCCTGTGGGTGTTTCCACAGCCTCTGGAGAACATAATGATGTTAATACTTAATTTAAAGAGCTTTCTTTTCTCTGCTTCTCTCCTCGGTGCTCCCCTTTCCTTCTTCTTCTGTGTGGGAGGGATGCAGAGCGAACAGCTGTGTAGAGACTCGCGATGTGGCATTTCCTTGAGAGATGATTTTCCCAAAAAGTCTTAAAGGGAATTACGAGGAGATTAACGCCTTCTCGGGCAACATCAACAAACATTTGTTTGTTAGGGCAGCTGCCAACATCACTGCATTTCTTGGTGATTAGCAACACCATTTTGTGGGTAGTTCATTTCGCACACCCAATGGTATGAGTTTGAGGAAGGGACTTCCTGTTTGACCAAACAATGAAGGACAGCAATATCATCAACCCACTTTTTTTTTGTCTGTTTTAAAAGCCTTAACTACAAATATGGACAAACTGCTCATTTCGCGAGCAGTTTTTTGTATAATATTTGACAAATTCTTAAGAATTTGGACAAGCTACTCATTTATACTATTTGATGAATACTGTAAATTCGGAATAACTACAGTATATCTTATATACTCATTTCACCTTCAGTTTTTAGTATAATATTTGATTAATACAATCAATTTGGACACACTACTCATTTTGTTTATAGTTTTTCCACCTACTATTTTATGAATAGCATGAATTTAGACACACTACTCTTTCATGTACAGTATTTTGCCTACTGTTTTGTGAATACTAGTAATTCGGACACACTACTCATTTAACACAGTCATGTGTGATATTTTTGCTACTTTTATTATTGATATATTTTGGTGCTTGAAACACTGATTGAGTGTTTACATGAACCATGAATAATTTCAGTAAGTTGTTCTGTTTCTTTCAATATATCTTATGATGTTTATTTCATGTTATAACTAGTAGTAAAGAGGAAGAGATGATTGGTTCACGTCCTGCTTGAATTGAGATTCTACAGCAATCTGTTTTTTTGTATTTCATGATCAAATTGACAGAATTTGAAATCTGAGTCTTATACCCCAGTAAAAGTCACAAAGCCCAAAGCTTATTGTGAATAATGGATGGCAGATCAGCAGATCAACACATCAACAGAAAATAGTAATTGAAAGATTGATCTTGAGATTAATCTGAGCACTAGTGTCCACTAGGGGTGGACGATATACCGGTAGACATTATTAACCAGAAATTTAGAAATTTGTCAACCGGTAGAGTTTTTGGATCAGAGCCAATCCTCCCTATATGCAGAATACGCAAGCTGTGTAGGGCCCCCTAAACACCAAGGGGCCCCTTGCTCTTAAAGATGTTTTAATTTTAGCGGTTATGCAAACATGAATGATCATTTCTTTTAATGCGGTGCGCTGTCACGGATGTCAGAAAGAAAACGCATGTAAAACAGTATGTTGGATCCGGGCAGCTCCTAAAGTGACAGCAGTCTAATATTCCTGCTGTCTGTCATTTATCTTAATCAAACAACAAAAGAGAAAAAAAATATCTCATTGCTCTTGACTAAATCACTTTTGTAACTTTAATAAAAAATAAATATATATTTAATTCACACACAGTGAAGAATATGCAGTGTTTTTATACATTTGATTACTTTATACATTGTTTATAGTATTTCTCATTTATTTGTTCTTCTGTGTTTTACTGTACTTTTTAGACACAGTTAAATTGGAGAAATTCTAATTAAATGTCACTGTTTCGGTCAGTGATTTCTGCCCTCCAAATTATGGCATATTATTAACTCAACACACTGTTTTTCACCTTCTATATAGTAGGGAAGTATGCATAATTGAGTGCAGGGCCTGTTTCTTTTTAACATAGCCAGCAGACCAACAAAATCACAATATGCTACTTGCTACTTGCTACATACTGTAGCAGCAGGTGACGGAGGGATGTTCTCACTCTAGACAGCATTTGATTGGTTGAATATTTGGTTACGCCCCCAAGTTCAAGATGATCCACTTTATCATTAATATTTGCGTCTTTTTTCCCCAAGACAATGACCTCAATGACCTGGCATTTAGACACAGTCTAAAATATACAAAACTCCAATTAGATCTCTTCAAGTCGTCAAGGAGGATCTACCTTTCTGTGTGGCCACTTCACAGCTCTCAGTCCATCCTCCATCCTAAGGTCAACCCTCCCCAATTTCTCCCAAATCTAATGAGGTATTATTAGCTTATTAGAGAGGACCCTCGTGAAAAAGATGAAAGCTAGAGTGAGTGAGTCGGAGAGAGCAAGCTGGATAGAGGGAGGGAGGTAAAAAAAGAGCAACTCACTGCTAGTTGTGCTGTGGAAGCAGTGGGATAAAGCTTCACAGTGAGAGAGAGAGGCAAACTGGGATATATTTCTATTTATTTCCCCCTCTGTTCCCGTTTCTTGGCTTGTTGCAAAGAGGCAAGAAAAAAAAAATCAAACGAAAACAGACGTAAATTTAGCATCCTAGCAGCCAGAGCGTCTCCTCTACGCGCTTGTTCAGAAGACTCTCCGTGTCTAATGTGACACATTGGGGTGGAATCGTGGGACATTCAGTCACGCAGAGCTAAGGGAAGGATGGATAGAGTGAACCGGGTTTTAAACATCGTAAGACAGATGTCTCCCAGGAAAAGGGAAAGAGGGTCTCAATGGGAGGCGGAGAGCCCGGAGACCTGCGAGGAGAGTCTGTGCTCTCTCAGCCTTTGCATCAGTGGTAAGACCACCCCTGGCAAACTTTCTCTCTCGCTCTGTCTCTCTCTCCATCTCCCCATCCTCCCACTCTAATCCTTTTTTCATTACTGCTCTGAGGGTTTGATATTAACTTTGACCTGTGGTGTTTGCCACATACACTGAGGAGAAAAAAAAATGCTCTCTCTCTTCTTTCCATCAGTGTGGCTTCAATTATCATCTTGTTTCCTCTGAGGGGAAGAGCGATTGAATTAATGGTGAACCTCTTGAACTTAATGTGGAGGACGCGGTTTCTCGATCCTAATGTTGTTCCTGAAGAATTGATTTTGTATCAGGCTTTTAAATATTTGATGAAATGGATGTTTCCGTGAGGCGCAATCATAATTTTTGACTTTCATATATCGGCTCAACTCATCATCATTCATTCTACAGCTTTGATTTGGTAGGGTCTTCAGAGATCAGTGAAGCTTCACCGATATTAAATGAGTAAAGATCAGAACTCTTTATTAAGTTATGACTAGCATGAGTAATGGCTGTTTTAAAAGGAGGACTGACCGGTGCATTATTATTTACAGGAGTTTTGAAGACACTTAAGTTTGTATGGTTGATTTTGTGTTAGAAATCGATTGAAGAACTGAATCTCTCCTTGTACATCCTTCTTTCATCTCATGAGGGTTTCGGTTTCAATTCCTAGACATGATTGTAGCATCTCTCCTGTTTCTGTTGTGTTTTTATGTTAATTTTAAATTTTTTAACATGTGGTTAAAAGAATTTTTCACCCAAAAATGAAAATTCCATCATTGACTCATGTTGTGTCAACACCTGTATGACTTTTTTTTTTTTTTTCCTGTAGAACATAAAAGTTAAAAATTATTTTTTTCTTCTTCATTGTGCATACAATGAAAGTTAATGGGGTCCACTCAATGTTGTTTTGGACCCCACTGACTTTCACTACACAAACAAAAACAGTCAACACATTCTTCAAAATATCTTCTTATGCCTTACACAGGGGAAAGAAAGTCACAGGTTTAGAACGACATGAGGGTGATTAAATGATGATGGAAATGTAATTTTTAGGTGAACAATCCCTTTGCCTAGGACTGCCGAAGGTTTGCAAATAAAATGTTAGGGGAATTCACTAAGAAGGAATGCATTTGCATGTTTTTGACTGTTTTATTAGCACCGTATTCATCAAAATAGTTTTAAAATTAGAAGAAAAAAAAATTGTTATAAGGTAACAGCAAAATATGTAACAGCAAACAATTCACCCTCAAAAATGTCAGAATTGAGAGAGATAAATAGAGAATTGCATGATATAAAGTCAGAAAATTCAGAATTGCACGAAAAAGTCAGATTTGTGAGCTATTAACTCAGAACTGCGAGATATAAACTCATAATTACAAAATGTAAACTCAGAATTCTGAGAAAGCAGAATGGCGTGATGTAAATTTAAAATGACATGAAAAAAGTCAGAATAGCAAGATGTAAACTCAGAACTGCAAGAAAAAAAGTCAGAATTATGAGATATAAGCTCAGAATTACAGGATGTAAACTCTGAATATAAACTCAGAATTGCGAGAATAAAGTCAGATGTAAACTCAGAATTGAACAAATGTAAAATGAGACAAACTCAGAATTGCGAGATACAGTATAAACTCAGAACTGTGAAATGTAAACTCAGAATTGTGAGAAAGTAGAATTGTAAGATGTAAACTCAAAATTACATGAAAAAAGTCAGAATTGTGAAATATAAATTCAGAATTCTTAGAGATGAACGTAGAATTGCGAAATGTAATCTCAGAATTGCGAAAAAGTAGAATTGCAAGATGTAAACTTAAAATGACATGAAAAAAGTCAGAATTGCAAGATGTAAACTCAGAACTGCAGGATAAAAAAATCAGAATTGTGAAATGTAAATTCAAAATTACGTGAAGAATGAAATTGTGATACAAACTCAGAATTTCGAAATAAACTCTGAATTATGAGAAAGTAGAATTGCAAGATGTAAATTCAGAATTATATTAAGTAAATAATGCAAAATATAAAATCTTCAGTCAGAATTGCTAGTTGTGAGAAAATCAGAATTGCGCGATATAAACTCAGAATTCATTTTTTTTCTCACAATATTTATCGTGCAGTTCAGGTTTTTTTTCTTCTCAGAATTATGAGAAACACAGTCTGAGTTGTGAAATAAAAAGTTGCAGTTACCTTTGTATTTTTTATTCTGTCTATCTTTTATTCTATGGGCAGTTGTGGCCTAATGGTTAGAGAGTCGGACTCGTAACCCAAAGGTCACGGGTTCGAGTCTCGGGCCGGCAGGGATTGTCGGTGGGGGGAGTGAATGTACAGCGCTCTCTTCCACCCTCAATACCACGACTGAGGTGCCCTTGAGCAAGGCACCGAACCACCAACTGCTTCCCGGGCGCTGCAGCATAAATGGCTGCCCACTGCTCCGGGTGTGTGTGTGTTCACTGCTGTGTGTGTGTGTGTGTGCACTTTGGATGGGATAAATTCAGAGCACAAATTCCGAGTATGGGTTGCATCTCTTTTTGTTTTTAACTCTTGTTGCATATTCCAACTCAATCCCAAGAATTGCAAATGCTCCAGATGATGCATTCTCTCTTGCGTTTCTTCAGACAACATCAGATATGTTACATCTTGAGCAGGTTTTAAATATTTAATCTTCCATTCACTCCAGGAAGATTACATGGCTTTACATGTGATATATTATTTAAAACCTGGCGGAATATACTCTCAGATGCATCCGCGAGAAGCCCTGCGTCTTTAATGAGGCATCTCACGTTTACACACAGGGGACGCTGTCTCGCGCCCTGCGACACTCTGTAATTACAAGCAAAACTGTATTATTAGGTATCATTATTATATCGTTGCTCAATGTGACACTGTGTCTGTTCCAGAGTCACGGCGTCCTGAAATAGCAGTGAATTATTCTGATGGGAATTTCGCATCAAACTAGAGCGCATTTTAATGCCTTGTGTACAAGTTTCCAGTCAGGCCTACTTTGATTCAATGCCGATTGCTGTTCTGCGCTATAGCTGTAAATGTTGCTGTGTCATGGCACTGTGTTTTAAAAAGCCTCCAATGTTGATGTGCCGATCGGCTCAGACTAGGTTAAAATAGGCTGAGGACTAAATATGGCAGCTGAAGTGACTCAGTTTCCTTTAACTTGGATGAAGTCAGTGTGACAAGAAAGAAGGAATGATCGGCTCCAGCTCAGTTGCTGGGTTCTAAATATACTCCATCTCTCTGAACACACACTGGGCCTCATTTATCAATCTAACGTAGAAACGAGCGCAGATCCGTGCGCACAAATCAACTTACGACAGAGCTCACGTGTGATTTATGAAACATTCGTATGCCGCCAATCCCATCGTACGAAAGATCGTATGTTGATAAATGTGGCGGAAGAAAACAATCGTCATTTGAATATTACGCCCCTAAAAACACCCCGGTTTAGAAGCCTCGCCCCTAGACGGCCAAAAAGAGGAAGTATCTCATTAAAGAGAAATTGATCTTACTCCAAAAACACCCGTTAACCTTATAATTGCAAACAATGGCATTAATTTATATGTATATTAAATACCAGTAAATATAACGAAAAATGTATAAACATTGTAAACACTATATAGATTATTTAGTTCTCCGTAATCCACAACAAACCCTTTAAATTTAACGGTAGGCCTATTACAGAGCAAGAATGAAAAAATGAGTAGCTATAAAATTTTATATTAAACTATGAAGTAAAACACAAATTAGGCTATAGTGGCATTCATTATAAACAGAATACAAGGTCAAGGTAAAATGAATTTATTAAAGCGAAACTAAACTGCATTGGGCTCACGAGCCTCTCTCATTCGACATCCAAATGTTTCCATTTTTGCCATGTAACACTTAGTTGCTAAACTATTATCTATGATGTAAACAAGGCTTTGTACTTCACTTCCAATATCCATGTAAAATATCACCCTTCACATGCGCAATAAATGTTTGTTTCGGTGCTGCACGCTGATTTTACAGTGGACCTTGTAAATTGTGCAATGTAACATTTATGTTTGGTTGACTGCATTTTAGTTTTATTAATGGCTGAAATATCAAGTTAGTAACGCTGAAATGTTGTGTGTGTGCGTGTGAGGCACCTGCGATCACCGAGCAGTTAAATCTTAAAAAATAAAGTTATAGAAAACAAATAAAATGCATTAAGAGTGTCACAAAAACGAAAGTGGCCTATACTTGTCGCACTGTTTTTTTTTTTCTTTTGTTAATCTGTTAATTAAGAGAAATATATTTCCTGTAGCCCTATTTATTTTATTCCTTTTATAATTTCTGTTTTTCTCCATTCACAGAAGCGCTGCAGGTGCGTGATACGACGATGTGTGATTCCTCACGGTCTGTTGTTTATGCTGCTATTTGCGCATAAAGCTAAAACCCTGAAAGGAAAAAAAAAAAAAGAAGCTTTTGTTGGTTTAGGAAAATAATCTAAATGAACAAAATGCTGTCATTTATACAATTCTCTGAAATTCTCTATGCTGCACGCAAGTTCAGGCTGACTCAAAAACTTGCGTACACGAGCTCAGACCTGACGTGAGATTTGATCGTAGCCACCGCTCACGTCCATATTGATAAATTCCAAGTTTTGCGAAGAAACTACCGTACGCCCAAATTTCGGTCGTACGTTCGTTTCGTAAATGAGGCCCAATGAGTGCACCTGGGAACAGTTCCCTAACCTTACAAAAGGAGAGCCGTGAGAGGTAGAGAGACTCACAAAGAAAGCCTTTTTTCTGCTTTTGTGTTCAGAGATTTTTCGATTTACATTTTTGATGCTAGTTGAACCCTTAAGCCCCACCTTAAAATGTTACTGACCAATCCTAAATTAGCAGCTGTTGCATTCCGCCATTTAATGAGAAAACAGAATGCAGAATTAGAATTTAACCAGTAGAATGTAAAATTGAATGAAATTCACAAAATCCATGCAACTAATATAGACATTTACAAAACATGAGATTATAAAAATGTGTATTTAAATTATGTGATATACTTTCATAAATATATTAATAATAATTTATAAATACAATAAATGTAAAAGTTTCTAGTTGGTGATATTTCTTAATGTTTTTGAAAAGTCTCTTCACTCAAAAAACATTCAACAAAGCTGCATTTAGTTATTATTCTTATTATTATCAGTGTTCAAAACAGTCGCTTCCTCATATTTTTTGCAGAAACCGTGATCAATTATTTTCAGGATCTGTGAATAGAAAGATGAAAAGGACATTTATATGAAATATGAATCTTTTGTAACATTAGAAATGTATTTACCATCACTTTTGATTAATTTAATTAAAGCTAGCTGAATAAAACTATTAATTTCCCTCAAAAACAAAAACTGTAGTTTATATATATATATGACTTAATCATATTAACAATAATTATATAATTATATGATAGTAAAGAACATGTTATTTCCCAGAATTTACCATAATGTCAAAATGGAGCCAGTCAACATAGAGCAGCTTATTAGATGGAAACCGTATGGATTACTTAAGAAGTTCCCTGTTTTTATACAATTCTTGCATATTGTTGTTTCGTTGGACTACTTTTGCTCCAAGGTAAGTTAATTTTACTAACTTAACTTATATATTGATTTGATTCAGGTTATTATGTTAAAATGTTCACAGCACGATATAATGAACGTGTTAGGAACAGCCTTGTTATCTTACAGTAATGTAATCAGTCGTAATAACGGTCAAATGAGGCTTATCTCTTTTCAGTTAACTTTGAGGAGCGTTTGATTCTAATTTGCAGCCTCCACAGTTTTTAATCTCGTTACTGAGTTATTTAACAGTTCCTGTAGAGAAAATGGCAGATAAAAATGCTTTGGCAATGTCACACTTCATTCCAGGCAAGGCCTAATAGCTAACTTTTTTATTAACACTGTATTAGTTTATTTTATAGAAAATCTTCAGTTCATTCCTTTGTGTGTGTGTTTAATTAATTAATTAATACATTAATTTTGCTGTATGATGATGTATGGTGTTTAAAACTGAACTTTATTTTAACTTTTATATTTTAAAAACATTCAAATATGTTACATTACAATATTAAAATACTTTTTAAAAATATTTATTAAAAAAAAGGTTTCAAATATGTTACATTACTTCAGTTAAATTATTAAAAATATATGTCCAGTGTGTTCTGAAGGCAAACTGTATGTTTTCTTGCAGTGCAGTGGATTTGTGTTCCTTATGTTCACAGTCTCAGCTGTACATTTTACTAGTTCTTCAGGTCAATGATCCTGTGAATTCATGCAGCAAAGAAAACAATATGAGACCAGGGACTCTTGGGAAGCCAGAGGCTGATATGACACAAAGCCAATGTTGCCTTTTGACCTTTGAAGTTTTCAAATTTGTGTCAGTGTGGCCAACACAGTGACCATGTGTCCCCCCCCCCCATCATATAGCCACAAAAACACAATGTATAATAATACAATCCACTCCACACAGTATCCTGAATATTTTATGAGTACTACACATCGAGAAAAGACAAGACTGCTTCTGTCGCCTCATCTTTTCAGACATGTCATCGTATCCATCACACAGAACATCCACTTTCTGCAAAGAAAAAAACCCCAGCAGGATTCTGATGCATCATGGGAATGGCGAAGGCGTCTGAAAGATTTGTGGGAAGAAATCAGAACAAATTTGATTTCACAGCAAATGTAGAATGATGAATGCTAGCTGCAATTTGGAGCTGCAGGAAATAAGTAATCCTGTTTTATATAGCTGTGCTGTATTATAATATTATATTAGATCTGATTTATTTCACAGGTAAGGAGGTTTTGATCAGGTTTAAGATGAGGCCAGATGTTTCTTTATTGCTCTGAGGTTGCTCTTTCATACCTCAGGAGACTTTGAATTCTCAGTTATTGAAATTTCATCTTCGACTCAGGACTTTCTCCTGAAATGCCTGTCTAGTAGAAGCTAAAATGGGACACGAATAGGAAATATTTGTTTAAATGGAAATCTGTGGCGTTTAATTCCAGATTTTGGAATTTGAGAGATCTCTTGATTAAAAGCCTCAGGAATTGTGCCACCTCAGTTGACTTTGTGCCCAAAATGGAGGAAAATTGGTAGATAAATATGACAAGAATGTGTCATCTCTTACCAACCGTGAATAGAGCTTCATTTGCAAGTACTTGACTTAATTCAATCCTAACCAGTCATATCCAGCTTGTGTCGAGTGAAATTAGGTCAGAGTACATGTTTTTTTCACTCTTCTTTTCTCTCTAGCTTTGATTCACGTATTTCAACCATTATTTTATATATTCGTGGCCTTGAGTTCTTCGTTTTAAGAAGCGAACGCATCAGCTGCTTAATGAAATCCGCAGAAGTGTGATAATGGAATGTTTGCCGTATTTAATTAAGTCACTTTTGAATATTCATAGCTTGCGTAATTATTCTCCTGTTCCCCTGCGCTTTTCATGTTGCCTGTCCATTAAATTATAAAAAAATATACTTAAAAGATTGAAAATCAATGGACTTGATGTTTATTGGGTTTTTGGTCATCTGTACTTCTCAGATATAAATAAATATATATAATTTTAAGTCATTATAAAGTTATTCATTGAGTCATTACTTTTCAAACAGTTCGTTCAAATCACTGATTCATTCGGGGATTAAACATTATGTGACTGTCTTTATGAATGATTCATTGAATCATTTACTTAAATGTTCAAAAACACTGATTGATTCAGGAACAGTTACTGTGGGTTGCCCTGAGATCCGCTACAGACCTGTTGTGACTAAAGTAATATTGCATATGAATGTAAGTCACTCAGCAATAACTTCTTGTGGTGTTTATGGAAGCATATGCTCTGTATCATTAATATTGTCTTGAAATAAGTATATTTACCTCAGGAACCCTAAAACTGATTTGTGTTCACCTCATGTTTACTTCAAGAGCTCGAATGCTGTGCCCTATACATTGATCATTCCTGCCATTTGAGATAAAAAGCTTGAATATAATTATTTTAAATATAACTATAGGATATTTAGATGTATCCGTGCGTTCTAGAGGTGTCAACATTGACAACCAACAAATGACACCCATTTTCATTTTATGCATTTAGTTGTCTAATTATTGATAGAATTAATGGATTAAAATTAGCTTATGTGACCACTTTTTAAAAACGAATCTGAAAATCTGCACTGTTGCTACTTTGTAAAGTTTGTTGGAGGAACACAGTGGCTTTGTTCCTCCACTCACAGTTCCCTGAGCGATAAGTGTGAGCCGCGGGAAGTGCGAGACAGGATTACAGGATCCTGCTAGTAAAAGAAGACATGCCAGTCGATTTGGTCAGTCAAACTTTTAAATACATTTTAGAATTTCTGAACCAGATACATTGCTCGTGAATTACATGTAGGCTGCGCTGTCTATTTCTGCTGCACTAGCAATAAACACGTTGAATAGAATGCACCATAAACATGTTTGTCAACAGAAGCAGATTTTAAGCAAATCAACGAGTGTTAAAACGGATATCTGTTGGACGTTATTCAAGTTAAACGCACAAAAGCAGGCACACAAACACATTTAGTAACGTTAAATCTTACTGAAAATAGCTGATTAAGCTGTTTATATTCTGAAATCTATTTCTAGGTTTTGTTCTGTGTGCATTAAATTACATTTGGATGTAAATGGTCCTTTTCCTCACATACATTTCTTTCATAAGTGTCCTGTGGATCACCTTTATGAGGCTGTCTGGGTCTGGAGTCGGCATCTAGCTTCATCTGTCTTTATTTTGGTTAAGTTCAGATTCCTCTGCAGTTGTTGTATGTTGTAAAAAAAAAAATCGCTAAATATCCATTCATGTCATGCAACAGGCAAGCGGTATTATCTGCCAAAATGCAGATTCGTCACGCGACAACTTCTTATGCAAATGAGATTGAGAAAGCCATTAGTAAGTTTGATTTAATTTATTAATTTATTTACAATAAATAACAGTAAAATATATTAAAATAACAACATTATGTGCATATTTACTTTTGAGTTGAGTAAAATCTTTGAATCGTTAGAGGGGGGTAAGGCCCCCCTGGCCCACCCGCAATCTCTGCCCATGACTCTGACATTATTTGTCTCCTGAGATGCAATACAAGAAGATCTGTGCTTGAAATCTAGAGTTCAGCGCCTTTATATGCAGAGATAAAATCACTGAAGCGATATTATCTTAGCTCTGAAATGAACCCTATTCGTATGTCATGGCTCATTTCCGGGAGTCTTGAGTGTTGACTTTAATATCACATGTTTTGTTTTTTGGCATAGCATAAACAGTGGCTTGAAAATAATTCAACTTTGAGCACTTTTTTAAGGTATGTTTAATTAAATGTATTATTATTATTATTATTACAGTTCATTACAATTTTTGTAATATTATTTTTTTAAGTCCATAAAAGTGCCGAAACTTGAAAACATTTTCCTAAGCCTGTTTAAAATCAAGTTCTTGTGCAGTATTTACCTGTATTTTCTTTACTGTAGGCATGTTTGTTGAGGTGTGGGCAGTGTTGGAGTTGTGCCACGCTTATTGATTTGAATTTTGCGCTTAACCGTATGTTTTCATAATTATTTCAGAGTAATAGCTTCTTTTGTATCATTCTTCAGTGCTAGTGCAGAGCTGCTATTAAGGTTTACCAATGCAGATTTATTCAGTTCTCATCTACTGAACTTCATAGCTCATTCAAAGAGATCATTGACCTCTCTGTGGTTTCATTCACAAGTTTCCATATTCTCACAGAATTTTAAATTGATGACCTTTACGTGTTCTTTTCTTGGTTTAATAACTTCTTTTTTATATATATAATTGTACCAAAAGTACAAGTAGA
Organism: Aspiorhynchus laticeps; assembly: GCA_023376895.1. Lineage (NCBI taxonomy): Eukaryota > Metazoa > Chordata > Actinopteri > Cypriniformes > Cyprinidae > Aspiorhynchus > Aspiorhynchus laticeps. The sequence continues at coordinate 1,089,812 of JALXFT010002236.1, read as the reverse complement.
GACACTATATTTCTCAGTTTTTAATGGTTAGTAGTTAGCGATTAGTGCAACCAAATTCTACAGTGCTATTTTAATGTCACACTGTTTATAGTATTTAAAAGTCTGATTCATTCTAGTGAATCAGTTTATCCTAAACGGCTCTCTGATGTGTAGTATTGGAAAGTTTGATTAATTTTAGTGAATCAGTTTGTTTTAAACTACTCTCTCTTTTATGTATTACTGGAAAGTTTTATTTATTTTGGTTGGTTTGTTCAGTTGGTTCATTTAGATAAACTAAGATATTCAAAAGGGAATCACTGATTCAGTGGCTTTTTGTTCTCATCTACTGAACTTTGTAGCCCTTTCATAGTGATAATTGACTTCTCCATGGTTTCATTCACAAATTTCCATAGAAAGTTAAATTTGTGACCTCTACATGTCCATGTCTTGGTATAATATAACTTCCCTTTCCTAATAATTGAACCAGCAGTGTCTATCACGACACTTGCAGTGTTGGAAGTAATGAAAAGTAGAGACAATACAATTTCTTTCTAGCTTTTCCGGTAATGAGCTACTTTTGTAAGGACGTTGCTATTTTATTGTCTTTTGATTCTAGTGTCTGATTCATTCGAGTGAATCGGACACTAGAATCAAAAGACAATAAAATAGCAACATCCTTGATTCTAGTGTCTGATTCATTCTAGTGAATTGGTCCATCCAAATCTGCTGTCTCATGCTGTGTTGGAAAGTTTGATTCATTTAAGCGAATCAGTTCATCTTAAAGAACTTTCTATGCATTGTTTGATTGAAGTTCGATTCATTTCAGTTGATTTGTTTGAATAGTTCGACTGTCTGATTCATGTCTGGTTTATCTTAAATGGTTCTCTCATGTGTAGTTAATTTGATTAATTTTATTGTATCGGTTCAGCTCTCCCCTATGTGTTGTTGGAAAGTTTGATTAATTTTGATTGACCACTTTGTTCAGTAGGTTTGCTTGGATAGTTGTAAATTAACAGATTCAAAAAGGAATCACTGATACAGTGGCATTTCAGGTCTTCATTTTTTATGAAAATACTTAGTTCGTTTTTTTTTTCTTTCTTGTAATTAGTGTAAAATGCATTAATATATCAATGGAATTAATTGGTTTAAAACTCTTTAACTGTTTAACTGACACCTTTATCTACCCACATTAATGAATTTTCTTTTTTGATATTAGCAGTTACACAATACGCCCTTCAGCCTCTAAAATGCACCCAAGAAGATGAAGATGCAACTTGCACTTCTAGTTGTCAAATTCCTTGTGATCCAGTCTCAAAGTGTTGTTTTTATGAAATACGTTTTGACACTTTCAAAGCTTCAAAGTCTTCTTCGCTGAAGCTTTGTTTCACAATCCAAAAAAGTGCCACAACAGTTTCTCACAATCATTCCTGTCATAAATATTGTAGCTTCTTGGTGCTTTGTTGGACAGACAGACATTGACTTCATTCCCCATTCATTGTTTTATGTTTTTCTTCTCGATCTTTTAAATTATTTTCACAAAAAGGATAATTTTCAAAGAAGCGTCTGTACAAAACACTGGGATCTTCCTCTAGGCTCCAGGTCTCTGTTTGTCTTTCTGTGGTGTGAAGTACAGAATCCCACAAGTCTCTTTTGTCATGGCGGCAGGGAGCGAATAGCCAGAAGCTCGGATCAAAGAGCTGTGATTCACCCACCGTGAGAGCAATCCAGCTCTTGTACATGACTGATCTCTGCGCTGATGTTCAACTTTTGTCAAGGGAATTCAGTAAACCAGCCGACAGCGTGAACAAACATAGTCTGAATGGGAAGCAATGTGTTGATTGGTTGGGGGCGGTTGAAGTCTCCTTTTTTAAATTATTTTCTGACGTTCCTTAGGATTCCTCACATCCAGTTGTTAATGATGGCAGTTTGGAGTGTATCAATAATTCTCGCATTTCCAGAATGTATTACAGAAGCAACAGATTGGCGTCTAATTGCAGTTTCATGGAGTTGCGTCAGAGCTTTTAGCTCAGGGATAAATGAAGATGGGAATATGAACGAATGAGTGGAGAACCTGAATATGAATTGAGTGAAGAGAAGAATGAAGTTCCCGATTGACTGCTCTATGGAAAAAAGTAGTGCCATCATCCAGCTTAATTTAGTTCAAGTTGTTCTCAATCGATGGTGCCAGTCAATGTGGTCATATCAACAATTTACTGAAAGTTTTGTCATGACAACTCTCAGAGAGTTTAGCATGGTAATGTTAATGTGTTTGGTGCTTCCTACATGGCACCAAACTGTGAGCATGTTTCCTACATGCTCACAGACATGCTGCTGTGAGCATGTAGGAAACACTGCTGCTGCACATATAACATATATGAAATAACCCCTATATATAAAACATACACAAAATCACCCTGTAGCAGATCTAGACAGGTGGAGCTGGGGAAGGAGGAGGGTTTCTGAAGCACGCTTCTGAAGCACGTTTTAACTGAATTTAATTTTAAACCAAGACACTACAGGCAGAAACTTGTTTGGCCTTTCATAATCTGTTGTTTCAGATTAGTAGAAAGATATAGACTTTTAAGTGTTTATTTTGTTGTACTTTACCTGTACGTGTAAAGCCCATTTTCTGCAAATGAGTTTTCTTTTTTTTTCTCCTGCACTGAACCAACAATCTCCAACCTTTTTATTTTCTCTCTCTCTCTCTCTCTCTCTCTCTCTCTCTGACTGGTGACAGTATTTTCTGATCTATGGAGTAATAAAAATAGATGTCAAAATCCAATATGTAAAAAAACTTTGACTAATATGTCAACAAAATAAAACAGTTTTGAACCTGGATTTATCCAATTTTCTGGGGAAATGTGGTGATAACATATATATATACACTGCCTTCCAAAAGTTTGGAAGTGCCGACAGATGTATAAAAGTACACAAGTCGCACTGTAATTTAAACGTGGTAGACTTTAATGGACAATAAAACAAAGGCAGAATACCGTATAACTCCAGGCTGGCACAGGATTGATGAACGAATGCAAACAAATGCTGAGCACTAAATCAAAGAGCGGTAACTGATGTCATACTTCTACCTTGGTTTCTCCAGGGCTTTTCTCCATGATATTTATACACATGTTAAAGGAGGACATTAATGTCCCAAAATTATCAATAACTCATTTTCGAGTTATGGTGTTTTGTCTTTGCACGGCAGCACTGCTGTCACTGTAGACGGGCGTGGTTTCAGCTCAGCTTCACCCACGTCCCGTCTTTTTGCCCATTTTCGATTATCCGGGAGTGATGCGTGGTGACGCGCTGCCAAGATTGCGGCGGTCGGCTCCGCCCACTTTAGGCTTCAAAAATGCTCTTCAGAAACCTACGAGTGACGTCACGGACACTATGTACATTTTTTTTACAGTCTATGGTGCTGACCCAAAAATCTTTTAAAAACTTGGGCCAAGTTTAAACCAGTAACCAGGCATCACAGCTGGCAAAGGGGCATGTCTGACTTTGACATGTATATATTGCCATTATTATGTTTTATTGCTGGTCTTCAATGATAATGTCAAGTTACTTTAATGTATTTGCACCAAAAAATGATAGGGATTTATGCTGATATTGTCCAAAACCACTCTTTGCCAGGGGTGTTTCCAAACTTTTGGAGGGCAGTGCGTATATATATATATATATATATATATATATATATATATATATATATGATATCACCACATTTCCCCAGTTGATTGATTATGTTAAGAATTGCTAACTTTTATGTTCTAAAAGTTTTCTAAGACGTTATTTAAATATGCACTAATTTGCATACATTTTCAGAACAAAAATCTGAAAATGTATATATTTACGTATATATATCAATGGCGAGCTGTGACTTTTTTTAACTGGGTATACTGAGTGATAAGATTAAGAACATTTATTAAGAAGCATTTTTCTGCTTGGGCCAGTGCTTCGCGGACAGCTAACAAACCAATGAGAACGTGCTAAAATTCTGACGAGTCATAGCAACAGAGTGGAGATGAGAAAGCTGCGGAGAATCCGCTCGCCCGGAAGCTTCCGTAACTGACGTAGATTTACAGAAAATTACTGCCGTTTGGCAAATAAATCATTTTACGTACTTATTCCAACTATATACTGTATATATATATATATATATATATATATATATATATATGTATATGTATGTATATGTATGTATGTATATATATATATATATATGTGTATATGTGTGTGTGTGTAATTCATTTGTTAACTATTATTTTACATAACATTTAGTTAATTCGCCAAAATATACTAAGTATCTAAGTATCTAAATATCTAATACTTATATATTATGCATATTTATACATAATTAATCCTATGAAACCAATAATTTGTGGCCAGACTGAAAATAAGCTTCTTTTTTAAACTTCCACACACAACTTTTCCCCAAAATCAGCTTTGGCCAATCCTAGATCAATATCAAGGAGTCGCAGTAACATTCACCTTGGCTCCTCCATATCATTACCGAACAGACTTTCTCCATTAGGTCTGATAGCTGATAGTCTCAGCACTGAAGCAGGACCTGTACTCCTACCACTGCATCCTTGCTGCAGAGACGTGGGCTGAACTGCCATCCTCATTAGCCAAATGATGCTGCATCTGTTTCAGGACCTGCAGAGTAAACTATTGTTTCTTGTGTTCTTATTGTTTACTGTGTACAGTGTGATGGTTTGATCTCAGTGTGCAAGACCAGTGCCTCAAGAAAAGAGGAAGAGATAAAGCAAGTGTAAAAGTTGGAAAGCAGACAAAGAGAAATATGCACAAAAGGACTAACAACACAGTGATTGCAATTTTTTTAAAAACACTTTTTTCTTTATTTTTGGTCATTAAGTTCCTAAATACATGATATTTTCTTGTCTGACAGTGCTCACATTTTAATAGCACAATTTAAACTAACACAAATACAGTAGTTTTAGAGTTTAAAAATAGTTAATTTAAATGATTCATGTGAACCAGTTCAAATTGTCAATTTAACAGAACCAGAATCTTCTTTCACATTTAAGTAAAACAGAAAGAAAAAGCACAAATATTACAATGTTAGAGACAATCAGGGTTACCTTAAAACTGTGTGCATTTTTAAATGGTGAAATCTGTGAAAAAGGTTAACTTAAAATAAACAAATAAATAAGCAAAGCTTGGCCTTTGTTGTCTACAATTCATGAATCTTTCTAGTGTAAAAACAAAACAAAAACTATTTAGTTTAATTCATTGTTTGTCTGATTTATGCCATTTCAGAGAAAATAAATATTGAGATATACTGTAGCTATATCGCTTAGGCCGACTGTAATTCAGAGAGAGAAGAAATGTTCAAATACCAGGAAAGCACACACATGCTTTATTAGTGGTTGAATCATTTTCTATTTGGCAACTTTATTATGTTGCACAGAATAGACCTGAATGCTGCTATTCTGGAAATGGCCTAGTTTTTGGTCTGTTTTTTCTTGGGGTGGGCAGCAAGCATGCATTTTAATCAGAGTTTATGAGTAAATTACACAGCAAGCCCAGAGATCAAAATGCATCTATATTTCCTTTGCATTTCTTTGAGAAAAAAAAAGAAAAAACTGAAATATTTCTGTTTTAGAGAAAAAAACAGTTACCACAGAACTGTGGAATCTGGTGAAATCTTTGAAGTGGTGGTTGTTTTGTGAAATTCGTGAATCTTCTAGTGGAACCAAAACCTTATACGTTGTTGTTGTTTTTTTGTATAAACATCTGTAGTGTGGAAAGCTGTAAGATTGCTTTTTAGGGAAGAAAGAAAGAAAGAAAGAAAGAAAGAAAGAAAGAAAGTTGTTCATCACTTTATTAGCAGTTAACGATAGAAATGTGATGGATTACCTTACAGTGAAAACAAAAACACAATTATTAATGTATCAGCTTGTGTGAAATACCTCTTGGTGAAGTGATTATGAAAAGAATTTACATGGTTTACATTTCATACAAGTGATTAATTTACTTTTGTTTCATTTCTATTGTTTGTCAAGTGTTGCACTCGGGGGAGAGGTAGAATTAATTATGAACTGAACGACTGTTATATAATGGTTTATTTTTTAATAAAGTGATATGAAACAGGGCCATCGCTTTCATAAAAGAATGAGAGAAGTGGGCGTACTGACAGCAGAATCTTACAAAGACAATTTGCTTTCATAACTGACGTATGACACTCATTCTTTTCTCATTCAATTCCACTTTCTAAAGAACAACTTCAGGAATTGTTCTTCTGTTTTCTGCCTAAAATTCATCATTTGGTTTGCTGTTGTGAACTGATACTCTGCAAGATTTAATTTAATTTAATTTCATTTGGGTCACACCTCCAGGTCTGAGGGAATGATAATGCTCAAAATATACTCTACAAAAATTTTATCTAAATATCTTTGCATATTATGCTTGGATAATAGAGTGTTTTAACGTCAGCTTTATATAAAATGTCTCTACATGCATTATATTTCAATTCACTGGTCAAACGTTTGCATCTGCATTTACGTACTTGTGTGAAGTACTATGTTTATATATTGCCTGAAGCTTTTAACTGACTGCAAATGCATCATAGGCAATGATGTTTTTAACTCTTGGCAGCATCTGGATGAAGCAGATCCAGTTTTCCTTAATAATGCGGCATAACAGAAGTCTTAGGGTGAATCCCATTTCTCTGTCTTACCCCTTCCCCTTCCCCTACCCCTTCGTCTTACCCCTAGCCCTTGTCCCTCGAAACCGAGTGGTAAGCGCTAGGGGTGAAAACGTACCCCTATGAAATGAGACACCACTTGGTTACGGTCACGTCATCGTCTCTAGCTGGCTGCTACGTCACCAGAGGAGACAAGTGTTGATCGGAAACTTCCAAGATGCGTCTGCAAGTGTGTGTGTGTCGATCGCGTGGGTTTTATTAGTGATGTTTTTGCGATTGTTGTGCAAATCAGCGATGCAACGTTAGCGTAGCAAACTAGCGATTTTTAAAACGTTTCAATTAAGAACATGGTTGCAAATATATATGTACAGGACTGTGTAGAGCACAAAACAAGACTGTCGTAATTTTTAAATCAATTATTTAAGCCGAAAATGGGACTCTCTGGATGATCTGGCCGACATTGTTGCCGATTGCGCAGTGTGTTCTGGGTACCCCTTGGTTTCAAGTAAGCTCGCGAAAATGCTTGGTTTTAAGGGGTATCTACCCCTTGCCCTTAGCCCTACCCCTCGATCAAAACGAGAATTGGGACAGCCCTTACTCTCACATGAACGCGCAAAACTAAGGGGAAGGGGTAAGGGGAAGGGGTAAGACAGAGAAATGGGATTCACCCTTAGTGTCTGGAATGGTAATGTCTTTGCTCAGAATATCCCATTGCAAATAATGGCCGAGGTTAAGTTGATTGATTAACCGCTGTTTGTAGATAAGTGCAATGGCTTAACTATGGTAGTCTGTGAACTTAAGCTTTTTCATAACTTAGATGTCTTTTTAGTCAATGATATAGTTGAAAAAAAGTAATATTTGGGCATTTGTGTTGATGAGCATAATGGAATTAAGTGTGCTGTCTTAAAATGATAGAAAATATCTACTGAAATCCAACATTTAGTTCTCATTTCTCAGTTTAGCACATGGTGTAGATTTAAACCAACATTACATTACTAAACAATAATGTAACATTAAAAATGAATGTCTGAGCTTGATGCAATGAAATATCAATTAATCATTATATTTAATGTCTCGTGAGCCATGGCTTTTTTGCTTTTCATTATGCATGGGTATGAAAATTAAATGCGTTTGATATAATGCATGAAAATGTGTATTTGGACTTGTAATGTGTAAGATTTCAGGTAAGCATCGCACATCAAAAGGCGCTGTGAATATGGGGTTCCATAGGCAGCTCATTAATGTTTTATTATGAAGCACCAACAAATTACATTCATTAAATATGTATGGTGTGTTTTATGTGTAGTTGTCTTAGAATGAGGAAACAATGAAAGAAAATTCTGAAAATTGAAGGTGAGAAACTTTATTATTATGCACTAGTATCACAATATGTAGTTAATATATAATATGGAGTTAACACATCATTGAATACACCATGCTACATAAACTCATGTTCTTAATTAGTTTAGTTTGCCAGTTAATCTTGATGATAATTGTCTCTCCTAAATTTGAAGTATGTCCTGTGTGAAATCTATGTAAATCCCGAATCATACCTTCCATGCTCCAGAATTTAATTGAGCCAAGTACAGAGCCCAGGGGAACGCCTTAAATCATGATTAAAAGTCATGCATCTCTAGGTAGCATTTTATTTTAGAAGCTGTCAGTATTCAGGAATATCACTCTACTAATAGAAGGATATTCCTAAGCTGTTTTGGTTTACAACAACTGTGGTTAGCAACTTGTATTCCATGCTTATATTTAGCACAGTTCAAGCAAGTGTACGTTTGTGTCCTACCCCATACATCTATACCGCACTGCTTCACTTATTAGGAGTGTTATGAAGTTGATGCATTGTGTGGCGTATTGTGATAATCCCTTAACCACAACTGTATTACATGGAGCGATAAACTCAGTGCTGCTGTGATTAATTATAGCTGAATTCCAATATGGGAAAAGAGAGGAGTAATTCTATTCAATTCCCAAAAGCCTTTCAGCGTTACCAGCTGAGCTAGAAAGAGAAAATGATAGAGACAGATAAAGAGTGATCAAGAGTGCAAAAAGAAAAAAGAAAAGACGAAGGGCAAGAAGCGCATTGGAGGAATTGAGTGAAAAAAAGGAGAAGAATACTGCAAAAGGAAGGAGTGATGTCAGGAAAGATGAGGAGTTATAAATATTGATTACGTTCTTGTACTGATCCAAAGACATGACAAGGAAGATGCACTCAGAAGCACTCAGATGCCGAGGTGTTCTTTGGCAAGCGCGCGAAACAACTCGTTTGTTCCCAGGCTCGGTTTTTTTACTCCCTCACTCGCTCTGTCATAATGACAGATGCCGCCTTGCCTGAGAGCGCCACAACTTTCCTCAACTAGGATGGGGATGTAATGTGTAGAGAGGTAGAGAATGAGAAATTGCCTTTTCTTGTTTCGTCTCCCAGCCTTTGTGGAGTGGCGGACTGCTCCTGAGAGTGCCATGTGACTTCTTCCACAGTGCTTTGGAGCTATTTTCCCCCTCTCCCTCTCTTTTTTTTCCCCTTCCAACGATGAGTCGCTGAAGAGGAGAGGAGGCGGTAAGAGGAGGATATGTTTTCCGTTTCGCTCAAGTGCCGGATGGGGGTCATCAGACGCAGGATCAAGGGTATTGTGCAATGCACCACTTTCACACAAGCTTTTGGGATGGGGGTCCAAACCTTTCCAAGTGTTGGGAGGGGGGTGAGTCTCAGGATTAGTGTGTAATTAGGATGTGTGATTAACTCTGTGTTGTATGTAATCCTGTATTGTCCACTGATTTTTTTAAACTTGATATAAGGAAAGGTTAGGCTTGTCTAGGATGCTTTGTTTTTGAGAACCTGGAAAGCCAAGATGTTTGCTAAAGTCGAATGTGAACATCCTTTTAAAATCCAAGGATGGGTGATACTTCAGGTGTGTTGGTGAGTGCTTGAGTTGTGTTTGCCGTATTGATAAACCTATCCTAGGTTTATTTTTTTATTTTTTTTCAAAATGAGTGGCTTATTTTGTATTATCTAGTTGAATTATTCATGCATTCTTAACATCAAGTGTGCCAAAATGTTTATCGTTGCTTTTCATTAACGTTTCATTACAGCGAGTGATATTTTTAGACTAGAATTAAAAGGCCTTCACACTTCTTTATAGTGACATTAGTGGCACAGTTTTGCAGATGGGTGTGATTTGCTGCATGTTTTTGACTGCAAAACTTGAAAGCATCTTAGTGTTGTGATAAAATTGTATATTTTTTTTAGTTTTGTTGTACTCATCCACTTTATATTTACCTTCACTGCAACAAATATATACTATTTATATATAGTTGGCTATATAACTTTACAGTTCACTTATAGTTCTTCAAAATGCATAAATCACTCCTAGATGTGATCTTAAATTTACCAGGCCTGTTAAAAACTAGGAAGAATCTTAGTGTTGTGATTTAAAAAAATAGATTTTTTTTTATGTTGTTGTACTCATTAACTCATCAACCACTTTATTTTGCCAGAGTTGCAGCAAATACATACTATTTATTTACAGTTGGCTATATAGCTGTGTACAGATCACTTATAGTACTCAAAAATGCATAAACAACTCTTGGTTGTGATCTTAAATTTAACAGGCCCGGGCAGATATCAAGCCGATAAGTTTGACACTTCTTCTGAACCAACCGTTTAGAAGAGCTTGTTTTTATGCATCTCGGGATCTCTAGCCTTAAGCTAGTTTGCAAGAAATCAATAAAGCATTGCCTACAAAAGTTCAAGACTGTAGAAGCAACATCAGCTGTTGATGGCAAACTTGTGTGTGGGGGTGCTGATAGTTTCAGTGCTCTGGTCCTTGGCGGAAGTTCAAATTTACATGTTCAAGTATCAATGGTGGGTGATACACATGAGGTTTCCTACTCTTTCCTTGGGCCTTAAGCATTTTTTTCTTCTGTTTTTCTGTTTTGCATAATCCATTGTTTCTTCGATAACGTGTCATTCCTCAAACTGACACAACATATTTATTCAAAAGAATCCCACTTGGCCATCTAGTCATATATAGGGACACAGATTTGGGAAGCTGGGAACAGTACACCACCTTGAATATACAATCATAATGTAACTAATGATGTAATGGCAACAAAAAAGGTGGGAAAGTCTTTAGATTGAACCAATAAAATAAGTCTATTTCCAATGTTCGAATGATTGATGAAGGGAATTTTATGTATTGGAACAAATTGGGCCTTTAGTCCTCATGTTATTTGTTGTGACAACATTTCTTTCCTAGTCCACATGCTTTGTCCAAGCTTATGGAAATCGTAAAACTTTGCAGTAGATTATTCTAGGTTTATATGTCAATTTATATGTGCTAGCTTCATGAAGACTCTATCTCGAGAAGACTGGAACTTTAATCTGAGAGATTGATTGATTGATCAGCTGCGACAGTTTTATTGGATTTCTATATGGAGAGGTGGGCTCAGGACAAGCTTGATAAAAATGCTGAGACTAGACTGACTGCACTGGAGATTTCAAGCTGAAAATCAACTTCTCACTCTATTTAACTATGCAACCAAGATAGTAACTGAAAGCAGCAGGCCGTAGACTTGCAATTATATTAGAGTGGCTTTTTTTAGCTTTGCGTAACTGATATCCTATTCACATTCTTTGAGGAGATACACATCGCATAGATTTTATCATGGCTTTATTTTTCACCAGGGATATAGAAACCATTGTAACTGTTTAGACATTTTAAAAAATAAAAACCAATTACTTAATGACAACACAAAAACCTACTTAACCACTTTTTCAGGAAATCAGCTAGGACTTCTGGGCGAATGCTAGATCACAATGCTAATTTTATTTATTTATTTATTTTTTGTCTTTTCCATTTAAAACATTAAAACGTCTTAAAGTTGAATTGAAGCAGAATTGTGTATGATGATATTACATGTTTTCAGACATTATTTTAATAACATTTATATCTTGTTTTAAGCACAGATTTAAATGTAACTTAAATTTGGTTAGATTAATGCTTAAAATAAGAAACTTTGCTAGTGGGGTGAAAAATCAATACATCTTTCAACATATATTTTTTGAAAATTAGAAATTAAATGTCTGCTACATTTTTAATTGTCAAATGAATATGTCTTGTTTTAAACCTCTGTGCTGTGCTGAAAATCCCTTAACCTAATTTGGTGTTCCTAGTCAAAAAATGACCGACCTTTTAAAAATTGATTGTAAATCTCTCATTATACTATATTATAATCAAACCTTAGATTCAATCTTTTTCAGTTAGCACAGGTTTTGTATTTATTTTTGGAACTAATTGATCGTAGGCCTCACTGATCTGAACTTATGCACTTTTTGAGTTTTTCAGTGAAAAAATATTTTCAATCATTATGTTTTTGTAGCATTATGATTATGATCAATGAGTTTCAAAAACAAATATAAAACGTGCTAATTCAAAGAAAACAATTTAATAATTCAATATTTGGCAAAAAATAGCATAAAGAGAAATTTATAAGCAATTTTTTTGCCAATATATAGATAGATAGATAGATAGATAGATAGATAGATAGATGACCTATTACTTAATTTATGACTCTTTCAATTTGTTTCTGTGCCAGTTTTACAAGTCAAATTGTTGCCTTCATTAGCAAAAGTATGTGCAGCATAGAAGAACAGATCAAAGAAAAGCATGATTGTGAAAAGAGTTGAACATGGTCTCTGTCCCTGACTGACCTCTCATCCCAATAATATGAGAATGGAGGATGAAAGTACATTTAAAGATTGAAATTGTGAAGATATACATGGCTACGTTGTTAGCGCTAGAATTCTGAGCAGCAACTGATTGAAGAAGATGGAATAAGAGGCAGATTAAAGCAAGGAGATGAAAGATGGACGTGACATTGTGTCTGGATGATCATTTCTAAGTGGTTCACACGAGACCTTACATCTATTCTCTGGTATTTTCCAACAAAAGGACGTACATGTTTAGGGTGTTTGCTTGGTGCAGTGCTTTGAGAAAATGAAAGCTACAAGGCCCTGGCTAATGAGTACAAACAAAAGCTCTTCCTTTTGATCCATGTCACAAGTCGCTAGCATAGAGGATGTTGCCAGATGGGGGTGATTTATTGCTTTCTCGCACATGCATTATTTGACTACCTGGAATGCTTTAGGGACCTCGCTCACTTTTATTCACTCACCGCTGTGCAAGTTTTCCTGCAAAGGGAGTGTATGCAGGGCAAAAAGATTGCATAGCATTGTTTGAAGATGTTATTGTTTATATTCATCACAAGGTGCATTTGCCTTTGAAATTGGTTTGTTGTGTCTACCTAAAGTTTGTGGATTGGAAAGTTTGAAAACAAAGTCTTGGACTGTGAAAGAGCTCAAAAGATTTGTGCTTTTTGTTACAAGTCATAAGCAAAACAAATCCTTTGACTGCAAGGTTAATTGTTTGTAGTCACAAAGAGTCAATATTCAAAGGGTCTTTTGTATTTTGTAGTGCTAAGTTAATATGAAAACATTCCAGTGACCCAAACCTTTTTTTTAAACACTGAGTCAAAAGTGAGATTATGTTTTCATTAAATTGCAAATGGGAGTTGTAAATATGTTTTCCTTATGGCTAGAAGCCAACAGCTGGGCTCTTTTATGTGTTTATCAAAGTAAATGATTTTAGCACAGAAAATGTGTTTAGCACAGAGAAGGACTGTTTGCTGTAGCAATTATTTTTTAATGATATTGTTGTCAGTGTGGCAATGGTGTTGGCCCAGGGCAAGGCTTAACAAGAGAAAGGAAATCACTGTTTTTGGCAATATGTTTCACTGCACATACAGTATGTTAGTTATTTTTTATACAGTGTTAAAAGCTCACATGCTAGCAAGCCTTTTTGCAGAGCAGATCTTTTTGCATTTTTAACCAAATAAAATGGTAACGAGATGAAATGTGCAACACAAGATATCTTGTAGATAGTAAACCAGAGACAATGTGAGGAGGATACAGATCATTAAAAAAGTATCTTGTGTCTCAATATTGTGGTAAGCAACAGGACTTTTTATCTCGTCCATGTAAAACTATGTTTTTTTTTTGGCCTGAATGTAGCTAAAGAAGCAGTCAAGGTTCCATTTGTGTCGGTTTATTGGTGATTTGAAGTTAATTATGAATGAACGTGATTTGAATGGTTTCAAATTTGAATTTGTTTGCAGCTACAAACACAGTCATCCAGATTTCTCCTTTTGTGTTCCACAGAACAAAGAAAGGTTTGGAATGACTTGACGGTGAGTAAATTATGCCAAAAGTTTCATTTTAGGGTGACTTATTCTTTAGTTATTTTCTAACTATACCTAAGTCTTTGATTTGTGATCTGAGAGGACAATGTTGGCGGTCATTACGGAATCACAACTTCATAATTAGGAATATTAATTGGTTTTTAATGAAGATAATGAAATCGCCTTCTTACAGGATCATAATTCATTCCACGGCGGCCCACAGTGTTAACAACCTGAGCTGCCTCACTGTTGTCCCTCTTGGCTTTTAAATTGCGCCTCTACTTGACAGCCTTTCAGACAAGTCTCCCTATTTTGCTTCCCTCATTTTAAAAGACCCCTTCATGCAATCAGTTTCTTCATTCTCATTTTCTACGTCCATCCCTTTTCTGGTGTGGCCCACTTGTCCGTTCTCAAGAGGCCGTGTTGGTGCATTCAATTAATCAGCGCTGTGTCTGGGCTGCTCGCTGGCGCTGAATACTGAGAGGATGGTGGCATGTGTTCCGTGTGCTGATATGAGCTCCAGCGTTCGAGAGATACGAAGCGAGAGCATGCCATATCTCAGCATGCAGCGATGGCTATCAGACCTCCTCCTCGGTGCCGAGGTTCGTTTGAAGCTCGGCTTGGCATCCTGAGGCGGATCTGTATTGATCTGGCTTTGTTTGGCTCCATTTGAGAGTCATGAAAGCGAATGAGGTTTGGCAGAGTAGCTGAGTCTGCCAATCTGATAGACTGTGAGGAAACTGATGAGGTTTGCAAATTGCATGGACCAGGGGCCAGGACTCTAAACCCTTACCATGTTTTATTATCTTCCATATTTGGAAACTTCACATGTAGCCTAGACCACAGGTATCCAGTCCTGGTCTTGATGGGCCACTGTACTGAAGAGTTTTGTACTAACCCCAATTAAACGTACATGAACCAAGATATTCAAGATATTCATGGTTACTAAAATCTTCCAGGCAAGTATGTTGGGACAAATTGGAGCTAAACTCTGCAGGACTTTGGCCCTCCAGGACCAGGATTGGACACCCCTGGCCTTGACCAAGCTGTTACTAAAAGCAACATACCTTGGGGTCTCAAATCTACCTCAGACAGATTGAGAAACTCGATTACAAAATGGATAGCTGTGGACTGTAGGCTAGTCATCGCATTACGTTCAGTGATATAGAAATTAACAATATATGGACTTCTAAAGCCACTTTTGTGACCAAATGTCTTTTTAATTATTAAATTTTATCAGCAATTGACAATAATAGTAAAGCGCTGTAAAAGGTTTTGCCACAATCTTAACTGACTGGCTTCAATCCTGCATGATTCACATGAGTCTCTTCAGACCTTAAAACTATACATGTATTATGAGCTTCTAGAACTTCTGTGTTACCTCCTAACTGAACTCCTTTCCAGAATTGAACAAATAATAGTTTAACAAAAATAAAACAGTTTTTCTTCTTAGTCTTATTAAGTGCAACCATAACCAAAGTACTCTGTCAATATTCAAAGTGCAAACAGAGACCATACTTTTCCTCAAGCATGATACTGAGCTAAGCATGATACCAGTCTAAGATAGGTTTGATATTGGGAGACGTTAGCTGGGTTTCCATCCAAAGTTGCGAATTTAATTTATGTGTAAAATTGGAATATCGCATAAAACATTTGCGAATAAGCACCGTTTTCATCCAACGAGTCAAAGAGAACAAAATCATCACCTTCTGATATACTGGCTCTAAATATCACAAAGAAAAGTAGGAGAGGCCACTGAATATGTAGTCAATTTCATATATACTAAATTACTTGCACCACAGAACGTAAATGTGGTCACTGCTTTTGGAGGCGAATGCCTGCTGTTTGGGAACACAGTTCTGTGAGACAATTGTACAGAAATACTTTGACGACAGACTTTTTTTCTAAATTTGACGTTTTCATCACTCATTTCTGATGTGATACTTCAAAATGCCATAAAAACAGGGTGTTGGAAACATAGCTATTGTATGTAGCCTAATTTGCACTTCAGGGAGCCGCTCTAAAAATGCGGGGTTTTGTAAGTGCTTTTGTATATGTGCTCACGTTTTACTTTCAAATTTGCAATTACTCAGTGCTGAGTGCACATTCTACAGGCTCTGTTGTGCAATAAATCCTCCACCATGGTCTTGTCAGTCATCTCGCCTTACTCTCGTCACATGATCAGTGAATTCTGATTCCTGATGCACTGTGCGTGACTCTGCAGCTCGTGGCAAAGCAGATGCTTTCAGTTTAGAATTGAAGAGACCATTGTCCAACGGAATTAAATGGCTTTTATTTCTATAAAAAGCAAAAATATAAACATTGCAGTTTCTATGCACATTTCATTTGCACACTCACATCATGGTGATATCGCAAGACAGCTTTAACCTCAACGTGAAATCTTGTCACATTTTAATACCGTGAGATCTCGTGGCATGCGATCTCGTCACACCCCTATTAACCCTTTACGGTACGGAATAAGATATCAATGAGGAAAACTTATTTGTGATGTTTTTCCTACTTAAAATTGGACACTATAACAATATCAATAAACATTTTCATTATTTTTTTTAAATTTGTTGCCTCAAGGCAACATTGTAACACAACGGACTAATTTAAACATTTTACATTTTCATGCAGAAAAAATAAATATATTTATTGAAAACATCAATTTCTTTAACCAAACACTTGAACAAACAGATGTATCTAGTTTTTTTATGTATTGCACATCTCATATTTAATAAAAAGTAACATTTCACATCCAGCTGTTGCTCTCAGGCAACATTTTACCATCGTGGATCACAAGCATAACTAAACTATTATATCTCTTATCATAACAAAACATTATAATCAGTGTTGTTTCAAAGTAAAAAAATGAAAAATCATCATAACCTTATACTAATATGCACTTTATCCTTACAAGCATGCACATACACACATAAGTGCATGCAAGCAAAATCTCCTTCCTCACTAATGAAGCCTCACTGCTTGTGAAAGCTGAGGAAGCAATTCCTCTCAACAGAAAAATCATATATGTGCAGATATAGTTTGATAATTACTATTCTTGCAAATGCATTACAAAATCATGCAAAAATGCAAATACATTTAGATAATTTTAACTATTTTCCTTACAAATATCATATACTTGCTTTCTAACCTAGTATGCCTGCATGGCCTTATGCGATTCCATGTTGCCTTGAGGCAACATGCAGTTTTTTGTACAACCCCAAATCAGAGAAAGTTGGGACAGTATGGAAAACACAAATAAAAAAAGAAAGTAGTGATTTCTAAATTTACTTTGACTTGTATTTCATTGCAGACAATATGAACACAAAATATTTCATGTTTTGTCTGGTCAACTTCATGTCATTTGTAAATATACATCCTTTTCTGTCATTCAGACCTGCAACACATTCCAAAAAAAGTTGGGACAGGAGCAATTTAGGGCTAGTAATGAGGTAAATTGGTTAAATAATGATGTGATTTGAAACAGTTGATGTCAACAGGTGATTGTAATTATGATTTGGTACAAAAGCAGCATCCAAGAAAGGTCTAGTCCTTTAGGAGCAAAGATGGGCAGAGGATCGCCAGTTTGCCAACAAATACGTGAGAAAATTATTGGAATGTTTAAAAACAATGTTCCTCAAAGAAAGATAGGAAGAGATTTGGATATTTCACCTTCAACAGTGCATAACATAATTAAAAGATTCAAGGAATCTGGAGGAATTTCAGTGCGTAAAGGACAAGGGCGCAAGCCTAAGCTGAACAACCGTGATCTCCGATCCCTCAGGCGGCACTGCATCAAGAATCGTCATTCATCTATAAGCGATATCACCACATGGGCTCAGGACTACTTTGGCAAACCTTTGTCAAGTACCACAATACGTAGTTACATCCACAAAAAAAAAAAAAAAAAAAAAAAAAAAGTGGTAAATGCTTTACTGTCCCAACTTTTTTTGGAATGTGTTGCAGGTCTGAATGACAGGAAAGGATGTATATTTACAAATGACATGAAGTTGACCAGACAAAACATGAAATATTTTGTGTTCATATTGTCTGCAATGAAATACAAGTCAAAGTACATTTAGAAATCACTACTTTCTTTTTTTTTATTTGCATTTTCCATACTGTCCCAACTTTTTCTGATTTGGGGTTGTAATTTCCTATGATACATTTCATGAAATATTATGTAAAGGTTTTGAAAATACTTCTTTACTTTACAATGAAGGTGACTCAGATTTTTTTAGGCAATAATATGTACGAAAATTTATGAAAAATGCACTTTTCATTGGGCAAAATATGGAGTCATGTGACGTGCACATGTCCTGAAAGTGGAAACAAAAGCCGCGTTCGACTTTAAGCGGTGCTGTGCAGAATGGTCAGTGTATGACATCAAAGTACCGCGAGAGCGATAAGAGAGCAGACGGATCCTATGCTTTCGAATGGCTCTCGCGGTACTTTGATGTCATACACTGGCCATTCTGTGCAGCGCCGCTTAAAGTCGAACGTGCCTAATATGGACCCCTGTGGGTCATGTGACCGCTTTTTGTATTTTCATTTATTAGTATTTGACTTCTACTTCCCTGAGATAGAATTGATCAGTTAAATGGGTGTCTCATTTTATAATAAAAAAAAAAAATATATATATATATATATATATATATATATATATATATATACTGTACAGTATGTTGTGTTGCCTGGAGGCAACACGGTACCATAGATCAGCATATCATTTAATTATTCCCATCAATCAACAAACATTTTCACAGAAAGGCAAAATTATAAGTTTTAATATAGCTTAAGCTTTTATTTAACTTTAGGTTTTTTAAAAAAAAAAAAAAAAGAAACCTAAAATTTATGTACAACCCCAAATCAGAAAAAGTTGGGACAGTATGGAAAACGCAAATAAAAAAAGAAAGTAGTGATTTCTAAATTTACTTTGACTTTTATTTCATTGCAGACAATATGAACACAAAATATTTCATGTTTTGTCTGGTCAACTTCATGTCATTTGTAAATATACATCCTTTCCTGTCATTCAGACCTGCAACACATTCCAAAAAAAGTTGGGACAGGAGCAATTTAGGGCTAGTAATGAGGTAAATTTGTTAAATAACGATGTGATTTGAAAAAGTTGATGTCAACAGGTGATTGTAATTATGATTTGGTACAAAAGCAGCATCCAAGAAAGGTCTAGTCCTTTAGGAGCAAAGATGGGCCGAGGATCACCAGTTTGCCAACAAATACGTGAGAAAATTATTGAAATGTTTAAAAACAATGTTCCTCAAAGAAAGATAGGAAGAGATTTGGATATTTCACCTTCAACAGTGAAGGACAAGGGCGCAAGCCTAAGCTGAACAACCGTGATCTCCGATCCCTCCGGCGGCACTGCATCAAGAATCGTCATTCATCTATAAGAGATATCACCACATGGGCTCAGGACTACTTTGGCAAACCTTTGTCAAGTACCACAATACGTAGTTACATCCACAAATGCCAGTTAAAACTGTACTGTGCCAAAAGGAAGCCCTATGTTAACAGTGTCCAGAAGCGCCGTCGACTTCTCTGGGCTCGGAGGCATCTGGGATGGACCATCACACAGTGGAAACGTGTACTGTGGTCAGATGAATCAGTATTTCAGGTATGTTTTGGGAGGAATGGACGCCGTGTGCTCCGGACCAAAGAATAAAAGGATCATCCAGACTGTTACCAGCAACAAGTCCAAAAGCCAGGGTCTGTCATGGTATGGGGTTGTGTCAGTGCCCTTGGCAAAGGTAACTTGCACTTCTGTGATGGCACCATTAATGCTGAAAAGTACATAGAGATTTTGGAGCACAATATGCTGCCTTCAAGAAGACATATTTTCCAGGGACGTCCATGCATATTTCAACAAGACAATGCAAAACCACATTCTGCACACATTACAAAGTCCTGGCTGCGGAGGAAGAGGGTACGGGTACTTGACTGGCCTGCCTGCAGTCCCGACCTGTCTCCAATAGAGAATGTGTGGCGCATTTTGAAGCACAAAATGCGACAACGAAGACCCCATACTGTTGCCCACCTTAAGACTTGTTTGCAGGAAGAATGGGACAAAATTACACCTGAAACACTTCATCACTTGGTGTCTTCAGTCCCTAAACGTCTTTTAAATGTTGTGAAAAGGAATGGAAACATTACGAAGTGGTAAATGCTTTACTGTCCCAACTTTTTTTGGAATGTGTTGCAGGTCTGAATGACAGGAAAGGATGTATATTTACAAATGACATGAAGTTGACCAGACAAAACATGAAATAGTTTGTGTTCATATTGTCTGCAATGAAATACAAGTCAAAGTAAATTTAGAAATCACTACTTTCTTTTTTTATGTGCGTTTTCCATACTGTCCCAACTTTTTCTGATTTGGGGTTGTAATTCTGTAAAAGTGTCCGTTTACACAACACCGTTTAACTAAAAACTTTTTATGCATTTGACTGTTTATTTACATGACAACAGCGTTTTGGGGGCCTGAAAATGTCTGAAAACTGATTTCAAAGTGCATTTTTTTTAAAAACAATATTATTATTGCATTGCTTTACAAGTGACATCACTAACTACTGGCCTGGCATGCATATTACAGCATTTTTATTTGCTTTCACAGATCTGTGTGAAATTATTTTTTTAATTTTTTTTAACAATGTTGTCATCTGTACGCAAAATTTCTGAAAAACACAAAGAAAAAGCTTTTCCATTTTTAATATATTGTTGTCACGTAAAAATACCCTAAATTTGGGCACTTTGGTCAGAGATTTCAGTGCACCAAAGCAATTTTGTCCAAAGCCGAAAATTCAGGCAGATACTGTATTGTTATTTGCCAAAATTTTCGTGTGCATCACTAAGCAAAAATTCAACAAAGAACGACCAAGATCTTTCTTCTCATCAGTCCTATTTTTTATTTTTAAGCAGGCCTGTCAATATATTAAAAATATTATCACAGGTTTTGTTCGCCACTTATGGTTTCCTAGCATAACTGGGTTTCCTAGCAGTCTTCGGGAGTAACTAACAGTGCAATGCTACTAACTTGGTTTTTAGTAGTGAGAAGTAACTAGCTACTTTTTCCAACAAGTGATAACATGATTTTTGCTTCATGCCATATTGTATTGCAAAGCAGATTTATGGTTGAGCAAGCTCTATTTTGGTGTGTATTTGGAGCAATTTAGCTTTAAAAAAAGCATTTTGTCTTGAAATTAGGATGCCTTCTGTAGCTTTATTAGTAGTTTTTAGTCTAAATGTACCTGTTTCAGTTTAATACTGTCACACTAATAAAGCTGTTTAGTTCAAGACGCCAATTTGTAGGCCACACCGTAAGTATAATTGACCATAGGTTCTCTTGGGGATTTGCTAATGGCTTTTTACCAAAATAAAGTTTGCTATTTATGATTAAAAAAAGGTCTAGAGCTCCCACATGGGTTTGAGTTTGCATGCTTGACAAATTGGACAATAGTTAGCAACTCATTATGTAGCAACTTGTTACCAGCTTAAAGGCATAGCGGTTTCAAAATTCAGTAGGCCTATAATTTATGTTGTAGAACAAAAATTGAAAGTCTCTTCAAGCAATATTAACCACAGACCTTGTTTTAATCCAAAAACTCTGTTAAGGGAAACAATAGGCTAGCTAAAAATGCTAATTAAGTTGTAGGACTACAATCTGGACAGTTGTATTAAGAACCTCATTGTTTTAGTCCTCCATAAATACTGCTGATATCTTTATATTTTCACAAACATTGTGCTTATACATTGCTTTAAATATATATATATATATATATATATATATATATATATATATATATATATATATATATTGTTTGTAGTTTGAAGTATATAGTTAACCTGAATTACTGGAAAATTTATACACCACTCAACTTTCAGTTGTGTTTAATGTAACCAAAATTAATGCTCTGGATAAAAAGTTTTTAGCTGTACTTCCTCCAGTGACTTTCCCTCCCTCTGCACATGCAGTCCATCATCTGAATGGATCGGTATTCAAATTAGCCTAGCCGATCATTTTTAAAGACAGGTTTATGCCTTTTCATTATAGCCATGATTGTCATTTCAAATATATGGCTGGAGTAAAACTGACCCCTCCTTTTAGGGATGGCACCTCAAATATACATATCAAATGTCTCATTTTTATTATTTATAATTCAGTGCTGCTGGGTTTCTCCTGACATGTGTGCACTCTTACTGCCCTCTACTGATTAATACCTGTCATACAATATTTATGGCTCTTCCTCAAATACTTATTTCTGTGAAGACTGCATCTAATTTGGGCCAAAATAGTCTCAAAACGAATATACTGACAAAATATGATTCACAAATGCAAAATTTGTGCATCACTTTGATGCTTTGAGACTTTTATGACAGTTTTTTTGACATAAGTTAAGTGTGGATAGCATTTAGACAGCTAAATTCTCCATTTAATCTCATTATCTAAAATTGAGATATTTAATATCTCTTTTTTCAGGTTAGGACACGACAGCTGCTTATTTATTTAGAGACCATAACACACAATGGTTCTCCGGCACTATTTAGAGGATAAATGAAAGTTCTTTAGCCTGTTTTATGGCTGTTGAACCGCGAATATGTCAGTGACAGACGCAGGAGGTTAAATGTGTCACGGATCACTGAACAAACAGTATCAAAGTGGCTGAAGTTCAAGGCAAACTGATAGCGAATTCAAACGGGTTATAAAAACACTGCTGTCAAAGATCCAAAATACATCAGCTTTTATGATTGTCCTCTCCTCTAGATGAAGCAATAATGCTATCATACAAGGCTGATGCTAATAAACATCAGCACATTACTGCGGCTTCCAGGTCCGAATGACCAAAGTGGCTGTTGATGGGCCTGCCAGACCTGAATATGTTTGCTCTTGCAGTGCCATTACAAGTCATTAACACAGATTTACCTTCCTTTGGTGGTCTTACAATAGATCTGGTCTTTCTTGTAAGGCAGATTCAAAAGTAGGTTAGCGTGGGGGGAAATGCCCCCCCTTAAGGACTGTGCTAATTTCTTTCTGTAAAACAAAAATTAAATGTGTTCAGAAAAGTTATCATAGTTTTAGTCACAATGACATAAATTATAAACCAAGTATGAACAATGTCCAGAGTTTTCATGTTATTAGATTTTTAATAAAAATTTAATTTGTACCAATGGGTTTTACCCCACCTATGGGCAAAACACCCCCGTGGGTGGGGTAAAATGCCCCCCAGTCAAACAAAGCATCTACATCACTCTCGTCAACGTAGTCTATAGTTACCATAAAAATGTATCTTGACTGTATCTTGTGGTTATTTTGGGAAAAACAGAAGGGGGCGTTTTCCCCCACTCTACCCTATCTTTCACAGAGAAGGCAACATTTGAATGCTTTGCGAAGAGGTGAAACAATTTCATCAAGGTAAATATAGTACTAAATATACCAAATTTCATACTAAAGATCTTTGCTGATAATAGTTTTAGCTAACTTAAAATATGACTAATTTAGTTAATATTGGTGTGTGCTTTTGTAAGTTTAATACTAATTAAATTAGCAACATGCTAACATCGTTTTTAGGTTAGAAACATGTCAATATTATTCTCTAAAAATTACTGGACCAAGCATTTTGTGCATTTTGCATTGTCAGGATTGATTGGCTGGTTTTGGGTGGTCTTTGAGACTGGTCATAGCTAGTTTTAGAGGGGTTTTGACCACTTCTGTAGCTGATCAGGCTGGAAGACCAGCTAACTGGCTAAAACCAGCTGAACAGTTTGGTCAGGCTGGGAAACCATTTACTTTTAATATGTAAAAAAGAAAATGCTTTCAATGAACTTTAATTTTGTAAATTACCTGTATTTGTTTAGTTATTATTACTTAATCAAAACAACCCAACTGCAGTTTGATTGATATTTCCTGGAATGTGCAAAAAAAAAACAAAACGTGATTTCTGAAAAAAATAAAAATGGAGTTGTCGGTTTTTGCAAATTAACTCTTCAAGTGTTCTCTGAATTTGCATTGTTAGCTTAGCAACATGCTAACATTAAAATTTAAGTTTTAACATCAAACGTCAATGAAATCACCATGTTCTGTGCACTTTGTGTCAGAGGCTTAGCAACATTAACATAATTTTTAAAATCACTTTTAAATTGAGTATTTTGTGGTTTTTGTTTTGTTAGCTACATGTATTAGCAACATGTTAACCTTAAACTTTGTTAAAATCTGTGCAGTTTGTGTTGTTAACTTACCATCAAGCTAACTTGAATTGAATCTGTGCATTTCTTGGTTAGCTTAGCATGTTAACATCGATTATTCTGTGCACTTTGCATTGTTAGGAAAAAAAAACAACAACAAACAAACAAAAACAATGACAGCCATCACAGAAGCTCTAATGGTTTCCACCATTATATAATGATTTCTAGTTGCAGTGTTTCTGTCACGGTGCACACATGAGGGAGGAACAGGAACATGCAGACGAGGATATAAACTCAAATAATAGTATTTAATGACAACAAGGCAGGACTCAGAGACAGGATACACTGGGAAGTAACGAGTAGACCAGACGAAATCAAACTCAAAAGACAGGACTAATATACACAGGGTAATTAACACATAATCACATACACACAGCTGGACACAAATTAACTCATAATGACATGAAACAAGGACAGGAAACAAACCAAATATGGACACAAGAGGCGGGAACACATGACACACACAACAGAACCCTGACATAACTCCCCCCTCCCGGAAGGCGTGTCCCACGCCGTAACAGTGCCACCGGGGAGGAGGGGTGGGCGCTCTGGAGGCCCCTCAGGACAAACACGGACAGGAACACAGGACGGGGACCTCCAGAGCGGAACAGACAACGGAGACCATGGCGGAGCTGGGAGCTCTGGAGGCCATGGCGGTGCAGGGAGCTCAGGAGGCCATGGCAGATGGACCTCGGGGCCTTGGCCTCGGTCCCCTCGGCCTGGCCCCTACAGCCTGAACTCTTACTACCCCCCCCCAAATTTCCCTGGGGAAGTGAGGGGGTATCAGGAGCCCTCCGGGGCTAAACAGACAAGACAGTACAAAACAAGACAGGAAAGCCCTCCAGGGCCAGACAGACAGGACAGGACAGGACAGGACAGCCCACAGGAACCAGAAGCCCTCCTGGGCTGGCTTGGAAGCTGAGGCTTCCTCTGGGCATGACGAAGAGTCAGGGGCCCTCACAGGGTCCCTCAGCAACCTCTTCCATTTCTACGACAGGGAGGCAGGCGGCTGAAATGGCCTCCGCAGCCACAAATCAAGGAGCCGCCTGCCCCAGACGAGTCTCCATGGACATGACAAGACTTGATTAAAATGTTCCTGTGGGCACAACACGACTTAAAAACGGCACTCCTGGCTGTAACATGTGGACTTGATCCACGGGGCTGATCCACGGCCATGGCGGGCATGAGTCAGCGGCGATCCGACAGGGTTGAGTCAGCGGTGATCCAGCGGGCATTGAGTCAGAGGCGGGCCGGCGGGCATTGAGTCAGCGGCGGGCCGGTGGCGTGATCTCCCGCGAACGGCGCGCCTGGGGGAGCGGCAACCCGGGAACCAGACGACCCACCAGCGGGCTTGGGAGAGCCACTGCGGATATCTCCCGCGATCGGCAGGCATGAGGGCTCGCGGCCAGCGGACTCGCGGCGATCCCGCCGAACTCCCACGCCGACTTGCAGTGGGCTATGGTGGAAATAACGAGCGGCTACTTCCATGCAGACTGGAACAAAACAAAAGACTTTTGAAAACGGAAAACAAAACGGGGTGAATGGGCGCCGCTTACGGTTTAGGTCTGGTCTTCTGTCACGGTGCACACACGAGGGAGGAACAAGAACACGCAGACGAGGCTATAAACTCAAATAATAGTATTTAATGACAACAAGGCAGGACTCAGAGACAGGATACACCGGGAAGTAATGAGTAGACCAGACGAAATCAAACTCAAAAGACAGGAACTAAATACACAGGGTAATAACACATAATCACATACACACAGCTGGACACAAATTAACTCATAATGACATGAAACAAGGACAGGAAACAAACCAAATATGGACACAAGAGGCAGGAACAGATGACACACACAACAGAACCCTGACAGTTGCCAAGTTCACGTTTTTTTTTTTTAATATATATATTTTTATGGAATTGGGCTGCTTGTAAGCTGTTGCCCAGTTTATTTTCCCCCCTTCGGTTTAAAGGTTTGCATAAATTGTAAATGACTGAAATGTGTGTATTTTAATATTTTACATTCTACCAATGATAAAACTGTGCTAGATTGAGTTTTTCATAAAAAGTTAGCTTCTTTCTGAAAACAGATGGTTTACATACAACCAATAAAAAGCAATCAAATTACCAGTAGAGACCATTACAGTTTCCATTAAACCCCATTCAGTTCCCATTATAACATTACAAATTATGCAGTGTTTCTATTGTTTTTTTTTTGTTTGTTTTTTTTTCCAGCAGGGCAAACTGATATCACATCTTAGTCTTCTGTGCACTTCCTGTGAGGAGTGCTATTGTGTGGCATGTGCTCCTGTTTTTCGGTTCTCTGTTAGCATGTACCTGCCTATGTAGGTATCTCATTGATTTTAGAACAAATTCTGTCCAAACTGTAGCTTATTCTTTCCAACCCTAATGAAAATGCCAGCACTGTTGCCAGTGTTGTACTGTATTTTAGCATCCATATCACGTTTCTTAACTAGCAAACCTCCTGTGGTGCCTTTGAAGTAAGTTGAATCACAAAAGCTTAAGAAATCCAGTAATAAGTTCTCATTGTAGCAAACTACAGATTCAGATTAGTCATTTTGCAAAAGCCCTTGCCACTTTTGTCTGCGCTGCGCATCAGGTGGTCCATGAATGATCCTTGGGAAGCTTGCCAAGCTGGGTCTGAAGCGTAGACTACAATAGATCTAACAAGACTTGAAACTTTTTTTTTCAGTTTCTTCTTGTTGCAGAGGTGACACAAAATGAGACAATTCCACCTTGAGCATGTGGCCATGTGATGTGTGAAGCTCAACACAGCCCAGGTTTTTCTCTCTGTGAAAGCGATATGGTTGAGTCCCGGTGGATGGGAGCAATCAGGATGTTGCAGGAACAAGGGAGCGCTCCAGAGAGGAGCTGATCAAAGCAGCTTCTCTTTCCCCGCCACCGTCTTGTTGACTCGCGATGACACAAGCACAGACTGATGAATATTTGATCCCATCCGGGGTTGCACTTGACACAACTAGCGCAAAGCCAAAGAGCAGCAGCACAACAATTTGGAACAGCGTGTGAAAATATCTGCTTGCGTCTGGCGCCCACCATATTATTATTTTTTTCTTTGTTAAAGGAGGACACAGCGAGGGAAAGCAAGGGGAATACGAAAATGTCCTATTTGTTTATTGATGCCGTCTGCACCATATTCAGTCTTTACAAAGGGAGATAGCTCTATTTTAGAGCCACAGTGTTCTATGCTAACAATGCTGCATTAGTAAAACATGCAAGTAGAGTTGTGGCTTTATTCCTTAGAAAATGCAGAATGAAATGTTGTTCTTTTTTTCTTTATAGTGTGGCGCATATGTTATGAAAAAATAGCTTTGGTGTGTGGGCGACACAATTTTGAATCCAGATCAACTTTTATCTTATGAGCCCTACACATTTTATGCAGAAGAAAAAAAATATGAGATGCTGTGGACATGAATTGATAATTAGTATCCACGACTCAGTAATTAATTCCCTAGTTTTATGTAAATTGTAGCTATGCTGTACTAATTAGTTTCCTCATTTTAGTAAATTAAATCAAATAACGAAAGTAAACTTAGGGAATTAATTAGTACAGTATGGCCACAATTTGACTAAACAATGGAACAAATTAGTACAACATGGACACTATTTACTAGAACAAGGATTTGAATCAGTACATCATGGCTACCGTTTACTAAAACGAGGGAAAGTATCAGTACAATGTCACCACAATTAACTAAAATGAGGGAACGAATCAGTACAACGTGGCCACGATTTACAAAAACAAGGGAACAAATCAGTACAACATGGCCACAATTTACTAAAAAAAGGGAGTGAATCAGTAGAACGTGGTCACAATTTACTAAAACAAGGGAGTGAATCAGTAGAACGTGGTCACAATTTACTAAAACAAGGGAACGAATCAGTACAATGTGGCCACAATTTACAAAAACGAAGAAACTAATCAGTACAACGTGGCCACGATTTATAAAAATAAGGGAACAAATCAGTACAATGTGGCCACAATTTACTAAAACAAGGGAGTGAATCAGTAGAACGTGGTCACAATTTACTAAAACAAGGGAGTGAATCAGTAGAACGTGGTCACAATTTACTAAAACAAGGGAGCGAATCAGTAGAACGTTGTCACAATTTACTAAAACAAGGGAGTGAATCAGTAGAACATGGTCACAATTTACTAAAACAAGGGAGTGAATCAGTAGAACGTGGTCACAATTTACTAAAACAAGGGAACGAATCAGTACAACGTGGCCACAATTTACAAAAACGAGGGAATTAATCAGTACAACGTGGCCACAATTTACTAACATGAGGGAACAAATCAATACAACATGGTCACGATTTACTAAATCGATGGAACGAATCAATACAACGTGGCCACGATTTACTAAAACAAGGAAACGAATCAGTACAACGTAGCCACGATTTACTAAACGAAGGCAGTGAATCAGTAGAACATGGTCACAATTTACTAAAACGAGGGAACAAATCAGTAAAACATGACAAAGATGAGGGAATGGATCAGTAAAATTTTGCATGGAATTTAAATGAGGGAATGAACCAATGCAACGTGGCCACAATTTACTAAGTCGAAGTAACAAATCAGTAAAACGTGGTCACGATTTCCTAAAACGGGGGAACAAAATAGTACAACGTGGCTGCCAGTTAATTAAAACAAAACAAAATGCAACATGACAACGATTAAAACGAGGGAACGAATCAGCACAACTTGGCTGTGATTAACTAAAATTAGTTTCTATCTGTCAAAATATTGACTGAAAATACTGTTTAATTGTTGCTTCTCTGAAGGTGCAGTTTGACAGTTTCAGTGTCTACTTCATACAATGTAGAAATTGTTTTGGCTAAAATATTGATAGGCTTAAATTTACCATGTATTTACTAGGGTCGAAAGAAATGTACTACGACTGATTTAATTTTTAAAAGGAGAACATGACACCCTGACCGGCAAATATTTTCACAATTTTATTTGCATTGAGGTGATTTCACACAGCATTTCCTTAAATAATATCCCAAAATTTGTAAAACTAACAATACATGGATGGAAAGCCAGCTGCTGCGATCATTTATTACTATAACCATTTGCCAGTGATTTGCACAGTACAGCAATTTTACACCACACCCATTTATAGCGGAAAGACAATAGCCCTTCAATGGACCTCTATCACTCTCAAATATTAGCGCTCATTTCAGTCTCTCAGCAATCTCCTCTCAGCAGTGCAGGATTATTGCCTCCAGTGCTCTATATCCTCAGGGTGGATAAGACAAATTTAATTCCCCCATACTGTTCCCATGAGGAAGCTTTCAGCTCCGGCCAGAGGAAGACCAATAAAGCGTGGGTATGAGAGTTCAGAGGTAATGTCTGCTAGAATGGACAGAGCTGTTAAAAAGCAAGTACAAATGCGTTCACATCTCTAGCTGTAAGTATGAGCAAAAGTGATAGTGACACTCGCTTTAGCACAGCTAATAACGGTGATCTGATTTTACAAATCAAAGTTACTTTTTTGCAATCATTTATTTGACACAAATAGTCAGAACTGCATTAATGTGCATAATAGTATCTACAGTAAACAAAAGGAAAAACCTAGTGTCAAGTTCTTAACAATGCAGTGTTTGTGGTTATGTTGTTTTTTTATGGGTTTGAAAAAAAAATGTAAGAAAAGTTTTAGTTTATTGACTCTAAAAATGTCATGTGGTGTAACCATCAGTAAAATGTAATAACATTTCCTTAAACCTTAAATACATGAGTACACACATCTTAATCATTGTTTTAAAAAATGTTTTTGAAATCTATTCTATAAAGTTAAAAGCATTGATTTTATTATTATAATCTTTTTTAGAAATATTATAAAATATGTCAAATATCAGAGTTTTGGAAAAGTCACACCACATGACAGTTTATTGACTTGTTATAAAACAACTGCATAATATTTTCGTGGAAACTTTTTTCAGTGTTTTTTGTATGTTTGTCTATTTGTCTTTTAATGATGAATTGTGTGTGCGCGTATGTGTAATTTACTATTATTATCAGTTTTGGAATCAGTTGTGCTGCTTCATATTTTTATGTGATGCATTTTTTTCCAGATTTAAACTAAAACCATACCCCCCCCCCCCTTACTATGTACTTTACTAAAATAACTAAAACAAATGAAGTAAAAATAAAATAAATACTATATAGACATAGCAAACTAATAAAAGGATTAAAAAAAAAACTTAACAAAAATTTACATAAAAAAACTACAAAATATAAAAAATAAAATCTAATTCAAACTATTAATAAAAACTAAACACTGACATGTATCATTTTCTGGCCAGAACAGTCTTTTTTTTCTTTCTTTACATTTTCCACCTGAAATAAAATAAGTTTACATTGAATAGGCATATTTAAGCCATTAAATGTATGAATAGCATTTTTAGTTTATGAATCACATTCACCCAATTGTCAGTTCCTTACACTGACCTGCTATGAAACATGACTCCATGCAGACCTTTATCTGTTTGAGTACGTTCATCATGATCTGCCTGCTTCAGTTCTCTCGCCATCAATACAGCAGGGTTAAGATTTGGACTTAACTTGGCTTTTCCACAACCCTCCATTTCTCAGGTCATTGTCTTATTTCAAGCTTGACTTAAGGCTCAACCTTCATAACAAATGTTGGAAAAATCAACCCCAAACTCAAAATGAGCTTTTTTGGGGCACAAAATCCCAAAATTTTACAATAGAAGTGTAACCTTTTGACTTCGACCAGTACACAGCCACT
This sequence comes from Aspiorhynchus laticeps, assembly GCA_023376895.1. Lineage (NCBI taxonomy): Eukaryota > Metazoa > Chordata > Actinopteri > Cypriniformes > Cyprinidae > Aspiorhynchus > Aspiorhynchus laticeps. The sequence continues at coordinate 1,058,857 of JALXFT010002236.1, read as the reverse complement.
CATATTCCCCTCAGAAACCCAGTTTTCTATATTGTAAAGAAGTTTTGACACCGATACCCTGTCATTACGATCCAAACAGGTTGAGGCGGACAGAGCGAGAGTGTTTTAGTGATGAACAGATGCAGTAATGCTATAATTCACAAACAAATCCACCCTGTGGCTTCTCTCTTTGGCTGTGAGCTGAATTAATAGTTTTGTCATCTAATTTTCCATACACATAATAGCTCGCTGAAGATCCCACTGTTTCAGAGTCTTGAGGCTGTGAAATTACGCTGTGCTGTATCACGGTCATTATTGGCTGTGTATGAAGTCTCTGTATCACACTGACAATTTGATGTCTTTTAAATATCTCACTACATCTCTCCCATTGGAAATCCTTCTGGATATGATGCATGTGGACTTCCTCCTTAATACAAACTTTTGTTTTTATTTACTAGCATCTGTTTAATAACACACAACACTTGTTCTTTTATAACATGTCTGAAAAATACTTGAATGCTTGAACCTGATACAAGTTAGAAGCGTAGAAAAAAAGGCTTGCTTGATACTCCTGCTTGTTTCTTATGTTTTATATCTTAGTAATGTAATATATGCAGCCCGATCTCACGGCAATTCGTACATATTTTACGAGGTGGCTAATTCATACGAATTCGTACGACCTCACTCGTACAAATTCATACGTTTTTTGCTAAATCGTACGTATTTTACGAGTTGTGAAATCGTATGAATTTGTACGAATGACCTACACCTAACCCCGCCCCTAAACGTAACCGTCACTGGGGTTTAGACAAATCGTACTAAATCGTACGAGTGAGGTCGTACGAATTCATACGAATTAGCCACCTCGTAAAATATGTACGAATTGCCGTGAGATTGCGTTGAATATATGTATACACTGATATTCAAAAGCTTGGTGTCTGTAATATTTCTTGTTGTCAAAAATTGTAACGCATTACAGGTAATATGAGTAACGTAATCAGATTACTTTTTAAAGTAACTAAAGTAACGCATTACTTTTAAAACAAGTTAATTAACTATTGTTGTTATTTGTTTACATCTTTTTTGTTGTTTTTACATATATATTTTCATCACTAGATAAAATTCAGTTCAGATTTAGAGCCTAAGTCTGATCTTGACATTATGTAAACTATTCATTGTGAGCTATCCACAGCTCCTAAATATTTGCTGAGTGTGTCTCAGTGAAGACAGCAGTGTTAACAGATCAGACACCGTTTGTCTAAATAAAGTGCCTCTCTCTGGAGATCTACAGATGTTCTCATACTGTCTTACTGCAAACCTGAAGCTGCTGGGAGTTGTTGTTCTTATCTGTAGCTCTTAGCTTTACAGTAGCTTACAGTAGTTATTGTGTGTTTTACAGTATGCACATTTTGATGCCTGTGATACTCAAAATTGAAAATTGAATTGAATATACTCTTATATATATAATACTCAAATAGTTTCCATCATATTAGATGGAACAGGATCAATTAATAAGTCAAGGTTTCTTGCACTAAACTACAGTATGTGACCATTTTCTAGTCTCTTTCTGCCCCATAATAATAAAAAAAATCCTGTAACTTTCAAGTCTTACTAAAGTGAAGTGAAAGCTATGCAAGTGGCTCTTCTCTCTAGAGTCAAACATTTGCTCGACTTAAAGCTGCTTCTCAAAACACTTACTTCTGAATCACATTTGGACTATTGATGAAATTAAAGTCATCGCATCAGAGACTACATCTTGCAGCATAAAAGCCACAGTCTACCCATGATCCTCTTGTTTCATATTATAAAGAGACTGGCGCTGCATGTTAAAACGCTGACACAGTAACTTGTAATGATTCTTGGCTTCTCTGGGAATAATTGTTTCTGCACAGGAAACTACAAGAGCCTGATTCAGGAAAAAATTACATGCCTATTGTATTTAAAGTAGTATAATATAGTAATATTTCAAATCTAAACTTTGTTACTTGTGATCCATTAATAATAATAATAATAATAATATTAATAATAGAAAAAAATAAAATTGTAACACACACACACACACACACACACACACACACACACACACACACACACACACACACACACACACACACACTTATTTATTTATTTATTTGAATAATGCAAATTAATTTAAATATTATTATTATTATTATTATTAAAATAGATAAAATAAATTGTAATATTTATAAAAATAAATAGATATTTTAAATAATGATAATTATAATAATTATAGTCGTAGTAGTATATTAAAATGTGTACATTTGTATACATTGAGATATAGGTATTAATATAATCTGGAATTATAGTTGTTATTATATATATATACACACACACACACACACACCTTTTTAAAATATTAATAATAATAGTAATAGAAACTACAGTTGCAGTATTTATAAAATAAATATGAAAAATACAAAAATAAATATTATTCTTATTTAGAAATGTCTTATTATTTAAAAAAATAATATATATATATACACACATATATTATACATATTGTTTAATATTATATTCATTAATATAATCTGTAATTATAATAAGTTTTGTTATTTTAAAAATATTTAAAATATATACCTATTTCAATTATTATTATTATTAATAATAATAATAACAAGATATACAAATATAAATAACATTACTACTACTACTACTGGATTATAAGTAATAAGCACTTTGAATTCGACAAGTGTGTCTTATATAGTATAAAGCATCCACTATTAGTTCATATAAGGGTTGTGTGGGTGATTCATTGATGTGCTGTGGTGGTTTCACTGGGGTCTTTGTGCTTAGATTGGATTGTTCACAGAAATCGGTGCAGTTTTACCATTTCATAACAGCATAAATCCCCTCATGTGTCTGAATAGCACAGCACGATTTCTGCAGGGAGATTACAAAATTATATATCAGCCAAAATACAGTTTGTACATCCACACAGATATCAGACCACGACTGTTAATCACGGTAGATGAAATGTGTCTTTCTCTGAATGACTGTCTGAGGGGCAGGAAACTTACAAGATTAACTTAATAACATTGCCAATATTACTGTATGTTAATTGTAATGCTGACATGGCCAATTTAGTCCACAACAATTTTTGAAATGAGCAGGTGTGAATCTACAGGAGGAAAAAAAAAAGTTTTGAAGTCTTCATTTGTGTGTTATAATGAGTTTTCAGTGTTGGGGAGTAACTAGTCACATGTAATGGAATTACAATTTGAATAAAAAATAAATGTAATTGTAATCTGTTACAGTTACTGAGGAAAAATGTGTAGTTAAATTGCAGTTACTTATGAAAATGTTAAAGATTACAAAGGGGGTTACATCTGAATATTTTCATACACATACAGACCCAGCTGAAAATCAAACCCCGTCGTTTTCTGCTGAAGTTGAACTCGGAGGAAATGAAGTGAACACCTGGCCATATGTATGCTCTATTATGCAGCGTAAGATGTGTTTGCCTAGGGAGACCAAACTAGCAGCTTATAAAATCTCCTTCGCAAGCGTGTAGATGTGAGGTAAATACTTGCATCGTTGCATTGGTGGTTAAAATTAATATTTGACAGTTTAGCAAAAGGTTTTGCACAAATTAGCCAAAAAGACAGGGTGACAGGTGCAGGGTGTGCGATAGCCTATACATATCATCTTATATATCAAAACATTATTTCTGCATTTGTAACTGCAGGTTAAATGCATTCATGTCTTGCATTAAACAGTGTGTAAATACATCTAAATGCCACTTCCGATGAAGCTTATGTTTCCTCTGCATTGCAAAGATGAATTTTGTTGATACTGATTTAATTTGCCTGGTAACAGCCCAAATGTCTTATTATTCTATATAAATGATTCCTTTAATTAAAAACAACTAGATTGAGATTTAGAGGCCTATCCCAAACTCAGTTCCTGGAGAGTTTACTTCCAAACCTGCTCCAACACACAAACCATGTAGTTTTCAAATAAGCCTAAATGATTAGATTAGCTGGATCAGATGTGTTTAATTAGGGTTATATTTAAACTTGCAGGCTGTGGCCCTCCAGGAACTGAGTTTGACACCCTTGGCCTATCCCAGTTTTGCCTCCCTCCCACTGTTAAAATGTAACCAAGTAATTTTTAGTCTGAGTAAGTTTTAAATGAGCTACTTTTACTTGAGTAGATTTTTAGACTGGTACTTTTACTTGTACTTAAGTAAAATTTCATTAATGTAATGGTACTTTTACTTGAGTAGAATATTTTTGTACTCTTTACACCTCTGTTTAAAATATGAGGCACCAATGTTTCAGGAGTTTAGGATATTGAATAGGAGACATGCTTATTCAGTAACTGTTTTATTTCCTATATGGGTTTATGTATGCTTTATTTTTTTTTAGATGAACTGGTTTTTGTTGTTGTTTCCCCAAGGCATTGTTAGATGCCAGTGTTTACTGTCACGCCTATGCAAAGATTTGATTTCAAAAACAGTATCATAGCTATTAATCAATTTCTTTGTGGTGGCTGTGCTTTAAAACTAAATTATTATAATCTTAATTCTAGTGAAGAAGGATTTAAAAAAAATCTGACAGTAATCAGTGTTGAGTAGCACTGTAAGGTTAAAACTGCCTGCTTTAAATGTTTCAGGATTATTTACAGTTAAAAACATTCATTAGAAATTTAGAAAAGTAATCAAAAAGTAATCAAATGTAATCAGTTACATTAATAATTGAAATAGTTACACTACTTATTACATTTTAAACAATCTGTAACCTATTACATTTTCAAAGTAACCTTTCTAACACTGAGTTGTTATAATTTTATTTATTTTTTTTATTTTTTTGGTGTGTGATTTTCCTTGAACATTACTCCATGTACTCCAGAGATGTGAAGTACCTCAAAAGGTAAAAGTAAAAAAAAAAGAATAAAAAAAAATCCATTCCAAGTTGCAAGTCAACAATTCCAATACCACTCAAGTAAAAGTCTCAGATGCAGTTTGCACAACACCGTTTTCAACTATAAATGGAAAACGTTTTAAGTGTTTTGGCTGTTAATTTTCACGACAGTGGAGATTTGGGTGCATAAAAATGCAAACTTTTGGGTTTTAAAGTGCAAATTTTTGATAAAGATACTGTTATCATCTCTGAGGAAACATCAAAAATGGTGAAATTGTTGTATGCATATTACGTGTTAATTTTATAGTTGTTTCTAGTGTAACTTTACAAAGTGCCATCGCCAACTACTGGCCTGGCATGAATAATGCAGCTTTTTTAGTCATTTTCAGAGATCAGTGTGAACTGGGATTGTTTTGACAATGTTGTCGCCTGTATGCAAATATTTTGAAAAACGCAACAGAAAACCTTCTGTTTTTTAGTATATCTTCGGCATGTAAATACCCAGTACCCAGAAGTAAATTACAGTTTCAAATATTTTCACATTTTATTTTATCTTATTGCATGATTTTAAAGTTTGTAATGATGTATACAGATGCATCTCTTTCTATCAAAATCTTTGTGCTTATATTTTTTTGAACTTTTATTTTTGCTTTAATTGCATCTGATTAAGCAAAATCATCCATTTATATGCACAAGATTGTATGTGGCCAACACACACACACACACACACACACACACACACACACACACACACACACCCTCACAAAACTTATTGAAACACTCTAAAACATCACCATATAAATCAGTTTAGCAAAAAGCCACCATGAATCATTTTTACAGTAAAGTGTATTACAACCTTTCATAAATACCATCTTCATTGTGCTAATTCCATTTATTTGCAGATTTGCTAAAATAAACCCATTTTTCATCAGCCCTGATGCAACGCTGGTCAAAAATCTGTCAGACGTTTGCAGACGAGCCACTGTTTTTGTGTGTAGGTGCTAAAGAGCAGTCAGAAACCCAAAACCTACACTTGTGTAAACCCCTTATCTTCAAGTTTATTCAGGAAGGCAGCAGTTTGAGGGCAGAGAGAAAAAAGGGAGAAAAAACTAGGGCATCAAAAGTCCCGAAGGCTTTGAGCATACATTTTGCATTTATTAATCACAGCGAGTGCACACCGAGGAGAGAGAGATGGAGAGATGGTGACTTTGCATAAAATTACAGTTAATAACGACTAATGATTACTGCTCAGATGAGTAATTTAAAAAGACAAAGGCCGAAACGTCTCGTGGTATCATCACGCGTCACGCTCGTGGATATAGGCTCGTTTTTTATCCCAGATCTTTGATTTTGACATTGATTGACAGCAAAAAGTACCTCGTTGGCTCACAGACGAGACGTAGCTGGGAAGACGCACTAGATACGGAGCAAAGCAGCAATCAGGGAATATTTGCCGAGCCGAAGGAAAGGAGAAGGACTATGCTCTTCCTACAGGCTATCCTGAGGAAAAGGATACTCAAAGGTACCCAGATTCTTTTAAAGTGTTAATTACAATCAAAGACTTTCTTTCATCACCATCTAATGTTCGATTCAGGCATTGCACGACAATAGCCTTCTCTACAGTTTAAGCCGTGAAGTTGACGTTTTGGGTCTTTTTAATACTTTTATGCACAGGTCTTCAAGTGCGTGTCCGTTTCGGCTGCTTGTGTTTGTTGTAAATGTGATTATGAGTTTATGATAATACAATCTGGCAACCACAAATAAGGCATATCCGGATGGACATTGCATGCACCTTAGATTGGGATATTTTGAGAGGAGTTTATGTAAATAGCTAGTTAAAATCCTGAAATGTAATTAGAATGCATGCTCATCCTTAATATATTATTTGTATGAATGTTTAGATTGTGTTTGTCTTGGAGAATGTGCGTCCATTTGTTTGACTGGTCTTTGTGGGAAGGTTTGTTTTTCTTCTTAGTCACTAAGCCCAGATCTGTGTTTATTGTCACATTCACGCTGCTGTTAGTCTTATGGATGAAATGTGATGAAATATTTATGAGACGCTGATCACAGCTTTGAAACGTCCATGAGGTTCAGTCAACAGGAGGAATCTGCCACCTGTTGGTGGACAAACAAATGGACAAGCTGCAGTCTTGTCCTCATGTGTCCTGTCTTGAGCTGTCAGTCTTTATGCTTGAAGAGTGAAGGTTTATATTGTTGTTGTTGTTGTTGTTTTGTTTTAATTTAGTTATTTTATATTGTGGTTTATGTTGTTTTGCTTTAATTTTGTTGTTTTATATTGAGTTTTGTGTTGTTTTGCTTTGATTTTGTTGTTTTATATTGTGTTTTATGATGTTTTGTTTTATTTTGTTGTTTTATGTTTTATTTAATATTGTTTGATTTTCTATTGCAATTGTGATATGTTTTTGTGAATACATACATACATATGATCTCTCTTTCGCTCTGAAAACATCCTATATTGTTAATGAATAGTATATTTACAATATTTTGACATTAGTGCTTAATTTAGTTTTTATTTAGTTTTGTTGTTTTGTTTTTACTTTGTTTTTGTTTTGCAATTGTAAAGCCAAACAAACCTATTTTTGATAAAGGTTATTTTTTAATACCACTTGGCACTTTTAATGCCATTATACAGTATGTGTACAGTATGTGTATGTTCATGGTTAGTACATATTGGAATGACACCTTAAAAAAAAAAAAAAAAGTAAAATATGGGGCCAAAAACATTTTCAGTAAAATATTTTGACATTAGTGCTTCATTTATTTATTATATATTTTTTTTCATTATATGTATTTATTTAGTTTTTCGTTTTTTTGTTTGCTTGTTTGGTTGGTTGTTTTTTTATGTTTTTTTTTATTTCATTTTCATGTTTTACATGTTTGTTTTCTTTTCTTTTACTATTCTGAAACCAAACACACTTATTTTTGTAAAAGTTTTTTTTTTTTAATGGCACTTGATGCTTTTAATGGCATTACATGTATATATGCTATATTGTTCATGGCTAGTATAAACATGTCTGTATTAAAACAAAGCCTATATGAAAACCTTTTAAATTAAATATTCAGTAAAACAGGGCACCTAAAACACTTTCAGTAAAATATTTTGACATGAGTGCTTTGTTTGAATTATCACCTGCGTTCAGGCGGTTGATGATGACAACCAGCCGACTGCAGCAGACAATTTATCATAATCCTAAAATGACTTTGACCTGTTTTTGAAGACAGTGTCTCTCATGATTAGTATTGTTTTACTGTCACATTTATAGTGGAGCACAAAGCATCTTTTTTCCTGCAACCTTTAATACATTGTCAGTTATTTGCTATAAGTTTATGGAATATTATTAACAATATGTGTTCATTTGGTTATATTTTAAATGCATTTTAGGTTAATTTTGTCAATTCACAAGACAGAAAATGTATTTTGGCTCAGTGTTACACTAGAAATGCAGAAAGATACGCTCTGCTTTTATCTTCCACGTTCACAAGCTCCAGATGCCTCATATTCTCCACACACATTTTCTCTTTGTTAGCTGAGGCTGCGACTGCATCCTGCTTTAATTTGCACGGATATGTGACGGCACCTGCTATTGTCACGTAGCTGCAAGAGGGCAGCGTATGCATCTTTGTTCATGCTAGATGTTCACGCTCTTTTCCTAAGAGCAATAATGAACTCCCATTTGTGCGTCAGGTGTGCATGCAATTATTTCAGAAGTGCAAGAACTGTCACGAGCAGCATGGTTATGATTTAATTCGAAAATGCACTACTTGCACTACTGTAGATATACTGCTGTATAAATCTCCTGTCTTGGAGTATTTCATATGGGAATACAGTGCGATATAGTTAATGCCCATCAGCTACACTTTGTATGCACATCTTTCCTTTTCGTCCAAGATGCTGAAGTAGCATCTCTCTTTTTCTCTCCCTCTTGCTTTGACGCCGCTTTCGAAATGAAAACAGCAGCTGATGTGTGGAAAATACTTGGAAAATGGATTTGTTTCCCTGGTTTTGTCATTAAAACCAGCCCGTGGGGCGTTCATTTTTAATTAGTTAATTTTTTATTGTTTGAGTTTCTGTTTGCCCTCGCAAGGCCCCCCATCCTGAGATGCGGTTTATGCACACAGTTCTTTATAGTTTTAACATCTGTACTATCTGTGCCTAAATACTAGAAAAACTCTGTCTAGCATTTGATGGATATGAGTATAAGACTCTATTTCCTTGCAATATCTCATCTCCCTCTGAGCCCAAAGAGATGTTTGTTACTATTGAATGTGTAAATATGATAATTAGTGACAAAATATGACAAATAACGTATGTTAAATTGTCACAAATTATATAATCAAAGCTGCTCTTTTGTAAAAGAAGTACACTAGTACCAGATGTACACTATTACATACTTCTAAAAAGAGTACTTATAATGTGTGTGTGTGTGTGTGTGTATGTATGTAGGTAGGTATGAAGCAGGCCCCCATGTAGGTGATTTATTTTTTTAAGAACAATAAAGAAGATTTTAGCTGAATCCATGGTCCTTGGTAATTTGTGATAGCAAGTCAATAGCTTTCGGTTTTTGAGAATACAAAACACATATACAGGCAATACAAAATTAATACCCATGGCTCCTGACAATATACTGAGGTCTTACGAAGTGAAATGATCATTATTATGATCAGTGCAAGAAACTGAACATTATTTACACAACTATTAAAGAGATAGTTCACCCAAAAATGAAAATTCTGTTATTAACAACTCACTCTCATTTCGTTCCAAACCTGTAAGATTTTCTTTCATTTTCAGAACACAAATTAATATATTTTTGATAAAATCCTAGAGCTTTCTGAGCCTGCATAGATAGCAATGCAACTGACATGTTCAAGGCCCAGAAAGGTAGTAAGAACATCATTAAAATAGTTCATGTGACAGCAGTGGTTCAACCGTAATTTTATAAAGCACCAAGAAAACTTTTTATGCTCAGATAAAACGAGAAAAATCACATTTTCTTCAAAGACTATGTCCGGTAGGGCTGCACAATATTGAAAAAAAAAAACTCACATTATGATATTTTGTTTTTCTGCGATGTATACTGCAATTTGAAAAAAATAAAATAAAAAAAATCACCAGATGACTTGAATAGCTCTGTTTGAAGAAAAACAAACAAACAAACAAACAAAAAATGTATATATATATATATATATATATATATATATATATATATATATATATATATAGTAGAACAAAGATACAAATGAAATAAACGGCGCTTTATATTTTTCAGGTAAGTCTATCAGTATTTAGGTATAGAAATTGAATGATCAAATGTAAAATGACTGCATAGTCTTTGCTGTATAAATTAAATCTAATAAATCTGTGTTAAAGCTACAAAAGTGATTTTTCTCTGTGTTTTATTGTATGATTAACATTCATGACACAGACTTTCTCAATTGTTTACTTTCACCTAAGCCATAAGCAACTGTGTTTACAAGGATACTTGCAGAGACCTGCATTTTGACAATTTGTCAAATTTGTATGTGTCATTTCAGGCACAAATAGGAAATCAGATTCAGATTCAGAACGATGATCAAAACATAGATGGACATCCAAAGCTTGCACAGTCCTACAATTGCACTGTGCAACAACTCTTCCTGGATTGTCATTTCATTCGGTACAGTTAAGCAATTTTGATTTATATAATGATTAATGTTTGATTACGTTATTTTACATATGCATCTGCTTACACGTGATTGCATTTTTCTTTGTCTTCTTTGCCGTGTTTTGATCCTGACATTCAATTCTCTTTCACAAGATACGTAATAGCGCCTCCTACCGTACGCCAGTGAAAACACGGAAAGTCGGACAATTCCATCAATGGCGGGGAAAGAGTTAAGGATAACCATGTTTTGATAATCTAGAATACATTGTGTGATATGTTTTTGAAACTGCAGTACAAACAAATATATGTATGTGACCATGTGATAACGTAGTTTTACCACATTCAAGCAGTGAGGGGGCATTTACACAACACCGATTTCGACTAAAAACCAAAAACGTTGCTTTTGTCTATTTATTTACACGAAAATTGTGTTTTGAGGGCCTGAATAAGCAAACTTTCGAAAACTGGTTTCAAAGAGCATGCTTTTGAAAACAATACCATTATCATCTCAATGTAAATTATGAAAACACAAATTTGTGAAAATGGTGATGTCATGCGCATGCATAAAACTGTTCACCAAGCTTACAATAAAATTTCATATTTGAAATCACCAATGAAATCTGACAACAACTGTTGCTCAAATAGCGTTAAAAAGCTTCTGAGGTCACGTCTCAGACACTGACTGTTTCTATAGCAACCAGGACTTCTAACCGCAGCTGCAGTGATGTGCTGACTTTACTGATTAGCGATTGGCTCTTTTATTTAGAAGGTGGGGCTTCTTTCGATAGAGCGGCCATATTGAGTGTTGCATTTTTCCCCATTCAAATCTATACAAGTGACACATCTTGTGCATTCTATAGTCTTTGGTATTACATAGTTGGTCTGTTTCTTTACAAAGTGTTCACCAACTACTGGCCTGTCATGATAATACACCATTTTAGTTGTTTTCGCGGATCCGTGTGAACAGTGATCGTTTTGAGAATGTTTTCCACTGTACGCAAAACTTTACAAAAACGCAAAGGAAAACTTGCTCGTTTTTAGTAAATGTAACCTGAGTTTAGTAGTACAGATGTCTGAAGGGAACTCTTTCACCCCCTTGACTATGGAGGTTTGTTGGTGCCACAGTAAGGCAAAAACTGTAACACACTTAAAGTGCGGTAACATTTGTGTTTTAATTTGCGTATGGCTAGCTTTAATCCTGTCAAACATGAAACAAGCAGGATAAATAACTCTCACAAAGCCTGTGGCATGAATTAACCTGATATGGTCATTGTGTGTTTTGTTGTATTTGTTAGGATTATTTATTTACTTATTTAAGTAATTAATTTATTACTAGCCCCCAAAGCGGCAGGATTGCTAACACAGTGAATTTGTCTGTAGTAAGCACTGCTTTTGATCCTGAAAGGTTGTAGCTGTAGTCTTTTAAAAATGCTTGTATTGTAGAAAAGAGACACGCTCGGGGTCTAAATTGCCCATTAGACACGTTAAATTGGAGGAAAAGGTATTGATCTCTGAAATGCCATACAAGACCAAATTTCTGATACAGTAGCCTATACTTTGTCATTAAATTGTCCTAGGGGTGTTTTAGGAATTGAGTGACCTAGATTGATGAATCATTATGTTTCAGATGCAGTGTTGTACTTTTCATATTTAGGGCTTGGGATGTTGTGTAATAATGAAAGTTTTTCAGACTAGCATAACATTTACAAGACTTTTAAAAGCCTTACAGTGTATTCATGGTTAACATTTTATTATTATACACTTTTTGTTTTCAGTTCATCTGACAATTGAAGTCAACATAAAATTTAAATAGACCATATTTACAGAATTTTAAAGTTAATCCCTGTCCTATATGTTTTTCCCCTCACTCAGTATTCAGAAGTAAAAGGTTACAGTTTACTTTGTCTAAGTTTGCTGTGCTTTGCTTTGCTTTGCGTGTGTGTGTTTTATTTTTACTTGGACTAAGCACTTTGCCCCCAACTTATTATTTTGTTTTGTCTATTTTTTTTTTTTTGTTGCTTTTTGTTATTAATTTGACTAAGCACATTGTCCCACCTTATTATTTTGTTTTGTCTTTTGTTTGGTTTGCATTGTTCTGTTTTGTTTTATTTTTGTTTTGATTTGTTTTATTTTTTGTTTTGTTTTGACTTAGATTAAGCGCATTGCCCCCATTTACCTTTGATTTTGTTGGGTTTGCTTTGTTTAGTTTGTTTTTCCGTTTGTTTTTACTTTGACTAAGCATATTGCCCCACCCTATTATTATTATTATTATTATTTATTATGCATATTATTGCATATTATTTGATTATGCACATTGTCCCTCCCTATTATTTTTTAATCTCTTGTTTTATTTATTTATTTAGAATGTAAATGTTTAAGTACACATAGTGTGTGTTGTGAATGTGTGTGAATATGGTCCAAGTACTCATCCCTCAGGTGGTGTCACAGCAGGCTTCATCTACCAAACTTCAGTTGCTCTGATATGAAGCTTTAAAAGGCAGATTTCATGAGCTCCCTTCTGAAGTATTTCCCTCACCGCATGTGATTGTGATCAATCACTCCAAAAGGAATAGCAAATGTCTGGAAGCACTGAATTTCCTTTTAACTGAAAGTGAGAGCAAGACCTTTAAAATTCAAAGTTTAGTTAAGGTTTCATAGTAGCAGAATACACAGATGCACTGCTGAGCTTCGTCATTTATTTGGGCCGTTGGTCAATTAAAACATTTGAATTAGTTTAATTACATGATTTGCTGATAAATTAAATCACATTACTTCTACATGATTGGGACCTGCTGCTTTTGAGCAAATTTAATAAATTAGGACATTGATTACATAATTTTTAAAGAAACAGAACAGAGTTAAAGATTAATTTCAGATTTGATTAGTGATTCATTTTCCTGAGTCTTTTTGCTAAATAGAATCCTAAGGATTGAATAGGAATCCTATATACTGTATAGAATATAGTATTCAGATTTTGCTTTAAGGTACTAGAAGTACTTCAGGTGTGATGCCAGCTTCTATTTTTTAACCTAAATAATTACAGCTGGGAAATGGACTAAACAAGTATCACTCTGTCATGTCACACCTGAAAGGATTCGTGCACTTAAGAGACCAAAATACTTATTACACAGTATGCTGTCAGGAGTCAAACTAAATTAGCTCACATTAGTGAAATTAGTGTTTCATTTTGTTTCTGAACATGAAGTCTGGCTTGAACGTAAGAGTTAGAAAAACACAAGTCAATTGTTCGAATAATTCATATTCAGTTCATGCATCATTAACTAATAATAATTCAACTTACTCATTTTGGCCATGTATTAAATCATGTAATTAACATCTGTTATATATAGCAGTTGTAGCTCTTCCCTGCACTGGTTGCAGTGCTAATTCATTTTTGCCCGATTCCACAGGAGATTAATTAAAATTTTATTGGTGATCATTCTTGCATGCTGGAAGAGCCGCATCGATATGAACATCTTTTATGAACTCCACGATTTTCAGGAAGGGAATGTGAGATTCAATATAACCATGATACACAAATAATGGAAAGAAGGTTGCACTTAGTTGTTTTAAAGTGACTATTCACCCAAAAACGAATATTCTGTCATAATTTACTCACCCTCATGTCGGCCCAAACCTGTATAATTTACTTTCTTCTATGGGCATAAAAAAAGGATATTTTGAGAAATATCTTAGTGTTACGTTATCAGTTGTAACTAAAATGGTTTGTAAGCTGAACATCATTCTTCAAAATATCATCTTTTGTGTTAATTTAATACTATTGATCCATGTCTATATACATTTAAATTAATTTTAAAAGAATTTAAGAAGAACAACTTTTTTAAACAACATTTTAAGCTGAAGATAAATATAATGCAACTTCTTAGATAAGTAAACTACTTATTAAGTTAAACGCAATCTCTTAAATAAGCTAAAGATAAGTTAACTTCTTAGATAAATTAAAACCAACTTCTTAGATACGTTTAAAATAAGTTCACTTAGCATTAAGATAAATGCAACTTGTTAGATAAGTTCAGTATAAGTAAACACAACTTCTTAGATAAGCTAAAGATAAGTTAAACATGATTTCTTAAGCTAAAGCTCAGTTAAAGGCAACTTCTTACGCTGAAGATGTTAAACGCAACTTCTTAGATAAGTTTAAGATAAGTTCACAAAACTAAGTTCAATGTAAGTATACTGAACTTAGATAAGTTCAAGATAAGTTCAAGATAAGTAAACACAACTTAGATAAACTAAATATATGTAAACTCTGATAAGTTGAATATAAGTAAACAGCTTCTTAGCTGAGTTAAATATAAGTAAAAAAAATCTTAAGCTAAAGATAAGTTAAAGGCAGCTTCTTAGATAAGTTTAAGATAAACACAACTTCTTAGAAAAGCTAAAGATAACTTGGACAAGTTCAAGATAAGTACACAACTTCTTAAGCCAACTCAATTTATTAAGCTAAAGATAAGTTAAAGGCAGCTTATTAAGCTAAGGTTAAGTTAGACATAACTTCTTAAGTTAGAGAGAAGTTAACCTCAACCTGTGAACAACAACAACAACAAACAAAAAAATCCTTTGGTGTTGGAGCTAACTGTTGTTTAATGCACTCAGTATCCAAATGTTTTCGTTATTGGCAGCTAGATTCTTACTGCAGCACGTTACTGCAATCATTGAGTTCCAGCAGCCTTCAGGGAACTTTGGAAGAGCTTTCAAGCTAATGCCTAAATACAGGTTAGTGGCTATGTTTAGCATTGGCAGAAATTTAGTTTTGGCACTAAGTTTTCTGAAAAAAACATTTTGTTACCTGCTGTTGGCCTCCTGAACCGCTTTGCCCTACATGTAGTTTGCCGATGTGAAGCTCATTTCCCCAAAGAGCAAAGCTACTAAAGCCCTTTAGCTGTTTTCTAGCTAAAACTGCTAGAAGCAACAAGGTTTAGTCATTGCCTAATTCTTCTTTGAGCTTCCCTCTGTTCACAAGCAATCCAGATTACACCAGAAGTTTTTTTTTTTCAGGGAGAGCCGTACAAAACAACATGGAGAAGGAAAGCGAAAATGTTTAAAGCTGTGCTGCCTGCCCTCATTGTGTCAGGTTGTTGTATGTTATTGGCACAGAGGCGAGAGATTCAACAACAGCTTTAATTTGAGGGAATAAGAGGGAAACATGGGAAAAGAAGCAGCTTTTGGGGATCCATTTGCATTTCAAGTGCAGGTTTGAAAACGTAGTAACATGCTGCTTGTCTTAATGGCTGATTCTTTGTTCTCAAATATGTAAAGTTATTAAACCACAGGAGTCTGAATTGAATAGATAAGTATCCCATGATGCTTTGTTGCCCTTCTTTCTGGGTTAAAGAACCCATGAAATTATTTGGTCTGTTTTCCAGGAAGACAAAGATTGTACATTTTCTCTAAGTTTTAAATGAAGTTTATTAGAGTACGTTTTGCAAGAAAATACTTAATCAATACTGTTACTTGCCATTTTTTTCCCCAAGTAAAAATTATTTCAAATTTCGAAATTCCTTTTTTTTTTAAGTGTACTTGGTGTGTTCTTTTGACTATAAATAATATTTATCAGTGTGTTAGCAAATATATGGCTGCAAAGGTACCAAACATGGACTTAAACCGCAAAACATTTTGATTTTATATAACATTTTTATTTTATTTTAAGTATTACAAGTCTGTAAGTTGAGAGAGATGCATTTATGCCTCTTCTATTATGGCTGGTTTGCAATTTGTCCAAATTTCTTTGTTTTGCATTTTTCACTTACAGACAAAACAACTTCTAACATACCACACCAAAATGAAATTAAGCAAAAATTTAGCAAATATCAAATTTTGCTAAACAAATCACTGTATTATCTGTCTCTTTGATAGACTATGTGGCCTTAAAAGTTCTAGCTTTTAAAATGACGTCAAACTTAAAGCTACTTTAATCTTAAAACATTATTTTATGTATTTTTAAATAAATTATACAAACAAAGAAAAAAAAAAGCTCGGCATTTAATAAAATGTATGCTGCTAAACATTTTTATTTAAAAAAAAAAGTAAATTAAATTTGTGACAGGGCAAGTGAAAATATTGGCAAGTAATTATGACATTTGGGACAACATTCACTTTTGTTCATATTGTAGATGATTACTGTATACTGTAATATTCTGATATTTTATGTTTTTTATTTCTTTAGATAGCTAGCTATTGTTCCTACAATCAACAACCACTGCATTTTCAGTTATATAAGTGTTTTTTTATGTTTGAGTATTTTATAGTAAGTCTACAGTGTACGCTATTTACGGGACTTCCTTAAACTGTTCATTTACCAATATATCAAATAGCTTCTGTAAAAGTCCTTTGTAATTGCATCATTAACATGCAACATGCTACTTTATTCAAACCTAAACCAGAAAGGTTGACATTTATTTGTGCGTTTCTCTGTGGGGCCCAATTGATCTCTCCGGCACTTCAAAGTGAATTACGCTACTCAATTTTGACTGTATTAATTGCCATTTAATTATCTTTTGCATCATCAAAGAGCCTCAAATAGGAGTCATTATCAAAGATGTAATATGCTAGTTCATTTAACAGTCTCTAAGTTACAGCAGCCATTTCATTTGAGAAAAAAAAAAGCCTGATAGCAAACACACACTCATGTCCCTGACGTAACGTGCTTCAAACGCTGCCTCAAAAAGACTGTCAGAAAGTTAGCTAACACGCCATGAGTAATTAAACAGCACAGCCATTGAGTAATTATACAGTACATTATGTAGCAATTCAACTGATGTTCTCTATTACAAATCATTTTAAGAGGTTATTTAAAAATCTTAAATGCCTTGACACTTTTATGAGCTTTATATAAGCAATGTGTGGTTAAGAAGCAATCTGTATCTCCCACTTCTAGTTTATCTTGTATTCTGCCCCACTTCTCTATATCCTGTATGTTTTTCTCCTATTCTTTGATGGATGGCAGACCATCTGATGAATAATCCTCAGCCACATCAAACGCTTGCATCGAGGTGAGGGAATTGTGCCAAGAGAGATATTCATCGCATTAGATCTAAAAACTGAATTCGGCGCACCAATAAATCAAAATAAAATCTCGACTTCCCAGATAACGTAGTGTTTCAGGAGTGTTGTGTAACAGATTAAAGAACCTAGATTATTTTAGACTAGAATTCAGTCTTAATAATTGATAACCGGGATGCAAGAGGAATTTAATGATACTCTGCTGATGAAGAGGTTTGTTTGTATGGTTGTTTTATTGGTTGTGCGAATTTATGGACTTGCATTTTAAATCCCTTTAAAGACACATTAAATGGTTTGACAAACTCATTTTCTTTATAAAAAGACCATTAATAACAATCTGCCTGATTGCAGTAAACCAACGTGCAATTCATTTTATATCTACAGAAAATAACCAATAAATGTGCCTTTGTAAAAAAAAAAAAATAAAAAAAAAATTGAATGAATTAAATGAATGAATGAATGATACAAGTGATTTTAGGCATCATAATATTTTAATGAAACGTGTGTAAAATTTGTTTATTTGTAATTTCTTTTTTTTAAGGGAGCGTTAGCTGACAGCAAAGGTAATCTAAATATATAAACATGACGTGGTGCATAAAAAAATAAAAAATTTAAAAATATTGAGGCCAAGAATTAAGAATTTGTTCCCATTACTTAATTTGTTCGCTCATTTTAATACAAAAATAATTGTACAATGTGGTCACAGTATAACTAAAATTAAACCTTGGGTAACCAATTAAATACATAACTAATTAATAAAATTAAGGCCAAAAATGAATGAATTGTGGGAATGGATTCTTAATTTGTGGCGACAATATCTATATATTTAACCATTTGTCATAATTTCCACATGACAATTTCAACTGATAAAAAAACCCCAAAAAAGAACAACTAATGTCAGCCATTATGATAGTGATATATTCTGGTATCTGATATTGATAGTGATATATTTTTAAGATATGGCTGATTGGCTGGCTCATAAAGCTAACAAAACTAAATTGTGTTTCTGATATTTGTCGTCCAAACTAGCATATAACCAAAGCTATAATTTGTGAAATTATTTTTTTTTAGTTAGCTTGCAATCAAACCTCTAACGACAGAGGATTGTTGGAAATGCGTACAAAAAAGTTAATGTTACAACAAAAATGTTATGTAATTTTTTTGTGGTAAAACCATGGTTAAAATGCCGGTAGGATTTTACTCTAAATAATCAGGAAAGGCTATGTTCTCAGTCTTATCAAAGCGCAAATAATTTCTTCTGAAATGGTGCTCTTAAAATTTAATACCAAATCAAAACTGCATTGTGCCCAAACTCGCTCCATGGAGAACATCAAGACCCGATCAGAATGTGAGTGTTTTTTTTTGTTCCAGGTGGTTTCGGATTATGTTCTGGCCTCGGGTTGGTGAACGTCTAAATATTTCAGGCTACTTCTGTGACAAACTGGCTATCACATCCCGTGATGCCTCGGAGTACACTGATAATGACTCCAAAACTGGATGCATGAATTTTTTAAAGAAATCCTCAAAATAGCACATTGATACAGGCTAAGCTAGAATACTATGCTAACAGTATGCTAAGCTAGGCCGATGAATGGGTTGCTTGCTTTAGACATTGGATCCAATAGACACTGGATTTGATTTACAACAGTCTAATCAAATACTGAACAATTGTTCTCAATTTTTTGGCATATTGATTACCAGGTGTAACCACAGTTTTATTACAAATGCCATGGTTAAACTATGGTTAGTGTAGCAAAACCATTTATGATTTAACTATAGTAACCATGTTTTCTTGGTTTTATCTGTAGTGAATCCATGGTTCATTTTTGTAAGGGTTGTCTGATCAAATACTGAAAGGTTGTTTTCAGGTTGATACAGGCTAAGCGAGAATGCTATGATAGCAGGGTGATAAGGTATCTTAAATGGTTTTTACCTATGTAAATTTGTTCGTGGACACAAGGTTTTATTTGTATATGCTGCCAGTATTGTACAATTCTGCTTCAGTAAATTCCTGAAATGCAAAAGAGACTGATATACAGGGGCAGATGGAGAGAAATGGGGTTTATTAGTCATTGGTGTCAGAGGGGCATGATGGGTCGTGGGGGGCAAAGAGGAAAGAGGGGCAGAGCGCTGATTCAGAGTCGCTCTGGGAAGTGGCTGAAGAGGACGGAGGAGCGGTTTGTAGCTGGAGCTGCTTGGTGTCATTGTTGGTATCCATCTAAAATGGGTCCCGGGGGGAGATGGAGAGGGAAATAATGCCCACTTCTGTTTTTTTAAGTTGTTTTTGGTCACAGAACTGTTGAGTGTCCCTGTCAGTTGTTTTACACTGTTTTATCCTTTGATTTTAAACCATATAGGCTAGTTTAAAAGGTATTTTTATTTGGAAACACATAAATGTGTATTTTTTTGAGAGTGGGGGCTTTTAAGTTTGGATTTGCTCATTTAATCAGGCAGGTGGAGTCACATTTATTGGATTTGTTGATTAAATACTGAAGGGTTGTTTTCTGGAAATGGTGTTATATGTGTTCTTGTGACTTCTGTTAAATGAATTAACTTCAGGGTTAATGAATCTTAGTAATATTATTTGATATATCTTACCATGTTGACTGTGTAATTCCATATATATTTTTTAAATAGTCCATTATTTTTCCATAATTCATATTACTTTAAATTGCAATTCCATTTCTGAGCTTTTCCATTGTTTTTCTATATAAACCTGCTAGACAGACGTGTTTGACTGTTGCACTCAAATCTTGAGACTTTCATATAGGTAACTTTGGGGTTATTAGATTTTATTAGGTTACAGGAACAGCTGTGTTTTTTAATGATTAGATTAAATAGAATTACTTATCCAACAACTGCACATATTCACTTTTTATAATGCATTTTGCAAGACATTTTAATATTGAAAATAAAAAACATTGAGTAAATGTTCCCTGATACTCTGAGCCTGAGGTGGGCAAACCGTTTTTTGAAAGTTCAGCAGTAACCTTTTCATGTGAAATTAAAATAATTGACATTCGAATCTGCGCTTTTTTCTTAAAAACGACCGTGAGACAATAGCCTGCAAATAACAGGGAAGACGTCCGCTCGTTTCTCCTTCAAGCCGAGCGCTTTAAGCTGTCTTTTACATCCAGCAGAATGCATTGCGCTCATTCAGCGTAGAGATTTACAGCCGTGTGAAGTAAATCAAAGGAGAAACCAAAAATCTGTAGGGGAGGAGGAACCGTACAGCCCCACATGGCAAAAAGACAGCTTGTGTAGAGTTGGCGGAGAGAGAGAGTGTGTGTATGTCCACACACACACACACACACACACACACACACACACACCCACACACACACACAGAGTCAAAGCGTGTGACCAGACTGGGGGGCGCTTGCTTCTGTTGCTCTCAGAGCTGCTCTTCTGTCTCTCGGTTGGAGTGTGTGTGTGTTTGAATTGAGCACGCCAACATGCTCTGTGGGCTACGGAGAGAAGTCAAGACCAGTTTTGGTGAGAATTGCTCTTTCTTGGATTCAGGATTTGTTGATTAAAAGTGGATCCTTTAGTTTTATAAGGGAGATATGTGTGTGAAATCTGACAGACGTGAGGTGAAGCTCAGCCAAAGTTTGCTTGTCAAGATGTTCGGTTTGATCTTGTTATTTGGACTGGGTTGATTTTTCTTCAGTGTCTTAAAGTTTAATGGCTGTTTGTGTTATAAGGACTAATGAATGACATTCAGGAATTGTGAGACTGAAGCTGAATATGTTGTCTTGTATATTGTGTTTTTGGAGATATTGTCAGGTTTATACATGCTGATATTTTTTCCATTTGCTGTAATGGAATAGATGACATATTTTATCTTTTAAGTTATGTGTGCTGCAACAAAGTACCGTAGTATTACCATGTTTTTTTTTTGGATATGGTACAATGGTAAACATCATGAAACCTGTTTAAACATTTCCAGGTCTTATTTCACCCCAAAATCGAAAGAAAGACAGAAATTCAGCATGTTTTCCCCTCTCCCAAATTAGCATTACTAATGGAGAAAAAAAAAAAATTGTCATTACTTTAATACAACAATTTATCATAAATGATTAAGTAAACTAAACATAAAAAACATTTTAGATCATATCATGGAGTAGTAATTGTTGTAATTAATGTCTTCTGAAAATAATTATTCAGATTTTATTAAATATATTTGTGTACATTTTATTTTTATTTGTGAGTGTATATTATTATTATCATTAGAGCATCATAATCATGATTGTGTTTGTGTTGCATTTATGCCTTTAGGTTTTAATAACAATATATTTCATTTTATTATTTTTATGCATTAAATATTATTATAAGTGTTGATAATGTAGCATTTGATAAATAAACAAACAAACAAACAAATAAATAAATAAATACATTTTACATTAAAAATATATATTTTTTAAAAAATATTATTATATTACCACCATAATCATCATCATGGTAGTAATTATTGTAAATTATTATTTTAATGTATGCCGATTTTAATAAAAAAAATATTTTATGTAAATTAAAAAATAATATATAATTATAATAATGTTATTATCATCATCATCATCATCATCATCATCATATGATCATCATAATCATGATTGTGTTTGCATTTATGTATGTAGGTTTTAATACATTTTATTTGATCATTTTTATACATTAATTATTATAATTATTATTAATGTAGCATTTAATTAACAAACAAATAAATAAGTAAATACATTTAAAAATATATATATATATTTATATTACCACCATAAACATCATCATGGTAGTATTTATTGTAAATTATGCTTTTAATATATGCAAATTTTCATAAAATACATTTTATTAAAAAAATAAAATAATAATAATAATAATAGTTATTATTATTATTATTATTATTATTATAAAACATCTAAGGAGTAAAATATTAACATTGGGAGAAAATAATTAATTGATGTAAAAGTATTGTCACAAAAATGCCCAAAAACGTCAATCATTTTCTTTTTGCAAAATATAATTTATTTTTATTTTATCTTTTTATTTTTAGTTTAAAAGTGAAAGATGACTTGAACAAATAATTACTCTCCAATTTTTTCTTTGAAGTGCTTGCAGTACCATGTAAATTCCCTGGTATTTGAACTCTGTAATCACCAGTACCATGGTATTACGATCTGACACATTACTGTACCTCATTACCAACAAAGCACTTTGTGTAAAAAGTGTATAATGTGTGTGACTTCTTTCCTAAGCTGCTGTTACTATGGCAATGAAGGGTCGTAAATATCGAATGCAAAAGCGGTCTGACTCAGACTCTATACATTATAATTGCTGTTTCATGCATTTAAATCGACATACAGTAACATGTATGTAGATTCCCACTGTGATATTTTTTTTCTGCTTATGAATGACACAGTGTTTGGAGATGAAAACCGTATTTATGGGCTCCGTTGAGTGAGTCAGGGGACGCTGATCTAATGAAGAGGAGCAGAGGAAGCCGTCACGCAACAAAGCTCAGTCTAATGTTCTCCCAGCGGGGGCCACAGACGCAATGACTGTGTGTGTGTGTGTGTGTGTGTGTGTGTTAGTAATGATGCTCAGACACTAGCTGAGATTGAGAGATCTTATCATCTATAAGCATGCTTTGCTTTACTTGTTACCTGAGCTTGTATGACTATTTTTTCACACACACACACACACACACACACTACAGCCAGGTTACATTCTCACATAATCCTGTCAACAATTACAATCCTGTAAGACATCTCAACATCCTTCAGTCTGATACCATCTGCATGTTTTATGGGCTCAAGCTATTTATCTTCGCACCTTTCTGCAAATTTTGTTTCTGAATGTGTTGATGGTAAATGTATTAAAATTAATAATATATATAAAAAAATTTTCATTGGCAATTAACTAGCTAAATAGTTTGTACAAATGATTGCATTCAATAGCAGTATTATAATTTTTTTGTTAAATGTATAGCGATTTGGGTTTCAGCACCTTCTTAAATTGAATAAAAATGTAAAGCAAAGCAAATTCAGTGCATCTAAAAGCAAGCAAGTTTAAAAAGCTCAACCCAATAACAATGTACATTAAAAAAATATTTAATTGTTTAATAAATTTAACTTAATATTTAATTAATTATTATTTAAATATTAAATATGTTTAATGGTTTGGCTCGCAGCACCTTTATAAGTAATAAAAATAAAAAATAAACACTTTTTATTCATCATTTTGTCAAAGTAAAAATAAAAAGTATTGTCGGCGGCAGTAGCCACGTGGGCAGCACGCCGACATATAGCGCCGTTGTGCTTTGGGTGTCCCGAGTTTGAGTCCCAGCTCGGGACTACTGTCCTATCAAATAAAGGCAAACATGCCCCCCCCCAAAAAAAACGTATTAATTCCATCTCCTAAACTTATATATTCATAAATATTGTACGAACGTCCCAATCATTTATACAATATCTTTTGAGTTTTGCATAAGTTACACAGATAGAAGGTGAGAAAATGATGAGGGAAAAAAATGAATATTTATCTGATTTGAGTGTATATGATCAATCAATAATTAATTTAATTCTTTGATCAAAAGTGTCTTAAAAGGACAGTTCACCCAAAAATGAAAATTAGCCCAAAATTTACTCACCCTCAAGGCATCTTAGACGTGTCTGACGTTCCTCTTTCAGACGAACACATTCGGAGTTATATTCAACAGTGTCCTGTCTGTTCCAATCTGTATAATTGCAGTGAATGGTGCCCATGTTTCTGAATCCGAAAAAAAAAAGTATCCATCCATCATAATACTACTCCACAC
The DNA here is from genome assembly GCA_023376895.1 of Aspiorhynchus laticeps. Classification (NCBI taxonomy): domain Eukaryota; kingdom Metazoa; phylum Chordata; class Actinopteri; order Cypriniformes; family Cyprinidae; genus Aspiorhynchus; species Aspiorhynchus laticeps. The sequence continues at coordinate 1,034,504 of JALXFT010002236.1, read as the reverse complement.
AGCTCCGGGGTGTTAATAAAGGACTTCTTAAGCGAAACGATGCGTTAGTTTAAGAAAAATGTCGATTCTTAAAACTTTATAACCTGTAATGTGCAGCTTCCGGTCACTCAAGCAGGTGCGTTCACAACAAGGCGGTCAAGCGTATGAAGTAGGTGTAACGAAAGGTGAACTCTCTCCCCGGATCTTACGTTACGCCTTTCGTTACAGCTACTTCATACACTCGGTCACCTTATTGTGAACTCACCTGCTTGGAAGCTGCACATTACAGTTCATAAAGTTTTAAGAATCGACATTTTGGCTATATAAAGCATTTAATTTTTGCCTTGGCAATCTCAAAATAACTTTTTTTAAAAGCTATTTCTGATAAAAGTTTAATCTGTGTATCATAAATATTTTATATGTATGATCAAGTCATGATTCATTAAATTTCATGATAAAAGAAAGAGTCAAAATAGCAGGTGTTAGCAAGATAAAACATTTGGCTTGTCATGTGATTTCAAAATGGCCGCCACCATGAGGAGACCCACTCTGTGTAAAACAAAACTTTATTTTAAGCTTTTTCTAATAAAAGTTGAATCTTTCTCTCATGAATGTTTGATTTTTTATGATCAAGCCATGATTCATTTAATTCCATCAATAAAAAGTGTCAAAATAGTGAGTGTTAGCAAGATAAAACTGTTCATTTTTGGTTTGTCATGTAATCTCAAAATGGCCGCCACCATGAAGAGACCCACTCTGTGTAAAACAAAACTGTTCATTACAGCTTTTTTTTTCTGAGATGAACTGGAATCTTCATCTCATGAGTGTGTATAATCTTATAAATATTTCACCAAGGTACTCTTTATTTCTATACTTTCAGTCAAACAGAACCCAAACTCACACCATTAGTTGAAAATATTCAACGTTAGAAACCTTCATCAGTATCAACACTTTTAAGTTGTAAAAACACAATTAATCTACTTGCTTCTTACTGTTATTAGTTATCAAACATTTTCATTTTGCGAAAGTGCGTCCAAACATTAAGTAAGTTTTTAAACTTATACAGCCCGACATTTGATTGAGCCCAATAACGCTGAATATAAATGATAACTGCAATCAAATAATCCATCTTTGAGCATTTCAGTCCACTTGAACAAACAACGATTACGCCAACAGCCACCTTTCTCTGCCGCCCACACAATGGTTTGACACAACTTCTAATGTGGAGGAGCACAGTGTCCTCCTTCGCTGTCTTTCCTGTGACTAATCTCCCATTTACATCGCTGGCATTTTCAAACCGCTCATTATACTAATTGTGCCTTGTTTGTCCAGATGCTGCTTTGCTTGTTGCTTTGAGTTATTCAGAGGAAAGTGAGTTATGGCGATTGAAGGTGGAATAGGTGTAATTATATGTTTTCGAAGTATATCTCTTTAAATAATAATGGGCATAATCATGGCATATTTGTAGCGCTGTGAATTGCTTTGAAACTGTGGCAAGTAATGACAAGTTTGATGTGAAAAGATGAAGCAAGTGTTAAACGTGCCTTGAATTAGAATGCTTTGTCTCACAAGAAACCTCAGGGAGAATGATCTAGAATTATTTCCTCAATTAATAGTCTGTCGTTAGAATAAGCAACGCCTGGTGAATATGAAACGAGCTTTGTGACAAGGAGACAGTGTTCTTGGACCATAAAAGCTCTGTGATTTTCAGGAATTAATACATTTGTTACTAGCAATGTGTCATTGTAATGCAGTGTAATTCTACTATAATTCTTCTAAAGTCTAAAATCTGTTTGAGCTTCATTAAACCAGGGGATTTCAAACTAGTGTGTGTATATATATATACAGGTGCATCTCAATAAATTAGAATGTCATGGAAAAGTTCATTTATTTCAGTAATTCAACTCAAATTGTGAAACTCGTGTATTAAATAAATTCAATGCACACAGACTGAAGTAGTTTAAGTCTTTGGTTCTTTTAATTGTGATGATTTAGGCTCACATTTAACAAAAACCCACCAATTCACTCTCAACAAATTAGAATACTTCATAAGACCAATAAAAAAACATTATTAGTGAATTGTTGGCCTTCTGGAAAGTATGTTAATTTACTGTATATGTATTCAATACTTGGTAGGGGCTCCTTTTGCTTTAATTACTGCCTCAATTCGGCGTGGCATGGAGGTGATCAGTTTGTGGCACTGCTGAGGTGGTATGGAAGCCCAGGTTTCTTTGACAGTGGCCTTCAGCTCAGCTGCATTTTTTGTTCTCTTGTTTCTCATTTTCCTCTTGACAATACCCCATAGATTCTCTATGGGGTTCAGGTCTGGTAAGTTTGCTGGCCAGTCAAGCACACCAACACCATAGTCATTTAACTAACTTTTCGTGCTTTTGGCAGTGTGGGCAGGTGCCAAATCCTGCTGGAAAATGAAATCAGTATCTTTAAAAAGCTGGTCAGCAGACGGAAGTATGAAGTGCTCCAAATTTCTTGGTAAACGGGTGCAGTGACGTTGGTTTTCAAAAAACACAATGGACCAACACCAGCAGATGACATTGCACCCCAAATCATCACAGACTGTGGAAACTTAACACTGGACTTCATGCAACTTGGGCTATGAGCTTCTCCACCTTTCCTCCAGACTCTAGGACCTTGGTTTACAAATGAAATACAAAACTTGCTCTCATCTTAAAAGAGGACTTTGGACCACTGGGCAACAGTCCAGTTCTTCTTCTCCTTAGCCCAGGTAAGACGCCTCTGACGTTGTCTGTGGTTCAGGAGTGGCTTAACAAGAGGAATACGACAACTGTAGCCAAATTCCTTGACACGTCTGTGTGGTGGCTCTTGATGCCTTGACCCCAGCCTCAGTCCATTCCTTGTGAAGTTCACCCAAATTCTTGAATCGATTTTGCTTGACAATCCTCATAAGGCTGCGGTTCTCTCGATTGGTTGTGCATCTTTGTCTTCCACACTTTTTCCTTCCACTCAACTATCTGTTAACATGCTTGGATACAGCACTCTGTGAACAGCCAGCTTCTTTGGCAATGAATGTTTGTGGCTTACCCTCCTTGTGAAGGGTGTCAATGATTGTCTTCTGGACAACTGTCAGATCAGCAATCTTCCCCATGATTGTGTAGCCCAGTGAACCAAACAGAGAGACCATTTTGAAGGCTCAGGAAACCTGCAGGTGTTTTGAGTTGATTAGCTGATTGGCATGTCACCATATTCTAATTTGAGATAGTGAATTGGTGGGTTTTTGGTTAAATGTGAGCCTAAATCATCACAATTAAAAGAACCAAAGACTTAAACTACTTCAGTCTGTGTGCATTGCATTTATTTAATACACGAGTTTCACAATTTGAGTTGAATTACTGAAATAAATGAACTTTTCCACGACATTCTAATTTATTGAGATGCATCTGTATATACACACATAATACTAAATACTAATGTAAAATTGAATAAAGAAAACAGTAATATATTGTTTTAAAATTTGTGTTTCGTTCTAAACACTGGTTGGAAATTATAAGATTAATCAGAAATTATATTAAGTTTATCAATGTTTTTTATATGTAAATACTATTATAGTAAATGTATGCCTTTCATGCAAATCAACCACAATCCATTCATCTTAGTCTTTTCATTTCCATCATTATTTTTCTTCTTTTAATTTTATACATACTACAAAATAGGTAAATAAATATAGAAATGTATTGATATAATAAAATATAATATAATATATTTTATTTTTCTTTGCATTTTTATATCAATATGGTACAAGTCAAGTCGAGCTTTATTGTCATTCTGCTACATGTGTGGACATACAGTGGAACGAACTGAAATGTCTCGCAGGACCATGGTGCTACATAAATAAGCATAAATATAAACATACAACACAAGACGTAAGAACAAGATTGTAATACATGAGTTAGGTCAAAAGTAATCAAAAATTAGCCTGATTATATTACCTATAATGTGTAATGTAATGGATGACATTACTAACTACAATTTTTGTCATGTAATTTGGAATTAGTAACGGACTACAATTTTCAAGTAAACCCAGCTCTCTGTGTATATATATATATATATATATATATATATATATATAAATAACTTATCTATACAACCACAATCTCTTCAGCTTAGTCTTTTCAATTCCACAAAATATAAAATAGAACTGGACAGATGTTGTTAACATCACAGGGGTTTGCTTGTATCTCTCTGGCCATCCACTATGTCCTGATGACAGGTTGTTAGTCCGTCCGTTTAAATTCGCTGTGAATTATGGTCATGTCCCGAGGTTGGGAATGCATTACATCTCCTGTGGTGAGCGGGAGACAGCCAGAAGCAAGGTTCAGGGGTTAACATGCTGAAATTTGTTCCCTGTTAAACTTCCTACACCCCTGTTGTCAGACGAATAGCGCGAGCTGTCTGACATCACATTATACCAGTCTAGGAAGGGGAAAAACATGCATCTACCTTTTTGCCAGGGCAATTTAGCCTGTTCTCTTGGAGATTTACAACAGGATTACATCCTGTCACATCAAATAGGTCCCACCAATTCTTGAAGTATGGGAGAAAACGTGTACTGAAATTTTACCTTTTGTTAGTTTTGAAGATAGCAACTTTTCCATTTGATCTCCAGAATGTTAACTAGAACATGTAAACACAGAAGTAGAAAGTAATACCATGAATTCTGTTTTTGTACTTTCTTTAGCCTGTTTTGCCCATTATCAAAGAATCTGTGATTTAATTAATACAAAATATGAAGCGGTAACAAGTTACTATACTAGATTTGCAATTAATTACAGTAGACTTTGATGTTAACATGTTGCTAAGCTAATCACTCCAATATGCACTAATATGCAAAACATGCACACATATTGGGCAAATGGATTCAAATGGGGTCTGGTCTGGTCTGGTGCTAGCATGATGCTAAGGTACCAATGTGAAACTCTGTAGTCCTATGTCCCTTATGAAAATTAACCATGGTTTTATTATAGTAAAAGTTTAGTAAACATGGTATTTGGTGGATTAATTACATTTGTATAACCACTGTTTTACTACAAATACCATGGTTAAACTTTGATTAGTGTAGCAAAACCATGGTTAATTTGTGGTTCCCATGGTTTAACTACAACCCCAAATCAGAAAAAGTTGGGACAGTATGGAAAACGCAAATAAAAAAAAGAAAGTAGTGATTTCTAAATTTACTTTGACTTGTATTTCATTGCAGACAATATGAACACAAAATATTTCATGTTTTGTCTGGTCAACTTCATGTCATTTCTAAATATACATCCTTTCCTGTCATTCAGACCTGCAACACATTCCAAAAAAAAGTTGGGACAGTAAAGCAAAGCATTTACCACTTTGTAATGTTGCCATTCCTTTTCACAACACTTAAAAGACGTTTAGGGACTGAAGACACCAAGTGATGAAATGTTTCAGGTGTAATTTTGTCCCATTCTTCCTGCAAACAAGTCTTAAGGTGGGCAACAGTACGGGGTCTTCGTTGTCGCATTTTGCTCTTCAAAATGCGCCACACATTCTCTATTGGAGACAGGTCGGGACTGCAGGCAGGCCAGTCAAGTACCCGTACCCTCTTCCTCCGCAGCTAGGACTTTGTAATGTGTGCAGAATGTGGTTTTGTATTGTCTTGTTGAAATATGCATGGACGTCTCTGGAAAAATGTCTTCTTGAAGGCAGCATATTGTGCTCCAAAATCGCTATGTACTTTTCAGCATTAATGGTGCCATCACAGAAGTGCAAGTTACCTTTGCCAAGGGCACTGACACAACCCCATACCATGACAGACCCTGGCTTTTGGACTTGTTGCTGGTAACAGTCTGGATGATCCTTTTCTTCTTTGGTCCGGAGCACACGGCGTCCATTCCTCCCAAAAAATACCTGAAATACTGATTCATCTGACCACAGTACACGTTTCCACTGTGTGATGGTCCATCCCAGATGCCTCCGAGCCCAGAAAAGTCGACGGCGCTTCTGGACACTGTTAACATAGGGCTTCCTTTTGGCACAGTACAGTTTTAACTGGGATTTGTGGATGTAACTACGTATTGTGGTACTTGACAAAGGTTTGCCAAAGTAGTCCTGAGCCCATGTGGTGATATCGCTTATAGATGAATGACGATTCTTGATGCAGTGCCGCCTGAGGGATCGGAGATCACGGTTGTTCAGCTTAGGCTTGCGCCCTTGTCCTTTACGCACTGAAATTCCTCCAGATTCCTTGAATCTTTTAATTATGTTATGCACTGTTGAAGGTGAAATATCCAAATCTCTTCCTATCTTTCTTTGAGGAACATTGTTTTTAAACATTTCAATAATTTTCTCACGTATTTGTTGGCAAACTGGCGATCCTCGGCCCATCTTTGCTCCTAAAGGACTAGACCTTTCTTGGATGCTGCTTTTGTACCAAATCATAATTACAATCACCTGTTGACATCAACTGTTTCAAATCACATCATTATTTAACCAATTTACCTCATTACTAGCCCTAAATTGCTCCTGTCCCAACTGTTTTTGGAATGTGTTGCAGGTTTGAATGACAGGAAAGGATGTATATTTACAAATGACATGAAGTTGACCAGACAAAACATGAAATATTTTGTGTTCATATTGTCTGCAATGAAATACAAGTCAAAGTAAATTTAGAAATCACTACTTTCTTTTTTTATTTGCGCTTTCCATACTGTCCCAACTTTTTCTGATTTGGGGTTGTATATTAACCTTGTTTTTGTTGTTGTTTTGTTTTTGGTTTCATTTGTAGTGAATGGTTAATTTTCCGTAAAGGTTGGCATACACAAATATTTGGTAAAGATACCTGAAACATACAGGAGATGTGACTCCCATTTTCTAAATCGACTCCAAAAGAGAATTATGTTCATATTTTGCTATGCTAATAACTCCCTGATAATAAACCAAAAATACATTCATAGCACACATGAATATGGGGTGGGATGTTAGCATATTGCTAAGCTAACAGTGTAATATTCTTAGTATGTAGCGCACAAACTTTGGATAAATATTGAGGCATACATGCAGAATTTCTCTTGAAGCACACAGGAGATTCTAGTATGGTTTGATGTTAGTATGTTACTATGTTAAAAATGTGATACTATAAACATCATAGCACACATAAATATTGGTAATTGATTCCAGTGGAGATTAAAGTTAGCATGTTGCTAAGCTAACAATTATTTACTTAGTCTAATATGTAGCACACACAAATATCTATAATGAAGCACATAATGCAGCTCTTTACTGATCCAGTATTGTTTGATGTTAGCATGTTACTAATAACTCAGTGTTCTAATATACAACAAAAATATTGCACACACAAATGTTGGGTAAATTGATTCCAACAGGGTTAGCATGTTGCTAAGATAATGATACTCGAAGATGCTTGATACACATATATAAGGTAAATAATGAGACATTCAAATTGAGTTCCTCTTATTCAACTCTTAATTGTTTACAACTTGGTTTGGTGTTAGAATGTTGCTAAGCTAACAATATAGTTCTCTAGAGAGCATATAAATTCATAACATAAAGAAATATCAGCTAAAATGGTCTGTATGCTGCATATTTTTCAGTATTGTGATGTCCCCCATATTGGATGTATGTTTTCACTGAACTTGTCACAATGCATCATGGGATACGCTATAATAAACACAGCCAATGCTGCTTTGTAGTTTGGCAAAAACAAACATGAGGTTTTTAAACAGCGAGCTGACAAATGTTGTCTTGGTAGGCAGCACAGTCTAAAATCTTCACTTTTCCTTACAGCAATGCTAATTAGCATGTTTGCTTTGAAAGCCATCCTATTTGTTTAGTCCAAAACACGTCCGGTGCATATTTAAAAAGGAACAGCTGTGCACACATGAAAGAACGTGATTGGCAGCTGTGAGGTTTAATGGTGTACTTTAAAGTACCGGTTTGGGTTAATGTACCTGTAAATATTGCTAAGCGCTATTGCATTGCATTAAACAAATGGATATTTAAAACAAAACAGTGGCGGGTTGAGTGCTTTCAAAGGCAATTAACCCTTTTACCAAGTACCCTTCCATCAAGATTTTGGCTTTCAGTAAGCTTCAAGAACATAATAAGGTTTGGATCATTAACAAATTGCGACTAAATATACTAGAAGTACACTTATTCAAGGAACATCTCTCTGAACTTAAAATGACCCATCTCCCTAAACCCAAATCTGTCCGGAAAACTTCTAGTCCCGTTACATTCATGCCTGGAAAATCCCTTTAACACATCGCCCCCACAGTGTCAATGCACATAATGACAATGTCCCTTGGCACCGCTGTGCAAACTGCACTGGTGTTTGCGCAGACGTGCTTTGATCTAAAACGCTGGTTTATACTCACCTCCACATGGTTTCAGAGAACATTAATTTCGGAGGCCGAGACATAAGGGCGGTAAAACCTTGATGCCATGATGTTCCCGAACACACACGCCCCCGCCGGTATGGATTCAGCTCCCGGAGAGTGTCTCTGAACGAGACCCTGGATGATTACGGTGGTTAGCCGTGACAGTGTTTTAAAAGCCTTTTCCAGCAGGTACCACACAACCGACTGCTGCTATTTCATAGTCATGACATATACGGGTGTTAGGGGTCTGATTTGTTCTTTTCTTTTTTAAATTATATAGTTGAGTGTTTGAGTGTTGTCAGCTATAATGTGAACTTTATGCTTATGTCCGGTGAATATATGGAGTTCTGTGGGTTGTTTATGGTTGCCAAGCAATCTTGAAACCATGCCGAATTTATGTGGAAAAAAGATCTAAAGGAATGTTAAATATAAATATTGAACTTACAAGAAAAAGAGTTTAACACTGAGCTTGCATCTTATGTCACCACGTCATGTGCATGACATGACATTGTTTTTATTCCATTAAGCGCAAAAATGCATTCTGTGTAAATGGCTTCTTGTGTTTGTTTTGCAGTGTACAGTTGCCTTGCATCATTGATGCCACATTTATACATGGTTCAAAGGATCTAAAGAAATGTGAACTATAATGTCGCAATTACAAACAGTTTAACACTTTAATGGGATAGTTTGCCCAGAAATTAAAATTTGCAGTTAATTTACTCACCCTCAGGCCATCCAAGATGTAGGTGATATTTTTCTTCATTAAAACAGTAAAGAAGTTTTTAGCTGAAACCGTGGTCCTTGGTGATTCATAAAATGCAAGTAAAAGACTACCGTCACTTTGAGAGTAAAAAAAAAGCAACACAAGTAAAACAAAATTAATACCCGTGGCTGCTGATGATATGTTGAGGACTTATAAAGTGAAACAACTTGTCTGTGCAAGAAACTGGACATTATTTACAACATTAATAATTTACAACATTATTACCTGTAATTCAGCGCCTCAGGCAATCTGATTCTTTTCTGCGAACCGGTTCTTTTAGTTTATTTCAGTGAACAGTTTCAAATAACCGATTCACCAGTTCACTTACATGATCATGCAATGATGTCCACCCAATAAAGCACCCAATAATGTTGTGAAACTTGGATGTTTTACTTGTCTAAAGTATATAAAGTGAATGAACTAGTCTTAATCAACTCACCTTTTTAAATAAACCATGAGAAACCATAAAAACTTTAATTTCACCGCTTCAATCAACTCAATGGTCTTCGGTTCAAGTCGGAACTGTTTCCTCAGTTCAGTGACTGTTGGAGGAACCAAAGCACTGAATGAGTTGGCAAAAAACAGCATCATAGGATCATATACGCCATATTGGCTCATTTCAAGTCGCAGGGACTGTCAGGCATCTGAAAGCGAGTTTTGATTGAGTAAGTTGTAGATCTGTGCTGCTTGAGCCGCAAACTGTTTCAGAAGCTTCAATCCGATTTGATGAACTGGTTCATCCAGTTCACTAAAAAGGACCGGTTCAAAAGAATGATGCGTTTATGAACCGGACATCAATTTAACCAATTGCCTGAGGCTCGGATTACAGGTAATGTTGTAAATAATGTTCAGTTTCTTGCACAGACTGATCGTTTCACTTCATAAGACCTCAGTATGTCATCAAGAGCCATAGGTATTAATTTTGTGTTATTTGTGTTGCTTTTTTGATGTTCAAAGTGACAGTAGTTGCTGACTTGTATTTTATGAATCACTACAGACCACGGTTTCAGCTAAAAATCTACTTTATTGTTCTACTGAAGAAAAAAAAGTCACCTCTTGGATGCCTTGAGAGTAAGGTAAAGGACGGATAAGTTTGACCATCAACGTTCTAAAAAAAAGCAGTGCTCAAGTTAATTTGAAAAATATAAAGATCCTAGACCTTGCATTTTTTTTTATTCCAGATTTGTATTGAAAAAATGTATTTCAAAATGTCTCCTTCTGTTTGTTTTGTGTCATATACTTTCTTCGCATCATTGATCAGCCAAGAACATGACGTCATGTGATCGTTTGCACCCTCTACAAGAGAAGCCTTTGTATGTAAATGTATTTTTGGATGCGCATTGAGTTTGCAAGATTAGCTACTATTGTGTGTGTGTGTGTGTTTTGTTGCTGTTTCTTGGGAAGTTTAAGTGTGTGAATTGTGTGTGTTTGCAATCAGTGTGTGTAGCACATATCACCCAAGTTGCAGGTTCCTTTCCTGGTAAAGCTTCTGGCTGTTTGGTGCTGATAATGGGGAGTAATTACTGGAGGACATGTGGAGTTTAAACAAAGAGAGACTCGGGCTCTCTTAGATTATAGCTACCGTATCTTCAGCTTAATTAGAGCCATTCATTTGAGCAGTTTACCTTAAAAAAAGAGTTGCTAAACGGTGTTTGTGCTGAATAGCCTGCATTCACAATAGTCTTTGAATAGAACAGTTTCTGGTGTATCCTGATCTGCATATTGTTATAGTAATGTAGTATTGTGTTCTATAATGTGCATTTATTAGTAGTGCTTGTTGAGTGACTATTATTATTATTATTACTACTACTAGCCTATTACTATTTTCTGCAACTCAAATGAATGAATGAATTAATTAATTAATGTATTTATTTAGTTAGTTACTTATTTATTTATTTATTGCTTGCTTGCTTGCTTCAGTTTCCTTCCAGGCCCTTTCGGTGAAGCGAAGAATATTATTTATTTTATTTACCTATTTTTGTGCAGTGGCACTTCAGTGCATGACAAAAACAGATGATTCTGTGCTTTGCGAGTTAGGTACCCGTCACAGCTAAATCGCTTCCTTTGATAGGTGACTCGTGAAGGTTTCCAAAACCCTCGAGCAAGCGGATTAGACGAATGCTGCTCATCACAGTGAATGCCGATACGCTGGAGTTTTCTGCCGGCTGGGAGGGAGTTTCATTGGTTTGGTCTTGTGCTAGAGCTGGAGGCTAATCCCACAGTTGAGCCCTGTCAGTAATAGCTTTCAAAAATACAACAATAAACACTTTAGATTGCTCCCCGCAGACTGTCATCGCATTCTCACGAAGGCATGTTCATTTTTTAGCACTTGTCTGGTCTCATTCTGTCCTCCTTTGGCGAGGGGCAAAAGGTATTTTATTCCGTTTTTATTTGGTTTCTGCATTGTCCTAATGGTGTTGTGTTTTGAGGTGTGCAATTCAACGAACAAACAGTCAAAGTCAAAACAGAGCAGACTTTAGTTTGATTTATGGTATTTAGTGGTTTTTGCTAAGGCTTATGGATTCGAACAAGCGTCTCAAGTATTAAACTTTGGCACAGAACCTATTTGTGAAAAATACTGTATCTGACATTAAAGGAGGGAATACAACAATCTAGAGACCTAATTGAGATTTGAGTTTTGGCTTGTTTGACATGGACCATTAATTAAGCATAAAAGCAGTGTAGTATTGTGCTAATCGTGCTAAAAACTCACCAGAAACCCATAAAAGCAATATGTGTTAATCATGCTAGAACTCCTCAGAGACACATAAAAGTAGTATAGTAATGTGCAAATCATGCTAAAAACCCTCAGAAAACCAGTATAATAATGTACAAATCATGTTAAAAACTCATCAGAACCCCAGAAAAGCATTATAGTAATGTGCTAATCATGGTAACAATGTCTCAGAAGCCCATGAAAACAGTAATTTGCTAATCACGCTAACACCTCAGAAACACACAAAAGCAGTATAGTAATATGCTAATCATGTTAGAAACTCCTCAGAAACCTGTTAACACAATATAATAATGTAATCATGTTAAACTCCTCAGAAACACATAAAAGCAGTTATGTGCTAATTATGCTAAAAAAAACTCAGAAAACAGTATAGTAATGTGCTAATCATGCTAAAATGCCTCAGAAAACCATAAAATCAGTAATGTGCCAATCATGCTAAAAACTCATCAGAAACCCATAAAAGCAGTATATTTGTTAATCATGCAAAAATATCCTCAGAAACCCATGAAAGCAGTATAGTAATGTGCTAATCATAAAACGCCTCAGAGAACCATGAAATCAGTAATTAAGGCCTATGCTAAAAATCATGATTATCAATGTCTCAGAAACCCATAATGTGCAAATTCTGCTAAAAACTCCTCAGAAACCCATAAAAACAGTATAGTAATGTGCTAATCATGCTAAAATGTCCCCAGAAACCCATAAAAACAGTATAGTATTGTGCTAATCATGCTAAAATCTCCTCAGAAACCCATGAAAGCAGTATAGTAAAGTGCTAATCATGCTAAAAACAACTCAGAAACCCATAAAAGCATTTTAGTAATGTGCTAATAATAAAACGCCTCAGAGAACTATGAAATCAGTAATTAAGGCCTATGCTAAAAACCATGATTATCAATGTCTCAGAAACCCATAATGTGCTAAAAACTCCTCAGAAACCCATAAAAACAGTATAGTATTGTGCTAATCATGCTAAAAAAAAACATCAGAACACCCTAACAATATAACATAACGTTAAACAAATCAATCAGTACCTGAGAACATTATTGTCATAATATACCGTTGTTCCAGCTGTAGTGTTGCAGAAATATAAACGGTTTCTTAAATGGAGTCACCTGTCGCTCATCACGTATTTTCATTGCGGCTAGTTACTCTGCTGAAGAAAAATTAAAATAGCTAAAACCAGCCTAAGCTGGTGTGCTGGTCTTAGCTGGTTTAAGCTGGAAGTAGCTGGTTTAGCTGGTCTCCCTCCGTGGCTAGGTTGGTGGCGTCACATCTGGTTAGGACATGGTGTACCAAAATATATGTTAATGCTAATCATGCTAGATGTCCATCAGAAAACCATAACAACTGCATAGAAATGAGCTAAACATGCTAAAGCCCCTAGAACACCCTTAGAGAACAATAACGTGATAAAACCCATTAGAATACCCAAACAACTGTATAGCAATTAGCTAATCATGCCAAAAACCCTCAGAAAATAACAACTGCATGTAAATATGCTAAACATGCTAAAGCTCCTCAGAAAGCCTTAACAAAAGCACAACAGCATGTTAAAACCTATCAGAACACGTAGACAACCATATAGCAATGTGCTAATCATCATGCTACAGCGCACCCAACCCTGACAGCACACATACATCTCAGAGACGTCTATTTAATGTGCATGTTTACATCTGGAAGACATATTTTTTAAAGCGTTTGCTCATCTGCAATATGTCTGTAGAAGGTTTCCTGTCAGACATTAAAAAGATGTTTAGAAAATGTCTTTTAGATTTATGATTTAGAATGTCTGTAAAAGCACACTTTAGCTTGTGACGGAGACATGTTGCTCTACACACATTCATAAACTCTTCAGAAAAAGTAAAGATCTATATTTTAACATGTTAACAAGCTGATATCGTAAAGGGTTTACTAAATAGGTTGCTTTTCTTTTTAATAATATTTTCATTTTGAAGAAAATATGTTACAGGTAAGGTTGTAGTTAAATCAGTATCATGTTCAGTTGGAAAGTAGACAGGAAGTTTCAGCTTGCATTTTGTACAGTATTATGGACAAGATCATATGTGACCCTGGACCACAAAACCAGTCATACGGGTCAATTTTTTCTAATTGAGATTGTATATGTCATCTTAAAGCTGAACAAATAAGCGTTCCATTGATGTATGGTTTGTTATGATAGGACAATATTTGGCCAAGATACAACTATTTAAAAATCTGGAATCTGAGGGTGCAAAAAAAATCTAAATATTGAGAAAATCGACTTTAAAGTTGTCCAAATAAAGTTCTTAGCAATGCATATTACTAATCAAAAATTACGTTTTGATATATTTACAATAGGACATTTACAAAATATCTTCATGGAACGTGATCTTTACTTAATATCCTAATGATTTTTGGCATAAAAGAAAAATCAATAATTTTGACCCATACAATGTATTTTTGGCTATTGCTACAAATATATCCCAGCGACTTAAGACTGGTTTTGTGGTCCAGGGTCACATATCTGCTATCAAGTAATAAGAAAATATCCTTGTAACTGCTGCTGGAAGACTCTTATCTCCTTACCGCCTCACGCAGCATAACCTCAGTCAGGTGATGGTATCTTAGAGCCATCACTCCTACCTGCTGCCAGATCCTTCATTCACTGCAGGTTCCCTTCATCGTAATGCGCTTGTGAGTGTTTCTGTTTGTACAATATTAAATATTTCACCTCAAAATTGAAGTTTTATCATCATTGGCTCATCCTCTTGTCATTCCAAATCTTTCCAAGTCTTACTTTCTTACTTACTACAGTGGAACACAAAAGGAGATGCTCTTCTCCATATAATAAAAATATGTTCCAAGTTCTAAATCTAGTGAATTGTGCTATATTTTAAGTCTTCTTAACTCTACATTTATGTATAATACTACATTTTGTCTTTTTTGGAGTTTGACAGCCCCAGTTGTTGTCTACTTTCTTTATTTGGAAAAGATCAGCTTGGACATTCTGCTAAACATGTTTTATCATATTATATTATATTATTATGTTTGTTTTATTTTTGTATTGCTTTTTATTTCATTTTGTTGTTGTTGTTTTTTTGTGTGTTTTGTTGTGTTTCTTTGTTTTGTTTTCTGTTTTTCTGTGTTTTTTTTGTTTAATTTCACTTTTTTTCTTTTTTTTTCATTTTGTTTTTTTTTTTTCCGTTGTGGTTTTGTTCCGTTTTGTGTGATTTTTGTCTGTTTGTTTAGTTTCTGTATTGTTTTTTGTTGTTTTGTGTGTGTGTTTTTGTTTTGTTTTGTTCCCTGCACACTTTAAAGAACTCTATATTACTAAACTATTATGTCTCCCACTTATAAATAAAACAGAAAAGGAAAGTTTTACAGGTTTGGATTGACATATGAGGGAAAGTAACAACATATGTTTTATTTTTAGATGAAGTATTCCTTTAAGATTTTTCTTTGATGAGCTTATTAGTATCATAACAATGGCAGCAACAGGTGTTACCTTCTTTTGGCTGAATACATTAATAGTGTTTGTCCTGCTGGCGTGAAAAGATGAAGTGAATTGTGCCACGCGTAAGGAAGCTCCAGAGACGCTTAGTGCTGATGAGCCCAGTGCACAAGGGCAAAATCCTAATTTATGTAGAAACTTTGAGGAAATTAAAACTATGCTGCTCATGAATATTTTATCCGCTCCAAATGAAGCAAGTGCATCCGGCTTGACAGAAAACAATCCGAAAGAAGTTTGTCACACAAATGTTCTCTATGAAGAATGATTGTGTTTCTGTGATTATTACTGTCAATAGATGACAAATCCTCATTAGCATGTCTCTGGATGCTAATACTCACTGCACTCAAAGAGACACAGTTCATCTGTCTATGAATACAGAGGAGATAGGCCTACAATGTATTTAATATGAATAAATGTGTTTTTGCTATATTTTTGTTATTTAATGATATATAAAGAAAGAAAGAAAGAAAGAAAGAAAGAAAGAAAGAAAGAAAAAAAGAAAGAAAGAAGGTCTAATATCTAATATAATACAATATAAATACGGAGAATGTGCTAATATAGTTTATTATTATGATTAACATATACTAATCTATCTATCTGTCTGTCTGTCTGATACAATGTATTGCCCTGTAATACAATATATTCTATATTTGTATTATTAAATTGTATGAAAGTTTAATAGTTTATTTATAGTTTATATGTTATTTTATGGCAGTTTAATAATAACAACAACAACAATAATAAGAAGAAGAATTAAATATATCAGTGCATTCTCCTTCATTCATTTATATTGTATGATATTAGTATTTCACAGTAATAGTCTTTTTTTTCAGATTAGTTTAATTTAGTTTAGTTAAGTTTATATTTTTGTATTATGGTACAATTTTTATTTAAATTCGCAAATATTAAAGGCAGTTAAAAATACTAACATGATATGTTAGTATATAACATGACACTTTACATTTTTTAACAATATTTTACAATGACAATGCAATTATGTATTTGTTTATTAACATTTTTATTGATGTGTTTTTCTATTAATGTAGTAAAAATTAGGGCGTGCATGTGTATAATATTAATGTTCACAATTGTAAAAACAATGGTTCCAAAAATAAGCATCCTTCAAGAATTTTTTTTGTTTGTTTATTATTGTGTTATTTCTCTCTCTCTCTCTCTCTCTCTCTCTCTCTCTCTCTCTCTCTCTCTCTCTGTGTGTGTGTGTGTGTGTGTGTGTGTGTGTGTGTGTGTGTGTGTGTGTGTGTGTGTGTGTGTGAAATATAACCCAGTCACACTCTTGACAGGTTTTGTGGGATTCAGTCATCAGTAGTGTTTTATGAAAGTACATAATTTGACTACAGCTGACGTCATTTTTCACAGTCATGTTTAGGGTGGACTGCAATCTCTAAGGTCATTTTATTGTTTCTCTTGTCCTGCAGATGATGGGCCGTACTCTAAGGGAACAAGGACTCAACGGGGCCGGAAAACTCGCTCACATCCAGAAGACAAAGCATCCCAGGTACGCTGACTCTCTTTCTATGCCGTCTGTTTGTGCCCACACAAATCCTCCCAGCTCCGCTCCTTCAGCGTCTTTTGATCTTGGGCATCATGTCTGTCTTTGCCCATTGGGGATGTTTGAGCTCATCTTGCCACATTGGTTTGGATGTTTGAGATGGAGAACGCCGGGGGTTTGAGGGTGTTGTTACAGCTTTATCCAGATGTTTCCTGCGGTTCTCGAGAAGTGTCTGTCTGAGTCATTCTGCTAGCTGGAAGCGCTTGCTGATCCAAGACCTCTTTCTTATTTAAAACTAATTGGATTAGCTGAGTCAACTCAAAGTGTGACTTTGGAAACGTTTAAAAATGACGTCTTAAAGCAGAACAGACATTTTCAAAGGTTATTTTACGTATCACTTGTGTTTTAATTTCATTTAACATTTTTGTTGTTGTTGTTGTTTTTTACGAAGCCCACTGCAGCTTATTTGATGCATGCATCTTCTTCATACAAAACTAATGCTATGTGTATATTTTTAACTTTATATGTGTGTTTTGATAAGTATATATAAGTATGTATATATGTATATGTAATACATTTCACTTATATACTAAATGAGTATAATTTATACTTATTCAAAAGTTTGGAGAAAGTAATATCTTATGCTCACCAAAGCTGCATTAATTTCCTCAAAAATACAGTTTAAAAAAGCAGTAATATTGCGAAATATTAAAATAAAATGAATAAAAAGTTTAAAATAACAGCATTTATTTGAAATATAAATCTTTTGAAACATTATTAATATCTTTGCATACACTTTTTGATCAATTTAATGTATCCTTGCTTAGTAAAATATTTAATTTCTTTAAAAAATAAATATAAATATATATTGAAGATGTTATCTGCATACTGTATATAGCCATTTTTAAATGAAATTAGCCAGAGCATTTATATAAACAAACAAGAGTTGCCGTTTAATGTAATGTAATGTAATGTAATGTAATACAATACAATACAATATAATATAATATAATATAATATAATATAATATAATATAATATTGTTTCATAGAAAATGTTAAACAAATTTAATTGGCAGATTAAGGCATTTTCAGAACTGATTTTATGGGAATCATTATAATAGTTTGAAAAGACAGAGCTGATTGTGTGCATTCGGTCCATTAAATTTTTACTTGTGGAAAACATTTTATTTCCAAGCTGTTCACATTTAAACCCACACAGACATTGGCATGATTGTATTAGACTGTGAGAGATTTTGTGACACAGCTGGATTCCAGAAGAAAGTGTAGCATCACAATTTCTGC
Source organism: Aspiorhynchus laticeps (assembly GCA_023376895.1). Taxonomy (NCBI): domain Eukaryota; kingdom Metazoa; phylum Chordata; class Actinopteri; order Cypriniformes; family Cyprinidae; genus Aspiorhynchus; species Aspiorhynchus laticeps. The sequence goes on along the minus strand of JALXFT010002236.1, from coordinate 1,016,323 downwards.
TGCACTACTGGTGTGTGATAGATGTTTTCCTTCATGTGCCTTTTGGTTTGGATTTTCTGTTTAAGAATTCATATGATCACTGCTTGAATTGAAGATTAGATGAGGTGTAACATTTTAAACCGATCTTCAGCTTTCGTAATATTGAGAATTCATACAATTTCTATTCTTTAGTTAGATAGGAGTAAATGCAGCTCATTTGCATATCCAATATAATATCTGAGACCATCTGAGTGATGGAGGATGAGTGCCATAATAACACGCTGCCGACTTCTGTCTCTTGTGTTTGTGTGTGTGTGTGTGTGTGTGTGTGTGTGTATTTGTCTGTTGTGTTTCTGGCCCGAAGAACTGCGTGGGGTTACACTGGTTGAGCTGATTAAGAAGGAAGGAAGCACTTTAGGTCTCACCATCTCGGGCGGAACAGACAAGGATGGCAAACCACGCGTCTCCAACCTGCGGCCGGGTGGACTGGCGGCTAGGTGAGGACTGGAGCTGAAGTCATCAATGCAGCCTCACAAATTCATAACTCATTAACTGATTCAGCCAATCAGAGAATGACAGTGTGGTTACCTGACATCTCAGAAAAAAACCATGCCAAACAAAATAGGTTAGGTTGCAATTTATACCTACAATTTAAGAGTGCTAATCCTTGCTAATGTGGCAACATGTACTTGTGTTGCATTTTAAGTGTGAAGTACAACTTAAAATTGTTTATTTAACTTAAATTATTGTTACAAACTTATGTTTTTGAGCATTGTTTGCATTAGCTAAAATGCAGGTAGAAAAAATCTGACAGACGTACTTGACCTGAAAGAAAAAACTGACCTTAGCAGCCAGTTTATGTTAATGCTCGCTGATGTGGCAATGTGTACTTATTGAGTTTTGTTGCGAACTTAACATTAGTGTTTAGCATGAGCATTTTTGAGTTACTGTGGCAGTGACAAGCCTAAATACTTAAGTGGTCGACAGAATTGTAAATTTGGTCAGCTAACTTGGCCAACAAGTTATTCAGACTGTTACTTTAGCTTACCTGAAAGATTAAACTGACCTTAGAAGCAGCTAATTTATGCCAACGCTGTCTAATGCAGTAACGTAGTTACATTCTTAACACTAGTTTTTCGCATTATCGTTTTTTGTGTTACTGTTGCAATAACAAGCCTCAATACTTGTTGTCAATAGAATTACTTTCAAATATCTCCCTTTTGAAAATGAACCATGGTTTTAATCAGAGGTGTCAAGTGACAAAGTACAAATACTTCGTTACCTTACTTAAGTAGAAATTTTGGGTATCTATACTTTACTGGAGTAATTATTTTTCAGCCGACTTTTTACTTCTACTCCTTACATTTTCACGCAATTATCTGTACTTTCTACTCCTTACATTTTAAAAATAGCCTCGTTACTCCTATTTCATTTCGACTTGTTTTCATTCCGGCTTGTCATTGTTCAAAGAAAAAAAAAAAAACTATCCAGATAAATCGCGCCATCCGGATAGAGTGAATTTTATTTGTGGTTGGATGAGAAGAATAAACACCATTCCGACACCCTATTGGTTTGTACGCGATCCATCGCACCTGCACATGACACAAATCACGTCACACCCCAGCAAGGACATAGCCAGTGTTGGGGTCGTTACTCAAAAAAGATTATTTCTTAAAAGTTATTATTTCTCCACTACTGGCTCATTTATCAAACGGGTGCTTTCTCTTCATCCTCCGCAAATTAAGCTACAGTAGGTAGTTCGGTAGAGAGACGTTTGAATAAATTAGCATTTGCGATTGACAATGTTGTGATAAGTATGCTATACTAACTTTGTAACTCGTTACCCCAAACACTGGACATAGCAGACGTATGTAGCCAAGTATGAAGATGTCCATGGCAGAGACTCAAGAAGAGAACTCGAGCGAAATGTCCCAACCAGGATTATGAGTTATTTTTTTATTTTTTATTTTTTTTTTTTTGATTAATCACTTGAATTAATCATTCATTTTGACAGCACTAATGTTTATTGTATATAGACAACCATACAAGGGTAATTGTTACTAAGCCTGCCCTGGGTACACCAATTTTCTTGTCCGTTGCCCTCACAGAGTCCTGCAGCTAAGCTTGGATGTACATTTACATTCCAATAAAGGTTATTGATGACATGCCTCTGAAGTTTGACTTTTTGCACCATTACAATACTTATAGGCAACCAGTCATCATATCTTCCACTCCATGAAACACGTTAATGCTCAGTAGTACATGTTTTTTTTAATGTATTTGCATTGTACTAAAATGCGTTCATTTTCAATGGGCATATATGCGGCTGAAACAGGTAGCCTAGTGCATCCCAAATTTGTCAACATTAACATTTTATTATAACATTATAGTCATTATGGCCTTTAGAAAAATGTTTTTTTGAGGAGGTGGGGTAGTGCACAATAGGCCTCTGTGGCGCGGCCTAAGCTTTTGTCCTTAATGGCATTTTTTTCCTTACATTACTTTTACTTTTATACTTTAAGTAGTTTTGAAACCAGTACTTTTACACTTTTACTTGAGTAAAAAGCTTGAGTTGATACTTCAACTTCTACAGAAGTCTTTTTAAACCCTAGCATCTATACTTCTACCTGAGTAATGAATGTGAATACTTTTGACACCAGTGGTTTTAATATAGTAAAAGTGTAGTAATTCATATATATATATTTTTTTTTTGTAAGGGCTTTGCTATTTAACGGTGCCTGTTCAGGTAGCTAGCTATAAGATAAAATATGGTTGTGGCTAGAAGGGATATAGCTATGGCTGGAAGTGAGGCAAAACCTCAGCAGATGGATGGGAACAAAGTAAAAAATAATTAAATAAATAAAAAAATAAATAAAAATGAATTAAATAAACAGACAGCTAGTGAACTAATAAGCCTATATTGTGGCAAAGTCCTTTGAACTAAAATCTCTTAAAATCTCGCCGGATGGACAGAACAGAAAATGAAACGGAGAGTGAAGAAGACAACTACTGAACTAGATTTTGCAAGACTTGAGTTTATTTTGGCTGTAGCTGTATCCCTTCTAGCCATAACCTTCAACAATTTAACTAATATACTTATTCAGCAAGATTTAAACAGTTGTTCTGCAATCGCTGACCTAGAGAAAACTGACCATAGAGGCAACTAATCTATGCTAATGCTTACTTATGTAGCATCGCATACTTGTTAAGTTATGTTACATACTTAATGTTTTGTTAAATTACTAATTTTGTGTTACTGTGGTGGTAATAGACCTTAACGTTCAAGTGGTCGATAGAATTCAATTATTTATATACCTTCAAATATTTATGCTATTGGTTAGCTTTAAAGGAACACTCCTTACATATGATATAGCTGGGGACTACTTTCAGGCGCTGCGTCATATCATTGCGCCTGCTGCACCCATGGTACGGCAGCAAAGTTCCTTGATTATTACGCCGGAATGAGAGTATAGTTCCTAGCCATATCAGCCTAGAAAATCACAACTTTTCATTTTCCGTCGGTCTTAGTACACGATGTAACTACAGAAGAGTCAAGCTTTAAATAGGAAAAATATCTAAACTCTTTGGTCATTTTTGATGACCAAATGCTAATGGTCTAATCCGATTCAATGAACTATGCTAAGCTAAGCTAAAAGTGCTACCGCCAGAACCAGAGATCGGCTGAAGGGATTAAAAAACGTTAAATCTCAACTTTTTAACTCTAGGGGAGGTGTAAAATGAGCCTTTTTCCAAAAAAGTGGAGTGTTCCTTTAAGTTAAACATTGCAATAATTTAACTTGCTTTAGCTAACGTGCTTAGCAAGATTTGTTCTTCTGCTATTACAGTTGCTGACCTGAAAGAGAAAACTGATCATAGAAACACTTAATTTATGCTAACGGTGTGTGCACACCAAAAGCAAAATGAATATTTGCTTCACACTACTCCCTCTAGATTACTTTCGGTATGTTTTTCTTGTCGCAAATAAATATATAAAAACAATAAAATCCATTTTCTGATACAACCGGACGTGTCAATAAGCTCTTCGCTGATTGGCTTGCGCAACAACACATCATGCAAATTTTCCGCTCAAGTTGAAAATTTTCAGTTCGCGTGGAAGACGCGGTTGAGGCAAATATCATGCGTTTGCGGTGAACACGTCGCACAATTCACGTCATTCGTGTCACTCGGTGCAAATATGGACCTATTTGCATCTTTGCATTTAATTTTTATGTAATCTACTCACTCAAATAATAAAATTTGCTTTTGGTGTGCACACACCATAATGCCTGCGAATGTAGTAACACGTATATGTTGCATTTCGTTACTTACTTGGCATTAGCATTACTGTTTTTGTGTTACTGTGGTAGTAACAAAGCATCAATGCTCAAGTGGTCAATAGAATTACCTTAAATATGTGTTATTAAACAGGATTAACTATTAAACTGTGCTATTAAACAGATCAACAGGAAAGATTCAGCAAGAGTTTGCTGTACTGCCTTTACTGTAGTTGACCAGAAAAAGACAATTCACCGTAGAAGCAGCTAATTTATGCAAAACATACTTCTGTTGCATTATGACACATTTTGGAATGCAACAGTATGTAAAACATTCATAGGTACAGTAAGATATGAGCCTTAGAAATAAAGAAGGGAATCTGATAAATTGTCGTTTCCTCGTACTTACTTTTGAATAAACTCATTTCTGTTATGTGAAAGTTTTCCCATCTTCAGTTGTTTCTTCTTTCCTTGTGGCTGGTATGAGGATGTTATGGAGCGCATCTGGGCTGATGACATATTTTTGTCAGGCATCATTGTGCTAGCTCGTGTACGCCCAGAGGACAAAAGGGAATGAATAGCATTAATTTGTCTAATTAGCATCTAAATGAGCATATTTATACTCCCTGTGGAGCGTTCAACAACAGATAAGGAGTTTTCTCACTTTGCATTTACTTTCCATTCAAAATATAATTATGTTTTCTATGTTTTTGACCATTGACGGAAATCTTTTCTGGACCTTCATATGTTATCTTGTTAATTTCTCTTGTTAATTGGAAACATTGTTTAACAAAAAATAGTGTGCCAGATATTAGCTAAACGGTTTAATTACTCTTTCAGTAATTACATGATTGAGTTACATTTCAATGTGTCTCAGGAGCGATCAGCTCAATGTGGGCGACTACATCAAGTCAGTCAATGGCATCAACCTGACCAAGCTGCGTCACGACGAGATCATCAGTCTGCTAAAAAACGTAGGCGAGCGCGTCGTGCTGGAAGTGGAGTATGAACTGCCTTCACCTGGTAGGAAGTTGAGTATTCTGACTTGTGCCTGTCTTGTGGCATGTCAATGTAACCCCGGTCTGAGCCAATCTCAGACCTCATGAGTGAATATCATCATGAAAATGTCTTTGCGTCAGTAAGTCCACTTCAGTTTGTGTATATATAATTATACACAGTAATGGAGAATACATTGCTGCATGTTGAAAGCTGCTGTGTATCATTTTTGGATGTTAAAATACTTTCCCCAATTTCAACAGAGACATCTATAAGTAAGCCAGTCGGTTATTTTGCAAAGTTGTTAAAGTATTACTCTTGGTTTGAGTGCGGACATAAAAACATAAGCTTTACCAATTTACCAACATGTGATCCTTAAAATAGTTTAATCATGCAATAGTTTTGATGAATGCAATACCATGATATCAGCGATGGACTGATATTTTGCCCAGGGATGTGTTTCGTGTTTTCATAAGTAATTTGCTGCTTAACTACTATGGGGTGTGTTTCCTTAAAGTATTGTTAGCTAACTATGGTTGCAATTCTAATTGAACTCTATTGGTAATGATGGAATTACCTAGCTAGTCACATTTGTTTTCAAAAACCATGATATCTTTGTGGCACATCTATTGTCCACATGTTGTACTAACTAGAAACTGTGATTCTATTCACAGGTTGTTCCAATCACACAGCTTTTAAAACATTTGCAAATGTTATTTGGAACACCAAAACTTTATACTATGTTGGTAATGATGTAACTTGCAACCATAGTTGGCTAATACTAACAAGAAACTATGCTTCTAACCACAGGTCAAGAGCTAACGATACAAGTTTTGATTTTGAAAAGACAGGAAATAGCAATTCGTAGAACTATGTTGGTAACAACCAAATTTGCGATCATAGTTAGCTAATACTTACAAGAAACTCTGCTTTTAACCACAGGTCAAAAGCTGTAGTTCCAACCACAAAGCTTTGCGATGCTGTTTGCGGATGGCCTTTGGAACTATGGTTTCTGAAACAGCAAATCATAGAACTATGTTGGTAATGACCGAATTTGCAATTGTAGTTAGCTAATACAAACAAGAAATCATGCTTCTAATAACAGGTCAATAGCTGTAGTTCCAACCACACAACTTTATGATACTGTTTATGAATATTTGTTGGAACTATGATTTCGGGAAACAGCAAATTGTACAACTATGTTGGTAATGTCTGAATTTGTGACCATAGTTAGCTAATACTAACAATAAACTCTGCTTCTAACCACAGGTCGAGACATAGTTCCAACCACAAAGCTTTGCAATGCTGTTTGTGAATGTTCTTTGAAGCTATGATTTCGGGAAACAGCAAAACATAGAGCTATGTTGGTAATGACCAAATTTGCAATTAGGGCTGTCGCGGTGAAGGAATTTCCTTTGTGGTAATTTTGAGTGGCTCAATAGCGCGGTATGCGGTATTACCGCATATATATATATATATATATACATATATATATAATAATCTGTGTGTATGTGTTATGATGTAACGATGTCATATTCAGAAACCAATGAAACCGAAACTAAATCGCGTTGAAACATTAAGTGAAGTAAACGGTCAACATAACAAAACATAACCTGAAAACCTGACAATCAGATCATTAGTCTATTGTTAGCCTATATGTATATATATATTACAGTTAGTTCTGATCCTCGAATCTGACTGACAAGATACTTTTTCTGTTGATATTTCACCTGCGTGTTCTAGACGGGCTGTTAGTCAGTGCAGTTTCATTGTTGCGCCACACGGTGGTGGTAAGGGACTGTCTTTGAGTGGGTCTTAAACAGTTCATTCAACTACACGTTCAAAAACACTGATTCATTCGAGATATGTAATGAAACGCGCTGTTCAAATCATTTTATCTTTGAGTGCCACTTTTAAAGGCTCAGCTGACCAGCAGAGCGTCGATGCTAAGACAGATTTCGCTTTTCTTGGACATGACAACCTATTTTCACAAATATACATGACTCAGCCTGAAGGACAGACGCAGGTAATCGCACGTGCTGAGTCGATCTCTCTCATTCGCTACAAATCAGCATGGTACACATTGTTATCATTACTAATATACAGTAATTGCACTAAGTATAAAACGAGAAGGGCGTAACCTTACGAAAAAAAAAAAAGGAAATATCGCGGTTGCTGCGGTTGTTGCATTCCTCTGCGGTTATGCTAGTCAATAGCACGATATTGCGGTTATCGCGACAGCCCTATTTGCAATTGTTTTTAGCCAATACCAACAAGAACCTATGCTTCCAATAACAGGATGAGAGCTGTAGTTCCAACCACACAATTTTACGATGCTGTTTACGAATGTTCGTTGGAACTATGGTTTCTGAAACAACAAATCATAGAAATATGTTGGAAATTACCGAATTTGCGAATGTAGTTTGCTAATACAAACAGAGCTGTAGCTCCAACCACACAGCTTTGCGACGCTGTTTGCGAGTGTTCATTGGAACTATGGTTTTTGTAACACAGAATAATTTAGTATGGTAGTAATGTTGTGACCATAGTTAGCTAATACTAACATGAAAATATGCTTCTAACCAGTAGTTCCAACCACACGGCTTTGCTATGCTGTTTGTGAATGTTTGTTGGAACTATGATTTTGGGAAATAGCAAATCATGAACTATATGGATAACAAACAAACATGTGACCATAGTTGGCTAACAGTGCTTTTGGGAAATTCACCCCAGGCTGATTCATTGACAGATGTTTGGTCAGTTAGAGATTGTTGTCAGTTTACCGGCTGGTAATCTTCAAAGCTTGTATAAAATCATCCAAAATTGTAAACCTTGTAAACAAAAAAATAAGCATTTTTTTGTTTGTTTTTGAATAAATTTTGCAAAATTTGTTGAACATTTTCCAACCATTTCTAGATATCACATTGCCATTGACCAATTAAAAAAAGGAAAAAAAAATCGACCTCTAGTTAATATATCAAAACTGAAATTTGCACATCCACACTCTATGATTATAATAGATCGAGGTGATTGTCTCTCATTGGCTCAGTTTGGCATGTGTTGTGATATATTGCAATCGTTAGCCAGTCTATCTTGTGCATGGCAGATAAATTGTCTGGTTTATAAGCTCAGTGTTTCTGGCTGACCTTCTGCTGAACGTCAGTTTGCATCTGGGTTTATTTATCTGATTGTCCACCAGAACTGGCCTTTCGCCCAGTAAAAGGTGCTGATTTAGAGATGCTATTGCCTCTCTCCTGTCTCTGTTGTCCCTCTTAGCGCCAGACAGTACCTCAGGTGTTATTTCCAAGACAATCGAGATCTGTTTGCAGAAAGAGGGCAACAGTTTTGGCTTTGTTATGCGAGGTGAGTTTGTGTTTGTTGCCACTCATTTTATTTTATTAATTTATTTTATTAGTTTTTTTCAATATTCCTAAAATCAAATAGTTGCTACAGCATTTTAAATATGTGTTGTAATACAGGTGGATCCCATGAGGACTGGCACAGATCTCGTCCTTTGGTGGTCACACACGTCCGACCAGGTGGTCCTGCTGACAGGTAATGTATAACTCAAAATTAAACTTTTTAAGTTTCTGCAAAAACTTTTTTTTGTGTGTGTCGCTGATGACATTTTATACAATGACTCGATAAAGTGAGTAATATTCGGCAGGTCACGTGATCTCAAAATGGCCGCCATCACGAGGGGCTACCTGCCTAATGTAGAATAAAGTAGCTATTTGCCAGATAACTTGCATTGGATCTGTTAGCTTAGTAGGCTAATTGATTAGCATGCCAACTGCAGTGAATGGAGGACAAAATGTTAGCTTAGCGGGCTAATTGATTGTCATGCTTACCGAAAACATAACTTCATTTTGTTGGCGTTAAACTTTTTAGGTAAACTCTGATTTTAACAAATGACATGTATAAGGAACAAAGTTCTTGTTGCAGTCATGTTCCATGTTTGGAGCATCAATAACACACTATTTGCATTTTATCCAAATACAGAAAGTAGGCCAGAGATTTCCCTCTCAGATTAGATGGCCAGCTATTATTCTTAGTTTTAGGATTCTCCATGCCTCTCTTACCAACCAATTTTCCCTACTTGTATCAGCATCACACAACCTGCCAAAAGAGAAAAATAAATAAACATATGTGTCTGGAGAGAGAACATCTTCAATAAAACCCCTTTGATGTTAGAGACAAAGGCTGCTTTGATTGATGGGTGGAAATTGTATACATTGTCTTTCCTGAAGGCCCTTAGACATTTCATGAAGAAATTATAGTGCTCTCAAACAGGTCCTCTTACATGTAGCAGTAGCATTAATCATTATTGTGGAATATCAAGAGTATTGTAAAGAAGCTGACTACCTAGGCAGAATATTAAGGCATCAACCATTTTGCCTTAAAAAATACCAAAAATGCATCCAGTATGATGGATGAAGTGAGATTGTTGTTTAATGTAGTGGACTAAATGCACAAACGTATTTTGAAAGCTTAAATATATTAATTCAAAATTATTTACAAACTTACTCTATAAGAAGGTAACACTTTACAAAAACGTTTAATTTGTTAAAATTAGTTAACTGCTTAGTTAACATGAACTACCAATGTACTATCAAAATACTTCTAAACTGTTTATTAATATTATGTTGATGTCAACATTTGCTAAAACATTTAAGTTAAAAAGTTGTACTTTTAACATATGTTAGTGCAATGTGAACTAGCTTTAACATTTTTTACTTACATTAACAAAGGATAATCAATACTGTAAAAATGTATTGCTCATTGTTAGTTCATGTTTGTTAAAGGATTATCTAATGCTAACAAACGAGACTTTATTGTAAAATGTTGCTGAAATTCTAGTGTAAATAGTGTAAATTCTATTGAAAATATGTTATTTTGTCATCAAATATGTCGTTTTCCAATTCATACTCGATTTATAGATGTGATTTATGTAAGTCACATTTATATAGAAAATTTTGAAAAAATAAAAGGTTGGTAAGATTTAAAAAAAAAAAATGAAAGAAGTTTACATTTTTGAAATGTAAAGAAATTTAAATATTTTAAAATGTAATTTATTCCTGTGATGGAAAAGCTGAATTTTAGGAACTGTTATTAAAGAAACATTTCTTATTATCACAGTAGAAAACAGCTGTTCTTTTTAATATTTTTGTGGACACTAAAATACTTTTCAGGATTCTTTGATGAATAGAAAATTCTGTCTTTACTGTCACTTTTGATTCATTTAATGAATCATTTCTGAATAAAAGTATTAATTTAATAAATCTTACTGACCCCAAACTATTGAACCATAGTGTATGTTATACATTTAATTGATAATAAAATGGGACTGTTATTGTGTGTTCTTGTGCAGGGAAGGGACTCTAAAACCAGGCGATCGGATCTTAAGTGTGGATGGTGTGGTTTTACACAGTGCCACTCTGAGCGATGCTCTTACAGTACTGACTCAGTGTGGCCAGGAGGCTCTGTTCCAGATTGAGTATGACGTCTCCATCATGGGTGAGTTACTTCAGTTGCACTTGTTTCATATGTTGACAGAATGAAAATTCCACATGTCCCAGTGGATTAACATGCCATTTGTTATGTATGTTGCACTTTGAAAGGAAATGATTAACCCTCATAATGCCTTCAAAATCTGTATACAGTTTTCACATTCTGGGTCTGTTGGTATCTGAAGAGTCATTATTTTATAAAACAGTCCTTAATGTTTATTTTTGTTTGTTTGTTTTTTCAACTAAAACCATATTGAATCCGATCAATGACAAATTAATGAGTGAAAGTGAAAAAACAAACCAGTTTTGAAGGTTACATGTTATTAACATGTTATTATCATGCTATTACTGCATTTACCCTTTTTTATTAAATACAAAATGATAAATTATTTAACTACACATGAACCACACACACACAAAAACAGCAAAATATGCAAAATACATATGTTTTCAGTGTTGATGAGAAATTGTATTTAAATATATAATTGTATCAGAAGAATCAGGATCAGAAATACTTTATTAATCCCCAGAGGGAAATTAGGTTTGTTACCGTAGCTCCAAAACAAAATACAAATAAAAATGTATATACAAGACTATTTATTATATATATATATATATATATATATATATATATATATATATATATATTAAAGCACATAAATATTACTCTGAAAAGTTTTCAGACACAATAAATTCACTTGACTTCGTCAATAAGCCTTTATATTCATGTTAATCAGCCAGGCTAAATATATTTGATAAAGTTTTTTGACATTGATGTAACTCCACCAATTTTTCAAAAAGTGTTTTTGACACTTTTGGTATTCCATACATACCCGGGTAATACCTAAGTACAATATTGTAAAAAGTCTGAAAAAAATAAATAAATAAATAAAGTAAGTAAGTGTATTATGAGGGTCTTTTACAAAGCATTTACAAAGTTTTGGTTTCAAAACTTAATCAAAATTAATCAAATTACTTTAGCATTTATAGAGTGCTTGTCCACTTGTATAAATTCCCCAGAAACACAGCGATTCTCTCCAGAGATCTCTGCTCTGTTTAACCATCTTCACTTTTTCGGCAGGTTGTTGACCTTCAAGAGCGGAGAAACAACTCACGCATTTACCAATGCTGTTAATCTAATTTATGATAGCCACAATTAGCATAACACCCACTGTTGTTCTCCTTGTAGAGTTAACGAGGTTGCATCCTAGAAAATAGAGGTTTGAAATAAACTTTCGATGCTCAAAACTTCCAAAAAAGACTCTTTATTGAATGTAAGCTGCAGAAAGGATCCGTTTAGAAATCACAGCATAACAATGCTGTCCTTGTCTGTCCTTATCATCTGCCTTCAGACTCGGTGACAAACGCTTCAGGTCCTCTGCTGGTGGAAATTGCCAAGGCGCCTGGAGCCAGTCTGGGAATCACTCTGACCACTGCCATGCACAGGAACAAACAGGCCATCGTCATCGACAAGATCAAGCCCGCCAGTGTGGTGGACAGGTACACACTCAATGAGCCTCTTTCATCAAACACCAGCACAACGGACTACCATGTAAATTGCGAAATAACAATGTTCTTAAACAAACTGCTTGGAAAAATAGCCAAAATTGCATATTTTCATGAAAAACAACACAAATCATCAAGCAGTTTCATAAAACTTCTGCGAAAACAAATGTTTTGTCAGTGATGCCATTTTGTAAAATGTCCTTGTCATCTACAATAATGGAAATGTATGTTAAACTGTTTATAGTGTACAAAAATATTTTACTTAATCTAGTTTCTTAAATTGTTTGTAAAGCGAAACTTATGTAAATGGTTTTAATACTCACCTAAAATTTTCATAAAACTATGGTTTGTGAAACCATTTTCACAAAAAAAAAAACATGTTATATTTTTATGTAATTTGAACTATTTTTACAAAAATAAATGTATTTATTTTCACATAAATTGTTTGTAAAACCATTACCAAACCATATCTAAATTGTTCACAAAGCTAATATTACATCAATGTTTTTAAATCATCCAACACAAATTGTTCATAAAACCATTCTTACATTGGATTTTATTTCTCTAAAGCATATTTTTTACATAACTGATTTTATTTTCATGTGACTTTATCTTTAACAATTTTTTTATGTAAACTGTTACTCTATTCTTCTGCAAATTATTTTCTTCTTTCCTAAATTATTCGTGGCCGTTTTTACAGAAATGTTTGTAAATCTTCAAACGCAAGCTATTCATAAAAACAATTATTACATAAAGGATTTATATTTGTAAAATGATTTTTGCACAACTGATTTGATTTTTATAGAAATGAATCGTAAACAAACAATTTTTTTATAAATGCATTTATTTTAATGTACAGTAAATAAATGTAAAAGCATTCTTGCACAAATATATATATTTGTTTACCTTAATTGTTCACCTTTTTTAAAGAATTTGATTTTCCTATTACATAAACTGTTTGAAAAAACATTTATACCCAAACAACTTTACTTAAATGTTTACATATACATTTGTTTGTAAAATCCTTCTTTCGGAAATGATGGTCTTTTTTAAAAAAAACAAAAAGTGTTTACAAAACCATGTGAAGGATGTTATTTTAAAGGAAAACAAACAAACAAACATTGTTTTACAAATTACCTTATTTCGTCTTTCGATTCTTATGTAACAATTTTACAACGATTTTAGTCTGTTATAGTTAAGATGCATGATTTATTTTCATTTTTTTTGTCAATATGCATTTTATATATTCTTGTTTCTATTACATTTTAAATACCACATGAAACATTATTCGCCATATAACTTTATTTTTCCATATATTTCATACATTTCTGAGGGAAATAGAGCATTCAGATTCATTATTAGGGTAATTTGGGTGAGTTTTGATGTTATTTTTGACACGTCCCACATTTATGACAGTTCTAGCAGTTCTCTGTTTGTGTCTCAGGTCTGGAGCGTTACACGTGGGTGATCATATCCTGTCTATAGATGGCACCAGCACAGAGCACTGCTCCGTCCTGGAGGCCACGCAGCTGCTGGCCAGCACTACTGATCAGACCAAACTAGAGATCCTCCCTGCACACCAAACACGCCTGTCCGGGAAACCCCAGGACACTGGTGAGAGACGCCAACATGTGGAGACTGCTGTGCTTTTCCAGACATGGATTAGGCTTAGTCTGGGACGTCTTCAACAGATGGTTGAATCTGATCTTGGAATGGACCTAAACTGTGTCTGGAAAACTGTCTGTGAATTATTATATATTTTTTTTATACAAGGGTGATACAGGGTCATACATGTGGCCTGGTCTCATAGTGTACTAAAGCATAATTTGGCATAATCTTTAAGTAAGAACTATATTATATACATATTAAATACTACTTAATTAAATGTTATTAAAAATATATAGTTTACAAAAAAAAATACTTCAAAATCATGGCCAATTTTAAAATACACTGCCCTCCAAAAGTTTGGAAACGCCCTAGAAAAGTGGGGTTTTGGACGATATCACACTTCCAAGCACACTTCCAAGCTGTGCAAATCCTATTTGGAGAGGAAACAGTCAGCTGGCATCATGTCTGTCATGAAATGGCCTCCCCAATCACCCAACCTCAACCCAATTGAGCTACTAGGATCTGGACCGTGATAGCCAATATTGTCCAAAACCCCATTTTCTAGGGCGTTTCCAAACTTTTGGAGGGCAGTGTATGTCATGTGGTAAAACCGCTTAATAAACCATAATTCTATTTATCAATTAATAATTCATGATATTTTTAAATATTGATATTTATTATTGAAATATTGAAAAATATAATAGAAAATATTACATCATGTTAGAAGATTATGATTAAGAACACATGTATTAAAGGTGTAAATAATTGTATCACCTTTTTACTTGATGGTTACACCATATGATATTTTAAGAGTCATTTCAATTAATCATTGAAAATTTGTTGATCTTGGTACATGCACTTACATTTTTTTATTTAATTATTATTATTATTATTTTTTATTAATCTAAAAAAAAAACCAGTATTATTTCACTGCAAATGAGTAAGTTAATAAATAAATAAATAAATAAAATATTAATAATAATAATAATAATAAATTATAATCAATAAGTGAGTTTATTCTTAAAACAAGAGCATCTATTTATCAGGGTGGGTAAGAAAATTAAACCTATTTCCCTTTTAATTAAGATTATTTGCAATTATTTGCTCTTGTCTTAAGTATAAGCTCATTTAATTTTGAAATATTTTTCAGAAAACAAGTCTTAATGAGTGCCATTTTACTTGATTTCATAATGTTTAAATACTTGTTCTGTAAAACAAGACAAAAGTACTGAAGAAGAAAATCACTTTTTGCAGCATTGCCATTGAGCAAATCAGTTCATTATGGTTGTGAAGTACCATTTAAATGTAGTGTAATATGATCATGGTAATCGTTCTTGACCATCATATTGAACCACAGGACTTTTTGTGAAGTCTATGGCAACCATTTGTTTTCCTGTTTATTCCAAAGGAGGTCATACTAATCTCTCTCTAATTGTAGCGATATAAACTTCATATGTATCCTCTTTGGATGCACAAATGAGGATGAGAAAACATGGATGGCGAGACTGCTCTGTCATCTCATCCTCTGTCATCTCATTTAATTAGCTTCTCTTTCTGCTTGATGTCGCCCCACGAGCTTTAGACCGCAGGACAGATTTAATCACGGAGACCTGCTCACCCTAGAAAACCAACAGGCAGCGGCTCGATATCAAACCGAGGCGTGGTAGACGCAGACCCAGATTGGTTATTTTCAGCCCTGTTTATATGCAAATGCAGGAGATGAACAGATGTCCGACCATGCAGACGACATTGCACTAAAAACCTGAATTAGTAGCCTGCGTGAGCTCTCGGACTGTTTGCAGCGAGAATCTAATCAATAGCTTATTATCATCGAGCGTATACACATTTTCTATAATTGCATGACTTTATGGATGCACCCAATGATTGGGCGACTCCAATTATAGAAGATGCTGAAACTTTAGATGGTTGTTTTTAACTTAACTTTGAAGTTGTTACATGTGAGTGTACACATCTGAATTCAGGCAATTTATGATGTAGATGAGTTTGTCTTTTCATCAGATTTGGAGAAATGTAGCATTACACCACTTGCTCACCGATGGATTCACTACAGTGAATGGGTGCCGTCAGAATGAGTCCAATCAGCTGATAAAAAAACATCACAATAATCCACAGGTAGCCCACTCCAGTCCATCAATTAATGGAGTTTTTATGAAATGAAATGCTGGGTGTTTGTAAAACATCCATCCAAGACTATAATTTCTGGCCAAAATAATGTATTTTCCACTTGAGGAAGCAATATTATTGAAGTTGAAATTGTTTTTTTTTTTTTCTTACAAACATGCATCTTTTCACTTTAGAAGATGTTAACTGATGGACTGGTGTGGATTACTTGTGGATTATTGTGATGTTTTTATGAACTGTTTGGACTCTCATTCTGACGGCACCCATTCACTGCAGAGGATCCATTGGTGAGCAAGTGATGTATTGCTACATTTCTCCAAATCTGTTCTAATGAAGAATCAAACTCATCTGCATGGCCTGAGGGTGAGTACATTTTCTGAAAATTTTCATTTTTTGGACTTTTATATTGCACATCCCACTTTGGATGGAACACGGAATCTAATCAATAGCATATTATCATTAGCTATGTTTCCATCACCCTTTTTTATGCACATTTTGAAGTATCGCATCAGAAACGAGTGGAGAAATCACCAAAAAGAGAACAAATCCTTTAATTCGCAAAAAAAGTTTTTACACTCGCTTGAGGTGGGTTTTGACTTGTGCAAAAAAAGTTAATGTATGCAAAATATTTTTGTATAATGCTTATTTCCAAATGTTTTATCTGATATTCCAATTGTACGCTTACGTTAAATTAGTAGCTTTGGATGGAAATCCAACTATTGAGCATATAAACATTCTCTATAGTTGCACGACTTCATGGATGCACTCAATGACTGGGCAACACCAATTATAGAAGACATTGAAACTTCAGATGGTTGTTTTTACGTTAACTTTGAAGTTCTTGCTATTTCTGGTTCTGCAATCATCCAGAACCCTAGATACCTATCAATTTCTATGTAGTCTATTATGTACTATGTAGTCACCCATGAGGGTGTTCCTGTGGCTCAGTGGTAGAGCATTGCGTTAGCAGCGCAAAAGGTCATGGGTTCAATTCCCAGGGAACACACATACTGATAAAAAAAATGTATATCCTGAATGCACTGTAAGTCGCTTTGGATAAAAGCGTCTGCTAAATGCATAAATGTAAATGTAGTCCAATTCTTGCCCCACTTCTGCCACCATGATTGTGCCTGTTGCATTTAATTATGTTCACCAAAGCTTTAAACCCAACAAGATGGCCTCTTGAATTCCATGCATTGCTCGCATACATCGTAAACAGAGTTTATGATGCCATTAAAGCCCTGACGCCCAGATTTTTGGGCACAGGAACAAACGTCCCTAATGGATACGGACAAGTAAAGTTGTTTTGTTTTTCAGCATCTGAGCTGTCCTGCCGAAATATCACATGGCACTATATAGGTCATTCCCTGCCGTGCTGAGAACCCAAGAGAGGAGGTGCAAGGCTGTAATGATGGAAAAACATATTTGCGAGTGTGAACTTTCAGCCCCGGCAGGACTTCAATCAAGAATTGACGCCCACTCGCAGAGCCGTGTCAATAAGACATAGAAACTTCACCCAGGAAATAAATGGAGTTTGATATTTTGCCATATGACTCCTACATTTTCAATTCAGAATTTATATATGCAAATGTTGTAGCTGACCTTGTTAGGGAAAGAAAATAATGTACATCTGGTAACAACCTCATTTGGGATTGCCATCTTTGAGATCTGGGGATGTAAAGTGAGGAAGAATAGAATATGTACATTTTAATATATTTGCATATATGGTAGACACTTTTATCCAAAGCAACAATAATATTACATTACACATATTTTTAAGTTAGCAATCAGATTTGTGCTTGCCATTTATTGTGTGCATGACCTGAAAAAAACAACAACTGTTTTTAAATGTGCCAATTTCTTAGAAATGTAATATCTTTATTCACAATGGCTTTGTATGGTTTTGAAAAACAACAAAAAGTTTACATTTAATTACTTTTTAAAAATAATTTTACTACACCACATATTAAAGTGCACAAGTTTTTTAATATGTTTATAGTCATTTTTTTTTCTTACAAAAAAATACTGTAAGGATTTTTGTAACCCCAGACATGTAACAACCTGAACTGACTTTGCCTTTTCATACAAAAGTCAATTTATATATTTTAATAGATTTATTTACCTCTCTATGACATAATTTCCTGTTTTATAGAAATTATGAGAAATAATGGTGCAATTATGTGATATAATCACAATTACGTGACATAACTTTTTACGAGAAAAGCCACAATGAGAAATAATTGCAACATTAGTCTGAAAATAATGTCGCAATTATAAAATATAGTTGCAATTACAACAATAATGTCACAATTATGAGATATAGTTGCAATTACAAGAAATAAAGGATAATTTATGAGAAATGAAGTCACAGTTACAAAATAGTCAGTTACAAGAAATAATATTGCAATCATGAGAAATAATTTTGCAATCATAAAATATAGTTGCAGTTACAACAATAATGTTATAATTATGAGATATAGTTGCAATTATGAGAAATAGTCTAATTTATGAGAAATGAAGTCACAGTTACAAGATACTGTATTCAAAATTACAATGAATTAATTTACAGTTATATCAACTGCAGCATTATTTCTTATGATTAAGACTTTATTTCTCATAATTGCGACTTTATGAGAAATGTCACAGAAATCTCTATGACATAATTTGCTGTTTATATTTTTATATAATAAAATAATAGTAATATAAGGTTATGCCATTTTACTTTCAAGTCATTCTATGTGGGACATACTTTTTTAAATGTATTTCTTAATACATTAACAGCTTTATGTCTCTGACCATGTTGCACATCCAACTTTGGATGGAACACAGCAAAATGGTAGTCCAGATTTTTTCAGATTATTTATTTGTATAGTATGTCTGTATTCTTCAATACAGAGTTAAACTACATACAATTTATTACCAAATTAGCCCAAACCACTGCTAATAACCTTAGTGTCAGTCACCTGCTGGTTCAGTTCGTGTTAGATAAATGACGTGGTCTTAAAAAAAGCAGTATTGTAATCTCCTTACTCAAATTAAGCTCCCGTCACATCAGCCTGTGTGGGAGACTTTACCGTCATCTTTCCTGGTGTTCTCAATTCCTACATCAAGAGTTGTGTTTCTTAGAGACATAGCAGACGAGATTAGCATAAGCCACAAGGAAGAGGGATTTAGCACTCAAACGTTAGAAGATGCCTCATTGGTGCTCAGACGAACAGATAGTAGTATTTAACCTGGCTTGTGAAAATCTGTCAGGAAGTGGCATTTCTTAACGTCTTGTCACATTCTGTGGCAAAAAAAAACATAATGCTAATAGAATGCTAATATGTGCAGAAGTTTAAAGGTTTGTTTAGTAATGTACCAAAGATTAAAAA
Source organism: Aspiorhynchus laticeps (assembly GCA_023376895.1). Lineage (NCBI taxonomy): Eukaryota > Metazoa > Chordata > Actinopteri > Cypriniformes > Cyprinidae > Aspiorhynchus > Aspiorhynchus laticeps. The sequence continues at coordinate 996,934 of JALXFT010002236.1, read as the reverse complement.
AGTAGTGAGTAGACTTCATTAAAACCTTAAAGTGTAACCACACACACAAATACACACATCTCTCTGAGTGTTTTAAAGCTTCTTATGGTTTTCCAAAGATGGAGGAGAGTAAACCTTAGTTAAGTTAAAGCTAAGTTGTTGAATGTCATATTACTTAGTAAGGGCATTTCACATTATTAATACCCTGCTGGAAAATCTCATGTTGGTCCTGAATTTTGGAACATGGCAGCTGGTTTGTTGACGGTATAATCAGGTAAACCACCTTGGACATTCAACAAACCAGCTGCCAGCTAGACGTACAGGCTTAAGATTGGCAGACCGTTTTTTGGAAAGTGGTAGCTGGTCAACCAGCTAATGACCAACTTGGGCCAGCTAGAAACTAGCTACAAGCTTGAGGATTTTCCAGCAAGGTAAAGAATTCTGTCTTATACGCTAAGCATGTTAGTCAGTAATAAGTTCAAACATCTTTATTATTATCTGTAGAGACTTTGTGTTTTATATATTTTTTATGTATACGGTTTTATGTATTTTATAGAAAACTTTTTGATTCAGAGAAACAAATAAAAAAAAATATATAAAATTAAAGATTATATATTAAAATAAGAATAGTGACACATTACAATAAATTAACATGAAGTTGTGAGAAATGATAATGTACGAGATCTAAAATCATAATTGTTAGATATAAAACCCATAATTACGAGAAATTAAGATGTCGTTACGAGATTTGAGATTTAAATCAGATTTAAATGAGATGTAGTCACAACTGAGAAATAAAGTCGCAATTATGAGAAATAATGGTGCAATTGTCATAAATAATGTTGCAGTTATGAGATATTTGCAATTATGAGAAAAAGTGTTGCAATTATGAGATAGTCGCAATTATGAAAAATAATGTCGCAATAATGAGTTACAAGATTTTTTATTTGCAATTACAAGAAATATAACAGTTATAATAAAAATGCAATTACAATGAATTATGTTGCAATTATGAGATATAGTCACAATTATGAGAAAATGTCAGAATGATGAGAAATCATGTTGCAATTATGAGAAATAATGGTAACGTTATGAGGATATAGTCGCTATTATGATACATTATGAGATAGTTGCAATTATGAGAAATAATGTCACAATTATGAGCGTTACAATATACTTTAGTCGCAGTTACAAGAAATGTAACAGTTACAGTAAAAACGCAATTACAATGGATAATGTTGGATAATGTTGTGGTCAGCTTGTTCTGTTTATTATGAAGAAGATTTTGGACAATTGTATATGGCCCTTTCTATGCAAAATCAATAAAAAAAATGGGTAACACTTTATTTTGATAGTCCACTTCAGACATTCTACTAACAGTAAGTAACTTTGCAACAACATGTCAACTAGCAGTCATTAGAGTATTAGTAGACTGTCTGCTTAATATCTTCTAACACTTTATTTTTGTGGGTCCACAACATACAACATACTGACTTTGAGAAACGTTGCAAGTATATGTCAACTTATTCTACTAACCCTAAACCTACCGTAACAGTCTACTCTGAGCGATAGTAGACATGTAGTTGCAAATTAATAAGAATTAGTTGACATGTAGTTACAAAGTTACTTAGTAGAGTGTCTAAAGTGGACTATCAAAATAAAGTGTAACCAAAAATTTACAAAACATTTTTGTTTGGAAAAAGCCACAGCTACAAGATACTGTAGTCGCAATTCACTAGAAATTGATTCACAGTTTCAATAGTCACAATTACGAGAAATAAAGTGCCAATTAGAAGAAATGAAGTCACCTACAGAATAGTTGCAGTTACAAGAAATTATGTCTCAATTATGAGATAATCGCAATTAAGAGAGAGTCTCAATTATGAGAAATGAACTTACAAGATACTGTAGTCACAATTACAAGAAATTGATTCACAGTTATAATAAAGTCTGAATTACAAGAAATAAAGTCTCAATTATGAGAAATAAAGATGTCATTATGACAATTGAAGTTCTACAAGATGAAGTTGAAATTACAGCAAATAAAGTCACAGTTACAAAATAGTCGCAACTTACGAGAAAATAAATAAAATTCCCAATTATGAGAAAAAACACCCAATTACATCAATAAAAGTCTCAATTACAAGAAATGAGATATAAAATTACAGTTTGTATTGCATTTGTGAGACAAAGTCATAATTATAATATTAAACCTATGTATTGTTAATAATGTTGCAGTTCATGGTAATATTAATAGATTTCATAGTTGTTTTTCTATTACTCTTATATGAACAATTGTGATCTTGCATCGCACCAACCCTTGATGTCCAGAATCTGCTTCCTGAAGCAAAACCAGTAGCAAACCACTGCCCTGTAATAAATTACTTGTTTCAAGTGTGCTTGTTTAATTTATTAAATTAATTTTACTGTCTTTTAAATTCAACCTTCTGCTCCTGTCAGACCTACTGCATTATGAGTGCTTGGAGATACTGCAGAACAAATGAGAACAAGCACATACACGCACACAGAGGCACTCAATTATACGGCCTGCCTCTAGCAGCAGGACTTCATTAGCCTGTTTGTTGATGAGCTTCTTCATTGTTTTGCATGCACAATCATTTTCCACAGACCAGTATTAGAGACGGATATTATCACCCGAATGTGACTTCAACAGACCCTCAAGACTCCAAATGATGGATTTTCAGTGTTTAAATGAGGATTAATGAGAACAATATAGAGAGAAAGCCACATAGAGAGAGAGAGAGAGAGAGAGAGAGAGAGAGAGAGAGAGAGAGTGTGTGTGTGTGTGTGTGTGTGTGTTTGTGTTTCCGTGTATTTTATATACAAATGTATATGTATTTTGTTGATATTTATTCTGAGAATCATGTAGTAATTTAGTAATTAATTTTCTGTGTTTAGTGAAAGTTCAGAAAAGTGACCACCCGCACTGCTGGGACCCCTGTGTGAACTACTGCCATTCTCAACATCCTGGTCACTGTAAGACATCGACATGGACCTCTGCTTCCAGTAACCCATCCAGCTCTCAGGATTACTGCAAATGTAACTACATTAAATAATTTTTACACTATTACCATGCTTTATGAAGAAGATTTGACTAGTTTTTTTTATATAGCAGTTTTCGCGCCTGGACATTTCACATCAGGAAGAAAATGTTCCTCATGTAGATTTTGTTCGTTTTTAAGTTGATTGTAAAAATTTGAGCAAATTGTCAATGACAATATCCAGTCCTTAAAATAGGACTCTGGACATTTGGGAGTTTTGCATTGGGACAAAAAGAGTTTTCCAAATTTCGCTTCTGTTCAAGTTGGTCATGCAAATTCGCACAAATATCGCAAACAATATTTAGTATTTTAAATATGACTCTAGACAATTGGGAGTTTCTCATGAGGGAGAAAATTTTCCTCACAAATTGTGCTTGTGTTCACATTGATAATGCAAATTCACATAAACTTTGCAGATGATATCATTTAAATGTCATTTAAGTAAGAGTCTGAATGATTAGGAGTTTAACATGAGGGCGAAAAAGTTTCCCTTGCAGATTTTGCCTGTGTTCAAGTGTCCTGTGTTCCAGTCATAGCAGCATTTTTTTCACGCAAATTCACAGAAAATTTCACAGATGATATTAAGTCATTCAAATAGGAGTTCGATTGAGAGTTTGACATGAGGGCAAAGAAGTTTCCCTTACATATTTTACTTGTGTTTAAGTTGGTATTGCGAATTCACACAAAATTTTGTGGACGATTTTATAGTCATTTAAATAGGAGTTCGCACAATTGGGAGTTTCTCATCAGGTTTGGCTTGTGTAAAGTTGGTCACATAAATTTGCGTGAAATTTCATGGACAATATCCAGTTATTGCGCGTTTTGCATGAAAGCAAAAATCTCCTTGCAGATTTCGTTCGTGTTCAAGATGGTCACATAAATTTGTAATAAAATGAAAATTTTTTTTTTGCAATTATGAGAAATAAAGTCCTCATCTAAAGTCGCAGTTAGTCCACACAATTAAGAGTTCTGCATGAGGGTGGAAAAGTTCCCCTAGAAGATTTCTCATGTGATCAAGATGTCCAAGCGAATTTACTGCGCTGGCTAATAGTGTCACGTGTCAGTTTCCATTTAGTTCCTGTTTTGCCCTTATTTGGTTTTTCACGGCGAAGATGGTTCCACCACCTGCGGCTTCCCCAGACCCGCCAAAGGCAGAGAGACACGTGCCTTTGGGGGTCCTGGTTGAATATGAGGGGATTACATGGTCCCCAGAACCTGCTCCTCGACAGCGCCCTCCTGTGGCTGCTCCTCGCAAGCTCCTTCCTGTATCTCCGCTGGTCCCGTCCAGCTCTCCTTCGTTTCCGCTGGTCCCGTCCAGCTCTCCTGCGCCTCCGCTGGTCCCGTCCAGCTCTCCTGCGCCTCCGCTGGTTCCGTCCAGCTCTCCTTCGTTTCCGCTGGTCCCGTCCAGCTCCACGCTGCCAGAGCGCCCCCGAGAGTTTGAGCTACCAGAGAGTCCCCAAGTGTCCGCGATTCCAGAGCGCCCCCAAGTGTCCGCGCCTTGCAAGTGCCCTCCAGAGCCTGCTCCTCGCAAGTGCCCTCCAGTGCCTGCTCCTCGCAAGTGCTCTCCTGTGGGCACCCCAGAGCCCACTCCTCACCAGTGCACCCCAGAGCCCGTTCCTCCAGAGCCCGCTCCTCCTGAGCGCCCCCCAGTGCCAGCTCCTCCTGAACGGCTCCCAGAGGGGAACTTCCCCAAGAATTTTTTTTTGGGGAAGCCATATATCCTCTGCCTGGGTGGCCGGGCCTAGGGCCAAGGCCACGGAGCTCCCTGACCCGCCTTGGTCACCTGGAAAAATAGGGCCATGGCCTCCCGAGTCTCCTGTCCCGCCATGGCTGCCTGACCCGCCCTGGAGGCCTTTCCAGTATCCTGCCCTGCACCGGTCTCCAAGGCGTTTCCGTTCGTCAGTTAATTATCGTTTAGTCTTACCACCTGTGTTTAATTAATTATCTTGTTTGCTCCTTTGTTTCCTGTCCTTTATAAGTCCTCAGTTCTCCCCTTGTCTTGGTCTTGGATTAATGTTAATTAATGGTAAAGTGTGTTGATGTCAATAAAATACTCCTTTCGTCTACTCCTTCGTCCTCGTGAGCTTACTACAACCTCAGAACACCTGACAAATAGAAAGATGCTTGGTTTGAATGTGACTTCTTTATAACCTGTGTGTCATACATTAATACAGTATTGACAATAGTATTGACCTTTTTTGCTATGAAATTTCAATAAATATCACTAATATGGTCCCACTTTTATTCTATGCTTTTTTAGCATTTTTTTAGCCTCAGTTTACTGCACCATTTACAAGTCCCATTTTCTTCAGATAATCTACCAGTCTAGTTGAAGCCATCCATCTTCATCTACATGTAAAATAGCATTACGTTAATGTGGAATATTGTTCTTAACCCAGACATCCACCTCCCAGCGGTTGCCTCCAAATCCAATATAACGTCCCCTTAAATAACAAATGCTTAGTGCATAGATCTGCAAAGACTAGCAAGGGACCAATATAATATGGATCATTAACCTGCACTGAGCCGCTCAGTCTCTTGGACCATTGCCATCACTTTGATTTTGAATTTTTTAAATGCAGCTACACCGCCTGACTTTCTCTCTCCTTTCCTCTGTTCTCTCTAGCGGTAGTCTGCACTAACTTCTCTCCTGGGTCCACTACCACTTCAGGCATGACCAGCCAGGGTTCCAGCACGCTGCCCCGGGCCGCTCCTCCCATGAGCCCACGAAACTCAATGCTAAAGAGACGACAAAGGAAAAAAGAGCACAAAAGCTCCTGTAGGTGACTGGATCGGTTTTCTGTTTGACATGGTCTAAAAGCATGTTATTACATTTCATGACATCTCATAAGTAATTGATTTGTAAACCTCTACATACCGTAAGCAGCTTTTAAACGGCTTCTCATGAAGTGACTCTACCTAACTAATTCCAGTAGAGTTAGATGTTAGCTTGTTGCTAAGCTAAAAACACAATGCTCTAATGGCTCATTAAATTAAGTTCCAAACGTAGGTTTGGGAGGAGCCTAAATATTCAGTCCTGTCAATCATCATTACGAGCGTTTATAAGCAGCAGTCATTGCTCTATCCCAGTGACAATTCTTCCAGCATCCTTCCACCTCCCTATCTCTCCTCTATCTTTGTTATTCTCCCTCTGTGTAGTACCACAATGGGGGCTTGAACTCGGAGCTCAAGCCGAGCCTCGGGTTTGAGCTTCTGTTGAGGACAGCAAGCCAAGTTTTTTTTTATAATTAACTATTAATCTGGATGGGCGCGCAAACTTGTGAAAGTGATGCTGGGAAGATCATATTGATGATGGCACCACAAAGTTGTAATTAGTTGAAGATGCATAGTTAGTATTGCATTGTATTATTCTGTTTTTTTTTTTTTTTTTTTTTTTTTTTTTACCTAAACCAATTTATTTATTTATTTTCAGCGTTAGGTGTTACCATGTTTGCTAAGCTAAGAACACAGTACTGTAGACACTTTTATACAATACAGAACACAAACAAATATTGGGTAAATCATCTATTTTTAATTAGACTATTTTTATCTATTGCTTGATGTATTTTAGTTTCCTGTGTAGTTAGATGTTAGCATGTTGCTAAGCTAACAACTCCTAAGCATTGTTACAATGCATAAATACATGCATTGGGTAAATAGTCTTTTTATTGGATTGACCTATTTGTATTTATCAATTAAACTACTTTTATTAACAGAGTTAGATGACAGAGACAGCAACACATAGTACACATAAATATCTATTTTATCTATCAGTTAAACTTTTAGTAGAGGAGTTAGGTGTTAGCATGTTGCTAAGCTAACAACACAACACTCTTAGCCCTCTCACAAAAACATAGTGAACACAAATATTGAATAAATAGTCTACTTTTTATTAAATTGATTTTATTAGTTTTTATCCATCATTTAAAAAGAAAATGCCAGTAGAGATGTTAGCATGTTGCTAAGCTAACAACACAAAGCACTGCTGTACAATATATATCACACACAAATGTTGTGCATATAGTGCATTTTAATTTATTCTGTTTTATATTTAATTACTGAATACCTTTACTGAATTACTGCTACCTTTATCTCACTTCATTTGCCCATCTTGGAGTTTTTATAGATTTTGGAATAAAGTTTCGCTTTTAGGGGCCATTTCATCTCACACATGATGTAGTGTTCAAAAAACAAACCTGTATCTCTAAAAACACATTCTTTGTGAACAGCCCCTTAATGGATGAAATCCAGTTGTATGCATTTATGATATTTCTGTGGTGATTTTTCTCTCTGTTTAGCTGTGTCTTTAGCCTCAAGTTCTGTGGGCCCTGGTGGTCAGATCATCCACACCGAGTCCAGTGAAGTCACTCTGAGAGGAGACCCTCTAAATGGGTTTGGGGTTCAGCTGCAAGGTGGAATATTTGCGACAGAGACCCTCTCTGCACCCCCTCTTATCCGCTTCATAGAACCGGACAGCTCGGCCGAAAGGTATGTCCCAAATGCTAACTCAACCATGTACACAAAACACAGCCATCCATGCTCACTCAAGCACATATAAACACACTATAAGGTGCCACAATGGACAGAGATTCCATTGAAAATGCAAGCAGATCTTGTAACGATATCAGTATTTTTTAAATGTATGCCTTATGACAGAGTCAGCGTACACTGACTTGGAGAGAGACTTGAAAATGATTAAGCTGGATGTGATACTAGCTCAGAATCTGGGTCAACACTGAGCAGGAAACTCACACTGCAAAAAAAATCACGCCTTTTATCAGCGACGTTTAAGAAAGAGAATTACATTTTTAATTTAAGAGGTTGAAATGTGTCTTTGTCACACTTTGTGATCCTAAAGGGAGGGAAATGTTTAGGAAGGGTCTCCAAAATGAAACTCAGTGTGCTGGAAAGACAAAAAAAAAAAAAAAATCTCTTTAACATCTCAAATGCTTTTTCCTAGACAGCAATGCGATTAAATGGAGAGCAGATGGATCCTAATTTGGATCTAATGCATCTCTTTTTTTTTTCCTGAGAAAAAGCCACCAGTAATCTCACGTCACATCTAGAGTTTCACAAGAGCTCTCAGTAATGTCTCAAAGTGCACTTGCCAAGATACCAAAGATTTCAATCTAAATCAAAAATCTCTATATTAACTCCAACATTTCTAGTCAGATTCTTCAGAGACCAAATTATCAACTCTATGCTATTCACTTTCAGTTTATAGCTCTAAACTTTTACTGTATGTCAACAGTCACATTTGGGTCTCTTTATATTTGACCAAAGGACTTTAAGAAGAAACATCTTGTTGATACTAAGTTTTGCTAACATTTTGCTAACTATAGCGTTGAACTTTTATGTCAAAGATAGTCTCGTTTGTGTCTCTCTTTTTTTGGGAGAATTTTGGAAGAAACACCTGAAACTAAGTTGTCACGTCAGTTGCTTTGCTAACTTTTGCTAACATTTGGTAGTACAGCTCTAATTGTCTCATTTGGGTCTCTTTTTCTTTGTCCAAAATGAAAGTTGATACAAAAGTGCTACATCAGCTGTTTGGCGAACTTTGTTAACATTTTTTTTTAAACTGTAGCGCTAAACTCTTACTGTATGTCAATAATATTCTCACCGGTCTCTTTGAATTTGTCTGAAGAAATTGTGGGAACATGTGAAACCAACTACAAAGGTGCTATTTCAGCTGTTTTGCTAACATTTGGCTAGCATTTTGCTAACTATAGCTCTAAGTTCTTACTTTATGTCAACAACTGTCTCACGGGCCTCTTTTTATTTGAGATTCTTTTTATTTTTATCTTAAACATCTGAGACTAAGTTGATACAATCACACACTCTTTCCAAAGACATGTCAGCAAACCCAACAAAAACAAAAGAGCCTCAGTGGAGCCAAACTCAACATTTTACTGTATTTGCTGCCACTGGATGAGACCCTAAATTAACTTTCACTATTCGTGTTTAGATCTGTAATTGTCCGTTTCTGTTTGTTTTTGTAGCTCAGTGCATGAGTCATTCCTGGTGTGAGATTGTTGTAGCATGAAGCGAGTGATCTGATGTGTGTTGAGCTGTGTTGTACTGTGGCAGTGTGTGACATTTGTGGTGTTTGGGCTGGAAGTCATTACATGTCAGGTCAGCTGTTCTCTTTCATACACACATGGTTTCCTACAGTGACACTGGGCTTGCATATAGAAACCTGAGAAAACAATACACTTACTGTAAATCATGCATTTTTGTTGTTGTGTTTGATAAAAATCAACTTCTAAAATTGACATCAGTTTTCAGTCTGACTTTTGTCTGGTCCACTTTTCACATTATTTTGGCCAGGAACCGCCCATTTAAAAGGATAGTTCACCTGAAAATTAAAATTATGTCATCATTTATGAATGTTGGTAACCAAATTGTTGATTATAGCAATTGGCTTTCATATTATGGAAATAAATACTATGGAAGTCAGTGGCTTCTGTCAACTGATTGGTTATCAACACTCTTCAAAATATATATATTTGTGTGTTCAACAGAAGAAAGAAATTCATACAGGTGTGAAAACTTGAGGGTGAGTAAATGATGACAATTACAATTTTTGGCTGAACTATCCATTTAAGGAGTGTTTGGACTGACAGTGATTTAGTTGCTGGAGGAAGGGAACATGAGCTTTTTAGTCCTTCTGTCTTGTTTTGATTGGCAGGTGTGGGCTTCTCCAGGTTGGAGACAGAGTCTTATCCATCAACGGAATTCCTACAGAAGACGGAACGCTGGAAGAGGCCAATCAGCTGCTCCGGGATGCTGCTCTGGCCAATAAGGTCACGCTAGAGATTGAGTTTGATGTAGCAGGTTAGTGAGGTTTCACATGTTCACCACCAAGCTCTTAAAACACAAATTGCTCCATTTTCCACCAAGAGTTCCCAAGACATGAATTTGTCACTTTATTTTCAGTTTTCATTGGTATTTAATTAAAAATCAGTTGCAATCGTGTTTGCACTTGATCATAATGTTGTTTTGTTGGATGGCCAGAATCTGTTGTGCCTAGCAGTGGAACATTCCATGTGAAGCTGCAGAAGAAACGAGGAGTGGAACTGGGCATCACAATCAGTGGTAAGACCTCACTGTTAATTTGCAGTGGTTTAGTTTTGACGTCAAGGGTCTGGGGATCTTCTTCATTTAGTTTGGTCAACATTGCAACATATTTTGGTAAGAACTGCCCACTTACATGAGAAAAAAAACGTATCTACTCAGGCATCACAACTTTTGGTTATCTGTCTCACAATAACCTGCAAATGATTTGAAACATAAAAATGTTCAGTGCAATGTTTTTTTTGCTGATAAATTGAATGTTAAAATCCGCACTTGCCACCATCACGCATGTAATGTTTCCTGGCGATTTGGATAATAATCTGATTCACTAATCATAATTATAGCCAAGCAATAGTTTGTGGTAATAGATTAAAGGTATGCAAAATAATCTTATATTATTGTAATATTTACAAAAATATATTAAAATATTGTTCAAAAATAAAACTGTTCAAAGTTAAACCAAGTCACTTTGATGCTACTTTGTTTTAATAATAATAATAATAATAATAATATGCATACATACTGCTGATCAAAAGTTTGGGGAAAAATTGTTTTAATGTTTTTGAAAGTACCTAATGCTCACCAAGGCTGCATTTGCTTAATTAAAAATACAATAAAAACAGCTATATTGTTAAATATTATTAAAAATTTAAAATAACTGTTTTAATATATTTACATATATAATATGTTAACATATGTAATGTTTAGTATCAGTGTCACATGATCCTTCAAAAAATCATTCTAATATGCTGATTTAATAAATAATAAAACTGAGTACAATCAAATACTTTTTATGTAATTATAAAACTAATTTATTTTACTGTATTTTACTCTAGTAGTGTACTTTTTTGAGGCAAAGATAAAGATATTCAAAAGATTTTGATATGGCTTCGTTTCAATAACAAATGTTATTATGACTGCCAGAAAATGAACAAAACAGATACAAATATACAAAACATTCCTGTTACAATTGTAGTGATTAAAAAGAAAAACTACTATATAAATCAGCAAAATAAATAAATTAATAAGAGAAATATAAGCAAAGTGTTACAGTTTTGATGGCTTGTGTCATTTAAGGTAAATTTATGCAAGTTCACTTTAGGATTACTAATTTGCATTTATGTTTGTAAAGTCATATCAGGTATTGGAAAAACTGCAGGATTTTTCCTTTTGCTTTCCTGATCTGTAATCACATTAAAAAAAAAAAAAAAAAAAAAAAAAAACAACAACATTTAAGCCAATCCCTCTGAATCTTTTTTTGGGGGAGATTTTAAGATCTCTCTCCCTGGCCTATTTTACCATTCTCGGTTTTGCTTCTCAAACTCACCAAGACGCAGTTAAACTTTATATCCCCGAACGCATGGAAAATAAACCCACACAAATGTTTTGACATCCACTCCGGTCATTAAACACGTCTGCGTATGGGTTTTCCTGATGGAGCGTGTTCGTATCCAGACCACCCGATACAGGGCGTCCCGTCTCCTGTGTCTCATAGAGTTACATTAGCCCTGATCAACAGAGCCTCCTTTTTCTGAGGAAATGTTTACGCGGCCCTCACAGGCTTTCCGTGGGCTTGTTTACTTGAGCTCTTGGGTCTGTCTGGCTTCTTTCCATCTGATGTTCCTCTAAAGCTTCTTTACGGCATAAACACTGAGGGATCATGGGCCATTAAACTTGTATTATACTTGCATGAGGGCTGATATGTATCACAGGCTTTGCATTTGTACCACATTCACTCCATCCATCAGTGAAAAGACTGACCATTTCTGTCAGTTCCTCTGCTTATATATATATATATATATATATATATATATATATATTGTTATGTCAGGTAATCAGATTAATTTGACTATTTGTAATAACTGGAGACTCGCTGAGTAATGGACGTGGTAGTTTCGAAACCCAACTATCACCTTTTTTTAAATAATAATATAATTTAAGAATAACATTTTTACATAAATAAATTATATATATATATATATAATTTATTTATGTAAAAATGTTATTCTTAATGTAAAAATGTTATTCTTAAATTATATTATTATAATTTAAGTAAATTGCACTTAATTTGTCTTCTGGGAAACATGCAAGTATCTTCTGTTGCTTCCGAAGGGCAGTACTAAATGGAAAAAAAATAAAGATATTTCAACAAAATAAGAAAAATTTGGACATCTTCATCCTGTTCAAAAGTTTTCACCCCCTGGCTCTTAATGCATCGTGTTTCCTTCTGGAGCATCAGTGAATGTTTGAACCTTTTTTAATAGTTGTGTTTGAGTTCATCAATTGTCCTCAGTGTGAAAAGATGGATCTCAAAATCATGCAGTCACTGCTGGAAAGGGTTCAAATATGCAAAAGATGCTGGAAAACTGAAGATTTCGCAGGATATGGAGGATTTTTCTGAAGAACAGTGCTCAGTTTAACTGTTCAGAACAAACAAGGGACTCATGAACAACTATCACTAAACAAAAAAAAACATCATCCAGGTTATCAAACACAGTATTAAGAACCAAGGGTTCACAAACTTTTGAAGGGGGTTATTTTAATAATTTCAGCTATATTTTTATTTTTATTTTTTGTCTTGTGGACTATATTTTATGTAAAATATCTTACTCAGGACAGGACTAAATAAAAAATAACATGCATTTTGTATGATCGCTCTTATTTTGTTAAAATTATTCACATTTTCACAGATTCTGCAAGGGGTTCACAAACTTCCGCATGCCACTGTGTATATATAAAAGACACACTGCCACTGGATGCTGGGAGTTTTTACACTTGTTATTGAATTCTGCTCTTAAAATGTTTTATTCCATCTGAGCAAAATATTCTCTCTGAACGTCTGGCTCACGCTCATGCTGGATCCAGATAAGAGTTTCCATTTTTGCCTTGAAACCGTGTTTGTGGGGGTGTGTTTTATTTTGTGTGTGTGTGTGTGATATGCTGAAACACTGTACAGTTGATGTGTTTTCCCATCTTTCTACAGCCAGTAAGAAACCAGGAGAGCCTCTTATCATATCTGACATTAAAAAAGGCAGCATGGCACACAGGTATGAACAAACACTTAACAATACTGGCAGAAACACTTAGGAATGGAAATGTTCATGAGCCTATAAATATGCTTTCTTTGTTAAATTATTTGTTTTGCTTCTTAGATATTCATATCTTTTACTAACCCTTTTTAAATTCATTTTTGCATTTCATATAAAAATGTTTTTACTCTTAGAAATATAAATCCTTATATTTATTTTTATACAATTATTTTGCCCCATAGTAATATATATCCCTTTATTTTATTTTATTTTATTTTATTTTATTTTATTTTATTTTATTTTATTTTATTTTACTGTTTTGCCTTCTAAAATATAAATCATTATAAAATAATTTTATAACATAACATTTTTTATTTTATGTTTTATTATATTATTTTATTTCTAATATAAATATATTTATTGTATTTATATTAAATATAAAGTTGTATATTTATTATTATTTTATTACATTTATCTTTATATAATTGTTTTAATAATTGTTTATATTTTATTATATTTATGTTATTTTTCCTGACCCTAAAATCCTATTTTTGTAATCCTTTTTATATATATTTTTTCATTTATATATATTTTTTTATTTTTAATCGATTTTCCTTCTTAGAAATATGAGTCTTAAAATACTTTATTATACTTACCATCATACATTTATTTTTATAATATCAATTATGATATTATAGTGATCATGTTTGGAATATGTAAAATAACAACTGAAACATATCTGATGCTGAAATATTTCACATATTTTAATTATTATAGATGCATGAGCAAAATGCAAAATATGTATTTGTAATATCCTGTAGGGGGAGACAACCCCCATATATATTTTACTGTATAACTGGGAAGTAGTGTGCTCTCTTTTTGTGCTTTTTTAATATAAAATCAATATTTTATAACCAAAATTATATATATAAATATTTTAGAATGCGTTTATATTCTTGTTTTTGTCTCTTAAGAAATATAAATACCTTTTCTTGTTTGTTGAAAAACCTCTTTGCAACTTTGCGTTGCAGAAAGTCAAGTACACACTTAGTTGTTGGCTCACTCCACAGATGTGTTCAGTGTTTGTTTGTGAGACTGAGGCGCGTTTCATGGTTTCTTCCTGCAGAACAGGAACTCTGGAGCCTGGAGACAAGCTGCTGGCCATAGATAACATCCGTCTGGAGAACTGCTCCATGGAGGACGCCGTCCAGATCCTCCAGCAGAGCGAAGACCTGGTCAAACTCAAAATCCGCAAGGATGAGGATAACTCAGGTGTGTGTGACCTGCAGCTTCAGAACCTGCCAAGAACCTGTCGTATTTCATATTTAAAAGGAAAGAAATAGGACATTGTATCATATTATTTTGCATTGTGATATAATTTTACTCCCATTATTTGCTAAATGCATTTGTATGTTTCGGAGTTTTGAGTTTCTGTCGATATCTCAATATTCTCTAATGATTTTCATTAGAGATTCATGCTGTTATAATTCATTAATGAAAAGCACTTTTCTTTAAATTAATCTCAGCATAAATTAAAAACAGTACGGCAAATATTATCATGATAAGAGTTTGCTATTTAAATAATATAGTACATTATTATCCTCATTACATACATTGCATAAAAATAGTTCATAGTTCTATAAATAGGCTTTATTTATGCAAAATACTGTTTTATAGTATATTTAATTTATTTATCTTATATATGGTTATTTTAGACTATTAGAAATTTAAATCCTTTTTTATTTAATAATTTATCAAGTTTTAAAAATGTTCTGTTTGCCTGTTAGAAAAATATATAGTATGTATAGTATGAAATGTGAAATATGACCCAGTTGGCTAATCCAAGTTATTCCAAAATCAATCAGTCAATCCAAAATTAAATATCCAACCCTATTTTGATTTTAAACATCTAATTTGAAAATCATACTGAAAGCATGTCAATGTGTAATTCAACGTTTGACCGCCAGGTGTCAGTATATTACAGCAAATATACTTCAAATGCCAAATCATTCGAGGGCAATCATAATGACAAATAAATCCTGTCAATCAAACATTGGCCAGACCTACTCATTCTTTATTATTACTATCTTCCACATTTCAGAACAATTTTAAACTATACAAAACTATAAAAATGACACAAATGGGAATTATGTAGTAACTTTTTATTGACATGACAGACAGAGATCTGTCGTTTAGCATGTTGCTAGAAAAGCTTCTTTTCTGTTATGAGATAAAACACGGTCTGTGGTCAGAGCAGCAGAGGAATCAATTCAAGTGTATTATTGTTGCTTTGAAATGAAAATGTCTTTGTTTTACCTGTTTTGCAGCTCCGAGAGCGTATAAAGAGAAAATGTAAACACCGAGCTCTTCTGTTCACAATGTTAAATTATTCATTGAAAATTCATACGTTGATATGAATGCGTGTCAGGTGAATCTAGCGTCCTCAAAATGATATGTGACAGCAGAAGCGTGTCCTCTGTCCAGATGAGCAGGAGTCGTCCGGCTCCATCATCTACACGGTGGAGCTGAAGCGCTACGGCGGCCCGCTGGGCATCACCATCTCCGGCACCGAGGAGCCCTTCGACCCCATCATCATCTCAGGCCTGACCAAGAGGGGTCTCGCTGAGAGGTGAGCCATGGGACACAGACCCACCCTGAACCTCCCTATACGGGATGCCAAACACACCAGATGTGAGACTGAGCAGAGTGATGTTACAGAGCTCAATCAATCTAATCTCACCAGCACGACTCAAAGCACATTTCCTAATTCATCACTGCTCGGCAGAAAATTGGCAGTTTTTTCAATTCACAGTTTCATCCACATTTAGAGTATTTGGTTTCCCATATCCACATGTATCTACCTCAGCTGCCCTCAAACTAGATACACTCATGCTGCCCTCTCTTCCTTACTCATAATTGTTTACATAATTAACAGTGCCAATAATAATAATAATAATAATAATTTAAAATAATAATAATCTAATTAAAAATAATAATAATAATAAATTATTATAAATAAATAAATACAAAAAAAATAAAAAATAAATAAAGAATAATATAATAATTAACAAATAAAAATAATAAAAAATTAATAACAATATAATAATTTACAAATATCAAAATAATAATAATAAATGGTTATATGAATAAAACCAGTCAATTTGAAATGATTGATTACTCATAATTAACAGTAGTAGTACTTATAATAATAATAATAATAATAAAAATAATAATTTTAAAATAATAATAACAATAATAATAATAATTTAAAAATGCATAATAATAATTTCATAAAACCTGTCAATATGTAGTTATTGATTATTCATAATTAACAGTAGCAGTAGTAGTAGTAGTAGTAACAATAATCAGGGTATTTCAGCTAAATTTAAAATATTTATGTGAATGAAACCAGTCAATCTGGAATTATTGATAACTCATAATTAACAGTAGTAGTAGTAATAATAATAATAATTAAGGTAATTAAGTCATTAAATATTTTTATTTGAATAGAATACTTAAATTTAGATTAAATGTATTATTATTATTATAATTATTAATAATAATAATAATAATGTTTGTGTTGTAGCATTGTTATTAGTGTTATGAATTAAATATTGTTATAACTAGTTATTATAAATATTGTTATAAATAGTTCAAAGGATAATAGTTTATTCTGTCATATTAAAAAATGCTTTTATGAATGTTTTTTGTCATTTGTTGCTGTTGATAGCCCTGCTAGAGTTTTATACTCATAACTGTGTCCAGTTCAGTTTGCAAAGAAAAGCGGCGTCTGTGATACTAAAATTATATGCCAGGTTCTCATTCAGTAAATGGGTTATTACATTTATTTGCTGATCCTGATAAAAGGCAGTCTTCTGTATGAATTGACCATTAAAGACACACACACACACACACACACACACACACACCTACTGAGGCCAAACATGTATCCGTAATGTGAGCTCCAAATATGCAATCCTTCAAAGTGCACTCAGAAATACAAAGTTGTTTCTTCAGTTATGGACATTTTGTGTCTCTGGTGTCGGTTTTGAAAGTCTGTTTTAAGAAGGTTTATTGTCCACAGCTGAAGAAGCACCTAAGAGTTTATGATTGTGTGTTTGTTGTCTGTTCTCACAGGACTGGAGCCATTCATGTTGGCGATCGTATTCTGGCCATCAACAGCGTCAGTCTGAAGGGGAAGCCGCTCAGTGAAGCCATACACCTGCTGCAGATGGCAGGAGAAACCGTCACCCTCAAGATCAAGAAACAGTCCGACAGTAAGTCTCTAACTATACACAACTGTAATAGTCCTAAAATAGGCCTTATTTTCTTTATGGGGAAAAAATACAGTATATTTTATATGTTTTGTTTATATTTTCATATAATATAATAGATTTATCTCCTCATTATCACCATTTTGGGGTCTTCTGGTTATAAAAGGATAAATTAAGATGTAAGATAAATAAGATAAATTAATTGTAATAAATATAATTATAAAATCATAAAGTATTATTATGATGATGATGATGATGATGAATGTTATTACCATTCATATTACTATTGTTATTAAAATATTAATTGATAGTAACAGTAGTAGTACTATTTGATAAGATACTCTATTAGTGAATATATATTTGCCCCAATTAATTTTAATTAATACAATTAAAAAAATAAAATGATTTATTAAAATATTAATTAAAATATGAATTGATTACTCGTAATTAGCAATTGTAGTATTTGATAACATACTGTATTAGTGAAAGTATTTTGTCCCAATTATATTTAATAAATAAAAATCTAGATTTGAAAATCTAGTTTTATTTAAATAGCATGAATTAAATTTAATTATAATTTATAATATAATTAATTATAATCAATTATATGAATTGGGGCAAAATGTTTTCACTAATAGAGTAGTTTTCGATAATCAAATTATTTTAATTAATCATTAATTATTTTAATTAATCATTAATTAGTTTTAATTAATCATAATGAATAAAAATCATTGACTTGTCACCTACATACTGACTTACTGCCTAAATGATCTGTATTAACAATGAAATCAAGGCATTTACCATTTTACACAAAACACCTGCCTTTTTTTATTTACATCTCATTTACATACATGCATACAAATCTGTTTCCACACAAACCTGTTGTTATTCTGTTAACATCATATCTGATCATCAGATAACTGTCATTCCCCCTTCAGCTCCAGATGATAAAAATACAGAGAACGATCTGGATAACGAGCTCAGCGATAACGAGGATGAGATGACCGACTCGCAGAAGACCAATAAACTGTCGGACATTTATTCCACCACCATCCCCAGCGTGGATTCGGCCATGGAGTCGTGGGACGGCTCGGGAATCGACGCCAGTTACAGCAGCCAAGGTGAGTTTACTCTTCTCACGACGGGCCGATATTCGTTACATCTACTGACAGCCTCAGTGAAACATGACCTGCTGCTCCTCCGAAGGTGCCTACACCCATCAGGCCGCTGGGATTGTGCTACACCCTCACGAGTGGCGTAACAGCAAGCAGAGGAACAGCACACCTCCTCCGTGCCGCCACAAAAACTACCCCTTCAGTGACGGAGGATTCAGTGAAGACGACTGGGACAAAGCTGCCGGGTGAGACAGGACGCTGTACACAAGCGTGAAATAGAGTGTGTAATGCTATGTTGTTTTCAGTGTTGTTATTATAAAACAAAACTTTTAAAAATCCTTTTTGGTGATTGAAATAAAGCTGAAAAATATAGAAATATTAGATGAAAAATGTAAATTTAATAAAACTTAAACTTAACTTTTTTTAAATACATAAAACTGTACTAAAATGACCAAAACTTTGAAAGCTAATTATGAAAAAAGGAATAAAAACTACACATAAAAATTGCTGGAACTTTAGAGTAAATACGTTTTTATATGTCTGTATATTCTAGTCATATAAAGAAATGAAATAAATGAAATATTTGGTGTTTAAAAAAGGCTTCGCACGGGCAACAGCTCTGGTGGACATTCCTGCAGTCAGCATGCCAATCGCACGCTCCCTCAAAACTTGCGACATCTGTGGCATTGTGCTGTGTGATAAAACTGCACATTTTAGAGTGGCCTTTTATTGTGGCCAGCCTAAGGCACACCTGTGCAATAATCATGCTGTCTAATCAGCATCTTGATATGCCACACCTGTGAGGTGGATGGATTATCTTGGCAAAGGAGAAGTGCTCACTAACACAGATTTAGACAGATTTGTGAACAATATTTGAGAGAAATAGGCCTTTTGTGTACATAGAAAAAGTCTTAGATCTTTGAGTTCAGCTCATGAAAAATGGGGGCAAAAACAAAAGTGTTGCGTTTATAATTTTGGTCTGTGTATTATTTGGATTGCATTTTATCTTCCATTTATATTAAATTAGTCTTATTATTTTAGTCTTATTATTTTCAGTCATTTTAGTATTTAGTTAAAACTACTGTATGTACAGTATGTATGTATATATATATATATATATATATATAAATACACACTATTAATTATGCTTAATAATAATTCAGAATATTAATAAAAACTATAATAGAATATAAATAATCATAAATTAACACTAATTGTTACATTTAAATGACTGTGGTAACTTTTACAGTTTTACTCTCAAATTATCTATTTGTATGTCTAGCTTTTTACAACCTATTAAAATAGGTTTTACAACCTATTTTAAAACATCTTAACAACCAATTATCAGTGCATTAGCAAGAAAATTATACTTCTATTTGAATAAAATGTTATTTTTTTTTTTGTTTTAATGCATTATTCTGAATTTATACATGATGAACCACCACTCTTCAGGCCTTCAGTTTCTCTCACAGGATGCTTCTCTCCACCGAGCCCTGCGGTCCGTCTTAACGTGCCAATGCTGGTGCCAGAGAGCCGGATGTGGGTGCCAGCTGAAGTGCCTCATGCCTCATAGGCTGTAATGTGTGTGTCTGTTGCAGATACAGCAGCCAGCCGCATGCCGACGGCCTCATGATGGAGCAGGAGGACAGTTTCTGGTGCCAGGCCCTGGAAGACCTGGAGACCTGCGGCCAGTCCGAGCTGCTGCGCGAGATCGAGGTAAACCGCTGCCATGACGAGAAAATATTTAATCATCTCACGGATTAGATAGAAATTAACAAATAAGAAGAATGATAGCGTTTCTCTGAAGAAAAAGCTGATAGTTTGCACTTGCAGTGTGATGATTATGTCAATATCAGTTACCTGTATGTAAGAGTCATTTGATGCATTAAACACAATAAAAAAATTAATTAAATAAAGTGAAATAATATGTTAATGGAACTTCAAGAAGCGGAAGTCATCATAGTTGGGCAAACTTTTATAGTTATGAATGGAAACTACTGCAAATATAATTTTTGAGTTCCTGTTTGATCCAATAGCGATAGATAAAATCCACGATAGCATTTCTATGATCTTCTAAATTAAGAAAAAATGACAAAGGCTTAATTACAGTTGTTAATACAGAAAGATCTAAAATTTACAATTACAAACACTCAGCTATATATATATATATATATATATATATATATATATATATATAACAAATAAAGTAAAATAAAGAATAGTCGTATAAATGTGCATTAAAAAATATATATATTTATTAAAGAAAAATAAATTTACAATTTTAGTAACTGGAGTTGCATCACCACAGTCTGTGAAAAGTCTGGAAAAATTATGAAATAAAAAAAGGAGATGTAAACATTTTGGAATAAAGCATGAATAAAAACTAAATGAAATATAAATATTCAATGAAAAACTTCAAACTTTCAAAGATTTCAAACTTATTTGATATTTTTGTTTAAGTTGAAGTTCTAAAATTCTGAAAAAAAGCTAAAGCTAAATAGAAATATTTAAAAGTAACTAAAACTAATAAAATGACAAAGCTGATAACAAAATTACTAATACTTAAACTAAAATTAAAATGAAGTCTAAAAAATTAAAATATATACATTTTTATATAAATATTTTAATGTATGTTTTATATACATTTTTGTCTGTATATCTAGTCAAATAAATTCTATTTGAAATATTAGTATTTAAAATGGCAGAACTTTTTGTAAAATTTATAGTTTTTCCATTCATGCTAAAACAATCTCATTTATGTGCTCTTCGGTCACATAAATTTTCTGTTTTGAATTTTTAAAAATCACAGTTTTATCTGAACGATACGAATCTTGGTGACTTTATGGCATTTGGAATGTGAACACGCACAAAAATTGAGGGCTTGATTCGAGCAGGCTAATTGGTCGTAAAAAAAAAAAATAGTCACACTCGTGGTCTTCGGTCAAAAATGACCGACCATAGGAAATTAATGGGAAGTTGACAAAAACACAAAAATTCAGCAAATTTTTGTGTGTACAATCTACAAATCTGCCACAATGCTGAAAAAAAGTACACAGTAATGATGGGGTGAAACTCTAAAACATCAAGAGTGCAAAACCAACACATCCACTCACACACACACGCGTACACACACACTTACACACACACACACCTATGAACTGGTGTGATTGTAACACAGCAAATATATAAAATTAAATTAACAATTCAACTACAATGCAGTTAAAAAGTGGACAGTAAGGAATGGGTAACACTCTGAAACATCAAGAGTGCAAAACAGACACACACACAATCTCTCTCACACACACACACACACACACACACACACACACATACACAAATATACACATTCAAATGAATTGGTATGGTTATAATCATATAGCCATAACAACTCAGAAACTGAAATAAGAGGTTGAAATCAAATAAGGAGCACCAGAGGGTTAAACATTTCAATTAAAAAACAGACAGTTAAGTATTCTGTTTTAAATCCTTCTCCATCGTACTTATAATAATAATAATAATAAACATGTGCTTTTCTCAACCCAAAGCACTACAACAACAAGCATAATAGTATACAACAATAAGCAACACACACAAAAAAAGAAACAATATAAAACATACTCAATTACAGTGAGCAGTTTTATAAAGGCTGTGGTCAGTCGTGGAGCTGAGACATAGAAAGCTCTTCGACCCATTATATATCTCAAAATTTTTCTGTCATTTTAAATGAAGAGAATAAAGAGAAAGTGTATACAAATTGTTATTAATATATAAGTAATCAGTCACAAACAATAGAAAAATAACAGTATTTTTCTACTTTTTATAGAAAAGTCATGTTGTGTTTCCTTAAAGGTAGGAGGACAAATTTGAAAACATTGTTTTTTTATAATTAATTTAATTTGATATGATGTATTCTTTGTCTTTAAATGTGTTAAATAAAATAATAATAATAATAATAATAATAATAATAATAATAATAAAAGGCACATGCTTAATAGAATGCCTCAAAACCTCTGTGGAGTTCAGCAGTTGAGCAATGCTGTAAATTATGTCAGATTGTGGTAGTCTGCCGCGTCCTCCACAACTGAGCACTCAAATCTGGCCTGCTAGATGAGGAATTGTTCCGTGAAAGTACAGCACATTTTTTTGGCCTGTGTTTGTACCCTTACCTTATTTACATAATTCCTGTAGTGAGTTGAGTGCTAAAACACCACAGACAGTGAATGCAAATACACACCGCCACCAGCATTTGCAGGTCATTCTTGTGAATTCCCTTTTTTAAGTCGGAAATCCCAAATCACCAATCACTACACTCCTGTTACCACAAAAAGGCTCTGCATACTGACTGATGGCTCATTTCACGCCTGCTTGCTCAAAACAATGAGCTCTGTTCTTACACAACCAGCCAAGGAGAGTTATGAAAGCATGGGGAAGTGTTTTATCAGATGTTTGATTCACAACTAAAAGTAATGAACTGAATGTGCAATGCACATAAAAAATTACTAAAACTTAAACTAAATTATTATTTTTATATAAATATTTTAAAGTATTTGTACGTTTATAGTCATATAAATTTGGTATTTGAAATAGTTGGAAAAAGAATTATGGAAAAGAGCAGCCAGGACATTCTTCACAATGTCTCTTTGTGTGCTGTACAGAATAAAGTCAGTCATACAGGCTTGGGACGACATGAACACTATGTTAAAAGATTACTGGAGTACATTTTACAAGAAAAACACTATTTTAGTCTTTCTACTTAAAGATTTACAGTTCAATTCCACGTGTTACTTGCCACTTCTTTGTAATTGTGAAATTTACAAGCAATTTCTAAACCTCTTTTTTCAGTGAAGGTGAACTTTTTTATATATTTTAAATTTTTATTTGAAATTGTATTAAACTTTCAGTAGTTTTTGTCATTTGTAGTATTTTGTTTTTATAGTTTTATTATTTTTATTATTATCATTATTATTTTGTTCAGGTTTGATCTGAGCTTTTTGATGAATACTACCAAAATTTGCCACAAAAAAATGCTTTTTCACTCAAAAAAGAAAAAGGTTTTGCAATGCTGGGAGGACAAAGGCGAGATAAGGTGGATCCAAAGGGAGTGTAAAGTTTACTAAAAGTAAAACAAACACGGGCAAATCATGAAACACGTAAGCTCAGATCAATGAGGCCTATGACCAACCAGTTCCAAAAAGAAACGCACAACTTGTACTAATTCGAAGAAGAGAAAAGAAAAGTTGACAAAAAGACTGAATTAAAAAGCTGGTGATAATATACAGTAGATTTATGATAGATTTACAAGCAGTATTTAAAAGACCAGTCATTTTTGACTGGGAACAACAAATTATGTAAACGATGTTCAGCACAACACAAAGGTTAAGAGAATTGCTGCTTTGTGGTTTCTGAGGGACTTTACAGAAGTATCTGTTGTAGTTACGTTCCCAAAATCACATATTACTGTGAGTGCAAGCCAGCACAAATCTCAAATTATATCATGAAGGCATAACGGGCTGCAGCTTTCCAAGAAATCTGCAATTTCTTGTACGCTAACTGTGTTTTGAAAGTAATTTCATAAGCGTAGATCCACGCTGATCCTATGTGTCTTGATTGAGTTAGTAAAACCCATTGAATTACAGCTTCAAAGAGTCACAAATGCCGGAACTCACAATTAACACACATTTCAGTCGCAGCTCATTGGAAATAAATGGATCTGGAGTTCATCAAAGGTAAATGAGGATGAGCTTCACGTCCTCTGGTTAATAGGGTTTTATTAAATGAGACAATTGCTTAATGAGAGCCTAATCAGAGGCTCCCTATTAAAACAACGTGGCCTAAAAGCCCTTTCACATGACTGGAGTTCAACGCACTGGGGAACATTGTGTGAGAAAGCAGAAATCAATGTTTGTGGTTGTGTTCCACCCGTAGGCGTCGATAATGACCGGCAGTGCCCTGAGTTTGGGTGTAGAGGGGGGAAAGGCCCACGGCGAGACGGTCAACCCTCACCTCAGCCCTCTGAGAAAAGCCCCGCATCTCCTCAACGAAACCAAGAACAAGAGCACGCTCCGCATGTCCGAGAAGACCTGGGAGTCACGGAGGATCAAAGAAGAGATCCAGGACATCCTGTCGCCCACACCGTTTGAGCTGCACAAGGTGGGAAAACTCACAGCATGAGTTGAACACACAGTTGAACAGTATGTGGATTCAAGTGTTGGTCAGCATGGTTGGTATTAGTAACCACTGGGAGTATTAATCTTCTCTGAAAAAGTCCCTGGGAGAAGGCAGGGAGATGCATCTTTTTTGGTTAATACTGTAGGTGCTTTTTATGTGGTTTAGCATGAAATTTTGTTTTTCAAACTCAAGAGTGTTATTTTTCGCTGTAGGTGCTTCATGAAGTTCATGCAAAACCAGTAAATGATGATATGCACAGATCTGTTGCATTAGCATACCCATGGTTTATTTCCAAGGAAAACTGATATATCCGGGGAGTTGCGTTGAAGATTTTGTTACGGAGTTTTGCTTTTTTGTTTTGTTTTGCTTTGCTTTTGTTTCACTTTGCGTTATTTATTTCAGAACTTACATGTCCTTGTTTTGATTTTTTTTTTTGTTTTTTTTTTTTTGCATTGGAGTTTTCCTTAGTTTTGTTTTGCTTAATTTATTTTTGTTTGTTTTGCTTTGCTTTGTTTATTTCAGATGGCAACTGACATGTGCTTCCTTTGATTTTTTTTTCTTTCTTTGGAGTTTTGCTTCTTCTTTTTTTTTTTTTTTGCTTTTATTGTCTTTGCTTTGGTTTTTGTTTTGCTTAGTTTTTTTGTTTTTTGTTTGTTTTTATTTTACTTTGCTTCATTTTTTGCTTTGCGTTTTGATTTGCTTTGCTTAATTTTTTATTTATTTATTTATGTTTTGCTTTGGTTTTTGTTTCACATTGCGTTGATTACATTGGAGAAAAATCAACAAGAACTAGGAGTTGCTTTAACAATTTTGTTTTGGAGTTTTGTTTATTTATTTATTTATTTGTTGTTTTTGCTTTGTTTTTATGATATTTGCTTTGTATAGTAGATGCAAATAACTGCAAACAGTTTTGGAAAATCATCTTTGAAATTAGATTAATTTACTTGAAAATATGTTGCATCAGATATTATGTATATAATATTCTGCATATTTGTTTCTCATGAATTTTTACTGGACAACATGACAAATATATATATATATATATATTTAATTAAATTAAATTATTTAATTACATTTTTATTTTAAGATAGAGATAGTGTTTTTATAGCCTAAGGACTTATTTTTATGTGAACTATTCCTTTAAGACTTCAACATCATCTGCTTAAAGTGCCCCTATTATGCCATTTTTAAGGTTGCTAATATTGCTTTATGAGTCTCCTAAAACAGGTTTACATGCATCCAAGGTCAAAAAAATTGTTTAGTTTTCTCAAAAAAATAGCTTTACTTTTACCTCATTTCTAAATGATTCCTAAACGTTTTGGAACAATTCCTAAAAAATTGTTCAAATAATTTTGTGTTACACAATTACAGGTGACTGTGATGAAAGACCCAGAGATTGATGACTTTGGATTCAGCGTATCGGACGGTTTCTTGGAAAAGGGTGTTTACGTGAACATGATCAGACCTGAAGGTCCAGCAGACCGTGCTGGACTCAAACCGTACGACAGGATCCTTCAGGTGCCTCTTCTCAGATCACCACACGCTGGTTTCCCAGCATCCCCTCCTTTTCCCCAGCTATATGATCTGCCCTGCTCGGTTAAATATAAACTCACTCTGAGAGGGCCAGAATGAGGTATGAGAGCGTCAGTAGGCCTTTGACTCTGGGAGGACACGTCAAGTTAAAAAGTGATTTGACTGGATCTTCTGCATGGCTACACAGCACTTGTGGTCAAATCTTAGAGAGTGTCCCCCTCTCTCTAATCTGCCACACTTCACTGGCTATGGAAATGATTAAATCTGTGTAAAGATTATACTTAACAGCTGTGGTGTGTTAACCACAGTTGCAACCCTAGTTGTAGGTGCTTGCTTTGTGGTGTCTGGTTTTGTATGTTTGTTTTCATATTTAATAATGGGTTGAAATTTTCAGAACAAACTGGTGCAGATTAAGCCCTTATAAAGTTGAAGTTACATTAACATTAGTATGATGAAAATTATTTTACAGCAGCAAACATTTGACCAAAGTTGCTAAAAAAATAAAGACAAAAAAAAATCATTAATAAAATTATGTAGAACATTGAAACCATGAAGTCAGTATTTTAGAAAAAAAATCATTCAAAATATTTTGTCATTTAATTCTCATTTGTTAATACTGTAGGAGCTTTTTCAGCTGTTTCAAACTTACAAACGTGTTTTCCTCTAAAGATAATTTATGCAGTTTTATTTTTGAAAAAGAAAGTCAAAACCAAGAAGTTATAATACTCAGGATTTGATGTTTTTTTTTGTTTGCTTGCTTTTTGTTTCTGTTTGCACTTTTTCTTTGCATTATTTAAGAAAAAAGTTTGATTTAAAAAAAAATGTTCTAAAAATCACCAAATTATGTTGATTAGCATATGCTAATGAAATACTAACATTTATATACTATTATAGTACTCAGTCACCTTTTGAATTTATTTCCTTTGTTTTTAATTTTTAATTTTAATTTTAATATTAGTAATTGTTATGTGCTTTTGTCATTTTGTTTTTATCATTTTAAATATATTTCCTTTTAGCTTTATTTTCATTCCAGTTTTTAGTTTTACTAATTTTGGTACTTATTTTATTTCACTTAGTTGTTAGGAGAATTCAAAATGTAATATTTAGACTCTTATGCTAAACGATGCTAAACAAAGAAGGCCCTTCGTGAAGATGTTGTCATTTATAATTATGTAATTAATCTTAAATTTTTCTACTGAATTCGATGTCTAAATGTCAAAATATTTTTACGGCAGGTGAACCACGTGCGGACGCGAGATTTCGACTGCTGCTTAGCTGTGCCCCTCATCACAGAGGCCGGAGACAAACTTGAGCTGGTGATTAGCCGAAACCCATTAGCACAGACGGGTGTCGCCCTGCCCCACGACTGCCATCCACACTTCAACCCCGTAGGCCATTCCCGCGAGCACCAGACCAGCACGCTGGACCTGTGACCACTGGGTAACTCAGACTATGACCACACCAGACCATTTGTTGCATCAGACTATCAGAAGGAGCCATGATTCACTGGTTTCATTACAAAACTCAAATGAACTGAAATATCCAGATTATAAGGAGTGATCGTGGAAACTGTACAACAAAAGATTTGAGCCAGTTTTCTGTACAAAACTCGAAAGGATCTGAGCCAGTTTTTTTAAAAACAGAACAAAACAAAAAAAAATATTGGACTACTACAAAGCATACACCATACATGGACTTCAGCCATCAATTTTTTTTTTCTTTTCTTTACTATGGAGCCTAGCACATGATATGGGGACAAAATATTAATATAAACACAAAAATAATTCACAAAATAATTAATTCGCATGACTTAAATATTTTCTTCGTTTTTGTAAATCGGGACCGCATTGTACTGATTCGTTCAATCATTTTCGTAGATGAAAGTGAAAGTGACGTGACATGTGGCCAAGTATGGTAACCCATACGCGGAATTAGTGCTCTGCATTTAACCCATCCGAGTGCACACAAACAGCAGTGAACACACACACACCGTGAACACAAACCTGGAGCAGTGGGCAGCCATTTATACTGCGGCGCCCAGGGAGCAGTTGGGGGTTCGGTGTCTTGCTCAAGGGCACCTCAGTCGTGGTATTGAGGGTGGAGAGAGCGCTGTACATTCACTCCCCCCACCTACAGTTCCTGCCGTTATGAGTCAGACTCACTAACCATTAGGTCACAACTTCCCCCACATGGTCATGGTAGATCATGGTCACGTTGTACTGATTCGTTCCCTTTTTAAATTGTGGCCACATTGTACTGATTTGTTTCTTTGTTTTTTTGTAAATCGTTGTCACATTGTACTGATTCATTCCCTCGTTTAAGTAAATCGTGGCCACGCTCTACTGATTCATTCCCTTGTTTTAGAAAATTGTGGCTACATTGTACTGATTAGTTCCTTCATTTTTGTAAATCATAGTCACATTGTACTGATTCGTTCCCTCGTTTCTGTAAATCGTGGCTACATTGTACTGATTTGCTCCTTTGTTTCTGTAAATCGTGGCCACATTGTACTGATTCGTTCCTTCGTTTTAGTAAATCGTGGCCACATTGTACTGATTCATTTCCTCGTTTCTGTAAATCGTGGCTACATTGTACTGATTCGTTCCTTCATTTTAGTAAATCATGGCCACATTGTACAGATTCGTTACCTCATTTTCATAAATCGTGGTCACGTTGGACTGATTCATCCCTGCGTTTTAGTAAATCGTGGCCACGTTGTGCTATTTCTTTCCCTCATTTTAGTAAATCACTGCCACGTTGTACTGATTCGTTCTCTTGTTTTAGCAAAATCGTGGCCACATCATACTGATTTGTTCCCTTGTTTTAGTTAACCGTGGTCACATAGTACTGATTCATTTTCTTGTTTTAGTAAGTCATGGCTACGTTTTTCTGATTAATTCCCTCATTTTAGTAAATCGTGGCCACCATGTACCAATACTTTCCCTAACTTTAGTAAACCATGGCCACATAGTATATAAGGTATGAATTAGTATAACATGATTGCATTCAGCTTAAACAAGGAACATTGAATTTAATTCTTAATTTGTGGCCAAGATGTAGATTTTTTCCTCTTACAGTTTCTTTTTTCTTTTCTTTTCTTTTCTTTTTTTGGTTTGGTTTGGTTTTATTTTATTTAAATTTTTTGTTTAGATTTTTTCTTTAGATAAAAACATACTGTGTCCAAATGTTTACAAAAAATAAAATAATTCTGCTTTTGAAGTAGATCGCCATTAGATGTAAACATTTTTTTAAATGTTTCTTATGTTTCCATTTTCAGTAGCAAGTGTTTTTACTTCCAAAACAAACTACAAATTAAGCTTTATTTTTGTTTTAATCCTGGATGAGTCACTGCAGGAATACCTTCAGGCACACATTGTCCTTTCTCAGAAACACATACACTACTACTATAAACAGACAAAACACTGCCATTCTTTGATCTCTAAACGCATAAACATTAGACTCCCTACAAATAAACTTAAATTTGCCTCTGTGTCAGACACAAACATACACACAAGCGCTTCAGGCCACGAGTGCCATGACAACAATGCACATGTTGACTGCCTGCTGCTCTAAAACGAAAGTTGCTGTTTGATATTGCCAACAAAGACTTCACAGCCTCTCTGTCAACAACATATTTCTTATTTCCCAGGAGTATGATGCATTTTCCATGAATAGGGTATATTTTAGTGACATTACTTCTTTATTGCAATAAACATAAAATTGCATATTTTTTTTATCATGAGGTCGAATAGATATGTTACATAAAATATTATATGACACAAAATGGCACATACGTAGTATTAAACACATCTTTCATTTCTAATTTAAAATACTTAATAAAAAAAATACTTATTAGCCATGTCATGTTATTTTGCACAATATTCTAAATATTAATTTTTGTTCAGTTTTGACTTCAATTAATTGTAGTCAAAATAATTTTTAATATCAACAAATTTTATCCACCAGCATAAATATTTAGTTTTGTCCTGCATTTTGTGTGCAACCCTGTTACTTTATGAATTCCCAAATGTCAAAAAAATTTAATTTCCTTAAAATATTAGAAGGTGAAATTATTGGACACTTTTGATAGTGTTAATCAAGCTTAACCGTTCAACTATGTTATTGTAACAAAAATGATCAAACAAATATAATATTTTTTATTAAAATTATTTGTCAAATATGGTTATCAATAACTACAAACCAACATTTGATCCCAAACTAGTTGGCCTCTACTGAGTGATGGCTTAATTTTGGCTAAATAAAAAAAAAAACAGGGTTGAAATAATTGCCGACCTGATATAAAACTGGAAAATAAAGCATGAAAAATTAATAATCAACATTTTCTGAAGGAAAAGTGACTTATTTTGTGTGTATTTTTACCCTATTTGTGCAAAGTGCATTTGCTCAAGATACTTTCATGAGAAACAAGAAGGTGTGATAATGACATGCGCACACTTAATTTGTGACACTTTTTTAGTTAGCAGTACGTACTTCCATTACCTACACCCTCAAACGGCCACATGTACTCTCATGCAGCAATTAAATGGAGGTCTGACATGTCCTGACTTCATTGACATGTCATTGACTTCTTGAAAAGCTTATCGTAGTATGTACTGTGGTAGCCCTACCTTTTCTCTCCACATACCTCTCCTGAACTTTTAACACCAAACTGCTGCCGCAATGTAGCATTCGCTCCAGTCACCACAAACGACCAGGCCTCAAGGGCACGTTCTTTCACGGTAGACTGTCGCCAGGCTGCCATTTGCCACCACTGGCCAAATATTACAAATGTTTCCGCCACAGGCTATTTCAGACACATCAGTTCAGGAGCGTTTGTAAAGCCGTCACATCGTTAACTCTTGTTCCGCACTTGTGGGGCAACCAGGTTTCACAAAGGTCACGTGTCTGTGTACATGCGGCCCCACAGTCTATTAACCTCCACTAAACATTTATCTAGTGTTTCACAAATGTGAGATTTATGGTCTCCATTGGGCCATGGTTGAATATCTCTTGACAACTGAAAGGGGAACTGAGGACATTTAGTGTCGGCTGTCATGTTGCGTGTTTGGATCATGGAATATTCTGCTGCTATGAGAACCGTTTCACCCAAGACAATTATTTTGTGTAACATTTGACGTGAACAACTGGTTAAAGCAGTAAAAGTAAACTTGTTTGAGGGTGTGTCTGATCCCTTTGTGTGTGTTTGTGGGCTTGAGATGTATGGAATCTGATGTCTTTGAAGTTTCTCGAAAACCACCGTTAGGATGCCTCCTGACTAGGTTTGGGAATCAATAACCGGTTTTATTCTGGGAACTGTTTCCATTTTTTTTTTTTTTTTTTTTTTTTGCATATGCAAAGGGAACACTGTGTTCTAAATACTCTAAGAAAAAAAATAAGTCTTTAATTGGGTTTCTCGAAAACCACTGTGTAGACGCTTCCTGACTAGATTTGGGGATCAAGGAGCGTTTTTATTCCAGCAAATGGTTCCATTTTTTGCATGGGAACACTGTTCTAAATACTCAAAAAAAAAAGTCTTTAATTGGGTTATGATATACATAACCCAATATACATAGTTGGGACAGACCCGACACAGTATTTTTTATCCTGGATGAAGAAATGTATAATTTTTCTAATCCAATTTATTAACTGAAGGAATAGTTCTTCCAAATTCAGTCATTATTTACTTTACCAAAATTATTGCCAATTTTTTAGCACAAAGCTATCATATGTGCTTTTTGCAACTTCATGGACAAGGTCACTATGAACTGTTGCTGTATGAAAATGAGCGGCATGAACTTTTTTTTTTTTTTGGCAGAGAATAAATGACACCATATATTCTTTAAAAAAATAAAGGTTCCAAAGGACATGGTTTCACAGTGATGCCATAGAATAACCATTTTTGGTTCCCCAAAATAACCAGATCTTAAAAGAACCATTTTTTCTTAGTGTGAAAAACATTTATTTATTTTTTAATCTAAAGAACATTTTTCCACTGTAAAGAGCCTTTTATTGTATGGAACATTTCCGTGGATGTTCCGTTTCCTTATGGAATCATCAATGTTAATAAAGAACCTTTATTTTAAAGAGTGTGAGTAAATAATAACTCAAATCATTTTCATTATGCGGTAAAGTACTCGTTAAAACACTAAAAAGTTACCAACATGGACTGATGAAAGCTACTGTATATTTGTCTCTCTATAGGTTGCAGACTTAAAGATGTTTCTTGGTTCACCTAATAACCATAAGCAATGCTCAGCTCAGCTATATCCTGCCCCCCCACCCCACCCCACCCCCCCACCCCCCTTTCAGGACTTCCTCCCTTGTGTGATTCAAGCAGTTTTCCCACACTTAAAAGTCTGATTTTTGGGGTTATTTCTCCTTCAGTGTGGTCCTGTCCACGCCAAAACACTTATACCCTGTAATTATTTGTGGATTAGGTGAATTTATTTTCTCACCCTGCAGTCTTTACTACCATGTTGGAAGCACAAGCAAAATCTATTTGCAGTAAAGTAGAAAGCACTCATTGTTCTACAAGACTTTGTTGAACAATCAGAGTCTCTGTTCAGGCCCAGCGCATTAGGAGTCTACCCAGGGCTTGCTCCTAGGCCCCTTTAACTTTTCGTTTTTTTCTCCCCACTACCTTCCTGTCGGTTGCGTAATTCTACTAACTGCCTCCAAAAGCTGACTACAAAAAAAGAAGACCTTTATTTTATGTAAAATTTATTTTTTGGGTCTACCTTGTGGTAGACCACATTTTGTCTGCAGGTCATCACATTGCAGGCAAGTAAACAAAGTCATAAAGAAGGGACAGTTTCATTTCTGAGACATTTAACCATGGCATTGTTCAGTGTAAGTATTTTAAGATGTTGTATGTACTATTCTAGGAGTAAAGACAATGGGGTTCCTTTTATATGTGCAATATTGAGACCAGAGAAGGCTTTTAAAGGATTTTACATAAGCTTTATAAAGCTCAAAATGTGTTCATCCCTATGCATTTTGAAAATACTGATTAATGTATGCATTGATATTAATGTGTATTTTTGAATGTGTAATATGAAAGTTCTATTCTCTGTACAGTATTTTTGTATGAACTCTAAACCTTGCTGTTTCCACAGCGTATTTGAAGCACAATGGAGAAAGAGAACCAATAATCAAGTCTATTCTGGTTTGGCTAGACTGGTTTGGTGTTGAGACCCATTCCTAATCGATACGGGAATGTGCTAATGATATCCTTTTCTAAAAACAACTGAATAAAAGAGGTAAAATGCACCACTCTGAGTTAAATTCGATGTGTCTGAGCAATTTAAATGGAAATTTATGAGAGGCCACTGATTCTTAAATTTCTAAAAACACTCTTGTGTAAAATGATGCATTTAATTTCACTTATGTGAACAGGCAATTTAAAAAAAAAATCTTTCATAAAACCATTGTTGCAGAAATTGTTTCTTGCAACGTATGTATAAGAATGCTTTTGCAAAAAATATATTCATGACAAAATTTTCTTCGGCTGAGGCTTATGCAAACAAGTTTCTATCATTTTGTTCCAAGTTCGAAGTTCGATATCAAGGGCTTTAAAAAATTTTTTAAGCAAAGGCTGCAAGTGAAGAAGTAATGACATCTAATGAGAACATAAGAATCAACACTGTGCCCTTGCAAAAGTTGCTCTGAGAGGCTCTGAAATGAGTACATAAGTCTTTGAAAGACTTTCAATAGGAAGACAAAGGTTTCACCTGTCACATACTGCAGGCGTCACACTTTATGGTGAAGTCATCATGTCCAAGTAGCGCAGAGGTAAGCTGAGTTAAAATGTATTGTGCTCTCTCCCACAGGACCTGATTTAACCCCTGCGTCTCTGTGGGTGATTTACTTGGTGACATTATTCTACTGGTGAGTTGTTAAGCAGCAAGTGCTTTTAAGATGCTGTTCTATTTTATCCTTTTCTTCTCTAAACATGCTTTTCAACACCTGAGAAACAGAGAGGGCTATTTTTGAAAGTGAATTGTGGGTGTTGAGCTGTACAACACAAGCACACAGGATCACTTTTGCTCACGATGTGAATTACACAACCACTTTCAATGGGGTCTAAAGGTAATTTTGTGGCACTTGTGTTACATAACAAAAATTGTTTTTCAATGCCCCTATAGCCAGTTGTCATACATCCAGTTTTTTGTGACTTGTACATGTAAATATGTGAGAAAAATGCTTATATGTGAAAAATACTGTCAGAATTTTTGTTGATTTTATACCTGATGCTGAACCAATCAGAGCGTACTTGAGCAGCATGCTGTTGCTATGGTGATGTCCTCATGCCTTGACAACATAACTTAAGTTCATGGGTGTTGCTGTGGTTCCAGGTGAAAATAATAATTCTGACTTTTGCATTGACATTCATGGATGTCAGAAATAGAGATGTTTGTTTATAGGTTAAATAAAACATTCTATATGTTATATGAACAGATTCGATGGATGAATGTGTGGATAGATGTAGACAGATAGATAAAGATCGGGGTAGGCAAGTTCAGTCCTAGAGAGCTGCTATCCTGCAGAGTTCAGCTCCAACCCTGAAAAAAAAAAAACACTCACCTGCCCATAGCCTTAGTGATCCTGAATACCTTGATGAGCTTGTTTAGGTGGATGGATGGAAATAGACATATAGTTGATATATTCAGCTGGATGGATGGATGATAGATGTTCAGATGGATGGATGGATAGATGGATAGATATTCAGCTGGATGGATGGATGATAGATATTCAGATAGATGGATGGATGGGTGGATGGATGTATGATAGATGTTCAAATAGATGGATGGATGGATGGATGATAGATGTTCAGATAAATGGATGGATAGATATCCAGCTGGATGGATGATAGATATTCAGATAGATAGATGGATGGATGGAAATAGATATACAGGTGCATCTCAAACAAAATTAATATCCTGGAAAAGTATTTTTTTTTCTTGTAACTTATTTCAAAAAGTGAAACTTTCATATATTCTAGATTCATTGCATGTAAAGTAAAACATTTCAAAAGTTTTTTTGTTTTAATTTTGATGATTAGAGCTTACAGCTCATGAAAGTCAAAAATCCAGTATCTCAAAATATTAGAATATTTACATTTGAGTTTCATTAAATGAACATCCATACAGTATAAACTTCGGGTATCTCTTGTTCTTTGAAACCACAATAATGGGGAAGACTGCTGACTTGGCAATGGTCCAGAAGACGTATATTGACACCCTCCACAAAGAGGGTAAGTCACAGAGGGTCATTACTGAAAGGGGTGGCTGTTCACAGAGTGCTGTATCAAAACATATTCAATTCAAAGTTGACTGGAAGGAAGAAATTAGGTAGGAAAAGGTGCACAAGCAACAGGGATGAACGCAAGCTTGAGAATATTGTCAAGCTAAACTGACTCAAACACTTGGGAGAGCTTCACAAGGAGTGGACTGAAGCTGGAGTCAGTGCATCAAGAGTCACCACGCTCAGACGTCTTCAGGAAAAGGGCTACCAAGCCACTTCTGAACCAGAGACAACGTCAGAAGCATCTTACCTGGGCTGTGGAGAAAAAGAACTGGACTGTTGCTCAGTGGTCTGAAGTCCTCTTTTCAGATCAAAGTAAATTTTGCATTTAATTTGGAAATCAAGGTCTGGAGTCTGGAGGAAGCCTGGAGAGGCACAGAATCCATGTTGCTTGAAGTCCAGTGTGAAGTTTCCGCAGTCAGTGATGATTTGGGGTGCCGTGACATCTGCTGGTGTTGGTCCACTGTGTTTTCTGAAGTCCACAGTCAAGCCAGCCTTCTACCAGGAGATTTTGGAGCACTTTATGCTTTCATCTGCTGACAAGCTTTATGGAAATGCTGATTTCCTTTTCCAGCAGGACTCTAGCACCTGCCCACAGTGCCAAAACCACTTCCAAGTGGTTTGCTGACCATGATATTACTGTGCTTGATTGGCCAGCCAACATGCCTGACCTGAACCCCATATGGAATCTATGGGATATTTTTTCAAGAGAAAGACGAGAAACAGTCGATCCAACAATCCAGACGAGCTGAAGGCTCAATAGTGCCTCAGCAGTGCCACAGACTGATCGCTTCCATGCCACACCTCACTAATGCTGGAATTTGTGCTAAAGGAGTTCCCACCAAATATTGAGTGCATAAATTAACTTCCTTTTAAACATAACATAACTTGACCTTTTCTATTTTGCAAATCCTTTTTTTGATTGATCTTAGGAAATATTATATTTTGAGATACTGGATTTTTGACTTTCATTAGCTGTAAGCTCTAATCATCAAAATTAAAACCAAAAAAAACTTGTTTTACTTTACATGTAATGAATCTAGAATATATGAACGTTTCACTCTTTGAAATAAATTACAAGAAAAAATTAACTTTTTCAAGATATTCAAATTTCTTGAGATGCACCTGTAGTTTATATAGATGGATAGATATTTAGCTAAACGGATGTTCAGATGGATGGATGTTCAGATAGATGGAAATAGACAGATGTAGTTGATATACTGTATATGGATAGATATTCAGCTGGATGGATGGATGGATGGATGGACGGACGGATGGATAGATGAATAGATATTCAGCTGGATGGATGAATGATAGATATTCAGATGGATGGATGGATGGAAATACAGATATAGTAGATAGATAGATAAATAGATGGTTTATTTCTGGTAATTGGAGGCAGATCCTGAGGAATCTGAATGTAGCTGGATTCTCTCTGCAGTGTTTTTACCAAATATAGTTTGAGCATCACTGTGGCAGATGAGTTTGACTGTGGGTGTTGATGTTCTGCCATTTTTATAGGATTGTCACAGGATGCTAATCCTGTTTAACATGATGAAAAAGATGAAAAAAAGAATCACTTTAGAGGGATGATTAGAGTCATGAGGCGAAACAACTGAAATGATGCCGTCCAGAAAAGCCCAGATGAATCTGTTTTTGTCGTCTTGAGATCATTTGTTCCTCTAAGAACAAACAGTCCCATAACAATTAATCATTCCTTCCATTCACCAGCAGTATGCCTATGCACTGCGTTTATTTTTATTTGTAGGTTATGGTAGGCAGCCAACAATTCAATATTTACCATGGTGAAAGATGCTGAGGTCAGGAGAAAAAACACATGGAGAGTTTATACTCTGAATTTAAGCCAAACAAAGCACTATCTTGTTTTATATAACTAAACAAAACCAAACACTGAAGAAATAGCACAATGGTGTAAAACTATTTTACAAATTATGAATGTCAAATGTTCACCAATATCAGAAGGGTTTTTAAAAGATAAATGTTTATTAAGAGATACAAACTTTTTTTTCCATTTTTCTTTTTTTCTCTTTTTTTTGGGTACTGTAAATTATTTTATCGATACACTTGCTTTTTTACACATATCCTCGAAATAAAAAAATAAACCATTTATAAACACTGCCCCCTTTAGCTGGTCTTCAAAACTGGAAGGGTTTCAAGAGATGCACAACAGCGGGAAACCAGTCTCTGTTATTAAAACACCCTGAGACTGCACATTAATCTCTGTATTGCTAAAAAATTGTGCCTCTTTCAACATTAACGTTTACAATTATTTTTTCTGTAATGAAGCATCCCAAAGGTACCAAAGTAGAAGCTGTTGAGATCAATTGAGCATCTCCCTTTGCGATTGGCTACAGTTTTAACTTGGCCAAGTCAAAAAAATCATATTAAATCCAATAAATTTAATCCATAACATTGGCATAATACTTAGAATTAAGCTTTAATTTCTAATTAAAAAAGTATAAATTGTCACAGTAAGTAGATCTGCATTGAGTTTTTGGTGTTAATTAAGCATACCGTTTACGGTAGCTTAAATTGGCCCCTGTTCATTGTTTCTGAAATATTACAACAGCTTAAAAATCATATGTATTTCCACACTTCCAAGTACCAACTTTCTGAAAGACAGGTGAAGAAACAATGCATATCGTTCTACAAAGTATTGCACATTACAGTTTGCAGCAAGCTTTTTTGTCGATTAACAGTTGTGGATGAGATCTATTGGTAATTGCTGAACAGAACAGTCAAATACAGTGATATTTCTGAATACGAAAGGCAAATGTGATTGGAAAAAACAAAAACAAACAGATTTGATACAAAATGTTCGAAACTACCCTAAATCTATGTGGTTTTTAAATCTTTCCAGGCAGCTTTACATTCTGATATCCAAAAATCAGAATGTGTTTGGTGACTATGAATCAATGTGGACGACTTACGAATAGCACAGTGGATATACTTAAAAACGCCCGGATTTACTAAGCTCAAACTCTAAATTTGCGTCTTTCACATTAATTGCGCAAATAGAATGGAAACGCCTATTGTCTCTGCTACAAAAGTCGCTCATTGTGAATGCATCTTTAGAAGAGGGAAGAGACTGCTAAGAATTAGTGTGCTGCATATTTCCGAAGTCACGTGCCGTTTCCAACTTGCAACGTCGGAAAGTTTACAAAACAGTTAGACTTAAAGGAACAGTTCATGCAAAAATTATGTTAATTATTCACTCTCACGTTGTTCCTTTCTGTTGCGGAACTTCTTAGAAGATTGGATCCACGAAAACCACAAAAAATGCTGTATTATGTATGCCAGGCCAGTAGTTGGCAGTAGTCACTTTGTAAAGAAACTACGCACTTACAGACTGAACACATAATACGCAAGCGCATGGCGTCACCGTTTTCACAAATTTGTGTTTTTATAGTTTACACGGAGATGATAATGGTATTATCAAAAACTTGAACTTTGCAACATGTTTTTAAAAGTCTGCATTTCTAATGCCCAAAATACAGTTGTCATGTCAATGAATGCCAAAACGCAAAAAAAAGTTTTTCATTCTTAGTTAAAAAGAGTGTTGTGTAAATGTTTTGGACACCTTTGACTTCTGTTGTATGGACAAAAACCGTCAAATCATTCTTCATCCGTGTTCCACAGAAAAACGAAAGTCATACAGGTTTGAAACGGCTTGAGGGTGAGTAAATTATGACGACTTTCTTTTTTTTTTTTTGTAAACTATCCATTTAAATGGTGCAACAGTATGGAGAATGTAGTGTCCTTAGTGGTATAGTGCACTGAAAACAAGCAGTGCTTACGGCTCGATTCTTCCGGACAGCACAATCTCCAGTCTAAACAGTTTGTCGGGACACACTTAAAGCTCTACAATAATGCATAACGACTTCTATTCCTAAATAGATGACATTTTACTTTTGGGGAGGATGAGATCTTTGTACACCAATGTGTACTTTTCGCAATTCACGTTTACGGAGCCCTTTGTGTTTTTTTCCCATGATTCTCGATTATCTAAAAAATAAACAGCTTAGTTTGATTTCGATATGTACAGGATAAAAGTTACAAAAATAGAACAGGCATGGTTCTATGTTCAGGATACTGCTGTTTGTGATCTGTTCTCTGTCTAATAACAGCGACTATAATAGTATTATGATAAAAATATTAAAAATACAGACAGAAAAATGTAACTTCCTCTGTAGAAAAAAACAAAAAACAAAACAAGGACTCCTAGTGCAGATGCGTAGCAATGTAAACCTGGTCCTACGACTATGTCAAAAGTTATATATTTATAATATATGTATATAGAATCACATATATATATGTAATGGAAAAGCAGGTCATTGAATCCTCTCACAGAGAGCGTTCACATCATAGTCTCTACGATGGTGTGGGTGGGCTTCATCAAGCCTCCGTTCCAGTTGGGGTCCAGCGGCTGCGCCAGCTCATTGCATTTGGGCTGGTATTCTTGGGGGCAAGAACTGGCTCCTCCCCTCACTGGTGCCGCCACCGCTTTGATCCTCTGGAGGGAAACATAAAAGAAACATTATTGGCTTGTTCATTGGTAAAGAACCTTTTTGTCGTTGACATGACTGACTCACCTCTATGAGGGGTCCATCTGATTGAATGATTTTGATCACAACCACCATTGGTATGCAGATCATGGACGCGAGGGCGAGGGTCCAACCGACTCCAATGGACCAGTCC
The DNA here is from genome assembly GCA_023376895.1 of Aspiorhynchus laticeps. NCBI lineage: Eukaryota > Metazoa > Chordata > Actinopteri > Cypriniformes > Cyprinidae > Aspiorhynchus > Aspiorhynchus laticeps. Next base: position 956,678 of record JALXFT010002236.1, on the reverse strand, counting down.
GGGTACTCGTAGACTTTGTTGTATCTCAAGGGCATGTACTTGACCAATGAGAAGACAAAGCATCCCTGCAGCAAAAGAAAAAAGCAGGGGTCACAACAGCACACTCAATCCAATGTCCAATACACAATTGCTGTCTCCCATTACTGTGCCTGACTTGTAATGGCTTGTAATGTAATGTAATTGCTCACAGGCTAATCAAAATTAAGGGGTGAATCTCATAAAAATAAAATAAAAAAAAATACAGATTATATTAGACTTCAAAATAAATAACATTATTATTATTATAAATAATAATAATAATTATAATAATAATAAATAACATTGTTTATTGTAATGATTTTAATTAATGTATTGTTAATACATGCTATTTATTTGCTATATATTTATTTTAACAACGACAACAATAAATGTCACTTTATTATTGATTAAGACAAATCAATGGCATTGTTTATTATTGTAATTTAGTTGATTATAACTACATAATTTTGCTTTTTTTTTTGGGGGGGGGGGGGTTATTTAATACATGATTTAAAAAAAACAATTATTTGCTATTTTATAATAATAATAATTGTAATAATAATAATAATAATGTTATTTATTATTGAATGAATAAATAGCATAATTTTACTTTATTATTTATTCAATAAAACAATATGTTTGGCTATTTATTTCTTTAATAATGATATATAACAAAAAAGTAGTAGAATAATTTATTTCCTATTTAACGACATTTAATAATAATACTAATAATGTATTATTGATAATGTAAATAATAAATATCATTGTTGATCATTAATGTAATTATTTATAAACAAATTAATAATATGTACTATTTATTTAATAATAATGCTTGATAATTATTTGCTATTTAATAACAACAATAATAATACATGTTTTAAAATAGGCTCCATTTGTCTTTATGAAAATAATTATTACTAATAATAATTATTACTAATATTTATTTATTTATTTTTTATTATGATGTAGGCTTCTCTTTGTGTGAATCACCCTTTAAAGAGGTAAAACCAAGTTTCCAAAATGACTAAACAGGTTAATCCACTGCAAAGAAAACTTTTAATTTAAAGGAAGATAAAAGTATCCTCAGTCTTTAAAAGCTGTATGGCTGTACATTCAGAAGGGATTTCTTTTTCCCCCTATAGTCCTATGATGTTCACAGAAAAAAAACATTCATGATCTCATGGAAACTAATCCTGCACTCATCCACAGCTCCTTCCATTCATTCTGTTGGCCAGGCAGATGGTCACCCCATCTGGAGCTCTGTTACAGTGAGATGGGAGCCGGATTTTTGCAGCAAATCCAAAGCAGAATAGCAGCATTTGCATGGGGGGTGGGGGGCAGAAAAGCACTCAATCTCAAATTGAACGGTGTACTCTTTTTCTTCTATACTCTTTCATAGGACCTCAATGTGTCATTTTAGGAAACATACTGCGTAGATGGCCTAAGAAGATCTGTGGACAAGCACCTCGCACTTTTTTTTTTTTAACACAATGCATCTATAAATAAGCAAACTACTAATTTAACCTGTTTTAGGGACTCTTTCTTCACCTAAAATGAACTTACCACACACAGAAAAGGTGTGACTACAGTCCAACTCCACTTCATCCAGGGATTTGGTCTGTAACCAATCATCTCTTCAATTGCATCATAGAAATTATCAGCGCCTGTGAAGAGGAGGAATGCGTTCAGGTATGAAATTCACAAACATTATGACATGATACTACAGTGAAGATAGATGGAAACATAGTTACTGCATTGTTTAAGAAGACAATTGCATTAGCAGTTAATTAATTTGGTGTCTTGCTTTGGGTTGGCAGGGAAAAACGATTACAAACTGTTGTGTTGTAACTTTTTGTACTGTGCAGACGTTTTGTGCAAACAGTGCAGCATGTTATCAGGAAAATCTCCCCTAGTAAAGAATATTAGTGTTTTAACCTGACTCTACCTGCATGCAGGGTTTAAGCCACCTCAGCAGCAGCTCTATTAACAAGAGAAGTTGGCATATACTGCCATATTCATGAAACATTTAGGTTTAGAAATCAAGGCCATGACGGTAGGGAACGAAGACGTTATGTACACTTTCAGAACTAGGTTAAATCGTACAGTAGAAACCCTGATTTGCACACTACATCATTCTAAATGACCCACACTCTGTTCAAACAAAGAACCACACCTAAGAATATTTCACAATCATTCCTTTCATAAGTAATTTGCCAGAAATAAGGGCTTTGTTTAATCTCCCAAGAAAAGAGAACTCATTTGCTGGCCTGTTGGCACTTTCCGTCAATAGATTAAGAAATGGTGCTTACAAGTCAAAATGATGGTGTTTTTGTCAGTGAGTGGAGGTGTTTAACCATAATAATTAAATGCAATTCTAAAAAACAATGGGTAACAGAATTGCAGATTTAGCCTAAATTAGCCACCTTGCTAGCTATTTAAGGGTCACATTTTTAAAAACATATTTGTTTGATATTTTCTCTTACAATAGCAGTAACATGGTTGAATGGCTTAAATGAAATCAACATTCAATTTGTATGTGTGTGTGTGTGTGTGGGGGGGGGGGGGGCGACTGAGAAAGTGGCATGCTGTAAAATGAGTCAAATGTGTTTTATTACTTTGGTATAACAATTGTTTATACCATTATTAGTATTAGGTGGAAAATTATGCAGTAACAGGGTTGCAGATTTAGCCTAAATTACTCTGTTGCTTAGCAGGGGTGAGCTAGTTAAGGGTCACATGATGATTTTTATTTTCAAATCATATTAACAATAAATAAACATCATATTTACAATAAATAAAAGACACATATTTGCTTGATTTTTTTCTAACAATAATTTTGGTAAAATAATTATTCGTAAGTGGCGTAACGAAAAAAGACTATTCAATTTCGGTGAAAAAAATACAGGTCTGGGAACGTGTAAATGAGCTAATTTTGTAAATGGATCCAAATTTGTTTTACTTCTTTTGTATATCAGTTCTAAATATTATTAGTCATAGGTGGACAATCATGCAGTAACAGGGTTGCAGATTTAGTCTAACTTACTCTGTTATTCAGCAGGGATGAGCTACTCATATATTGATTATGTAGTTAAGGATAAACTCATATTTCCAATAAATAAAACATACATTGTTGTTTGACCTCTTTTTTTCTTACACCAACTTCAGTAACAGTGTTGAATGGCTAACTTGTACAGTCAACATACACTGAGAATACACCTTTTTGTAATTTTCAAGCAATCTTACCAAGATTGGATTTTTTAAGGTGTGTTTGATTATGGAGCTAAACTCTGCAGGACAGTGACGATCTCTACTTAAGGGTATAGCAGTTACAAGGATTATAATTTGTTATGATGGGGAAATAATGCTGTAACAGGGATGAACTCAAAATGCTATATCTTGCATTTTTACTGTTGAAAACATAACAGTAACAGGGTTTTTGTTTTAAAGTACTGGCACACCAAATTTGTACCCTATTCATGAAAAGTTCCTGCTCCAGCACACCATTATGAATAGAAGTCACATTTTTTGTTTACTACTTATACTTACCATAAACCCAGGCTACAGCAATACATTCAAAGAATGCAACCCATAAAAGGCACACGCCGCTGGCTGCATAGTAGTCAAAGAGTTGAAACACATACATGCCACCCTGAAAAACAGACACAAATAACTATTGAAAAAAGCGAGTAGGCTCTGGTACATGCTGTAATTGCAAGGCCGACACAATAGAGGACTGTTATGAGCAAGGGTTGGCTAAACACTTGACTAGTTTTCTTTTGGTAACAAAAACATTTGTTGCACAATGCATTCAGGGGTGACATAAGACATTATGTCACGGAAAAAATGGGACACTGTGTGGCTCAAGCCACAGAATAGCATTCCCAGTTTATCACTGTTCCAGGGGCTTAGCAATCAGGGGCCGAGATTTGAAGGGGGCCAAAAGAATATTAGATGTGCATTGTCGGACCAGGCCGGATCTCCTAGTATAGCAGTGTGATTCCTCTGTGGAATTCTCACTGCTCAAAGCAGGTCAGGACATCCATAAAAAGACATGGAACTGGGAGCGATAAGGCACTGCTGGGAGTGAAGGCCTCTTCCTTATGGGAGAGAGCTTGGGCAGTAGATCTGGCATGAGTGTGGCGTTCTTGATTACAGGAACTGTGGGTTTGGTTGAGGGCCACACACTATCAAATGACAATGTCACTAAAATCCTAAAAGGAAAACATATGGTGCCTGATCATTCAACTAAGCTGCATTTGATACGCTCTTTATATAGCCAGAAACCAGCTGGTCCAATTTGTTTGCAAAGTGGTAAAGACTAGAATTAGGATGGATTTGGAAGGAAAATGCTTCATAAAAGTGTATTCGACTGTTGCACTTACCTCGGTGACCATGGTAAGTCCCAACAGGTAGCTCATAAAACAGACTATAGCTATGAAGATTTCACGCCGATAACCCTTCCTTAGGAAGGATGGATACAGATCCACTAGGGATGTGATCTGCCCTTCCACTTCGACAAACTGGGAAAAGAAAAAGTAACACTGCCATCACAAACTGGTTTCATCAAAGATTTCATATTTTGAGTGAATATTATACAGTATAAAACAACAAAGAAAGAAGGAAACTCATGGAACTGAGTTTGTGGCTTTTTGTTCAGGACCATTAACTTTGAGGCCAGTCAAGAGGAAATAGGTCAGTACAGTTCAGCATCAGTTGGATAGGTCTATGAAGTTATAACATACTGTAATGAAATGTATCTATTACTGTAAGTAGTACTGTACATAGACACCCTTTAATGTTATTCAGCACAGCTGCAGGAATATTATTTTAGAAACTTAATTTAACAGTCCAAGCACCACACCCTAGTTTAGTGGACCCTCTGGATTTGGATGGACTCTGATTTAGCAGAGTGTTCAGTTTCACTGGGACCGAGAAACATTGATAGTACAGGACTGCTGCATGGACGATTAGCTTCCAACAAAGTTTTTTTTTTTTTTTTCTGCTTGTTACCATGTTTTTTTGTGTACTGTGGCTTAATTTGCTACACTGATCTGTTGTTGGATTTACAGAGCTTTGTAATTGTATTTAACCTACTGCACTGTAATTGTTAGCTAAGAAATTAGCTTTAGCCATTAGCTATTTAATTCCAAAAATGTTTTCTGAAAGGTCCACAGACTGGGTTGATCATCATCATCTGGCTGTATGCAATTACTACTCTGTAAACTAACGGTACTCAAGCTGTTTGGCATAACAGTTTTTCATATGGTACTTACCTGACTGTCGAGACCCAACAGCAGAAGCATAATGAAGAAAAGAACTGCCCAAAATGTAGGAAGTGGCATCATAGACACAGCTTTAGGGTAAGCAATGAAGGCCAAGCCAGGACCTATTGGGAAGAGAACAGAGGGGGTGGGGAAGTGGAGAAAGTACGATTAGCAATGCTAGCAATTTGCACACTTTGATCTATGCCACTGTGGTGCGTTTCGTTGTCGGCACAGACCAAAAAGGAGACATGAAAGAAAAACGGAGCGAATATCTACATGACAAAGTGATCAAGCCAGGCAAAATAACTGCCAGTGGTTCGTTGATAAACAGTCCAATGACTGTTTTAGTGCATCTTCTTGTGAAATTAGCATCTTGAGGTTAACTTCGGCTGTTACAAAATCTAGAAAGTGTTTCATGAGCGGTGTGATATTTCCCCATGTGTAACACTACAGGTTCCATATTCAACACTACAAAGAACAACCTCAGAGGTAACATACAAACACCTCCATTTGCTACTGCAACATAAAATGTAGGATCCAATCTGTTCAACAGAGGTTAGATGCAAAAACAAGCACAACACATACAGTATATAATAAAACCTAAGACCAAATGGAAACAATGTCCCACATAGCATAATGTCAAAGTACAATAATAGGCACTTTCCGCAGAGTCAGGTTGATGCATCTATGACTGAACGCCCCACAATTTACTTCTCTTTTGCAAAAAAACCGCCTTTTAGCCTCTTGCCATTTGAAATGTTTAGAAATGTATCCAACCAAATAATCCTGAAAGACTCCCTGATAAGGATCCTTTGGCTCCATACAAACATAATTGTGCTGATATGCACGGAAGTTCAAGTAAAGTTTAGGTTTGTGTGTCTTATAAACAAAGTGATAAAGATGTATGTTTTGTGCACCTCTCTTGAGCCAGACATACTTAGACCAAAGTCTCCACAGAGGAGGGCCAAAGCATGAACAGTGCAGACGACTAGACATTTGGAAAAACTTGATCTTAAAAAGCAGTCGTTACATCAACTAATCTCTTTCACCATGAGACTTACTGAAGATGAACCTGTACCACAGGTCTAAAAGCAGTGTGAAAGATGAAGAGCCATTTTCAGAAATGTCTGATATGCACTAGATGGTCAAAAGTATGTAGCCACCAGAACATCTCGCCCATTTGTGCTTGTTAAACATTTACTTTCAAAAAACATGAACATTAACAATAAGCTTCCACCCTTCTGGGAAGGTGTTCCAGTAGATGTTTGACTGAGGTCTGGCTCACAGTTGATGTTTCAGTACATCCAAAAAGTGCTCAATGGTGTTTAGGTCTGAGCTTCTTCCACAAGAGTCTCAGTAAACCATTCTGTCTTAAGAAGACTGCATGGTTGTATACTTCATTGTAGGCACCTGCTTGTAAGTAAAGGGTGTAGCTGAAATAGCCAAACCAAATAGACACAAGTGTCACCATACTTTTGGCCATATAGTGTGTCCAGGGTAGAAAAAGGAACCAATAGGAACTGACTTGGCGACCTTAGTCAAACTGCATAGAGTTTAAACCGAGGACTTAAACCCAAACTCTCCAAAAGCATGTTGTAAATTGCCTCTATCCTGAACTTGGCACAAGATGCTTCTTGATTAGGGTCACCAGTGGAAACTGTCTTGAACAGCAGTCAATGCTGTTTCACACAAAAGTTGATTCTTCGCCATTAGTGGACTAGGACTTAATGTTCCCACTGGCTCCAAGAATGCAGTCTCCGTACAGTTCTACAGTCGATTCCAATCGAATTCCGCTTTCCATCAAGAGGCCTTCTACATTTCTTATTCATTTTGGTTTTTATCTGATGAATGACAACGAAGGTTCCAAATTTTAGGATTTCTTTTTAGTCCTAGGTCCTGGAACTAGTTTTATTGGCTCCGAATTGTCTACAGACGTTGATTTTTGCCGCTGTTTTCACTAAAGGGTTGACCAAACTTTTTCGTGTTGTTATTTGCAGCAGCAGTGCCCACCATCACTGCTGCTTGACCCTCGTACCTGACTCTGCCACATCGGCTATGTCCACCCCTTGCTCTTGTGCCATGAAGCCCAGGACGGAAAATATTGCGAAGCCAGACACAAAACTGGTAGCGCTGTTCAGGCCTCCCAGCAGCAAACAGTCCCTATGTCACACATATGTCATGGAGTTTGTTAATTAACACAGTTACCCTACGTTCCCACTTTGCCCGTTCACTGGACTAAGCCCCCCTCCCGCCCCCGGGACATCGAAACACACCTGTAGCAGTTGTATTTGTACTTGTTGTAGCTTCCCAGTGACGTCATGGCTCCAAGACAGATGGCATAAGAGAAGAAAATCTGTGTCCCTGCATCGATCCACACCTAGACACAAGACGCCAAACCATTTGCTGACTGACAACACAAATTATGCAAACTCAAATATTTGCATGCGTTCAGCCTCTTGTAGGTCCTCCAGAACTGGATACATCATGAAGGACTAATACAAATTGTTTCAACAACTTCATGTCATGTTTAGATTTGTAGCTTTCTGAGTGAGGCCATCGTGAGCTTTTTTATGTAGACTCTTTTGCATATCTTGGGTTTCTCTCTGTAAACTGTACATCCTAAGTTTATACTGGGTTTAAGTTGCAGACGGTCACTGGTGTACATTACGTCGACAAGTGTAAACAGCACTTTTCCGGCATAAAAGTACATATTAGATGGTTGATTTATATTAGTTAGTGCTGATTTAGTAGCTAGACAGCTTATGGACTAGCACAGTCATGTTTAGTTTGGTTCAACCTAGTTTTGGAAGTAGGTCAACCTAGAGTTGGTCTTTCTGTTGCAGCTAGTTGACTAAGGTTGTCTTGCTGGTTAAGCTAGTTAAGCCTGATGGGGACCAGCATCCAAAACATAACATATGCTATGAAACAACTATGTTGGTCTTTTCAGCCAAGTTGATAGCCATAGAGACCAAAGTGGTGTGGAATCATGTTTTGGTGGGTAGTTGATATTATAAAGCCTTTTGATGTAAATAGCTATGAGATCTTACCTCTGGGTCTCCAAGGCGAGTCACATTTGGGTACAGATAAAATTTGATGCCCTCGGCTGCCCCAGGAAGAGTGACACCCCGTACAAGCAGGACAATTAACATGACAAATGGGAATGTTGCCGTGACGTACACAACCTAAGCAGAAAAGCCAAGAACACTGAGGTTAAATGTAATGCTATGGTTGTATTAAAACCCACAAACTTAGTAGGTTATCTGACAATTTAGGAAACTAAAGCAGAGCTTTTTCACAGGGTCTTTAAAAGACTTGTCATACTTTCCAGAATTCTGAGATGACATTCTGTCAAAAACATTTCCAAGGCTAACATGCAATTTACAGCTTAACTTCACTGACAGTTTTATATTAGCTTTTTAGAGGATATACTTTCTGGTCAGCTGTTTTCCTCCAGTCATGTAATGTTTGGCTTGGCTAGAAATGTTATTTTGACCACAGTGCCGAAAACTACATCAGAATATTTATTACCTGCAAATAAATGTAAAAATTGCATTGTACATTTAAAATTGCATGACAAATATGCAAACTGTCACAAAAAAATAAAATAAATAGATAACGGAAAGTAATCTTTCATATGCCACATTTAATGGAGCTCAGTCACATGTTTTCAAGTCAAAATGGCTTCAAGTGAAGAGCAAAGGGAGCCTTTTAAAGACTTATTTTATATAAATTTCCTAAAATTCTAAAATTCAAACAACAACTTTAGGGAAAATTTAGTTTTTAGGGCAGCATGAACTAGCCTTTATTGCATAAATAAGTCTGTCCTAAAGTAGCTATTGCTAGAATTGCTATACAGCAATCTATTCTGACAGTGTCTTGGCTGGAGCCATAATAAAATTCACAAGTGCATGCTCAAGGGGAACTTGTGCCCAAGTCAAGAGGTGGTGTCTGCTGATTGACTTTACAGTCTCTATTAGGAAGGAGGTGTGCTATAGTTACTATTGCTGCTAACCAGGGAACTGCTGATATGTTTATGTTGACAACACTGACTAAGGTAACATTCAAATCTCCCTAGCTACTTATAACTCCAACGACAATGTAGAGACTATTATTAGTTAAATTAACTTAAATTAACTGACTGAAGTTGAAAGAATTCGTGTAATGCAACCAAGCTCACCTTCCCAGTGGACTTAACGCCTTTCCAGATGCAGAAGAAACAGATGACCCACACAGCGAGCAGACACAGAGCCAGGTCCCATTTAATATGACCCACTTGCTCGATACCATCTGAGATGCTGAGGACATTTCGCCTGTGGTGGAAAGAATGTTTGCTGGTGAGACACTCTAAAGCCATTGAGGGTGTTTAAGGAGCTACCATTCAAATAATCAGAGAAGTTGTTTAATATGCTATGACAGAAGAGTTCTCTATAGCAGGGGTGTCTAAACTCGGTCCTGGAGGGCCGGTGTCCTGCAGAATTTAGCTCCAACTTGCCTCAACACACCTGCCTGGAACTTTCCAGTATGCCTACTAAGACCGTGATTAGCTGGTTCAGGTCTGTTTAATTAGGGTTGGGGCTAAACTCTGCAGGACACTGACCCTCCAGGACCAAGTTTGGACACCCCTGCAATAGAGGAACAAGTGTGCCTTGATTTGGGTAGCTCAGGTGTGTTTGATTAGGCTTGGTGCTAAACTCTGCAGAATGGTAGCCCCCCAGTAGCATGGTTAGATACACCTGGGGGTATTCCAGAAAGCAGGTTCTGAGACATACAAAGTTAACAGAAAACCTACACTTTCGGTTCCAAAAGCAGACATAACTTTCAGGGTATGTAAGTAGCCTTAGCAACTTATGGTCTGAGCATAACCTTCTGCAGAGCAGGTTATCTTGTTCACCGTGAACATACTCTGGGTTGACTCAACCTCCATGCAGTCATGGTTTTGGAACAGTTTACCTCAAGTAAGCAAGTTTTGGCTTAATCAACCGAGAGTTCAGGATGTGTGTGATGGTAAGTTAGCATTGCTTTCTTGAATGCACACCACCATAGAGTTATAATACCACCACTAGCCTTCTACTATGTGCAGTGTGTGCAGTCCTGCAGCTAAGAGGGCCACCTTCCTGCAGAGTTTAGCTTTAACCTGCTCTATCACACCTTCTTGAAAGGTTCTTGAAAACCTTAAGGTGTGTTTAATTAGGGGTGGAAATAAACTCTGTGAAAATATTGGTCTTTGGGATGGGCAACTGGAGGGCTACTGTCCTGCAGAATTTGGCTCCATCTCTAATCAAACACACCTGTAAAATTTAATCTTAGTCTTCAGGATTGGTTGAAAATTACCAAGAGGTGGATGGAGCTAAACTCTGCAGCACAGTGACCTTCCAGGGCCAAAGTTGCCCATCCCTACTCCAGACCCTTCAGTTTAAAGCATTAGCAATATTGGAACTGCTCAGGGGGACCCATTGTTCTACCAGGTTTAGTCAAAATAGGCCTACACCAGCTAACCAATGTCTGGGGGATTACTTTGGCATAAGATTACAGCCAGGAGTGTTGGATCAGGATTGAATCTAAACTCTACAAGACTGTGGATCTCCTGAATACCCATAATCAATAGCATTAAGTATGTTGAAGGCTCCATAAGACAGCTATTTACAATGACAACATCACTAAGAGAGTAAACAAGCTCCATAGTCTTTGGGAATGATTGAGGACAATTGTACAGATAAATAAGGCAATGTATTGGCTTCATAACCCCACAACTTCTTCTCAACTATATGCTGATAGCTGGATTTGGATGGCTTTCAAAGTACCTAACAAAATTGTACTCAAGTAACGAGTACTTACTCCCAGAACTCTGTGACGGGGGAAGTAAAGTTAGTGGCATTCACAGCCCCCCAGAGTGTCTTGTTCCTGCGGAGGGTATCCTCCACACAATTTTCTGTGTTCCATTTGTTGTTGCAGCTTGCCCAGGGAAGCTCTGGCTGAAAGCACTGGAACAGGTAGTACAAGCCCCAGGCCAGAATCACAATGTAGTAGACATTCAGCAGAGAAACGATCACTATGGACGCATAGCCGATACCTGTACAAAGAGAGGAATGGTGACATTAAGCCAATGGTACTCTGGACTGACTCAGCACATTGTAGTTATTCAAAGTGTTTGCGATTTGTTATTATAATCTTAATGAACACAATGAAAGGAGTTGTGCTCCAGTGGAGCATGAGAATGGATAAATAAATTACAAACTTCTATGCAACCTTCTTGTGCTTTCTGTATAAACATGGAATAAACTTGTCCAGAGTTGGAGGTAAGTGATGCAAGACATTGGTTCAGAAATTAAACTGTAAATCAATGTTGGCCAGGTTGACTGGAAAACAAAACAGACCAACGCTGTCACCTCATTCACTTTTTGTGACGTTTGATATACTCTGTTATATAAGAGATATTTTGGTGGAAATCAGTTTTTTTTTGTTTTTTTTCCCAAAGTAGTCATTCACTCTGGGTTTTGATTCCTTTTTAGGGTGCAATGGTGATTGCTCTTTGTGGGGCTCGATTCAGCAACCTCCTGATCCCTAGATCTAGCTTTAGCCACGACACCACACAAGTTGAAGATGCGTCCAGTTATACAAGCTACTGTTCATGAGCAGCTGCCCTTCTAAGCCAATTCATAAATTGACAGCTGCTGATGTTACCTTGTCTCTGCTACTAGCCAGGCTGAAAATGAAACTACTACAAGTCCCTAGAGTAGCAAGAAGACAGGCTACAATTAACAGACTGATGACATGACTACTTAAGGACTATTCAACATGTGGCAAAGACATGTTTATCCATGTAGAAATAATCTATTACATATCACTCTTGGTGCATGTCAATATTTTGCAAATAAAGGTGTCAAATTTAATAGCACTGTCAAGGTGTTCATTCAGTTTACTGCTTTGGTCTACACAAATATCTCCATAGGAATTATCAGATGGAGCCGTGCTTAAATGGGAGCACATAATGAATACTGTATTGGATAATGGAACTTTATAAATTAACGAGATATTCAATAAAAAAAAAATGAAAACATAAAAATGTGCATCATTCATAACTGCCAGTAGATTGACTAGTCTTAACCTATTTTTTTAAAATATAATTCTTATTAGTGGCTCTGAGAGGTGAGGAAGATGGGGTTAACCTTAACTACTATTTTTGATATAAATTAATAAAGTGGATTTTGATATACGTATTTCCTATCAGACATTTAACATGAAACCTGTATGTTTTGCACAGCCTATCTTCAGATACAGCTGGTGGTATCTGTGACACACCTCCCACTCTGTGTCCTTACCAAGGGGTCAGAGTGCTTGGCATGGCCCTATTTGCCCCTGCTGGTAGATACCGTAACTACACCAACTGGCAGCAAAAAGCATTGTTCTCCATTGATGGCCATTATATTCCATTTTAATCTCTGGTAAAGGAAATACTAGTTCAACAAACTCACCTGTAAAAATGGGGCAAAGTTTCTCCCAACAGGTGATTCCTCCCTCAGAGGTGAACTGACCGAGTGCCACCTCCAGGAAGAATACAGGCAGTCCTCCACCAAACAGGAAGATGAAGTATGGGATGAGAAAAGCACCTAAATGGAGCCAGGAGAAGATTTGCTTTATTCTGTCAATTATTATATCCTATTAACTGCTGGATTAGTGTTTAACTCATATTCCTCAAGGAGTTCATTCAGTACAGTGTAAAGCCCTAAACACACTGCACGATTTTCGGTTGTCCCAGACGAAATATTGGCATCGTGAAACAATCGTGGCCAATCAGAAATCGCCGCGATTGCTTCACGATGCCAGTCCTTCATCTGGGACAGCCAAAAATTGTGCAGTGTGTTTCGGGCTTAAGGCTTTGACACTTGCTCTCATTCTCTTTCTAATTCTAAAAATTAGCGCATGATTGTTGTTGATCTGAGGGTGTATAAATTATTAAGCCTTAAAGAGATGGTTCACTGAAAAAAAATGTTGCTCAAAATGTTTTTCATTATTCTGTGAAACAGAAAAGATTTCTCATAATGTACAATCTTCTGACTTCCATGTAACAAGTGGAAAGTGATATATCCTGTCAAACTTCAAAAAAGCACCATGAAGGTATTCCATAGGACTCTGTTTATCAAACAGACCAAAATAAGTCATTATTCACTCTCAAATTGTATTTCCATGTGCATTTAATTGAAAATGCATTGTAATCGGCCATGAGACATATGAAATACTTCATGGTGCATTTTAAACATTTATGAAGTTTGACAGTTTAATCATTCTCTTGTGTTCTATGGAAAAAGAGCAACTTCTAAACATCTCCATGTGTGTCCTACAGAACAAGATTATCATTTGGGTTTGAAACAACCTGATGGTGAGTAAATGATGACAGAATTTTTATTTTTGAATGAATTTATCCAATTGATAATCTTTGGAGTAGATTCCAGAAATGAGGTCAATAAATTAAGTTTTTATGACTGTCACATCGGTGTTCAAAGTCCAAAAGTATCAACAAATCTGCTCACCTCCGCCATTTTTGTAGCAGAGGTACGGGAACCGCCAGACATTGCCTAAACCAACAAAGCCCCCGGCGACTGACAGAAGAAAGTCAAGCTTGCTAGCCCACTTTTCCCTTTGGGGGTGTTTCCCCTCGGCTTCATCCTCTGGTCTCGTGCCTGGGCTCTTTCCCGGGGAGGGTTTCAGAATGTCTTTGTGGAAGTCCTTTAGACACTGAAGTTTCTCCTTCTGGGCCATGCTAAAAAGAAAACAAGGGGTTAGAACTCTTGACAGAAACCCAGCAGCCTTAGGTTCAGACATCAAAAAGTTCCTGTTTAGTTTTCTAAATAATTTATAATTAGGTCAAACATAAAGAGATCATTTAGAACAGCAGCTTTTTCAGGGGTGAGAAATGTTCACATAAGAATATAACATGACGGTTAACGTGATTAAAGTAATGTCACATTTTTGTGGTTTGAACACAGGAAATTTCCATGTACGACACAACAGAAAGCAAGTGTCAAGAAACTTGGTTCAATAACTTAGCTATGACCAATAGTACATTGAACCTAGTCATAAAACTGAAACTTAATCGCTTTCTTTGTTGCCTGTGAAGTGTGTCTGTAGTCAACATGAAAGGATGCCAACAGATAACCACATAGGCGATGAGTAAGAAAGCACATCAGCATTTAACACCAACTAGTTTAAAGTCAGCATAAAATCAAAATGTACCCTCTTTACTTTGCAAAAACATTTACCTAGTCTTGTTTTAAATGATTTGTACACTATAAACCTATTAACACATTATATTGTTTTGTCAAAGTAAATTCATAATTATACTATAAATTGTACTTAATATCACTGGAAATCAAATCAAAAGAAAATGTAAGAAAATACTTTTAGCCATTTTCACAATCTATTCACCTCCCGATGGATAAAATACACATTTTACTCAGAAATACGTGACATTATGGCCCACATGGAAACCCAAACGCAATCACACACATAAATTAAATCTGATTTAATAAAAACTCCTGCACTGCAGTTTCAATGCAGAACTGGCATGTTTATCTTGCCCATGTCCCTTTAAGTAACACAGTGTTTACGCTGTCAGGATTCTATTCAAGGATGGAGTAATTATGTCAGGCTTGGCGTCTTCTGTTTCAAAGCACGAGCCAAACTTGCCATGGAGCCCCTAAGATGAATCCCAGAGAGTAAGATACCAAAGTCAGCTCCAACATCCATTCCCGTTCCAGACTCCCTTACAGCTTGGCAACCCTTGAACAAACTATAGCCCCACTGTGAGGCCGGTTTCTTCAACACAAGCCTGCTTTTTTCTCCTGCTCTCAAGGAGACGGAAGAAGAGGGGGAAAAATCTTCAGTGTGTTTGACAATCAATAAATACACGTATATTCTCTTTTCCGTTGCTTTACTAAACATACGACTTAATAAACATGCTGACTAGTGTGGCAGCATGCCAGGACTCAAGTTCTTTTAAATTGATCTTCCGGAGGTTTCTCAGTCTTTTACGGTGAAAGAATTTGGGTGTTATTTTTACACTAAAAAGTTCCCATTTAATTGGTGATTCTCTGTTATATTTTCGAATTTAGCACAGAATCATACACTTGGCAACACAAGACTGTTAAAAAGGTCTAAAAATTTCAGGAAATTACTTTCATCCTCTTTAGGTAGGTTAAATCAGTATATTTCAAAGGTTTAGGAGCTCGCTACAACTCAAACACATTCTGTTACATAACTACAGCGAAATCCTCCAGACACTTTCCATTTCCACTCAAAGCACTGTGGTGATAACTTTACTGGCCAAGAGTCAAAGAAAGCAAACAAGTGGGTTAAGAAATGCAACTGGTTGGTGCCTTGTTGCAATGCCATTTTTGCCCATGAGTTGGCAATAATTAATTCGTCAATAAAACAAATTCAGTTTTAAAGACATTTCTGATCTAAGTTTTTAATATCCGACATGACAAACTCCATCAAAGTCTAATCTTTAATCTTATTCCTCAAATTTGACCCCTCTCCCATTATCCACAAGCACAAACATTCCCTCAAATTAACGTGCTGCCTGTCACTTACATTTCCTTCATGGCTGAATCCAATTGGTCTGTGTTGTTCTCTCAGCAGACACCATACCTCTGACTACACGGCCCCAATCTCTCCAGGGCTCAGTGTAAGCCGAGGTGACACCACGACCCGCCCACAGACTAAGACAATTAAAAGCAATCAGTAGATTGGTCGCAGCTTGGGAGCAGTGGATAACATGAGCGGCGGTCGGCTGGATGGTAAATTTCCACTCCCCAGAATCATCAGAGGTCTATCTGGAACTATTTATCTTTGCATGTGTGGCGTCCACTTGTGGCAACCCGAGCCCCAGATGCGACAAACAAGAGCATGTGGACGGCAATCCACACCTCTGTTGCATTTCACTTGAACAGCTGATGGTTTCCAGGCTCCTGCCATTAATAGCTTTTCTTTTCAAGACAAGTAGCTTAGCTTAATATACTTTGACATGTAGTCAAAGAACAATTAAATACTTTTTGTATAGTGGTTTGAAGACAGAGTACAATATTTGACTGACTGTCAAGTCTGACTTAGATTCTGGTCAGCAGTGAAGCAAAGACAAGGCCCAGTGCATTTGCATAGGGCTAAATGTGAAGAGTAACAAAAGCCTATTGTCCGACTTGTTTCCCTCAGCCTTTTGCATTTGGCAGCACAGCCATGATAAAGGGACAATGGCGATTTGTGCTCACAGGACCATTTCTATGAATTCTGGATCAGGCAATTTGTTCAAAAATACGGAACAAAGGATCCACTGACATTTTTTGCCCTTTTAGCGCACAGTGTTGGAATGCTGCAAAAATTGTGACACATGGCAGCCTACTTTGGGACACTGACTAGGTCTGTTTGATTCCCAAGTAGAAACAATAGACTTGAATCACACCGAGTTGGTCAAAACTCTCAAGTTTTCTTCAATGGAAGATGGAGCAGCTTCACTCCGGAATCCGAAATCAGTCGCCTCCAAGAAGCTCCTAATTGGAAGCGATTTGTTCTTCCGCATCTATAGGTCACATAGCCTGTGGCCGTCAGGAATTTGTTTGGGCCATCAACTTTGTCATCTCAGCTGAGCGGCAGGATTGCTACATAGTCCCAACTATCGAGGGAGACTTCAGGTCTAGAGTCGGCACGAGGCACTTGGCTCATTACGTAACCATCCCTATTTTAGAACCATGTACATTTCCTGAGTGCTCTCACATTAAATTCCTTCCTTTCTGCACTCGTTCCACCACATAAACGTAGTCCGGAGCATTAGAAGCACACTCTTATCCATTTATGTAAACCTCACAATGTAGCAATGATGCATGAAACTGAAGTCATGAACATTCAAGTCAAGTGTTGACAGCAGAGTTTGATCCACTTGTACATAATCTATGACGTGATGCATTGCGCTCTCACTGCCTAGCCATAGTGAACCAAACTGTATCACTGGAGATTAAGACGTTTGCATTTGCATTTACATTCTGCTGCAGTGGTGTGGTCATGGTGGGATGTTGACAAGGTGGTCCCACTGTGGTCCTCAAAAGTTTTTAAACTTTTTGATGCCAAGACCTCTTTGCAAGGACCCTTACTAAAATATAATGGTTGTTACATTAACATTTTTTATTGTAATATATGTATATCTTACTGAAAGTTGACAAGTTAACTTTGACATCCCTAAAAATTATTTTGCAACACATTGCAAAGAACAAATCTGACCCAGTGGATTCAGTGTCAGTATGATGGTTATGAAATGTAAATGAGAGAGGATCTAAGTAATGGTGTCAACTCTTGGAGAATAATTCAGAGTTAAGCACCAGTATGATTGAACAACCTAAGCTAGTGTTTAATAATTAAAGTTTACACACTGTTAGCTCTTCATTGTTGCACTACATGCATTGAAGAAACAAGACTGCTACATATTGACAGTTACTACACTAAGAAGGACTTAATCTGTTTCGAAAGTACAGTATTGTTTATTATCATAACCATTAATGTGGTCATATTGACTTTTTATTTCTCCTGTAATCAAAACACAAAAACCATAATTTATCCACTGGAGGTTTATGCCATAAATCAAGTCAACTGGTCTGACTTGTCAGTATACAGTAGCCAGACCAGATCAGATTTATGTCATACGTCTCCAGTGTCCACCAATAACTTTTAACCTTGTATATTTACGATTCCACAAATGTCATGCTTATTCAAAGGGAATATTTGTCGCCTGACCAAAACAACAAGTGGAAAGCTGAAGACACTATAATTCACTAGAAAAATAAATAAATAACTAAATAAAAATACACATACATGCAAGATGCATTTATATGGGTGGCAAAATTGGGTACAGGGACTGTTGCATGTCAATAAAAAAAAGTAAAGTGGTAAAAATGATATTTAAATGTGAACCGGGTCAGTGAACTGCATTAAGAGAGTGTGCTGTTCTGCTATCTGTCCTGTTTTTTCATATTGTTGAATATTTAGGAAACTGTACTGAATACAAAATTTTAATTATTCAGCCTGCTCAATGTGAAATTTGCCTCACAATTTATATTAAAGAGAAACAACTAAATCCAAAAAAAAAAAAAAAGCATGATGGAAAAGTTCAAAGTCTGAAGTGGTAAACTAAATTCTGGGCAGAGCTGTTTGTTGGCAGTCATGACACAGTATCGCCTTTGTTAACAAGTCTTACTTTTTATTGACATCAATTAAAAAGGAAGCTGATAGGCTCATATATTTGCAGTTCTCTTTTATGACACACTAAGATAGACAACACACTGAATAACTATTTAGCTGTTTTCGGCCTCACTAAGAAAATGGTATCTGCCCCAAATGCATTGTGGCTGTTACCCTTATCAGTGTGCTAGGTATGCAAGCTGGCATGTGCACAGAAACCTAAACTCTGTATCCTGTATTGTGTTTGTTTGAGCAGGGACTGAGCTGACTTCCGCATAACCCTAAGTAGGCTGCTAGATGAACCTGTTTGCGAGATAACTTTAGTCGCACTGTCAGTTCATTAGGATGCTGGTTCATATGAAAAGCTATTGTATTTGGCCAGTTCGCAGCCTCTCGTTGCTTAGCATCGAGTTTTTAATACGGCGTTTCAAGTTAAAAACCTTCTTGTTAAGAGCCGTTCACACAGTGAACGCATGTGTCTCGAGAAGGGTTTTTTAAACTGAGAACAGCGTTTATAGAACCGAGGAACTTACAAAGCGGGGAAAATACATAATCAAGAACGTTTTCTATGTAAACGCCGCCTTAAAATCTTTTTAAATGCCCTCAAGTTCCTTTAAGTTCCATTTCGTTTCGCTTTTAAACGCAGGAACGCGTCCTTGTGCGAACCGTCGCCAAAGACGCGTACAAGACCAACTTCGAGGAGGCGCGTCCGTATCACAAACTTTCGCGAAATGTTACCGTTTTTTTTAAGAACGCATCCAACAGGTTGACGCACCGTTACGGCTGCATCTAGTCGCATCTCTGTGTGCGTAATGTTAATTTGTAACGTCAAACTTTATTTCACCCGCTTGACGCAGTTGAGGTGAATATCTCAGGTTAAACTCGTGTTTTTAAAACCCTCAATGATACAGGTTTTCATCGAGGGACGTCAAGCTGTCTATTTTTAACTCCATGCAGTCAGCACTCAGTTATATCTGTCTAGAGTGGCAGTGTAAGAAACTCAATGACAAGTGACAGCATCAACACAAGCGCATTGAGCGGCACAGAAATGCTACTTATGGACCACCAGTTTAAAAGCCTGTCAAATCATAATGAATCATTAAAAAATTAAACAAACCATTATATTATTATCTGTATTGTATATAATATGGCTATATTACTGAATAAGCCTTTATTAAAATAGCCTAATAACATTAGACAATATCTTCTAAATAAACTGTTTAAGTACTTCCTGGATCCCTTAACAAACTCTTTTCAGCATGTGTGACAACTAAGACAAGCTGTTGAATTTTAAGTAATGTTGTGAAAAAAGATTTTAAAAGATTCTGAAAACGTTGTAAATTAGGCTAAAAATAAAATAAAACATTAGTGGTCTCACATCCGTGCGTTATACTAAATCCAAAGAGCAAACATGGGAAATAACGTTACCTTCAAAGTTTATTTCCTTTAATTCCTTTGAAACGTTCTTGTCCCTTCCGTATTGTGCTGTGGCTCGGTGCTGAATAACAGCAGCAGCGGTAAATTTAGTTTATGAGCTTTTTTTTCTGACCTTTGTCTCTCAACATGGGTGACCATTAGACATCAGTTGTGGAAAAACACCGGCCTGCCTCCTGTCCGCGGCAGCAGCGCGTCTTCTTAAAGCGCCCGCTTCCTGTGTTCAGAAAAGCGCGCCTCCAACGCGCATCACTGCCGCAGCTCCTCGTCTCCCTCCTCAACTGCGCCGCCACTGGCCAATGTCCGTATAAGCACTGCTGTGTCAATGCTTGTGCTTCGATACAGTAGTCTTAGTGTATGAATATAAAAGAAGCAAGCGAAAGTTCAGTGCAATATGTTACTAGATGCCAAATGATTCCTGTGATTTATGCCTACAGAGTGATTCCTCTAGCTCATCTGGTAGATCACTTCAGTAGAAACTGTTGCAGTGTGAGTCCTGCCAAAGACGTGAGTGACATTGATAGGTAAGAGGAACCATCACAGCACCTCAGGCTCTTTGAGCTGGACAGCCTTTACCTGAACCTCAGACGAGAACATCTCTAATTTAATATCAGCTGTCTGAATAAGTGCGCCATTGGTAACTGTAAACCTCCAGAGAGTCTCATTAAAGGTGCAAGTCAGATTCAGCTGCATTTAAACAGGGAACGTGCCTTGCAGAAAGAGTCAGTTTAAACATTTTAATATTTAATGTAAGGACAGTACGGGTACTTTTGTAAGCTAAACCAGTTTTTGTTGCCTATAAAATAGGAGGATCATCTTGTGAGTCACCCCTTTTTATATATATATAGTAGAAATATATTTATGTTTAAATACTGATTTGGTGAATGTTTACTCACCCTCAGGTCATCCAAGATGTAGATGAGTTTGATCAGATTTGGAGAAATGTAGTGTTACATTATTTGCTCACCAATGGATCCTCTGCAGTGAATGGGTGCCGTCAAAATGAGAGTCCAAACAGCTGATAAAAACATCATAATAATCTACAAGTAATCCACACCACTCCAGTCCATCAGTTAACATTTTGTGAAGAAAGAATTTGCATGTTTGAAAAAAAAAAAAAATAACATCTATCACTAGGACATTTTTAACTTCAAACAGGCTTTTGGCTAAAACAAAATGTTGTCTCGTCTGAATCAGGAGAGAAATGTGTACAGATCAAACACCATTTACAAGCAAAAACAGTCTAAATCAGTTCTAAATAAATGTGTTGGTGGATTTTGATGTAAAAGAACAACAGGAGATGGACTTTTTCACTAGAGGAAACATAATGGATTATGGACTCGTATTTTGGTCAGAAGCAACGGTTTAAACTTAAAACGTCTTAATTATGGATTTGTTTCTTACAAATATACAGCTTTTCACTTCACACGATGTTAATTGATGAACTGGAGTTGTGTAGATTATTTGTGGATTGCTGTAATATTTTTATCAGCTGTTTGGACTCTCATTCTGACGGCACCCATTCAGGTTTCATTGGTGAGCATTGGTGCTAAATTACTCCAATTTTTTTTTCTGATGAAGAAATACATTTATCTACATCTTGGATGAAATGAGGGTGAGAAAACTGTTAGCAAATTTAAACTGTTTCATATTTTTCTACCCACAATTAGAATGACATTAAATATGAAAATCTGAAGAAAAAGAAAATAATTCTTAAAATGTAATTATTAAAATTTAATTGTATAGCATTTTTCACTATAAATATCATTCCAGAGCAGTTTTATGGTTAAGTTCGTAAACCCTAAAAAAAAAAAAAAAAAAAAAAAAGAGAAACGTGAACTAAACAGTTTCTCATACTGTGGCATGCTGGATCACCACTTGTTGTGCAAAGTAAAAATATGGATCCTGAAGAAAAGCCATTTGAGAACCATTAATTTCTCATTATCTGAAATGATTGAGGTTGGAATTAAAGTGGAGTTTTACAGTCTATAAAACTTGTAAATCTAAGATTTCACATTATAAATCACAATTTAGCTAAAATGCACAGCCATGCCAAGTGGTTTTTGTTTTGCCATATTGTTTGTGTACATCTGCTTTTCAGAGGAAAAATAAACACTAATACAACCCCAAATTGACAGTAAACAACTCGATTGTTGACTTGGTGTTCTGCCTCTGCATGTGCAGCGAGTCCTGCTGTGGTTGTTGTGATTACGGCCCTTGTTTTGGCCCACGTTCACATCAGCTTGACTGAATTAAGATGCTACCCACCCCAATTCGAAGCATTACTTTTGCTGTGTATCAAAACAGTGTCCAGCCTCTGACTAAAGTTTCTGTAATTTTCCACCACTCCTTGCTTGTGCTTCACTTCTCTCATTTGATCACAAGATCACTTCTTTCCTTCACAATTGTGTCACAACAGCAGTCTTGCGCAGCCCAGTGACTCAGGTGATCAAAATAATGCAGCAGCTGTCAATCACCTCGAGTGCATCTGCTTGCAATGCAAACATGCTGTGTGAATGTTTTTGCATGATTTTAGTGCATTGCAGATCAAGTCAGAATCTCTTTAAGTCAGTTCACTCGGATGTTTTGGAAAATTAACAAAATGTCCGTCATTTCAGGTAATAGAAAATAAAAAGACAATAACAAATCATAATCTACAAAACCAGACATTACATATACATATATATACAGTATATATATATATATATATATATATATATATATATATATATATATATATATATAATCAACATCTGGACAACTACATAGCAGATCATTTATAAACAAACTAAAAAGCAAAGGTCCTAAAACTGAGCCTTGAGGTAAGCCCATTGTATTCCTTATAAACACTGAAGTAAATATATATATATATATATATATATAATGTATTCAAAATGTCTGCCACAGAAGAAAATGTCATCACATGATGCTGGTCACATGGTTTCATGATAAACCAGTTTTTAGTTTTCGGAAGGGTGTTTGGTTAGTAACATAATTGACAATTTTGTGGACATAAGTCAAATATTCTCTTATTTGAAAGAAAACTAAAAGGTATTTAGATTAGAAATAAATTTAATATAGAACATTTTGTATTAATTATTTTGAACTTTGAAATACTAAAGTATTTTGAATTTTTATGTAAACCAAAAGTATATGTATTTCTTTACAGACAATTCAATGCAACAGTTTACTTATTGGTTTTACAAATAATTGATTAAGGTTAATCAATACAATAATTCATGTAAAATGTTTTTACACAATCTAAAATCAATAAGATGTAAACAAGATTTGACAATGATTTTACAGAAAATCTAATGCAGTTATTTACCCACACAAACAAAAATGTTTACTGTAAAAATCTGTGTTGTCTTGTTGAACAGAATATAGGTTTGAATCCCAAATTATCTGGCAATTGGTTATTTTTTCATGCAAAATAAAGAATTAAATATACATGTGTTGTACCATTAAATATAATTTATCACAATATATGGCAAAGTCACTTACAGTTTGCTAATTAGCATACTTAGCAACCTGTAGCATTTTTACATTCTTTGCTTATTCAATTATAAACTATACAGTGAAAATCTAATAGACATCTTGTGCCTTAATACGTGAAAAGTCCTGCAGCAGTCGAGTGTTGTGTGAAAGAGGATCTCCATAGAGCGACGGTGTCTGAAACATGTGAACGCTTGTCTGTTTAGCTAAACTGCTCAGTAGTTTTCCACTGTCTGCAGAGGAAGTTGAAAAGAGGAAGTCAAACGCTTGTCATCAAACATGTTTACATGATAGTCCTTTAGCAGTTTCACTATTTTTTTTAATAAACGTGAGCTTTCACACGTTCATTCTCTGAAGAACCTCTTAACGTTTCGCTGGCTTTTCAGCAGAACGCAGAACAATTCCTCACGCTCGCAGCCAAAGAAAAGACAAGGAAAGAAAAACAATGACAACAAAGAAAACATTTCCTCTTCCAAAACAAATGTTCATTTCCTCTCCGACTGCTTTGTAGAAAGATGAAAGTGTTATGTGATAGCAGAATGTAAAAAATAGTTACGCCCACCGTTTCCTCACAAGTTGCTGCAACAGTTAAACTATCAGTGTTTTCAAGGCCCGATAATAACCCACTAGACTGCGAAGAGATGCAGGTACTTCTCACACAGGATGCTGCATCATTCAGAAGTAAAATCTAACCACAATATGGCTGATGAAGATTGCCCGATCTTTAAAAACTAAAACAATTTGGTCTTATTTACAGTGATAAACAGTGTGAACACTAACCACAACACAGTTGAACTGTTATTTGACACCATTCATGTGTCTCAAGTTGAAAGTATTTGTCCTTAAATGGTAACATCTCAATTTGACCATGGTTCATAAACCATTCTTATGTAACTTGCCGCAAAGATGCTGTGATGCTGTGTTGGTTTTCACTGACATTTCAGTGTGACGATTTACATAAGAATGATTTGTTTACGATTGAAAAATACAGCAATTTACACAAATATATAATTGATAATTTTGTTTTTACAAAAATTCAGTGCAACTGTTTATACAAAACAAAAAAAATAATTTTGTGTAATTTTGTGTTAACAATGGTTTTATGAATGATTTAATGCAACAACATAAAATATAATAAAAAAAATCAATGCAAGTATTTACACAAAAATGGTTTGGTGATGGATTTAATGCAATAATTTATGCATGCTTCATTTTTACAAAAAAAAAAAGCAAAATTTTGCGTTACACATGCTGTGTAATTCACAATTTTAGTTACAGTGGTTTTGTGAATGATTCAATACAACAGTTTATGAAAGAATGGTTTTACAATCGATTCAGTGTAACAATTTACGATTTAAAGAACAATTTTATAATCAATAATTTACATAAGATTGATTTTATACAAAGTAAAGCAACTGTTTACACAAAAATAGTTTTATGAAGGATTAAATGATAAAAAAAATTACAAGCATGATTTTTACAAAAAAATAATAAATAATAATAATAATTTTGCATTACAATGGCTTAATGAATGGTTAATACAATAACTTACAAAATAATGGTCATACAAAGGATTCAATGTAATATTTTACGCAAGAATGATTTTAAGAACAATTATATAATCAGTAACTTACATAAGATTGATTTGATGGAAAATTCGAAGGAACTATTTTCATACAAAAAAAAGGTTTTACAATGGATTCAATCCAATAATTTATGCAACAGTTTTAAAAATGCATGATTTTTACAAAAAAAAATCATGTAATTACAATGTGATTACAATGGTTTTATGAATATTCAGTACAAGAACTTAAAGACTGGTTTGACAAATTATTCAAGGCAACAAATTACAGTTTGATTACATTGATTTTTAAGAGCAATTCTATAATCTATCATTTACATAATATTCATTTTACAAAAAATTCAATGCAACTATTTACACAAATAATAAAATAATAATAATTTTGCATTACAATGGTTTCACGAAAACTTCAGTGCAACTACTTATGCGAAAATGTTTTTATTAAGAATTCAACATGACAAATTTAGAAAGATTTTTTTTTTTTACAAAAA
The DNA here is from genome assembly GCA_023376895.1 of Aspiorhynchus laticeps. NCBI lineage: Eukaryota > Metazoa > Chordata > Actinopteri > Cypriniformes > Cyprinidae > Aspiorhynchus > Aspiorhynchus laticeps. The sequence continues at coordinate 931,173 of JALXFT010002236.1, read as the reverse complement.
AGTGTAATCCTGTTACATTACAATTCAATGCAACAATTTATCTTATTAACAAGCAAATCTATCTCCTTATGCATTTTGCAGACACCATTATCCAAGTTTGCATCAAAATGACCCCAACGTTGCTGGTGCATTTCATATATTGAGTGTAAACTGCATTAAACATAGATGTGAACATCTCACTGGAGTAAATGAACTGTCAGCAGAAAAACAGGATATAGGCGGTCCTGCTATTTTATGGTTTGACTAACAGATTAATGTTTTATTGAGTAATTTATGGATGTCATTGGCTAAGACAGGACAAAAGAGAGGAAGTCAACATGAACTGACATGACTCTTAAAATAAGGAAGTTAGAGAATATCCACAGTGCAAAAGTGCTCTGTTTAAAGCACACTTAGGTCAGTTTGATGACCATAAAACATTAATTCAACAAGGAACACTTTTTGACTTGTAGACAACTTTATCCTTGACCCGAGTGCAATAGCTATTGGACAAATCCCTTATTTACCACAGAGATGCTTGACTTGAGTGAGTGTCCACAACGCAGGCTTATAACACTTTTTTCGTACAGTATGTTGCATCAATGACCTAGATTTAACCTCAAATGACTAAATTGTTTATACTGATCATGAGCACTGAGCTTTTGTCTGTTATTTTCAATGAGTCACTAAAGACAGCCGCCTATTTAAAGGAGCAGTTCAACCAAAAATAAAATATGGACTACTCTCACTGAGTGAGAGATGACCAAATGTTTATTTTGGGGTGAACGGACCCTGTAGCTTCTGTCATTGATAAAACAGAACACTGTTTAGGGAAAATACAAAATCATGGTGGTGCTAATGCTACACACCTGCAGTGACTTGAGTTTCTGTTTAATACAATGAAGTTCCACATTCAGTGCTCCCAGTCCCACATGCAAAGGATCAATGTTAGGCCTTAAAAGGCACTCGGGCTTTTGGATGTAATCCTCTTTGCTGCTCACATGCAAACATGGTCAGACTGTCTCCTTTATGCTCTGTTTCGTCCCTCTACAGAACAACTCTACCAATTCCCACAACATCCCAGTGTCCTGCTCCAATTAGAGCAAGTCTAAGGTTACACAAGCAGACTGACTTATCAGAAATTCAAGAAATGAAAAACCTGATATGCTAATCATTTCTCTGACACATTTAATCACTGCTATAATATAGGATGAGGACAAAATATTAATAAAAGCATACTATCTTGCTTTTTGTTACATGAAGATCAGTTAAAACGGCCAAATACTACAAAAAAGTGCAAAATATTATTTAGCTGGTATGTAGCTTTAGCAAGGCTACATGCCAGCTTATTAGCTTCTTGTTACATAAAGGACTCTTTAAATCTGTCAACAAAATATATTACTTGTGTGTATTTAGGAAGTATATCATGCTAGATATTAAATTAGTCTTAGCTAACATACCAGCTTATTAGCATTTTCTTACATAAAGGTCTCTTTAAAATTGTCAAAATACTACAAAAATTAAGATAGCTATGAAATTATCTTGCAAGACAAAGGCCATTACATACCAACTTAGTGTTTTGTTACTGAAGTTCACTTTAAAATTGTGTAAATACTACAGAAGGTATGACAATATAATTTAATTTATTGTATTTAAGCTATATAGCATGCTAACTATGAAATTAGCCTTAGCAAGGCAAGGGAGTTGGCCATTAAATACCATTTTTGCTATATGAAGGTCATCTTAAAACTGTCAAAATACTAAAAGTGTGAAAATATAATTTAATTGTGTGGTTAGGCTGCATAACATGCCAGCTATGAAATTAGCATTAGCTAACATACCAGTTACTTAGCTTTTTGTTAGTTTTTGTTTGAAGGTCTCTTTAAACTGTCAAAATACTACAAAAAAAGTATGAACATGCAATTTAATTGTGTGTATTAAGCATGCTAGCTATGAAATTAGCCTTAGCAAGACAAGGGAGCCCACCAGCTCTTTTTGTTGTCAAAATACTGCAAAAGTGAAAATATAATTGTGTGTATTTAGGCTACATAACATTCTAGCTATATAAAATTAGCCTTAGCAATACAAGATAGTCGGCTGTTACATACCAGCTTATTAGCTTTTTGTGAAGGTCTCTTCAAAACTGTCAAAATGTTACAAAAGTGTGAAATTGTATATTTATGCTACGTAACATACGTGATTCTGCCATTTTTATTTTAATGTAATTTCCACAAGCATCATTTCAACTACAGAATGTATGAACTTACATGGTAGCGGAAATTACCATGATGTTTCAGAAAAATTACAAAATTGACAATTCTCCTGTGATAGGCTATTTGTACATTGTTGGATGCAGTTGGCAGACATATTAAATAAACTAGCGTTAAAGTGTATTTTCACAAAAACACCCCAAAACAAGATGTAAAATAATTATGCTAAGTTTCCGTATGCGCTAATCATAAACATGATATTTCACAGTTAAACAAACAGCTTAGCTGATAATGACTGAACCGTCACGATCCAAAACAACATGTGCGCATATGAAATGTCTCCAGTTACCTAAGGCAATCCTCCATAAACAAATACGTGCAAGGAAAAAGGACAGAAATGGCAGCCAACCAAATCCTTAAGGATATTCCCTGCTTCCAAGGTCAGTTAATACCACAGCAGAGATAGGAGAACACATAAAATACCTAATTTAGGATTGCAGCACCTGGAATTAGCATGCTTGCTAATGTCAGGTGCCTCTATATGACTGAGGAATGGACTGTGTTATTTGCTTGCTCTTCTGATGCTGGACCGCTTGAAAGTGCTCGGTTTAATCCTATATAACCAAGGCAAAATCTGTCATGTGAATTCTAAGTATCTGGCTCAGACTCCATTCAGAAGTAAAACAGAAGTAAAACTTCCCAGTAAGGGACTATTTTTGAAAACAACGCATGATTAGCGCTATAATTAGCAGTCTGCTGAAAAGTGTGACCACAGGTATAACACAATGGTTAGCGAACTGTGGTTTTGTAAAATTAACTGATTAGATCACTTGATTGAATAACATTTGTCAAGGGCTTTGTCTGAAATCACTTCCATATACTTAGTGCACTATGTGAGGGAACAGCCTTTTGTAGCACTTAGTTCCATAATGAAAATGAATAACAAGTGTACTACCAGTGTACACTAAGATGGCGACCACAGCACTTCTGCCACACTCAGTATCCAAATTTGCTCAAATGTTAGTACTATATTAGTAAGGTAATGTAGGGAATAGCGAGGCTATAGGAAACGATTTCAGATTCGGCCTACAGTGTTGACATGAATACTAGCCTGCAACTTACAAAATGCTACAATTAAAAGCTGAGTTCGCACTATAGTTTGAATACTGTTATTACTAAATAGTAAAGTGAAATGGTAGGCATTATGCAATGCTAAAAGTTCAAATAGTAGTCCTAGTATTACATTTTCACATGACCTTGTCATTAGGGATGGGTAGTTGATAATTTTTTTTTTGTTTAGTTTTTTTTGTAAATTTTGTCATAGCTAGTTGATTAGTAAATTAATGACTTTAAAATAAAATATATTTTAATATTTAAAAAAATATATATATTTATCATTATTTTAATAACAATATATATTTATAATATATCAGCCCGATCTCACGGCAATTCGTACATATTTTACGAGGTGAATAATTCGTACGAATTCGTATGACCCCACTCGTACAAATTCATATGATTTTTGCCAAATCGTTCGTATTTTACGAGTTGCACAATTTGTATGAATTTGTACGAATGACCTTCACATAGCCCCGCCCCTAAACCTACCCGACACTGGGGTTTATACAAATTGTACAAAATCGTACAAATGAGCTCGTACAAATTCGTACGAATTAGCAACCTCATAAAATACGTACAAATTGGTCATGAGATAGCGTTGAATATATAATAATTATTTTTATTATTGCTGTTTTTGTTTAATTTATTCATATTTTTTATTAATTGTTACTGAATTTACATTATAATTATTATTACATTTAAAATATTACATTTTAAACATTTAATTATAATGTTGGCAGTGTACTGTGCTTTAGCTGTTTGTATGGTAAAACTCTGTCAAGTTGTGTCTTTAAATTAATTTAATGTAAATAAAATTAAGGTACCAGCACAAAAACACTACATATTTTTTTAATTATCGCCAAAATAAAAAGAATATTGAGATATCATTTTTGGTCAATATCACACACCCCTTGTCAGTCCTGTGTAGTGTGTTTCCCGCCCTCTTGTGTCCATATTTGGTTAGTTTCCTGTCCTTGTTAAGTGTGATTATTAGTTTATTATGTTCCAGGTGTGTTTTTGTTATTAACCCATGTATTTAAGTTCCTGTCTGTATAGTAAGTTTCGTCTGGTCTACTCATTACCCCCGGTGTTCCTGTCTGTCTCAGCCTTGCCTTGTCTTGCCCTTTTGGATTTATTAAAGACTGTTATTTTGAGTTATTCCTCGTCTCCTTGTTCCTCGTTCCTCCCTGCTGTGTGCACCGTGACACCCCTGGACTGCTTAATGCTTAATTACTAAATCAAAATCAAAATTTGATTCAAAATCTTACACATTTTGGCAAATGTAATAAGTTATCCAAGTATTTCTTAATGTTCACAGTATAAATATTTAGTAAAAACACTAAGTATAGCCTTTGTTTGTCAACTGCGTTTTAACAAAACCACAGTACATTATGGGAAATGTCAGGTTTACTTAAACTCCTAGTTTGATGGCACGTTCCAGCACAAACTCCAGCACGTTCAAATATGTCTCGTTCACATCACATACAATTAAACACATGGCACTTATCGACTGTTTCTCATGCTTCAACAATTAACGTTTTGACTGTCCAATCACGTGTCGCCCTGACAATGTGTTTGACATTGCACGAGAAAGCACTTGCATTTTATTCCTGCTGCTTCTAGAAGAAAAAAAAGTTCAAAGTTCACAGACTGAGTCGTTGTCTGAGAGAGTGCTATGTTTGGCTGATAAATCCACTTAAGGATTTCCTCTCCTCCACAGCCGTACATAGACAATCATGTTATTATGTGTCTCCAGTGAGCTCATTGAGAACAAAACTTGATCCCTCTTAAAGGAACAGTTCACCCAAAATAGAAACCTTTATAGCAGTTATTTTGTTTCTGTTGAGTATGAAAATATTTTTAACAGTAAATAAATAGGTTTGGAACAGTGAGTTTTTATTTAGCAATAGTCAACAATCTATGCTAACCTTAATGTAACAAGATGGTTGTGGAATTGTAATGGTTAAAGATATGAGCTGTTACTGTAAAGGTTGAAGGTTTTGTCCTGTTAGGGAACTAACATGTCATCGACCTCACAGTTCTGTTGTATCACAATGGTGCCCTTGATCAAAGCCTGTCACTTTAAGAACAACCCAGGAGTCTCTATAATTAGTGTACTGTATAATTATGGTCTGCTAAATTACATCTCAGGGTCCCCATTAAACTAATTTCTGTCACTATGAAAAATGGTTTTAGCATTACCGCATGTAGCCTAAATGTCTGTCTCACACAGGAAAATGAATAACATTTATGACATTTTGAAACATGTATCTTTACTTCCTGCTGAAAAAAAAACAATAGAAACATCACAGAAATTCTAATGGTTTCCACTACAAATACCATTACAATCATTACAAACCATCAACTTTTAACCATTAAAAAATGGACTCCTGTAGAGTGTTTTGGGACATATTCCATTAAGATTTAGTGGTTTTAACAAGCCACCAATAAAAGCAACAGATTACCAGTAGAGACAAACGGGCACCATTACAGTTTACATTAAAACCAGTACAATTCCATTTATAACTAGTAAAACCATTACAAATTCTGCAGTGGTTTCTATTGTTGTTGTTGTTGTTGTTTCAGCAGGGCTGTTGGATATTCCATGTGAATTACTAATACGCTACGGTTCCATTTTACCAATAAACATAAATACCTATTTAGTTTCCAATTACAATGGCTGTAGGTAAAGAATGTATTAGACCTTGCATTGCAAGGTCTATTAAAATCCCCTCTATAAAGTATTAGCATGCTAAGCAAAGCCCACTTCCCCCAAATCATATATTTCTCTCCTTACAGCTAAGACAGAGATTAGCATGCTAAACCTCGTTTCAGTGAATTTAAAGATTAAAGATTAAGTGATGTTGTGTTAATATCACTCATAAAACTTATAGTTAGCCAACTAGAAACACTCTGTTTGTTACATTCAGAGTTAATTGAAAGGTCTATAATATCAGTTGAGAGCTAATTGGTTAGCATTAGCATTCATATCACTGGACTAAAAGGTGTTTTATGTCCATAATGTGTGGATGGATCTACTGATAACCAGCTAAACCTTGATCACTTGGCTTGTTGACTGACTTTTCCAGTGAAGGTGACGTTAGCAAAATGGCAAATGTTAGCAAAATGGCTGAAATGGCCTACAGAATCTTTAAATTCCCTCATAATTTAATGCAGTATTACATTGTAAACAGACTTGATCCTTACACATTTCAGTCAGGTTTTTTGATTAATTAACTTTTTTCATTAACATTTTCCAATTTAAGTATGTTTACCTATGCACAACTCAATGCTACGATGCTAAGATACTGCAAGCGAGTTGCTATGTGGTTGCTAAATGTGTTCTGAGGGGATTTTACCTCAATGTTATCCAGTTTCTAGCATGTTCTTAATGGGCTAGTAAAACATCACCTAGTAGTCCACCACCAAGTCGCCCTGCTGAACAGACCAGCTAAAACCAGCCTAAGCTTGCTGGCTTTAACCTGGAAGTAGCTGGTTGATCAGCTGGTCTCCCAGCCTGACAACCTAAAGAAGTGGTTAAAACCAGCCTGCAAACCAGCTATGACCAGACTGGAAGACCAGCTAAAACCAGCCAACCAGCTTTTTTGATTGTTTGTTTGTTTTATTGAGGGTTTGAATTTTGTTGAGGGTTTGAATGCGCTTGCAAAAGTATGGTTGAGCTTTTTAAAATATGATTGTTGCCTCAGAGGAACAAAGAAGGCTAAAAATGTACTAAATGAACTAAATCAAAGCCTCTATGAAGTCAGAACTGGAGTGGACATAGTTTGCATTAACAATTGAATTGTAACCAATATGAAAATGATCGACCGCACTTTACAAACTCGCCTCAAATTAATTTGTATCTCAGAGACAGATAGTTTGCTTTACAATTGGATGCTTTCATTCTATTTTCCTAACAATACTGCAGAAACACTGGTTTGTGTTGTAGATTATTCTGATTTAAAAATAAAAGGTTGCAAATATTGTCTTTCCATTTAGGATTAAATAGTCAAAATCCTGCCAATGAATATCAATAATTTATGATAAAAATGATAAAATAATTTATCATTTAAAAGACTGAAAATGGTGTTAAAAATAAAGACATTCTGAGCTGTTGGTCAGCAATACATACAGTATAATACTGCACTAGTACTTATAATGAAGTAAATTACTGTACATAAAAATGCAAATGTAATGATGGTTTTCTCCAACTGAAAGTTTAGAGCATTAATGCATGTATTACCTGTGACCTGTTTTGACTGTTTTGGGTCTTGCACATGTTGGCCAATTAATTTCCATGTCGTTTTTCATGATTACTGGATAAGGATTTTAAATATTACTCAACTGGGCGAATTACCAAGGAACCTCAGGAACTAATGCTTGGAAATAATACATTTATATATTTATACAATGAGGTCCAAAAGTTTCAGAACACTAATGAAAATGCTAAACAAAGTTTATGCATTTTAACTGAAAAAATAAGTATGAATTTGGTGATTTCGGAGCATTTGGTGCACTTCTGCAGCATGTAGACAAACTCTACAAATGCAAAACATGATGATCATGTCGAACAAGACAACATGTCCAACAAGACAGAACATCTGACATTGCACAGGTCAGTGTCACAAATCTGTTTACATTTGATTAGCTTTTCTTAGTTTTTGGACCTCTCTGTACTTATTAGTATACACAAATCTCCAGTAAAACCGCCCATAGTACTCTACACAACCACTCGCAACATCTAGCTGATGAAATACTTCTGAGAAGAAAATAAGTACTAAAATGCATATTCCGTGTAGAAATTTCCCATGACATTTTCATTTATGGATCTTTTTGAAGTTCCCTTAAATGTTTTAGGGTTTTCCATGATCATAGGTTGTCTTTAGAGTGGACGTGATGATGGATGGGAGTGATAAAGAATCAAAACATGGTGACTGAAATGTCCACTCAGTATGGTGGTCATGTTTAGGGCCTGACTTACGTGCAGTATGTGATCTAACGGGTGGCTGTAAGTGGAGAGGGCTTGACAGGTGATGGGATGGCCTGCCGTCATTTAGGGTAACATAGCTGACATACTTTTACGTGTGAGCAGCAGTAAATAAAGTTAGGAATGTCATCAGATGCCACTGCCATCTTCAAACGAGTGGAATCCTATCTCTAGAACATCAGAGAAAATCAACCTCTAAAACTACTAGGGTCACACTGGACGTCCTGTAACAGTTCACAATATTTTAGATTAGATTTGTACATTAGATTTAGAACAACAGATTGTAGTAAGATGTAACAAATGGACAGATTAATTAATATATCTTAAAAATAGAGCTCTGTCTGTCTATCCAACCAACCATAATCTATCCATCCATCCATACATACATACATCTATCAGTCCATCCATCTGTCTATTTATTCGTCCATCTGTCCTGTCTGTTTGTGCATCTGTTCATCCATCCATCCTTTTGTCCATCTGTCTATCCATCTGTCTCTCCAACCATCCATCCATCCTTCCATCCATCCATCCATCCATCCATCAGTTCGTCAATCAGTCCATCACTCCATCCACCAGTCCATCAACTCAGTCCATCCCTCCATCCACCAGTCCATCAACTGATCCTCAGGTATCCATCCATCAGTCTGTCTATCCATTCATCCATCCATCCATCCATCCATCCATCCATCCATCCACCAGTCCGGCAGTCCATCCATCTGTCCGGCCATCAGTTTATCCATTCATCCATCTATCCATCTGTCTGTTTGCGTGTCTGTCCATCCATCCTTTTGTCCATCTGTCTCTTCTACCGTCCATCCATCCATCAGTCTGTCCATCCATTCACCAGTCTGGCAGTCCATCCATCCATCCGTCCATCAGTCCATCCATCCATCCATCCATCAGTCCATCCATCCATCCATCAAATCGTCCGTCAGTTCATTCGTCCATCCATCAGCCCATCAGTCCACCCATATATCCATCCATCTGTCCATTTGTCCTTCCATCCGTTCGTCGATCCATCAGTCCATCCATCCCTCCATCCATCCATCAGTCCATCCATCCCTCCATGCGTCAGTCCATCCATCCATCTGTCCGTCCGTTCATCCATCCATCCATCAGTCCATCATCCCTCCATCCATCAGTCCATCTATCCATCCATCCATCCATCCATCTGTCCATTCGTTCATCCATTCATCTGTCAATCTATCAGTCCATCTATCCCTCCATCCTTCCATTCATACATCCATTTGTTTGTCTGTTCATTCATCCTATCTATTATTCATTTTTAAGGTATATTCATTGCATTTATTTAAGGCATGTGGCATTGCTCCAGTATTCAGTCAAAAGAAGCTCCCAGTTTTTTTCAGAAACAAATGTGTCACAGGGCATCATCATGTGCTAATCCTCTCTGCTATCAAATTCAATTACTGGTAACATTTCATTTTTTTTATTTATTTGTGTATTTTTGGACTCCAGTGGCTTAAACTAGATTATGATTCAGCAGAATGAAAGAAAAGCCGGGATTGAAGTACAGGGGCCAGAGAGGAGAAAGCACAATTTAACAGAAGACCGGTGAACAGGCCGACGGCAGCACACGTGCCCCTGCATAACCAGTTACATAATGCAGTGACCCACTGCAGCTCGCGGCATACCTCCAACAGATGATACTCGCCTCGACATGCATCAACGCATTCACAGGATCTGTCTGCCAAGGCATCTCGTGAAATTTAATGGAATTTCTATACTGAATAATCAGTGTGAAAAGACTGAGCAGGTCAAACAGGGACAAGTGCAGAGACATTGATAATTTCCATGTAAGGGGTAAATTGTGACATGGTGGTTGTGTTGTTATGCTGCTGCCCGATGTTCACCCTGGTGTCTCTGGCTTGCAAATCAATCTGTGAATCAGCAACTCTCCATGCAAATAAATGCAAATTGTGCAGTAGTGTGCACTCTTGGTAGGGCCTCTGGTGTTACGTATTAATTTGTCTGGATTGGATTGTTACAATTTTCATTGGTTCTGTTTGTTTATACTTTTGATGTATACAGTACTTTTAGATGAAGTGAGAGTTGCTATTGCAATGAATGTTTAAAGAGCACATCTTTTCAATGTCACAGTTAACAAAGGTCTGACCTCAAACCTAACTTTTTGTTTTGTTTTCTGCAAAGACAGCTCTTCATATACACTCTTAAAAATAAAGGTGCTTCACGATGCCATAGAAGAACCTTTTTGTCTAAATGGTTCCATTAAGAACCTTTAACATCTGAAGAACCTTTCTGTTTCACAAAAGGTTCTTTGTGGCGAAAGAAGGTTCTTCAGATTATAAAAAGGTAAGGAAGAGATGGTTCTTTAAAGAACCTTTGACTGAATGGTTCTTTGTGGAACCAAAAATGGTTCTTCTATGGCATCGCTGTGAATCGCATATATATATAAAATACTTTCTACTATCATTGTGTAATATGCAAAGACTGTTATAAGCACTTGTAGGTCTTTTTGTTTTACCTGAAAGCGTAGACACTGTGTCTCTGTGGTCCTATCAAAACATTGTTGTTTGTTTTAATATTCCAACCAATGCTGTGAGTTTGGGGTGTGGCTATCCTGTTTGCCTGACCAATAGAAAACCGGGAGATTGTTTTGGAAACCTGCTTTAAAACAGTCATTATTTTGTAGCTCAATTTGGTGACATCATTTACACACTAAAATTATTAAGAATCGGTGTAATCTCTTTTTGGCTGATGATACACAGGGCAACTTTTTGAGCAATGTTGCAGGTGAGACACAGGGCCCACAACCGATCTAAAGTAGATTTAAATTTGTTACACCTTCTCAGTGGGAAAATGCCCAAGCAACATTGTTCAAAAAAAGTTGCCCGACAAAATTGCTCAAAAAGTTGCCCCGTGTATCATCAGCCTTTATCTTTTTGGACTTGAACAGGTAAAGTGTGTAATTTTTGTGTTAATATACCCTCTACTTCAATTAAAGGGATAGTTCACTTTGAAATTAAAATTTGGTATCTATCAGCTTACCCCAAGGGCATCCAAGATGTAGGTGTCTTTTTTTCTTCAGTAGATCCAATTTTGATGTTTTTAGGTCAAACCGTTCTAGTCTGTCAGTCATATAATGGCAGGTATAGGTCACTGTCTCTATAAGAGGGAAAAAGAACATGCACAGAGAAATCCAAATTAAACAATTCCCCATCGTAACTACACATTGATGCCTAAGACACGAAACGAGCGGTTTGTGTGAGAAAACGAACAGTATTTATATCGTTTTTACCTCTTGTACACAACCATGTCCAAGTGATCTGAGTGCGCACACGCATCCGGTGTGTGACGTGTGTGTGCGTGCGCTCTGGCTCACGCTGCATTCACACGGGGCGTCGGCATCAACGCTTGACGGAGGGTGAAGCGTGGTGCTGACGCAACTTTTCAAGTGCCAACGGAGGCGTCAGCCAATCAGATCGCCTCATGCAAATACCCAATCACGTTCATGCAACACCAGAGAAGTATGTGATTGGTTGTTGTAACTATGACGGCGCGTCAGCACCATGCTTCAGACACGCCCTCTGTCAAGCGTTGACGCCGACGCCCCGTGTGAATGCAGCGTGAGCCAGAGCGCGTGCACACACACGTCACACACCGGATGCATGTGCGCACTCAGATCACTTGGACATGGTTGTGTACAAGAGGTAAAAAAACGATATAAATACTGTTCGTTTTCTCACACAAACCGCTCGTTTCGTGTCTTAGGCCATCAATGTGTAGTTACGATGGGGAATTGTTTAATTTGGATTTCTCTGTGTATGTTCTTTTTCCCTCTTATAGAGCCAGTGACCTATACCTGCCATTATATGACTGACAGACTAGAACGGTTTGACCTAAAAACATCAAAATTGGATCTACTGAAGAAAAAAAGACACCTACATCTTGGATGCCCTTGGGGTAAGCTGATAGATACCAAATTTTAATTTCAAAGTGAACTATCCCTTTAATATAGTGCAGCAGTGATGATTTATTTTTGTAGGCCAACCCAGAATTTCATATTAACCTAGTTCCCTCAACAAAAATGCAAAAAGCTTTTTCCATTAGCTTTTGAATTATTGCTCAAAATAAGCTCTGTGACCAACAAAAATATCATGATAATTTCCACAAATTAACTGCAAGCCTAAATACAATCATCAGAATTAAAAAGCTAAATGTATGCTATAAATAATCTACAGCACGGTCACATGACTTCAACACTTATATATAAGAACAAAATGACAAATTACCTTATTTTTGTAATACCCTTGTGTCAGGGTTCTGTCACTTCGGTCTAGTGTTGTTCATGGTTTTGTGACAGAGCCCTGGCACTCCCTTCATGTCTGCCTGGACTCCTGAGCTGCCTGAGCCTCCCTGGCTCAACCCTCCCGCCCCTCCCTGGGCCCCATTATGACTGTTTGGGCTGTCCTGTTGGCTGGCTTGGCTCCCCTCCCTCCCTCCCCTCTTTGACTCCCTCCCCTCTTTGTCTTTGTATTTTGATTTCTTGTCTTGTCTGTTGTGTCTGTCTTGTGTAGTCATGTTCTTGTGCTGTCATGTTCTTGTCTTGTTTTTGGTGTTCCTCGTTAGGGACGCCAGGTGGCGTCCCTTTTGAGGTGGGGTAGTGTCAGGGTTCTGTCACTTCGGTCTAGTGTTGTTCATGGTTTTGTGACAGAGCCCTGGCACTCCCTTCATGTCCTGTTTTTATGTGAGTGCGCGGCTTCGAGTGTGCTCGAGCCGCGCGCTCTCTTGTCTGCGTGCCTTGTTTTGTGTTGGAGCGTGGTGTTCGGATCCCGGCACTCATGTCTTGAGTTTCGCTTCGTGTCGGGGTTCGGACACTTGCGCTCCATGTTCGGTCTCATTGTGTAAGCGTGCGGCTCGAGTTCGCTCGGCCGCGCGCTCTTGTCCACGTGTGTTGTGTGTGTGTGTGTGTGGTGTTGCACGCAGTTTCGTGTTTTTATCGGCTGCGTGCATTCATGTTATGTCTTGTGCTGTGTGGCACGCAGCTCATGTATTTCATTGGCTGCATGCTTTCATGTTGTCATGTCTTGTGTGAACACGCGGCTTGTGAGTGTTCTCATTAGCTGCGTGTTCGTGTCCTGTTTTGCACATGGCTGGTAATTTGTTTTGCTGGCCATGTGCTTGTTTGAGTTTTGTGTGAGCACATGGCTTTTGTCTTAGTTTTCTCTGTGCCATGTGCTCTCATGTCAATTGTCTTGACCCCACCCATCTTGTTACCTGATTATTGGTTAATTTGCCCCACCTGTGTTTATCTCATTACCCTCCTCATTTGCTCCCTTTATAATCTCCTTGTGTTTGCAGTCCCGTGCTGGTTCGTCGTCGAATGTCCTTGAATGTGTCCTGTCTGCCTTGTCGTGCCCTGTCCTGCCTTGCCAAGCCTGCCAAGCCAGCTGTCCTGTTTTTCCCCTACGGGGTAGTTTTTGTTGTTTTGTTTTATTTTATTGATGAATAAAAAGCCCATCTCCTGCACCATTGAGTCCTCGCCTCATCCCTTCATCCCCAACCCTGACAGTACGAACCAGCCAACAGAGGACTCAGCAGAGATGGGTATCTTCCTTTTTCCATCTCCCACCACCGGATTGTCCACCCGCCAAGTAATGGCCCAGCAGGTAAACGCTCGCTATTTCCGTCAGCAGGGGGCTGACGTGAGGGACTTCGCCTGCGACTTCCTTATTGAGGTGGACAATCTGGACTACAATGAGGCTGATATTAAGGAGGTATTTAACACCTGCCTCGATCAGCCTCTCAGCCTGTGGGAGATGGAGAAGCTGGGGAATCTGGGCTTCTGGGACTTCGTCTATCACATCTACCATCGTGGGGAGCCGGAACCCCCACCCCAAGCAAAGTCCCACTCCACTGACTGTCCCCCCATTCCACCTGAAGTCAGTGGAAGCCCCAGCCCTCCAATGACCCTGAAACGGAGAAGGAGGAGGAAGAATGGGCCCGCCTCAGTACCCCCAGAGGCGGCCGAAGTCGCTGCAGCTCCCCCAGAGGCGGCCGAAGATGCCGCAGCTTCCCGTTCCCAGAAACGGAGGAGGAGGCGGAAGAAGGCTTCCTCCGTCCCACAAGGCCAGGAGGCCATCCAGGAGCTCACTGCTGGTCAGGAGGCCGTTCCAGAGCCGCCCAAGCTCCTCGCCCTGCCGGCGCCAGTCAAGCTCCTCGCCCTGCCGGCTCCGCCCAAGCTCAAGCTCCTCACCCTGCCGGCACCACCCAAGCTTCCTGTTTGGCCGGAGCCCCCCTGGTCCGTCCCTCCGGCTCCGCCCTGGTGGTCTGCCGGGGTTCCTGTTTGGCCGGAGCCTCACTGGATTGTCCCTCCGGCCCCGCCCTGGCCATCCTCCAGGGTTTCTGTGTGGCTGGAGCCTCCCTGGTCCGTCCCTCCGGCCCCACCCTGGCACCCTGCCTGGACTCCTGAGCTGCCTGAGCCTCCCTGGCTCAACCCTCCCGCCCCTCCCTGGGCCCCATTATGACTGTTTGGGCTGTCCTGTTGGCTGGCTTGGCTCCCCTCCCTCCCTCCCCTCTTTGACTCCCTCCCCTCTTTGTCTTTGTATTTTGATTTCTTGTCTTGTCTGTTGTGTCTGTCTTGTGTAGTCATGTTCTTGTGCTGTCATGTTCTTGTCTTGTTTTTGGTGTTCCTCGTTAGGGACGCCAGGTGGCGTCCCTTTTGAGGTGGGGTAGTGTCAGGGTTCTGTCACTTCGGTCTAGTGTTGTTCATGGTTTTGTGACAGAGCCCTGGCACTCCCTTCATGTCCTGTTTTTATGTGAGTGCGCGGCTTCGAGTGTGCTCGAGCCGCGCGCTCTCTTGTCTGCGTGCCTTGTTTTGTGTTGGAGCGTGGTGTTCGGATCCCGGCACTCATGTCTTGAGTTTCGCTTTGTGTCGGGGTTCGGACACTTGCGCTCCATGTTCGGTCTCATTGTGTAAGCGTGCGGCTCGAGTTCGCTCGGCCACGCGCTCTTGTCCACGTGTGTTGTGTGTGTGTGTGTGTGGTGTTGCACGCAGTTTCGTGTTTTTATTGGCTGCGTGCATTCATGTTGTCATGTCTTGTGTGAACACGCGGCTTGTGAGTGTTCTCATTAGCTGCGTGTTCGTGTCCTGTTTTGCACATGGCTGGTAATTTGTTTTGCTGGCCATGTGCTTGTTTGAGTTTTGTGTGAGCACATGGCTTTTGTCTTAGTTTTCTCTGTGCCATGTGCTCTCATGTCAATTGTCTTGACCCCACCCATCTTGTTACCTGATTATTGGTTAATTTGCCCCACCTGTGTTTATCTCATTACCCTCCTCATTTGCTCCCTTTATAATCTCCTTGTGTTTGCAGTCCCGTGCTGGTTCGTCGTCGAATGTCCTTGAATGTGTCCTGTCTGCCTTGTCGTGCCCTGTCCTGCCTTGCCAAGCCTGCCAAGCCAGCTGTCCTGTTTTTCCCCTACGGGGTAGTTTTTGTTGTTTTATTTTATTGATGAATAAAAAGCCCATCTCCTGCACCATTGAGTCCTCGCCTCATCCCTTCATCCCCAACCCTGACACCTTGAACAGTCACTAGAGGAACTTTACTCCCCAATATAAATGTAAGACAAATCTGATTTGGTTAAAGGACATAGCCTAATCAGTTTAATGAATCAGAATTCCTTTCATGCCTCACCAGAGAACTAATTTACTTAAAAAAAAAAAAACATTCTGGAACATTCTGGACCCAATCAAACAAGCCACTGGGCACTTGTCCCGGCCGTCTGTCCAATTATTTGCTCAAATTAGTACTAAACATGTCACTGGAAGGTTTAACAAAGTGCCCCACTGCTTGTTATAAGTAATTTTCCCCAGTAGAATTAATAAAGGACAGAAACATTCATAGTTATGACATTGCGTAAAATCAGGACTATGTTGGCTATGTCTTTGATCACATACTTTAATCCTTGATAACTTCAAAATGTATCTAAATTCAAAATCCTGCGAAAATATTTTATGGTAGACCATATTTGAAAGCTCTGGAACAGATATTGGTTCAGCAGGTTATACTTATTAAATGTAATCTTGTTTAACTGTATGTACTAAATAGATACCAGCACATTTGAGAACTTCATTGCACTTTTGTGCACAGCAATAAAATGACTTTAGATAACAGCATATGTCAAATGTGTAAATATAAATGCTTCTCACACAAATGAGCAGTTGTCACTGTGTGACATTTTCATGGGTTCGGATTACACCGCTCTTAAGACTCGGTTTGCTATTTTTAGTGCTCTATCTTTAGTCCAACAACACTGTAAAAGAACAAAAGATCTTTATAAATTTGAGGAATGTATTTAAGTGTTTTCAAAAGCCTGTTTTAATTTGTTGCTCATTGCAGGCCTATCTATCATGCAAGGGTCTGATATTTCATACAAAAATCACACAATTTGCATCAATTTCTCTTGGAGAGTCCATTATTCTAGACGGGCTGCTGCCTTGAGTCAACATTTGTACAATCAAATAGTTGTTTTTTTGGAACGGCACTGCTAGCGGTTTTCGCACAATACATTCCAGGCATTATTGCATGAAGTATGAACTGGAGAAGACCAACACTTCTGCTGACAGCTGCTGGCTCCATAGCCTCGTACCGCAGTCCAAGTCGCTTGGCAAGCGGTCTCACATTCAGAACCTGTTGATAGCTGAATGGAATTTCCAGGTTGTTGGTTTTCCTTTGATGCTAAATTTAAATGTTCTTCTTGGTAAAACTACCTTGTGGACGGGCCATATTTAAGAGCCAATAAATGTGAGGGCCCAAAATAGCCCTGTTTGTGCCTTTATTTCTCCTCAGCGTGAATTAAACTTTGCATGCATGCCTACCATAAAATGAAATTATTAGACTTGGCGCGGCTTCGCTTCCCTGTGGGAGGGTATTTGAGAAATAAAACATGCTCTTGTTCTTCTCAGCTCTGTAGAACGAGATCTGGAGGCCTGTTTTTGTGGGAACAATCGTGGCCTTCTAACATTTCTGTCAAGTGAAGGTTTCCTAGCATCTCTTTATTACAGTGATTATTAAATTTGTCCCCTTTAGCTTCTTCTGCATCATCTGAAGCCAAAAACTCCCATAAAGTGACCAATGCAATTTTATCATTGATTAACGTGTTTTCAAAAACATATATCTCTTAGGGTATTTACTCAGCATTCAAAATTTCTTTCTTTGGGTCAATGGCATTCATTATCTGGATTTATTCATATCTGGATTTATTCATATATTCAAAAATACATAATGAAATCTATGCACTTGAAAATAAGCACACACACACACACACACACACACACACACATATATATATATATATATATATATATACAGTATATATATATATATATATATATATATATATATATACAGTATATATATATATATATATATATATATTTATACACACACACACATACGCGCATGTGTGTGTGAGTGGTGTTGTTGTTGTTGTTGTTTTTTTTTTTAAATTAAGGGGCAAATTCTCAAAAATTACAAGTTGTTACAAGTGTCTTGATAGCAATATGAAATTCTGAAACATAGTAGATTGACAATGATTTATCATTATTTCAAACACACAAACAACCAAACAAACAAATAAGCAGTATATTAACAACATTGATTTGCTTATTAAGATTTCAAATATTTTTTTGGGTCAAATCAAATTCATGTGGTGTTAAATAAATAAATAAATGTTAAGCACTAAACAAAACTGATGCACTTATTTTTTCAAAGATTTTCTTGGGCCAAATCGAAGTCATGTTGCACACAAACAAACTAACAAACAAACAAATAAATACATAAATACATACATACATACACAGTATACATTAACAACATACAGTGCCCTCCACTAATATTGGCACCCTTGATAAATATGAGCAAAGGCGGCTGTGAAAATAAATCTGCATTGTTTATCCTTTTTATCTTTCATTCCAAAAATTCACAAAATTCCAACCTATCATTGAAGTAAAACAATTGAAAATGGGGGGAAATCTCATTGTGTAAGAAATAATTTCTCTAGTTCATGTTGGCCACAATTATTGGCACCCAATTATTGCAATGTCCTTTTCCCAGGGTAACAGCTCTGAGTTTTCTCCTATAATGCCTGAAGAGTTTGGAGAACACCTGATAAGAGATCAGAGACCATTCCTTCATCCAGAATCTCTCCAGATCCTTCAGATTCACAGCTCCATGTTGGTGCTTCTCCTCTTCAGTTCACCTCACTCATTTTCTACAGGGTTCAGGTCAGAGGACTGGAATGGCCATAGCAGAAGCTTGGTTTTGTGCTCAGTGACCCACTTTTGTGTTGTTTTTGAGGTTTGTGTTTGGATTATTGTCCGGTTGGAAGATCCAAACATGGCCCATTATAAGATTTCTAACAGGGTCAGTCACTTATTGATTTTTTATATGTTGGTATTTAATAGAATCCATGATGCCATGTGTCTAAACAAGATGTTCAGGACCTCCAGCAGAAAAATAGGCCCACAACATAAAAAATACAGCAGTATATTTCATTGTACACATGGGGTACTTTTTATCCCTGTGTGCACCAAACCCATCTTGAGTGTTTGCTGCTAAAAAGCTCATTTTTTAGTTTCATCTGATCATAGGAGCCAGTCCCATTTGAAGTTACAGTCATGTCTGATAACTGAATATGCTGGAGTTTGTTTTTGGATGAGCTAGGAGAATTTTTCTTGAAACCCTCCCAAACAACATGTGGTGATGTAGGGACTGTTTGACAATTTTTTTCTAATGTTTTCTGACCCCGAGACTCAACTATATTCTGCAATTCTCCAGCTGTGATCCTTGGAGAGTCTTTAGCCACTCAAACTCTCCTCCTCACCGTGCATTAGGACGATATAGACACACGTCCTCTTCCAGGCAGTTTCGTAACATTTTCTGTTGATTGGAAATTCTTAATTATTGCCCTGATGGTGCAAATGGGATTTTTCACTGCTCTAGCTCTTTTCTTAAAGCCACTTCACTAATTTGTGAAGCTCAATTATCTTTTGCTGCACATCAGAAATATATTTTTTGGTTAATTCTCATTGTGATGGATGATTAAGGGAATTTGGTCTTTGTGTTCCTCATATTTATAATCCTATGGAACAGGAAGTCATGGCTGGACAATTTCATGCTCCTAGTCACCCTGGTATGCTAAATTTTTTTAAAATATGAATGGAATATACTTCAGAGATATTTTACTCACAAGAATTTCTAGGGGTGCCAATAATTGTGGCCAACATCCATTGGAGAAAAACATTTATTTCATCATGAGATTTTCTCCCCACTTTCAATTGTTTTACTTCAATGATAGGTTAGAATTTTGTACATTTTTTGAGGGAAAGATCAAAAGGATAAACAATGCCGATTTATTTTCACAGCTGCCTTTGCTCATATTTATCAAGGGTGCCAATATTAGTGGAGGGCACTGTATATTCACTCATTAATATTTTAAAGGTTTTTGTGGTCCAAATCAGTCATGTAATACAACAAAAACAAAATAAATAAATAAATGTTAAGCACTAAATAAAATTGATGCACTTATTATTGATGCACTTAAGATTTTTGTGGACCAAATCGAAGTCATGTGGTGCAACCAACATTCAGAAACATGCAAAAAACAACAACAAAATAAAAAAGTAAATTACATCACAGAGATGACCCTGCTGACCAATGGCTGTGTCAATGTCAGTAAATCACTTAAAATATCTAATAGTTGGACCTTCTTGAAAATTTTCCTCTTTGTGTTCCTCAAAAGTCAGACAGGTTTGTTACAACATGAGGGTGAGTAAATGACAGCAGAATGTTCATGTTCAACTCTTTAGTCTGTGGTTTGGTGGTTTAAGACTTTGCATGACCCAAATAAGAGTTGGGACAAAATGCAAACAATTCCATTAAACCATGCAAGAAATCTGAAAACCAGACACTCAAAGATCTCCACACTTCATTGCACAATGCAAAGCCTGTCTAGTGAAGTACTTCATACCAAATCTCAGATTGCCAACCATCACCATTCAGTCAAAAATGGCTTGTTTGCTTTCAGAAAGATCCCACAATTACCTCAAGATTACATGTTGAAGTCAAAGCACTACTGACCCACATCTGTAATCTGTTATGCACCGATAAACTCTATTTTAAGTAGCATCTGTAATGTTATGACACAGTTCAATTGCCTTATTGACCCTCTTCCGTTGTTTGACTTCAGCCAAATCAATTGATAACTTGAAGTTTAGGCCGCAATATACTTTGAGTTTGGGATTTTTTGATTTACAAAAGCACAAACAATTGGTCAATAGCTTTATTCTGCAAAAACCTTTCCATTTTTACACCACCGCTATCATGTGACCTATTTTGAGTGCACTTCCCTCAGATAAGGGCCCTTGCTGAGTGTGCTCTTATCGGCTCCATTGCCTTTTACAGTGTTTACAGTCCTCCATTGTGTGAGCACTTCACAAGCCACTGTGAGCTCACGCTGGTCACGTATCTCTGGACGGAGAGCCGTGACCTCCGGGCGTGTCACGGGACCCTTATAAGGTAACTCTGTGTGACGGATAGAGTTACCTGCTGCCGGTCTCTGTAGTGAAGTAGGGAAGTGATTTCTGCTGGTCAACAGGAAGGGAACTAAAAAAATGATTTAGAAAAAATCCCAAATGAGTTCTCAGTAAAGGACAGACCGTGAGGTGTGAGATCTGACATATTTTGTGTAAAATATTAAGCAGAAGGGATCTATGATGCATTAACCACAAAACACATGGAAAATACCTTTCATACAAAAAAAAAAACTTTTGAAATACTTACATACATATTTTATTTACAAATATTAATAATTCAACAACAAGTTTATTACTAAATTATCCTATTATATTATCATAAAAATGTTAATTTATTAAAATAAATGTTTTAATAATTTATAATTATTACATTGTAACTACCACTACTACAACTACTACTACTACTAATCATAATATAAAAAACTTTTGTAATTAAATTATAATTTACTATTATTATTAATATAAAGAACATTTATCCTACCTTACATATTTCTACTTCTTTTTGAACTTAACAGTTAAATTTATAGAATACATTTATAGAATTCTAAATAAATTATATTAAATTGTAAATATTATTATAAATAACAATATTATATATAATATACTAATCATAATAATAACAATCCATTTTATGAGGAACATTCATACTACCTTCCTAAATGTAGTTAATTAAAAAGAATTATAAAATCATTAAAACAAAGCCACAAATAATAATTTCCTAGTTACTTGCATGGCTGCAAACCCTATTTTTGATGATATTTAATTGGCCCTGATGAATGGCACGTGCTGGAATTCAGATCTCTTACATAATCAGTTGCGCTCGCAGGCCATGACCCATTTAGCCAGTCATTTATCTGCACATTATTATAATAACAGGCTCTTTACCAGCACACTCCTTCTGAAATCACTTCACGAAACACATGCATCTGTTAGTCTTCAGCCTGAGGAGTCACATGACAGATCGTTCACCGTATTCTCCTTTTTTTATGACAGTGGAGTCTTTGCTGTTCCTCTGAGGATAATGCTGCTTCAACAGATTAAGCTGGAAATAGATGAGGTTTCTGAAAGGCTGCCCACCCTCATATTGTTGTTTCTTATCAGCTGCTGGGAGTCTCTATATCTCCCCTCTAGATCTACTTCAACTTTCCATTTCAGTCCTCCATCGTCAACTAGCTGAAACCTCTACATTTTCTCTAAAAACTCTGCCTGAAATAGGAATGAAGAGACAAAAACAATGACGAGCTGTCAAAAAATGGCTGTGGCGTGCCAAACGTACAGCACAAGAGAGAAAAAGTCTGCTTCAAACGCCAGCTGAGACCTGTCAAAACAAACTCACTCTGCCTGCAACACCATGATGATATTAAACAGGATATTAACAGAAACCCTGACAAAGAACTAAGTTATTTGATTGCGGTTTCATGTTGTTACACTGAAAATGTTATACTTCACTCCAGTGTTAGGGAGTAACTAGTTACATGTTAGGGCTGTCAGTCGATTAAAACAAATAATTGCGATTAATCGCATGATTGCCATGAGTTAACTCGCGATTAATCACAATTAATCACACATTTTTATTTGTTCTAAATGTACCTTAAATTAATACTTTTCAATTTTTTTTTATACTCTAATCAACATGGGCATGGACAAATATGGATTCTTTATGCAAATGTATGTTTAGTATTATTGAAACCATAAATTGAAAGAACTTGTTCATGTCTATTAGACACATAAAAAAAGAAATTCCAGGTTCCCATTACTTCTCTTTCTTTGCTCTGAGCAATTTACACAAACCTGTTTACATTTTTGCACACAGGGCAGCTCTTCGTCTGAAAATGTAAAACGTGCATTTATTATTTATTATTACAGTTGTTTCCCTCTCTGTGCCCACATACTATATTTTGATGAAGCTAAATTCTCAATAAAACTGTTTTCATTATTATATATTTTACTGTTTTTGTTGTCAGACAACGGAATGAATATGAAATAGTGACTGAAACGCGATCCATTAAGACTACATAACTAGCTCTCCCTTCCAAGATGTTAATCTGCACAAAAAAATCATGATAATCGCACCGTCGTCTGATAAAATCAAATACACATAAGATAAAGACAATAGCCGTGCTGTAATTTCGACTATACTTGCATGTAAAATTAGAGAAGCAACATAATATCTGTGTTTAACTGAATTAATGAGCTGCTCCTCTCTGCCGCTTGCTGAAGAGAAACTGAGCAGACGCAGAGTGAGAGAGAGAGAGAGAGAGAGAGAGAGAGAGAGAGAGAGAGAGAGAGGTGTGTGCGCGCGCTGGGAGAGCAAGACCTTGCGCTCGTGCGGCAGTACCGGCAATTCTCAGAAACTAGGTTTGGGCGCTTTTTTGAAGGGAAAAAAGTCGCTAAAGCAGTCTGCAATGTTGCTAAGTTGGCAACACTGTGCATCTCCATTTCTCCAACTATGGGTTAGGCCAGGGGTCAAACAGAAAATACGCGTTGCGTTAATCGCGCGTTAAAAAAATTAGTGCCGTTAAAATTAATTTGCGTTAACGCGTTATTAACAACAATGACTGTATGATTTTGAGATCCATCTTTTCACACTAAGGACAACTGAGGACTCATATGCAACTATTACAGAAGGTTCAAACGCTCACAGATTCTCCAGAAGGAAAAAGAGGTGGGGGGGGGGGGGTGACAACTTTTTGAATTTGAAGATCAGGGTAAGTTTAACATATTTTGTCTTCTGGAAAACATGTTAGTATCGTCTGTAGCTTCTGATGAAAAAAATACAATGATATTTAGACAAAATAAGAAAAATGTACACATCTTTATTCTGTTCAAAAGTTTTCACCCCCGCAGCTCTTAATTCATGTTTGTTTGTTTTTTTTTCCTTCTGGAGCATCAGTGAGTGTTTGAACCTTCTGTAATAGTTGCATATGTGTCCCTCAGTTGTCCTCAGTGTGAAAAGATGGATCTCAAAATCATACAGTCATTGTTGGTGCAAATACCAGTGGTGTAATGTAACAAAGTAATAATACTTTGTTACAGTACTTAAGTATTTTTTGGGAGTATCTGTACTTTACTTGAATGTTTATATTTCAGCCAACTTTTACTTTTACTTCACTAAATTTCCTATACATTTTCGTTACATACTACAAAATAGTCAGAAGTCAGAAGAACACAGACTGCAAGAAAGCAGGTTTGACGAATCAATGGTCTGGTGCTTGCAAGTTAGACTCCTAAAAACGCCTTTTCTCAAGTGAAAACAAGTGCTCACACAACCGCGGATATTTTCATTTTCCAGTCAAGTCGAGGCTGGGGTGTGCGATCTGACATTATCAAGTACGCTATATCATCAAATCACACACAGAGCGCACGCACGTTGATTTATTAAAATTCCAGGCATTCTAAATTGTAGATGGCAAAAATGCTTCTGTATGTTTTTTATATTTATATAATTTAATATAGTTAACTTAATCTATATCACACAAAGAGTACCGTTTTTCTGCAGATATCAGCATGATAACACATTTAATAATAATTTTATACAAGTTCAGTAAAGCAATAAGTGACTTACATTTTAGACATAATTTTGCTTGTTTTTGCTCAATTTTACCAACGAAAATAATTCCAAACAAAGATCACAGCACTGTTTTGCGTCTCTGAGTAATGGACGCTGTTTACTTATTGAATGAATCAGCTTTTTGAACGAATCGGTTTATAAAAATGATTCAGTGATTTACTCATTAACAGTCAAATGCTTTGTTCCTGAATGAATCAGCCGTTTGAATGAATCGGTTGAATCTCAATTACTTACTCATTAAAAGTCACTTGCTGTCACCTACTGGTGGTTTTAATTTCACATTTCGACAATTTTTTTCATGTTTTAATTTATTTTAAATATCAGTATTCACCGTTTTATGCTAAAACAAAACATTAGGCCTATTTATGCATCTGTAACTGCAGTTTAAATGCATCGATGTCCCCTCTGAGATACATTAAACTGTGTAAATACATCTAAACGCCACTTCAGATGCAGATTCCAGAAATGTTTTCTTATGTTGGAATGAAAGACACTAAGTATCGGATGAAGTGCTTCTTATTCTTACCCAAAGATACAAAATGGAAGAAAGAGTTAAAACTGAACACAATTGCTACTCAAGCTGTGTATGACATTTTTTATATATATACTTATTTGCTTCTTTTCCATTTTGCATTTACTTGTACTTTTACTTTCAATACTTAAGTACGAAAAGTATTTTTTTTAATCTTAAACGTACTTAAGTACAATAAATATCACATACTTTAAGACTTTTACTCAAGTAATATTCTAAACAGTGACTTCAACTTCTACCAAAGTCATTTTCTGGTAAGATATCTGTACTTTTACTTAAGTATGGCTTTCAGGTACTTTATACACCACTGGCAAATACACACAAATGCTGGAAAACCAACAAATTTGTGGGACCTGGGGGGGGGGGTTTCTGAAGAACAGCAGGCAGTTTAACTGTTCAGGACAAACAAGGGACTCATGAACAACTATATAAAAAAAATTAAAAAAAAAAAACAGCTGTGGATCATTCAGGTAACAACACAGTATTAAGAATCAAGGGGATGTAAAATTTGAACGGGTCATTTTTATAAATTAAACTATTTTCTCTTGTGTACTGTATGTAAACATATTTTATGTGAAATATATTATTCAGGTCAGTACTAAATAAACAGCATGCATTTTGTTTGATCCCTCTTATTTTGGTAAAATAATTAACATTTTGCAGATTCTGAAAGGTGTGTGTAAACTTTTGACAACTGTATGTACGTTCCTAAAATGTAGTTTATGATAAATTAATTGGCATATCATGAACCGATTTGAATTGACTGACAGACCTAACTTTTTATTGAGTGTCATCGTCATCAACAAAAAAGCTATACATTTCTTCTAGCTAATAATCCAGAATATTATGTACATTTATGAACGTAAAATGCAAGTAATTTATTAATTAAACAAATGAACCATATCATTGTTTTCATCTGAAGTTAAGAGCAAATTCGCTTGCATTTAGCGAGTGTGTGCCTGTGGCATTTCCTGCTCTTCATTAAGGGTTTTTGACGGTGTTTTGCTGTTCTTGTTCAGTCTTTCGGACATAATGACTGCAATAGTTTACCGCCGTTCCTCTGAATGTGTGCAGGATTGCGGTTAATAGGATACATTTGTTCCCAGGTTCTCTTAGGACGTATTAAAGGGAACAGTTTAGGTATGAGCACTTCAAACAAGCTGGACGGTTCGGGCCCGTCTGCTCTGAATCCTGGGAAATGAAGAAAACCCTCATTACTCCCCAGAGGTTTGGATGGGTCATTTGATCCGTCCCCTCCGCTTTGTACAGAACAGAATGACATGGTTGTTATTGAAGTGGTGTCCAGAAATAACGATTATAATTCCAGGCACCATATATTTAACTATTTTTCCTTGTAATTCAAAGTGATAGACTTGCCATGCCATGAATAATAGAAGTGAAAGCGACCGTCAGATTTCAGCATGAGAGCTCTTGAATATCTCCTTCAGGTTTCCTAGAAAAACTTCTGTGGAGTCTGCAGCGAGAGACGCACTAATTGCCTTATCAGCGGGAGGCAAGCTATTAGTTTTGGCAGGCAGCGTTTTGGTTTTGTATTGTGCAAGAGCAGGCAAGCGCTGGGCCTTAAGTCAAAGCCTCTAATAGAAAGAAAAGAGTTTAGCCAGTCGCTGCGGCCAAAACAGGAAGGAATGTTCATTTCAGATTCCAGAACTGGGTGTTGGACGCAAAGGCCTTGAAACCAGGACATAAAGTATTTTAGCACCGTTAATGCTAATACTGTCATTACTGGTTTCGGTAAATGTGTAATCTTTGAATTCGATTAAAATGAGACTAAAATATACCAAAAAATGTTTGCATTCACCCTCGAGATGTTCCAAATCCACATGACTTACTTTCTTCTGTGGAGCACATAATGAGATGTTTAGCAGAAAGTTCATGCTGCTCTTTTGTACATAATGAAAGTTAATGTGGATTAAAGGTGTGAAGCAATACGTACAATAAAAGATGAAGCAGTGTTTAAACTATTTTCATGGTTTTGAAAACTCTTATACCACTTTTAAACTTCAATTTAATGACGCTGTCATTTGGCATATCCAAATAAAAGCAATATCATATGTTCTTTACACCCCGAAAACATTAGTATAACAACTTCATTATTTTCAAAATGTTTTTACATGTATTTTTAAAGTAACATTTTTTAAATATCATAACATTATTATTATTAATTTAGAGAGTTGTACCACATGACATTGTATAATCTGCCCTGAACTAATTTTGCCTTCTATATAAAGAAATAATAGACTTGCTGACCTTGGTACACAGTCATGAGGGTCTGCAGGTCTCTTCTCTATGATATAATTTCCTTTATCATTGGTAGAACCACATGACTTTGATTTTGTGGACAAAAGTTTAAAATATTTGAAATATCAGTTCAAATATTAATAAGCAGTTCTGTTATTTAATTTGCATGTTATATGCATCAACCGATATGTTGGCTGATAAATATAAGCATTTTAGGACTTTTTTGTTCATTATAAGATTAGAAAAGTTGCTCCACCCTGACATTTTTCTTTTATATATTAAATAAAATTTAAAATATATAAAAACACTAGAAACAATATATTCATATACTCATATGTAAACTAAATGTAATGTTTTTGAGCACCTTTTAGCAAGTTAATTTCAATAAAATTAAAATTAATTATATTTTACATTTATATTAAATGTATTATCTAAAGCTGAACTTTAGAGTGTGAGGACAGTTTTTTGTTTTTTTTGTAGTTTAAGATTTTAAGAACACTACAAGTACATATTTAATACAATCAAGTGCACTTCTTAATAAGGGTAAGATATGACATTCAAATTAAAAAATGTTTTTTAAAGAATAAAGCTTGTCTTGTATGCAGACCATTCAGGAACAGTACATACAGTAATAGCCTTCCTGGACCAACTTGGTTTCGAGTAACCTTGCTCAAGGGCACATAGGTGATGGCCGGATTAATATCTAAGTAACTCTATAGTTCCTAAGTCTCCCCCACTTGGAATTGGACCTGCAGCCTTTGTGTTAGCAGGCCAGAGCCTTCACCCTTACCCTGCCTCACATTAGCGTATCAGCCTGTCATTCATAAGGTTCAAAGAGTCTTAATGGATCATATATGCTAAGCTGACATTTATGTGTCAGTGGGCCAACATAGGGAGGAGGTGGTCAAAGTCTGCACTAACTCACTATTAGGTCATCAACAGAAGCCGAGGTGAAATAAAACCCATTTTTTAGAGCCAAAATTCTTAGATTATACTTCAGGGAGACATGCTAGTATCAGAAAAGTGTGGCATGTAGCTGTAAACGGTCATAAAATTGATAGTTTGCAGTCATAACTTCCTGCTTCAGTGAATGCAACTACTTTTGCATTGATGTTTGTTGGTTTATGTGATTCATTTGAGCTTGTATTCCATTCTTCTCACATAAACATGCTCACATGATGCTTGCTGACTCCGAGTTAGCCTGTTTTAAAGGTGAATTAGAGTATTGGCGCTGACAGGAGTGGTGAATCATGTCTAGCGTCCTGTAATCTCCCTGAGAGGATCTCCTCATTAGGTAAGACAAGGTCGCTCCGCCGACACCCGGCAGAGGCACAGTCCACACGTGCAACGTGTCTTATCAGCTGTGGAAATTTACCCTCAGCATGGCTGTTGCCAAACAAACAGAGCAAAAAAGCTAGGCTCATTTGTAGCGGGTGTCAAAACAAACCGGAACATGTTGGGCAAATCATGGACACAAGTTCACATCTGTTCTTTTTCAATTCATTCCTGATTCATGACAATAAGGAAATTTGTGCTGATAATTATGTAACACCAGTATTTGTCTATTTGGAATGAAAACGGAGAGTACTGTGAATATATTTAAGCCAGTGTAAACTAAAGTTAGTCTAGTGTCAAGATAAAGCAGACAATTACATTTTTTAAATCAACCATAACAATTCTCTTTTAATCAACCACAACAATTCTTCATATGAGTGAAAAGTTGCACTAGTCTAAAGATATATAAAGAGTCTAATGTTAGCATAGTCTCAAGATAATGTTTAAAAGTATTTTTTTATTCAAATACAATCTTTCCATGAGTGAAAGCTAGTCTAAAGATAGTGTAGTCTAATGTTATTCTAGTCTCAAAATGTTTGAAAGTTGTTTTGTTTTATCAACCTCAACAATTCTTTATATGAGTGAAAAGTTAGGCTACTCTAAAGATAGTGTAGAGCAGTCTAATGTTAATCTAATCTCAAAATAATGTTTGAAAGTATTCTTTATTCAAATACAATGATCTCTTCATGAGTGAAATGTCAAGATAAAGTTAGCATAGTCTAAAGTTAGTCTCGTCTCAAGATAGCGTTTAATAGATTTTTTTTTTTAAAATCAACCACAACAATTCTGTGTATGAGTGAAAAATTAAGCTAGTCTAAAGAAAGGGTAGTATAAAAGTCAGTTTAGTCTCAAGATAATCTTTAAAACTATTTTTAATCAACCACAGTTTCAAAGTATCATTTAATGTAAACTAATAAAATCAACCACAACTTTCTTTTTTAATGTAGTTATGCTACTCTTAAGTTAGTCTAGTCTTAAGACAACAATGTCGAAGTTAAACATAATATCAACCACAAAAATTATCTTTATGAGTGTAAAGTTTAGCTAGTTTAATCTAAAGTTAGTCTAGTCTCAAGATAATGTAGAAGTTAGATTTTTAATTGACCCACAATTCTCTTTATGGGTGAAAAGTTCAGTCTGAAGATAGTGTAGTATAAAGTTTGTCTAGTCCCAAGATAATGTTTAAAAGCATATTTTGATCAACTACAACATATCTCCTAATGAGTGAAATGTTAAGCTAGATGTTAAGATGTTAAGCACAACTCTCCACGTAGTTACACTACTGTAAAATTAGTATAGACTTATGATAATGTAGAAGTTAAACTTTTAAAATCAAACACAACAATACTCTTTAAGTGTACAATTAAATTAGCCTAAAGTAAGTCTAATCTCAAAATAATGTTGAAATTAGACTTTAAAAAGCCAACCACAACAATTCTCCTCATGAGTGAAATGAGCATCCAACATAAACTTGTAAAATCAACCACAACAACTTTTTTTTCAATATAAAGTTATGCTACTCTGAAGTTAGTCTAGTCTCAAAATAATGTTAAAGTTAAACTTAAAACCAACCACAACATTTATTTTTGAGTGTGAAGTGTGAAGTCGAGTCTTAAGTTAGTGTCTGATGTAAACTATTAAATCAACACTTTTTTAGTGTAAAGATAATGTCACTGCCTTATGCCTAATGTCACTTTTTCTCCGCATCAATCTATACGCCATACACCATAATGTTAAAGCAAAGAACAGGTTTTTAACATCGAAAATTTATATAAAAAAAAAAATCTTAAATGATTCCATTGCATAAGTATTCATACTCTTATCTGGGACAGTTGAAGTTTAGCTCAGGAGCATTCATATTGCTTGTAGATGTTACTACACTTCGAGTGAAGTTAAACGGTGGCAAATTCAATTGAATGAGTATGATTTGGAAAGGCACACACATCTTAATAAAAGGTCTAACAGCGGATAATGCATATTAGAGCAAAAACCAAGCCCTGAGGTCAAAAGAACTGCCTGTAGAGCTCAGAAACAGGTTTGTGTCAAGCCACACATCTGGGGAAGAGTTCAGAAAAAAAATTCTGCTTCATTGAAGGGTCACAGAAGCATGTAGTCTCTGTTACCCTTAATGGAAGATGTTTGAAACAACCAGGATTCTTCCTAGAGCTGGCCTCCTGGCCAAACTGAGCAATTGATGGAGAAGGGCTTTGTTAGTGTGGTGACTAAGAACCTAATGGTCACTCTAGTTGAGCTCCATGATCATATATGGAGATAGGAGAAATCTACAGAAGGACAAACACCACTGCAACACTCCATCAATCTGGGCTTTATGGTGGGGTGGCAAGACTCAATCCTCTCTTCAGTGTAGACACAATGAAAACACACTTAGAATTTGCAAAAAAGCACCTAAAGGACCCTCAAACTGTGAAAAATAATATCCTCTGGTCTGATGAACCTCAAGGCCAAGCATCACGTTTGAAGGAAACCAGGCACTGCTCATCACATGCAGAGTACCATCCCAAAAGTAAAGTGTGCTGGTAGCCGCCTCATGCTGTGGAGGTTTTTTTCAGTGGCAGGGACTGAGGGACTCATCAGAGTAGAAGAAAAGCTCAATGCACCAAAATATTGAGATAGCCTTAATGAAATCCCAGTCCAGAGCATTCAGAACCTCAGACCGGGCAGAAGGTTTACCTTCCAACAGGACAGCCTGAGCTTGAACCCAATCAAATATTTCTGGAGAAACCTGAAAAAGTGCATCTGCCCCCATCCAACCTGACAGAGCTTGAGACGTGAAGAGATGAGGAGAAGAATAGCAGATAATTGCCAAATGCTGATGAGCAAAGCTTGTCGCATCAAACAAAAAAGACTTGAGGCTGTAAAGGTACTTCAGCTAAATATTTAGTTAAGGGTATGAATACTTATGCAATGTACTTATTTCAGTTTTTTTTTTTTTTAATTTACGAAGTTGTGACGATCTGTTTTTGCTTTGTCAGTATGGTGTATGGAGTGTAGATTGATGTGGGAAAAAAAAATTATTTAAAGCAGCATAACATAAGGCAACAACATAACATAAAATGCGAAAAAATACTTTCGCAAGGCACTGTATATTGTACCACTTCCAAACCAAATTGCATAATATAATAAAACATTGGCTCAAAAATAGCATAAGTTTGGGGCGGGACTATCTGTTTCTCTGAGCAATTACAGATAAAAGCTTGTTTGAAAATATAGTAATTTTTGCAATTCTATTTGGTGCTACACACTTCGCCTTCAGTCTAAAAAATGAATACTTTTTAATGTTATTTTAAACAGTAAATCTATTGTATTTATTAAATACAGATGCATTTAATAAATTATTTATTTATTGTTTGTGAAATACTGTACTTGATTATGCTAATAAACACATACTCATTTGGTATAGCATGTTGATAATCCAAAAAGAATGGATTTATGCAACACTCTTGTGTACTTTAGCAGTGGTTCCCTCCCATGTTCCCGGAGGCCATTCAACAGCACATTTTGGTTGCATCACTAATCAAACACACTTGATTCCAATCATCTGCTCATTAGTTCATTAAGACCTTAAATAGGTGTGTCATATAAAGGAAACACCTAAAACGTGTCCTGCTTGGGGGGGTTCCAGGAACAGGGTTGGAAACCACTTACAGCCTCAGGAAGTTCCTTTATTTCTGAGAACATCTACTGAGGCTCTGACGTACATTTTTCCTTTGTAAACTTGTTGTTACAGGCCTGTATCTTTATCTAAATAGCCAACGCAAGAAACAACCACAAGATTCAATGCCATAAACTATACAATCTGCCAAAAACATCCCACAAAACATCTTGTCTTCCATGGATGAGTGCAACATTTACAAAATAAATATCACCCCACAATGTAACCGAAACCTCAACACCCGCAGCGGCTGCTTGAGATTCATTCCACTCATTCATTTGCTGCATTCAGCCCATTTTTCACTTTTCAGGGAATGACAACAATGAAGAATAAAGAGGACTGGATTGCTGTATGGTCTACAAAGCAAATCGGTTGGAGGAGTGTAGACATAGCGATACCAGGTTTTCGACCTCTCCTCCTCTGGGGTTTGAAATGAAGCCAACAGTGTGTGAAGACTTATATAAACAGGTTTAATATTTCATTAGCTTCACAATAGGTGCTAAACACATTTGTAGTTCACAGCAGGATACAAAAAGCGTATAATAAACTACTCAGCCAAAAAAAAAGAAAAGAAAATATAAGAAAGAAAGAAAGAAAGAAAAACAAAGGCCTGTTCACAGGAAATTACTATACTGAATTTCATCAGATTTTATAGACTAAACATTGTTTAGTCTGTAATAAAAATAACTTGTATTAAACAAACAAATTATCGTACGAACGAATTAATGAAATAAAATGTATCTGGAAATTACTACCTTAATAGAAACTTAAAATATTATTATTATTTTATATGAGTCAAAAATATATATAATCATCTTCATTTTGCATTGCACATTTAACCTTTAAATATTATTTCATTCTGTATGCATTATTTTCTATAATGCAGTATGCATTTTCTTTTTAAAATTACATTGTTTTTGTTGTTTTAAAGTTTGTTCAACCCTGTTGTGCCATGACATCCTCTTTTAAAATAACAGTTCTGATATCAGACATTATTTGACTAAAATGTTCAAACAAGTACATTTCACTACTGATTATACTCTGTATGATTGTGTATGTGACAAATAAACAAGAACCTTGAACCCCTTGCAAAATTCAGTAAATACTATAAGAAATGTACTTGTTTGAACATTTTAGTCAAATAATGTCTGATATCAGAACTGTTATTTTAAAAGAGGATGTCATGGCACAACAGGGTTGAACAAACTTTAAAACAACAAAAACAATATAATTTTAAAAAGAAAATGCATACTGCATTATAGAAAATAATGCATACAGAATTTTCTTTAAAAGACTCTCAAAAACCTTCATGACTGTTGATGTGAGGGCAACTGGACGATAGTCATTCAGGCAAGAGGGTTTACTGTTCTTAGGCACAGGGATGATGACAGATTTCTTAAATGAGGTGGGAATCACAGAGGTAGCAAGGGACTCATTAAAGATGGAAGTAAACAAACCAGCAAGCTGATCGGCGCATGATCTTAGGACGCAGCCGGAAATCCCATCAGGTCCGGCGGCTTTCCTGATGTTTACTCTCCTTAATTCTCTCCGAACCTCGTCCTCCGACACAGTGATAACATGATCAACATCGCTGCTCTGTCTGCCGTTTCCTGACGCGCTGATCGGCAGAGTCGCGCTGCCGTTGCATTCGAAGCATCCGTAGAAGGTGTTTAGCTCTTCGGCCAGCGATGGATCTGCACTCACCTCGGCGGAGGGGTTATGGCCTTGTCAAGCTCAATAGTTCAACTCTGTTATGGGGGAAGAACATTCAAAAGCATGTTATAACTTACTCAGCAAAACATAAATTAATAAATAAATAAAAAATGAATGAATAAATAAATAAAATAATAAAAAGTGTTCTATAGAAATTACTACCATAATAGTACTGAATTTGATCACATTTTATAGACTAACCATTGTTTAGACTGTAATAAAATAACTTTTTATAGAGAATATAAAATAGAATTGCCTACATTTTGCTTTGCATATGTAACATTTAAATATTTTAATCTGTATGTGTTTTTTCTATAATGATTTATACATTTCCTAAGAAAGTCCTTAAAAAAAGAAAGCTTGTTCTTGGACTTCGTTCAACCCTGTTGTGTTGTGACACCCTCATTAAAAATAACAGTTAAAACTAAAAGGTTCAAATAAGAATGAAAAAAGAGGTTTACACTTATATTGGCCTTGTTAAGCTCAATATTTCAACTCTGTAAAATATCAAATATTTTTTTCCTCCGTAACAGAGGAAAATATTGTTCCTGCCAAATAGCAAGAAAAAATGGCATATTATGTTGTGTGTTGTAATTTGCTATTTAAATGGAATTATTATTAATTTATCTTAAACAGAGTAATTCAACAGGGTTGAAAGTAATGGTCAATAAATAACATGTTTTGAATAAGAAATGGGTTATTTTTAGTAATTTTTTTATAATTATAACGAGTGATTTATTACAAGGCATGGAAAAGGAATGACAGGGTTGAAATAGGCATTGCAATGATAACATATTGCATGACTATAACTACAGTATTAAGATTGGGGTAATAGTTTAAAAATAAAAAAAATAAAAAATAAATGAGGGTATATGGGGGTATATGGTGGTCTCTAAAGATGTAGAGCAGATGCAGACCTGCACAAATGAACAAAATACACACACATAAAACGTTTTTGTGGTAGAAGAATTTTAGCTGCCAAACAGGATGTGAATTAATTTACAGAGTGATATAAAGCTGCTTTATCTTAACAGATATCAAAAGTACTTTCTGAATAACCCTAAAAACTGAGATGTAATCATTCATAACAGACAGTTTGGAAAAAATTAAACGACTGTAATATGCCATGACCTCACTCAAAACCAAAATCAAACTTCACTTCAAGCACTAGCAGGATATCACGAGTACATCTGTGCAGGGCAAAATCTCTTTCATTTTTGCCTCTCGGAAAGCTGTTATTTTGTAAACAGATTATTATAACAACAATCCCATGATTAAGTCAGATGAGGGCTTATCAGGAAACAAAGCAACTAAATAGTGGATCCTTGTAAATCTGATCACATGCAGGTCTTGAAACCAGTTTATTCTTACAAAACTCAACATTTGCATGCACTTTGAGCCTAGTTAGCGCAAATGCAACATGGAGCCATGGTGCTCATATGGGCAATGCAAGGTCAGATCTGGATTGTCAAATGAACCCATGTGCAGTGTGCAGTCAGAATATATTTATTGCATGTCTCTGACTCCAGGCTATTAGCTGATGTTCAGGATTCTGACTTCAGTTCACCCTGTCCCCAGATTTTCATGGTTAGCCGTTTATTCATGCAATTTATTCCTTTAGATGTCGCAATATTACACATTATAATGTATACCAAGTGGTTTCCATAGCAGGGTTTTGTATAGCAAATGTGTAACTGCCTTTTATAGCTTTGACACAAGCTATTGTATGCGAGGTATTATGTTGAACAGGTTATCTGATCATCTCATGCAGCTGTATTATACAATGAAATGACTCATGCTGTGTTACACGTCTGAATTGGGCAGTCGTCTGCTTTTTTTTTATGAAAAGGGTGAGTCAGTGCTACAGATAAGATGGAAAAAACAAGCTGCCAGACTTAGGAAATTTCCACTCGCAAGCTAAAGGCCTATTTCAGCTAAATTTATTTTGCGAGAATAGGATAGTAATGCAAAATTGAAGTTACTGTAACATTATACAGCTTTATATATAGAGTAAATAAGGCACAAATCTGTACATAAATCTTCTGTTCCAGATTCATACACATTATTATTATTATTATTATTGTTAAGTCTTATTTAAATGTTCTGTTCTCATGTCAGATATGTATGTATATGTATGTATGTAGGTATGTATGCATGTATGTACCAAGAGCTTCTTAAAAACCACAACAAATTCCTTGTGTGTTTGCACACACTTGGCGAATAAAGCTGATTCTGATTCTGATTCTGATTTACATGGACTTTAAAATTTACATAGATTTTAATAAATTTATAAATTATACAATAATTATAAAAATTGTTTCGTATAATTATAAAATATAATTAGATATCACTAATAAATTATAAAAAATGTATTTAATATAACATAAAATTATATATATATATATATATATATATATATATATATATATATATATATATATATATATATCATATAAAATAAATTTAAATATATAAAATACATTTTTGTTTATATAATTCTAAACAAAGTTTTGTATAATAATAAAGTATAATTAACTAAAATTTCTAAATTCTAAAAAATAGATTTGATTTATTTATTTATATAAATATATTATATTTATATGAAATACAATCTATAAAATAATATTTTTTGTCCCCACACAATCAGTAAAATGTCCTTAAAAAATGTAACACTGTCACTGATATTAATATTTCCATGCTACCAAATACATAAGGAGCCAAATAAAATAAAATAAAATAAAACAAAAAACAAAACAAAACAAAATAAAATACACCTTGCAGTCAGTGTTTTGTTTTCATTACACATAGCAAGTAGTTCTATCACTAAAATTATGATTTAGACACTATACAGCATAAATAACAACATTTTACCATACAAAAATAACTTTAAGAACAGAAAAAATAATACAAATTAATTTATATAAAACATCCTCATTCCATATAGCATTTAAGTGCATAAAAATTATAAGAAGATTTTATTTAGCTCCATAATTCTACAGGAAAATGTATAATTTGGTAAAAGTGAATTTGGACAACATTTAGCAGTAACTAGCATATAGGACTTCAAAGTTAATACGCAGGCCAACAAACATAGTGGAAAAAAAATTCTAAAAATAATAAATAAATCTACCATTTTGAATTTATAGGGTCATTAAAAATCTCCAGGTATTTAGAAGAAAATACAAGAATGAAAAATGCATTGGCGTTTAACTATAGTGTACACATTGCTTTGCTAGTCATAAAATCTTTCTTGCAGTTTTTAATCTTTGTCTGCTACATTTATGGGGCAAATAAAAGAGGTTTATTTCAAACTGTTACTTTATGCAGACTCTGTTTAAAAGAGCACAGTGAAATTGATAAACGTGGGACCCGTATATCAGCATGACTCAGGTTTTGAATGCCATGATAAATTTATTACTCGAGGTCAGTAATAAAGATCTGTCCAATGTTTGCATTCCTGGACCCAGGAGGCCATGATATAATACTGCAACACTAGACTATACCAGGACTTAAAGTGCATTAATAAGTCAACAAAAGCACAGTACATTTGATAGCTTCAGTTGGCAACCAATTTGTAATTCTACCTTACGTCGCAGTTAATGTAATTATTTGTTGAAATGTCCACCCCGTAGCTCACAGCAGAGAGAATCCCCTGTCATTTTAGGTGTGATTTCTTAAGCACCTTTCTCCTTTTAAAACAAGTTTTACAGAAAAAAAAGAGTAGCAAACAAACAAATGTACATTTCACCACCAACATTATTAAATAAATCAGTCAATCAATCAATCAATCAATCAATAAATACATACCGTACTGACTTATCAGAAATGAATGAATAATGATAGACCAATGCATTTGTAAAAATGTCACTTTTTCAACTACATTAGTATCCAACAATTTGTTAGCATTTTGCATGAAGCTTCATCCACATCAATAGGTGTCAGTATAAAGTCCAAAACTTATGTTGTATCCTTCAACAAAATATAAATGAGCCAAACAGCAGTGTGCTAAAAATGCAGAAAACGTCCTAGCAATATCCTAGATCACCCTAGTAAATGTGCAGTAATGCCCATGCAACCACCCAAAATACCTAATAAATGGCATCGCGCTGTCCTACCATAGTAACCACAAAGTAGCATGCTAATAACACTAAAGAACACCCTGACAACCATCTAGCTTGACCATAGAAAAGTATCCAGAACATCTTATTAGCTATGGCACCACCCTGGCAACCAACCAAAAATGTCAAGCAACCACATTGCAATGCGCTAAAATACACCCTAGAAAGCACATAGCAACATTTTAAAAACACATTTTTAGCAACCACATTTTAAAGTCCTAGGAACCACACAGAATACCCTAGCAACCACCCACAACATCCAAACAACCAATCTAGGAACTACACATTAACATTAAAACACTCACAACACCTTAAAAATCACATATCAATGCCCTAGCAACCATCCAAAATACAGTAGCAACCACCTACCAATACACTAGCAACCACACAGAACAACTTATAAACTGCATATGCTTTGGCAACCATCCAAAAAACTCTAGCAACTATATATGTAATATACACCAAATGCCTTAACAACCACCATATCAACCACACAGCACCACTTTAAAAACATTTAGAACACCTTAGTAACGACATAGCAATGTCTTGGCAACCACTCCAGGAACGACACTGCAACTCAATAAAACACTTAGCAAACACATATTGATATCCTTGCAACCACCTAGCAGCGCCCTAGAAACTACCTAGAACAATTTAGAAACTGCTTAGCAATGCCTTGGCAACCATCCCATAAGCTCTCATGTGCATTAATACACTCCAGACACCTTAACAACCATCATAGCAACCACACAGCACCAGCTTATAACCATTTAGAACACCTTGGCAACCACATAGCAATGTCTTGGCAACCACTCTGAACACCAGGATATGGTAGCAACCACATAGAATGTCTTATAAACTGGAAAGCAATGCCTTTGTAACCATCTAGAAATCTTAATCACATATTCATGTGCCGAAATACAACCAGAACAGGTTAATAACCACATAACAACAACGTGGCAACCACTTAGCAAAATATTAAACATAGTGATGTCCTAGCAACCTAGCACTTCTTATAAGCTGCACTGCAATGCCTTGGCAACCATCCCAAAAGCTCTCATGTGCTATAATACACTCCAAACACCTAATCCACCAATCTAGGAAACACACAGCAACATTAAAACACTAACAACTTCTTAACCACGTATCAACACCCTAGCAACCAGCCAAAATATGGTAGCAACCACCTACCAATACCCTAACAACCACACAGAACACCTTAAAAACTGCATATCAATGCCCTGGCAACCATCCAAAATAACTCTAGAGTGTATCATCGTAATACACTCCAAACACCTTAACAACCATAATAGTAACCACATAGCACCACAAAATAAACATTAATAAACAATAAACAACACCTTAGCAACCACATAGCAATGTATTGGCAACCAATTTGAACACCCCAGGAACCACACAGCAACTCTTTAAAACAAGCAAAATGATTTAGTATGATAGCAACCCCTTTGCAGCATCCTAGCAACCACCTAGAATGTCTTTTAAATTCCCTAGCAATTTTGAGCAACCATTCCAAAAACTCATGTTCTGTAATATACTCAAACACCTTAGCAACCACAAAACAACATTAAAACAATCAGTACACCTTAGCAACCACACATTAATCTCCTAGCAACCACCTACCAATACCCTAGCAACCACAGTGAACATCTTATAAACTGAATAGCAATACCTTTGCAACCATCTAGAAAACGCAACATA
Organism: Aspiorhynchus laticeps; assembly: GCA_023376895.1. NCBI lineage: Eukaryota > Metazoa > Chordata > Actinopteri > Cypriniformes > Cyprinidae > Aspiorhynchus > Aspiorhynchus laticeps. The sequence goes on along the minus strand of JALXFT010002236.1, from coordinate 891,384 downwards.
TTCATGTGCTGAAATACAACCAGAACAGGTTAACAACGTGAAAACCACTTACACACAGTGAGAATATCTTAGCAATCATATAACAATGTCCTAAAAACACTGAATATAGCTTAACAACTACCTACAGCACCCTAGCAACCACCCACAACAAGCTATCTCAGTGCTGGCAAGTTTGGCACAGGCAAGCACCAATCGTATCTTCTTCTAACAAACGTTAATACTTTTTATTTAGAAAATATAAATAAATGTATCTAGTCACAGATCAACGAATATTGACTTGGCTAGAAGTCTAGAAATGAAGGATTTGAGCTGGTCACACAAAGGTTGTCCATCACCATTGTGCTCTTGAGCCCCGGGGGACTGTCTCTCTGATTACTGCACTGCATTCTGGATAAAGAGCATCTGCTAAATGCCAAATAACCAACAAAAACTCCATGAGAATGAGTTTTGAGTTTCCAAATTTGGACCATATTTTATGACATACAATCCTGAGCGGATACACTTTTTCCATCCCTCTGAACCCAGCGACTCCAGCACACAAAAACAACTCGGGTTCAAGCACAGTGGATGTAATACAGCTAAACGCCCCAGTCCAGTGTTAGCATGCCCCTCACTGAAAGCAATACAGGGAGCATGTGCTCAAGAGCCGATGGAAAAATAACATGTCATGTGCTGAACCACAACAATTATTTCCCTACTTCAGTATCTGTTAAGCCACAGAGCCAGACATGCCACTAACGATATTAGTATACATGCTGGGAAACTCAATGCACTCTTGGAGGGGTTAAAAAGACACATTTTTGGCCTTTTGCTACTCTATTGAGTGAAGACGAGAAGATTATGTACCCAAAAAATATGCCTAGTTACTGCCATATTTCCTAATGGACTTGCAGTTCCAATTTTTGGAGCTTATGTTAATGGAAAAAAGAAGTGAACATTCCTCAAATAGTCTTCAAAAATACAATCAGAACACCCTGGCAACCACTCTGAACAGCCAAACAACCACATAAAACCACCATAAAAAAAAAAACTAGCAACACCCTGGAAAACTACCTACAACACCCTGAATGAACCTCTTAGCAATGAAGAGACACACTTTCTGACAACTAGCCAGGAAACCTATACTAAGCACCTAGCAACTAGCTACAACATCTCGGAAACCATTGCAACACAACTTCAACCACCCCTGAACACCCTAGCAACCAGCAACAAACATTCTGAAAAGTAGCAATGCCCTAATACAACACTCGCTAGACCATAGCAACTACCTGCAACACCCTAGCAACCTCCTAGAAATGGTTTAGCAAGCACCCAAAACAACACAAAAAACACATAGCAACACCATAGGAACCTTTTAGCAATGGAGACACACCTTCTTACAAACAGCCAGAAAACCTACTAGCAGCTAGCTACAACAACATAGCAACTTACTAGCAACATTCCCAACATCTTGGAAACCACATAGTGATGCATCTTCAACCACTCCTGAACACCCTAGCAAACACATTAAAATCATTCTGAACAGTAGCAACGCCCTAATATGTACTTAAAACAAGCCGTGTTTCCATTACCCTTCAAATTGCGCAAATTGAAATTGCGAATTGAAAATGTGCCCAATGGAAACATAAATTTCGCAAAAACTCCCAAATATCGCAACAAAGGTTTTTACGCTCACATGAGGACTGGCATAAAGTTGGCTTGACGTTTTTTGACTCAGTGCATCTCAGTGTGGTATGGAAACAGCTCCAGCCAAGACTGCAAAGCCCTGCAGAGAGTTGTGCGCTTAGCTGAGCGTATCTCTGGGTCTGCTCTCCCCTCTCTGCAGGACATCTACATCAAACGATGCAGAGGCAGAGCTGACAAAATCATCAAAGTCTCAAATCACCCTGGTAACTGTCTTTTCACTCTGCTGCCATCTGGTAAGCGCTTCCGCTGCCTGATGGCAAAAACAGAGAGACTCAGGAGGAGTTTCTTCCCCACGGCCATCAGGCTCCTGAACTCAAAGTCAGCCTCTTAACATCATCTGACTTACTTCAAATCACTAATCACACACTCATTACTCTCTACCTCATACTGTCAGTGTCATTTGCTCATTTGCACACTTGCACACTTGCACACAACACGTTCTGTATCTTGTAAATCGTATCTTATTTTTATATTTATTTTATTTTTTTGTGATTGGCTGCTTCATGTCAACCATGTATAACCTGTTGCACATTCCTCTCTGTACAGTCATGCTTATATTAATATTTAATTCTACAGCTTACTGTCATGCACATTCTTTTATATTTTATATTTTATTCTTTATATCTTATTTTTCATTCTTTTTATCTTATGTTTACTTCCCTTGTGTTGTTTTTTCAATATTTGCACTGTCCATGGAGCGGACCCGACTCTCATTTCACTGCTGGTTATACAGTCTCTGTATAGTGGTGTATGTGACAAATAAAACTTGAAACTTGAAACTTGAACTTGAAACGTTGGACGTTCGATATTCGCATATTTAGGGACCGTCTCTAAAGTTACATGCGTTATTGGTATACACTTTTCTAACTTCAATAGCATTTGAGTAGAATGACTTACAGTCATAAAAACAACTGTAAACTGTACATCTAGGTGTCAACTATAATGCACACCTTTTACATTTTTGATATTTATTAAAATCTACTGTAAATCATATGTAAAAAAAAAAATACTATTTTTCACTACCGAATGGGCTCAAATGCAAATTTAAAGCTCAATAGCATTTGAGGAGAATGACTTACAGTCATAAAAACAACTGTAAACTGTTCATCTAGGTTAAACTATAATGCACACCTTTTACATTTTTGATATTTATTAAAATAAACTGTAAATCATATGTAAAAAATGCTATTTTTCACATAAAAATGGTCTCAAATGCAAATTTAAAGCTCAATAGCATTTGAGGAGAATGACTTACAGTCATAACACAAACTGTAAACTGTTCATCTAGGTGTCAACTATAATGCACACCTTTTACATTTTTTATATTTATTAAGATCTACTGTAAATCATATGTAAAAATTGCTATTTTTCACCACTGAATGGGCTCAAATGCAAAATATGCCATAGTTTAAAGCTCAATAGCATTTGAGCAGAATGACTTAGTCATAAAAACAACTGTAAACTGTTCATCTAGGTGTCAACTATAATGCACACCTTTTACATTTTTGATATTTATTAAAATCTACTGTAAATAATTTGTTAAAAATAGCTATTTTTCACTAAAAAATGGACTCAAATGCAAATTTAAAGCTCAATAGCATTTGAGGAGAATGACTTACAGTCATAACACAAACTGTAAACTGTTCATCTAGGTGTAATCTATAATGCACACCTTTTACATTTTTGATATTTATTAAAATCTACTGTAAATAATTTGTTAAAAATGGCTATTTTTCACTACAAAATGGACTCAAACGCAAATTTAAAGCTCAATAGCATTTGAGGAGAATGACTTACAGTCATAACACAAACTGTAAACTGTTCATCTAGGTGTAATCTATAATGCACACCTTTTACATTTTTGATATTTATTAAAATCTACTGTAAATCATATCTAAAAAATGCTATTTTTCACATAAAAATGGTCTCAAATGCAAATTTAAAGCTCAATAGCATTTGAGCAGAATTACTTACAGTCATAAAAACAACTCTAAACTGTTCATCTAGGTGGACACTATAATGCACACCTTTTATATTTTTGATATTTATTAAAATCTACTGTAAATCATATGTACAAATTGCTATTTTTCACTACAAAATGGGCTCAAACGCAAATTTAAAGCTCAATAGCTTTTGAGGAGAATGACTTACAGTCATAACACAAACTGTAAACTGTTCATCTAGGTGTCAACTATAATGCACACCTTTTACATTTTTGATATTTATTAAAATAAACTGTAAATCATATGTACAAATTGCTATTTTTCACATAAAAATGGTCTCAAATGCAAATTTAAAGCTCAATAGCATTTGAGCAGAATGACTTACAGTCATAACACAAACTGTAAACTGTTCATCTAGGTGTCAACTATAATGCACACCTTTTACATTTTTGATATTTATTAAAATAAACTGTAAATCATATGTACAAATTGCTATTTTTCACATAAAAATGGTCTCAAATGCAAATTTAAAGCTCAATAGCATTTGAGCAGAACATATAAAAGGTGTGCATTATAGTTGACACCTAGATGAACAGTTTACAGTTGTTTTTATGACTGTAAGTCATTCTCCTCAAATACTATTGAGCTTTAAATTTGCGTTTGAGCCCATTTTGTAGTGAAAAATATAATATTTTACATATGATTTACAGTAGATTTTAATAAATATCAAAAATGTAAAAGGTGTGCATTACAGTTGACACCTAGATGAACAGTTTACAGTTTGTGTTATGACTGTAAGTCATTCTCCTCAAAAGCTATTGTGCTTTAAATTTGCGTTTGAGCCCATTTTGTAGTGAAAAATAGCAATTTTTAACAAATTTTTTACAGTAGATTTTAATAAATATCAAAAATGTAAAAGGTGTGCATTATAGTTGACACCTAGATGAACAGTTTACAGTTTGTGTTATGACTGTAAGTCATTCTGCTCAAATGCTATTGAGCTTTAAATTTGCATTTGAGACCATTTTTATGTGAAAAATAGCATTTTTTAGATATGATTTACAGTAGATTTTAATAAATATCAAAAATGTAAAAGGTGTGCATTATAGTTTACACCTAGATGAACAGTTTACAGTTTGTGTTATGACTGTAAGTCATTCTCCTTAAATGCTATTGAGCTTTAAATTTGCGTTTGAGCCCATTTTGTAGTGAAAAATATAATATTTTACATATGATTTACAGTAGATTTTAATAAATATCAAAAATGTAAAAGGTGTGCATTATAGTTTACACCTAGATGAACAGTTTACAGTTGTTTTTATGACTGTAAGTCATTCTCCTCAAATGCTATTGAGCTTTAAATTTGCATTTAAGACCATTTTTATGTGAAAAATAGCAATTTGTACATATGATTTACAGTTTATTTTAATAAATATCAAAAATGTAAAAGGTGTGCATTACAGTTGACACCTAGATGAACAGTTTACAGTTTGTGTTATGACTGTAAGTCATTCTCCTCAAAAGGTATTGAGCTTTAAATTTGCGTTTGAGCCCATTTTGTAGTGAAAAATAGCAATTTTTAACAAATTATTTACAGTAGATTTTAATAAATATCAAAAATGTAAAAGGTGTGCATTATAGTTGACACCTAGATGAACAGTTTACAGTTTGTGTTATGACTGTAAGTAATTCTGCTCAAATGCTATTGAGCTTTAAATTTGCATTTGAGACCATTTTTATATGAAAAATATATTTTTTTAGATATGATTTACAGTGGATTTTAATAAATATCAAAAATGTAAAAGGTGTGCATTATAGTTTACACCTAGATGAACAGTTTACAGTTGTTTTTATGACTGTAAGTCATTCTCCTCAAATGCTATTGAGCTTTAAATTTGCGTTTGAGCCCATTTTGTAGTGAAAAATAGCAATTTTTAACAAATTATTTACAGTAGATTTTAATAAATATCAAAAATGTAAAAGATGTGCATTATAGTTGACACGTAGATGATCAGTTTACAGTTTGTGTTATGACTAAGTAATTCTGCTCAAATGCTATTGAGCTTTAAATTTGCATTTGAGTCCATTTTGTAGTGAAAAATAGCCAATTTTAACAAATTATTTACAGTAGATTTTAATAAATATCAAAAATGTAAAAGGTGTGCATTATAGTTGACACCTAGATGAACAGTTTACAGTTTGTGTTATGACTGTAAGTCATTCTCCTCAAAAGCTATTGAGCTTTAAATTTGCGTTTGAGTCCATTTTGTAGTGAAAAATAGCCAATTTTAACAAATTATTTACAGTAGATTTTAATAAATATCAAAAATGTAAAAGGTGTGCATTATAGTTGACACCTAGATGAACAGTTTACAGTTTGTGTTATGACTGTAAGTCATTCTGCTCAAATGCTATTGAGCTTTAAATTTGCATTTAAGACCATTTTTATGTGAAAAATAGCAATATTTAACAAATTATTTACAGTAGATTTTAATAAATATCAAAAATGTAAAAGGTGTGCATTATAGTTGACACCTAGATGAACAGTTTACAGTTGTTTTTATGACTGTAAGTAATTCTGCTCAAATGCTATTGAGCTTTAAATTTGCATTTGAGACCATTTTTATGTGAAAAATATAATTTTTTAGATATGATTTACAGTGGATTTTAATAAATATCAAAAATGTAAAAGGTGTGCATTATAGTTTACACCTAGATGAACAGTTTACAGTTGTTTTTATGACTGTAAGTCATTCTCCTCAAATGCTATTGAGCTTTAAATTTGCGTTTGAGCCCATTTTGTAGTGAAAAATATAATTTTTTACATATGATTTACAGTAGATTTTAATAAATATCAAAAATGTAAAAGGTGTGCATTATAGTTGACACCTAGATGAACAGTTTACAGTTTGTGTTATGACTGTAAGTCATTCTCCTCAAATACTATTGAGCTTTAAATTTGCATTTAAGACCATTTTTATGAGAAAAATAGCAATATTTAACAAATTATTTACAGTAGATTTTAATAAATATCAAAAATGTAAAAGGTGTGCATTATAGTTGACACCTAGATGAACAGTTTACAGTTTGTGTTATGACTGTAAGTCATTCTCCTCAAAAGCTATTGAGCTTTAAATTTGCATTTGAGACCATTTTTATGTGAAAAATAGCATTTTTTAGATATGATTTACAGTAGATTTTAATAAATATAAAAAATGTAAAAGGTGTGCATTATAGTTTACACCTAGATGAACAGTTTACAGTTGTTTTTATGACTGTAAGTCATTCTCCTCAAAAGCTATTGAGCTTTAAATTTGCGTTTGAGCCCATTTTGTAGTGAAAAATGGCAATTTTTAACAAATTATTTACAGTAGATTTTAATAAATATCAAAAATGTAAAAGATGTGCATTATAGTTGACACGTAGATGATCAGTTTACAGTTTGTGTTATGACTAAGTAATTCTGCTCAAATGCTATTGAACTTTAAATTTGCGTTTGAGTCCATTTTGTAGTGAAAAATAGCCAATTTTAACAAATTATTTACAGTAGATTTTAATAAATATCAAAAATGTAAAAGGTGTGCATTATAGTTGACACCTAGATGAACAGTTTACAGTTTGTGTTATGACTGTAAGTCATTCTCCTCAAAAGCTATTGAGCTTTAAATTTGCGTTTGAGTCCATTTTGTAGTGAAAAATAGCCAATTTTAACAAATTATTTACAGTAGATTTTAATAAATATCAAAAATGTAAAAGGTGTGCATTATAGTTGACACCTAGATGAACAGTTTACAGTTGTTTTTATGACTGTAAGTAATTCTGCTCAAATGCTATTGAGCTTTAAATTTGCATTTGAGACCATTTTTATGTGAAAAATATAATTTTTTAGATATGATTTACAGTGGATTTTAATAAATATCAAAAATGTAAAAGGTGTGCATTATAGTTTACACCTAGATGAACAGTTTACAGTTGTTTTTATGACTGTAAGTCATTCTCCTCAAATGCTATTGAGCTTTAAATTTGCGTTTGAGCCCATTTTGTAGTGAAAAATATAATTTTTTACATATGATTTACAGTAGATTTTAATAAATATCAAAAATGTAAAAGGTGTGCATTATAGTTGACACCTAGATGAACAGTTTACAGTTTGTGTTATGACTAAGTCATTCTGCTCAAATGCTATTGAGCTTTAAATTTGCATTTAAGACCATTTTTATGAGAAAAATAGCAATATTTAACAAATTATTTACAGTAGATTTTAATAAATATCAAAAATGTAAAAGGTGTGCATTATAGTTGACACCTAGATGAACAGTTTACAGTTTGTGTTATGACTGTAAGTAATTCTGCTCAAATGCTATTGAGCTTTAAATTTGCATTTGAGACCATTTTTATGTGAAAAAATATAATTTTTAGATATGATTTACAGTGTATTTTAATAAATATCAAAAATGTAAAAGGTGTGCATTATAGTTTACACCTAGATGAACAGTTTACAGTTTGTGTTATGACTAAGTCATTCTGCTCAAATGCTATTGAGCTTTAAATTTGCGTTTGAGCCCATTTTGTAGTGAAAAATATCATTTTTTTTACATATGATTTACAGTAGATTTTAATAAATATCAAAAATGTAAAAGGTGTGCATTATAGTTGACACCTAGATGAACAGTTTACAGTTGTTTTTATGACTGTAAGTAATTCTGCTCAAATGCTATTGAGCTTTAAATTTGCATTTGAGACCATTTTTATGTGAAAAATATAATTTTTTAGATATGATTTACAGTGGATTTTAATAAATATCAAAAATGTAAAAGGTGTGCATTATAGTTTACACCTAGATGAACAGTTTACAGTTGTTTTTATGACTGTAAGTCATTCTCCTCAAATGCTATTGAGCTTTAAATTTGCGTTTGAGCCCATTTTGTAGTGAAAAATATAATTTTTTACATATGATTTACAGTAGATTTTAATAAATATCAAAAATGTAAAAGGTGTGCATTATAGTTGACACCTAGATGAACAGTTTACAGTTTGTGTTATGACTGTAAGTCATTCTCCTCAAATACTATTGAGCTTTAAATTTGCATTTAAGACCATTTTTATGAGAAAAATAGCAATATTTAACAAATTATTTACAGTAGATTTTAATAAATATCAAAAATGTAAAAGGTGTGCATTATAGTTGACACCTAGATGAACAGTTTACAGTTTGTGTTATGACTGTAAGTCATTCTCCTCAAAAGCTATTGAGCTTTAAATTTGCATTTGAGACCATTTTTATGTGAAAAATAGCATTTTTTAGATATGATTTACAGTAGATTTTAATAAATATAAAAAATGTAAAAGGTGTGCATTATAGTTTACACCTAGATGAACAGTTTACAGTTGTTTTTATGACTGTAAGTCATTCTCCTCAAAAGCTATTGAGCTTTAAATTTGCGTTTGAGCCCATTTTGTAGTGAAAAATGGCAATTTTTAACAAATTATTTACAGTAGATTTTAATAAATATCAAAAATGTAAAAGATGTGCATTATAGTTGACACGTAGATGATCAGTTTACAGTTTGTGTTATGACTAAGTAATTCTGCTCAAATGCTATTGAACTTTAAATTTGCGTTTGAGTCCATTTTGTAGTGAAAAATAGCCAATTTTAACAAATTATTTACAGTAGATTTTAATAAATATCAAAAATGTAAAAGGTGTGCATTATAGTTGACACCTAGATGAACAGTTTACAGTTTGTGTTATGACTGTAAGTCATTCTCCTCAAAAGCTATTGAGCTTTAAATTTGCGTTTGAGTCCATTTTGTAGTGAAAAATAGCCAATTTTAACAAATTATTTACAGTAGATTTTAATAAATATCAAAAATGTAAAAGGTGTGCATTATAGTTGACACCTAGATGAACAGTTTACAGTTGTTTTTATGACTGTAAGTAATTCTGCTCAAATGCTATTGAGCTTTAAATTTGCATTTGAGACCATTTTTATGTGAAAAATATAATTTTTTAGATATGATTTACAGTGGATTTTAATAAATATCAAAAATGTAAAAGGTGTGCATTATAGTTTACACCTAGATGAACAGTTTACAGTTGTTTTTATGACTGTAAGTCATTCTCCTCAAATGCTATTGAGCTTTAAATTTGCGTTTGAGCCCATTTTGTAGTGAAAAATATAATTTTTTACATATGATTTACAGTAGATTTTAATAAATATCAAAAATGTAAAAGGTGTGCATTATAGTTGACACCTAGATGAACAGTTTACAGTTTGTGTTATGACTAAGTCATTCTGCTCAAATGCTATTGAGCTTTAAATTTGCATTTAAGACCATTTTTATGAGAAAAATAGCAATATTTAACAAATTATTTACAGTAGATTTTAATAAATATCAAAAATGTAAAAGGTGTGCATTATAGTTGACACCTAGATGAACAGTTTACAGTTTGTGTTATGACTGTAAGTAATTCTGCTCAAATGCTATTGAGCTTTAAATTTGCATTTGAGACCATTTTTATGTGAAAAAATATAATTTTTAGATATGATTTACAGTGTATTTTAATAAATATCAAAAATGTAAAAGGTGTGCATTATAGTTTACACCTAGATGAACAGTTTACAGTTTGTGTTATGACTAAGTCATTCTGCTCAAATGCTATTGAGCTTTAAATTTGCGTTTGAGCCCATTTTGTAGTGAAAAATATCATTTTTTTTACATATGATTTACAGTAGATTTTAATAAATATCAAAAATGTAAAAGGTGTGCATTATAGTTGACACCTAGATGAACAGTTTACAGTTTGTGTTATGACTGTAAGTCATTCTGCTCAAATGCTATTGAGCTTTAAATTTGCATTTAAGACCATTTTTATGTGAAAAATAGCAATATTTAACAAATTATTTACAGTAGATTTTAATAAATATCAAAAATGTAAAAGGTGTGCATTATAGTTGACACATAGATGAACAGTTTACAGTTTGTGTTATTACTGTAAGTCATTCTCCTCAAAAGCTATTGAGCTTTAAATTTGCGTTTGAGCCCATTTTGTAGTGAAAAATATAATTTTTTACATATGATTTACAGTAGATTTTAATAAATATCAAAAATGTAAAAGGTGTGCATTATAGTTGACACCTAGATGTACAGTTTACAGTTGTTTTTATGACTGTAAGTCATTCTGCTCAAATGCTATTGAAGTTAGAAAAGTGTATACCAATAACGCATGTAACTTTAGAGACGGTCCCTAAATATGCGAATATCGAACGTCCAACGTCAAGCCAACTTTATGCCAGTCACATGAGGTGGGTTTTTCAGGCAATTCGAAAAAGGAATATATTGCAAAACTGCAATGGAAACAGTCATTCTTTATGTAAGGAATAATTGACTTCGGTCCGTTGAATTATTAGAAAAATAATGCACACCGGAGGTGGTGATGCGTTCACGACGCGAAGCGGAGTGGCCCTTACACCTCGGCTGTGCATTATTTTTCTAATAATTCAACGGACCGAAGTCAATTATTCCGCTTATACTACGGTTGCCACACCTCAAGACATTGATCAGATGATATATTTCAAGGCATTCCTCCGGTTTTTCTGCTGTTGTGAGTAGGATTATTTATTCCGCATCTCATCCAACGCCTCCCTTGCTAATTCCAAAACGTCATTTTAAACCGTAACGGAGGCTTGAGCCGTTGATAGCAGACTAATGCAGTTAATACAGTTAATAACTAAGTTATGAGAGGAGAGAGAGAGAGATTACCTCTGTGAGTCTGTGCGTCTCTCAGTAGTGTTCGGCAGCATATATTGAAGTTATATTGAAGTTAATTATATTCTAGTTATATTGAAACTTAAAGTTCATTTTCTTCATGAACAGCGCTGTTGTTGTTACCTCGCTTGTGAGAAGTCATGTAGTTTTTAAGTTGTTAAACTATGTTACTGATAAAATCCTCAGAGGAGCGCTAACAACATTAGTGCGTATGTTAACGTGTGTGCAAACTGTCTGTGTGAGAGAGAGAGAGAGAGAGCGGGAGAGATAGAGTATGTGCTTTCCGTACATAAAGCGTAATTTTGTGGCAAAAACATGGATATAATCTGTCGATTGTATTCTTTTGTTTACTATATTTATTTGTTTGGCCAGTGTCGTTGTGGGTTTTGGTTCTTTTGCTGTTTTAGGCTGTAAGGACCTTTGAAATAACGCAAATCATTTGGCGAAGTGATATGGTCATGTAATGCGGTCAAGAGCTGCCTGGAACTACGTTCGCCGTGCGTTTCCCTGAAAATAATTGCACACCTTAGAACGTTCGTCAGCCAATCAGATTCAAGCATTCAACGGCCCGTAGTATAATGTACTATAACCTCCAAGAAACACCTTATACGTGGTCACTTTCAATCAGGCTATAAGGGGCTTTTCTTGCTAAAGATTTGCAAGAAGATTTCTGAGTTTTCTCGCTAAAGATACACACCTACATGTCCTTCAATAAAAAATAATGACTAGTGTGGTGGCTGCGATATACATAAACCTACCAATTCTGTCGCCTATTGTGTCGTCTATCGTGAGAGGGAAAAATACATTTTAGTCACATAACATCAGTTAATGGAAACACTGTCAATTCGCAAATAGTGTTTTTTTTTTTTTAAACCTTTATAAAATATCGCAAAGGTTTTACACAAATCTGTTATGGAAACCCGGCTACAGACACTAAATCCTACAAAACACCCTAGCCACTACAACCTACAAAACCCTAGCAAGCTCTCAGCAATGTCTGGAACATCTTGTCAACCACTTTAAATAGTTTTTTAGCCATGCTGAATACTAGAAACAACACCACAAAACATTAAAATAAAACTTTCAGAAGACAGTTCCACATGGCAATGTACAAAACCACCCACTACACAATAGCAATTACCTACATCACTACAGCTACCTCCTTGCAATGTTCCCAACATCTTGGAAACCACATTGCAATGCCATGTCAACCGCCCCTGAACACCATAACAGCCGTATAGCAACACACTAAAAACACTGAGAACAGTAGCAATGCAGTAAAAGAATTCTGATTACACTTATATTAGAAATGGTCTGGCATGCTCCCAAAACACCTTATCAACAGCATATTGACATACATTTAAAACAGTACCAATGCCCTAAACGAACACCTTTGGAACCACATAACAACATCCTGACAACCAACTAGGTCAAACCGAATCATGTTCCTGAAATTTAACAGCAGTGTGAACATTCTTCAAGTCTTCTTTTTGTGTGTGTTGTACAATTCAAATACTGTATGTTATGCAAGCAAGACCAACTGAGTCATTACGGTATTCAGTCAAAGTTTCAACTTCTGAAGTAAGTAAATTGGGCATCATTAGTCAACATAACAATTCTATTGGCAAGAATAGAATAAATCCCAAAATATAAACGTGAGACAAGATTAATGACAAAGCAAAGTGAATTTGTTCCCACATGTGTTTTTGGTAAAGACATTCATCAAAATCAAATAAGAACAAATGCAAACCAAAAAAACAGTAGGACTGGCCACAATGGGGTTCCCAGGCATATCAAATTTCAGCTTTTCCGAAAATGACTTTATGGGCTGTGTTTATAGATGGTGCATCTACTTGAACAATTGTAAAGAAAGGACACGTGTGAATGCATTTGACAAGAGTTGAATTTAAATCATATTTAATTATTGTAAATCAGATAATGTAAGTAAAATGACATATGCTGAAGAATGTAACCATAAATTGATATTAGCCATTGACTTCCATAGTAATTTTTCTTTTTCATACTATGGAAGTCAATGGCTACCATAAATGTTTTGGTTACCAACATTCTTCAAAATATGTTCTTTTGTGTTCAACAGAAGAAAGAAACTCATACGGGTTTGGAACAAGTGGAGGGTAAGTAAATGATGACAGAATTTGCATTTTTGGGTGAACTATGCCTTTTAAGGCTCATTTAAATATAGCAGATTCACAGAATCTATTCATGTTATGTGGCCATCCAGCAACAACTCAAGTCTGCTGTCAGACTTTTATTTTGATGCAATGGAACTGGGAGAGGCGAATCAAACTTTGTGAAGAATGGCAGGCATTCTTTCCACAGGGTTGCTGTGCCAAGTCAAGTGCTTTATTTCCACATGATCCTGCTTTGGAGGACAGCCAGATGAGTGATTCAAGAGGTCCTTCAGTGACTATCAATGGCTGGTGGGAGAGATACCATAAGTTCTCAACTCTTCCCTAAGGCGTGTGGTCCACAGCTGATCCATTGTAGAGTATCACTTAGGAAATGCACTGCAAGGAGCAAGACATGTATGCAAGGTCAAGATATCTGAACTGGTATGCAGAAGCTGGATATTTCCATTGAGTATTTTTTATTTTTTTTTGGGATGCCTGAATGACTAGGTTGGCCTCGTCCCAACTTATGAATCCAATAGCTGACACCTTCAAATAAATCACAATTGTAGTTAGAATAGTGATGAGAAAATCTTAAACCCATTCTTTTGTAATTCAGTTGTTTCCAAGAAATTGTTCAGTTGAACACAAGTGCCAAGATCAAGTTGTCAGGATGTCATAAACAGACTGTAACTTACTTTACCCTCTTTCTCTTTGCTTCACAATCTTCCTGGAAATCACAGAAAAGTCAGTGGTGTGCCTGCTATAAGGCCAACATGTGAGGACAAAGACTATCTGCAGTTCCCAAACAAATCAGTGTGTACTGACAGAGCAATATGGGTGTTGTCGGAGGGAATGTTCCATTCTAAAAAAATTAAGAGTCAACCACAGAGAGAAGTTGTGTGTTTGTGCAGACTAAATGATGGTTACAATATTGGGCCTCAAACAAACTAATTGATGCAACTTACTTTTTAATACCTGTTTGTCTCTACTGCTGTTTTTCTATTAAGATGCATGGAAAACAGAGTGCAGCAAGGATAATGTATTTATGTAGGCCTGGGGTGTACAAACCTCTTCCTGGAATGCCAATGTCCTGCAGAGTTTAGCATTAACCCTAATTAAACACACATGAACCAGCTAATCAAGGTCTTCAGACTCATTAAAAACTTCTAGGCAAGTGTGTTGGAGTTGGATTTACCTACAATCTGCAGGATGTTGGGTCTCTAGGAGCAGGATTGGACACCCCAGATGTAGGCCAAAACCCAGAAACGAGTTCACATTTTTGCACTTACAGTTCCATCATCAGTGGGGGGTTTTTGGATGGGTTTTTGGTTGAACACCTGAAATAAAGTCTAAAATTAATGCAAACTCAAGGTATTGTCATGTTATATTCTACAATAAAGGTTCTCAACTCTGGTCCTTGAGGTCCACTTTACTGCAGAGTTTAGCTCCAACCCTAATCAAGCATACCTGAACAAGCTGACCAAGTCTTCCGGATCACTAGAACGTTACTGGCAGGCAAGTTTGATCAAGGTTGGAGCTAAAATCAGCAGGAAAGTGGACCTCGAGGGCCAGAGTTGAGAAACCCTGTTTTATGCAATAAAAGGCTAAATGGGACTACAGAGGTGTTTGGGAACTTCGTCTTCAAGCTTAACAGGAAAACATCTACTCAATAATCCACTTTCAGGGTCTCATTTTGGAGAAAATGTTTTTTTTTTTTTTAAACAAAGTGTTTAGCTTTTACTTTTGGTGATTATATTTAGGCTTAAAAATTTATAAAAGTTGTGTTGATTTGAGAAGATTATTAAGTTTATTAAGGTTTGATAGTCACAGAGTTTATTTCCTGCAATAATCCAAAGCCAATAAAAAAATGTGTTTTTGGCAAGAGAACCAGGATTCTGGTTTGGCCTAAAAAGTTTGGTACAATTATATTTCCCCCCCAACTGAGAATATTGATCTTAATCAGACTATAATTTGCATTCCAGAAATTCACTTGAATTAATAATACCACCAACTGTCGACAAACAGTTCTTCTAAAACTTTGCAAGTAAGCGTTGTGACGTTATGGCTATTACACCTGTCACACCACACTGCAAGAGCCCTAAAAAACTTTCACAAGACACCCTAGATTCCTCATTCATGGGACAATAAGCTATCAAGAACATGACGACTAGGGCAGAATTTCACAAGGTGGGAAATCCAAACAATGAGAGGCAGACGTGCCACCTCATATGTGGGACAAAGTAGCATTGATTGGTTTTGCTGGCTGCAAATCCTCACTTGACACAGTGCTGAAAGTGGAGTGAGTGGATTGCGTCGCTTCATGAGAAGCTCTAAACCATGAGTCATTCATAACTGTGTTAAGCAGGGAATTAATGTAAGTCCCCCTCAGGTCAGGACTCACTCAGACAATTTTGCTGCAGATTATTTTACACCTGCATCACCTGTTGAGGAATAATCTTAGACTTCAAAAAATTGTTTTAAGTTTTCATTTCATTTTGCTAAGGTTACAGAAGAACATAAAAGTTATCTTTTTCCCCCACTTTAATAAAAGGTATGGCTATTTGCACTTGCATCTGTAATAAATGAATAAATGGTATTGACTAGCAGACATAATTACAACAACCAACATTATTTACAGTAAATATTTTGTTTCCAAGCTGCAAAGAAAAAGTGTTAATATAACAAAAAATATATTTTAAAGGGGGAAATGTCATAGGGTACTGTAACAGCGTTGAGCAAAGTTCAGGGACAATTCTTAGAATTTTTTAAACATTAAAAAAAAATACAATGAAAAACAATTGGTGTATTTACTTTGAAACAATTTTCACTCAGAAATTGATTGTAAATTTCATAAATAATTCCAAGGATGCAGCAAATAACATTGAAACAAAATGAAACAGTATTGTCTTGTAAAACATACTCCATTAATCTTTAAGTTTTATTCACAACTTTGACAAATCATCTTTTACAGTGTACATAAACAGTGATGAACTGTACATAAACATTTTAAACTTCTATAAAATGTGTTTGAATTAAAGTGTAAAGTAGTTTTTAAAGTGTAAAGTAGTTTTTCAGTTTAACCCATATAAATGCAAACTGGACAACACAATTGATTACCTGTGATTTTTCAGTATTTAAATAGGCGTTTAATTTCTACACAACTAGCAGCACTAAACAGAACTGTAATCTATACATTTGAGCAAAATGACAACATTGGCTCAACCAATGGCTTGCATTTGGGGAAAGCCTGTTTCCAAACAATGGATGACAGGGGAGTGTTTGAAACGTGTTTGTGTTTGGTGCCATCAGTGGTGCAGAAATGATTCGCTTCACCTTAATCTTCAGGACTTTCAGGTTTCCTAAGAACTGGCCTTTCACATACAGTAAACAAACATTTCAAGCAGAGCTCTGCATGCTGCGTCAATCATGCAACACTTGACTGTGACTTGAAGCAGAAGCAGACAACTGGGAAAGTCCCCAAACGCTGCCTTCAAACCACAGACCACATTCATTTAACATGCAAAGCCCCCGTTCAAAACAATCTAGTGCAGCAGTTAACATGGTAAATCAAGAAAACTCTGAACCACGCTAACCGTCTGCGGCTTGTTGTTTTCTATATGTGCAATGCAAACTGTACTGCCTGTAAACAAATGCATGCATCAGCTGACACCCAGTCAAAAGCCTTTTATTTGGCTTGGACAGAGTTGCTTTCAGGATACTGGTATAAATCCCAGATCCTAGAGAAAAGCTCGCTGGTAGGTGACAGATTTATTCAAATATTAACTCACAAGCTGGCAAACAGTCTCTAGGAAAGAGTTTGCACAGTCTCTGTTAGGTGAAGGCAAATAACTGGGTTTTCACACCAGTGTCATCATATAACTATCATTTACTGGAAAAAAATAACTACATGTATAGTCTCTGGGCTTATATTAAATTCTAATACATGACAATTATAATTATATCTTCTGCATAAGAGTCTGACAATAAGTCTGAACTGTGTTGGGTAAACTACTATGCAAAAGTTGGACAATCTTTGGAAGAATCATAATGGTAAAGTTTTTTTTTTTTTAATCCAGTAACCCTATACATTTAATTGTCTCCTGCTGTTTAGAAAGCAATCGATCATGAAACTAGTTTGTCCAACTTAACCTGTTGTTCCTGTTTTGCTAATGCATTTTGTGATACCTCCTGTATGTTTCAATAGTGTAATATTTTGAAGTCAAACATGTAAAACATGAGCAAACACAGTGTTTATGTTGAACAAGAACATATTTTCAACACTGCATCACAGACATACAAATGAGGCAAATTCTGTTATTGCTCACAATCAGGTGCATTACATTAAATATGAGTCATTCAGTTAAGTTAAATTAGTTTCTTTGTTGTTTTGTTTTTGGTCAAGGACATCACTAAGATATCACACAGGCTGTTCCACTGGCAGAAAAGGGTTGATATAAATATATATATATACTGCCTTTAATTCATGCTGATTTACATAATTAAATAATACAAACAAAAATATAAACACTCATAATGCATAAGCTATCATTAACTAACATTGAGCAATATATTTATTACAGAATTTGTTCCATTTTTTAACCTAAAAACAAATGTAATTTTACATTGTTAAAGCATTCATGAGCACCATCCTGAAATTTGAAGTTTACAAAGCTGAAATGAAAAATTAGATAATTCACTGATAATTGACATGGACTTTATTGATGTCCACAAATGAATGCCACAAGACTCCATGTCCACATCCACTTTTCTATTTGGGCCAGGCGCTACGTCACATCAGCTAACCACTGGGGTGCATCAAGGTTCGGTGCTGAGCCCTATTAAATATGATATAATTCCCAATAAAGCGGGAATGATATAACATTTATGATTAACCAATGTTTAAAGATAAAAATTTTGACTTTAAAAGTGTATTAGAAAATGTTAAAACTGAACACAATTTTCCTACAATAGGTAACATTTTCTCTATACTGCACAAATCATTTTTTTTTTTTTTTTTTATTATTGATATGAAATATCTTGCAGTAAGATCATTCACCCATATTTTACCACATAAATATTTTTAAACCTGACTTAACACTACATTCTCATTCCTCCTTTTTTGACATGAGGTTTTTTGACTGTCTGTGCAACATGTTCCCAGTGGCATTTCTCACAATAACTAAAACATGTTACTAAGGATGCAAACTGAGCCACCCAAATTTCCCTCCTTTAGAAACTCATCTGGCCCCAACCCAAAACCAATAAATCTGAGCTTAGGAAAAGAGCAAACAATATAGTTGCTCTGACCACCAATAGATAGAGGACAACATGCTTTCTTGTGTTGAATTAGGGCTTTTAGAAAGCAAATGCATTCCACAGAGAAAAACTAAGACAAGGCTCACTTAAGGGGAAAGTCAACAAGCAGCGGAAGAGAACTCCTAATGGGTACAGAACTGCCACTGGTGTGCATGAGGAAAAACATGTCTAGTTGGAGTATGGCATGCAAACACACGCAGGCATCTTTCAAGCTAGTGTGGGCAGTGGCATGAACTCCTTAGCAAGTACGGGAAATGACACTTGCAGAGCACGCAGACCTTCTCCTAAACCTTTCCACTAGATGGGTTCCACATGGTCTATAGATAGTAGTGGCATTATTATAGCAACCTCATTGCATTTTTGTGTTTAGAGCATTGTGTCGTCCCAAAATCTGGGTAAAAGCATTAACGTGCCATGGCACCAGACGGGTTGCACGTTTGTTGGTGCTGGTCTGTGGTTTGACTTAAATGACGGACTGTGACCAGGACCTGTTATTGTGTTTATGGTTACCGTAAAGGGCACGGCCCAGGCACTATTACCAGAAAAACAGGATGAGAGTGAAGTATTGCTAGAATCTACTACTTAAAAACTAATTTTCATTTTCCACTGTTAAAGCATTTATGAGCATTATGATACTCAAAAATGACAAGTCTGAAAAGATAAATGGGACAATTTACTGTCACATGGACTTTATAAACAACAGCAAGTGAAGGCCACCAGACTCCACATCAATTTTACTATATTTGACAGGGCTAAACAATGGGGTGCCTCAGAGATCAGTGCGTGGACCTTTTTTCGATATACAAAACCTCACTCAATCAAATAATGAAAATCCACTGTAAAGATATTATTATATCATATACACACTGAAATATTGTGGAAATTAAATTGTGAAAAATGAGGGGGGAGGAGGGGGTGACAGAATTGTCCAATGATTCATGTATAAACTGTTGCTCATTGTTGGCAGACCAGTTAAATACATGGAGATAATAGCAAGAGTTTATTTTCTTTAGTTTAATAAGTCCACATGAACAAAAGTGGCCATAATTGTCGAAACACCTGCTCATGTGCCGTAAATTTTCTTACAGTTTTAACAATAATAATATTATGTAAATGAACAGATCAATTCAACATGCAGAATTAAATGCATTTTGAAACTAAAATGCCCCATTACAATCTAGTTCATTGATTGGCTAGTGTCAATGTAAATAACAGCCCCACTCTCTCTTCCTCTCCCTTTTTAATATCATTATCCACTGTTTACTGTGATGCTTACATAAACCGACCTTGATACATCTTAACTGTCTGGCCCTACATCCAGGATTTCTTCCTGTCATTGACCGGCTGTTATCTAACTGCTGTTTGGTGAGGTATGCTTGGAATAAATGATCACATTGTCATTTGTTCCTGGCTACTTCGCAGAAATCATTTGACCCATTTTCTCCAGGCAGATCCCATAAAGCCTCTCGGTGAGAAAACATGTGTGCCAACATGATAATCAATCTGTATATAAGCTGGGTTGGGGGCTGGGTACTACTTGTGGAGTTAAGGTAAGATGGGCTTTGACAGTTAAATATGGCACAACAGCGCTCTGTTCCAAAACCTAGTAAGCTGCCTACCTAGACAGCAAGTATGCTCCCAACACAAAAATGCTTCCAGTCATACAATATACAGTAAGTCTGTCTTTGAATATACCTCAGGTCTGTCCCAATACTCACACTTGCCA
Organism: Aspiorhynchus laticeps; assembly: GCA_023376895.1. Lineage (NCBI taxonomy): Eukaryota > Metazoa > Chordata > Actinopteri > Cypriniformes > Cyprinidae > Aspiorhynchus > Aspiorhynchus laticeps. The sequence goes on along the minus strand of JALXFT010002236.1, from coordinate 870,811 downwards.
TCTTTGCACTTGACCATTTATTCTACTTACATGACGTATTTTCTTAATGGAAAAGTATTTGTTCATAACTTTGAAAGAACCATGCCTGAACATTCCCTGTTAGCGCTGCAATACAATATGTAACAATAAGTTATATGTAATATCAAATTCATTTAACTTACACTAGAAAGTTTTCCTCAAAATCTCACAATTTTGGGGCACATGAGTTCCTGAACATGATGAATAATGGGATACGTTTAGCTTCGAATACCACTCCAAAGTATCGCACACTTACTGTCGCAAGCCAGACTACAGGTGTGGGGATTTGGGACTAGGCCCTTCTTTTGGGGTGAAATTCTACAGCACCACTGTAAGTATGCAATCCCAGAATGCACAGCAGCAACCACAGTGAAAAACGAATATTCTAAATCAGGCACTGAATTTCAGTTAATATGTTGCCTCAAAAGGTAGATGCCTATGTAGACAGCAAGATAGCATGCTAAAGCTAATCCAAGGTGTTGTGGTTTTGCATAGACTGAAGGTTTTACTTAGGACAACACACTGAAGGTACTCAGGGGCACATCAAGATGGAGAGCGCCAGACTCTGACAACTTGCTATAAATACCTTTTCAACACAAACATCAGTGAAAGCTATTTAAAGTTCATAGTTATTTTTTAAAGGCGCTTGTAATATTGCCTGGATGCCTTTAAGTACATAAAAGGTTTATTTTATAAGCAAAATAACCACGCTGTTAATGAGCGTAACAAGAAGACAAAAATATCCAAAGTATGAGGTTCGCCTTGGGAACAAATTAATACTGAGCAGTACTACAGGATGCATGACATGAACAGAAACCTAATAACACTTTTACTAGTTTCTTCCGCCAGTAATACACAAGTTTTGTGAGCTGATGGCTTTATTGTTGCATGAGCAATTGAGCTGCTGGTTTAATAGAGTTGTTGTTGATAGCAGGAGCGACTGGAATGTTTGCGTTTTGGCATTTCTTCACCTCCGTACAAGGGCAAATGGTGGCTTTCCAAAGCTGTATATTGTTTTACAAGAGTTGGAATTACAATGTGTAATAACAAAACCAAACTAGATGAGTGGCGCTTACCCATGCTCTACTTGAAGCCAAATAGCCAGGACGTTTCTATGTGGTTGCTAACGTCCTCTGAGTGCTTTTGTTAGTAGTGGCAGCCCCTGAGGGGTTTTATCCACCTTATTTTTCCAATGCGGAAGTAAGCCATTTTCTTTGAATATGAGATACTTCCGGTTCATTAGATGCTATATGTAAATAACTTGAAGAATAAGAAAAGTAAGGAAGTGGATGACACCAGAAGCCTCGAATATTCAAGTTACTAACATGAATGTAAGTTTCGCCTGATCTAGGTTGGATATATTTAGTTATAATTATCTTAATGTATACAAATTGCATCCTAAAATAGTCTATATAATTAAGGACACGTTATAATATACACAAACACCAACACTGTCTGGGAGAAACACACACATACAAAATACCATTTACAGACTATGACCAGTATAAACATATTTGGAGAGCCCCATTCCTTGAGTAAAGGATCTCTATTCCTTCATTGTGACATTTATAGCCAATATGTTGTTGTGAAATCCTTCATTAATTTGTATTTTTTGTTTGTTTTGTTTAGATTTTAAAGTTTCTCTTCACATGTTCTCTTAACAAGCACATTTGGTGACACGTGATACTGAAAGCTGATTGGCTTGAACGGTTGCCCCTCACAGATGATTGGTTATGCGAATGGAGGCAGATACAAACTTTGTCGACAGCATTGGAGGGAAGGAAAAGACGTTACATTGCATTGATTGTTTAGTTTAGCTGAAGGTTCGGCCTTATCTTACATTTGTGCAATAATTAAAATTCAAAATAATAACACATAAGTGTATGAAATTGCAAAATAATAAACATCCTTACTTACTAATTACTATAAAGACATGCATGAACATCAGTGGTATGCTAAAATATACATAACTTTCTTATGTATAATCTCTCGTATAATCACCCAGTCAGAGTTTTAAATGTGAACGTCAATAAAGCCGCTGGAAAACATGTCACGTGATATTACATTTACATCAGGAAACGAAATCAGTGTCCATAGCTTGTTCGTTATCTACCATACATGCATTATTTTGACTTTACCTGATGTTTATGTATTAACCGTTCAAATGTTTGGGGACATTGAGGTTTTTTTAAACATTTCTTATTATTATCAATGTTGAAAACAGTTGTGATGCTTCATATTTTTTGTGGACACCATAATAAATTATTTTAGTCTTCTTTCATGAATAGAAAGTTAAAACATTTTTTGGAAACAGAAATCTGAAAATAGTAAAAACTCTAGGGTCAAACTCAAAGCGATGGAGCATGTCACATACACGCATAGAGTTATGCAAACAAGCATGGATAAACAACACCTGAGTGGATAATTCAGATCAGAAGTCCAACACTTCAGTACAATACACTTGAAACAACAAAAGCCCACTGGAAATCGTTTGTTATGTACAGGTGCAAGAGTGTGTACACCAGTAATACTGTTCAATGTTTACCCATTGTTCACAGATACAATATGGGTCCGCTGCCAGATGCATAAACATCCTACAGGGAACAATTAATATTATACGAACAATGCTTTCGCTAGATTAACCCAACACAAAAGGTGCGGTCCACTGCCATTCACATTCTAATGATTGGGACAAAGCTACCAGAAATACATTCAGTGAATTAGTCCAGAGCTGCTCTCAATATAGACCGCACACTCTTACTCCAAATGTAACGTAGATGTATTCGTGTGGCGTTTCGAGCGGGATCTCTGACGCACGGATCCGTTCAAGGTCACCGGGGCCGTTTATTTTTCCCTTGGCTGTGAGCGTGGGCTTCTGCAGTCCGTCAGCGTGACTTTTAAAGGGAAGTGCAGCTGTCCATTGAGTCAGGCGAGAATTCACAGGTGCCTGTATATCAAGCTCTGTGGACATGGGCCTATTTCATCCATTGTGTCGTCACAGACAATCGCTTTATAAACTGTCCTGACAGATCGGTACGATGTGAAAGTATCTGATGTATTTGTAGTGGAGCACATTTCACCGTGCCACCTGCGACAGAAATAGGAAGTTATATGTGACTTTCCTATTATTCACGGTCAGAGTCTCCTCAAAACAAAATACAGTGGAAAATAACAAAACACAAGAGGCTTCTGTTTTAATTGTGGTCGGTTTAAATGCGGAAAGGGAACTTCAAAGTCACCCATTCAAAGTCGTTGGAAACAAAAGTTTACCGTAATATTCTCTGAGCAATGTAAATTGCTCTGTTTACTCCGACCGTGGCCTCCAAATGACACTGTTGAACCCAAAACTCTCCATAGCATGTCTAGGAAAGTCATCAAATAAGGAATCCCTGGCAGTCGTCCGCAGTCTCTCCAGACCCTTCTGGCAGTTGTGTGTAATAAAGTTGTGGAAAGGAGCTGTTTTCAAATTGTAAATTCCTTTCGGGTATTAGCTCAAATATGCCCATTTGAGGGTCAACAAAAATGCTGCTGGTGAACTTCTGAGCACAGAAAAATAGGATGATTGAAATTAAACAATTATATAAACAATTACATTTTTCCACATACAATGAGATGTATTATTTATTTATTGCTTGCCAAACACTTGAACAAATAAAATATGAAAAAGTAATTCCCAATATTCTATTTCCTATGATGCTGAAGTGTTGTTGCTGGTTGCCAGGTATTATTCTCTCTCTCTCTATATATATATATCAGGATTTATTAATGTACTATTATATTTATTAATATACCTTGTAATACTTTACATTTTAAATTTTGTTTAAATTTTAGTAATTGTATTGTGCTTTTTTATTTTTATTTGTTTTTTATAGATTTTATTCATTATTTTTTTTAGTAATTTAACTTCATTCACAATTATGATGCAAAGGTGTTATAGCCTATTTTCAGTTTTCATTTACATTTTAATTAGTTCAAACTTTAGTAATTGTGTTGTGTTTTGTTATTTTTTATTATTTTTTAAAATATTTGTATTCATTTTTATTCCATCTTTAGTTTTAATAATTTTAGTACTTCTTAAGCTAATAAAAAAATTATTAAAATATTTAATTTTATATATTTTGAATAATATTTCTGTTAATGCATATTTTATTTCAATTAACATAAATGTTTTTTTTTTTTGTTTTTTTTTTTACATTTTAGTTAACAATAACAACCCTGCTGAGTGGTTGCTAGGGTGTTCTGCATGGTTGCTAGGTGACTTCTTTGTGAAATCTTATGGAAGTTGAAATGTGCATGTTTTCTTTATGCTTTAAATCACGTCATATATTTATAAAGTGCTTTTGTGAGTGAAGAATAAGAAACATTCATCTCCAGCAACAGTTATTGTACTGGTCTGTTTCTTGTCTGTAACACCACCTCATCTCACTCAACTCAAAGCTGGTTTTCATCAGGATCTTTTCTGATTACTGGCCAAGATGATAAATCTGATTGTTGGCCTGTCTGTTCAAGGACAATTAAATCAAAGTTTGAAAGTATATAGAGAAGCAACAGAACCATTCAAATAACTGCATGCCATAGTTGATCAGTTTGCCCGACAACTATTTTCAATAACAGCACAATTTAGATTTTATGTCTGCAATTTAAGAAGAAATAAAATCAAGGAAACTCAAAACGATTATATGTCGAGGAATCCATTTAAATTAGTTTTTATTGCATTTTTTTGGAGGAGAGTAAAAAAACAAGCAGACCAAAGAGGCTACTGTTGCTTGACACAGCAGAGATGTAAATCTCTGACTTTATGGGAAAATAATTTGTTTACTCCATTTCTTTGGATGCGACACTGTTACAAAAACTGTCTGGATGCTTTAATGGTTCCACGCTGACATTTTAGGAACATCTTAATATTCAACAGATTCTGACAAATGAATAACACATGTAAGCAAAATATACTCTGTAAAAGCAATCACAGGTGTGTGATATTTATGTGGATATTAATAAACAATCAAAAATAAAATCTACAAATTTTCATTTAAAAATCCCACTTAAAAATCGAAACAAGTTAATTGAACAAACACAAGAACAAATTAATTGCTTTTGTTTTGTTTTGCATGGTTGGTTGTTTGATTATTTTAGATTCTTGCATTTTTATTTCTTTTTAATCAATCATACTGAACAAAGAAATACAAACAAAAAGGCTGTGACCCTAGATTATTTGAGTGGGTTTAAGTATTTAACCATAAATAATCTTAAAGTCTGAAATACTTTTAAAAGGTTACCATATTATCAAAAAGAGCAAAACATGTTTGGTTGCTTTGCTTTGAACACAAATGGAGAATGTTGTGGTCCAAACAAAATTGTATCACAAACGTTCATTGCTTGGACAAAAAACATTGAGACTTTTTTCAAAATAGCTTCTTTTGTGTTCCACAGAAGAAAGCAAGTCATAGAACGACAAACAAAAACATTTATTTTTTTCAATAAACAGCATTAAATACATCAAATAATGGGACTAAGTTCAGATTCATTTAAATTAAGTCAATAATAACACATGGCTAGACTAGAATACAAATGTATATGTCCACCAATATTCATTTAATAATTGATTTCACTCTGTTCATGCAGAGATGAGAAATAATCTAAACTGACACACCTGTGCAAATACGTTAATACTCATATAGCCAAAAACAAATGGACTACGCGCTGACTTGCCAACATCTTTCTTTGCACATTAGTATAACATCTTACAGACCATGTGTCTATGTTTAGCGCTGCTATTTCCAGTTTAGGAGGATTGCTGGACACTCCAGCCAATCTAAGATTAGAGCCGCAGGTCTTTGATGTCACGTCCCTCACGGCCGTAAGCCATTTTCAACAGCCCGAGACATGCTTTTCACATTAGTTAGTAGGAAAAACCCATCCTGAAAGGTTATGTGGATTCAAAGTTCTCAAGAGAAAGATAAGTAAGGACAATTGCAGGTTCAAAGAGTTAAGGTCAATCAGCGACACGTATAATGTTGAGTAATGTTAACTTAATTTCTTTGTTTTATTTCTTGGGTTACAGTGAGGCACAATGGAAGTGAATGGAGCCCATTTGTAAATGAGTTAAATACTCACTCTTTTATTATATGGCTACAAAACGTAACCAAATATGAGTGTCAGGGCCGCTGCTGGCCAAATGGGTGCCCCAAGCAGGATTTTATTGTTGTGCCCCCTCCCTCAAATATTATGGAAGTTTAAAAAAACACCTACCATAGGGGTCAAAATAGAACTTTAATAAAATATAAAAGTAAATAAATAAATAAATTGCAATTAAATTGTATTATTTACAAATTACAACTGTAGCTCTAGACAGTTACCTATGGCAGTCATACAGTTGTCTGATTGATTTTATGGTCTCAAGCATTCAGAAATCACGCAAAAGAAAATTAAGCAGTTTTACCATGAAAACCATGGTTAATTTGTGTAAGGGTTGTGATGTCCACATGTTTTTTTTTTTTGTTGAAGAAATTATAGAGGCTGTGTCATCTATAGCAAAAAGGTGGCCAAAAAATAAAGATTAAGAGGATATTTGAATTAAACATTTGGTCAATAGCCTATTAAACAAGAATATGATCGTCCTGTAAGTGTAACAGCAGCAATTACCAGGCCTTAGGCGCCCTTTACAGGCATTTATAACATGTAATCTTGAAAAAAAAAACAATAGACACCATCACAAAATGTATAATGGTTTTACTGGTTCTAATGGGACTTGAATTGGTTTTAATGGAAACTGTAATGGACCCTGTTGGTCTCTACTGGTAATTGGTCACCTTCTATTGGTGGCTTGTTAAAACCAATAAATCCTAATGGAATATGTCCCAAAACACACTACAGAAAACCATTTTTAATGGTTTTAATGGTTAAAAGTTGATGGTTTGTAATGGCATTTGTGATCTATTTGTGATGGTGTTAGAATTTTTGTGATGTTCGATTGTTTTTTTCAGCAGTGTTGCCTCGTATAGGCTAATGCATTTTAGTCATTTTAAAGGCTGTTGTTTGCTTAGGTCTGTTTTTATAACCACAAAAATATATATATATTATCTTAATACTTCTTTAATTATGAATGTAGCTTACCTGAAAGTGATGTCGTTTTCATCTTTTTTTATTTTATTTTCTCGGCGCCGGACTGCTGATGTCTTTTCACGGGCATAGTTGTCCATCAATTATGATCATCTGCATTTAGCTGCAAACATGAGGCGCGAGCGGTCGCGGGTGCGGGAATGGTGCTTCACGTGTTTTTTTTTTTTTTGAGCAACTGGGATGGTGCCCCCCCGCGAGTTGGTGCCCTAAGCAAACTGCGTACTCTGCGTATAGGGAGCGGTGGTACTGATGAGTGTTAACATGATTTTACTATGAAAATCACTTTCTTTTATTTGTGTAAAGTAACAATCAATTTTACTCATGATTGCCATGATTTAAACAGCTTTACAGCTCAAATAACAGCCTACATAATAAATCAATTCAAATTGGTTTTCTAAAATGATAAGCTTTATCCTTCAATAATTGGTCCAATTCACCTTCATAGCTTCCTCACCAATGGACAATAATGTTCTGGTTATAATGTGTTGCACTTTGTCGTCTCCCACTTTAAATGCTCAAGCTTGTCTGGTAGATTCTGATTGGCTGTCAATATTTTTATCATTCATCAACTGGAAAAAAATATTCAATGATATCGTTCCTCTATATTGTAATCATTATAGTTGTGGTATGGACTTCTTTGTACAATTAGAAAGATTAACAAAAAAATGTAGCATTACATCACTTGCTCACAATGGATCCTCTGCAGTGAATGGGTGCCGTCAGAATGAGAGTCCAAACAGCTGATAAAAACATCACAATAATCCACAAGTAATCCACACCACTCCAGTCCATCGGTTAACTTATTGTGAAGAGAAAAGCTGTATGTTTGTAAGAAACAAATCCATCATAAAGACGTTTTTTTTTTTTTTTTACAAACCATTGCTTCTGGCCAAAATATGTGTAATCCATAATAACACTTCCTCCATTGAAAAACTGCATCCCCTGTTGTGTCCCACATTAAAATCCACCCACATATTCATTTAGAACTGTTTTGGCTTCTAAACAGTGTTTGATCTGTGCTTATTTCTCTCCTGATTAAGACAAGACAACTTTTTTACAAGAAAAACAATATTATGGATAGACGACTCATTTTAAGTTAAAAACGTCTTAATAATATATTTGTTTTTTACAAACACACAGCTTTTCACTTCACAAGACATGAATCGATAGACTGGAGTGGTGTGGATTACGGCACCCATTCACTGCAAATAATGTAATGATACATTTCTTCAAATCTGATGAAGTACATTTTCAGATCTGATGAAGGGTGAGTACATTTTCAGCTAATTTATGTTTTAATAAACTATTACTTTAAAACTTTATAAATTTAGTTACCGTTATCATTCTTGGTATGCACAACTCTTCAGGATTACAAGGTATGAGATATTATTGTTCGTGGTAATCTACATTATGCAACAAATGTAGCAATAACATTCACTTAGTATACAGACAATAATATGCACACAGTCTTTATGACTTATATACAGTATGTAATGAATTTTGTCATTTATGAGCATTTACCTGGAGGCCCTTCTTGTTGAATTGTTTCAGGTTCAGCTAACTGAATGAGCAGGGAACTGCTCCAGTGTTTATGTAATCAGTGCAAAGCCCAGGAACATGTTTGCAATATGAAAGAACACACTAATAAAGAGGAATGCAAACTGTCAGTCTTCCTTTCTCGTAGAAATCTGAGTTTACTTACAGGATCAAATGAAGGTGGCCAGAAAGAGTGAATTGTCTAAGACCAAAAATACACCACAAATTCCATTTAAAAAATGTATCCACAAAAAATTATTCTGTTTCCAGTGCATATTCCAGCAAAATAAATTTAAAACGCATGCATTTGGTAGAAGTAAATATATATACACCATCTAGAGGCCATGGTTATGATTTGAAAAAAATATTTGATCCAGTATTTGGTGGAGCAACTTGACATTTCCTCAGTTCCTCCACAGAAAAGCTAAAATAAACTCGTCAATTAGCACGTCATATGTTTTGTCTTTTTTTTTTTTACGTACAAATAACATTATATCAGTAATATATAACATTTTATTGTTCAAAGATTTCTCCTTTTCATCCTCTAGGATCTTATGTATCATTTTTGCACATGACCACCAGCCTGATGTTACAATAACACTATTCTGAGTTGCAGCCAGATTTTGTTACATTTGTCAGCTGTTGAGAACTGTGTTCCCTTTGGTTTGGCCCCAAAACTAGCTATATTTGGTTATCAACCACCTCCAGGAGGCTATTTTAGGCTGTGGGAAAAGTTAGGCCATCTTCATTGAGAACTCTGCGTCACTGTCTCGCTAATGGGAAAGATCCATATCATGGGAAAGTGTTATTTTTGTGTTCTTCTCCAAACAACTGCTCTATTTTTGGAGTTGCACTTTTAGTTTTGACCCAAGAGACATACATCCTTGAAATGGTAATTGAAATGTGAATTTGATGTTAATTGGGGGGAACATTATTACACGAGATAAAACGCTTCCGTGCGGAGTCACACAGAACAACAGCGCCTCCCACCGGAACAAAAGATCGTCGGGATGAACGTAACATTGGCTCCATCTGCTGGTGATACCAGATTATGGCACAATCAATAGGAAACCTACATGAATGAACCCTAAATATTTCATATACTAAATGCTAAACAGATTTGTTATTATTATTATTACATTTACCCCCCGGTTTCATAGACAAGGCTTAATCTAGTCCCAGACTAAAATGCATGTTTGAGCTGTCTCAACTGAAAATATCTTGCTCTGACATATCTTAAAATATGTCAGTGTCACTGCTATATGTCAAGATGCACACCTGTAATGCTTTCTTCTAAGGAATTTTTGTAAAAGTTGCTTAAATATCTTAATTTAACTAAGGCCTAGTCCTGGCTTAAGCTAAACCCCGTTTGTGAAACCGGGCCTTAGTCATTTATCAGATGCTTTTATCCAAAGCGACTTACAAATGAGGACAATGGAAGCAATCAAAATCAACAAAAGAGCAAAGATATACAAGTGCTATAACAAGTCTCAGTTAGCTTAACGAAGTACACGGAGTACGTTTTTTTTTATTATATAATAAATAAAAAGAAAACAGATAGAATAGAAAAAGAATAGAGCAAGGTAGTGTTAGAGGCCTTTTTTGCTTTTGTTAATTGTATAATAAATAAAAAGAAAAAAAAGATTAGAAAAGTTAGTGTTATTTTTATTTTATTTTTTAAGAAAACAAGCAGTAAATGAATAGAGTGCAAGTCTAAAAGGGACAAGTTTTTTTTTTTTTAAAGAATATAATTAGAGAGAGCTAGAGTTAGAGGGTCAAATAAAGATGGAAGATATGTGTATTTAGCTGTTTCTTGAAGATGGCTAAGGATTCAGCTGCTCGGATTGAGTTGGGCAGGTCATTCCACCAGGTGGGAACAGTTAATGAAAAAGTCTGTGAAAGTGATTTTGGGCCTCTTTGGGATGAACAATAATGCGTCGTTCACTTGCAGAACGCAAGCTTCTAGAGCAGTGGTTCTCAACCTTTTTTGGGCCAGCGCCCCCTTACCCATTATCCACGTCCCTCAACGCCCCCCATCAAATAAAACAGTCTAATTGTCTCCACTGAACATTACAGTTGATTATTATTTTGTGTTTATAATGAGGACTGTTATTTTTACAGTACCATTCAAATGAGGTCATTATAATTTTAAAAAAAATAAGTTAATTTAAGGATCCATCGAGTTGATCAAATAAGACAGTGAAGTACTTTTTTTTTTACAGTGAAATATTTGAAAATAAGTGTAATAAGATTAATTTAGTTTTTAAGCATGTTGGTGATTTTCATTACTACAGTTTCAATGATGTTGAAATAGTTTGTATTTTGAGATAGTTGAGATAGTTTGCGCTACAGAAAGCCGAGCGAACACTAAAGTAAAGAGTCGCTATGGAAATGATACACGGTCTAGTCTAGAAGCGGTAGTATTAACACCACTACACGGGCGCGAATGGCGCGACACGTTGCGTCAAAGCACATGGATCCCGTTATAATCAGTCGTTTAGTAAATGAGCGCAAGCGCTACAGTAAACGGATGCCGCATTCTATTTCTGACGCACTTAACGCGCTTGCGCTAGACAAGTTAACAAATAGATACAGAAAGAGACGGCGTTAGGATGTGGCTGACCATTTTCAGCTCATACATCTTTGGTGTAAACTCACCGTAACCAAAAAGAGTTTGAGTGTCATCAGCATAGCAGTGATATGAAAAGCCATGTTTCTGAATGACAGACCATAGTGATGCCATGTAGAATGAGAAGAGAAGTGCTCCAAGAACTGAGCCCTGAGGCACCCCAGTAGTTAGATGCTGCGACTTGGACACCTCATGTCTCCATGATACCTTGAAGGACCTATCTGAGAGGTAAGACTCAAACCTATTGTTGTTGTTATTAATGCCTTGGGTATGTGATTAGCAACAACAGCATTCATTTTGATGCATTATTTGTGTGCAGTGTCAGATTTAAAGTAAAGTATGACAAAGCTGACAAAATGGTGCTATCATGTGGGAAAAAAAATAAAATAAATAAATAAATACAGTAAAAGTTTCAAAGCCTATTAACAAAGTCCCTATTGCCCCCTGCTTGACATGACAGTGAAAAACAATAGTGATTTTATTTTTTTGGAGGGGGGGGGTTGCATTTATCCTGATTTAAGTTTAAATTAAATAAAATAATAAAATGAGTGTGTTATTTAACTCATATGGACCATGTTTATGATCGGGGGGGGGGGGGGGGGGGGGGGGGGGGGGGGGGTTTAAATTATGTTTTTTGGTATTTCCAATCAATCAGTAAATAAAGTTTTATATGACATGAGAGTGGGAAAAATAGTGACTGATTTTTCATTTTTGATGATGTTATGATTCATCTTTAAAATAACTTTAAAATAAAATAAAAATTGAATAAAGAGAGGCCCTTAAATTATAGCACCTCTAGCAGGATCGTCTGATCAAAACTGCGGGTAACTGACCTAAACAACATGACTTAAGCAAAAAATAGTTCATAAATCAAAACTTTACATTCACACTTGGGAAAAGATCAGCCATAGACTTTTTATGTACCTTTACTACCAGCATGCTCAACAAATATAAACCATTCATATGATGTCCTCTACTGGCTATAGTTGCTAATCAAATACAAACTGCACACATTTACTGCAAGATTCTTCAGGAATCAGTTTATTAGATACTAAAGTTCAAGTATCAGGGCTCGAAATTGCGAATATGCTCCCGAATTGTAATCTGTGCGACTCCAAAATATATTTGGGAGCATTTGTGCGAGTGCAAATAATTGTTGTGGTGCGACCTCTACAGTTCTCTGCTAAACGTTCGCCAATTACTGCATAAAAATGGCTCCACGATTTGCTTTTGAAGAAATATTGTAGTATCGTGCTACAGCGCACATTCTTTCAGTTGCAGTTCTGGTGCCGCCGTCTGTATGTACTGTACAACACCACATCCATTCAGTGTTAACTCAGAGGTAGAGTTACACTCACGAAACACTGCACTTATTCACAATCACAAAAGTACATTATTTGCGTGTTTTAAAGCCTTGCCGGTTAACGCGCTGGTCTGACGTGCGCTTTGTCTGAGCCCGTGCACCTGAAGCGCGCAAACTGAAAAGCCTGTCTAACAGCGCCTGATTACTGAACTAAGTTATCTTTTGAACTAATACTGTCAAAACACACAAGGTTTACATATAGACTCAGTTAGTTATGTCTAAAATAAAAGTAAACAGCTGAGAGGAACGGATGCGTGCCTGTATATTAGATGCGTGCAGCTCTTAAAGGGACAGAACTAAACATGCAGCCGACTGTCATTAAAGGGATAGTTCACCCTAAAATTGAATTTGTCATTATTTACTCACTCACATGATGTCCCAAACCTGTATTAATTTCTTTCATGTGCCGAACACAAAAGAAGATATTTTGAAGAATGTGGGTAATCAAACAGTTGCTGGTCCACTTGATTGTAGGATAAAAAAAAAATACTATAGAAGTCACTGTGGACCAGCAACTGTTTAAATAGCATTTATGTTCAGCAGAAGAAAGAAACTCAGGTTTAAAACTAATTTTGAGTGAGTAAATGATGGTATTACTATAAAACACTGACAGAATCGACAGACAGATGACAAAATTGTATTCTTTAATGTTAAAACAACACAAAGAGAAAGAAATAACTAACTACTCTTGACTGAAGAAAATAGTTACTTTAATAGGAATCAATCTATATAGTGATTTATTTTTATTTGTTCACTCAATTTCTTGAATGCTCCTGCTAAATATGCCTGTTGTACCTGAAAATAAAACACTGTTTATTTTATTTGTATATTATGTGTATTTGTAATGTGTATCTTTGTTCTTACTTTTTAATAACAAAGATAAAATAATGACAAAGATTTTTATCTTCACCCACTTTGGCCTAAATATCCACCATTCTTTTTTATATTCTGTTACCTTGAAAGGTTTTGTCTTTATAATAGTGAAATTAGTCTGGCCATACTGCTCAGACAAAATAGTAAAACTAGCATGACAAAGAATCGTGATAAAATCATGAAATATTGATATATTTTTGACATATCGCCCACCCCTACTTGGAACTGACTGGTTTTGTGACCGCACTTGCACAAACTGCATTGAAATTTGTTCCTGTGAAAGGAAAGCTTCATTACTCCAGTGTCACATGATCCTTCAGAAATCATTGTAATATGCTAATATTCTCTAATCATATCTAATATTTGCTGCTCAAGAAACATTTATTATTATCAGTGTTGAAAGCAGTTGTGCTGCTTAATATGTTGTACATGTGATACACTACCGTTCAAAAGTTTTTGATTAATACTTTATTCAGCAAGAATGCATTAAACTGATCAAAAGTGACAGTAAAAAAAAAAATAGCTACTAAAGATTTCTATTTCAGATTATTACTTTTCATTGAAATTTTCATCAAAGAATCCTAAAAAATCTGTATATGCAGCAAAAATTATGTTCAGAATTCATAATAAGAACCATTAAACATATTTGAGCACTAATAATAATTGAAAATTAAGCACCAAATCAGCATGTTAGAAGGATGTAACAACTAATAATATTTCACAATATTGCTGTTCTTATTGTATTTTTGATCAAATAAATGCAGCCTTGGTGAGAGGACACTTCTTAAAAACATTTTAAAATCTTAATTATGTGAAAAATACATGCATTTTACAAAATATAATTATTCTTATGATAATATCCCATCATAACCTCAATCAGAATATTGTTCATACAAAAAAAAAAAAATCTGTTCAAATGTCTCAATGTTGAGTTAATGATGCACTTATTGTATACAATATTAGATGATGTTTTGTAGAAAAGTTTCTGCATGGCAAATCAAAGATTTTATTATATTAGTGAAACCAGCAGCCATTTGAAAAAGATTGAACTTCAGGAATTTTAATGAGTCACAAAAATATTGCACAAATGAAGTGCCAATACGGGTTTACAAAACATAAAACGATAAGTCAACTTGCAAAATAAACAGATTTACAGCTCCGTGGTTCCAAAAACAAAAACGTCGTCCACTTAAAAGTCCACCCACTTGAAGAATTTAGAGTCCAAAGCATAATTGTGTAGATAAGCTGTGTACAACTCAAGGAAGTTATCCGACCCTCAGCGGCGGAGCCACTAACACAACTCCATCCCCTCGAACAAACAGCATGGGGATGTTCCGCTTCGTCGACTGCAAAACAAACGTGACATGCATTTGAACAACACTTGATGGCTTAAAATAAAATATTATTATTTTTTTTAAAAGAATTAAAAAAAAAAACTAATTAAGTGTCATTACTTTAGAAAAATCTTTTGCAAACATTATTTTTCAGTATTAAAGATTAGGAGTGCCCCAATCCTACATCTAGCATATTGTTTATTCTTATAGTTTTTTTTTTTTTAGCTGCTGCTGTTAGATTGATTCATATTTGTTGCCAGTAGAAGGTTTATTACAAACCATCTCAACACAGATAAAGATGGGTAATTTTTAAAACAAAATGATGCAAAACCCCTTAGGATTTATCAGAGACATTAAACTGTATGATGAAAGCCAGGCTCACACTGTGCGATTTTTTCAGCCATTCAGGGCTCAGGCATGTGATCAGCTAGAGACAAAAAAGAAGGAAAATCTGACCACGCCCCGAGCCATGCCCACAAGCCACACCCCCAGCACTTATTAAAAATATATATTTTAGCACATTAAAAGATATATCTTATACTGTAAGAATACATACTATTGTCCTGTAAAAAATAAAAAGCAGCACTTAATAATCCTGATAACAATATAATATATTATAATAAAGTACTATAATATATTATAGTAAAGTACTGTATATAGTATATAGAATTGTTATTATTATTAGAGTACCTGCCAAAAGTTTGGAAACATTACAATTAATGATTCTGAAATAAATATCTTCTGCTCATCAAGGCTGAATTTATTTGATTAAAGAAGAAAAAAAGCAATATTGTGAAATAATTACAAATTAAAAAAAGTTTTCAATTTTAATATATTATAAAATGTAAAGTTATTCCTGTGATGCAAAACAGAATTTTCTTCATGACTCCAGTTTTCAGAGTCGCATGATCTTTTAGAAATCATTACAATTTATTTGACTCTCAAGAAACATTTCTGATTATTATCAATGTTGAAAACAATTTTGCTGCTTCATATTTTGTGTGGAAATGGTGATACACTTTATTTTTCAGGATATTTTGATAAATATAAAGTTTAATGAACAGCATTTATTTGCATTTATCAAATATATTAATTAAATTTGTTAATGCATTTATTAAATAGAAATCATTTGAAATGTCTTCTCTCACTTTTTTTATTACTTTCATGCATGAATAAAATGATTAATTTCTCTCTCTTTTTTAAATCTTATACAAATGTTTGAGTGGTATCATTGTTTCCACAAAAATATTCAGCAGCAAAGCTGTTTTTAACATTGATAATGAGAATTCTTGAGCAGCAAATCAGCATATTAGAATGATTTCTGAAGGATCACGTGACACTGAAACTTCTCTTTGTAAACAACTATAGATTTATACACGTTTCTAATGACGAATGTTGCTTCCTAAATGCAAATTAAAGCGCTGGAACCAATCACAGCGCAGCTAGCACTAACAGTGAATCCAAACTAAAACAGTACTGTAACAGCAGACATGCGATTATGGTGCTTTGAATCATTTGAACGCTTTGAACTGTCCTGCAGACGGCGCCGCGAGCTCGTGCAGCGCTCTCAGAATCATTCCGTCCATGATGTTTGAGAAAACAATCTTTTAGCAGTTTATTTAGGTAATAGCTCAAGGCCATTTGCGCGATTTCAATCATAATGCAGTAACCAACCAACCCCCCCCTCTCAAAAAAAAAAAAGCTCGGATCTACGCGAATCACATGGGTCATCCCTCAGAGGTCGGAAAATACAGAAATCCGTATTGCAGATCCGGCTGTCGGTGAACATGAACACGGATTTTAGCCTAGGATTATAGGAATCTTTTAGGATTTTCAAAATTTGTCTCAGACGACCAAATCATGGCCAAAATCGCAGTGTGAGCCGGGCTTAAGAAGAACACAAACATGAAAAAAAACAAAGTGGAATGCAGCAGCAGTTACCTTATAAATCTCCTCATACGTCTCCTCATCGATTTCCACAGTCGTCACTGTCTCTTCAACATCTCCGAGGATCATGTTTAAGTGCTGGTCATAGGCCTAATGTATAATAAAATAATAAATAAATTATGTATGTGTGTGTGTATATGCAAGAAGTTTGATTCTAAATAATAATGCTAATGTATCTATATAATTTAAAATTAAAGACTGGTAGTTTGTTGTCTACATCCTGCTGACTAAAACATTTTGAAAAAAAAGCATAAAAACATTTGTTTCTTGAAATAAAATAAACCTACACTGAAATTGTGTGTGTGTGTGTGTATATATAGAGAGAGAGAGAGAGAGGTTTAGTTTACCTCGATGTACCAAAATAAATACAACTAAAACTGCAGTAATATTAATTAATAATAATTATTCAATATTAATTCATATTAATGAATTAATGATGATAATGAAATCGAATAATATTTTTAAAAGGACAAAAATTAATAATAAAAAAAAACAATACAATAACTGAAACATATACTAAACTGACCTAAAATGAAACCAAAAAATAAAAAAAGTTCTGCACTGGTAATAAAGTAAGTAAACCTGCCCTTCATCAGTAAACACACAGACTGCTGAATGGACGCGGTGGAGGAGAGTGTGTTTCTCACGTGCAGTCTGCCGCGCAGCTCGCGGTCGTTCCTCATCTTCACATAGATCCTCTCATCCAGACTCAGCCGGATCAGATCCAGAGGCTCTTCTACCGTGTTCGTGGTTTGTTGCTGCAAATTACATTACAGTCATATAAACGGATGAAAATATCCATTTAAACAATCGTCTGAGAGCCGCTGTTTATTAACTGCCTCGAAATACTCGTGTGTTAAGTGAGACATTCATGAAAACAACCGCTATAATTCAGCTTCGCGATTATCAAACTGACAAAAATATACACTTGAGTGTATATAAAACAAAATAGCATAACTTACCTGCTCAGCGTCGTCCGCCATCTTTCAAAGTTACCCAAAATGCTTTTCGTTTGTCTCCCACAAATCGTTGGGCGGGAAATGTAACTGTTTCCTGTTAGACCACAGTGTTCCCCCAGAGGGCGCTCGACGGCCCAGAAAACTGAAAGCGCAACTGTGAGGCGTTCAAATTGTTAGTACGGATTCTGTCTTGCAGGACAAATTTGTAAACCGAATGTGTAATATTTTACATCTATAAATTCTAAGGACGGTAACTGACACATAAGTGGAAATCATTCTTTAGGCTATAAAAGCATATTCTAAAACATCTTTATACATCCTTGTCCACTATCACAAACATGATTGGTGCATTATGGCCGGCGGTGAGAAAAGTAACACCTTTGACACCATTCTCCAGCAGTGATTCTGGTTATTGAAGTTTCTCAATATATTTTGATAACAGCGTTTTCACGTCTATTTTGCAAAGGCCCTTGCAATAATGTAGCCTACACTACACCTCCGATTTGGTTTTCTAATTTATTAGCAAAAGAAAGACGTCAAAAAGAGAAAAAAATATGTTCTTACAAACGAGTCTTTTTATAGCCTACAAAAAATCAATACAATACACAAAGCACAATACACAGTAAAAAATGTTAAACATCTTATTTTTCACAATGCATAAAACAAATGATTTACAATGACGTCCTCTAGAACATGATTGATTAGTTAGTGTTAGGCTCTTTACTCACAAAAAAATAATAATAATTATGCTGCATTCAGGCAGGTTTTTGAGCCTGTAAGTCACGACTTCAAACCACGACTCACGACTTTGTAGCGTTCCAGGCAAGTCACGCCAAACTGCCTGAGTGCAAGGAATTGAGTGTGTATTTGGGAGGTATCCAAAGCACATCAACTGGTCACTGGGGTTCCTCAGGGATCGGTTCTTGGACCCCTCCTCTTCTCCACATACACTACATCACTGGGACCCATCATACAAGCACATGGCTTCTTCTACCATTGCTACGCCGGTGACACACAGCTCTATCTCTCTTTTCAACCAGATGATCCAACGGTAGCTGCACGGATCTCAGGCTGCCTGGCGGACATCTCGGCATGGATGAAAGAACATCACCTACAGCTCAACCTGGCAAAGACTGAGCTTCTTGTCGTCCCTGCCACTCCGACTCTACAGCATGACTTCTCGATTCAGTTAGGCACATCAATAATTACCCCATCAACTTCGGTCAGAAATCTTGGTGTAATCTTTGATGACCAGCTGACCTTCAAAGAGCACATTGCAAAGACTGCTCGATCTTGCAGGTTTGCACTACACATCATCAGAAAAATCAGGCCCTTCCTGACAGAGCATGCTGCGCAACTTCTTGTCCAGGCCCTTGTCGTTTCTAGGCTGGACTACTGCAATGCTCTTCTGGCTGGTCTTCCAGCAAACACAATCAAACCTCTACAAATGATTCAGAATGCAGCGGCACGACTGGTCTTCAATGAGCCCAAAAGAACCCATGTTACACCTCTCTTCATCTCACTGCACTGGCTACCAGTGGCAGCTCGCATCAAGTTCAAGACACTGATGCTTGCATACAGAACGACCACAGGCTCAGCACCCTCTTACTTCCACTCACTATTACGAATCTACATCCCCTCCAGAAGTCTGAGATCTGCTAGTGAGCGACGCCTTGTGGTACCATCACAGAGAGGCTCAAAATCACTCTCCAGAACATTCTCATTCACCATTCCTGGATGGTGGAATAATCTTCCCCCCCCTATCCGGAATGCTGGATCCCTGTCAATCTTCAAGCAACAACTGAAGACTCATCTCTTTCGGCACTACTTGACTTCATCCTAAACTTGTTCTTAAAAAAAAAAAAAAAAACTTTCCCTTTATCTTTCTCTCCTTCCCTTGCTAGCTTGTACTTATTTGAACAATGACTGAGACTTGGTGTTACGAGCACTTCCTCTGTCTGATTGCCTCTTCAAGATGAATCGCTTTATGTACTCCCCAATTGTAAGTCGCTTTGGATAAAAGCGTCTGCCAAATGACTAAATGTAAAATGTACATGTGTATTATTTATTATTCTTATATTATTATTAATTTGATTGCAACGTTATATTGTCCTAAAGTCTATTTCTCACGTGTACCACTTGCATAAAAAAACACCACATCCGTAGGGGCTGCCATTGTTGTTTCGCGGGTTATGTGACGTCAGAGCTCGGAACTCGGAGTACATCGATCTAGTACGAGTTCACGGGTGGGAAGTCACGGGTTTGACTGCCGTTCCAGTGCACTTTCACGGGTAGAAGGTTGGAAAAACATGGGTTACGGGTTGCCTGGAACGCAGCATTAGGCCCTACTCGTTAGTTACTCCTTTCAAAAGTAATATTATTAAGTTACTTATTACTTTCTTGCAACAGTAATTAGTTACTCTACTACATTTCTTTTTCTTCTCACCCCACAGAAGTTGTAGGCTAATTGTAAAAATATTACCCAAAAAAAATATTCTGAAATGTTACTAACAATATTTCCGCTTCATCATTTGACCAAAATCCACATTGTATTGCAGTCAGAAGTTATTACAAACACTCAACCGTGATTGATAGTGACTTTTAAGTAAAAGTGTTGTATTAGGCTAACCTCATTAATTGTCATGTGCAGCTTGAAGCTAATTATATAATAATACTCATGTACATTTATATTGCATGATTATCAAAAGAAATAGCATACGTTTGCAAGAAAATGTTTTATTTTCTAAAAATATTTTTAATTATAGTAGCCTAATACAATTTATATCAGGATCAGAGGGATGTGGGTGGGCAAGCCATGTAATGCCAATGCAACAACTTACACATCGGTGTTCAGATCATCTTTTCTCCTGACAAAATCAATATATTTCTATCCGTTGAATGTAAGCCTTTCCATATTCTAAGCTTGCCTGCTGCTCTGGTGACTTCATGTGTTCATGAGTCGGGAAAATTATGAAAATAAACCTAGGAATTATTGGATTGTTAGACCGAAGGGGATAAGTAGGGTTTGAGGCATCAAAAGTAACTAAGTAACTACCGCTTTTATGGATGGTAGGCTAACTGTAATATTATTACTGAAATCTTATTATAGTTACATTACTAGTTACTGCACAAAGTAATATTATTACTGTAACTAGTTACTGCCCAACACTGGTTAGTTAACACTCTCTTGCAAAGGTGAGACTTTGTGGTTCATTGCTCATAACAAAAGCAAGACCAGTGGAACATTTTTCACAAGCATCTCGAAACACTTAACATGAGGTAAAGTTACTGAAAGAGGTGTTAGCCACAGGTGAGCAAAGCAGTGCAGATGTAGTTTGAGACCATATTATGTTGCTGTAGGCTAACTGAAGAAAGTTAGCCGAAACACCTGTGATGTGTTACTTCACCTGATTTGATATGAATAAACATTTTCAAAAGAGGACTTTTGACGCTATACCTTTGAGGTGCTTTTGTTGTTGTTGCTGCTGCACCGGAAAGTATAAATTACCATTCACTTTTGCCTTCAACATTTTGTCTAATGTTGTAACAGATTTAATGATATACAACATGAGTGTATGCTTGCATGGGTGTTTACTTCATCACTGGAAATATATTACATAAGGAGCAGATTTTATTATGCCATAGAATGTGAATAAAAACAACTAACTAGCAGGTTATATGGAGAGGGAGAGGGAGGGAGAGAGAGAGAGAGAGAGAGAGAGAGAGAGAGAGAGAGAGAGAGAGAGAGAGATCTACAGTATCAACCAAAACCTGTTTTCAAAAAGCTATGTTTTAGGATTGTATTGTTAGTATTTCAGCCCAGCTGTACATAAAACATCTATCTGAAAACCAAACATTTTTATCAAGTATTAAATGCATTA
This sequence comes from Aspiorhynchus laticeps, assembly GCA_023376895.1. Taxonomy (NCBI): domain Eukaryota; kingdom Metazoa; phylum Chordata; class Actinopteri; order Cypriniformes; family Cyprinidae; genus Aspiorhynchus; species Aspiorhynchus laticeps. The sequence goes on along the minus strand of JALXFT010002236.1, from coordinate 849,152 downwards.
AATGTATTAAATGCAAAATAATAGCAGCAGTCATTTCTGGCAAGTACCTGTAATTGTTCATTGAGGTCGATTATGGTGAAATGTTGTTGATTTCAGCAGCTGTAGAAGTGCATAAGTGCTGGACTGAAGCCTTTTACATGGTGTGGAAAGGTCCACCACAGCAAACTGAAAAAGCAACAGGAAACCAATAATGCACTGAAAACAAAATGCACATGCATTGCTGTTTAAATTGACCTCATTTAAACTGTTTGTTGGACACAAAAGAAGATTTGTAAAACTATATCTTAGTTTTTTTTGCCAGGGAAAGTCAGGGTTCCAATGTTGTTTTTTGGACAATTAATTGTCTTTCATTGTATAGACAAAAGTTTAAACATTCTTCAAAAATATCTCCTTTTGTGTTCTGCAGAAGAAAGAGATGCTTTGGATTGGCAAATTGTTATATTAATTATGCTTTCTCTTGGTTTACCTGCAGTTGTTCAAGATCCATAACTTGCTTCCAAGAATAAAATCTTTGATACTCGTTTAAAGTGACTCATGATCACTATGATCAGAAGACCATTCAACTGAGCAGATATGAGGGTAAAAGTAAAAAACTTCACCACTGTATGATTCTGGATCTTCATATATAGCACTGTGCACCAACTGGGATGTCTACCTTTTTTTTCTAATCTAAAATGAATATAACATTTATGAACATATGATATTTATTTTGAACTGAATATATGTCTAAATCCATTATTGTAGTAAAGAAAGAAAAATTGAGTAATATCAGTACTGGAGAATCTGCTGGTTTCAGTAATAACCAATTTACATTAAAACTACAGTTTATGGTCACATTTTGACCCAGATCTGTTAGCTAATCTGATACAGTCTGTGCTGCTCCACACTATATGAGCAGATCTGAAGTACAACACAAACACGCACGCACATGCACACACACGCACACACACACACACACACACACACGCAGGGCCGTAGCTAGAGGATTGGGGGACCCCTGAAAAAATATTGATGTGTATCATATTGTGTAAATATTGATGCGAGAAGAAGCTGCATGGACTTCAGGATGTTAAAACACTTCAGCATGATTCAGTCTCATTTCTTTCACATGACTTTAGAGATTAAACTTTACCTCACAACTTTCAAATTAAAAGGGTGATTCCCACAAAAGGAAGTTAAGAGAGGTTTGCTCAACCACACGCCTATATTTGTTCCAAACCCACCCATTGACATATGTATAATCTTCAGAGGTATTAAAGACATATTTCATACCTGTACACACAGCAATGTGACCCAAGATAACACTAACTTGATATTCAACTGTAGGCTAACCTTTAATTACGTTCTTGGCAGTCAGTAATTTGCATACAAAACAAATTGTGGTCGCACAAACCATTTTTCCTCAAAGCGTATTTAAATTAGCCTGGATTGTATTGCTTATACTTTGTGTAGTTTTATTCATTGCTTGACTCCAAAGAGAAAGAAAAAAATATGCAGTTACAACATATACCAGCAGGTGCTAACAGGACATGCTAACAGTTTATTGTTTCCTCCTGAAATATTTGTTTGGTTTGAGGAGATTTTTAGAATAGAACAGAACAGAAAGAGTGAAACTTAGGTGTATTTCAAATACATTTGTTTAAATTCTTTCCTGTCATGTCCGCATGGTTAGTTTAAACCACTTGATGCATGCAGGTGTTTATGATGTCCGGTGTCAGGTGTTGTTGCGCGCAGAGGCAAAGACACAAATGCAGAGTTAGATAAGCTTTATTGAAGTCCAAAAACAAGACAAAAACAAAAACTTACCCCATAGGGGTGAGCGCAGCCACATACAGTATAGAACATATTTCATTTCTGACAGGAATGAAAGCGAAGCTAGGGATAGAAGCCTTCAATAGATCGCACTGTTGGATAACAAGCCAATTGTTTATCTGGTGAAACATTTTTATAAACATTACAGTGCATGCCATTAAAAAGGCTGTATGTCTATGCCTTGCAGCTTTGCTTTCATATGCTTAAAAGTAAACATGCATCTACCCTGGTCTAGAAATACACTCATTGAGAGAGCTGTCAGTCAAGTGACCAAACTGTGGAGGAGTTCATTTGCAAAAACCCACACTGTTTGTTAACCACAAAGAAAAGCTGTGCAGAAGTTGGACTTTTTAACACGTACAAAAATATTAAGAACTATTAACAAGTCAAAAAATCTCTTTTTTTGAAAGTTGTTCCTGTGATTTCCAGCTGTAAGTGAAATCTCTATGAAACAAAACAGCTGAATGCTGAAAACAGAAAATCTTAATGAAATCAGCTGAATAGTGAAAAACAATGCAAGGAAGGAATATTGTCTTCAGAACTGCTAGCAGATGTGTTTTATGGTTCAAGATTAAGGATTATTCATTGCATAATGTTTCATGAAACTAGTTGAGAAGCTGCTTCAGCTCCAAGAAACCTCACTGCCTTGTGGTTTACATGCAACTCACTGCTAGTTTGAAGCAAGAGCTGTAAAAGCAAGGTCTCTATTCAAAACTGGAACATTTCATAACAGACAAGAGCATTACATCTACCACAATGCTTATCTGCTTAATTCACATAGCAGCAAACAAATGCATGGTAACAAACAAAAAACATACAAAATACTGTTGTAATGAGAGCATAGTTCAACCTCACAGTTAAACCACCAGTCAAAAACACCAATAAACTTTAGAATTACCCAGAAACAACTCTTGTGACCACTTCCTCTTGTGCAAAACACTTCCTCAGTGTCCACTACATTAGCATTTTATTTTCGACCAGTAAGAATATTAATTATATTTTTCATGAGGAACTTTGCAAGTTTAAGTAATGTGAGAAATCACCTCAGAACTGATCGTTACGATCGTCTGCGTTCATACAAGCGCAAGTTTCCGTTGCACTGAATATTTATATAAGAAGGTTTTAAGTCCAGTAAACTGTTAGTTTTCACTGAGTATTTGTCTTCAAAGATGCTGTTTTCATATTCAGCTCCTTCATATGTGCTATCATAAGTGCGTAAGATGAACACTGGAGGATCTGGTGATTTCTGTCTGTACCAGTAAATCTCCTCTATATCAAGATCACAGGTTATATTCACATCAGCTCCTAAAGTTACTGCTGTGTTTGTTACACTCTCTACAAGATCTCAACAGATCTATGAGAGAAAGAAAAACACATTTATTAAGATTGAAAATCATAAGAAAACCCATTTATTGATTCAATCAAATGTGATGTGATAAACTCACAGATTTGAAGCTGTATGATCTTCATCGTCTCTTCCAGATGAATATCTTCTATACTGTGATCATTCAAACATCTCGTACTGTGAGCGGAAACATCACTGAGAAGATGCAACTCGACCACACAGACCAGAGGAGAAGTCAGAGATGAACACATGCTCACACAGCACTTTTATTTATTCATTGCTTTTTCCAGTTAAACTGACATCATATGGGGGCAGGCTGGAGCCAGTTGTACTTTCAAGATATATCTAAAATTGATCAAAATTTGATCAGAAATTGATCAAACTACAAATATGCATTGACATTTTTTGAACAAGACAACTAAAGACTGAACAACAGGAAAAATAAGCAGAAAATTGTTTGAATGAAAATAAAGGGTTATTAAACTTTATGAATCTGTACCTACTATTTGGGTTTTTCTCAAACAGTTGGGAAGCTACAAATGCACTAATGTAGAACACTACATTTAAACTACAAGACAAACAGCCACACAACGGATGGCAAAAGAGCCTATTGTTTTGCATGTGTTTTTTAATTATCTATAAAACACCAGCTCATTTTGGAATGGAAAAATATTGGAGTGGTTTGATAGAAATTTGAAGTTATGTATATACTTTAGCCAAAATCACAATATCACTGACCACATATTCAAATCAGGGGTTGTGAGAAAATCTGTGCATTTGCAGTTTGGGGTCCCATCAGCAGGTGCTACCAAAGAACATGTCTAAACTGTGTATAAAATGATGTACCTTACACATACAGTTACTAATAATGTACATGGCACACATTATACAAAGAAAAATAATGTTGTAGTTTTTGCAATCTTTCATGCTCAACCTCTAAAACAACTTTTCTTGTCAACTATAAATCCTATAAAATCCTTGTCTCCTTCAACAACATGATTTCATTCTGTAACACCCACTGTATGTTTCTCAGTGAATAACATTTCAGATGGAATGCCATTCTGAATGTGAAATAATTGTATGTTGTACGACAATAATGCAAGTGCTAGAAAGGCAACTCCACAAAACAAACAAGGTTTCAGTGACTGAAATGGCTTTATACAGCTGCAAGTCAAATTTTCTGCAATCAGTGAGAAAACCCTCCAAATGGATGTAGCAATTACAACTTTACATTTAATGTCAAATATATATACTGTATATATAGAGCGGGGAAAATAAGTATTTGACACATCAGCATTTTTATCAGTAAGGGGATTTCTAAGTGGGCTATTGACACAAAATTTCCACCAGATGTAGCCATCAAGCCAAATATTGAATTCATACAAAGAAATCAGAACATTTAAGTATACAAGTTGAGTCATAATAAATAAAGTAAAATGACACAGGGAATAAGTATTGAACACATGAAGATAACAAGGTGCAAAATGGCATAGAAAGCAAGGAGATCACCTGAAATCTGTCAGTATTGAGAGAGAACCCCTGCCCCCTATCAGTACTAATTGATATCAGCTGCTTTAGTCCTAATTGATGGCCTATAAAGGCTTCTCATGACCTAGGAGGCACACAGGAAAGACTTCATGATGGGTAAAAGCAAATAACTCTCTGTAGATCTTCGTAATCTTATCGTTGAAAAGCATTTTGATGGGAATGGTTATAGGCGCATTTCCAGAATGCTGAATGTTCCTGTGAGCACTGTGGGGGCCATTATCCGGAAATGGAAAGAGCATCAGTTCACCATAAACCGGCCACGATCAGGTGCTCCACGTAAGATCCCTGTCCGAGGAGTCCAAAGAATAATCAGGAGAGTTCTCCAAGAGCCAAGAACCACTCGGGCAGAACTTCAGGAAGACCTTGCATCAGCAGGTACTGTTGTTTCAAAGAAAACTATAAGCAATGCACTGAACCGCCATGGCATTCATGCACGCTCACCACGCAAGACTCCATTGCTGAACAAAAAGCATGTTGAGGCTCGGTTAAAGTTTGCGAAAGAGCATTTGGAGAAGCCTGTGGATTATTGGGAGACTATAGTATGGTCAGATGAAAGCAAAATTGAACTTTTTGGCAGTCATTCTACACACAATGTTTGGAGAAGAAATGGCACTGCCCACCACCCCAAGAACACCATACCAACAGTTAAGTTTGGGGGTGGAAGCATCATGGTTTGGGGCTGCTTTTCAGCAAGGGGTACTGGCAGACTTCATATTATTGAAGGCAGGATGAATGGAGAAATGTACCGGGACATTCTGGATAAAAATCTACTGCCATCTACCAGAAAGCTGAAAATGAAAAGAGGGTGGACATTTCAGCAAGACAATGATCCCAAACACAAGGCCAAGGACACAATGAAGTGGTTTCAAAGAAAGAAAATCAAGCTGCTTGAATGGCCCAGTCAATCACCTGACCTAAATCCCATAGAAAATCTATGGAGAGAACTGAAGATCAAAGTTCATAAAAGAGGCCCAAGGAACCTTCAAGATTTAAAGACCATTTGTGTGGAAGAATGGGCCAGAATCACTCCTGAGCAATGCAGACGACTGGTCTCTCCATACAAGAGGCGTCTAGAAGCTGTAATCACCAACAAAGGCTTTTCTACAAAGTATTAAATAAAGTGTTCAATACTTATTCCCTGTGTCATTTTACTTTATTTATTATGACTCAACTTGTATACTTAAATGTTCTGATTTCTTTGTATGAATTCAATATTTGGCTTGATGGCTACATCTGGTGGAAATTTTGTGTCAATAGCCCACTTAGAAAACCCCTTACTGATAAAAATGCCGATGTGTCAAATACTTATTTTCCCCGCTATATATATATATATAAGTTTGTGCAGATCTGAATTGAGAACACCACAGCTTTTTTTTTTTTTTTTTTTTTTTTTTTTTTTTTTTTTTTAATACATCTTTATTTTTAATGGTTTAGCAGATTGTTACAAAAATGCATATTCTTTGAAGACAATGCAAAATAAACAGATACAATTACTTGTGTGTTCAATAATACTACTGGTAGGCAATTTGACCAAATTACATCATGATATGAATAACTTCATGATACTTCAAGATAAGAGTTATTTTATTATATGTATCATAATATAGATATTTGGCAGTAGCATTCAGGTACAACATACTACAGAAATTAAATCAAATGTAAACAAAACACTGCATGACCTGTGTTTTTTTACCCCCCAAAAGTTGTGTAGCTGTAAATCTGTGTTTATATGACCACTGAAATGCAAAAAAACATGTGAAAGACAACTGAATTCGGGATTGTGTCTGAAAGATTTCCGTGTATGCCAAATAAAATGTAAATAAAATGTATGCAGTTAGTGTGTGTCAGTCAGTGCCGGTACAAAGAATGCATTTTTTTTATTTTTGCTGTAATGTTTCAAAAACTGCGCTGACATTTTATCTATCTCTGCAATAAATTGCTTATGTCCCTATATGGTAACTATGCCATATTGTAATTGTAAATCTAACATTGCACTTGATACAGAGACAAAACCAGCAAACCAAATGTAACAGCAAATACAATATAAAAAGATGCAAGTAGTAGTTAAAGGGCAAAGCACACTAACGGCAAAAACACTGATGAAAATTGATGCGAAGAAACTGATATGACACAGTCGTGGTGGGGATGTCAAGTTTAGTATTTTTTTTTAATTTTGTTATAAAGTTATATATAGAGTTATACCCATTTTTTAAATTAATAATAAAAAATGTACCACCCAGGTGTCTATTTCAGTGTTTTTGTCCAGATTGGCGAACAACCTAGAAGCAATTGGCTGAAGTAGTTTATGTAAAAAGTCTAAAAAAAATAGAACAGAATGACGCCTTTTGGTGTATACTCAACATTTCTCAGAGAACATGAGTTCATGACTACCGTGAACATGTCTCAACAGCATCAAAAGCATTGGTAGATACTCAAGACTCCGATATTGGTACTGAACATGAAAAGGTGATCCCCATCCCTAGATACCATTCAGAATAATAAGAAGGGTAATTCCGTGTCAACTCAACCAGAGGTCCCTGGCTCAAATTTTTGATTTAGCTAAAATTGATTTTTTTTCTGAAGATAGACAGCCATAGTGATGAAAGCCAAATTTACTGACTAATCTATTTTGTAGAGGGGGGTCAAAATGGCAATTTTCACCTGAGATTCAGAGCCAAATCACAAGGGGGTAAAAATGACTTCAGAAAGATGGCAGCATCATAATGTTATTTTTACACAGAGTAGTAAAAATAAATACTCTGTAGTCTGTTAGTAAAATCTGTTGACTTTAGCAAACTTTGTTGCACTTTGTGCCAATGCTGACCATTCAAAAATGGGGAAACAGGACTTTTCAAGTTTTCTCCAAAGTTTGCATGCCTGTGTAGAAGATATCTTAATGCCCTTTTAGATATTGGGTCTTAACAAACTTTACTTTTGGCATCTTCATTTTTAAGGCTCCATATGCTTCGGTTCCAGAGATATTGGAATTTCAATATGGCTCCAGGAGCAAATTGTTAAAATGTACACATTTTCAGTGGTCAAAAACCAAATGTGGGTCAATTTGCAAAAATATGATATTCTTTTCTTTTAAAGAGAATTGTCTAAAGAACAAATAATGTTGAAACTAGAGATGTATCTCGTTTAGTTCTGCCAAAACAACTGCATTGAACATACCTGTCTGAGTGCCATAAATATTATTTTTTCCAAAGTTTGCATGCCTGTAACATGCATGTTTAGCACTCCGACAGGTATGTTCTATACAATTGTTTTGACAGAGAGAAACAAGATGCATTCCTAGTTTAAACATTACTTATTCTTCAGAAATTCTGCTTTAAATATAGTATCAGCTGTATACAAAGTGACCAACATTTGGTTTTCAACCACTAAAAAGAAGTAATAATCAACAATCTGAAAATGAAAATGAATTAAGATCCCCATATCTCTGGGACTGAATGATATAGGGCCTTGAAAATGAAGATTCCAAAATAAAAGTTTATTGAGAACTAGAATTTCATATCATATTGCAATAGCTTTAAGACTTCTTGAGTTATAGGCATGCAAAAAGAAAAAGGAATATGTATGGTATATATTCCTTTGGAAAAGGAATATGTATGGTATTCACTCAGACTACTAATAAATGTTCATCCATGACATTAATAGTTTGGCTTTCATCACTATACATGTAGGTCTTTCTTCAGAACAAAATATTAGCGAAAGCAAAAATTTGAACTAGGGAATTTTTTTTAAATTTGGTTGCTTCGACACAGAATGACCCACTAACGAATAAAATAACTGCGGTGCTTGGCCCCTAATAATACAGACAAAATATATCAACGGAACTCAACTCAACAGCACAGTCCAAAGTGATAGCATACACACAGCATGTGTGCGATCCAGTGGTCCAAACATAACGAGTAAGAAAAATATAACTTCTAAACTAGCAATAAAATAACACATTGAGATTGAGAATAAAACCTGTAGCATCAAGTGTCAACAGCAAACCCAGCTAGTCACTGTCACTAAATGCTACCAAATGTAACAGGCACTGGAAGCAAATCTCAGATAAGGTGCAGAGTGAGTCCCAGTACAACAAATAGGAAGATCATTATCTTCAGTGACTGTGTTTCCATGCATGAGTTTCTCTGGTTTGGAGTTGGTTTTTCAGGCTTTTCTGTTGGTTTTTCTGTAAGAAAAAAAGGTATAATGTAGAAAGAAACAATTCTGAAAATGTATCAGTGTTATTTATTTATTTATTTATATATCAGTATAGCTATAAAATGCTGCCATTACTGTGGTGTGTAATTTAAAGCTATATCAAACAAGGATAGCATGTACCTTTAACAAAAAGCTGTATTTTCATTTTCTCATTTGACTTCTGTAAAAAACAAGTGTAGATTCCTGCATGACTCAACTCCAGATCTTTCAGCTCAATTGAATAGTTTCCCTCAGGATACTCTGAAGGGAAACTTTCTGTTCGATTCCTGAATATTTCATCCTGGCTTTCTGGTGAGGGCTTGCCATTTATAATACTTAACACATTCCTGATCACATTGTGTCGCCAAAATACATCAGTAATTTGCAGTTTATTCTTATGTATGCATGGCAAGGTGATGGAGTCTCCAACAACACGATCAAATTTATTTGTAGAGTCCTGCAGAGACACTGGGGAAAAGAGTAACAGCTTTAATTTAGGAAGCAAACAGCAACAAAACAAACTGAACCAAACATAAAATACATCAACACATGAAAATATCTAAGGTCTGTGAATACTAACCTTTGCCTGTCAGATGTAGAAGTAAATAAATAAACCAGCATCTGCACAAAATGAGCATAAGCAAAGTTAATACTGATATTTGATAAACACAGGCTACTTGCATCAACTATGCTTCTCGTCTAAATCCATGAACTAAGAATATTACTAAAGACAACATTTCTGTTTTAGTTATGATCAGAGGAGTGCACGACTTCAAATAAGTCATCTTTGTGGCAAAGATAATATTACACACATACCGTGCCCTCCAGAAATATTGGCACCCATGGTAAATATAAGGAAACCAGGCTGTGGAAAAATGCCTTTGGTCATTATCAGACTTTGAAATTAACCCCGTCAACTGTTATAACCAACCATTAGGGTTGGGTACAGTTCACTTTTGAACCGGTACCCAACGGTTCCTTTTTTCGGTACTTTACTCTCTGTGTAATAACAAAAACATTTATTTCAGTGGAAGAATAAGTCCAAAACTCTCAATTTCAACATTTTGAACAATAGGACCCTACAAGTTTTTTGTTGTTGTTTGTTTTCTTCCAGAAATTCTTGTTTTATTTTTTTCTGATAATCAAATGAAGGCATGAAACATTTATTTATTTTAATCAAATGAAAATGAAACCCTTTTATTTTTTGGCAAACAGAGGTTTACTGTTAAAATTAATACATGGTAGAAAAATTGTGTGAATATTCCTTTAAAAAAGTTTTAATAATAATTGCATTTTTTTCTACAATTAAGTGGTTAATGTAGTGGTAATAATTATTTGTATCATTTAATTGTTTTATTTAAATTTGACAGTAAATGGAATATATAAAGACGTACATTATACTGTACAAAAGTAATACAAGAGTAATATACAGGTGCTGGTCATATAATTAGAATATCATCAAAAAGTTGATTTATTTCACTAATTCCATTCAAAAAGTGAAACTTGTATAATGTATACATTCATTCCACACAGACTAATATATTTCAAGTGTTTATTTCTTTTAATTTTGATGATTATAACTGACAACTAATGAAAACCCCAAATTCAGTATTTCAGAAAATTAGAATATTACTTAAGACCAATACAAAGAAAGGATTTTTAGAAATCTTGGCCAACTGAAAAGTATGAACTTGAAAAGTATGAGCATGTACAGCACTCAATACTTAGTTGGGGCTCCTTTTGCCTGAATTACTGCAGCAATGCGGCGTGGCATGGAGTCGATCAGTCTGTGGCACTGCTCAGGTGTTATGAGAGCCCAGGTTGCTCTGATAGTGGCCTTCAGCTCTTCTGCATTGTTGGGTCTGGCATATCGCATCTTCCTCTTCACAATACCCCATAGATTTTCTATGGGGTTAAGGTCAGGCGAGTTTGCTGGCCAATTAAGAACAGGGATACCATGGTCCTTAAACCAGGTACAGGTAGCTTTGGCACTGTGTGCAGGTGCCAAGTCCTGTTGGAAAATGAAATCTGCATCTCCATAAAGTTGGTCAGCAGCAGGAAGCATGAAGTGCTCTAAAACTTCCTGGTATACCGCTGTGTTGACCTTGGACCTCAGAAAACACAGTGGACCAACACCAGCAGATGACATGGCACCCCAAACCATCACTGACTGTGGAAACTTTACACTGGACCTCAAGCAACGTGGATTCTGTGCCTCTCCTCTCTTCCTCCAGACTCTGGGACCCTGATTTCCAAAGGAAATGCTAAATTTACTTTCATCAGAGAACATAACTTTGGACCACTCAGCAGCAGTCCAGTCCTTTTTGTCTTTAGCCCAGGCGAGACGCTTCTGACGCTGTCTGTTGTTCAAGAGTGGCTTGACATGGACCCTGAAACCCATGTCTTGCATACGTTTGTGCGTAGTGGTTCTTGAAGCACTGACTCCAGCTGCAGTCAACTCTTTGTGAATCTCCCCCACATTTTTGAATGGGTTTTGTTTCACAATCCTCTCCAGGGTGCGGTTATCCCTATTGCTTGTACACTTTTTTCTACGACATCTTTTCCTTCCCTTCGCCTCTCTATTAATGTGCTTGGACACAGAGCTCTGTGAACAGCCAGCCTCTTTTGCAATGACCTTTTGTGTCTTGCCCTCCTTGTGCAAGGTGTCAATGGTCGTCTTTTGGACAACTGTCAAGTCAGCAGTCTTCCCCATGATTGTGTAGCCTACAGAACTAGACTGAGAGACCATGTAAAGGCCTTTGCAGGTGTTTTGAGTTAATTAGCTGATTAGAGTGTGGCACCAGGTGTCTTCAATATTGAACCTTTTCACAATATTCTAATTTTCTGAGATACTGAATTTGGGGTTTTCATTAGTTGTCACTTATAATCATCAAAATTAAAAGAAATAAACACTTGAAATATATCAGTCTGTGTGGAATGAATGTATACATTATACAAGTTTCACTTTTTGAATGGAATTAGTGAAATAAATCAACTTTTTGATGATATTCTAATTATATGACCAGCACCTGAATTTCTGTTACATGTTAAACCGCACTTTTATTTTGACAGGTTGCCTTGAAGTTTCTGTGTGTATACAGTAAGATATGATGCTAGTTTTCTCAAATGAAATGGTAAAATTCTCATGAAGTGACTCTCACAGCCTGTAAGTGTTCATGTGTTCATGTAGTGAGATGCAGAGGCTGAAAATCACCGTGAGTTCACGCGTGCTTCAGTATTTGTGTAACGTTAAGTTATTAAACAAAACCGCATCTCCGCCATTCATACATACCGAGGCTAGCGGAACATGTAGGATTCATATTTAAACCGTCTTTTTGCGTTTTAATATTCACATACACTAGTTCATATCGCGAATCGAAATTAAGTAACAGACCTTTTTTTATTCATCCAAAAATTTACGAATTCCGTGGCATTCCGCGCTTTAGAGTAAATTACTTTTTTATGAATGGACTCCGCCGTCCTGTCCCCGGAAACCATATGACCCTAGAAATGTAAACACACTTCAGAACACTTCGGTTTGCCCTGTGTGTTGTGTTTTAAAGAGTTGCAGGGGTGACATCATGTCACAGGGTCTCTCTCTCTCTTTCTCTCTCTCTCTCTCATGCGCATAAAATGCGTTCTCAGGTACCGAAATATTTAATGTGAATCGGTACTCGGTAGTACCGACGCAATTCTGTATGTACCCTTAAAAGTACCGACTTTGGGACCCAACCCTACCAACCATGGTGGGTAACATATCAACACATTAGCCAATTTGGGGGGTTATGATTAATAAATTATGTCCTTCGACCAGGAGACTCCAACATTAGCAAAACAAAGAGAGTCGCACACTGTTCAACCAGGCAATAATTGAGGACTGGAGAAAATTATTTCTTACACCATATCTACGTCGGACACGACAGTTGTTGTGTCGCGCCACAACAGCTTGTTGTAGACAGTGTAGACAGTATCATTGATTATAATTGGTTCTATAAAAGTTATATTTTGTCACACCCCAATGCTTATGTCCGGTGTAGACACGGTGTTAGTTTGGAGATTGTTATTTACAATGCAGATTGTACACCTCTACATACACACACAGATGGCGCAACTCGGCATCTGTCGGCGGCACCTACCTACGACTTTGGAGGATGTTCAAACCACGTCACTCACAAGGTTTTCCATTAAATTGTATTAATCATTTCGGACCAAGTTTTGTACATACTGACTTCACTAGGTTGGAAGATTATGTACTGTGCATTTTTCAGGTTTCTGCAGCTACAGAATTCATAAAGAGTCATTAACAATAAGAACAATTCCCACTTGCTCTCGCTGTGTGACATGAATAAAAATTGTATCTCCCCTCAATTATTACACCACTGATCACTACCCCCCCCACCCCCACTGATTACATACTAGCATTTAAATGTTTCAAATGAGAACAGATTTTACTATTTCACAAATTTCACATATTGTCTACTTTTGTAATGTTGTTTTTGTCTTTTTAATTTAAAATAATAGGCCTATAGCCAATTATTCATTAGAATATTTCAAGTCTGGTGACTCGCTTGTACTGTGCAAAACATTTGGAAAAATTACATGTAGGTCATGAATAAATTATTTGGTGAGATTGGAAATATTTAAAAAACTTCCTTGTTACTGAAATGGGCCTGCCTTGTAATGTAACCTTTTGTACCTTTCAAAACTATTGTACCTATATAAACTGGTCCACCCTTGCTCTCTTCAGAATGGACAGTAGTAGTAGTAGTAGTATACATTTAATAGAGCTGTGTGAATTAATCGAAATTCAGTTTCGATTTCGGCCTCCAACGATTATGAAAATATAATAATCGAGATAAAACGATTATTGCGCCCAATTCCGCCCCCTTTCCAGCAGTGCGCTTTCACTCCTCCATAAAAGCCCATTTTAACGTGTAAATCAGTAAAATCATGTAATGTGACTTTTGCAAAATGGGACGTGCTTGAGTTATTAAAGTTGATTAGATTTATTAATGTTTTTAAAAGCGCGAAAGAGAACTTGCGCTGTTCCTCAGGAGGATATCTGTGTATGCGCTCAGTGACAGAGCACAGACATATAAAGTCATTTTTTAGCTGAACGTATGCGCGTAAACGGTCAAATACACGCAAAAAGATGTGTCAAAATGCAGCGCTTAGTGATTATTCACGTAAACCCTCGTCGGTTATCTATATAAATTAATGTAAACAGACGAGAATGAAAATACGTGCGGCTCCAAAAGTGACAGCGGGCTACATTCCTGCTGCCAACTGTGTGCTTAATATTAATCACACAACAAAAGACAAAGAGAAAAATCACTGCTCTTTACAGAAGGTCTTTTGTAGCTTTAATAAGAAACAAAGAAAGTTTAATTCTTACAGTGAAGACTATGCTGTTTTATTTTACATTTGATTACTCAATTTCTACAGTAGGCTGTTAACTGAATATTTAGACTTGCATTACAAATTTATTTTGGTTATATGGCCCACTAATAATCATGTTAAATAATCGTGATTACAATATTGACCAAACTAATTGTGATTATGATTGTCATAATCGAGCAGCCCTAAATTTATTTAATGCCATGTCAGCATCTTAGACTATTTTCATGGCAAAAACAATAATAAAAAAAAAAATGCAAGTATAACAAATACAATAAAAACCAGCAAACAAACAAACACACGTTATACAGTATTACACAAGATTTTTTTACATTAACATATGATAAAAAATTCTAAAACTTTTTCTGGCAAAATTTTACTAAATAACTCTTTAAGTGAATTAACTTAATCTTAACTTAACTTAACTTAAGACAGTCTATCGGGTATTGTCAAGAGGAATATGAGAGACACCAGACCCAACAATGCAGATGAGCTGAAGGCCACTGTAAAAGAAACCTGGGCTTCCATACCACCTCAGCAGTGCCACAAACTGATTACCTCCATGCCACGCCGAATTGAGGCAGTAATTAAAGCAAAAGGAGCCCCTACCAAGTATTGAGTACATATACAGTAAATTAACATTTTCCAGAAGGCCAGCAATTCACAATTGTTCTTTATTTTATTGGTCTTATGAAGTATTCTAATTTGTTGAGGTAGTGAATTGGTGGGTTTTTGTTAAATGTGAGCCTAAATCATCACAATTAAAAGAACCAAAGACTTAAACTACTTCAGTCTGTGTGCATTGAATTTATTTAATACACGAGTTTCACAATTTGAGTTGAATTACTGAAATAAATGAACTTTTCCACGACATTCTAATTTATTGAGATGCACCTGTAAATGTTCTTTTATGTAGGCCAGGCCTATATGTTACAATTAAATTATTAGGTCATGCATGAATTGATATGAATGACATTTTTATTTAACAACTACAATCACAGTAGTATATTGACTGATTTGTTGAACTTCCAGCCTTGTAAGCATGTAATAATTATGACAACATAAAGCACTGACAAATAAGCCTGATGTAAACATTAACATGAAAGTCAGTAACAAATCACACAAACTAAAGTAGTTTGCAGAAATATAAAAACAAATCTGTTGCTTCACCACACTATTTAGATAATTCAAAGTCACTGTAATAAACATATATGTAAAAAATGGATTGCACTTTTTAAACACTGTCTGTTAACTTTGGACAGACTTTAAATAAATAAATAAACAAGAAATATATATATATATATATATATATATATATATATATATATATATACGTATATATATATATATATCATGTTTTCAACACATGAGCTCAGTGAAATGTTCTATGATTGGGTGTTAATATTTTGTTCAGTAATTGGTTAAAGACGACGTGGCTGCCGCTTACAAAAAGATAAAATATTTTTATCTTTGGCGGCGCCTGCCGTGAAGCGCCGTGATCGTTGAAGCGGCAGGATTTTGGGTGCACGAGCACCACTTGCACGCCGCCTCCGTGCTGCCAGCAAAAACGATATATATATATGGGGGGGGGGGGGGGGGTTAGTTTGTCACCTTTTTCACTCCTGAGGAGTTTGCACCCCTGAAAATACATATAACGCCTAATTATGCATGTTGGACTTTAACTATTTTCATAATCTGTCCAAGAATCAGGAAAATGTAAGCAGAAGTAATGTGAATTTCATGTTTTCTGTTGGCCTTGTTCTATGCTTTTGTCAAATTGTATATTTCTATTTTACTGTCAAAAAACAATAAAGTTAAGCCACAACTCAACAGAAATACTTCTGTCCACAAGAGAGCAGTGTTGAGCTTAAAAACAAAAACAGGATTTAGACTGAACTGGTATTGAATAAAAACATATAGTGTAAATATGTAAATTAAAATGAATTTGCATTTCAGTTTGCTAGGTTCACAGCACAACGGGTTCTATTTAAGGTTCTTATAAGGACTACAACTAAGAATGTGGATTTTGTCTGACTTTTATCAAGCCAGTCTTGTCTTTTATTAATATATTTAGCGGTGAACTCGCTCTGTGGCCATCTTTCTTTCTCCATCATGAAACTGAACAAACATGAATCTCTTAAAGGCACAGCAGAAAAAAGCTAATTCATAGGTTCATAAAAAACTGGACATATAGCCATAAAATAAATAAATATAAATAAAACTTGACTTTATAAGTGGACCTCATGAGTAAAATAATTGAAAAAAATTACTGTGTGTTGACTCGTACAATATAAATAAAACTGGCAAAGAGTTCTGCTTCATAATCTGTGGGTTTATTGACCGCACATCACACGGCCATGATACTTAACATTCGACTACCACACACCGAGAGGGGGGCGGGGCTAGATAGAGTGACCACACAATCACTGTTGTGAGGGAGGAACTAGATGTACATGAGGATGTGAAATCTGTGGGAATATGATACTGCAGTCACGCCATCTACGGCTAAAATTTCGTTGCGTGTCTACATGGCATTGCGTGGTAGTGATAGCCATGAAGCTTCGAAACCTTTGCAATTTTTTTTTTTAAGACTGGGTCGGATCGCGTATCAAACTGCAACCACAGTCAATTAATCGATAATAATAGGCTGATAAAAAAACACATTATACGGGCACTTCTTGTTGGTATTTTATTGTTTAATTGTATTCAGTGTATTACATTTTCAATAAAACACTTGGAATGGGTTTGTAAAATGTTTTATGCATGTTTTGGCCTGAGACACTTGGTGTTGGTATACATATTTTTTAAAAATTCACAAATATATTTTTTTTTCTGCAAATTCTTGTTCTACATCTCCCCAAGTAGCCTACCACTGTGGTAATTTGTATGTTGTTTTACTGTCTCATTTTTTAATAATTGCATACCAAAGTCAGGACAAATGCTATTTACATTGCTATACAGACATATTTAAAAAAAATCAGAAAAAGATAGGATGAAATTGTTTTCTGCAAATATCGAGTTATCATGTACCAGACCTAGGATGAAGAGCCAAGGGTCCTTACATATAGTATAACCATATATGTTCTCTACTCTTCTTTGAACCTGGCTCCAGAATTGTGAGATTAAAGGACAGAACCAAAACATATGGCTATGCGTACCAACACTACTCTTACACTGACCTTTGCAGATCAATTTTGTTAAGAATGTATGGGGTACAATGCAAGCGCTGGACAATTTTATACTTTGTTTCTCTTGTTTTGTTGCAAATAAATATACTGCCCATATGCTTTAAGGCCTTCTCCCATTCTTTGTTATCAGGAATGCTACCAAAATCTTTCTCCCACACATTTCTAAAAGCTGAAACATTAACACCAGCATGCTTGAGAAACAAGGAACAAACTGCAGAATTCACTTTTTTTAACTTACTTTCTTGAATTAATAAATCAACCATTGGAGATTTTGACAAACTAGGGGAAGAACCAGTGATCTTGGTTTGTATAAAATGTCTAATTTGTAGATAACAAAATAAATGCTGTTTTGGGAAATGTTAAATGTATCTTGCTGCCGTTGAAAAGACAGCAGCATGTCACCATCAAACAAATGAATAAGAAATTTGATTCCCTTTTTATACCACTGCTGGAATATTCTGTCCTTCAGCCCAGGAGGCAACACCTGATTCCTAATGAGAGGTGTCAACAGAACTGGGAATCTGTTTTTACCAAAACAATTACAGATATCTCGCCATACCTGTAATGTATCCTGAAGAAAGGGATTGCTTTTCATATTCAGAATAATTGTATTAGTGTCCCAGTAAGCAGGCTGAATTGGAGAATACAGCAAGGTAAAAAATAAATCAATATTCATAGTTGAATGCATATCCTGACACCAGTTTAAAAGGATTCTAGCATGACAAGACCAGTTATAGAAACGCAAATTAGGTAGGGCAAGACCCCCAGCCTCAATTGGTAATTGTAGTTTGGAGATTTTCATACTTGGTTTCTTTTTGTGCCAAATAAACCTTTAGAAATGCTCTTCCAGATCCCTAATCATATTCCTGCCAGTGTAAAGTGGAGTCATTTGTAATGGTTAAAGTAATCTGGGGAGGATGTTCATTTTAATTTACCCAATCCAACCCGTCCATGATATAGGTAGATCCATCCACCTATTCAGATCTTCTTTTATATATATATATTTTTATTTTTTTTTACCACGGAAGTGACATTAAGATGTAATAGCCTGTTTAAGTTTGCAGGTACATGAATTCCCAAATAACAGAACCCTTCAACTGACCACCTAAATGGGAAATTAGGTAGGTCATTAAAGGGGTGGTTGACTGCGATTTCACTTTTTTCATTTTAAATAGTGTGTAATGTTGCTGTTGGTGCATGGACAGTATCTGCAAAGTTGCTGCGCTGAAAGTTCAGCGTAAGCGGAGATATCGTCTTTTAAAAATCAGGAAGTTTAATGCCTACAAAAACGACTCATATGGGACTACAACGAGATACTTCCCGGGTTGCATACGTAACAAACCCATAAATTTACATCAACCCCTCCCTCCGGAACATGCAAAAAAGGGGGCAAGGCCATGTTCTGCGGCTTTGTCGAAGAGGAAGAGTTATAGTTGAGAGTTGTAGCCATGCCGTCGAAACGTTGTTATTTTCACCCAGCTGTCAGGTCTTCTGTGTTCGGGCTTCCTACGGACTCTGTAGTTCGTCAACAATGGTTAAAATTTATGTTTGATTATGTTCCTGACAATTACAATCCTAATTTAGCTCTCTGTGCTGCGCATTTTACGGAAGACAGCTTCCAGAATCTACACGAGTTCAATGCCGGATTCACACAGAAACTATTACTAAAACATGGAGCAGTTCCAACTTTAAAACCAGAGGCAGCAGTTGTTGGGCCACAACCTGTAAGTAAGATTTAATAATTTTAAATGTATTTGCATGTATAATTTCAGACGTAATGTTTTAGTCTTATCAATTTCGTGTGTCTATGACAAACGCGTACAAACATTTTGGACCCGAATTTGTAATTATGCACTAATTTTGTAAATGTATTTTCCACGTATACTTTATGACGTAATTTTTCGATTTGATCAAGAACGTAAACAAATGCTAACGCTGTTTGGTTATAGTAGCCAGTTAGTTCGATGCTATTTTGTGTGTATAAGACAAACGTGTACAAACTTCCAAAAATTATATGTAATCACAACAGCAAACTTCAGCTGCTGTTATCAGTGTACAGTATGGTTTGTTTACAGGTTTTATGCATTGTTTATCCACATGCTTATTACTGTTATAGATATAAAATGTACATTTAGCTATAAATTATCATTAATTACACATTGTAATTTGTTACAGTCTACATCTCATCAAGGTCCAAGTACCCAAGAGTTTCCCAGTATATCTGCAGGTGTTGAAGTTGGATGTCAGACAGACCCTATGAAGTCAGAAAGTGTGGCCACAGAGATATCGCCAAACATGCGATCAGTGGCCACACAAATTTCTACTGGCACATTGAGGGATTTTCACGTACGGAGCAGAGGTATGAAGTACACACTATGTGTTTAATTATTATTTAATCAAATTCATTATGACAACATTTTATTTTATTATAAGCTGCTGTGATGTGTATTAAAAATTGCAAATATGAAAATTGTCTCCATGTACAATTTATTTTTTAATAGCATGACATGTGGTTTATACTATTTTTGGTTTTGTCACTTGTAGGCATTCAGGCAACAGTTTCTAGTCAAGATGTTGGTACCGAAACAACTGTCATGTTGCAAGATATGCATCTGTCTTCGACACCAATAAAAGGCTCAATGTTCAGACCAAGCAAGAGACCTCGTCTGGTATTGGAGGAGGAGGAAAAGGATGACACTGAATCAGAAGTACAAGTGGAACCACATGACTTGACATATAACCCCGAGAGTACTGCCACTGAGGAATCTGAATCGTTGTAAGTTATAAAAAAAACAGTTTCATATAAGTTATAAATTTAACAATTTTTAATATTAATCATTGTTTAAATCTTTTTTGAAAATTTGATTTTTTTTTTAGGATAGATCCACAGACTAACTCGGGTGAAAAAAAATACATTGTTTTTGAAAGTTGCCTAAGAGAGTTATTTGGGTACTGTCCAATTTGTAAGACAAAATGTACAGACCAAAGCAGGCAAATGGGGACTTTTGTGGCATTCACTCAGCTGTGTGAGAAGTGTCAGTACCACAGACAGTGGCAGAGCCAGCCCATAGTAGGAAGTACACCAGTTGGTAACCTGTTACTGTCTGCTGCAACATATTTTAACGGTGGCTCCTTTGTTCAACTGCAGAAGGTATGTAAAACCATAATACAAGTACATTTATAGTAAATAAACTGTTAATTCAGTTTGTATGTAAATGCATGTTTCTGTATTTGTTCTTTAATAGATTTTCAAGGCCATGAACCTCCAGATGACGAAATATAGCACTTTCAGGAAACATGCCAGGAATTTCATTGAGCCTACCATCATGCATAAGTGGAACAGAGATCAACTACATATTATTACACAGCTGCAACAGCAGGGAAAGGTTCCATTAGCTGGAGATATGCGTGCTGACACACCAGGTATGCTTACAACAATATTAATATGTAGTCAGTTTATTTAGAAAGCATTGTAGTTGTCCTAAAAAAAATGTATTAGTGGTATCATTTATGGTCTACTTTGGATTATGTGTGCCATAGGACACTCGGCAAAATTCGGTAGCTACACTTTGATGCATGTGGAAACTAACAAAATTCTGGATCTTCAACTAATTCAGGTTAGTAAGTACTACATATCTATAATCATGTTGTGTGTTTCTGCAATCTGTTACTGTTAACCTTTACATATTTTAAATATGCTATTCCTCAAAATAGAGCAACGAGGTGGGAGGCAGTTACCACATGGAAAAGGAGGGATTAAAGCGTTGCCTGGATAAACTGGAGTCTAATGGTTTAGCTGTTGACTACATAATCACCGATAGACATCCACAGATTCAAAAGTACCTGAGGGAACGCAGTATCACTCAGTTCTATGACGTGTGGCACTTTGAGAAAGGTAAATATTATTTTTTGTATTTAATTAATGATAAACATGATTACAGGCTTGTAAATGTACATTTCGCTTGATATTTGTTTATGTAAAAGTAATGATTTTACAACTGACGTATGTGTTGGTATAGGGTTGTCAAAGAAACTAGACAAACTGTCACAGAACAAAGACTGCAAGGTGCTGAAGACATGGTTGCGCAGCATAAAAAAATCACATATATTGGAGTGCGACTTCCTCTGTGTCTGGCCCAGAAAAGCTGGCTAAGTGGACCTCACTGCTGAACCACATTCAAAATGTTCATGTTCACGAAAACCCCCTGTTCCCTAAGTGTGAACACCCGGACAGAGTTTCCAGGGATCAAAAGAAATGGTTCCAATCAGGTATGACTATATAAAAAGTATAACTACAGATTTACAGTTCATTTTTATAGTTTCATGTCTGTGCCGCTACAGGATCAGTGCAACTCCACAAGTTGGGAAAGGTACTATACAACAAGAGAGTACTGAAGGACATAGAAAAACTCAGTCACCACTTCCAAACATCGTCACTGGAGGCATTTCACAGCCTTATTCTGCGTTTCGCCCCGAAGAACGTTGTTTTCCCTTTCATAGGGATGTTGTGCAGGTAAAAGGCATAATGTCATATTTAGCAATATTACTAAAATAAAAATAAAAAATCTTACTGTCTACAAATGTTCCATATTTTATGTGTTGTTCTCCGTTTAAAGGTTGTATCTCGCAGCCATGCACTACAATGAAAATTCTGACCGTGACCAGGCAACAACAACTGCAGGACAGGCTGTGTTCAAATTCATTTTTCCTAAGTTCAAAAAGGGGGAATGCACAGCAAAGCCAGTGAAAACCGACCCAACATACAGTAAGATGAACAAATATTTTTTATTTACAACAATATGAAACTAATAAATAACTGTAAGAAATAAATGAGGAAATAAATATTACTAAACATTACACATGAAAATTGCACAGCAAAGGTAGATTGTTTATCAATAGTTATATAAAACAATAAAGTGACTTTAGGTTTTCATCTTTTCTTACAGACTATGTCGATGAGCTTATCAGTCTTCTGGTAAATAAAGTCTTTCTGGACCCCACGCCATACACAGAAGAGCTGCATGCAGTCCCCATTCCACCACCTCTGTCTTCACAGTTTGAAAAACCATCAAAGGAAGAGGTGATTGCATGCCATGTGTCCCGCTTCAGTCAAGGGGGGGGCAGAATCCAACATACTGGCCAGTTGGATCTGGAAACTGCTGGCGGATCCGGTCAACAACACATGACGGGATGACAACCCTCATATCTCGTCCTAGGTAGCCCCAGCACCAGCTGACAAAGCTGCGGTAGCCCAGATAACGAAAACGCCTATGGCAGGAAATGGCAATGTTGTGTGTATGAAACATTTGATTTTACAGGAAAATAATAAATGTCGTTTGAAAATATTGATTTTATAAATACATTGAAACTGAAAGATAATTATTTGTGAATATCTTACATGTCTTTTATTTGTTATATCTGTTTATGTAACTGATTTTACAAAAGTTATTTCACTCATCAAACATTTTGAACAATAAATAAAAACGTACTCTTCTTCAGTTCTGCGTCTCACTGCTCCATAGTCAGCTCTATAAATATTATGTATATTTTGTAAAGTGAATGCATTTAATGCATCTGGATGCAGAACCATGCATGTAGGTGGGTCCGGAACCTGCATCATTCGATGTACAACCTAAAATAAATTGTTAGACAATAAGTAATTCCTGTGCATTGACCTTCCCTTCTTCTTTTTACATAATTCTATTACAGCTTATGACAAAAGCACAACACAAAGCTATAAAGTATATAGGCATATATATTTTTACAATACCTTTTGTATTTCTTTGCAACAGATGTTTTCAGGTTCTGTTGGCATTTTAACACAGTTGCCACATGTACACCTAAAGAAAACGACAAACTGAGTAAACTAAGTTTTGTGAATAGATAAACGGTTGTTCATTCTATCAATAAAACAATAACTTAAAAAAAACGGTATTACTCAGTCATGTATTCAGTTACATTCAATTTTTAATCAGGAGAAAAGCGTATCTCAAAAGCTAACAAACAGCAGTAGCATTTTCAAGTAACAGCGTATCGAAATTCTTTGAGAGAATAATAAAAAAATAACTTACCATTCAGAAACGTTTTGTAAGAGCCGTGCTTGCGGAAGTTCTGCTTGACTCTCTTCATTACTGCTTTCTGGGTCTGATTCTGGCTCAAACTGATACGGCAATATTGACACCATTATTTACAATTGACCGGAGCACATGCAACTGTCGCCCGTAAAGGTAATGGGCGTGAAGTTTCCGGACAATGTGCAGTACGCAATTTAGCCAATCACAACACACCGGCCCAACTAACCAATCTGAGCCCATTGCCTGTTTCTGAGGGAGTGGTTTCATAGAATCAGGAAGTCAACCGGTCGTTCACATGACAGAGGAGAAAGCGGCTTACAATAAAGGTGAAATATATGAAAAATAAGGCGTTTTTTAACAAACGAAACACGAAGACATGTTATATTGCACCCCATAAACACAATCAAGCAAAGAAAAAAGGCAGTAAACCACCCCTTTAATATTTTCAGGAATATTTATCTTCTTCTACTACCTGAGTGTATTTAAACTTAAAGGGGGGGGGGGGGGGGTGCTGTTTCATGCATTCAGAGTTGTTTACACTGTTAAAGAGTTGGATTCTCATGCTAAGCATGGACAAAGTTTCAAAAAACTATTTGGACGAATAACAGAGTATTTCTGTGCCCAAAAAACTTACTTCTGTGTTCGTACAAGTTTTGGAGAGAGTTTTTTCGATCGTGGCTCTTCATGACGTAAACGAGGGTGGAACTATTTATATGGGCATTTCTCCTGGAAGAACGCGCCCGTGCACACATCGACCAGAGCAAGAGCAAGAGCAAGTGCGCACCCATCAACGCGCTTCATTCAGCTGCACTGCACAGGACTCGCTCAGGAAGAATGTCTCTAAAGAAGTGTGTTTTTGGTTGTGAGGGAAAGATAACCTTGTTCAGCTATGGAGTTTCTCAAGTGTGTTTGTTGACGAATGTTTTATAAACAAGGCCCAGTTCGACGCTGGATTTGCACATCGTTTGATACTGAAAGATGGAACAGTCCCAGCTATAAAAGATCCCGGTCATGATTCAGAACTGCAGATGGTAAGTGAAACGGCATCAAATGTCTGTGTTTTGTCGGCGATCGGCGCTCAAGTGCTTGTCACTCTTTAGCTCCGCCCACAGCGCGCCTCCAGGAGCTTGGCTTTTTTCAGAGAGAATCGTAAAGCTGTATCTTTCTTTTATAAATATGATAAAACTAAAGACGTTTTGGAGATATGAAGGAAGCAATACTAGTCTATAGGTACTCAAGATTAACATGAGATTGGGTGAAACTGTTCGTGTTATGCACCCTTTAACGCTGAGGAGCAAACAGTGCCCCCTATGGCTGAGTGGAAATATACAAATAAAGTGCATTCAAGTTACAGGGCAAAACATAGCTGAAGTCCTGTCAGAGAAGCTCTGACGTCTGAGTGCTTGAGGTTTCATAGTGTTTCCGAAAGAGATGGTTGAATGATCACAGAATAGAAAATATAGAAGATATTCATCTGGACCAGACAATGAAGATCATACAGCTTCAGATCTGTGAGTTTATCACAAAACATTTGACTATGAGTTATTATAGGGCATTCTTTAAATTTTCTATCTTAATTTTTTTTTTCATAGATGAAGTGAAAAATGTCTCTGGTTACATATGTAATCTTGGTTCACCAATAGGAGGGAACGGGACACCGCATAGCTAATGCTTGGGGGTTATCCCCATTCTCCAAAATACTGAAGCCTGATTGCATCGCGCCGGTAAATTTTAGGATGAAAATCTGGCGAAGGTGTCCTGTGAAGACCATCCTGCTGTTAGACAAATATCTTGAATCAACATACCTTTTGTCCAGGCCCACGACAAAGACATTTTTCTTGTGGAGTGAGCATATACCCCACACGGACAGGCCTCATTTTTAGAAGCATACGCTAACGCGATCGCTTCCACAATCCAATGTGACAGTCGCTGTTTTGACACTGGCAGTCCTTTGGTACGGTCACCGAAACATATAAACAGCTGTTCCACCAGTCTGAAATGACTAGTCCTCTCCAAATGAACTCACAGAGCATGTACTGGGCATAGCGGGTGCGTTGCTGGCTCTGAATTCTAAGGAGCAAACACTTGTAGCGTAATGACCTGCGCTCTAAATGACATAGAAAGCACTTTAGGCACATACCCTCATCTAGGCTGCAGTCTGACCATACAGTCTTCATTACCGAACTCCATGCTTGCAGCACTCGTAGACAGTGCAAGTCGCCCACCCTCTTACCACATGCCAAAGCGAGTAGGAGCGCCGTCTTGAACGAGAGCACTTTCAACTCAGCTGAAACCAGCGGCTCAAAGGGTGGCTCGGAGAGTGCATTAAGCACCAAGGACAGATCCCACACTGGCACCATATTAGGATGAAAAGGACGCAACCTCAATGCTCCTCTTAAAAAGCCCATCACCAGATGATGCCTACCGACCGAACGATCACCGATGGAAAACTGATATAGCAGCCACATACACTTTTAGAGTAGATGGCATACGTCCAGCATCCAAGCAGTCCTGCAGAAACGATAGAATGACAGACACATCACAGCTTGCTGGGTCCTCATCCCTCGTCATGCACCATGAAGCAAAAACTTTCCATTTCAGACTATACAGGTGTCTGGTAGATGGAGCTCTCGCTTCTGCAATTGTATCCAAGTCTCGCTGAGATAAATTTAGCGTCCACTCGCCGCACTGACCTGCCAAATGTGTAGGTTCCATAGCTCCGGTCTGGGGTGCCACACCGAGCCCTTTGCCTGAGATAAGAGATCTCTCCGCAACGTTAGAAGCTCCACCAACTCGGGGAACCACAGCTGGTTGGGCCAATTTGGTGCAACTAGAAGCACTGTCCCCTTTTCCTCTCTGATTTTTTGCAGCACAAGCGCCATAATCTTCACTGGGGGAAACGCATATTTGCATTTCTTGGGCCAGCGACTCGAGAGAGCATCTGCCTGCAGGGGCGCGTTCATCAGCGAGAAGAACAGCTGGCAATGCACGTCCTCCTCTGAGGCAAACAAGTCGATCTCCGCCTCTCCGAACAGGCTCCAAATTAGCTGAATAGTCTGCGGGTGCAGTCTCCACTCCCTGTGAACTGGGCCACCCCTGGACAGCATGTCCGCGCCGCAGTTCTGACTGCTGGGAACATGTACTGCTTGAATCGACAGAATGTTTCTGTCCGCCCAAAGGAAAACTCTCCGCCAGCCATTGGAGCGGGTGTGAATGAATGCCCCCTTGATGGTTGATATAGGATACCACCGTCGTGTTGTCTGTCCGAACCAGGATGTGTCGATTCATTATCAGTGGAAGAAAGCCTTGCAAAGCTAAAAATACTGCCTTCACCTCTAGGCAGTTTATATGCCACTGCGCCTGCGCACTCGTCCAAGTGCCATAAGCCGGTCTGCCATCGCAAAGGGCTCCCCAGCCCATCAATGACGTGTCCGTAGTGACAATTTTTCTGCTGACTACTCTGCCCATCGAGACTCCCTGCTCGACCATCTTCGTGTTGAAACAGGGGGCTAGCGCCTGCATGCATCCGCGGGTCACCAAGACATGCAGCTGACCGTTCTTCCACACTTTGCTTCGCACCCGGGACTTCAGCCATAGCTGAAGTGGTCTCATATGCAGAAGCCCGAGCTGACACACCACAGGTGCTGCTGCCATACGTCCCAAGAGTCTCTGAAAGCATTTCAGAATCACCACTCTCCCTGGTTTGAATAAGGTGAGAGCACTGACCAAAGACTGTATTCGCTCTTGAGAGAGACGCACTCTCATCGATCTTGAGTTCAAATCCATTCCTAAGAATGTGATGGACTGTGTGGGGCGGAGCTTGCTCTTCTGCACATTGATCGTCAGTCCTAGATGCTTCAGATATTCTAGAAGCTGACACCTGTGGTTTTCCAGTGTATCCCGTGACTGGGCTATAACAAGCCAGTCGTCCAGATAATTCAGGATGCGAACTCCACTCTGCCTGAGAGGGGAAAGTGCCGCATTTATACACTTCATAAAAGTTATCAGAGCCAACGTCAACTCAAACAGGAGAACTTTTAATTGGAACTGTCCTTGAACGCGAATCTCAGAAAGCGCCTGTGACAAGGGGCTATCTGGATGTGAAAATAGGTGTCTTTTATGTCCACAGAGATAAACCATGTGCGCAAGGATCTGTTTTACTGTTATCATCTTGAACGAGCGCTTTGCAAATGCGCAGTTCAGCGGTCTCAAATCCAGAATAGGGCAAAGATCCCCATCCTTTTTGGGACCTAGGAAGTAGCGATTGTAAAGGCCACATTCCATATTCTCCGGGGGAACTGTTTCTATTGCCTGTTTTGCCAGGAGAGAGCAAATCTCTGCTCGCAAAACCGGTGCATCTCTGTCCTGCACATCTGACATCATCACGCCGCTGAAGCGGGGTGGTCTGCGTGCAAACTGAAGCATATACCCACACGAGACCTTATACAGTGCCCATTCTGACACTCCTGGAAGCGCACGCCACGCGTCCAAATGATGAGAGAGGGGTTGAAGCGCCTTGTGACATGTCCAGGACGACTCGCTGTCTGATGACGGGGAACCGCCCACCGCCTGAGAGGCATCGTTGATGTCTTTCGCACCGACAGGTCCACCGGCATAAGCCGGGGGAGCACTCATGTTTAGACAGAGAAAGTGCGGGGCTCGCGCCCTGCAGAGCTCCATTCGAAAAACGAGACTCTACTTATAACATGCAATTGGGAATGATCGCGAGGGGTGTTTGGTTTTTGGTTTGGAATAGTGTTTGGTTTTTGTTTTTGCTCAAACTTTATTGGCAACAAACAGACACATTTCCCCCTGTCGACCTGCAACATGTGAGGGGTGCAGGTGAAACACAGCAAGACAAACTCTCTTACGAAGTGGCTCGTCGTCCGTCTCTCCGGGCAGCCGCTTCCCCATCAGACCACCCCCGTCAGGAACGCAGCTGTGGATCTGGCACCGTATTCGAAGGACGAGGTCCCATCTTCTTCAGGAACCAGAATTCATGCCATTTCAAATGCTGCAAAGAAGAGGATCTCGAACGTGGCAAAGGTGCAACGGACCGATCTCTCTTTTGGAGGAAGTGGCTCATCGCCTTTGACTGTTTCTGGGACTCACTGAACAAGCCGAGCGGAGATATGGGTAAACAGCAGAGCCTTCTCCAATTCCCTCATGTCAGTCAACGTCAGCCAAAGATGTCGCTGCAGCGTGACAAGACTGCCCATACAGCGGCCGATTCCTTGGGCTGCCTTTTTTGTGGCTCTGAGTGCCAAGTCACTGGCCGAACACAGCTTTTTGAAAGCTGCAGAATCTGGCCCTTCCTCATCCAGCGTTTGCAGCATCTCCATAGTGTGGATCACGGATGCTGCTTGGCCGGTTGCCATATAAGCCTTTTCTGTGATGTGACTCGTGTTGCGGCACGGCTTTGATGGAAGCGATGGCGCAGATTTCCACCCACGTGCAGATGGACAAAGATGTGCTGCAGCTGCTTCCTCGACGGGCGGCAGTTTAGCGTAGCCCCAGCGGTCGGCTCTATCGACAGAGGAGAGCATACGCGATCTCGCGGCTTGGACTCGGGCCGAATAGGGGGAGCACCAAGACCGCGAGATCTCCTCGTGGACCTCAGGGAAAAATGGAGCGGGTCTCTGGGGGCGGCAACCTGGCGGCCCGACTGCAGATACCGCATGCCCAATCTGTTCTTGGCTGGATAAAGATAAAGGCGGCTCTCTTGAGCGATGAGCAACATGTGTTCATCAGAGAGGCCTACTGCATGTGGCTGCCTCGGCCTTTCCTCCCGTGGCTCGATGACAACGGGGGGTAGAGGCAAGGAATTAGCCGGCGCGCAGTTCAGGATCACAGAAATCCTGGCACGGAGGACTTTGACTGTCATTTCCTCACAGGCGGGACAGTCAGGCCCATCCAGCACGGCCTCTGCGTGGGCTCGGCCCAGACAGAAGGCACATGCGTCGTGTGCGTCAGGGAGCTCCATCGGGCCCCCGCATGCACAGCACTCCTTAAGAGACATCCTGTCTTCTTGCCCGATCACCAAGGGGAACTTGAAGTGAACGGCATCGTCTTAGGGCGTTGTCAATGGCGAGAAGAGTAGAATGCTGAGTAGAAGTCTTCGAATCGATGCTTGCTTCGTGAAGGAGAAATATTCTGAGGTAATGACGCTAGGTGCCGTCCTATATAGTGGGTGGCTCTGCCCCTAGTACGAGCGCTTGAGCGTCATTGGCCGGTAAAATTTACTGGCGCAATGCAATCAGGCTTCAGTATTTTGGAGGAGGGGGATAACCCCCAAGTGTTAGCTACGCAGTGTCGAGAGACCGAACTTGATAGGAAACTCCTTATATTCAGGTGTGCATAATTCTTAGGCACGTTTTCTTATACAAATAAAATGAGCCAAAATAGAGATTTAACACAGACTGAAAGAAATATTAAAAAATATCAAAAAACATTAAATGCCCATGAGAAGGATGCAATACTAATGCAATACTAGAATTTGCAAAGTTAAGGCATGACCATTGGACAGCGAAAAGCTCATTGGGTTAGCAGGGTCAGAAAAAACAGGTGGAGAAGAAAAGACGTGTTAACTGCAAAATAATTGAGGTGAAGAATTAGGTGTGAAACCATCAGGAAAAATTTTGTCTCCTGCTAGGGTGAACATACGTGCCATTTTTCCCAGATGTGTTCTGGCCAGGATTTCTATATTGCCTAAAATATCTAGGTTTTGGCTTTGTTTGCGTGTGCAGACCGATGGTTGTATGACATCAAAGTACAACACTGATTGGTCTGAGCCACGCTGCTTTTAAGTCAAATACACCTAATATCTATTCATAATTGCATCGCTTTGACCGTAGATCCCGCCTTCTCACACACACCATGATTGGTCCATTATGTACAATGTCTGCATGTTATTGGTCAAACTACTTTCGATCATTACCTTCAGCAAGCATGAAAACAAAGCAAAAATAAATCCTGGCAAGGACGTGTCCGGGAAAAATGTCACGTATGGTCACCCTATCTCCTGCGCCACCATTTTCCAGAACGTCAACCTACCTGGAGTCTCCAGAAGTGCAGTGTGTCAGGTTCTCAGAGACTTTGCTTGGATAAAAAAATCCTAAAAAACGACACTCACTTAATAAGAATAACATGCTGAAGTGTTGTGAAATACAAGAAGACTGATTTTTTTATAGGCTTTATAGACAGATAAGTTGAGAGTGTCTCTTGAAGGACCAGCATTACATTCTCTTGTACCACTCTTTCAAGAATTTATCTTTGAGAAGTATTTTTTCTCATGACTAAAACAAGACGATGACGTGATGATAATAAAGTCAATAAAACCATAACTGTTACTATATCAACATACAATATCTATTGTGTTAGGATGGCTATTTGTGTGAGGTTCTTGTTAAAACAAGCCAGATGAGACGAATGAGCTGGCACGCAACTTAATTGCCCTAAACTTCTCACTCCCTCACTAGAGGGCTTTAGTCAACCATATCACAAGACCCCCCTTTCTGAGATCAATTCTTTACATCAAGATCATATATAAATAAATGGCCAGATGCAAACGTACAATATTTTTAGAGTTTTCTACAATGCCACAAATCTGTTATCTCCTTTATGTTACCGCCTTAACCACTACCTTTAACATTTTAATCATTTTGTCAATGCAACATTTTACACTTTTTTCCCCCACAAAACTTTCCATACTCATTACATTCACATAAACAGAACACAATTTTTCTTTCCTTTCTTTTTTGCTCCTCTTCCTTTTTCCTCTCTCTCTCTCTCTTTTATTTACTAAGAAGGGTGGGGTAGATTACCCATCCGTTCTACTAAGAGAGGGGTTTATTCTGCCCCATAGAAAATCACTCAGATTTCCCAATAGCACCTGCTAACTATGTACAAAATCCTACTTTGGGGGTTTCCTTTCCCTAGAAGTGTATCTTTTCTCAGGACTGTTGGGAAGTACTGAAACATTATCTGAACACAAAATATCTTCTGGTCCTGCTACAGAAACTTTGTTTTCCAGTTCAGGTGCTGGTCTCCATCTTGAGATTCCTGCTGGCGGTGCTACTGGTGTAGGCACTTGGTGACTCTGCTTTCGACGAAGAATACCCTTAGGTGAATCTAGAAGGTAAGATCTGGGAGTCTCTGCTGTCGTAATCATAGTCTATTTTTCTCTAGTGTCACTGATCCACACAAGCTCTCCTGGATGTAACTGTAATAAATCATGTGCTGTATGTCTTTTTAAATTGTTTTCCTTGTTTCTCTCTCTTAACCTTTTCTTCTTCTTTCAGATGATTCATCTAGCCTGGGTTTAACACTGATGATATGCCCGGGACTGTAGTGTGAAGCTTTCTACAGGTGCATCTCAGAAAATTAGAATATGGTGAAAAAGTTCATTTTTTCTTGTAACTTATTTCAAAAAGTGAAACTTTCATATATTTTAGATTCATTACATGTAAAGTAAAACATTTCAAAAGTTTTTTTTTTATTTCATTTTGATGATTAGAGCTTACAGCTCATGAAAGTCAAAAATCAGTATTTCAAAATATTAGAATATTTACATTTGAGTTTCAATAAATGACCATCCATACAGTATAAATTCTGGGTATCTCTTGTTCTTTGAAACCACAATAATGAGGAACACTGCTGACTTGGCAATGGTCCAGAAGACGATAATTGACACCCCCCACAAAGAGGGTAAGTCACAGAGGGTCATTACTGAAAGGGGTGGCTGTTCAAGGAGTGCTGTATCAAAGCATATTAAATGCAAAGTTGACTGGAAGGAAGAAATTGGGTAGGAAAATGTGCACAAAAAGCAAAGCCGATTCAAACACTTGGGAGAGCTTCACAAGAAGTGGACTGAAGCTGGAGTCAGTGCATCAAGAGTCACCACGCTCAGACATCTTCAGAAAAAAGGACTACCAAGCCACTTCTGAAACAGAAACATCGTCAGAAGCATCTTACCTGGGCTAAGGAGAAAAAGAACTGGACTGTTGCTCAGTGGTCCAAAGTCCTCTTTTCAGATAAAAGCCACTTCCAAAACCAAAACCACTTCCAAGTTCTTTTCTGACCATGATATTACTGTGCTTAATTGGCCAACATGCCTGACCTGAACCCCATATGGAATCTATGGGATATTGTCAAGAGAAAGATGAGAAACAGTTA
Source organism: Aspiorhynchus laticeps (assembly GCA_023376895.1). Taxonomy (NCBI): domain Eukaryota; kingdom Metazoa; phylum Chordata; class Actinopteri; order Cypriniformes; family Cyprinidae; genus Aspiorhynchus; species Aspiorhynchus laticeps. The sequence goes on along the minus strand of JALXFT010002236.1, from coordinate 816,420 downwards.
ATCCAACAATACAGACGAGCTGAAGGCTCAATAGTGCCTCAGCAGTGCCACAGGCTGACCACTTCCATGCCACACCTCACTGATGCTGGAATTTGTGCTAAAGGAGCCCCGACCAAGTATTGAGAGCATAAATGAACATACTTTAAAGAACTTGAACTTTTCTGTTTTGCAAATCCTTTTTTTGATCGATCTTAGGAAATATTCTAATATTTTGAGATACTTATTTTTGACTTTCATGAGCTGTAAGCTCTAATCATCAGAATTAAAACAAAAAAAACTTTTGAAATGTTTTACTTTACATGTAATGAATCTAAAATATATGAACGTTTAACTTGTTGAAATAAGTTACAAGAAAAAATGAACCTTTTCACCATATTCTAATTTTCTGAGATGCACCTGTATATCCCTTGGCTAATGGTCTTGCCTGATACTCCATAAGAGCAAGGTATGGATCTGCTGCTTTGGGAATCGAACTCTGGTCGCCGTGAGCACAGTTGTGCTATATGTCGGCACACTAACCACTAGGCTATTGGTGCCGACGAAACCCCACTCTTTAGCAAATTTCCTAAAGTATTCCACACTGAACTGTGGGCCATTATCTGACATCACTTCAGTAGGAATTCCATGACGAGCAAACATACTTTTGAGATGGGTTACTACACACACGGCAGTTGTTGAAGACAGTTTTGCTATTTCCACAAACTGGGAAAAAGAGTCAGTCAGGAGCAGGTATTGATCGTCCTGAAATAGATCTGCTCCAACCTTTGTCCAAGGTCTCTCAGGGAATTCAGTGGGAATCAATGTCTCTTTGAAGTTCTTCCGATGGCTTGCACAAAAGTCACTTTTCTCCACATTTTTCTTTTTCTATTTGCTTCTCTGTTTCTGCCATGGGATTGGCATCCTGAGGTAACTAGGAATTACACAAGCTTCAGCCTGGATCCAACCCGTACAAAGACCTGAGATGACCGAACACCCGAGAAGAGATGATGCCAACCCCTCAGAGGGCCTCAGATGATGCCAACCCCAAAACAACATACAAAACTACAACTTGTTGCAATAAGTTTGATAGTCACCACCAGGGGTTAAATTGGGATTTGTTATGTGGGGGGGCTCTATGGTATCGAGCTTTTATATATATACACACATTTACATTTAGTAATTTAGCAGACACTTTTATCCAAAGCGACTTACAAATGAGGACAATGGAAATATATATGTATTATGTGTGTGTTTTGTTTTTATGCAAATATGATTTATTCTAATGCAATATTCTCATCGGTTTTCTATAAGCTGTGACATAGGCTATAAATCTGCATGTTTTTATATTTTATCCAAGGGCATTTTTTTTTACCTTTATAGAGGGCATTTTCCCTCTAATCTCATTAACTGTAATTTCAAATTATTACATTTGATCTATAAATTCAATTATAATAATGTGATTGTTATTATCTATACGTTATCAAATTAAATCAGTTACACTGAAAAATACAACTCCATTAAATTATGAAATTCTTTTAAAAAAAAAAAAAATATACAAACAAGAAATGATGGTGGAAATTATAGTTTTCAACGAAATTACAACGCCAGTAGGTGCCAGTAGTGAGGGTTTAATGAATGAGTCATTGAGTCGTTCATTCAAACGATTCGTTCAAACGGCAGATTCTTCAGATGTTTATGCATGGTCTAATGAAACTTTGACTCAACCGATTCGTTCAAAACACTGAATCATTCAGCAATGAATCGGATGGTTGCTTTGAGATGCGCTGTGTTCCGCCAAAAATGTACGTGACCTAATATTATTGTATTTGCTCATTGAACTGTTTATAGAACTATTAAACAGTCGTAATGGTGAGTGATGTTGCCTAACTAACTGTATTTTAAATATAAAAACTTTCCATTTTGAATTTTTACCTCAGTATGCTGAGTTTAGTGTTGCGTTTTTTGATTTCTCCTTGAGAATGTACGTGAACCTCGCATCAGCAGCGCAACCTTATACTGGCAATAGATGCATTATATACAGTAGCTATATCCACTATTTGCCACTTACTCTATAAAATCAGAATAATACTTGCGTTTTGGTGTTTACATAGTTATTTTTGGTTAGTGAAGGACCTTGGGACAAACTCAGGGGCCATGACTGCACTTGCAGGGAGGGTGAACCCTTGGGGAACAGGCTCAGGAGGCACAAGAACAGTCTTAGGTACTGACTTGGAAGAACTCTCCAGGACTTCAGGGACAGACATTGGACTTGACTCAGGTGTGCTTTCCTGGGCTGCACTGACAGGGTCAGGGACTGACTGGGGAGTGGCCTCCTGGGCTACACTGATGAACTCTGGATTCTCCTGGACAGGAGCTGTGGCTGAGAGAACAGGATGCTCAGAATTGGCCTGTGTGGTAAGAACAGCGGGCTGCTCAGGAATGGCCTCCATGGCCATTGCAGGAAGAACTTCCAGACTGTATACCTCTGGAACCACTGAATACGGGACCAACTGAGTCAGGCCCTCCTGGACCACAGGATTAGGGACCTCTTGACTCAGACTCTCCTGGACCTCTGGACTGGAGGCCTCTTGATACAGGCCCTCCTGGACCAATGGGTTTGAGCTCTCCTGGCTCTGGTCCTCCCGGACCACTGGATTAGGGACCATCAGAATCGGGTCCTCTGGAATCACTGAACTTGGGGGCACCTGACTCAGGCCCTTCTGGACCAATGGATCTGACACCTCTGGACTCAGGCCCTCCTGGACCAGTGTGCTTGGGACCTCTGAAAGAAGAACGTTTGGCTGCACAATGTGTGCCCTCCTCTTAAATTTTTGAGGGCTCAAAGGTGCATGATTGGCCGCTTCTGGGGAGACTGAAACCCTCTCAATCAACTCAGGAATGACGGAAGATACCTTGACTATCACTGGGAAGATTTAGGTGGACTCGACAAACTCTAGGATGACTTGGGTAGACTCGACAGACTCTAGAATGACTGCAGTAAACTCGACTGGCTCTGGACGCAGGAGCGGGCTTGACTGGCTCTGTATTGGCAGGAGTAGACTCAACTGGCTCTGATCTGGCAGGAACAGGCCCAACCGGCCCTGAACTGGCAGGAGCAGACTTGACTGGCAGAAGCAGATTCAACTGGCTCTGCCACTGATGCAGTGTTCTGGGCTGCTCTCCTCCTTCTCGACTTACGCTTCTTAGGAGTCAGAAGATGATCTGGGACTTGACTCAGTGAAGGTAGAGGAACAGGTTGGTCGCTGCAGACTGACTCAGTGGCTGGAGCCGACACTGGAGCGGACTCACTAGCAGATGCATCAACTCGAGCCACCCTCTTCCTTCTGTTCCTTCGTTTCTCAGTGGGAGTCAGAAGATGATCGTGGACTTGACTCGGAGGAGGAAGGAGGGCAGGGTGGTCGCTGCAGACATCCTCAGGAGGGTTAAGGATCTGCCAGTCCTTGCGGTGATGCACATAATAGGAGAAGTCCCAAAAATTCAAAACATGCAATTGCTCCTTCTCCCATCATGGCAGGGGGTCATCCAGAACAAGGTTTAAGACCTCCTTCAGGACTGCGTCATCATATTCTAGGCCCCTAGCCATGGTCCAAAAGAATTGAGCAAAGCTCCGTGGATCCCGGCCCTGCTGACGAAGCGATACCACTGCCCGTTGGAGCGCCAATCTCCCTTCTGCAGTGGTAGGTGGAACAATTTTTAGACTCATTCTGCTGGGTCTGGTAAATGGCTGGTTCGTTCTGTCAGGGTTTTGTCACAGCAGTATACTAGAGAGAGACCCAGATGCAGAATTAATCAAGGGAGTGACGTTTATTGACAAGACTGGGATTAACAGGGCTGATGTGAGAGTCCAAACAGTAGGAAAGGGCAGTCTGCTGGAGAACAGGAGGATGGCGGAAGTCAGACCTGGACAAAGTTTGGCTGGTAAACAAAGGAGATAGAGCAGCACCAGTCGATGATATCACTAGAGATCAGGCAGCAGCTTGAGCAACCAGAGCTTGATACTTTGAGCTGTAGTGAACCCAGTCCAGTCAGATAGCCAGGTACACACTATAATTAGAAAGAAAACAACAAAGAAAAACTATTTCAAACTGCAGACAGCAAATAAAACAAAAGAATGAACCAAATTCTGGGAATCAATAACTGGAATAAAAACTGGCTAAGACCAAATCAAAATAAAAGAAACCAAGCTAAAGGCTAGAGAAAACTAGAGCAAAAATAAAGACAGGAACTAGACTAGAGCAAAACAACAAAAGCAAAGAAAACCTAATAAACTACAAGAGAACTAAATGCAAAGCTAGACTGACAAGGAGAGTAAAATATAACACTACTAATATGACTAGATGACCAACAAGGAGTTCTCTTAAAGGAAAACGCCACCGTTTTTCCATATTCCAATATGTTCTTCCCTCAACTTAGACGAGTTGATACGTACCTCTCCCGTGCACTTAATCCCTCTAGCGCGCGGCACCACTATGCTAGCGTTTAGCTTAGCACCCTTCATTTCTTGGGATCCAAACTGGGATAAATTTAGAAGCCACCAAACACTTCCATGTTTTCCCTATTTAAAGACGTTTACATGAGTAGTTACACGAGTAAGTATGGCGACACAAAATAAAACGTGGCGATTTTCTAAGCGGATAAAAATGATAACTATAATGTGTGGCGGAAGAGCACTTTGCAGCACTTCGACCTCGGCGCAGTAATATCATCACTCCTGAAAACTCCCCCAACAAATTGGTGTTTGGTGATGAGTTTTTGGCTAAAGGTCTGCATTTACAGTCACACCAGAGGTGTTAAACTGGGATTAGGACTTGGTTTTATGCAGACCAGTCAAGTTCTTCCACACTGACTCAATCAATCATTTTCTTTTTGAACCTTGTCTTATACACAGAGACATTGTCATGTTAGAATAGAAAAGAGTCCAAACTGTTGCTATAATATTAGAAGCACACAATTTCCTAGAATATCATTATATGCTTTAACATTAAGATTTGTACTCATAGAAATTACTAAAGTAGTCAAACCTGTTCATTAGAAGGGGGCGACCCGATACTTTTGGCAATATAGTGTACATTTGCATAAAGCATCCATATTTGTCCATGCCCATGTTGATTAGAGTATTAAAAAATTGAAAAGTATTGATTTAAGGTTTCAAGTTTCAAGCTTCAAGTTTTATTTGTCACATACACGACTATACAGAGATTGTATAACCAGCAGTGAAATGAGAGTCGGGTCCGCTCCATGGACAGTGCAAATATTGAAAAATACAACACAAGGGAAGTATACATAAGATAAAATGAATAAAAAATAAGATATAAAGAATAAAATATTAAATATAAAAGAATGTGCATGACAGCCAATCACAAAAAAAAAAAAAAAATATAAAAATAAGATATGTTATAAGACACAGAAAGTGTTGTGTGCAAATGACACTGACAGTATGAGGTAGAGAATAATGAGTGTGTGATTAGTGATTTGAAGTAAGTCAGATGATGTTAAGAGGCTGAGTTTGAGTTCAGGAGCCTGATGGCCTTGGGGAAGAAACTCCTCCTAAGTCTCTCGGTTTTTGCCATCAGGCTGCGGAAGCGCTTACCAGATGGCAGCAGAGTTAATAGACAGTTTCCAGGGTGATTTGAGTCCTTGATGATTTTGACAGCTCTGCTTCTGCAGCGTTTGAGGTAGATGTCCTGCAGAGAGGGGAGAGCAGACCCTGAGATACGCTCAGCTAAGCGCACAACTCTCTGCAGGGCCTTGCAATCTTGGCTGGAGCTGTTTCCATACCACACTGAGGTACATTTAGAACAAATAAAAATGTGTGATTAATTGCGATTAATCACGAGTTAACTCATGGCAATCAAGCGATTAATCACGATTAATTTTTTTAATCGATTGACAGCCCTATATATATGTGTGTTTTGATAAATTCAGTCTAAATACAAATATTTATTCAGTGCCACTTACCTGATGCATGAACTTAATTAAATATCCACTTTTCTCCAGACTTACAACTTATAAAACACTTCTAAATATCCACTCAAAAACATCCAATATGTTGTACGATTTTGTCCATAAATTTAATCAAAAAAAATATAATTTAGAGGCACTTACCTGACGTGTGAACTTGACAAAATGGCGGCTGCTGTTTCTCCCACAAAGTCACTCAGGCTGGCGCCAGTGCAGTATGATCTCGATATTGGCTGGATTTGTTTTTATTAGTTTAGTCAACATTAGCATTCTGAAAGTTGACTGGATTTGAAAATAACCCTTCATTGATTGTTTTTAAATATATTTTTTTGCAGACTTAATATAATATGTCTTTTCAACTAAGCCCAAGCAAGACAATTAGTTCAACTTTTAATATGTTGCCCTTCCAATAGTTTGTTAATTGGATTTTTTTTTTTGTTTTTTAACAGTGCTTCTACTATTGTTAATTGTAACAGCAGCAAACCCACAAGAGTGGTTAGGTGTTAATATACACTTCAACATTCAAAGTATCACAGTAGCCTACCAAGTGGCATACTTAATGTGGTGTATACAGAAAAAAACCCTCACTGGTACTGTGTGAGAAAATTGCATTGTGGCGTGAGAACATTGGCAGTCAAAGACTGAGAACAGTTACGAGTTACGTCCTATTTCACATTTATAAATAAAATGTATTTGTATTTCCATGACAATCATGCGCTTGGACTTCTGATTTTCTCCAGCATTTTTGTGAGTCCTGACTAGTGTCTGAGTGTCTGCACTCTGCAGATTGCTAATTAAACAGGCTGCATGGTTTTTTTTGAAGGGAAAGATTCACAAAGTTGCCTAATTGTTTAAAAAATTCAAAACAGTTTACATAAATATTAAATGAAATTAATAACATTAAATTTTAAAGTAATCACTTTGGAAATCCAAAATATCTTTCAGATGTAAATGTATTTGATTACCACCCATTTTAAAAAAATGTAACTATAATTAAATAGAGTTATTCATATTTTGTATTTTAAATACGTAATGATGTTACATGTATTTTGTTACTCCTCAATCCTGCATACAGCACACATGTCTACCAATTACCTTCAATTACCTACCAATCAGAGAAGCCCAGCTCTGACTTCCTCTCTTGTCTGTGTGGTCGAGGTTTCATTGTGTTTCCACTCACAGTAAGAAATGTTTGAATGAAGATATTCATCTAGATCAGACGATGAAGATCATACAGCTACAAATCTGTGAGTTTATCACATCACATTTGATTGAATCAGTAAAGGATTAAGAGTAAGAGGTTTATTTAATTTTTATATCTTATTTATAATATCTCATATTTGCTATGATTTCTCTCATAGATCTGTTGATGTGGTCTCAAGCCACAGAGAGTCTAACAAACACGGCAGTAACTTTAGGAGCTGATGTGAATATAAGCTGTGATCTTGATATAAAGAAGATTTACTGGTACAGACAGAAATCACCAGATCCTCCAGTGTTCATCTTACATACTTGCAATAGCACACATGAAACAACTAAATATAAAGACAACAAATTCAAACTCCAATACTCAGTGAATACTAACGGTAGTATGTTCGTCAGAAATATCAGCACTGATGAATTAGGAGTTTATTATTGTGTCAAATGTAGTGAAGCACGAAAATTCAGCAACGGCACCAAAATCTACATCAGTGGTGAGTTATGTATTTTCATACTGTATATACTTTTCATTGTTCTGTTAAAGACTGAAATTAAATAAAGATTGAAGGTATTAGAAATGTTTTACAGACTCAGTCCACAGGAATCAGACAGAATTAAATGATTGTAAACCACACCAGACACCATGGATAATTCTGATCATCACATCTGTCCTGCTGAATGTGCTTTTGATCATTGCAGTAATATGTGTGTACTTTTATTATTCTTTTCTTTTCACTAAGTTACAGTATCATTGAAGGAGACAAACTGTCAAAAAGTGTTAGAGTAATGTTTAGTTGAATGCTGTTTCAGGTTTGATGAAGTGCTGCCTTGATGCAACTAGAAGATCTAAAAATAATTCAGAGAAACCTCAAAGTACCACAGCAGCTCAAAACACAAATGATCCACAGGTAAGATACTTTTCATTAACTAAATTACTTTTAATATATGAGTTTCCATTTGTAACCTGTCCTAGTTATTATTGCAGTCATACCTTATGCACGTATTTTATAGTGATATGATACTTCTCAATAAACTCTTTAGACTGCAGATAGCATACATTATATGAGTTATATGACACGAAATATATATCACAACATTCTGGTCAAATATTTTTTTTTGTATAATTACTGCAAAACTGTATATTTGATCATTGTGCTAGTTTTATGTCTTTCACATCACCTTGCTAACCTTCTTCTCAACCTTCAGGATGACGCTTCATGTTCAGATCCTGATCATCTTATCAGGGTTTATTTAATGAATGGTTGACTGTACATTATTTTTATTTCTATATTGTCTTATTTCAGTATGCTGAAGTTGATTTCACCAAGTGCCGAAGTAGAAACACACTTTGTCCGGACCAGACCACCTACTCTGTTCTACAGCCAGTAAAAACTGTATGAAATATTATTCATTATAAATATGAACTGCATATGATTTTATTATTATTATTATTATTTTATAAAACTAAAATGTATTTTTATTATTATAAATAATGTGACTAAATTAGTCTTTTTGGTTTTTAATCTAGTAAAACATACAGTTTTATACAGTTAGTATAATCTAACTGAATATACAGTGTGGAAGATGGTATTATTAAGTATTATTATCCCTATCCTTTTTGAAAATTTAATATTTTTTTCCCTTTAAGTGTGCTGAGATGTACATACTAGCAGTGAGAAATAATGTGTACCATAGGTCAGGAAGTTTTTTTTGTTGTTGTTTTTTTTTTTGCATGTTAGGTGCGATTCTTACACATGCAGTTTTGTGCTACTTAATCTTTCATGGTTTGCAGAAATTTGGCATACACCTGGAGTTGAAATCACATGATCAAAGTTTAATATAGGTATTAAATAGAGAAAATAAATAAATTTGGTATTTTTATTACAATTTTATAAAAAAAAAAAAAAAATATATATATATATATATATATATATATATATATATATATATATACACAGTATATATATATATATATATATATATATATATATATATATATATATATTTCTTTTTTATTTATTATTCTTGTATTATTATTATTTGGCCTTGAATGTTAATTGTTTTGAATAATTGTAACTTCTGCACAGCTCTTCAGCTTTTTGTGGTTGAGACATATAGTGTGGTTTTATGCAAAAGATGTTTGCATGCATATAAACGGGTGGTTTAGACTTTACCAAGTAAAGAAGTGTGAAGTATTTTTTGCCTGACACAAAACTACACTCAAAAATATGTTAGCTCAAAAAATTTTAAGTATGAGGTTAAGTTAACAAGACAATTTTATTGAGATTTGGAGTTTTATTGTGTATTGACTTTATATTACACACAATATTATGTTGATGTAATGATCAACATTATTATGTCAACAGAACTCATCAAAATAATGTTGGCAACTTAAAAGGTTTAAGTAAATTATTAAAGCTGCAGTCTGTAACTTTTTGGTTTAAAAATGATCCAAAATCAATCTTTTGGGCAAGTACATAACCAGTTTTCAAAACTATCAGAATCAGAATCAGAATCAGAATGAGCTTTATTGGCCAGGTATGTTTACACATACGAGGAATTTGTTATAGTGACAGAAGCTCCACAGTGCAACAGAATGACAGCAACGGGACAGGACACAGACAACAAGAGAACAATATACAAATATACAAATAGGCAATGTACAAAATAGCAAAAATACTATGCAGTACAGACAATCATGTGTGTACAGGTCTGACGTGCAAATTTGAAATGGAAAAAAATAAAATAAAAAATATTATATATGTATGTGTGGTGAATAAATAGTTGTAAAATAGTGTTGTGTGTTCCATGTTAATGTCAGGTGTTCATGAGATGGATTGCTTGGGGGAAGAAACTGTTCCTGTGTCTGGTCGTTCTGGTGCTCAGAGCTCTGTAGCGTCGACCAGACGGCAGCAGTTCAAAGAGGGAGTGTGCTGGATGTGCGGGGTCCAGAGTGATTTTGCCAGCCCTTTTGCTCACTCTGGATAAATACAGTTCTTTACAGTTTCTATCTCCTTACCTTAGCCCGATTCACAACTTTTTCTAATTTGAGTGGTACGGGTAGGTTTTCACTGGAAATTGAAGCATGCCACTGTTCGTCTTTGCGTCATTACATTACGTCTGTAAACAAAGAATAGTCTGCCATGCACCCACTTGGCAGTTTTTTGGAACCTGTTTTTTTTGGAACCCTAATGGTGTCTAGTTAAGAATTGTTGATGCTGCCGAGGTCAACTCGGTTCGTTTGGTGGCCATTTTGAAAATATGTCATTGCGAGTGCCTAAAAACACAGATTTTCATAACTCCTGAATCATACAATATACAAAGACAAATGAATGCACTTTTTCATATAATACTGACACCAGGAATCAAATGGAAAGGTCAATGACCTGATAAAACCACTCTTTACTGGTGAAAAACAGGCAAATTACACTTTTTAGGCTCATAATAATGTAACATTTGCTATTTTGTTCCACAATAGTTTCCTGCATTAGCCAAATGACACTAGATTGTCTCAAAAGTGATGGCAATCTGATAATATTAGCTAATTGAAAGTAAAAGTCATCAAAACGCCATTTCACTGGTTATCATCAGTCTCCACCTCTTCAAACGTGACCCCGCTGGTAGTTTGTTTTTTCAGTATCTTTGCAATGATAGTATAATCAAAACAAACCAGTATGTTGAAAATCTAAAATATAACCCAGAAAAAAATCTACACAAATCAAAGTAGAAATTGGCATGAACAGCAGTGCTGCTACTTTATAACTCCTCATTTGCCATCGTAGCTACTCATGGTTTACTTTTAACTGCTATTTACACATTTCAGCTATCAATTGTCACCACTCAGCAAGATACAGCAAGAAGATTTTACATCTGATAAGCAGGGGAGCGCGGGGCACAAAGTAATGCGGGGTTAGTTGTAACACACGTTTTTTAAATATTTACACACATGCTAGCATACCCAAATTTACAGTATTTACTAGTTTCCATATCAACATTATATAGAGGAAAAAAAGTGTGCCAAAATTCAAGTCTTTTGAAGATATCGCTGAACATTTATTTTACCATAGTAAAATTATATTTCTGGCTTAAGTAAATTTTTCATCTCAGTTTTTATTACTAATTTAAAATGAGACAAATCTGCTATTATTTTAATCTCCAATCTGTTATTTATCAGTTTTTTAATGCTTAGATAACTAGCAGAAGACACTAACCAGTTTTAAGTGAAAGTTGCGCAGATGGGGTAAGTTGTCACACTGCGTTACAATCTGCCCTGCCATGCTATTCTATGACATTAGCGATGTAATTCACACTATTTACTTTAAAACATTTTAATGAGAAACGACGAGAAACAGGTGAATAAAGACTGACAATCATTGATTAATGTTCAGAAATTATTATTTCAAGACATGGAAAGCATTTTGGCTCGTTTATATGGGCCGTCCCAGGCATGGTTGCAATATGTTCATTGTCAAACTCAAAAATCAGATTACTTTTAATTATTAAAAAACGCCATTATTTTATTTAAAATAAATAATTATTTTATTTTATTGACAAAATATTTTAGTTTGTCTTGTATATTTTTTCATAAGATCAGATAACATTTTAGGCTGTCATATGGTTACAACATGCCCCTCGGATGTTACAATGTACCCCACCTACGGGGCATGTTGTCCCATTTCACTTCCAATTTTTGAGGGTAAATAAAGAAAAATGTATACACTGTATTTATGAAACAAAGCGACATATTTGTACTAGACAAGTGTGAAATTATTGTGGATAAAAAAAAATTATACTCTGAACACGAAGTGGATTTACACAATTTGAGAAAGTCAAAAAGTGTTACTTTGTGCTCCGCTCTCCCCTATTATCTCCCTTTTTTACAACTGGAAATGTGTCACAACATTGATATTAAATAATATATAGTATCGTCAAGTTAACTTATCTGCTAGATAGCTAGCTAACACAAGGTAATGTTAGCTAGCTACCCTAGCTACTTAATAACAGTGGAAGTATAATTCAGATCATCAACTCAAGTAAAGTACCAATACCACATTGTAAAAGTATGAACTATCAGCAAAATGTACTTAAACTATCAAAAGTAAAAGTACTCATTGTAAAAGTACTCAAAATGGTCCTTTCAGTGTTTTAACATTATACAGTATATTATGTTTTTGGAAAAATATAACTGCTGCATCAGTGTTTGTTGCATTTTACTGCTGTACATGTTTAAAGGTGCTGTATGTAGGATTTTGACTCTGCTAAAGCATAAAAATACCATAATATGCTTGCAGACATTTAGGAAACATGTTAAGTTAACATACTTGTTTATCTAAAAAACAATGCTACAGTCAGTTATTCTCCTTTGAAAACGGCCCGGAATGTCTGTGTTTGTTATGGTTTGTGAAACACGCCCACTGCCAGTTTACCCAATTGTATTTCGGCACCCCGGGTTGCCAGTTGCCCGAAAACACAGCGTATTTAATTTAATTCATCGTCATGTGCGCTCGTTCCTGTTGGTGTCTTTAATCTGGCATCCTGCGTGTGCGTCAAGTCTGAGGAGGAGGGGCTGGTGAAAAAAAACATCTCCAATATTTTGAATTTGGACTGCAATACCTAGTTCAACCGCTGGGTGTCAATCCTACATACAGCACCTTTAAGGTTGAGCTAATTTTAATTACTTTCTAAACTGTTGGGTAGTATATTCTACAGAAATGCATCATTCTATAAGATAATTTGTTTGTAGCGTCACATGAAACTAATTTCATGTTAATATTTATCTTTCATCTGTAATGGTAGAATATCTAAAAACAGCAAACCATGAGGAAAAGGGGAAAGAGTTAAGTGATCAGACAGACGTGTCTGAACGCCCTCTCAAAAGCCCTTCTCCCACTTGTGTATTACATACCCCAAATGCATCCGATGACCGCTTTACTTGCTTCAATTCTATAAAAGGTGATTCAAAAGAGCGATTGTCTCATTTACTTGATATCAATGACAGCAGACTAGCTGAGCCAGTTGATTCACCTTATTGTATGAAGGCTGTTTGTGATCGGCTGCCGGAAACACTAGATGGTGTCAACTTGGAGAACACTCAAGCTCATGGCTGAAGCTCTTGGAAAAAATAGTCTGCTTCACAAAGTCAAAGGGGGAATATCTCTTTGAAAAAGAGGCTAGTGTGCTGCCCTGGCCACACACTGCAGATGAACTACTGTACACAACCAAGCAGATAACCTGTTGCCTGAGGAGCTTGACGGGTTCCTCATCCTCGTCTTGTCATTTGTGGTGAAGTGACGAACTGTGGTACATAGAAGTATGTGCTTGGGAAGTTTCCACTCACCACTTGTCACTGCTCTTTAGAGGTCCCGTCCTACAGAAAGTACAAGTCAGCAGGTCTTCTCACACTTAGAATCACTTGCACCAGACAAGACAAGTGTGAGGAACCCATCAAGCTCCTTAGGCAACAGGTTATCTGCTTGCCTGCGTAGTTCATCTGCAGTGTGTGGCCAGGGCATCACACTAGACTCCAGGAAGGCCTTCTTGATGATATTATGCAGGGAGAGGGCTGCATCCATCATTTGATCGGCTGTTCCAAGCTGATAAGCACATGCCATGGTGTCCTCTAAAGTGATACGAGAACTATAGACCAAGAAAAATGAAAAGGATGCTTTGTTTTTCAGTGAAACCTTGGAAAAGGCCAAGCATTTCCTGAGGGTTTATTAAATAAACCCTGATAAGATGATCAGGATCTAGTTCCATCAAGGCAGCACTTCATCAAACCTGAAACAGCATTCAACTAAACATTACTCTAACACTTTTTTTTTCACACATAACAACATAGTATCCAAAATATAACAGAAAACGACAGACACATACTCAACATCTCAAGGTCCAATCAAAAGGGAGGGAGAGAGGGAAGGACAAATTACTCTAACACTTTTTGACAGTTTGTCTCCTTCAATGATACTGTATAAATCATATAAATCATAGCAAATATGAGATATTATAAATAAGATATATAAAAAAAATAAACCTCTTACTCTCAAACCTTTACTGATTCAATCAAATGTGATGTGGTGAACTCACAGATTTGTAGCTGTGTGATCTTCATCGTCACATTTATTGGACAGAGGGTCACTGTTGCAGTTCCAGGTCAGAGGGGTGCCAATATTACCATGTGTGCTGCGATCTCCAATGATGGTGTCCTTTGCCACATACAAACTATCAGTTCAATACAGAATGCCTCATCACATTTCTTGATGCACTAAATGAAAGACTGATTTCACCTAAAGAGAGAGGGCTGTTGATGGATTTGCCATGCAACGATGTATTTCCATTGGTGCATTGCAACACTGTGAGAGAAAACATCCAATGTGAAGTTCTGAGTATTTAATCTCTTTGTGATTGAAACTGTGATTGATGACATGGTTAATAATTGTTTCCTGCATTTCACTTGAAACTTGAGCTGTATTTTCTTCTTTTACAGTAATGCAACTCCTCCACCATGTATGCAAACTTGTCTTTATCTGGCCCCTGCCATGGTCTTTTACTCGCCTTCCATGCCTTTGGCCTCTTTGATCCATACTTGCTGTAATGCCTTGGGGAGCGAGAAAACACACACACATAATTGCGAGGATATTCCTTTCCTCCCAGCATCTGTGGTTGTAAAGTTAATAAATAACCAACATCCTGTTCTGCTCTCTTTAACATCTCACGAGATCCCTAAAACAAGGAGAAATTGGAGGAGAACATCTTGAATGTAGTTTAAAACAGGACTTCACTTGGTTCTGTTTCAACCGAAACAGAACGAAAAAACTCCCTATCTGGACATGGTCTGGGATGACCGTTTTAACGCATAATTCAATGATCCACATCCACACTGGGGGCGCAACACTGACGCCTTCACTTCCAGATCAAGAAGCTGTCAATCAAAAACTCAGTAGCCAATGAGAACACACCGCTGCTAGCACCGCCCCCACAAGAGATTTGTGTCAGAACGGCGAACGAAAACTTCAGAATCATAAACTTAAAACTTTAGAAGCGTAAATGAAAACTCTGGAAGCGTATTTGTAAGTACAGATCAACGAATGAAAGAGGAGAAAACCATTGCAAAACATGCAGTGTATTAAAAACGAAGTCAAAATTTTGCATGCAATTATTTATTTTTTTCAGTTTCAAAGACATTTTATTCCGTTCCAATTTATATTTTCATACGTTTCTTGAAAAATTACATTCATTTTAATTGGCACAAAGTTAATCCCATATGTTTGCTGCTTTGTAAAAAATATGCAGTGTGGTACTAAGCTAATTTTCTTTCTTTTTTTTCTTTTGGTACTGTTTTGATTTGAGATCTTGTTATATATAGTATTAATCATATATTTTTTTTCTCTATTTTAAGTATGTTGACATGTTAGAAATGTAAACCACAGGCAAAATGAGCTTTCTTGGGGTTAAAGTGGGTTTTCAGCTATTTTAATTATACTTATAAATTAGTTTTTACTTAATATTAAATCATGCATCAGCTGGAATTTCTGAACATACATTTCATTCCTTGCACCATTTTCCCCCAACAGTTTCATGAAATCATGACATTTTCTTGTATATTTCTATAGTTTACGTTTTATGTTTCAAAGAGATTTGACAAAAATTTCAAACTTAAATCAATAAAAACAAATCTACTTAAATGTTACTGTATATGTTATGCTTCCCGTGTCATGTCTGGACTTTTGTTTCCTGTTTCTAGAGCCATATTTGTAGTCCTTTGTAGTTTTCCCTGTTGAATAGTCTGATTGTTCCCGGGTTTGTCTTGTTTGCCTAATTAGCTGCTGTGTATATATAGTCCTTTTGTTTCTTTTGTTCTTTGTCAATTATTCCATGTTCCCTGATTTAATTGCTCATGTCTCTGTTCTCTGTGCTCTCAGTTCTTGGTTTCTGCTCTATTTCCAATAAATGTTCACTAAAGAGATTTTTCGGCATGCATATTAATTATTTTAAAAACATTTAACTTCTGAACTGTTTTTTCTTTTTTCTGTGTGTGGTTAACACAGCATGGTTTCTTGAAAATGAAGTTTTGCACTGGTTTGGTGACTTGAACAGAATGATACACTTGAATGCATCATGGGGTTTAAAGGTTCCATTTATTAACATGAACTAACAATGAACAACTGTATTTTATTAACAAAGATTAATACAAATTGTGAGAAATGAGTTTCACACTTCCCACTCCATTCTCCACAAAACATTCTCCACAACATTTCCACAAAACTGTCAAGTACTGAAATAAGAAATTTGATAACTATACATTCTGAAATGAGGAGGCAAAGTTGTCACGTTTTATGTTTTATATATATATAAAGGCGGGATAAATGCGGCATTTATTGTATGAACCAATCATAGCCAATCATAACCAGTCATGTCAAATCATATTGCGATTGAGGCATTGCCTCCTCTCACATTACTTTCCCCCATTCATTCTCAATTACCCCCCACCAAACTTATGCTTTAGGGGGTCTCTTAAAACTCAGTGGACTCAGGGGAGCGAGAGAGATGCTGACTTCCTGCTGGGGTCGCTGTTGGATATGCCTGTTTGCGTCATATTTTGTAATATTTGTGTTGTTTTATTTTTGTACTATTTATTTTTTCTCATCCACTTTTTTTGAGGAGACACTGTCTCCCTTGCCTCCTCAGAGGAAACGCCCCAAACTGAGCCTTAATTTCCTCTTGATTGTTGATAAAATCACTGTTATTTAGAAAGCTCTGAGGTAAAGTTTCTTCTCTGTATGTGTGTGTGTGTGTGTGTGTTATTTCACAGATTTGCTCATATGGTGTCGAGCTGCAGAGACTTTAACAGATCATTTAACAGATTTGGGTCAAAATGTGACTATAAACTGATTTTGATGTAACGGAGGTTAACTGGTTATTATTGAATCTACCAGATCCTCCGGTCCTGATATTACGCACTTTCTCCACTACTCCCCATTACTACAATAATAGATTTAAACATAAATATTCAGTGCAACGTAAACTTCATCTGTCCATAAATAATTTCACTGTTGATGAATTAGGAGTTTATTACTGTGTGACCACAGACACTCCTCCAAAATACAGCAACGACACCAGAACTCACTGGTAAGTGAACATTCACTGATCATATGTTACACAACCATTTATTATACACTTCATCCATCCTTTTTAGACTGTAATGTAAAGTCGCTAAACATTTCAATGGCTGCACAGCACTATATATATATATATATATACACATACATAGTGTTTCCCACATTACCTGGGCGGGCCCCCCAATGTATATTAACGGCCTCCCAAGTATATTTGTATATAAAAAAAAAAAGTTTTTATTACTATTATTATCATCTCTTACAATTTTATTTATCCGCCCGAGATAATGAAACCATCCGCGATCGATTAACTAGTGGAAAATCTCCCCGCGCCTGACGCGTTTCGCACTGCTGTGTGCTCAAGAACTGTCCACACTCCCACAGACAAGCTCTCTCTCTTTAGTTGTGGCGGGCCGCAACAATATCCACCGCCCGCTGCCATCAGCTCCCGCCTCTCACACACAAGAGTGCGACTTTAGCACAATATTTAGCAACTTTCAGACCCTTTTGGTGGCTTTTGTCCCTACAGCAGGTACATACTGACAAACCTAGCGACTTTTTTGAAAGAACCTTAGCTATCGTTCAGTTGGAAAATGTCTCCAGTACTGCCCCACGAGTGCGAGATCTGACTCTCCCGGCGCAGTGTCGTCTCTCTCTGTGTCTATTCTGTGCAGTGAGCGGCAGAGAAACAGAGCTTTCATTTGGCCGTAACGCAGCAAAATCGTCAGTAAATCATTTACAAAACAGCATTTCCAAGCTGTCGCTTACTGACTGTTTGGACTTTTAAATATGAACATAATTCGTGTGTTAATATGCGCATAGTTTGTTTCTCAGACGCAGGCAGTGCGCTGAATGAGACAAAACAGTAATACAGCCAAAACCACCTCATATATTCACTTTTTAGTGCAAGTTAGATGTATATTTATTTTATCAGACGATGTCGCGATTATAAATCAGGATTTAAGGAGTATAGTGAGAGTGATTCCTGGTTAACATGTAAAATGAATGGGTCCTGTTTACTATGTATACTTGTTTTATGTATGACAACAGAAAATATAATGTGAACAGCTTTATTGGGCATTCAGTTGTATTAATTACAGTATGTGACATTTAAAACAGGTCTTAAAGGGGACCTAACGCACACCGTTTCACCCAATCTCATGTTAATCTTGAGTACCTATAGAGTAGTACTGCATCCTTCATATCTCCAAAAAGTCTTTAGTTTTATCATATTTATAAAAGAAAGATTCAGATTTACGATTCTCTCCGAAAAAAGCCGAGCTCCTGGAGGCGTGCCGTGTGGGCGGAGCTAAAGAGTGACGGCACTTGCTCCGATCGCCAACAAAACAGAGACATTTGATGCCGTTTCACTTACCATCTGCAGTTCTGAATCATGACCGGGATCTTTTATAGCTGGGACTGCTCCATCTTTCAGTATCAAACGATGTGCAAATCCAGCGTCGAACTGGGCCTTGTTTATAAAACGTTCGTCAACAAAACACTTGAGAAACTCCATTGCTGCCCCGGAAAAACAAACTATATCCACCGTTCAGTAACGGTGGGTTCTTTTGGGAAGCTGAACAAGGTTATCTTTCCCTCACAACCAAAAACACACTTCTTTAGAGACATTCTTCCCGAGCGAGGCCCGTGCTGCCAGCCTGCCGATTGAAGCGCGTTGATGGGCGCGCTCTCGCTCTCACTCTGGTCCATGCGTGCACGGACGCGTTCTTTCCGGGAGAAATGCCCATATAAGGAGTTCCACCGTCGTTTACGTCATAAAGTACAACGATCGAAAAAAACTCTCCGAAACTTGTACGAACCCGGAAGTGGGATTTTTGGCACAGAAATACTCTGTTATACGTCCAATTTTTTTTTTTAAACTTTGTCCATGCTTAGCATGAGAATCAAACTCTTTACCAGTGTAAACAACTCTGAATGCATGAAACAGCATTGTACCCCGCAAACTTGACGCAATGACTTCATGAATATGCAAATTAATATGTGACGTCACCTGCCGCCACAAGTCCCACAAAATCCTGTGGGAAACACTATGTATGTATGAGCCTGGACCCCAAAACCAGTCTTAAATCACTGGGGTATATTTGTAGCAATAGTCAAAAACACATTGTATGGGTCAAAATTATCAATTTTTCTTTTATGCCAAAAATCATTAGGATATTAAGTAAAGATCATGTTCCATGAAGATATTTTGTAAATTTCCTACCGTAAATATATTAAAACGTAATCTTTGCTTAGCAATATGCATTGTTAAGAACTTCATTTGGACAACTTTAACGATTTTCTCAATATTTTGATTTTTTTTGCACCCTCAGATTCCATATTTTCAAATAGTTGTATCTCAGCCAAACATTGTCCTATGTATGTCCTATATACATACATATATCATAGAACCAACTGCAAATATCCAGAATCATACAGTGGTGAAGTATATTGAGAAGAAACAGACACAATGGCAGATTATTAACCTCATCTCTGCTTTCATAAATGTTCTTCTGATCATTGTGATCACAAATGGCTTCAAACAGAACATGGGCTTAAATTCTGACTATAATAGTGTATGCTATCTGTGTATGCTATTTTTTTTTTACATTTTTAAAGAATATTTGAACCGCTCTTACACAATTACAGCTCTTTATAGTGACTACACTCTAAAAAATACAACCCAGTGCTGGGTGAAATATGGACAAACTCAGTGATTGGGTTGTTTTTACCCAGCTGTTGGGTTACTGCGCAGAAGGTTGGGTTAAACATTTAACTCAACTGTTGGTTGAAAACAACCCAGCATGTGTTCTGTCCAATATTTACCCAGCACTGGGTTGTATTTAACCCAGCGTTTTTAGAGTGTACAATTGTTATGTTTTTTGTATGTAAGAACAAAAAAACATGGAACATGGGTGAACAAATAATATGTTTTTGGCTGATTGTTAAATATGAACTCACTTTTAAGGACTATTAAAGCTTCTTGGTGATGGAAGAAACAGAGACAACCTGAAACAATTTCAAGATACAAACCTACAGAATCTTCAAGTTCTGGATTTCGAACCTCAAGCCTCAACCCAAACACTGACGTTACATGAAAATATAAAGTATATATTCAAAGTATATCAACACAGTATGTCTCACTCAATGTTTAAGTATAAAGATTATAAATGTTATAATATATATGCATATGTGCTCATATTGCTTTTAATTTATGCATGAGAGACTGTATTTTTCATCACATAGTTCTAGAGTCAGGAACATGTGATAAGAAATAATGTGATTTTAATGTTTCCTGCCGGCCTTTTTCTGTGCTTTTCTCATTTGTCTATTTCTATTTTGTATTAAGTTGCAGTCTTAACAAAATAATTAAGCCACAGCACAAATTAAATGCCTCCTGTTGAGCTAGAAAACCAAGAACCAAGAACCAACCAACCAACTAACCATCTAAACAATCAAACAAACAAAGGCAATAAATGTTCAAATCAAAAGCAGTTAGCATTTCCAACAAGTCCTCCAACTCATACGACCGTACAGGTCGTTTGTCTCTATCCTCAAATACGACCCATACGAGCGTTCCCTAAATTAGCGCCCCTACCGGCAAAAGGAGATGCTACAGAAACTTCCGCCTAAATGCATTGTGGGTTTCTTTTAAAATGCTTGCTATATTTGCTTAACTGTCCCTGCTATTCGAAGTGTTTTATTGCTATAAAGATATGGATTTTTGATAACTTCAAGACATGTACAGGTAGAGTTTCCACCCGTCTCGTAAAGTAACGTTAGTCGATCGTCCCGTATTTATGAATGAAATGATGTCGTGATTCAAATCGATACTGTAACTTACACTGTTTGTCCCATTATTTCAACATGTTTGACGTTCAGATCATTCAAGCGGACCCCGCCAGCATTGTAAAGTTAGTTTTCATTGTGATATTTGTTTGAAATTAGCCAGTGGTGGGAAAGGGATCATGTAAAAATCCACACATTTACCATGTTTTTACCATAGTAACGTAGTTTTAATGTGGTATTTGTAGTTAAAACACGGTAACCACAACACTTAGGCCTTGTTTTGGACCTTGTTTTGCCACAGTAACTGTGTTTTTACTGTGTACTATTTGTAGTTAAAGTATAACACAACATTTACCATGTTTTTACCACAGTAACGTATTTTTAATGTGGCATTTGTAGTTAATCACATAACTTACCATGCCTTTAATACTTTTATGTAAAAAAATTGTAATTCAATATTTTTTTTGTCTTGCAGTTTCTTCAGATCACATCCATCTCCATCTCCTACAACAACCTTTACTGTCCAACAGCTGTTTATCAACAGGTCTCTCTCTCTCTCTCTCTCTCTCTCTCTCTCTCTCTCAATTCAATTCAATTCAGAATTGCTTTATTGGCATGACTGTAAATGATACAATATTGCCAAAGCTTAGTATACATGTACAAAAAGATGAAAATAAATAAATAAAATAAAATAATAATATAATAACAATAATAATAATTAAATGAACATCGCATTAATAGAATGGAATATTATAACATCTTAGAAGTATTAAACTGTAACAAATTAGAACGTGTGAACATTTGACACCACAGTCTTTAACTTACATAGAAACATACATACTAAGGATCATTGTGGTGGACAATAGGGTAACACACAGGTCAGGTCAGACAAAAAACACAACACTGCCTCTCAGGCTGTGGCACACATACACGCACGCACTCACTCACTCACTCACTCACTCACTCACTCACTCACTCACTCGCACACACACACACACACACACACACACACACACACACACTCACTCACTCACTCACTCACTCACTCACTCTCTCTCTCTCTCTCTCTCTCTCTCTCTCTCTCTCTCTCTCTCTCTCTCTCACACACACACACACACACACACACACACACACACACACACACACACACACACACACACACACACACATATTCACCTGCTGTCTCTCAGGCTGTGGCACTCACTCACTCACTCACTCACTCACTCACTCACTCACTCACTCTCTCTCTCTCTCTCTCTCTCTCTCTCACACACACACACACACACACACACACACACACACACACACAACACACACACACACACACACACACACACACACACACACATATTCACCTGCTGTCTCTCAGGCTGTGGCACTCACTCACTCACTCACTCACTCACTCACTCACTCACATACACATACACATACACACACATGTTTGTTTTTTGGTTTACGGGGACTCTCCATAGGCGTAATGGTTTTTATACTGTACAAACTGTATGTGCTATTGCCCTACACCTACCCTACACCTAAACTTAGCCCTCACAGGAGACTGTGTGCATTTTTAGATTTTCAAAAAAACACCATTTAGTATGTTTTTTAAGCCTTTTGAATTACGGGGACATAGGCAGTGTCCTCATAAAACACCTTCAAATTGTAATACCTCTGTCATACCCATGTTATTAAACAAATTTTGTCCCCGTAAACCACAAAAACCAGTACATATATTCATCTGCTGTCTCTCAGGCTGTGACACACACACACACACACACTCACACACACATCCACACACACACACACACACACACACAAACACACACACACATCCACACACACGCACACACACACATTCACCTGCTGTCTCTCAGGCTGTGGCACACACGCACACACTCACACACGCACTCACACATACACACTCACTCACACACACTCTCTCTCTCACACACACATACACACTCTCTCTCTCTCTCACACACACACACACACACACACACACACACACACACTCACACACACACTCTCACACACTCGCACACACACACACACACACACACACACACACATTCACCTGCTGTCTCTCAGGCAGTGGCACATCCACACGTATCTCGCAGCCAGTGCTGCTGTCTGTCCCTCTCCTAATAGTATGTTTATTTGTTCTGTTTCACTAATGGCTGTAAAGTTCTTTATTAAGTTGGTGAGTTTGTCTCTCTCTCTCTCTGTCAACTTTTCCTTGCCCATTTTTCTGAACTGTTATTCATAATTCATTTACACATTTTTGCTCTCTTTCTTCCTTTCTCTTGTTCATCATGGCATATTTTCAAAGCTCAGAATCGAATTTTGATCAGTTATGTCAAAAAGCTGCTAGTATTAACAGGTAACTTGTACTCGAAGCTCCCAATGCTGAACTTGAAGAAGCTGCCAGGGAGGCTAAAGTCCTTCAAAGGTTCAACATTTTCTTTTTCTTTGTTTCAGCTAAAAAGGAAGACCGAAGGAAGGCCTGTCAAACTCTTGTCTTGTCTTGTTTGTGGAGAGGGATGAATTTGGCCATCTTGTGTGTTTATGGAGAAGACCAAAAGCATTTCCAGAATTTCCAGAAACATTTCCAATGGTACGTCTGAATTTCATCAAATTCATATGATATATATTCATACAAAGTTCTAGGACTTTTACTCCTGCTGTCATTAGCCATTGCCTCAACTCTCATGCAGATTGTGCCCATTGTAAGTAGTCAGAGTGTTTATATCAAAGTTTATATTACAGGTACATCTCAGAAAAGTAGAATGTGGTGAAAAAGTTAATCTTTTCTTGTAACTTATTTCAAAAAGTGAAACTTTCTGAGTGTTTATATCAAAGTTTATATTAAGTCCATTATATTCTTTATTTGGCGCCATCTCTTCCCGTTGTAACAGTACATAATATCTGTCCACACCTCACAGTCTGCCTTTCTGTCCATGTTGATTTGTATTGAACACATCTGTCTAAGAAGCAAGAGTCTGGAAATGCTAGTTTAACTTGTCACGTGACAAATCAGATCTTCAGTTAATTTGGCCAAATCAGATCACTTAAAGCTGTTCACACCAAGAGCAATAACTATAATGAGAACTACTGTATTTTAGCATCCACACCAACAAATTATAAAGTTCAATTTATTATTATACACGCTGCAGTTAAGTTGTTATCTGCCACTTTAAATGCTCAAGCTCTTTAAAGTCAGGTGGATTCTGATTGGCTGTTTTTATTGTTCATCAGCTGGAAAGTTTATTCCAATTATATTGTTCCTCTGTGTTTTTAAATGTTAAAAGAAAATGAAAATTGATTCTAATGATATTGTTACACTGTCATTAAATGTTAAATAGTTGCGGTGTGGGCTCATCCTTGGTGTGAAGAGGCCTTTAAACTGCTTACAACAATACCGGCAGTATGTAATCATGTTTACAGCTTGGTTACAGCTTTTTCTAAAAACTGTTTTCCTCTCATTTCGTTAAACTTAAACACACAATTCTGCCTATTATCTTCATCTTATTCCTTTACTCCCTCACTCGCTCACACATTCTTTTTGCTCTGTTGTAAGGTAGAAACTGAGTTTGCATGATGGCCTTTTCCAGTTTTGTCAACTGAACGGCTACTAGTGAGGGTCAGCAAGTTCTTGTCATGATGAGCCCTCGCCAGGTAAGGTTTGTATAAAATTGTAATCAATATTTATTCATCAAATCCTCTGAACTGTATCTTTTGGTGAATTAAATTAATTATATCGGTCTTAACTTATATGTTTAACCAACATCAGTAATTAGACATGGGGTCAATAGATATTTTCTTGTTTTACAGCCAAAATGGAAGACCAAAACACAAAGAAAATCAATCACAGCAAGCCAGTCAAACCAGTTCTGTTGGGAATGAGGAATGGACATGGTCTTCTTGTGCCCAAACAGTAAAGACAGAGAGCTGAAAATGTGCACATTTCAATTGGTATGTCTGTATTCAAGAAATGCAGTTAAATGTAGTACAACATTTGATGTTGATCTCTCAAAGGACTCTTCAAGTCAGCAGTTATAATTTTTCACATATACATCTTTTCATAGCTCCTAGAATGAGCAAATCAGCTGTGCATCATCTCTGGAATTTGGGAAGGAAATGACTGAATATGGTGAGTACTGACACCTGTATTCACCAACACTATTTCTCTGGAGTTATTGTTGACTTATTGTTTTTTCTGTTTGTTTGAAGGAGGATGAAGCCAGTTGATGAAGATATCAATTCAATGGCCACCAAGTGAAGCACTGCTGCCTGAACCCATCAGGTATCTGCTGTGAAGACTGCATTCACGAACGGCTCTACTGCGACAGCTCAGATGTTACGGCCCATTAAAGAAACTTCACAACTGAACAACTGCAGGATAGTTGTGGAGGGATTTTTTTGGCCCATACCTCCAGCAACATTCAACAGGAATCAATGGTATGTCCAGTGCAACAGTTATAAATAATATTATATATTGTTTATTGATTTACAACACCCTAAATGATTTTGTCCCTCCAGGACATTTACACCAGGTGGTGTGTGAGGAAAGCACGGAGGACCATCAGAGACTCCAGCCACCCGAACCATGGACTTTCACCATTACCATCAGCAGTACCCGCACCAGCAGATTGCAAGACAAGTTCTTTCCACAGGCAATCAGACTGAACTGAACTCGTACCAGTAACACCACACACACCCCACCAACCTCATATGTACTGCACTCCATCAGTTACACTGACTGGACTCACTATTATTCTGCACCCTGACATTCTGTTTGCACTAATTCATACTGTACTGCACTGCAAAAGTATATGTGTACTAGGGCTGCACAATATATTGCACGCGATTGTCATGCGCATCTCGTCAGTAAAGCCGGTTCTGTGATTATTAATAAATCTTCATCACCTGTTTTCAAATGGAGCGGCATTTAATACACAGAGCCGTAGTTCACCGACAAGCTACGCAATATCACGTTCAATATCGCAGGCGATTCATCGCTGAGGTGATGGAGATTTATTAATCATCACAGAACCGGCTTTACTGACGAGATGCGCATGACTATCTCATGCAATATATCGTGCAGCCCTAATGTGTACTGTGATTATTGTGTTTATTATTGTTTTCATTTCATGCTCTCTGTATAGTATAATATTTACCATATATTGTTCTCTACATGTATTGAGTCCCATATATATATATATATATATATATGTGTGTGTGTGTGTATGTATGTATATGTGTTGCATATATATTCAATATTTGTCATCCATATTGTCATGCTGCAGAGTTTGCACAAAAGAGTTTCACCACCTGTACTCTTGCATTCATGGTATTGTGACAATAAAGTGATTTGATTTTAATTGGTCACGTCTTTTGTTCATCAGTTGTAGTACAGGATGCTGGATAACAACTGCAAATTGTTCATGACATGGAAGAAGAAGTTTATGATAGGGACATGGACAAGCAAGCCAGAGGAAGAAAACCAGGAGAGCTCTGATGATGAGCAGGAAACTGAATGCGATTCTATGATGCTCAAGATATTTTACCATGCATGCATTTGGGTTGCTTCATTAGTTGTGACCTGATTAATATAATATGGTTTTAACAACCCATTTTTATTTCTCTTGAATATGATTTGCCTTTATATGCTACTTTAGCTGTCTTTATGCTGTATCCTCCAGTAAAGTGCTGGATAATAAAGTATGATGAATATTCTGTATTAAGGATGGTGTTTGGTTACATACGCCATTTTATTTTGTAAACAATACATATAATTACCATGAGTGTTTTAATTAAGACATGAACATTTGGTCATATTAATGACTCTAGTAACATTAGGGGAATACTGAAAGATGCATTAGAAGAAACTGCATGGACTAAATTGTTACAAGCACTTCATGCGTACCTGAGGATGATTTACCAGGGAAAGATTAACATGAATCTTGTACTATATTATGATGAAGATGAGCATGTACATTACTGATGTCCAACACTTTAGGAGGACAAAGATGAGAATTTTTTGACAAGAGTTTTTCTAATTCAAGGTCTTTTATGTTATGATTCTTGGCACTGCAAGAATTGTATGATTTTGCACATAAACTACACACTGTCTGACCTGGTCTTACTGAATGACACATTGGCCTTGTGTAATAATACAATGAAGTGTCACAATATGTATTGGTTGTTTAATTTGGTGTCTTTGTTTACTGTCAGCACTGTATTATTTTTCTTGATCTAATTAAATAAATGGAACCGTTCCAAATGATGATTTTTGGGGTCTATTCTTATTTTAACTGACTTGCCACAACTTACATAATGACAAGTTGTTGAAAAGACAATCTAAAATACATTTTCAGACATAAATGTGACTCAACACAGTTTGTTGTCCATGACGAGAATAGATCTGTGTATGTTTCGCAGACCTTCAAACCCCAGGGGCCCAGCAGAGACCCCAGGAAGAGCAAAAAATTTAACATTTCAAATGGCTGAAAATCAAAGTCTGATCATAGTATCAAACAGAAAAATGGCAAAACAACTACTTATGCTATGTTTACTAAATAATGTTGGACACAGTTTTCAAACATATATGGAAAGGTGGTATAAAGGTGTTTAAAAAAGTGCTCTTAATAAAATACCAAATGTCAGCCTGCCTCTCAAATATGTCATAGATGTTTGCTCAATGAACATGTTTATATATCCATTTGTTCAAAAAATATAGTATTTTTCCTAATTTCAATATTTTAACATTTTAAACTACATTACCCATAAGTCTCTGCCATTATATCGATAGAACGCAAAAAACCTTTTTGTAGTTCAATGAAGTTATGCTTAGGGTTAGGGTTAGGATCTCGGTAAAGAGGTGATTTCTCACGAAATAGCAACACTTCATTGTTAACTGAAGGTATTCCTGACGTAATAATAACAGCAACACGTACTTTGCAACATTAAGCGTTTTTTAAATTTGGGTTAAATGATAGTCCAATCACAGTGAGTTCTGCGAGTGCCAAGAGAAGTTCAAAGCCAATGGCAACCCAGCTGAGCAGAGGCGTCACACATATATGCTCATTTATGACAGGATCTTCCGGGTTCTTGTGGTGAATGGACAAATAATCAGATAAAGGTTTATTTGTCTCCACTCAATATAAAACTGCAACAATAGATTGCATCGTGTGGCTAATCTGATGCAGCAATAGATTTGTTGATTACAGTGATTTTTTATTTATTTATTTAAACAAGGGTGTAATGGTTACCATTGTATACACTAATATTAATTAATGTACAATATTTAAACGCAAATGTTTGCATATACTTTCATTTGCTTACAAAAAAACTACAACTCTCATAATTATTCAAACATGCAATATTTTTCTACTATTAAATTTTGCTTCTGTAACATTTAGTGTATTTATAGTGTATTAAAGGTATAGAATTAATCACTTCTATATTTCCTGGAAATGGACCCTACAATCTTGCCAATTTTAGATGTACCAGTTGAACCATAGGAATAATTATAATAAAAAAAAGAAATGAATCACACACTTTGTAGTCATTTCCCAGTGTTTATTGATATGTCAAACTTTTCCAAACATAGTGCCCAGAACAGCATTCTCTCTCTAGTTTGTCTCACTATGAAAAAAAAATTAAACCAAAAAGCAGTTGATTATAAAAAATGTATCTGCAAAGACGTAATCAATTATAGTGAAATATAACAACTTAAAACAATGACTGATTAATAATGTAATTAATGGGTACATGGAAACAAATATGTAACTAAAAAATATGCAATAGAAGACCCCTTTAAAAAAGCATTGTCTAATATTCAAAAAGAGTTTGTTTACAGAAAAACGTTATAAAATGCCAAATAACATTTTACAAACTGGAAGTTTTGAGCCTCCAATTGAAAATACATTATTTTCTGCCCTTTAATGAGCAAATAGGCAAAAAGAATATTAAGAACAATATTTCAATATTTAACAATTACCTTTAAAAATATATCTGCTGTAATCGTTGTTTTCTTCTATTGTGACTATATGCAAGACAAATTAAAATGGTTGATAATTATAAAAGTCAGTGATAGCGACAGGAGTGCTCACAGTAGAGATGGGAGTGTTGAGAGGAGAAATGAATACAGGTAGACATGCTAAGACTGGAAGCTGGCAGTAAAGGACTGAGAGCAGATGTGCCACGCGAGAGAGAAAGATGTGGAAGCTTTTGAAAGGGCTGATATTGTGGAGAGCTGATGGAGTAATCTGTGAGAAATCCTGCAACACAGAAAGAAAGAGAATTTATCATATGATGAACAATGAAAATATTGACAACAACAAATAGCAGACAACAACATAACTATAGAGCGCGCTTATAATAAATAGAATGTTATTGTCTGTTGGTGTGGATGCTAAATAGTTCTCATTATAGTTATTGCTCTTGGTGTGAACAGCTTTAAGTGATCTGATTTGGCCAAATTAACTGAAGATCTGATTTGTCACGTGACAAGTTAAACTAGCATTTCCAGACTCTTGCTTCTTAGACAGATGTGTTCAATACAAATCAACATGGACAGAAAGGCAGACTGTGAGGTGTGGACAGATATTATGTACTGTTACAACGGGAAGAGATGGCGCCAATTTGTAAAGATTAATAAAGAATATAATGGACTTACAGGTACATGTCAGAAAATTAGAATATGGTGAAAAAGTTTTTTTTTTCTTGTAACTTATTTAAAAAAGTGAAACTTTCATATATTCTAGATTCATTACATGTAAAGTAAAACACTTCAAAAGTTTTTTTGTTTTAATTTTGATGATTAGAGCTTACAGCTAATGAAAGTCAAAAATCAGTATCTCAAAATATTAGAATATTTCCTAAGATCAATCAAAAAAAGGATTTACAAAACAGAAAAGTTCAAGTTCTTTAAAGTATGTTCTTTTATGCACTCAATATTTGGTCGGGGCTCCTTTAGCACAAACTCCAGCATCAGTGAGGTGTGGCATGGAAACGATCAGCCTGTGGCTCTGCTGAGGCACTATTGAGCCTTCAGCTCGTCTGGATTGTTGGATCGAGTGTTTCTCATCTTTCTCTTGAAAATATCCCATGTATTCGATGTGGGGTTCAGGTCAGGCATGTTGGCTGGCCAATCAAACAGTAATATCATGGTCAGCAAAGCACTTGGAAGTGGTTTTGGCAGTGTGGGCAGGTGCTAAAGTCCTGCTGGAAAAGGAAATCAGCATCTCCATAAAGCTTGTCAGCAGATGGAAGAATAAAGTGCTATAAAATTTCCTGGTAGATGGCTGCGTTGACTGTGGACTTGATTAAACACAATGGACCAACACCAGCAGATGACATGGCAGCCCAAATCATCACTGACTGTGGAAACTTCACACTGGACTTCAAGCAACATGGATTCTGTGCCTCTCCACTCTTCCTCCAGACTCTGGGACCTTGTTTCCAAATGAAATGCAAGATTTACTTTCATCTGAAAAGAGGACTTTGGACCACTGAGAAACAGTCCAGTTCTTTTTCTCCACAGCCCAGATAAGATGCTTCTGACGTTGTCTCTGGTTCAGAAGTGGCTTGGTAGCCCTTTTCCTGAAGACGTCTGAGCGTGGTGACTCTTGATGCACTGACTCCTGCTTCAGTTCACTCCTTGTGAAGCTCTCCCAAGTGTTTGAATCAGCTTTGCTTGACAGTATTCTCAAGCTTGCGGTCATTCCTGTTGCTTGTGCACATTTTCCTACCCAATTTCTTCCTTCCAGTCAACTTTGCATTTAATATATATATGCTTTGATACAGCACTCTGTAAACAGCCACACCTTTCAGTAATGACCTTCTGTGACTTACCCTCTTTGTGGAGGGCGTCAATGTTCATCTTCTGGATCATTGCCAACTCAGCAGTCTTCTCCATTATTGTGGTTTCAAAGAACAAGAGATACCCGGAATTTATACTGTAGGGATGGTCATTTATTGAAACTCAAATGTAAATATTCTAATATTTTGAGATACTGATTTTTGACTTTCATGAGCTGTAAGCTCTAATCATCAAAATGAAAAAAAAAAAAAAACTTTTGAAGTGTTTTACTTTACATGTAATGAATCTAAAATATAAGAAAGTTTCACTTTGTGAAATAAGTTACAAGAAAAGATTAACTTTTTCACCACATTCTACTTTTCTGAGATGTACCTGTAATATAAACTTTGATATAAACACTCTGACTACTTACAATGGGCACAATCTGCATGAGAGTTGAGGCAATGGCTAATGACAGCAGGAGTAAAAGTCCTAGAACTTTGTATGAATATATATCATATGAATTTGATGAAATTCAGACGTACCATTGGAAATG